>CM077116.1:288133712-289556212 GCA_039619475.1 Icerya purchasi
TGCCCGAAATTAAAGATATCTACTTTTTCTTTTACGTGCGAACATGAAAAACGCTATTTCGAAAATTCGAGAGTACAGATAGCCCGAGAGCTGATCAGCATTTTTGGATAGGTATTCGAGGCACTTCGGAAACTTGTTCAATACGTCCTTTAGTAATACCCAAATGCGAAAAGACAGACCTGGCTGAAGGGTTAAGGGGCTTAAGCGACCCTTAAATTTTTTGAAGAAGGCAAACATTTTTTGCAAAAAATGTTCTCGAAGCACTTTGGAATTTTAACATATTAAAATTTAGTATTTGAAGAGTTAAAAAATCAAAAAGCCAGATCATTTACCCGGAGCAAAAGTGTTGCCAGGTGCTTGCAAAATTATGTTTTAAAAACTGTACTTGATGTACTTTGGAATTTTAACATGTTAAAATTTAGTATTTGAAGAATTAAAAAAAAGGTAATTTACTAACTTATTAACTCCAATCGGAAGAGTTTATACAAACTTTTTAATATATTTTTTAAAAACTTCGCTTTCTGATTGTCAAATTTCGTTACTCTGTCGCAATAAATAATCCGTCGAGCCCTTCAATCCGCATTCTCTACGTCGCTATTTAAACTTCTATCTAGATATGCAGGAGTACGATGAAGCCCTAACCCGAGCCTACTTTTTACTCCTTGATCTATAAACCATGATAGGTAATAATTCCATTTCTTAAACAGTTCTTCTTACTGAACGTTATATGTTTACCTATATAGCCCTAAACGCTCTGGGCATCCGGGTTAGTAAAAGGTCAGTTATTTAATTTTCCCACAACCCCCCCAGAATGAGTCAATGCCTATTTAATTATCCCAAGTGTATTTAACTAATTACTCTAAATTTCAATGCCGTATATTTTGTTTCCTTTTTTTCCCTAGCTTCATTAATTTATTAGAAATTTTCAATTTTTTAATTTTTCCTTGTAATCCATAGGAAAAGCTTTTCAATATTGCGTATGAAGAGCTATTTAATAATCTCGATAAACTTTTAAGATCATTTTATAGGTGTAATAAAATTATATTGTATTTGTTTCCCCCATTTCAATCGAATCATCGTATATATTATGTTAGTAATGATGGTCATAATCAACTAATAAGAAATAATTCGATTATTTTAAAAATTGAAACTTCGATTCTAAAAATTGTGTTTAAAAGCCACTAACGTTAGTCGATTTTAAAATTAATTATTTATAAACACTGTAAGCTGGTTTCGTAGCTAGTTTAAAAATTTCATAATATATAAAGTTTGTTAAATCGGGTGGTAATATGTAGCGTTTAAACTCTTTGTCTCGTGATTATTAATTATTACAGATTTACGTTTTAATACAAAATTCCATTATTATGTTTTATTGTAAAACAAAATTAATGTTAATTTTATACACTTTTATTCGTAATTTAAAATGTTTAGCGTAATCAAGTACTAAAATTTCGCTTTAAAAACCTGTCGAAAGCAAAATTAATTGTCAACGTTGGAAAACTAGTCTTCAATTAATCTGGTTATTGATCACCATCTGTAAATTATGTTTTTTATGACGCGTAATCTTTTATTGATCGGTTTTATAATTATTTGACAATTAAGAGAATCATTAAAGACTATATGAATGAAATATAAATTTACAGCGACATTAATATGAACGATTAAATGTAAAGTATCGTGTAATACTTCACCGCAGTTTAACAATTGAGATTATCAATTATTCTGCCGATATTTCATGGCGAAAGATGAATAAATACCTTGTGAGTGTGAAAACGTTGCAGATTTCGTTGCGGGATTTTTTCGTGACATAGTCGGGGTAGCTTTTTGAATGTTTAAACGTCTTTTTCTTCTTCTTGTAATGACCTGCCTTTTTGGAAATATTTATTTTTAGCCACGAGTATTTATCCTGTATAAATTTCATCGTGCCTCAAGTACATTTTTGCGATTTTTTAAAACATAATTTTGCAAGCGCCTGGCAACACTTTTGCCCCGGGTAAATGATCTGGCTTTTTGATTTTTTAACTCTTCAAATACTAAATTTTAACATGTTAAAATTTCAAAGTGCTTCAAGAACATTTTTTGAAAAAAATTTTCTCTTCTTTAAAAATTTAAGGGTCGCTTAAGCCCTCTAACCCTTCAGTCAGGTCTGTCTTTTCGCATTTGAGTATTATTAAAGGACGTATTGAGCAAGTTTTCGAAGTGCCTCAAATACCTACCCAAAAATGCTGATCAGCTCTCGGGCTAAGAAGAGAACTAAGCGGAAAAACAACGTAAGAAAAGAGTAACAGAACGTAATTATAGGGGAACATACACAAACGTCGTTAAAATTTCATAGAAACGAACAATAACGGAGGAACGGCAATTGTAGAACACAAGAACGAAAAAACATAACGGCGCCCAACGCAATAATAATAAATCTAACCCAGATAGCAGACCGTGACGTAATTGACTAGTTAATTGTGTTTCGTCCGGGTAGAATATCCCGCTGTCGCATATAGTAACGTCCAAAAATTTTACTTGCGTTGGATTGATGTCTGCAGTTGACACTCTCAAAAAAAAAAATAAATAAATAAAATAAATAAAAAAAGAACATGGATGAACGAAAAATTAATGCCTGCCTATATGTTCTCGATAGCGCTTATTCCGGATTCTTAAATTTTAATTGATTTACAAAAATAAAAAAACTGTTTAAAAATTGACCGAAACAATTATAGAAAAATTAACTTGACTTGTATACTAGTATGTTGTTACGATTTTATATAAAAATTGTATTTTTTGTTTAGTTGCGTTTAGTACAAAAACGAAGCATCCTTTTATTAGATTCCTGGCATCAGTTTTTTTGTGTAACTGTTTTTGACACTGCTTCAAGAAGTAAGCCTTCATCGCTCCAATATATTGGTAACTTCTTAAGAAACGAAATTATATACCAGATTGAGACTACAAGAAACAACAATATTCCAGCCAAACCGAGCCATTTCCGAAAAAATTAATGTTGAATTTACTTGTAAAATCGCGAAGAATACAATAATAAACTGAATTAGAAAAAAAGGTGTAATTCCATCTTTACAAAAAACACGCAATGTTATCACTTATAGGTTAGTGAGCATCGTCGTGGTTAAATAGGATTGTTTGCGTAAACACTACCAGCAGCATTTTTACATGTAAATATTTACGCTACTACACCCTCGTTGATAAGTTTAAAAGAACGGCAGAGTGTGTGATTATTTAACGGTTAATGAATATGTATGCGGGTGATCGATGAATGAGTATGTACAAAAAAATTATTCTCCCTAATGTGTTCGCATTTCCACGCGTCGTATTTCATCGGAAAGGTGTTACAGCATATGAAAATCAGCGTATAAGTTATACTTAGTAAAGATTATTTTTTTTAACAACGATTTTAGCAGCATCAACAAAAAAATAAGTTACACATTTAAAAGTATTTCATGGAAAATTTTATATGATATTTACGTAGCAGTATGGAGCGTGCTAGAGTTAAACAGGTTCCTACAATTTGTCGGAGGAGAAATGGTTATGCACAGGTACTTATAGGAATTTATCCATCGTTTTCCAGTTCGATGCTATCAGTTGGTACTTCAGTTAGTTCAAATGTTTAGCGAAATCTTTTTTTTCGGTTGCACTTTTCTTAAATATTTATCAACTATCGATTTTCTTCTATTTGAGCGTTTTTTATTTTATTTTTTATTTTTAATATTTCTTCCTGATGTTGTTATTATATTCCGTAGACCATATTTTTGCATTAAAATACCCTATGATGATCACTATATCCTTATTTGATATATTTCCTAACATTCTTTCGAGTTTTTAATATATCTTAATAACTTCATCATCACCAACGCCACAAGCGGGCATATATATTTTTGTATAATATGTAAATTGGATGGTTTACAATTAAACTTATAGATACATATTCTCTAATATAATTCGTCATATCATTACTGATGGCAAATGCAACACCGCAGTGTAAAGAGTCGGCCAAGCCAGAACTGCATATCTTACTCATTTCCATGCTAAAATGCCCCGAATCTTTTCAGTGTGTTTCCGACAGTCCACAAATCTTAATATTTTCTCTGGCAAGTTAATTTTCCACAATGCGAAGTTTTCCTGTTTGATTGACGCCTCAAACATTCCATGTGCTTATTCTTATTTGCTGTCTTAACTGGAACTTGTCTTGATTTATTATGCCAGTAGCTGATTTCACATGAGATGCCTGGTTAGCCAAATCGTCATGCCCAGTAGCCCATTTAACACTGATTGGCCTGGATCCAACTCAGCGTCGGTTGCCAATCAGTTCACATGGCATAACGTTTGTGAATTTGACCATTTCATAACACTTTCGTGGAAACATAATCAGGTGGTTTTCCATTGACTGTCTGATCGCAGTATCACAGTCGGAGGAATTAATATGTAATTTCGCCTGTGAGTATCCTAATCAAGCTTTAAATGAAGTCATTCTGCACCAGCCATGAAAGAGTAATGGTGCCGCTGTTGACCAGCACCATGTGGATCCGTTAGCTTCATGTCCTACCCTGCTAACCTTACCGTCTTAGGTGGCCCTACCAGGAGTATACACTCCCGACGGTATTGCTTAGTAGGGTTTGCTGGACATTACCGAACCCCTTCGCCACGACAAGGTGAACCCCCGGAGGGGATTCATATTTACAGATGACTTTAACAGGAAACAAACAAAAGGGCTAAATCAGTAGTTCAATCTAATAATACATAACACGTATAAGCCAATACACTACAGCGCCGCCAGTCATAGGAAATGGAGCACTCCATTGACCCTATGTACAAGTCAAATCGGCAGTTAATAGATAACACGCCGATATGAGAAGAAGTGACCATTATCTACTGATTACAAACATACACATTAAAATCGTTACATCGAATATGAAATAAACTTCAACCCTAAACAAGTAAACTAGAATCCATATCAATAATTATACCTGTCCGACAGTAAACCAGAAAGTAACAATGACGCACTTATCTTATTGCAACCAAATTTTCAAATACGCTGATCAAGGTATCCCTAAAATGAAACTACTATCTAAGAATTAAGTTCCCCAGTTCACTGGTGGGCCGAAAAAGGAACGCACTCAAAAATCTAAAACCAACATCTACAATCGACAACGGTACAGCTTATCAGCATGCTAGATCAAATCTAGATACGGGTACTTAAACAAGAAAAAACGAGAAGCTGTAACGAATTCACATCTACGCTAACAGCTAGAACTTCAATTCAACAACTGTGGATACGGGCATTAAATAAAACATACTCCTCTCGGGTACCAAATGCAATTTCAGTATGTGGCCAATTGTACACAGAAACAGAATAGATAGCAGAATAATCTGTGTAGTATTTAGAAGGCATTTCAAGCGACAATAAACTGCCACCATCTTCAATACAAATAAAATCAAGATACGTAATTTAGGAACTTAAAATTCAATACAACAAATAACCAACCAACACCAGAATGCATGTACAACAAACTACTCCACCTGTTTAACCAGATATGGATAACACGATCCTTCCCAAGAAAATGGACAGAATCCATAATAATATCGATAAAAAAACATACGATTACTAGATAATTTCAGACTAATATAGTATTAACTTAAGTCTTATGTAAAATTTTTGAAAAACATCATCAATAAGAGACTATAATCTGAGAACTAGAGAACGGAAAACTGTTATCGGCAAAATAATGCGGCTTCCGACCATCACGCTCAACAGCAAACCACCTTATCCACCTACAAACAATTATTCAGAACGACTTCACAAAACATAAACACACCCTAGCAGTCTTTCTCGATATAATGAAATCCTTTGATCAGATGTGTAAGAATTATGCGCACAAATAGGGCTCCCGAGGTCACATAGTGCACTTTATTGAAAACTTCCTATCCGAGCATACCCTTCAAGTTCGAATCGCATCTGCATCAAAACAGCTGCAAAACGAAGTTCCACAAGGTTACGTGCTAAGTTCAACATTATTCTTTATCGTAATAAATTACCTAATAACATCCATTTCGGCCTTCATATCTTCTACACTGTTCGTAAACGACTTTGAAATTTTTTTGTTTTTTATTTAAAAATAATTTACGGGTCCCACAAGGCAATTGCTCGTCTGTGGGTTCCCAACATAATTATATTGTTTATTCATCATCTACATCTTAAATCTAATACATCATATTCGTCTTATATGTATATAATTACTTAATTCAACTTAACTTTTCTATTTTTACTATTCTACGTCTAATTTTAATTCAAAACATTTATACCCATCGCACATCATATCACAATATTTTCACATAAGTCATAAGTAATGCAGCTAGAGCGTGAGCACCAAACAATAGTTTGTTTTTTTTTTATTACATCATTTATAATTATTTACTCTTTCAATCAATTACCCGTCTTGTGGCTGTTCCTTTCCTACGACTAATCATTTCTCATTCTTTGCACGACGCAATCAAACATATTTTTATTCTGTCGACTTGGACACAAATTATGATATTGTATTACTGACTGAAACTTGGATTTATGAGGATGAATTGTATAAGTACAACATTCCTGGGTATGAGTTATTCGCGCAGTGCAGGGAAAACAATCGGTCTGGCGGGGTGACTGTTTACATTAAAAATTCTTTTAAGACAGAACAAATAAAAATAAGCATTAAAACTGGTAATGTTATAGGCGTTAAATTAAAATTACAGAATGGTAAATCCATATCATTCTTTGGAATCTATAGATTTTGCGAATTAGCTCATTCCGAATTTTTGATTGATTTATTAGAAATTATTAAGGTTTCCGAAAAAGAATCTATAATTTCTGGGGATTTCAATATAAATTTGTTAGATGATACAAAGTGTACAGACTACTTAAATTTATTAAATACAAATGGTTTCAGAAGTATCATTAATGAACCTACTTTCTTTCGACAAAATAGAAATTACAGTTCCTGTTTAGATCATGTTTTCGTCAGGGGCTTAGATTGCAATAAACTAAACTCCGATATATCATTCAAAGTACTAGATGTTAGTTTTTCTGATCATGTTGCGATAAGTATACCTTTAATTATAGAAGACTATGTTTCAGTGAAACCACCTACGTTTGATGTTTCCTTTGATAAAAACTTATTTCACATCAAACTATTATGTACTAATATTGATTTTGTTTATGACACCCAATATGATATTGACGCTAAATTTGAAAATTTTATACGAAATATTACCAAAATTGTGGATAAGTGTAAGCAAATTAGAAAAATAAAAATAAATACACGCAAGAGAACACCGTGGGTAACTCAGGAAATAGTACGTTTATCCAATACGAAAAATAATATTTATAAGAAAATGAAAACTTTCAAGGGAAATGAAACTATGATTTCTGAGTATAAAGAAATATCAAAGCTAATACAAAAGTTATCCAGAACAGCAAAAAAGGAATATTACAGCGCATTATTAAACGGTTGCGAACAGAACCAGAAGAAATACTGGACGGTGGTGAAAAAAGTATTAGGCGGTAAAAATCATCGAATACGTGAGGTAATTGTTAATAATAACAAATTAGATGCAGACGAGAATGAATATGATGTTGCCTGTCATTTTAATAATTATTTTTTAAGCTCTGTTACCGACCTATTGCAAAACGAGAGGTTTGCAGCATATCATTCAAACAGCCCCCACGTCCTGGAAACTTTCGGATTCATTGATTTCTTGAATGAAGAAATAAAAAATGTAATTATGTCTTTTCCAAATAAATCGTCGTTTGGGTCAGATGGGCTATCTATTTTATTAATAAAAGAAAATGTAGAATTTTTTGTCAGACCTTTAACTCTTTTGTTTAACGAATCTGTAAAGGTTGGAATATTCCCCAACATTTTAAAATTAGGTATCATTACTCCAGTATATAAGGGAGGTGACAAATGTGATATGGCAAATTACAGACCAATATGTATACTACCTACTATTTCAAAAATTTTTGAGAAATGTATAAAGATGAGAATAATGGGTTTCCTACATAACAAAAATTTTTTTAGTACAAACCAATACGGATTTTTAGAGGGAAAAGGAACTGATATTGCGCTATTTAAGCACGTATCCTACATTACGGAAAATCTAGAAAAGGGAAAATCATGCTTAGCTGTCTATTTTGACTTGAGAAAAGCTTTTGATGTGGTAGACCATAAAATTTTGTTAGCCAAGCTATATTCGTGTGGTTTCCGGGGTAGTATTTACAACTGGTTGAAATCGTATTTAAATAATAGAAAATATGTTACGAAAATTAATAAATTACATAGCGAAAGTATAACGCAAATTTATGGGGCGCCTCAGGGTAGTATTTTAGGTCCCGTTCTGTTTCTTATTTACATAAATGAATTGTGCAACTTAAGAATATCGGGAAAACTGTTCACATACGCAGATGATACTGCTATTGTCATGAGTTCTCGTTACAGCCATATCCTAATGCAACTAGCAAATAGGAATGTTGATACCTTAGTAAATTGGTTTAAGGCAAATAGGCTTATAGTAAATTTAAAGAAAACTAAATTCATATTATATAGTCATAAACCTCAATACACGCGGGACTGCGAAAAAATTTGTTTAAATGAAAATTCTGAAATAGAAAGAGTATTTGAAATCAAATATCTGGATTTAAATTTAGATTGTAGATTACAGTGGAATAAGCATACTGATTATTTAGCTGCTAAACTCAGGGAGTTAAATTATATATTTTACTACATGAATGAATTTTTTAATGAATATCATCTGTATATGTTATACCAATCACTATACAAACCTGTCTTGACGTATGGTTTGATGCATTGGGGTAATACCGCTAAATGCCACTTTTCACAGATTGAGTTTTTAAATAAAAGAGTAATCAAGTTAATCACTAAAAACAAGAAAACTACATTTGATTTATAATTTATTTAATGTTAGTACATTATATAAAACTGAATTGCTGTTGTTTATGCTAAATAGAAAAAAAGAATTTAATTTTCACATTAAGGAGGGTATCACTAGAAGTTGTGGAAATGAAATAGCTGCGCTACCTAAATTTATGAAATTCCATTCAAGAATCCAAGCCCTCTATATGGCGCCTCTCATTTACAACCATTTACCACTAACTTTAAAAGACGATTTAAAAAACTTTAAAAAAAGACGTAAATGTTTACTGAAATTTTTCCATTCCAATAGTCTTTCTGAGGAATCTTATAAATAATCGATAAAGGATTGTGGATGGGGATGTAATATATATTCATATAGAGTATGTTGGTTGCATGGAAATGTAGAAATTTTCTTTTATTTTAATTGTAAATGTTAATGAATTAAATAAATTAAGAGTATAGATTCAATGTAAGTTATATTATTTTATATAAGTTCTGTACGGTATATTTCTACTTTGATTGTAATTTTAAGGATTTCAGTATTTGTTCAAAAAAGATTTTTATTTCTTTAATACCCATCGCTCGCGCAAATATGCGCATAGATGGATTATGTTGTAATGATAATAATAATAAATTGATTTGATTTGATATTCAAATTGCATTCGTCCCTTAATTCCTTTGGTAAGTTACCTAGTAAATGACTCATAACTTCCTCTTCAACATTATCAATTTTATTATTAATCCCTTTAGGTCTTATAAAACATAAATTGTCATAGTTGTCCCATATACCTTTTCCCTTATCGGTAATCTTATTTTTTCTATTTTACACCTTAAAAGTTTACTGTAATAAAAATACATTTTTGGCGGCATTTCTTTATTATTGTCCCACCCCAAGTAGAGAATTCGTTACAAGATTCGCACTTCTCCAATTCGGTAACAACATTATTTTTAAACATCTTTTCTGTAGCCTACTAATTTTCCTTAATTCCGCTTTTTTTTTTTGCCTCCCCCCAAATTTCGAGTCCGTATCTAATCCTAGTCATTATTAATGAGTCAAAATATGCAGTCTCGTAGTTTTGTAATTCATAACAACTTGTTTTAATTTGTATAACGCCGGTATACCAATTTTCCTAGCAATGTTATCTCTGTGAACTCTCCAAGTTAACGCCTTATCGGATGTTATTCCCAGGTATTGGAAATTATCAGCCGTTTCTAACGACTCACAACGTAAAAATTCCGATCCATGAAGGGAATTTACATTGTGCAACACTATTTTAGGTACGAATTTCCTAAATCTACTCGGTGTTCTTACATACATGATTTTTGATTTTTTATTAATAATTTTTTATCGTGTACCCATCTGCAAATCATATTCAGGTCCTCCTGAAGCAGCCTTTCTGCTAATTCTACGTCTTGGTGTTGAATTACCAGAGCAATATCATCAGCATATGCGTAAAGTTTGGCGTTCGTAATACAATTGTGAACGGAGTTGATGTAAATTAGAAACAGTAAAGTTCCTTGTCCTACTCCATATTTCGTTTTTCCCATATCACTATATTCATTACCAATTTTCACTAAACATTCCCTTTCATGTAAATAACATCTAAACCAATTAAGATATTTCCCCGTTATACCAATTTTGCTTAGGTCTTCTATCAATATTTCCCTATCCACTAAATCAAAAGCCTTAGTAAGGTCTAGAAAGACTATCAAAAATTATTTGCCGGATGCTAACCGCTTATTTATCGCAGATGTAAAAGTTCTGAGCAGAGTTACCGTTGATTTCCCCTTTCTGAACCTAAATTGGTTATAATATATTAAGTTGTTCTCTTCCAGGTAGAATTTAAGATAGTTACCTACATAGTGCTTAACCACTTTAGCAATAACTGATATTAACGTAATTGGTCTATAGTTTTCACAGAGTTTTTTATCCCCGTTTTTATATATTGCTTTTATTATCCCTACTTTTAACTCCCTGGGGAATACACCTTCTTTTACCGACTCATTAATAATTTTTGTTAACAGCGGAGCAAGATTTTTTGCATGTGTAATTACATCTTTCACCCGTATACCATCATGTCCTTGGGCTCTATTCTTATTTATTTTCCTAATTATGTTTTCTATCACTTCATAGGTGGCTTTCGGTATGTAAAATGACGTAACAGTAGTGTTCATGTTCTCGGTTCTAATGAGTCTAATATCACAATTATGTTCCAAATTTCCAATAGCCTCCGAATAATATTTTTGAAATTTACTCGCCGCGTTGCGATACCCATCAAAATTCTTTCTTATTGCCTCATCTATGATTATAGACTTTTTTTCACACACTATTTGATCTATTATCTTCCAGGTTTTTTTAATGTTATTATTCGATTTTAGTAATTCCTGTTACTAATATTTTTCTTTTTCTTGTCTTATTTTCTGCTTTACTAATTTACTGTATTTCTTATATAGTTCTTTATATCTTCTATTTGAATTATTCCCTTTATATTTTTTGTAATATAGGTCTCTAATATGTATGAAATTTAATATTTTCCTATTCATCCAAGCTGCAATCGGATTGTATCTCCTTTCCCTCCTTGACTGTCTAGTAAATTTGCAATCGTTATAAAGTTTATTGAATATTACTTTTAAATTATTTACTAATTCTTCACTTCTCTTTTCTCTAGCAAACCCTGCCAGTCATAAGCATTTACTTTATCTTTTAAAAAGTTTTCATTCAGATAGATTTCACATGTACTCACGTTCTTCATTGTTTCGTCTCTATCTACACATATTGCACCACAAACTATATAGTGGTCTGAAATTGTTGTCTTTATAATACCCGCCATTACTTTCTCTGTTGCATGTCTAATGACAGATGTTATCTATACAAGATTTAGTAATGTGACCTGCTCTTACCTCTTCTCTTGTTGTTCCTTTAATTAGCTGAATTCCACCGTGTCTCCATCGGTTTCTATAATTGGGGGTACCCAGAGATTACAAAACCGATCAATAAAACGCACTAGTGCACAACATGAAACGGTCTACAATTCTCTGTATCAAAGATGAAATGCATTCTTTTATGCAAATTAAGATACTGCGAAAAAGCTTTAACCGTCACACTACATAACGAGTCAATTCTTCAGACTGAAATCGTTAAATACCTCACCTTAACACTCGGCTGCAAACGCTCCTGGAGGCACATAGACGAATTAAAACAATCGTGTCTGAAGAAATTGAATTGTAATAAAAAGATATATCTCATAGTTCATTTGGAGCCGACAGAGCTTCCATAGAAAATCTATCCAACAATGATACGTCCCTGTTTAGATTACGGTGCTTCAATTCATGCAACGGCAAAATCATCGATTCCGTGTACTCTAGATTCGATTCATCATTCAGCAATTCGGCTAGCAATTAACGAGTGGCGGCTAAAATTCCGTAAAGAACACTTAATAATGAAATTTGACATGTATCACAAAAGCGGAGAACATGCACCAAATATACAAAAAAAAAAAAAGAAAATAAAACATCACGTTGTCTCCCCAACTCGACAAGATTATTTTAAACTTATGTTGAAAATGTCATCGGCACTTTAAAAATCAACTACTCCGAACAAATTGATCATCATATGGAGCCTGCACGATAGCCTAATGATTTCAGTCGACTCGTATGAAAAATTTTATACCGATGCATCAATAACAATCAAAAGTACTGACTGTACATCGAGATATCAGATACATTTTACCAGTCGAAGTCTTGGTGTCATCAGTACAACTAACAGCAATAAATATCGATTTAGTTAAAGATTTATGTTTACCGAAAGTAGTCATCTTTACTGACGCACTTTGCACCGTTCAAAGCATTAATTTTGACCACACAGAAGTTACTGATAGCCCAGGATATTCGCCTGCCAGCAAACCAACGTCTGCAAGAAATCATCATATGCTGGATCCCATCACATTGCAACATAAAGAAAAACGAGAAAGCTGACATAGCAGCGAAAGAAGCAACAAAGATGTTACCAGTACCAGAAATTCCAATCCCAAAATACTAAATACGCAACATTAAAAATCGATTTCACAATGCATGGGAGCTACGCGGAAAGCGCACTCCTACTACCAACGGACTCCAAAAAGTTAAACACGGTTCCATGGAAAACAACCATCCCATCACGACGCAATGAGGTTGTAAAAACTCGGCTCAGAATTGGACACTTTGCATCAACTCATAATCACATAAGTAAAGTTTTGATAAGGTATCATGGATTGCGAAGTTAAGGTTCACAATGTACTAAGCCCAACGGCACTAATGGCAGTTGAAGAAAAAGGGCAACTGATATACTGCTGCTACTGTGGGCAGGAGCCTTTACCAGTTCTTCATCATTTGTTATCGTATTTGTACTTTTTTGTTATCTCGTTTTTTTCCCGATATGTTTTATGGTCCTCTGAAATAAATATGCGGAACTGTTCATTTTCATAACTGATAATTAATGATTCCGGTAAGATTTGTTTATTTTCCTCGGGGTCCTCAAGTGTGTCGCATATACCTAAAGCTAAAACTCTGTTTGTACCCTTCTTCTACTAAACCTGCTTTAGTAAAGGTTACCAGTGAGTTCATTTTTATATTGTGTTGTTTCAATGTATTTTCAATTACATCGTGAGGTATATGTGGTGAAGCATTTGGTATTATAATACGTTTTGCCGAGTTTAGTAATTTCATTATTTGTATTTTGTTATTTTTTATTTGAATTGTGCGATGCCTTTTAGTAATTTGTTCCTTTAAGTTTTTATTTGATAAATATATATATAAATTCCATTGTTAGAGATATGTGATGCAAATAAAATTCTGTTTGCTCCAACATATTTTCCTACTTCGTATATATATTCTTTTAATTCGATTTCGCTTATTGCATTTAGTATAACAGCTTGTTGTCTTTCTTAGTTTGTAAAACTGTATTGAATGATGTCATATTTATAGGTTGAAGTTGTTTGTAATTATCTGCTGACCCTATTTGGGCTATTTCTTAATTTATCTTATTACGCTTGCTTTACTTTACTTTGATCTTTACGCACATAGCGGCTAAAAAGAAAAAAAGAAAAAAAACCATGTTAAATATACTATTTTCAAAGTTATAGCTCTTTTTATTGCATTCACTTTGATTGCATAACAAAATGTAAAGATTTTTTTTATGACGGCTCATAGGGATTTTTCATTTAAATTAGTTGACTGCACTAACGTGAAATAATAAAATCAATAAAATCAAAAATTCTGTCAACATTGAGTTGAATCGGTTAGTGGTTAAAAACGTGTTCATGTGAGTTAAAATGATAGGAGCTATAATAGACAGTTTCGATAATAGAGTAATCAGGTAATTCTTATCTAATGTTATTACTTCAGATTATATGTTAAAAGATTAAAGTAAAGTAAAGCTAACATTATAAGATAAATAAACAAATGGCTCAAGTGGGGTCAGCCGATAATTACAAACAACTTCAATCTATAAATATGACATCATACAGTACAGTTTAACAAACAGATTTATTCCCAGAAAGACAACAAGCTATTATACTAAATGCAATAAGTGAAATCAAATTAAAACATATATACGAAATAGGAAAATTCTTGCTCTTCCTTCTCCGTTTTGTTGTTCTCCTGTATTGGCTACCTTCATTTCTTCTGTTTCTAATCGCTTCCTGATATAACTTTCAAATCCTTACGTTTTATATTTTGTTAGTCCTTTGTGTTGGGTAGATGTCCTGTGTTGACGCGCCCAAAGGAAAAAAAAAGTAGGAAAATATGTTGGAGCGAACAATATTTTATTTGCATCACGTATTTCTAACAGTAGAATTTGCATATATTTATCAAATAAAAACTAAGTGGTACAAATTACTAAAGTGCATCGCACAATTCAAATAAAAAATAACAAAATACAAATAAGGAAGTTACTAAACTCGGCAAAACGTATTATAATATCAAATGTTTCACCACATATACCTCACGATGTAATTGAAAATACATTGAAACAACACAATATAAAAATGAACTCACTGGCATCCTTTATTAAAGCAGGTTTAGTAGAAGAAGGGTACAAACATATTTTTAGCTTTAGGTATATGCGACACACTTGAGGACCCTGAGGAAAATAAATAAATCTTACCGGAATCAATTATTATCAGCCACAAAATTGAACAATTCCGCATATTTATTTCGGGGGACCAACTATCGTACCGGGAAAAAAACGAGATAACAAAAAATACAAATACAATAACAAATGATGAAAAACAAAGAGAAGAAATGATGATTAAAGAGTACAAACAATTACATAAAAAAATCTTACCCAACAACATCAGAAGATACAAAACTTTGGACGATTCTAATGAAAGCGAAATTAACAACCTATACACAGTGTCAAGTTTAGAAAGTTTGGAAGACGGTGAAAAGAGGTTACTAGAAAAAATTGAAACAAATAAGGAAATGACAAAGCAAACTGAAAGAGTAGCTACTGAAACATAAATGGAGTGTAATACGAAAGAACACAAAAACATGACGCAAAGTACAAATACAAAAAAAAAGGGGGGGGGGAAATCACTTTGATGGGTGTGGATCAGGAGATAGGTAAGAATTCACAGAACAAAAATAAAATACAGGAAAAAAAATTAAACAACTCAAGAAATGGCAAATGAAAAACAGGCCGAAATCAAAACTAATAATGCTACAAAAGAAATAAAACACAAAACAAAGAAAAATGAAAAAAACATAATGGAAAAAACACTTCTACAATTAAAAGAAAGAATAGAAAGGAAAAAATGGAATTCTTAATCTCAAACAAACGATGGATATAATTAAAACCATCAACGAAAACACTAACAACAATTAAACAAGTAACACAGAAGGATTCCGTCAACATGGATGCAGTAGTTAATTAAAGACGATTTATGAAATGTCATTAAAACACCGGTGAATGTTATTAGCGCTGAAATATTATGTGAAACTCAGCGGCAACAGGTGCCATAAATACCACTAGAAAACGCTCCATTCTAATATAAGATCTACCGCTACAGAAACAAACCGTTCACAGTTAGGTGTATTGACTACTTCAACTACCTACATATAAATAGACTTACTGCCACTCCATCCAAACCTACAAATCCGCCCTGGGATAATATTATACAGACTTCAATAGCACATGAAAAAGACTTATTAAATGCAAAAAACCGTTAATAATCGCAATAAAGGACGCCGCTCAAAACGTATGGGAGAACCAATCGAATAACAAGTTACGGCAAATTAAAGTTGAACTGAAACATTGAGAAACATCACACCGTGCAAACAGGCGAGAAGAGATTGTATTAAGTAGAATCCGCATTGGCCACACAAAACTAACACACGGACTCTTACTGCAAAGTGTACCTCCACCATCTTGTGTGTTTTGTGGTACTCAAAGTCTATCCATTGACCATGTCATCTCCGTATGTCAAAAGGTCAACAAGGAGCGTGAGGAACTTCTCATTCTCACACACGAGAAGAATTACTATGGAAGAGGCGCTTGGTAACGATGAAGCTGCAGTCCAAAATACTTTTAGATTCTTAAAAGCTATAAACCTATTCCAGAAGATATGATTTTTAGTTTACGTACTGAAGAATTATTTGTAATTATTGTTTTTTGATTTCTAAGGCGTTTAAATTTGTAAAAGATATAACTTTCCGTTTAAATACTATAAAATTATCCGTAAATATCTGAATTGTAATGTATAGTAGACGCAAATGACCTAGAAGTCGAGCAGTTTTAAATAAATATATAATTTGAATTTGAATTTGATTTATGAAACGATAAACGAAAGAGGAGTTAAAATCCGATTAACAAAATAAATAACGAGATAATAACAGACAGCAAGGATAACAGTAAAAAAACAAATAATAGTAAAAATGTTTAAAATTCTGCAATTTAATGAAAACCACTGTAAGGTGGTAAGAGACATTTTACTAGGAGAAATTACAAATGAACAGATAGATATAACATTAATATCAGACAAATATAACAACGAAAACATACCAAAACATTATAAAAGTATTTTAAACAATAATTTAATGATCATATACTAATAACAAAATAAACATTGATCTACACTACTCGCACAAAACATTAAATATAGTAACGAAATAAAAAGGTATGGAAAATATATAAATTATAAAAGACTGGATAAAAACATTGAAAATTATGTACTAAATCTAGACTTAAATGTAAATTGCAAAGACAAAAATTAATTGAACACATGGATAGAAAATTTTACAAAATATGCGAATTTAGCGTTAGGTAAATCGTATAGTATCAGAAGGGGAAAAAATACATATTGTTGGAATGATAAATTACAAAATTATAAGAATATAGTTAATGCAAGATATAAAAAGTTATAAAAAATGTAAAAATGAAAGGCGCAAAGAATTATTATTTAATGATTACAAAAAAGAATTTTGATAATTAGAAATACAATATCAAAATAGCCAAAATGGAAACATGGGAGAAGTTAACAGAAACAAACACTTTTTGATTAAGGTAGAAAATATTAATGAATAGAAAGGTTAGATTAGAAATACCGATGTTAGATGGATGGGTGACAACAGATAAAGAAAAAACTGACCTATTAACCGAAAATCTATACATACATAGTAAACCATTCATTATTAACGGATACAATGTTAAAGACACAACACAAATGAAAAAAGAGGAAATCAATAAAATAATTAAAAAGTTAAACAAGAAAACAGTAGGTGGACCAGATAATATGTCTAACACATTCGTAAACATATTTAACAAAAAGTACCCAGGAGTAATAACATAAATAAGTTATTTGAAAACAGTTACTATCCAGATATATGGAAATTATCTAGAATAGCAATAATACATAAAACCGCTAAACCAAAGAAAGAATCTACATCGTACAGAGCGATTAACATATTATCAAATTTCAAGTAAGATTTATGAGAAATGTATATTAAGTAAAATCATAAACTTCTCTGTAACACGAAATGTTACTAGTAAAGACCGATATCGAGCATTGAAAGGGAAATCAATAGAGTTAGCAATTTGGAACATGTAAAAAAATATTAAAGAATACAAAAATAAATCATATAAAACCGTAATGTTGTTAAACAAAGCTGTTTAACAATAACAATCAGATGAATTATAAAAATAAATAACATTATATAAAACAGTGATATCAAATCTATATTATATGGTAGTATAATTTACAAAAATATGCTAAAGTTTAATAAATTTCAAAAATTTTTAGCGAGTACATACAGAATATCATAGCAGTCAAACTAATAAAATCTTACAAAATAATAAATTATACAAATGCATTAGTTATAGCTGGAATCTTTATACTTAGAGAAATAGAAAAACATTTATCAATATTTTTCGCAATCAAAAATGAATTAAAGGTAGAACAAACATTCGAAAATATCACATATATCGAATAACAGATACTATATAGTAGAGAATAAAATTTTAACAGCTAGACAATTCAAAAAATATATCAGCGAATAATATATGGAAAAGTTTGAAACGGTGTGTGGATAAGTCATGACGGAATAACGAAAAGTTTTTTTCCAACAATTAAAGAGAGATTTAATAACAAGTAATATACTTCAAACTTTTACAACGTACAATTCATGTCAGGACATGGGAATTTCAAAATCTATCTCAAACGATTTAATATAGCGGAAACGGATAATTGCATTAGATACAATGAACAGGACGACAGTGTACATCCTGAATGGATGCAATGAACAGGACGACAGTGTACATCCTGAATGGATGCAATATTTTAAATGCAGAGATAGCGGAAAATCGCGAAGAACTGATACAGAAGAACATGAAAATGTTTAATAAATTGAACAAAAAAGAAATTGAAATAAAGCAAGTCCAATATTATTTTATATTAATATTATAGTATTTAAAGATAAAGATTAATGATTGTACAATGTGGAATAGTAGAATCCAAAACTTAACTGGATGGTTTCCACCGCTGACAACATTAAATTTTTATATGTAAAAATAAAAAATAATCCAACAATCTGTAAAGTTGCACATAAAGCCGGAAAATACGGGTTTTCAAACAATTCAATGTAAAGCGCACATATTACATTTCGTTCGAAATAGTAAAATGAAAAACTTCACTCACGACGGAAAACCAGTACATTTAGGAATATGTGTTACATACTTATAGTCGATGCGTGTTTACTGAAAATTTGTGCGCAGTATTACGTACGAAAACATTAAAATCGCTAAATGTCGCAGATTCGACAGGGCTGAAGATGAGCTATTTTTGCTCTACTAGTACCGCTTTCTTTGTTTGCATTTCGGCCAGATAAAATAAAGGAATCCATTAATTTCTAATAGTAGGTACGAGAAATAACTAGGACCCAATTAAATTTTAAAATGAACAATTCGACAAACTGGTTTTTCCGAATAGAACGGGCATATCGTACGCGCAGAACGTTATTCTAAACGAAAATTCTCCATTCCGCGAAATCTTTTGAAATGATGTTCATCACGTGTTCAGCGGTTGTTCCGAACATTAGGAGAATGCATCAGCTGTTAGATAGGTAAAAGTTAATTTTGGAATAGAAATACGACAAAACCATAAAAAATGTACAGCGATGTGTACATGTTCTCATTATTATTACTTCGACCGCTAAATATAATATATTACGTGAAATGCAATAAACTGCAACGTTCAATTTTTATTCACTTCTTGGAAATACAATCATTACCCGTGCTCCATGCGTGCTTAAAAAGCGTTCTCGCATCCGGTACGAGCGAAATATCGTAAAACGTCGACGCTAAATCTTTAAACGAGCACTCTGGCCGCAAATGATTAAGAACTGTTTTATTTTCCGGTTTCGGTTGATGATGATGCAGAGCACCTACATTATCTGAAGTGTGCATCTGCTGTAAAACAAAGGTCGTACGGAATATAGCAACTGCACTAAACAGATTTACGTGAGCAGATTTTTTTCTTCCCTAATAATGAAACATCACAAAGATCCGTTTCGGTACGAATTATCGTTCGCTTTTTTTAAATGAAAACTTAGTTTCGTGTCTATATGCCCGTATATGTACACATATGTCTTTAGAAAGTTCAAATAAAACGGAAGCCATTATATTCACTAACAGAGGGCCAAATGGGAACCAATCATTTCGTATTGGTAATAATTATATTAATTTTAGGAAAGATACTTAGGTGTTCTGCTAGAGAGGACTTACCTTCAGTGAACATATTAATTATGTTACAGATAAGATTCACGCTTGTACTCGTTTCATCCCTAATTTTAATAAGAATAAACTTTATTGAACAATATAAAATCTTTATTAAACAGAAATTATTTTTATATTTTTAAATTAAAAATAATTTCTGTTTAATAAAGATTTTATATTGTTCAATAAAGTGTTAATACAGAAATGGAAGAAAATAATTTTAACCTAAAATATTAAAAAGAATAAACTTATCACCTACAAGAGTTTAATTAGACCTATTTCATTTGTATCCTTGTTCAGTCTTGTCGTATACATCCGACTTTGATAGTAAAAAATTGGAAGACTATACAAAATCGTTGTTGAAAATGATAATGCCCAACCATTCACTGATACCTTAAAATTACATAAACTCGCAAGCCTCCCTTTTGTTAAGGATACTACGTACTTTAAACACTCGACTAAGTTTTTTGCCAAGTATTCAGTTGGCAAACTTCCAATTGCAAAAAAAAATCGGCGAATACACAAAAACATCTCTCTAAAAGATATAAAAATATGGAAGAATAAAACGTATCTTACATTGAAGCATTTCGAGCTTAGCAACATAATTCAAATCTGTATGGCCCCTGTTGTGATAATCAACTGCTTATTAATTATCGATATTTAGTTGGTTTTTGTTTTTTTTGTATTTTATATATTTGTTTATGTAATTACTTTTTTTTTTTTTTTGTTTTCAACCTTATCACTCGCAGGTTTTTGCTATTTGTTAACGATGCTTTTTCTGTAATTTGATTTACTTTACATAAGAAAAGTAAATCAAATTACCGAAAAAAGTACATTATCCTTTTCTTGTATTTTATTAATCGTCGCTAACGCTCAACCTAGTACGCAATTCACACCACGTATATGTATTGATTATATATCATTTTATTAAGAACGCCGTTGATTTATTTATTTATTAAATATAATAATTTAAAGTAATTTTTAATCCGGTTACATTATATTATTTCGATTATTTAAAAATAAACTGACTAAAAAGTTCAATTGTAATTGAGATTAATTTATATAATAACTCAAAAAATAGACGGATTAAAAAAACAATTTATAATTGATTAAAAAATAAAAATTCAAATTAACAAAAACTATTTCAATCATTAGTTAATTACATCTTGCACTAATAAATATAAATAACTGAAGCGTTACATGAAAACAAAATTAAAAATACGTGCATTAAAAATATTATTTCGCAATTCAGATAATCACATTCATATACCTTTTTCTCTTTGTTTTAACCCCTTGTTTGCCGAAGATCTTCACTTACAAATAGCGCAAAGAAAGAAAAGTAAGTTAGATTTTAATCGCATCCAATGTAAACCGTATGAAGAAAGAAACAATAGGAATTATAGGTAGACAGGAATGCAATAGAGCGATGAAATGAGCGAAATCCGAAGAAGATTAGGTTTGAATAAATGTAAGGTCTTCTCTTTTCAGTCGTATCGCTCGATTCCGAGCGTCGTGACTACACCTATTTGTACATTCTAGTTGTACAGAATAGGCAGCGCTCACGGCAATTATTATATGCAACGCAGGTGTACACAAGCAAGTAGACTACACATTCGTAACTGATAGTAATCGTTTGATTTATATCGGTATATACAAGTGCAGTCCCGTGTGTGTCTGCTGTGTACTCTGTCCTAGCGCGCATATGATGTTGTACGTGGTGGTTTACCATTGCTTTCCACGTGATTATTAGCGAATATTTATATTTAATTCTTGTAATAAGTTCTGTCGTCGCCCGGGATCGAACCTGTGACCTCCGTAACGGAAGTCAAGCGCTCTAGCAACTAGGCTATCGCGACGAGAATAAGGTACGACACTGTAAAAGAGGTATAAAAACGTCTGACTAAAATTTGGTATGGAATTTTTAAAATAAGGTCGACAGATTCAGGTATTTGGGTAGAAATACTTCTTTTTTTTTTTTTTTTTGAAGAAGCTGAAAGAATCAGCGACTAAAGATACGGCTAGCTCACATGCTATCTAGATAGATGAAAATGATCTAAGATGAAAAAATATCAACACAAAAAGCCAGGGTATAGGGTTTTAAGATTAAAGATTCGTAGAGGTCGGAGACGAAAGGCCTAACATAATCAAGTCAATCAATGCCTGTCCAAAAATCAGTCATACTTGAAGGAAGATAGTAGGTTCTAGAAAAAAATTTTTAAGATACAAGGTCGTCGAAATGTAAAAAGGAATTTTCCCTTTCGAAATAAAGATATAAGCACAAAATAATTTTAGGAAGGAAAAGTTATTACAATGAATAAGAAAGAATTAAGAAGATCAAGAAAAGTAATTAAAGCTTGACCATCAAGATACAGAACGCGACTGAAACAATTCATAAAGATAAATGTTTAATATTAAAGGCGAAAATAAGAAAGTGATTAAGGGAATTAGCAAAAAAGAGGAAAAGAGGACAGTTCGTCAAAACGCGGAACGTAAGCAAGTGATATCGAATCTGCAAAATGTAAAAAATGATCGACGTAAATATGTATGCTATGAGGATTCTAAGTAGGTGAATATTTGAAAGTTGTAACCTTACTTTCTCGACATGTGAAAGAGACACGTGGTTCCAGAACAATACAAATAAAACGGGATGCATGAAGACTACAATGAGAATTTAAACATAACCGTTGCGCTTATGAGCCATAAAATTGTTAGTCACAGAATTGTAGCGGAAAGTTCTGAAATTAAAGCGCATACCGGTCGAAAGCTCTTCATTCCACAATCCTTATCCATCGCTTTCGAAATTCACGATTCGCCCCAAATCTCACAAATCTCCTAGCCATAAAGTAACAAACTTTCTTTGCAGTTAACTTCCCTTCCAATAAATCGTGTTCCCTCTAATGGTTGGGCGCTTAATAAATCTGGCCTCTATGCACAATTTCCACCGTTGAAAAACAAAATATTTCTCCGACAACTTTTGTCGACGATAACTTAGTATTCCTAATCATTTCTAATTTACCTTCTCTGCTGACTGTGAACTTTATAGCAGAAGCTATCACGGAGCTACTTACTTCAAACAACGCT
Source organism: Icerya purchasi (assembly GCA_039619475.1). Lineage (NCBI taxonomy): Eukaryota > Metazoa > Arthropoda > Insecta > Hemiptera > Monophlebidae > Icerya > Icerya purchasi. The sequence continues at coordinate 288,156,954 of CM077116.1, forward strand.
AGTTCTTTTTCTTCGTTTGTCGATTTCTTGTCCTACGTTTTCAGCTGTACTACCCCATTGGAAGCGGAGTGATACTACATCAACCTGCTGGAAGGAAAATAATGAAATGTCTCCTCCCAAGATGCACTATTATTAATTATTATGGACTACTTGAATTTAAATGCAATAACGTAAAGTTACTTTCCAGACCAAAAACTCCGACTGACAAGGAATCAAAATAATACCTATTCATCCCATAGGAGTAAATCTACGAATCGACAATACAGATGATTCGGTTCTAATTAAATTAATAAGTACCATAGTCACATAATAAACGAAAAAAAAATTGATGTATGGAAGAGGGAAGTGAGGAAATGGTTGAAAAAATGGTGCAAAGATTAAGGAATTTTGCTGCATCCTCTTTTCCCTTTATTATTATTGCTGCATTCTTTAAGAATTTTTTAGACCATCTATTTACCAGTTTCCTTTTATTTTTTCTTTCCTGTACATTAATGTATGTGACGTCTAATATGTAAGCGGCTCCTGTGTAAGGGTGTATTATTGTGCTATTCATATATATATATATATATAGATGTATATATATATATATTTGCACCGATTGATATATTTTATTTTTTGGTTTAACACGTTCGATTTAGATAGTAAGAATGATTAACTGTAATTTTGTTTACTAGAATAAACGATAATAAGAGTGTTGGGCACTCACGCAACGGGCATACTAGCCCAGTAAAACCCACAACTTATTTATTAAATAAAAAAAAAAAAAAAAAAAAAAAATTCTATTCCGTACTACAAAATCACAAGAACGTGTAGAATAAAGGCTTGCTTCTTCCTTTCGACTTCTTAGCCGATAATTTGCCTAACTGCGTAAACGTCACTTTATTATATTTTCCTAAAAATGGAATGCAGTTGAGGTGGTAAGAATACTTCCGGACTCTCCTTGTTTCAGTTATTTTATTCATAAACGTACTCACTAGGTATGCTTTATTTCATATTTAGACTGAATTACTTTTCTTTCGGACCACGTTAAACGTTCTACTACCCTCACATCTGTGAAACGCTGCCAATATGATTCACCGTTTAGTACATCGCGATTATAAAAACAGTAAAATAGTAATTCTGCTGCCTATGGAATTCTTCTTCTTTGATAATGTCTTTTCTTTCGTCTACTCCACCGCCCCGCCCAGTTCAGTTTGGAGAGGAATTACGGTAAACAGTTAAATAAGCTAGTGAAATATGAACATTATCGTTTCTGTTAATTCTGTAATCGGCAGTCCAGTTTCGTCTTTGAACAGATTCGCATCCTACGACGTGTTTTACAAATTGAATTCTACCGCTGCTAGACTTAACGTGTTCGTTTATTATCAATCAATCAGGGCTCCGTATATTTTTGGGCTCTATCGCAATCGGGCCTGGTATTGTTCAGAATCTCCGTCCATCTGCAATCAGTGTCGCTACTATCGGTCGTAACATGCAGTGGCATATTAATATGCACTCTCATCATAAGCGAAAGAGGATTGCTAGCAATATCACGATGTTTCACGACACAGACTAAAAGAGCGGAAGCAGAACCTATAATAATGATCGGCTTTATAGTTCCACGTGCAGCAACAGGTTAAAGAACAGCTGGAACGGAACTAATGGTTTACAATACCAATAACAATAATAAAGCCGGTTCTGAGCGCACTACTTAATCACAAAATCACAGCGTACCAATTATCAAAAATAAATTAAAATCTACTTTCTGTTACCAATATAATTGCATGATTCCCACGTGATAATCGAATTTTCGAAAACAAATATATGTACCTTAAAAGTCGTAAATTAATTAGGCACTGCAGAGTCTACCGGATGAACTGATCGTGGGCGACGTCGCAACGTAATTCAATTCTTTGTAAAAAGTCCAAACTTTAATAATAATACCCTTATATCTATTTTTCCGGTTATTATTTACCCTAGCCCGACAAACACGAATAAGATTATAGAACGTCGTGCTGGAACGCGGAACAAGTATAAATGTATCAGTTGTTCAGTGTTACAATTACCAGTGATTTGGACATGAAACAGTTAATTAAGACGTGCCCTACTTGCTGTCTGAGCTGCAGTAGAAATCACGGCGTAATGCTTACGATAGAACAACAGCAGGTTTAACAATGTGGTCAACAGTACTAGACTGCTATCAATTTTAACATAATTATAATACATCTTCTGAGAAATTCTTCAAATAATATTTTAAAAATTATTAAACACAGAAGTCTTCATTAAAAATCGAAAATTTGAAAAATTCAAAAAGTAATATCCCGACATGTTTCGGAGAAACAACAATCCATATTATTCATGAGAGCAGTATTGTAATTATGTCGAGATATTATTTTTTGAATTTCTTGGATTTTTGATTTTTAATGAAGATTCTGTGTTTAGTGTTTAATAATTTTTAAAACATTATTTGAAGTACTCGGCTGGTTCGCCTGAGTGTTTTCGTTGCACGTAAAATCCTACAAAGTTAGAAAATTAAAAAACATTTCACACAGACCTCCTACTAATGATCCAGGTATTACTGAAATCGTTGTCAGGCTTGAATGACTTTTAGAATTCCGTACACATATGATGTACGGAATGCTAATAAGATAGTTCAGGAGCGACAAAAATATTAAATAAAAATCAATAACTCACGAACGGTTTGACTTTTATAAACTTCATATTTGGATCATAAATTACAATTAAACTTCTATCTATGACAATGTTTATAACTTCAAGCTAACCGATTATTACCCTGGGCGACAAGAAACCCAAAAAACCGCCAAGAAATGGAATTTAAAATTACCTCAAAAATCATTTAAAGATTCATAATTCATCGCCAAATAAAATCCTTGAAAAGTGAAATTCAAAATACAAAATAAATGCAGAAGTCCTTTCATAAAATCAAAAAATTACGGTTAAAAACTCATTTAAACACCCCTTTTTAGGCCAAAAACAGCAAAAAGAAAAAGGAAGTTCACATAAGTAATAGCCAGAGTAAAAACGTTGGAGAAACCAAAACGTATCTCGAACATATGTGCACAAAGTACCGCTTGATTGGAGAAATATAACCAAGCTTACAACTTTATATTCAGGCCCTTGGGGCGTCAAAAGCTCAAAATTTTTGAAAAAATTTTTTTTTTTCTCGGACATGTGATATATTGTTGGAAAGATTGCCGTCTGTTAGGGACGAAATCGTATTTCATTTCCTTAAAGACACTTTCAAAGTGGCGAAAAGTTTAAAAAATCGCGAGAACTGATATGTAGCCTCCCCTTTACAACGAGAATATTATAGCTAAAAATTTTGAACAAAGTTGAAAATTTATACCCGTATATTTCTCTAGTTTGGGACATCCGGGTTTCCAACTATAAAATTTCGTCCTCGGAGCTCCAAAAGCTCGAAATTTTTGAAAAAAATATTTTTTTCCCCGGGCACGTGATATATCGTTGGAAAGATCGCATTTTGTCGTGAAGGAACCTGTATTTCCTTTTCTTAACAACATTTTTAATGATGGCGATAATTTCAAAAAATCGCAAAAAAAGTACGTGCCCCTCCCTCTTTACGATGGGAAAATTCCTGATTCCTTTTTTTGAATTTATTATTATGTAAATATAAATATTATGGGGTTATCTTTAATTTACCATACAGAATGCTCAGCGCATGAAACATCATGCTTGACTGAACTTGTTTTTTTTTTTTTTAGAATAATCGTACGTCGTACGGTGTATTTTATTGTACACTGCGTACTTTATCGTTCACCAGCGTAGGTATTTCAAGGAAATACCAACTAAGCGTTTATCATTTCGGTAAGAGATGAAATATTTATAAACCACAATTTCAATCCACCGTTTTACTGTGAGAGCGCTCCTAATTAATGTAACACGAGCCGCCGTTGCATATTTAGTAGCGGCGTTAATCCCATTACTGAAAATAACCAAACATTCCCCCGTCGGACTTATCGAGCTCAAATAAATAAATAAATGAATAATAATAATTGTAAAAAGAACGATCGATATTAAATATAACAAAGTATGTAGAAATCAGATTAAAAGAATAAGTAGTAGATATGCTTATATATGTGCGATCGGACAAAAGATTATAGTACATTTTTGAGCCGAGACAACTCACTATAGAGAACTCTGTTCGAAAAATTTCTAACGAATGTTACAATTTAGAAATTGGTGACCATGAATTTAGAGTTCGTAAACATTAAATCTAGCGAAAATACATTCGTTTTTCGACGATTAAAGAAGTAAACATAAAACATTTAAAATAACTTGGCCTATAACGCTAATTACAGTTCGACATTCGGCGTTTTAGAAAATAAGTTTGCTGTTCTAGCGGAAGAATTAGGCATTATTTTATTATTATTTTCAGGGCCGCCGCGTGGGTGTAAGGCGTCCGTGTGCGAAACCAAATTTTGACGCCCTCTTCCTTGTGAAAATTCCCATATTATAAATAACTTTTTTCCGTTAAAATGTATTTAGGAAAGGCATTTAGGATAGATTGATTTATTTTTTGTAAAATAATTATACAATTATTAATTACTTAATAACATTTCATATTATCGACATCGGACTTTTAGATTTCAGTTTCTACCATGTATAACTTCTTAACAAAATATGCGCTTTCTACAACAAAATAAGCGAATGTTGTTAAAGTTAAAAATGACTGATGAGCTACATTACAAGTTAACTCTTCTGGCTTTGGCTGCGACAAAATTTTGTATTAAATCAGTAATATTTAAGTTATCTAAAATATTGTTTTCGATAGAAATGAGAGAGAGGTTAGTTAATCTTTCTTGAGAAGTAGTAGATCGTAAATAGTTTTTAATAATTTTTAATTTTGAGAAGCTCCTTTCTGCAGTTGCTACTGAAACTAGTAAAGTTAAGTAAATTCTTATTACCACCATAATGTTTGGAAAGATCTTAATCCGTATTTTAACAAATAGTTCAAACCATCAAGGGAATTCATATCAGGCTTTATAAAGTATTGTAGGGATTTTAATTCTTCAAATAAGAACCACCATCTCTACATCTCAATTTGCGGAAATTTTACTATCGGTAATTTTTTTTTTTTATATCCTTGCAGGCTTTAAATAAACTGTTCTATTTCCATTGTGGATAATTTTAAAAGCGTTATCTCTCCGTAATTAAGGGTATGGAAGTATCTAAAATGGCAAAAAAGAAAGAATTGAATTTTAAAGTGTTGCTTAGGATCAGTTATTGGTTCGTCTTATGACTCGTATTTAAATAATCGCTTCTTTTTCCTGTCTGGAATTTCAAGAAAGTAGTATCAATATCACCATTTGCTTTGCTATATCCATTGCGGAAACAATAACGCTTTCAAAAACATTCGTCCAAATTTTTTTATTTCACAGCAGATATTAAAAGTCAGTTCGATAAATATTTAACTGAAAAAACATTTTTCAATAGTAATCGGAGAAAAATGTTAAAATATGTTTTCAGAAAAAAGATTATTTTTTATTTACTTTTCAAAATAGTATATAACACATACGTAATGTACAAGAGTCTCGTTTTATGTTTTCAGAATTCAGTCTCTCAGTTCATTTGTCAGCCTCGGAGTATGAAAAAAAGATTATCTTGAATATTTATAAGGAGAAATTAATGAATTAAACGAATTTAATACAAATTAACAAACACCCTCAGCATCCGCAACTGGTTAAAAATATATAAAATTGTCATTATGATGATATTTGATTAAAATAAAAATTTAATTTCCAAGTAACATAATGAAATTCGGAATAAAACCTTGACTTAATCTTAGAAATTTATTTTATTACAATTTAAGCATTAAGTGGGGGCACATTCCGTTACTACCTATCATCACACATCAACTTGTTTCATTATGTATAAAAGTATAAACATAAAAATAAGATCAGCGACATTCCGAGAGAGTAGAGACAGAACCTCCCATCGGGGTTCTCAAAAACCGTTCGTAACGTTATTTAAAAAAGTATCAATTAAAATTTCAATAAAAAATATAATTTATCAGCGCCGACTTCTGGGGCTGCAAAGTATTAATCCGGGGCCGTGCTTCCTCTTTGTTACAAACTTAGTTTATTATTTGAATGTTACGTTCTTCCAATACTACAAATTAGGCGCAGATGTTCCCCAATGAAAATGTATTTAGTTATTGTTATTTTAATATTGGCGTTGTTCTAATTACGCTCTTACATTTCATATAATTTTAAATAAACGTGCTTAATTATTCTTCTATCGGAAATCTTTTTTAAAAGCCAAAGTTTTCAATAATTTTGTTTATGCATTCTATATTTTAATTACTTTTATTTATACTATTTGATTCTCTGTTACTTTATGTAATTTTACTTTGAAATCTGATAGTACATTTAATTCAAAAATTACGATTTTAATAATGTAGATTTTGGTTTTCAGGTGAATTTTGGATCAAATTAAAGTAAGCATACTCTTTAAAGGTACATTTTTTCTTTGTAGTATTTAATTTTTTATAATTATTTTCATGCACTTATTTCATTTTTATACGCGAGGTTAACATATACATATGTTACATCAGTAACATAGCCACGAGTGAAATGTAGGCAAGGAAGCTAGATCCCCCATTAAGAGAAAAATTCTAAGTATATGTATTTACAAATATTCTCGATAAAAAAATATGATTTTTATATGTAAGAAAACTCAACATCGTTGATGAGTTATGTCTTCAGAACTGGAAAAAAAAAGACACAGGGAAACAAAAATGCTTTTGCCTCCCCAAAGTTTATTTTAAGTTGGCGCCTCTGATAGGATTTATATAATTATATAATTAATATTATTCGTATCAGTATTCTCATAATTATATACGCATTATACGAATACCGCGCTAAGGATTTTTAATTTTTTATCATTATGACCACCCCTCGTCACCCTCATGGTCAATCCTAGGTATGCTACCGAATAGAACCATAAATATTTTAGTTTACTTACTTTTTGTTCCTAAGGAACATATCAGCGGCGGATCCACGGAGGGGGTATAAAGGACCCCCCCCCAACCATAGCCTCTACAAAAAAAATTGTTATAACAGAGAAACTTAATTTACACTATAAAAGATTTGTATAAATGTTACCTATGGATTTAATTATAATTAATATTTAATACGTTTTTTTCGAGTAAAACTATTAATGTTAGGCTTTTATTCTACTTTAAACGCAACTGTCATCGATTTTTTGTCTCTTTTGTTTATATGTAACCTTTATTTTGTAATGTAAATGAAAATAGTTTAATGAGAAATATATATAGTTTTTGCTTGCTCCCGAACAAAGAATTCGGATCGGATTATTAACGAAAATAAAAAGGAAGTAAAATTTAATAAAAATACTATCTTTCTTACTATTTCTTTTTTTTTTTTTTATTTTTTTTTTTTATGCATGCAATCTGTAATTAAACAATAAGCAGCAGTGAGGAAATGTTATTATCAGAAATAAAAAACTAGAAAGGAGGATAGCCTCCCAATGGAAGCTGATCCTATTTTTTGATGATTACTCGTTAAATTATATGATTAAAGACTCAGGATCGATGTTGAAGCTGCAACGGATGGAATCTGTGAATACGATTGAATTTTGTGCAGTTAGACAGCAGATTCTTTGCTAATATGTTTAAATGTTGGTTAAGCCTTTCCTTGTATCTTGCACTTGAGCTGCGAATCTCTTCTTTAACCGAAATGACCTTCAAATCCCTAGAGATGTCGTCGTTTCGTACAAACCAAGGAGCGTTTACAATCCTACGCAGGATTTTTGCTTGCGTCCTTTCTAGAAGGGCTATATTGGAGTTCGATGCAGTGTCCCATAGCTCAATGCCATATGCCCAAATTGGCTTTATTATTGATTTATAGACTAGCACTTTGTTTTCCAGTGAAAGGACCGAATTTTTTCCAATCATCCAGTCCATATTTCTCAGTTTCAGTCTGATTTGTGTACGTTTGGTGGCTATGTGTTTATTCCAAGTCAATCTCTGGTCAAGATGCAACCCAAGGTATTTCGCACTACTTGCTGTTGGAATTTGCTTATTGTTGAGGTATATCGCGGACTGACTGTTCCGGTTTTCAATGTAAATAAAACATTGAGGCACTTATTTTCGTTAACTTTTATTCTCCACTGATTGAACCAGTTTGTTAGGTGGTTTAGATGATCTTGAACGTAACTGGCAGCGGTACCAATGTCCTCGTGTATTGCTAAAATTGCAGTATCATCGGCAAACAAGGCAGTTGTAGTATTTTCATTTACCGGAAAATCACTGGTGTAAATCTGGTACAAAGTAGGTGCTAGAACACTGCCCTGCGGAACTCCTGCCTTGATCGGAAATATGGATGACCGCGAACCGTTAAAATTTACTTGAAAATATCTTTCTGAGAGGTAAGATCTTATTATTAGGTAATACTGGTAAGGCAGCATAAGCTTTAATTTGTATAGAATACCTAGGTGCGAGACTTTATCGAAAGCCTTCTCGATAAACTACCATTCTTTAGGTAAAAATAAAACAAAATTTAAATTAAATTGTAATAATGATGTATTTTTAAAACATTTTTAAATTCCTAAAGAGGTGGTCACTATTTGATTTTCTTTATGAAATAAGGTATTTCTCGAATCTACTGCTCACCGTAGAAGATATTACGTAATTATATAATCTCCCCGTCCCCAAAATGTCTCACTGGATCCGCCCCTGAATACATATAATCCATGTATATTCTAAAAATAAAAAAATAAAAGAAACATCAATAGTATCCGAACTTCACATGTACGGGCACCAACCTCATACAAAAAACATGGAAACGAATCTTAGCTAGACTGCCCCAAATGCTGATTTTTTTACAATGACACATGCCAACAAGTAAGTATTTTAAAATGGCAAAATAGTTGGTAATTTAAATTGTCTCGGAAATGGAAATAAAAGTAAAGGAATAAAAATTTTTATCATAAGAAAAAAAGTGTTAAGAGCAGAAGAGCTGATTTTATTTCACATGGAATTTTCTGCTTACTAAAAAACTACTCCAGTGTGGCAATAAAGTTTCATTTTTTCCGATATGTCCACTACAAATAAATAACCAGGTCTATTTTTTAAACTAGTTCTAAAAAAACATTGCTAAAAATAATACGAAATGTTTATAATATTTCGTGTTGTGCAAAATTAGAAATTGTCTCGCACGTTCTTATAAAAACATTCGTGTGGTATGAACATTAAGCATTGTTGACAAAATATGTTAATGATCATTTTTAACCCATTTCACTGAAAATTCTACAACATGTTGCTTCTCAGCTGAGCTAAATGAAAAATGTGTAAACGATAACGTATGCCGATAAGTCAGATAACTGTTAGCTGCTGTACTATAAAAAGAAATTTATCAAAGATTAAAAATAATCAAACAAAAGTTTTCTAATGATTTCATATAAAGTTTAAATATTGAATACACCTGCAGTTCTCGCTGAATCAAACTCGCCTCCCCTTTTCATCCGTAGATCCTATTTAGGATATCGTTTCTTGTGTAAACGCTTACCATTATCATGACTTATTCCTTCATACCTTTCTATTCTGCAAAACTGGCGCTTTACTCCCAAGAAAATTTCTATTTGAGCCCGCATTGCTTTGCAGCTGAATTCTTTTTTATACTCTACAATTTCTTAAGATAATCTCCCTTACTTTTCTTTCAATTTTGCAGATCTCTCCAATCCTCCCAATGTATTCTACTTTCCCCTTTCCTCCAAATCCCTTTCCAATACAACAGTTATACAGGAATTCCTTTGTTATATGGAATCTAGTTTTTCTTCTCACATGACTATTTTTACGGATGGTTCGAGGGGGCCTAATGGAGTTGGAGCTACTTTCATCCTTCCGAGCATAAATTTCTCTGAATCTTTCCGTCTCCCTTCTTTTTGTACTACCTTTACGGGCGAGCTATTGGCCATTCTACGTTCCATAATTTATATTTCCTCCCATCGATCTTCTTCTGAATATTGTTAACGACTCGTTTTCTTTCCTCTGATTATGTGATGTCAAAAAAAAAAAAAACCTAATATGCGCCAATGGCAAATTACGGCGTATCACGACCGGATCAGCTCTGCCGCGCAGAGCATCAGGCTTTTAAAGAAAATTTTGTTAAAAAAATTGCAAAAAAAAATATAACGCGAAAGCTGACGTACGAGGCGGCCGCCTCTCCAAAGGAGATGTCACTATGGCCTCACCAAGTGTCCAAAAGAAATTTCTCAGTAGAAACCGCGTATATTTTCGGAGGAAAAAAACAAAATTTACAAAAAACGTAACGGATGTGAAAAATTTAACGATGAGGACCAGAAAAAATAAAAATGACTACAAAATTACATGCCTATCAAATTTTAAACGACGGAATTAAAACATGCGGCATGGTGCGTGAGTTCGGCAAGACAGTACCACGACTAGATATAAAGCTGCCACACTCGACGACGATCAAGAACGATAATAATGTATAGATCTCGTCACGACTGAACAATAATTATTGTACGACGACGCCACACGATGGGCTTTACCGAATTCGGATATTACCGGCTAATGCTTACAATTAATAAAATCTACCGACGATATTTTTAGAATACTTTTAATAATACAACTAGTTAAAGCGGCCGCTGCCCTATCTTTGCGCGATTTTTATAAAACTTTTCTCACCACTTTTGTAGCTATTCGCTTCACACAGATACGCTCTTCGCCCCGAAAACGCTTTATCACCGCGTTTTCTACCACGCTTACCGCGAAAATCAGTTCGCTCCCCCGGCACAGCCGACAGAACGGTTGCGTCCGGTATTTTATGATATTCAGTCGAAATAGCGTCTCCGATAAGAATTCACCGCTTTTACACTGCCCGATTTTCTATCTCGGACAGCGTCATCAGAGAGCGTAAAAAAACGTAATAACTGCCGAATCCGTCTCAATATTTAATTATCTCTGACTCGATGTGTGCGTGCTCTTCAACCTATTTTCTCACATTTCCCCTCTCATTCACACTCTTTTCTCACTTCATGCTATCCGCATTGATATACTCAGGATCCCAGTCATATGGGGATAGAGGGTAACGAAATGGCAGATTCCTTGGCTCAGATTGCTGTATCCTCTCGCTTTTATTTCACTAAAATTCCCGCTTTTAATTTGCTCCCACTGTGTAAAAAGTTTCATGTTAGATTTTGGCCAGACTTTTGTGTTTCCTCCTTTTCCAATCAACCTTCCTTTTATTTTCCCATCCAACCTAATTTTCCTAATCGGCCTTGGTTTTACGTTTTTCATTGTCCCTATTATCCGTTTACGTCTCAATCATATTCTTCTTCCTTCCTCACGTTTTCGTTTTCGTCTCATACTATCCCCTAGTTACCCTCTTCATTCTGACGACGAAGCTGTCTGTAATCTCGACCATATCTTCTTTGAATGTTCATCCCTCGTGAACGAACGTACTTCTTTGTACTCTAATCTGTTATCACTCAAACTCCCTAATCCTTATTGCGCTTCAAATATGCTATCGTTTCCGTCGATCTCCGTTGTTTCTATACTCAGTTCTTTTATCTTATCAATAGCTAACCGAATCTACATTTAACTGATCCTTTTCCCTCATGTCGTCTCTGGACGAAGATCCGTTGCTGACATACCCAAAGAGGGCGGATAAAAAAAAGATAAAGAATAATGTACCTTTCTAGCTCAATTTGGCTCCCCCAACTTTGTGATGCCCGTGTGCGGTACACAACCTGCACAACCGGACGCGACGGCACGGATTATTTTAGAAAAATTCAAGCGTTTAGATACTAAAAAAAACTCCGAAACAACTATTTGCGGACACCTGCATTATCTTATATTATCATTAGATTTTGTGCATGTGTAAGACATTGCACCCGCTTCATGTGATTCGAAAGAATCGGTTATTGAAATCGAGGAAAGTTATACTATTAAATTTCGCGTTAAACTTATCATTATTAAAGTTAACGCTATTAAATACGATTTAAAAGGAAGTTAACAATTAGTGCGAGCATTGCATGTTTCGATTATATAACGAATTTCAGTTTATGCACACCTATTCGAATAATTCGCGGAATTTGGCGTGGCGTTTGTTACACTTCACAGTTCGGTCGGTCTTCTAGAAATTTCCTTTACCGGTTTTAACGGCAAAGAACTGGTTTATGATTGACTAGTACCTTTCGACCATTCTGCTATTTAAATCTGTGAAAGTTTGCATCTACGGCCATCACAGTTGACATCGGACTGAGTTTCCGGTTTCAGTTCAAGACGCGGCAACCACTGTCCTCATGCGGAATTGATCTAGTTACCGCTACTGCCACAGATCACTCCAAAGCTTCGCTTATCAACGTTGCGTTCATCCGATTCAACTATAGCAACCGTCACGGTTGTGTTGGGCTGAGCGTGTAATAGACTGCATTTCAACAACAGTTCTTTTTAGCTCGGCCTCTTCGGCAGTTCACGGATAGGTCAGTTAGCGCATGAGTATTCGGCGGTCTTGTCAGCACTATCAGCAGTTAGTCGCATCGACTCACTGCTCTTTCAATTAGCAGTTCATCGACAATTCCTTAGTCATCAGCAGGTATCGGTGTCCGTTTTCTTACATTCGTATTGCGAGCGGTTACGATCTAGTAGCAGTCGAACCTGATCTGCTTGGTTTATCGGCAGCAGTCGTCACGCATCATATATTTTTCATCGTGAATATCATCAACAGTCACACGTTGCCATCATCGCGTTGACGTTAGTGTACAATACAATCAGCGTTTTGTCGTTGTAATTTCTGAAAATTACGAAACGTATTTATGTTTTGCAGAAATTCGCAGTAGAAGCATTTCCATATTTTCAAATTTATTCGTCATTTGATCAAATTCCCGCTATGCTTCTTCTTTTTTTTTTTTTCAAACGCTAATCTAAAATTTGGCCAGTCCGAACGTGTGTCGGCTTCTGTACATACTCGAATGAACTCTAATGAAATATACTTGCATATACATATTTTGAACCTCAGAAACGACCAAATTCCCCCAGGCTTTTGAAACACCTCGTAAATTTTTCCTTTTTTCCTTATTAAATATAATTCGGATAAAGCCACTTTCGTTTCATCTTGGTATTTCTTTGCACCTGCGTTTTTTTTATTCGTCTTTTATATTTTTGTCTTGGCCTTCCACTTGTTTCTCTTCCGAATTTTGTATGTTAGGTATTCTTCAAGTCGATACTCTTTAGGTCTGTACCGAAGTGCTTCATCTGTATTTTCTTTTAACTACTCTAACACTGGCTCTATCGAACACTGCTTCGTTTTTTATTTTCCCCGTCCGCGCGTGTTTTTTCTACGTTTCTACAGCACCGAGTTCCGCTTCAAGCCTTTCCGATTTGAGAGTTTTAAAACAATTTCGCCATTACATCTTCCCTTATTACACCGAACCTAAGTTTTTTTTTATTTGAATATTTCCGCATCCGATTCTGCTTTTCTTTCTCGCTGCGTTCCATTACAGTTTTGTCTTTTTGTTTATTTTCATACTCTCGGCTTCAAGCCTGTATTAAATTCAAGCAGATTCTGAAATCCTCTACCACCACTGCACACCATTTGCAAATATAAACATACGTATTTCCATATCAGCCACTGCTAATTCTTTGTTCTAGTTTACGATTTGCCTACTTTTGGCTGCCTTCCCTCTTCTTACTGTTTACTTGATTTTTACACGCTATTTGTTTTATCAGTATTTTCTGACGGCTATGAAATCCAACATACGAGTGTATCGATCTACCTTCTATTAGTCTTAAACATTTAATATTTTCTCGCCTGTTTTTAAATTCCTATTGATTGTTCAGTTTTATTTCTAATCCCAGTGACTTAGCTCTAACACGTGCCCATGGAAGTTGATTGCACTTGCACTTTTTCTGAACACGTCATTACTAAACCACTTATGCTGAATGTGTCTGAACCAAAGATTGAAAGTAAGCAAATGTAAAGACGGAGGTGACACGTGCCTGGTATATCTATATATATATATGTATATATATCTCTTCTCTCTGTCTTCTCTCTTCTGCATAAAATTTCATTGCAGCCGTTATTTAACAACATTCTGATTAATTCAAAAATTACAAAATATCGGAAATGTTGGAGGTTTATTTATTTTAAATTTTGTTCATTTTTACGTATTATTATTGCACACATTAATATAGTAATCTATACGAAAAACAAAAATGATAATAAAATGAAATCCAGATGTTGGGGGCTTCTTGTCGCTAACACATCGGTAACTTCATTTGTGCTAACATTTATTTATCGATGAATATTTAAAAGCGCCAACTCATTTAGACGATCTTCACTTGTGGTGCTTCTTAGATATGTTTTTAGACGTCTTAAGATAGAAAATGACCTTTCAGCAGATCTCGTTGTGATAGGTAAAATGCACAATATTTTCAATAAAATATGAACGTGTTTCTTTACAGTTCGATCGTACAAATTTAAATCGATTTATTTGGAGAACTGTCAAATTTTCGGTACCACAGTTCAATTTGCGAAGTGAAAGTAGCCTTTGAAGCAAGCTGCAAATCATTGTAATAAAATTCGCGAAGCTGTAAGAACTGATTATTTCTGTTCTCGTCTATTAAACTTCCCGTAGGAATTAAGCAGAAAAAACTAGAAAGTATGCTTCATGTTTCAAGAATCTCGAATTTCGTTGCTCGATAAATTTATCCACCCAAGGAATATAAACGCTGCGTCGATAATGTACTTCTGTAGTTTTCGCTTGAACGTTACATCTCGCGGTTTATCTGGAAACTGCGCAGGGAGTTATGATAACAATATTTAAAGAATCATCAATTTTCTTGGCTTCTTCAAATATTATATGGAAGCAGGCACCAGCATTTTTTCTTTCCCTTCTAATCATCGTTAATACAGATTTTGCCAAATCGATAGCTTGTGGCAAATCAGACTGAATCCCTTGTAAATTTCGTCTCAACGGCAAAGTATAACTAAGCATTTCTTCTGCGAATAATAATAATATTATAAATTCTGGCCTCTGAAGAGAATTTAACAAATTGAGGGCTTCAGTTGATGCGTTTCTATCGTCCCACTATGAGATTTCCTTGCTCTTGTCAGATTCCGGCGGAAGACTTCTCCACATTTTTGATTAATACTTGTCTACGCTTAGGTGAGTTGAAAGAGACGGCCACTTTCTGCATAACACCAAAGCAGTTACGAATTGGACCAATTTCGGCCGAATCTGAAATTGCTAGATTCAAAGAGTGCAACATGCAATGTACGCAGACCGCTGTAGGGTATTGCTCTGATATAATTACTTGAACACCGCTGAGTCTATCTTAGCTATGCCGTATTTGTTTAAAGCTGATAAAATTGCATTCGTCATATCTTTACCAGTTTCTCCTTCAAATTTTTGAAATTGGAAGAACTGTTCGCAAACAATACATTCTGAACTCAACTGCTTCAAATACCTGAAGCAAAGTGAAAATTGTTCAGTTTTGGAAATATCACTTGCTTCACCAGCTAATACGGTGTAAAATTGAGCTTCCCTGATTTCAGCAGAAATTTTTCCTTTTATTACTTCGTCACATGCGTCGATTATTTAATTTTGAAATTTCCAACTAATGTAAGTAGCATTTCGTCCGCAATTTTCAAAATGCACCTCAGTTAATGGTCTCCAGCTAGGATTCGAGTTCTTAATAAGGCTTCTGAAATTTCCTTCATTCTCTAGAGGCCGATTTTCTAAATTCATTTCACCGTAGGCTTAATTTTGGCAACTGGCGTAAAGAGTGCTGCCATGCGCATCGTTGTCAGGGATGCCGAGGCGCCGAAACAATGTAAAACGCGGCACTTTTGTTTTAATATAAAACTGCATGTGTAAAAGCACATTTATATATTTACTTTTGGGTAAAATGTATTATTTAAAAGCGCTTTATATTTTTAACAAATATTAATTTTTACCGTCAACAATTTTGCTAATAACAAATTTGGCCATTATTAACAGTGCCCGTTTATTCTCCCTGCCATCTTATTAAACAACATTAATATAGCGAAACGCATGTTATGTGGCAGATATATTATTGCAGATTTGAACAAAATAACAATTTGAATTAAAATAACTATACTCAGTATGCCATACGGTAAATAACAAGACCTATCGTGGATCAAGTCGCCTCAATTCTATGCTTAAAGAGAGACGTTAATGTTTTTCTTTGCTGCTTTTTATAATTTTTTAAGTATATTTTCATCTTATCGCTTGCGTCATTGTTTAAAAACGTGTTTCTTTTGTTGTTCTTTTTTGTAAGTAACAATTTCTATCATGAACTAGTGCCTCGTCTATTTCTGGTGCGTATTGTTATTTTACCTTATCGGCTGCGTTTTTTGTTCTTTTTTTTTTTTTTATAAGTAACAATTCTATCATTGTGCTATTAAATAATCACGCATAAACTTGGAAATACCAGCGATCGGCTCAGCCCGATTGCTAATATGGCTCAAAATTCCTCCCCTCAAACCTTACCTTCCCAACTATTACCGTTAAAACCTCCTTCCAACTTAACTCCGTCCTACTCTCAAGTCACAAAAAACAAAATTACTCCACTAACAACATTCAACTATGAAGAACAAGGTATTGTGTTCAACTGTGTACTAGAATATAAACTCCGTGATTACCTCGTCGCCATTAAAGATCTCGTTGGAGGACCCCTTAATATCATTGCAGCTGCTAAAGTAAGCCGTAACAGAGTCATTATTCATCTAAAAGATTCCTCGTTAGTAGAGACCTTCATGATCGAACACGGCGGTTTCAAAATCGAAGACAACTTCATTAAATGCAGAAGGCAAAAGACTCCAGCCAAACGAATAATCTTCTCCAATGTCCCGTCAACGTTGCCGAACAAAATTTTACAAGATTATGTCGTAAATAAATTAAAACTGGAAATCACATCTGATATCGCCATCTTAAGAGTTAATCCATATGATCAACTGTTTGGTCATATCATTAGCTGGCGAAGACGGGTCTATACTACCACCAATATCGAAGAAGCTAACTTACCTGGATCATTTGTTTTAGACCACGCAAATGTTTCCCACAGAATCTTCATTACATTTGACGACTTCACTTGTTTCAAGTGTAAATCAAAGGGGCATCGAGCCGAAGATTGTACTATCGAAGCTGATAGTTCTGAAAATGACACTCAACGAGAAATCAGCGCACCAATTTCTCAAACAGAAGAATCCGAAAAAACTGCAATTGAACACTTCCCATCCCTTCCTCTCAAAAGATCGCCGCCATCTACTTCATCTTCATCAGGTAACTTTTCATCGCCAATGGAAATTGGTGATACCCAACTCACGCCTACAGAAGCGATAGAGCGAACAAAGAAAAAAGGCGTGAAAAAACAAAAACTTAAAAATTCCAATGATCTTCCAGATGAGTCTGATGGACTTTCATCGGATACGCGAACCGAAGCAGATGAATCTTTGAGCACTCTCAAAGAGGTTCTAAAACCTCTCGAGGCAACAATTAACGAAAAATTCAAAGCAAATGAATATCCGCTCTCCACCACTAACTTTGCTTTATTTGTGGACATGTCTAAAAGAAAATCTGCTTCGGAAATTCAATCAATTCTTGCCGACGAATTCAAAATTCCTAGCGACTCGATGATCAGGATGTTGGCTGAACTTCACCCCCCTATAAAGGATAGATCCACAAAAGTGCACCTAACCAAGATTCTGAAAAAGCTGAAAGGATTGCAGAATTCCAGTACCTCTGCGACCGAAGCCCAACCATCTCCTTAGGAAACATCTATTTTTCCATTAGTGAACGAGATATGGACGTACCTCAAATATATATCAGCTGGAACTGCAATGGTGTTTATAGGCATCTAGAAGATCTCAAATTAATCCAGTCTATTTATGATCCAACTATAATATGTCTGCAGGAAACACATCTTAAGAATAGCCAAACCTTATATCTTCCGAACTACAATATCATATCAACAAACTGCTCTTCGAACTGGGCATCCGGAGGAGTAAGTTTAGCCGTTAAAAACTACCTCAATTTCAACCAGCTTCAATTACAGACAACTATACAGGCTGTTGCAGCAACCATATATCTTTCATCACCACTCACTATCTGTTCAATATATTTACCTCCAAGAGATAATATCACTCGAGAAGACATTAGCGAACTCATTTTGGCTCTTCCAAGTCCTTTTCTGATCTGCGGAGATCTAAATGCTCATTCCCCATTCTGGGGTGGATCATGCTACAACTCTAGAGGAAGAATCATTGAAGAACTTATTTCCAACTACAATCTCGCTCTGCTACATCCCGAGGATCCAACACACTATAACTTCTCACACAAGACATGGTCAATGTTGGACTTAATTATTACCACCCCAGCCATTCTGGACACTGTTGAAATCTTCAACCATGATGATCTCGCTGGAAGCGACCATACTCCCGTAATCGTTCACCACAAGCATAGCAAAACTATATCCCCAATTCAAGGCATAAAGTACAACTACCGCAAAACAGATTGGAAAATATATAGCTCAACCTTTCCATCAGTCGCCAGCTTCGAAGTCAGTCAAACTTCAAACGCCAAAAACCTCGTCCAATCGTTCACAAATATTATTGTAAATCACGCGAACTCTATGACTCCTCAAATTACACATTTACGTAAAAACGCAGTCCCATGGTGGACCACAGATTGCTCCGCCGCTGTACGTAATAGAAGAAAAGCACTAAAAAAATTAAAAGCCGCTCCGTCTCTGGAAAATCATGTTAATTATCAAAAACTTCGCGCTAAAGCACGATACACTTTAAAACAGGCCAAACGAACTTCATGGCAGAAATTCGTAAAAACTATAAACTGTTTCACCTCTACCACTAAAGTCTGGAAAAAAATTCGAGGGCTTGATAGGAAAAAATTTTCACCAATTCCCACTAGCATCAAATTGGATAACTATATCAGCACAGACTTAAACGAAATAGCTACATCGTTCGCGAAATTTATAGCTTTTCAATCCAGCAGCTTGAATTTCTCATCAGAAGCACTTAATCACAAAAGAAATCTCGCCTCCGTAAGACTCGATTTCCACTCTGACAATAAAGAACCTTACAACTGTCTTATTACGCTCGAAGAATTACAACAAGGTATCAGAAAAGTGAAACCAACTGCAATCGGACCGGACAGCATTCATGCTTACATGCTCCAAAATGCTCCTGAGCCAGCTATTCTCATCTTACTATCAATTTTTAATCATATCTGGACAACGAACACGTTCCCTGACTCGTGGAAAACTGCCGACATTATTCCGATTCCAAAACCAAATAAAAATCCAATTTTATTAGACAGCTACAGACCTATTTCGCTCACTAGTGTTCTCTGCAAACTCCTGGAACAGATCATAAACGCACGACTGCAATGTCTTATCGAATCTAACAACCTCCTGACCGAATCACAATGCGGATTTCGAGCGAGCAGATCAACGATCGACCAACTGCTTTTTCTCAAACAGTCGATACAAACATCATTTATTCGTAAAAATCACCTACTGGCAATATTCTTTGACATATCCAAAGCCTTTGACAATACTTGGAAAGAAAAAATTTTAAAAACTCTTCATGGCTGGGGAGTTCGCGGTCATCTAGCATACTTCGTCCAAAATTTCCTATCGAATCGCAAATTTCATATCCGACTAGGATCAGTTAAATCAGCTCCGCAGGATCTACAGAACGGTGTTCCTCAGGGCTCCGTTCTCAGCCCTACCCTCTTCAACATAGCCATAAATGACATTTCGGAACAAATACACCCGCCGGTCCAATGCTCCTTATTTGCAGACGACCTAGCTATATTCATCTCCTGTTCGGACTTGTCCCTCGGAACATCAATACTACAGGAAACAGTCGACAAATTACAAGCTTGGTCAGTCCACAACGGCTTCAATTTCTCAAACACGAAAACTACCGCTATTCATTTCTGCAGAGTTCGCCGCTGTAGTCATGAAATTTCAGTCCAACTAAACAACGTAACCATTCCATCATCAGATACCGTAAAATATTTAGGAATCATTCTGGATGAAAAACTTACATGGAAACCGTACATCAACCAACTAAAAACAGGCTGCACCAAAAAACTAAACTTAATTCGTAAACTGGCTAGCACATTGTATGGTTCAGATCGTTCCTCCTTGTTGAAAATCTACCAAGCACTGATTAAATCAAGACTCAAATATAGCGCTGTAATCTACTCTTCGGCTAATCAAAATATCATCAACTTACTCAATACAATACATCATACTGCTGCGAGACTCGCTATTGGCGCTTTTCCTACTTCTCCATCTGTTAGCGTTCTTTGTGAAGCTGGTATTCCTCCTCTCAATATTTACAGAGACCGGAGCATTTTAAACACGTGGATTCGTCTTAAGTCGTCGATTAACCTTCCTTCGCTGAACTCACTTCGACCATCACCCCATACATCGGTGCCCACTCTTTATAAGCAAGTTACTGAAATCTTAGATTCGATGAAATTCACTTTACCGCCGACATATCAACTAACCACAGCACCAACGCCTCCATGGATAAACCTGCATCTCGACATAGATCTTCAACTCCAGCAATTCTCAAAAAGAGAAACATGTCCGAGCATTCTACGTTCCGCATATCAATGCATGATCAGCAAATATGACAGTTGCAAAATAGTTTTTACTGACGGCTCCAAAACACCTCGAGGCACAGGTTGTGGAGTAGCATCCGATAAAAAAATTATTCTTCGTTACTCTCTTCCGGCACTATTCAGTATTCTTTCGGCGGAACTATTTACTATAAAACTTGCAATAGAAAATGTAATAAATTCCGATCCTCATTCCCCACACCTCATATGTACAGACTCATTAAACGCGATCACATCAGTTCAAAAATACAACTCTCCTCACCAACACCCAATAGCCAAGGAAATTATTCGCATTCTTTGTAGTACAAGTACCCGTATTTCATTCGCATGGATCCCATCACACGTTGGGATTCAGGGGAATTCATTCGCGGATACGGCAGCAAAAGAAGGCTCATTGTTCTTTCCGGTACCGAACATTGAAATTCCGCCAATGGATCTAAAAGCCCATATACTGCAAAAATCACTTCAAACATGGCAAAAACAGTGGACCGACATCCCAAACACGAACAAGCTGCGCTCAATTCGAGCTACTATTCGACCATGGAAAACTTTATTATTCACCAATCGAAGAAATGAAATCGTTGTCACAAGACTCCGCCTAGGTCATTCCAAAATTACTCATAGTCACCTCTTGTCCAGACAACCTATTCCACTGTGTTCCAATTGCAATTCTCCTGTCACAATCCAACATTTACTCGTCAGCTGTCCAACCTATAATTCATACAGAGTACAAATTCTCCAGTCGTCCAACCTTTCCGAAATCCTATCTGACCGCCACGACAAAATTGAACGCCTCCTACGTTTTCTCAAGACCACTAATCTATTCCACTCCATCTAACTCTTATCTTATCCGTGCCTCTGGCCTAGGCGGCAGTACACGGCACGTTAATCAAAGAAGAAGAAGAAGAAGAAGACTTCAGGAAGCTTATCGAAAAGTGTAATTCTTTCATATACATTGCGTGTGCTCTCATCCTCGTTTTAACAAAATGAGGTACATTAATGAATAGCATACCATTCATTCTAGTTTCGCTTGCAACACAGATGCTTTAAATTTATCTTCATGTTGTAAGACAAAGTTCAGAAGATTTGATTTATACGACTCTTCCAGGATGAGAAATGTACTTGTTTGTAATCGACTTTTGGGTAATACAGATTTAATAACTGCATTCTGTAATTTTCCAAGATACTCACGGTATATTTTAGCCGTTCCACTCCAATGAATAATTTCCCCTGTAAAATAGTTTGTTGATACGTAGTTAAGTAAAGGCAGCACAGATGGACTGAAGAACAATATTGTTTTAAATAATAAAAAAGATATTTTAGTTTCCTTATCTTATTAGTCACATAGGTAGAGCGCTAGTTCCAAATTAATTTGCTATCCAACTGTATTCCTAAATATCCTATCTTACTACACGATTTATTGTTATATAATCGCATATTTTTTTTATTTACGTCGTGCCAAATTGTGGAAGCTCGATTAGTATAAATCGTATAGTTAGTTTTCTTCTCATTCAACATCAATCCATTTTTGATAACCCACTCGTGAATTTTATATACATATTTTCTGTGTGCAAGTCTGAAATATATTAATGTTACGACTACCGAAGCATAATAGTTTCCCACATACATTTAAGCTACAGAAATCATTGATATATATTAATATATATATGTATATATAAGGAATATGTATACTTCCCTAAAACCAGGAAACTTAAAAACGAATGGTGGACGGAAAAAGCGAACCAGATTCAAAATTTTATTAATCAAAACGACCGGAGCAGTTTTTCCTCGACGCTCAAAAAAATCTACGGATCAACCTATGAGAGCATTACTCCAATTAAAGATAAAGAAGGTAATCGATTAGTCAGTTAAAATGACATAATTAACAGGTGGCGGAATACTACTACGAGCTTCTAATTCATGAACGCCCAACAACAGAAATTGTAATGTATCTTTTTCTGTCGTACGATCAATATACCAACACGGATTATAAGTTTAAAAAATTCGAAATTAAAAAGGCAATAAACTGACTTAAAAATATGAAAGCACCCGGTCCCCATCCCAGCAAAGATCTTGAAAATTAGTAGACTAAATCTTGTAGAACATCTAAGAAAACGTTAGAACAGGTGGACATCTTCCAATATCTCGGTTCGTTCCTAAACCATAACGGGACAATAGATGACGAGATACAAAATAGAATTAAGTGCGCTGCTTCAGCCTTTGGTCGGTTAAAGCGTAAGGTTTTCTACAATAAGGATTTGTCGATCGCCACTAAAACAGCGGTTCATCATGTTATAATTATCCCGTCCTTGTTATATGGAGCCGAAAGATGGACGCTATAAAACTAGAACAGTTTCAATAACGGGTCCTGCGAACATTATTGAAAATTAGATGGGATGACTTTGTAACGAACAACAAGGTATTGCGTCGGTTTTAGTTCAGAACGGATAGAGTCGCTGATTACACGTGCTCAATTAAGGTGGACGGGACATGTTATAAGAATGGAGGATTTCAGGTTACTAAAGCGAATGCTGTATGGCGAACTAGAAGAAGGAGTTAGAAAACATGGTGGTCCTAGGAAGCGTTACAAGGACCATATTGCAGCACTATCAAGGAAAGCAAATTACCTAGAAGTTTGGGAAACCGCCGGCTGCGATCGTGTAAAATGGAGAAGAAGAGTAGTTGAAGCAGCCGCCTTAACTACCGGACCACTAAAAAGAACAGTCAACGATATCACCTAACGATTCCGAATGTCATCATTATGGTCGCGTTTGCTCTTCCAGGATTGGAATTATCAGCCACTTTCGTACCTACCCTCAGCAGTAGCTATGAATGTCGGATATCAGTTTGAGCAGATAATGATGAACTTGATGTTATTTTCCGAATGTTTTATTGATTTTTCGATCATCTGTGATGTCTCATTTATTGGTATGTGTTAGCATATAGGTTGGACATATATAATAGGAAATTAATTTTGTTTTGTTGTTTACTGTTATATATATATATATTTTTTTTTATTTTTCAAATACGCTTTGTTTATTTTTGATTACATTGTTTAATGATATGTTTGTTTTTAGTATTTCAGTTAAAAATTCAGTTGTTTTATATGCAACGGCAGTTATTGGAGCTGTTGAATTCACATTTATAAGAAATGTTGTATTATTGGTATTCAGTATTTAAATCGGAGTCTTTTATTAATTTTCTTATTTTTTTCACGCGTGCTTTTTCGTATTACATTATTTTTATTTGTTGCCTTTTTGCTTTTCCCCATTTCCTTACATAACCGTGACGTGTTTCTTATATTATTCTTCTGAATTGTCTGTTCTGATAACGTTTAATTTGTTTTTGGTGTTCCTTAGCGACACATTCTCGATTTTGGCGCGTCCAAAAAATAATATATAAAATAATATTATTATTATTTTATATTTAAAAAAAAAAAAAAATTTAATCGGTTTTTAGTTTATGTTGTAAATTTCTTCATTCCAGCTGAAGATGGGCACCGCCTGAAAACGTTTCTGAATAATATACACAGATTATACTCTTTTAATTCTTTTGTTATACTTGTATCTTATACTTTTAATCCAATTTACTATACGATTATTATCCCGTTGGAACATCATTCGCTCGCCGCTCGAAGGACTTGACAAATTTACATGTTACCACTATAATCTAGAGTGCCGTATGTTTTAACATGTATGCTGTTATGTGAGTTCCTTAGGTATTCGTTTTCCAAAGCATCTCTGCCCATCTTCTCTTAACCTTCAAACCTTCATTTACATGTGGAATGTTTGGAGTCTGTACGTTGTTTTTTGTGCTTTTTTAAACTTTTGATAAACTTCCAATGTTTCGTTAAGAAAATGAAATACGAGTTTGCTCCAGACAAATAGCGCTCTTTCCAACAGTATATCATATGTCCGGGAAAAAAAAAAAAATTTCCAAAAGTTCGAGCTCTCGAGGCGCCGAGGGACTAATTTTAAAGTTGGAAACCGATATGTTCCAAATCAAAGAAATATACGTGCATGTGCATATTTTCAATCTTGTTCAAAATTTTTAGCTGTAACACTCGCGTCTCAAAGAGAGAGCTTCATATTAGATCTCGCGTTTTTTTTGAACTTTTCGTAAACTTCGAAAGTTTCATTAAAAAAATAAAATATGGTTTTGTTGTCGACAAATAACGATCTTTCCAACGACATGCCCGAAAAACAAAATATTTTTTTCTAAAATTTCAAGCTTTCAGCGCCCCGAGGGTCTAATTTTAATGCTGGAAACCCATATGTTGCATAATATTGAAATGTCATCTAGAACAAACATTTCTGCAAAAGGACACTTTTAATTCACCGGGAAGTAGATGAAAAATCGTTTCCGAAATTCCCCTTAGTTCGGCGCCCCGAGGGTCTAATTTTGAAGTTGGAAAGCCGGATGTTGCATCGTTATAAGTCCTTCATTCGTTGTAAAAATGCGATGCATAACAATTTTCATAGCCCTGCTACTCTTTCTATTGTTCGTTTGTGTGCGCGTTAAGGAAAGCTACTTTAAAGCGAGTGAAAACGCATTGTCGCGGCTCTTTATTATTTCCACAAATGACCACTGATCTACTCATGGTCATCATTCTTGATTACTACTATTATCGGAGCTTCGTAATTATCGTCGTTAACAGCTAATTTATGTAACAGGCAAATCTTCGTCCGAACCAGCTTCGCCGATAAATGTAAACAGTTTTTCGTTTTCGAAGTATTAATAAGGAAAATTAATTCTAACTTAAATATGTGGACGATAATTTTCAGTGGGCCTTTTTGTGTCACAATTACTTTGCAGAGAATATTTCGACCTTGACCAATGACGCGTCCTCCTTATTTTCTTTCTTCATTAGTTCGTATCGTGAGTAATCTGGTAGAACAGCGGAAATTAAAATAACATCTTCTTTTACCTTCGTTTGGTAATAAAAAGCGCGCTGTTCCCGAAAGATACGAATAAAATTAATTAAATGCAAAATGATACGTCCAGCTTCCTATGGAAATAAAAAAGGAAATTAAAGAAAAAAAAGAGCAACTCCTGCTACGCGTTTATATGGGCTTTCATTGATGTTGTCAATATTACTGCGCATCGTACGTTTCCGTTATTTTAAATAGTATAATTATTTGACCGTAATAGTTATGATGTCATATTTTGATCATCATTTACCATCCAATTCTGACCGTTCTAAAAGTATCGCTAATAATGTAGCAGTACCTTTTTTTTTTCACTATTTATAAAAAGTATTTACCCCGTGTGTTTTAATAGCATTCATACAAATATTTCGGTTATTAGTATTGATACGGACTCGGACGTATATTTGCTTGTTGCTGGTGTTCTAGCCGAGTAGCAATGAGCTGCAAGAAGTTAATAAAATCTTGTAATAACGGTAAATCAGAGAGAATCTTTGATTATTTGTTATCAGTGTTATCATTTTTGCTTCTGATCGAGTCGGAACCGGATACCGTTTACCGTGTCGCACGTCGTTTGAGTTTTATCACGGCGCATGTTTAAGTTTTTCAACAGGCACACATAGCCTTTTCTTCGCATTTTTTCGTACAGCCAATTTTTTCATTATAAATGTATTTCCTTGTTTTTGTGTATTCTGCGCTCAAAGCTTTCGCGTGTTTTTTTATCGTTTCTTCCTAGTCGTGCATAATAATCAAAAAATATAATCGGTGTGATTTATTGTGTTTTGGAGGGGTGGCACTCGTTATTTATATTTATTTATTTATTCACTTTTTTTTTTTTGTGTTCATTTTCATTTTTTTAATTCTGTGTAAGATCGAGAAGGCATATGGCCTAAGTTTATCCGGTAGCTCTTACACGAGCACGTATGCAACAAATTAATACGTATGTATGTTTAAAGACATAAATATCGCAAAATATCATTATGTATTTAAGAAAAACACTTATTTAATCGATGTTCAACCCAGTATGGCTATACGGTGTTTTGACTAAGAATCGCATTAAAAGACGATTACAGTCCGTCGAAGCAAAGGTAATAAAACATTTGCTAATGTTCGCTGGCTTGTGTCAATCGAAGTAGTCGGTCGTATTCTACCAGTAGCAGTGGAGAGGTACCTCGTAATCGAAACACATTTTGTAGCATAAACTGTAAACCAAAGTTAAAATTAATTAAATTCAAACATCAGCCGATTGTAAATCATCGACACTCGTCAAATTCTTCGATTAATGCCTTTTTTCGTCGCCAGATATGGTATAACACTTTAATGTAGATTGTGCTATTATAAACGAACAGTCGTAGAGTCAGTGGATGCGTTTCGTTCAATTTATAATTTTCTTCATAAAATCATATTGTCCGTAAATCCGCTTCTGTTTATCGCACTATTGCACATTTTAAAAGAAAAATAACAATATATTTAATTAAATTCATATTTTTTAAGTAAAACAGTACTTTGCATCACAAAAAAATGATACTATTGGAAACTGCTTATAATTACTTAAATCTTTTTGAAAAGTATTTTTTTTTTTTAATCAACATCAGATAAAAATCTTCTAGTGCTATAATTCATTATAGGATATATTATTTAAATCTAAACTATATTTGCGTATTCTCTAGAATAATAGTGCAGTCAGATTTATAACATTTATTTAATTATAAATTGAACTGTAAAAATCCTATTTTTTGATTAATATTTGTTTTACTCCATTATTAAGTCTATATTCGCTTTTATTGTTGAATAATTATGCTACAACACGGAGCGCGTAATATACGAAACTTTGAAAGGATGCGTTTGAAATGCAATAATGAAAGTAATCGAGAACGAGAGAGAAAGTGATGAAGAAAGAGAATTTGTACAAAAAAACGATGCAGATTACAGAAAGCAAGGGAATCTTTAGTTGAGCAACTGTAAATGTTTATGAGTTGGATGAAAAAAAGTACTATATTATATGCTTTTCGAATCACAAAAGAGAGCGAGAAGATCATACAGATTTGCTGCTTATAAACCATGACGAACAAAAATTTAAATACACGCAAAACAGGTTCAATCACTTTAACGATCAGCACAAAAATTAACAAATACCTCGCTAATACTTGCAAGTATATTGTTATAGTTCGACTCCTTTCTTTAGGAGTATCCACAACGAAAAATATTTAATTACGTTATTTATGACGAATTCAAAAAGATATAATTATTTAATGTAACAATATCAATTAATTTTGACTTCTGGTATCTTGTATTACCCAGCTTCCTGAAACTCGTTACAAACGATACTCAATATTAACTTATATTTTTCCAGCTATCGTCTCGGCAGATCGTCTGTTGTAAATTAATTTTCGAATCCGAATGAAGTTCCTTTCGCCCAATGATCAAAGTTAATTATAATCTGACTAGAATGTATAAATAAATAGATTCAAAACTAATTTCAATAGCTTACATGTATTATTTGTGTAAATATACATAATTTGATCGCAATCAGGAACGCAATTACGAAGACAATATCAGTGTACTTTTTAAACAGCAAAAATGTTATATACTTTACATATTTACTTATCGTTTTATCCTTCTCAATTCTAGGCAATTAATTATCATATATACGATTTCTTTTTGAATAACGTCAAGGTAACAGAAGTAGTAATAAAAATTAGAATTCGACGAGTTCGGAAGCGTAAAAGATAAAAAAGACAGTAACACAATAAGCAAATTCACATCACACGAAGATAAAAGTAACGCTGAACTATTTCACTGTTCATCAACACGAATCGCGGAGTAATTCTCTTTAATGCTAAGAATATGTACCATTACAATATTTAGATTGGGAATTATCATGGGTAACTATTTAGCGTATTTAGCAGCAAATTTGAGAAAATTCAGTTATTTCATTACTTAGAGCAAGTTTTTAATTACAAACAACTAGCATCTTATAGTCGATATTGATTAAAAGTCTTAAAAGTCGACTGTTTCCGAAACGATTAAAAGGGGTGAATTACGAAATAAGCTGCGAAAAAAGATTGACAAACATACAAAATGATGAGAGGCTTTACGAAGCGACATACGGAACGAACAAAGCTAAACAACAACAACAACATGTTGACGGTTAAAAGATCAGCGCTCGCCAGTTACTTTTTCTAACGCAGCGTAACTTATCAATTCCCGGCGCCTTTCTTAAATTTGGCTGCCAAAGCTGCCAAACTCAACAGTAAAATTTCTATGCTTATTCGTCCTACTGCTGAAGACCTCAAACAACATTATAAAGAGCTAATACTTTCTATGTGGAAGCAGCATTGGCATATCATAGAAAGCAATAAGCTTCGAGACCTCAAAGAAAAGCCGATACCGTGGAACTCCTCAAACCGAAAGTCACGTCAAGAAGAGATAGTGATTACTCGGCTACGTATTGGACACACCCGACTTACTCACTCCATCTCTTATCAAATCTTTTCCCTCCCGACTGTCCTCATTGTGGCAAAGAGGGCTTAACGGTTGATCATATTTTCACATGCTTAAAGACAGCTTCTCTCCGACTCTCTCTCCATGTTCCTTCAAGCCGTGTTCTAGCTCTTAATGATTCCTCTAATTCCATAGATAAAACAATAAATTTCATTAAACAAGTCAAACTTTTCCATCTCATTTAACCTCATTCCCTTCCTAATTGAGCCGTGAAGCCCTCTGTGTAGCTATGTGGCTCATTAATTGAATAATAAAAAAAAAAAAAAAAATAAAAAAAAAATAACTTTACAACTATAAATCTAACTGAATAAACTAAATTAAAATAAACGAACAAAATTACGTAAAAAATATGAAAATTTCACTGTTTTCTGAGATTTTTTTCTTTGTTTACACACAATTACCCAGCTGGACGCTACATTTCAACTTTCTAGGTGACCTGGAAGTGGATTAGGTTTTTGATCTACATGTCAGTCAGTGATAAAAATGACGATTTTTAGACGTTAATATCTCAATATCAGTTTGAGTTGTATTTATGAAATTTGGGGTTCTAGTTAATCTAAGTGGTGTTTTAATACATGAACCAAATTTCATGTGTTTATGTTAAATAGATTATGAGTTATTAAGGGGTTTAAAGTAGCTTCAAATGGTTCGTGTAAAATACACACGGCTGCTGCGTCGTCGCCAGTTCCTTTTTCTCGGCTTGAACTTGACTAGATACGCTGCCGCGTGACTAGAATACTCACCAAACCAGTGGATAATTCAATTTGAGTCAGCACAAATTGTTTGAGCAATGCGATAAAACGTGTTTAATTTGTTAATTTTTTTTTTTTAGTGTGATTAATATTTGTTGCTATTTTGAGTAACGTAATTTGATTTTTTTTGAAAGAAAGTTATTAGTGTATTAGTTAAAAGTCATATCTTGTTCTAATGAGAAGAGACATGAGGAAAACTTTATATAAAATAAGTCAAGGTTTAGAAAACTAAACCTCAACGTCAATTGTGGTTCTAGGACCCCGGAGTGATGAGAAAAAAAAAAATGTTGTTGTTTTACGTAATTATTATAAACCAGTTATTTAAAATTTTACATTTAAAATATGTTACCATCTATTCCAATAATAAATTCAATTACGTCACAATTTTAGTTTTATTTAAATAAAAGCATAAAACGCGGTTCATGTGATAAAAGTATCATTCATCCATTATATTTCTCTTACAAATTTCATGATTAACAAACATTTATGTCTAATTATTTTTTACTTCATTAAATTTTGATATTTTAAATACAATTATTGTTGATAAAACCATTATTTCTTTATTAGGAACGACAATTGAAATATTAATAGAACCATCAGGGCCAGCCTTAACCATCCAGGCGCCCCACGCGAGTCATTCATTTGGCACTATTTATTATTTTATATAATAATTGAAAAAACTTATTTTGAATTTAGTACCATATTTTTTATTGAATTTAATATGATACGAAACAACAAACATTTATTTATTATTATTATTATTAAAACTTTTTACCCATTCATTCTTTAAGCAATGTAAATTTGCTCTGATGCCTAATTCAGTTGTTGTTACAATGGCTTTTTCGAAAACTGTTTTTTTTTTTTTTTCTGGCCTGGCAAGGAATTATTTAACGAAACCTGTTTGTCTGCATGCTTCCAAATAAGATCAACATTTATCAAGCATTTCGTGTAATCGACAAAGTTGATTTTAGGCGACTGACTTACTTTGCTCACGATGGACCCTCTAAACGCCATGTTATTTTGAGTCAAATACAAGGTTAGGTAAATTAATCTTTAAAGCGCATTGTTTCATCGTAATCTTTCTTTAAAAATTGTTTTGTGTTCTTCTTTGTCGATAGTTATTTCATCTTTGAACCTGATTTCGGCTTTAGCCCATTGCATAAATGTTTTTTATGTGCAGGACTATTTTCATGCACTTAAATGTTTCCAATTTTTGAAGCCTTCAGTAGTGGTCAAATTTTCAGTTAACTTTAAATCGAACAGTCGACAAAAAAAGCAAGAGACACTATCATTTGATATTGAATAAACTAACCACCGACGTCTGATAGTTTTTTCGTTTGAAAGTTTTCTTCAGTAATGAGCTGAAAAAAATTGACGCCTACTTTCATCTTTCGGAAAATTATATAGATGTACTTGTGGGGGTCCACACAGTATAATGTGATCTATATTGCTGGCATTAAGTACTTTTGGCCACGTGGCCACGTTAGAAACATTGTATTTTTTTATTCTATGTATCAAGGAAGTCATATGTTGATTTTGACTTGAGGGAAACTCAGACGGTTCATGCAAAGATTTAATAAGCTGATCAATTTGGCCACCTTGAATAGATGAGTGTGTATTTTTAGTAGCTAATTGTTCAGAATCTAAAGAAATATTGATCATTATTTGGTGTTCAAAGTTTAATGTAAAACTGGTGATTTTCTTTAAATAATTTGTTAAAAAATTTTCTCTTTTTTGGTTTTCTCCCGATTTTCTGAACCAGAAAGTTTTTTTTTAATGCTTTATTAATGTTCTGCCATAATTCAATAATACCGTTAATTATTGCGTGGGCTTTGCTCTATTTCACGATCACAGTACAGTAGACTCCCAATTATCCGACTCTGAATTATCTAACTTTCGAGTTATCCGACTTTAATAGCAATGAAAAAAAAAGCAAAAAACAATACAGTAGACTCCCAACAAAAAAAAAAAAAATATATATCTTAAATGTAACTAGAAAAAATATTAACTGAAAGATAAAAATGTTATTCAGACTTACCAAAAATCAAAAATAATATCACAATCACGACACTCGCTTTAGTCACTATATACACTATAATTTTTTGATAGGTAAAAAAACATAGTCACCTAAATGACTAAAATGTTTACCACCCCGCACTATGTAACTTCCATTGAATCGTGCCAACCAATATTTAATTTTAACAGTTGGACAAAAACAAGAAAATGTTTTCTTGGCTTTTTTTATTTTTCTTTTGTTTTCGTACATTCAATCTGATTTGAATGTTAGCCTGCTGGTCAAATGAACTTTATATTGTTCGGACCAAAAAAAAAAAAAAAAAATTTAGATAAAAATGTAATGTAATGCAGTTCGACAGCTGCCGTCTTAACAGTTATACCATTTCATTCGTTCGTTAATAACTTATGAAATACTCTATTTCTTCGGATTTCCTAGCAAATTAAACGGCTCAGTCGTTCCGCAAAGGTTACCCGGCAATCAAAGCTCATTCACTGCGTAGCGCCCCCTAGACCCAAACCATCCCGGGTCGCCCCCTTCTAAAGTCGGTTCTTAGAACCATTATAAGTATATTTTAAAAATCAGTTGTACTGTTTTTTTACTTCGTTTTTTTTTTTTTTTTTTTGGCCTGACGCGAAACCATCTGGCCACTAACGAATTCCTATGAATAAACTAGATTAGCAGGATAATATATATGAAGAAAATTGGATTCTTCAGACAATTGGTAAAACCTACTGAAATAATGCCAAAAGCTATCGCGCGTTTGCAATATACTTCGAACAAACATGACCGCAATAATCTAACAAATCCCACGAATGCCGAAATAATTGTACTATAATTAATCTAGCATTGTTAAAAAGCTTGCTTTCTTTTTAACATTATTAACATAATTAGTATTACACTTTAATTATTAATTATTTTTATTTTACTTTGATTTATTGTTACTTTATTTTGATTGATCATATTTGCATTTCAAAAATTATTTTATTTCCTAATGTTAGTTTTTATTTTAATTTTAGTTATATTTTAATATTATTTTGGTTTTATTTTATTTTACTTTAGTTTATATTTTAATTTACATATTACGACTAAAGTTTTAATATTGAGTACACGGGTTTCGTGTATAAGTGTAACGGCCATTAATTACAAATATTTTTCGTATCTAACATTAATTTTAGTAAATAACGTTTTTATGAGTTTATGAACTCAATTAAAATTATAAACATGAGCTGAATTATTGTTGCAAAATTAAAATTTTTTTTTGCTCCTTTTTTTATTATTACTATTATTACTCTTTACTTCATTTTATTAACAGGGGAAAGTGTAAAAAAAGAGAAAAATAACATAAATTAGGCCCATGTATACCTAGTTGTATTTCCGCTGCTCGCGCTATTCTAGCGCATAAGCGATTTAGAATTTAAATTTAATTGGAATATTTTCTTTTTTTTTTTCTATATCTCTTATTCAAATATCCAGCTATATTAACTTTCAACTTAGACCGGCAGGTTACTATTGCGCAAAGAGATATTTAGTTTCTATACACAAAAGTAAATAAAAATTAATAAAAATAACTTTTTTTTTTTTTTGGCCTGTCTGTGAATACCATTTGGCCACTAACTACTCATTATTAATTAAATCATTCTATTTTTTGTTAAATCAGTTTATTTCTTATTTAAAAACGTAGTTTTGGCTTTTAGAATGTGTGTCTTTATGCGTTTTATGAAAAAAAATTTCACGGTAATTATGTTCAAATTCTTTTCTTTGTCTTTTTGTTTCTAAACCTTTGCCTTCTTTGCCACATGTCCTCAAAATAATAATGATAATAATAATAATAATAATCAATCAATCAATCAATCAATTAACCAATGTTTAATAATAAAATAATAATAATAATATTCAAACTTAAAAATTTGACGTATTATACTATATTTATTTTCCGCGAACTTAATTTAGTGCATCGTGGGTAGACCATTTATCTCTGTGAATTTAATGAAATCGTTAACAGTACCATGGCAGGCTTGAAGGAATAATAAAACAATAATTTAACTTAACCAAGGGGCAAAAAATGATAGACCTCCAATTTCAACAAGCTCGATTATCTATTTTATCTATGACCGATAAGCAATAACAACAAATATCAGCAAAATTAAATGAGTTTTTTAAATTCAGATAGTTGTTTTAAATGTACAAAAAAAAAAAAAAACACTTTTATATTTACTTTTTTCTGAAAAATCAGTTTTTCATATTTAGCAAGAAATTAGTAACTGCGTACGTTTTCCTCACTAGTCCTACATAGAATACGTAGGAGAGGTAAATTCCAGGTGACACTGACATTCGTAGCTGGTAATTAGTAACGATCATCATTTGTAAAATTAATTTCTGTACCGGTACTGACCTTTCATACCAACTGACGTCGTCGTACAGAGCTGCTCTGAAGCGATCATTTACCGCCATGTAGTATTCTCCGGCCTGCGAGATGAACCAAAGAAACAGACCCATAATTGTAGTAATTCCGATCCACAAGACGGATTTCGCCGGAACTTTGTCTTCGACTGCTAGACAAATAAATGAAATGGAAAATAGGAAATTAACGCTGACAGCAGCTACAGCAACTGGTTTGTAAGTTTTTAGTAAAGTTACCGTATAGTTGTGCAAAGAGCGATGATGTTGCAGCACATGCAACAACAAACGAAGATAAATCGCTTCTTCTTCGTCAGAATTTAAGCTATTCGCTGAGTTTCCTCGGTAGATCTGATTGCGTTTTTCTTCGACCAAACGGTCCGTTCTTTTCAAAATAAAAATTAAAGAGTCCATTTCTAATTTACAAGCCTCACTCTGATAATGGTACAAGTATAACGGCGAGAATATACTAACAGCGGTGTATAACTCGGTTACCGCTTGCAAACCGAAAACTAGTAAGAATTTGTTGTGTGTGTCCACTTTGAACGGCTTCCACAGTTTTATTATGAAAAGATCGTCATAGCTAAATTGGCTATCATTCGCAATGAACAGCGAACCTATAACTGGCATGATAAGCAAGACGATAAATCCAACATTCGTTACAAGAACGATTACATTAAATTCGGACTTAAGTTTGTCCGTAAAGCGGTACTGCGAGTGTAGGCAATGTAATTGTCGCTTCTGTTCGGTATCAACTTCGTTATTGTAGGAGAAAATGTTCAAAGCTCGGAAGATTAGCGGTTTCACCTGATCCCTCTTCAATCCGGTTATCAAATTGTACGAGTTACACATAAAGTATGCAACGTGCAAAAAAAGATTAATCACGTCCTGCCGATTGTGCACATTTTTAATTATGAAAATAACTATAGAAAATAACGTGTAACTGTTACAAAAAATTGTGAACAAGAGGCGAAAATGTTGCCACCCAGACTCGCAAAAGCAGTTAGCTGTAGTGAAAGTGATCATGGTTCTGAAAACCGATTCACGATTTGTAAACCGTGCCATTACCATCGACTCAAACTAATCAACTGACTGGTTGGAATAATTCCGGAAAATATAACGGGCGAAAATATTATTTGCTATCCCCTATGAATGTCGTCATGGAGAAAAAGGCCAAGGTCAAGTAAAAGCTGTCAAATAAGGTATCGTTATTAATGAAGGTGTCGGTTGTTAACGTGCTAAATGTAACGCGTTAATTTAGTGTTCATAATGTATTCTCTTTATTATTGTCACTTTAAAGTCTTCAGTAATTTCTTCATACAGCAGGGTATACTACAATTAAAGCCAAAATCGCCGGTAATTATTGAAATTTCCCCATCAGTAGAGTTTGCTTTCAAATCTGAATATTTCCACCGAATTTAAATTTCATCAGCTTCTAAAGTAATCGTGCTACTTCTGTCATTTGTCAAAAAAAGGAACTATATACTTGCCACCGAAATGATAATTGCACTTCCGAAATAAATTACAACAAGCTTAGTAACTCAGTATTGGTCGTTTTGTTCAGTTAAAATTTCATTCTGGCAACATTTGAATAACGATTCTGTCTGCTAACATCCAAAAGTGCTCCGTTGTTCTGGCAAAGGTAAACTTACCGGCAAATTGATCGATAAATTAACAATTTATTACGGCCTGGGTGTAAGAAGAATCTGCGATTCGGTACAAAATATGAAAAAAGCTATATGGACAACTTACTTTCATTATAACTCCACCGACAAAAACCCACAACACGATAAATGTCCAAACGGACCTGACCCATAGTGCGCATGGCAGCGTGCTTCGACTATGAACACGCTTTCATCATTCAAACACGATTATGATCCCTTACCAAGTGACGTTTCATCAGCTATCAAGCCCATATATGAAGAACTCAGCAAAGGAGATCTTTTTAAACGGTGTGTTGGTGGCTTTACACAGAATAATAATGAAAGTTTGAACCGGTTAATTTGGAAAATTACTCCAAAAATACTTCCTGCTGGTACAAAAATAGCCCAGATTGTTGTATTTGTCGCTGCTGGCACTTTCAACGACGGAATCTCAACTTTATTACTTTTTATGCACGGTATGGATTTAAAACTTGGCCGAAACAGCCACGAGTATGCCCGAAAAGAGGATGAGAATCGCATACTCATAACCGAAAATAAAGCTGACGTTGGGACTCGAGAAGCAAAAATTCGTTACAGACAAGAGCAAAAGGATTCCCTGGATATTGTGGCTGCAGCAGGTTCTTTACTTGAAGGTGCCGGAATTGACGATTCTATGGAAATTGAAAAAAAAAATTCTGCGTGTTATTTAAATTTAAAACTTTAATCGCGTTTTTCTCGAAACTCTATTTTCGAAATTGGTTGTCATGATTTCTCAAAAAGTTACGAACCAATCTTGTTCAAATTTTGCACACTTCTTCAAGATAACATTATCTAGTGCTTGAACGAAGGATTTCTTTTTTTTTTCATTGCAACTAATTTTACAAGGCAATACGTGTGCAAATTTTATCAAAAAATGGGTATTTTTTCTTCACAACTCCGCTAAAAACTCAGAATTTAAATTTTTTTCTTTTTCCTTCATCCAAGCACGAGCTATGCTCATATACTAACGGAAAATATTTGGTTTTTTAATTTCGGATGAATCTGTCATGAGTTATCCTGATAACGGCGGGAGAACTTTTTTTTGAGGGGTCAGGGGAAATGAGGTCCCAATGGCTGAATTTAAAAAAGTTTTAAATGAAAATTTCACAAAGTACTTGTCAGATGTGTATCTTTGATATGATAAATTGTTTAAATAAAATATATCATTTGATATATTAGAAAGAAACTTGTAAAAATATGCTTTTTTTTGAGCCTTCGAAACCCACATACCCCTTAAATAACCCACAACAACTGGTAGAAAATATGATCTTTTTCGTCGCAATTTAATCGCTCGATCGCGTTTTCGCCGAAAAGGGAAACACATTTTTTTTTTCGTCCCTAAAACACCGATCTCTAGTTCCGTGTTTGTGTTTTTTTCTCAACCGACAAACCACATTTTGGAAATGTCAAATCGCCAAGAAAACTCGCAGGACGGCATTAGCAGAGCAGACACGCAACCGGCAATAAGTCCAGCTAATGCCATACATGAATTTCACGAAAAGGCCAAACTGCCGAAATTCATCGATTAAGACCCCAAACTATGGTATGCGCTGGTCGAGAATCATTTCACCGCTCATAAGGTAAACAATTTCACGTAGCGGTTATGCTTGATAACGGCCCGCTAAACTTTTCTGCGGTCATCGTGCATATTTCGCTAACAATTCCAAAATACACACGTATGAGGAAATGTTTCTCGATGTCGATTTTGATCTTGGTAAACAGTTTTGTCGGTCTTTTACTATAGCAGACTGTGGAAATGTGATCATTGTCGTTGACTGTAGAGCCCAAGAAAAATGGTAAAACTGCTTAGTAAGAAATTTGAATTTTGTACAGAAATGAATCAGTTTGTATTGTTTGTACATAATATCTTAGTTTAATGATAGCAAAAATGGGAATGTTAAAGTCTGTTTAAAACAAAAATCTAATTTTGCAAGAAAAAGATTTAACATTTTTTTTGTAATACCTGCTTTGTTGGTAGCAAAAGCAGGAATAGTATTGTTTTTCCTTTTATTAAATATGTAAAAAAGGAATCAAAAATAATGTGGCACAGCTAAAATACCAAAAAAACAACATGTTTTGCTGGTGTATTTAATGGACTATTATAGAGTATTAGACGATTGCTTTAGTTTTACACTTTTCCCCCCATAAAAACAGATCAAAATACAATTTTTTCAAGTCCATTTATAAAAATTCAAGCTAAATGGTATGCCACAATTGTTATAATTATAAGTAATTATTTTTTACTTATATACCCAAATTGTAGTTGTAATAACCAATATGTTGTTATAGCTAATAAAAATTAATATAGATTTATGTAATTTTGCCAGGTTCAAAAATATCTGGCGCTATAACTAATTTTAAATTTAATATACCAAATTTTATTTTTTTCTACAAGTGAAAATATTAATGTAAATTAAAAAAAATATAACATACTTAATGGCATAATCTATTTTTAAGTTATATAACTTTCTTTTCTTTAATATAATTGCAAACAATCTGAACTTCTGCTAATACATGGACGTTAAACAGATTGAGTGCTTAGAATAAGAATTATTTACTTCATATACCTGTATAGCTCATGACAACCAATAAATTAACAATTGTTACATTTCCAGTACACAAACATTATCAATTTGCATGTATATGTTACTATAATTTTTGAAATCTCCCTTTATTCAAAATAATCACAATAAATTCCTGTTTCACTTATACTTTTTTGTAACAAAGTGTAAATCTACCAATTATATTAAAAAACTACTGTTTACTAATCCACCTATTTCAAATAAAATCACATGTATATAGTATTTGACTTCTATAACTTCAAGCATGAATACATATTAAACAATATGTCACAAATTATCTGTTCAAAAGTTTTTTCTGAATAACAAGGAAGAAAGTAATTAATCGCTTTCAGTTGTGACAAAATTAAACTATACGAGTTACATAATTTGCATATAAATTTCCTCTATAGGTCCATCATTCTTTTCTATTTTTTTTTTTTTTATTCATAACTGCTAAAGAAATATCAAATCTACAATTTTGAACTTTAGTTATACTTCCAAAATAAAAATATATATATTTTAGTCTAGAATTTTAATGTGGTTTGTAAAAACTCCTACAAACAAAAATTATTAACAGACAAGTAGGAATTATTAATCAAAGCATCAAGATAAAATTA
This sequence comes from Icerya purchasi, assembly GCA_039619475.1. NCBI lineage: Eukaryota > Metazoa > Arthropoda > Insecta > Hemiptera > Monophlebidae > Icerya > Icerya purchasi. Next base: position 288,196,091 of record CM077116.1, read on the forward strand.
AAGATTGCTCTATGGAAATATTGATATATAAAACATTCAGTGGGGCACCCAGGATTTGTCCATGCGGGTGGGGGGTTAAAGAGTAGCATATGGGAAAATATAAAGGCGGAGGTCGAACATGTATGCTATATCCATATATCTCTCTTTCCTCACATTTATATATTTATTTTTGTGTAAAATATATTATTTAAAAACACTTCACATTTTTATCAAATATTAATTTTTATTGTCAAACATTTTGTCCTTATTAACAGTGTCCGTTTATTTTCTCTGGGGGAGGGAGCTGCAGCCATGTAGCACTCCTCTTGAATGCGCCAATGAAACATTTCAAACACAAAAGAAAATATACTTTTAATTTGCATAACAATATGGATTTTTTCCATTCAAAAAACACATTTAACCTGTTTTTAACTTTATATTATTGACAAAATACCTTCAGACAAGATTTTTTTATATAAAATTAATAACTTTATACATTCAAAAATATTTATACATGTATTTGTTAAATCAGATTTTTCAATTCCTTTCAAATTAAAATTAATTACAATGCAATTGTAAGAGCAAAACATCAATCATAAATAAAAAATAATGCACACTAGTCTGTCTAAAAGGGATATACGACCAATTTTTATTCAACTACATTTGAAGGAATTTGTGAATCAAATGTTTTAGGGACAACAATTTAAGCCCAAACCACTTACTTCTTGTTATTTTCCGTCAGATAAAATTATCTAATACTATGTATATAGAAATTTATTTAATATATAAAAATATAAAACAAAACCAAAAGCTTTAATTTGTTATATTACTCAAAGAAAACAATTAAGTTCTAAAGAGGAATGTTTTCTCAGACCTTATAAAGAAGAAGTACAGTCAGTTACAACATTACTTTTATGTTACCAAACGGATTGGCAAAAAGGATTAAGAAAAAGATACGGAAATAATATCTGTTTACTTGATGGAACATATAAAACATATACATTTTCACATCTTAAATTGTTATTGCTAAATAGTGCGTAATTCTTTTTTGTTTTATAGAAAGATTTTGAAAAATAAAAGTAAATACGCCTTTGGTACGCGACATATATTTGAGTGAAAGTCCTCAGTTTTTTTCTATTCTTAACATTATTTGAATTATAGTTGAAATTAGTTAAAAGTGTAGGGACCAAAAATACATCTTATATTAACCAGATTTCGTATTAAATCTCAGTTAATAGAAGTGTTTTCCAAAAATTAATATTGTATACAGTTACACAAGTTTTGAAATGATAAATAAAGTTAAGATATCAATTATAATTGCTTACATAATTACAGGATCATTGTTTCAGTTTTTAGAAAATAAAAAACAATAATTTTCTTTTGCACAGTTTTATATTGACTTGCTATTTTATACAAGTTGTTGCGATTGATTTAAATTGTTTTTAAAAACTTCAGCATTCAGATTAGCACCAAAAATCGACAAATTTTTGTTAACATAGAACAAGTTTCTATTACATTCCGCACAATTATATGTGATAATCCTATTGTTTATTTGTTTCTTCTTCGTCACCATTATTGTTAATTCTTATACAATTCCTACGCGATTCCGTTATTGATTAAAGCAGCAATCTTCGTAATATTTTTTCATCAGTATTAAAGTATTCATTTTATCATCACAATTGACGGGTTATCAGTCCAATTTCTTAAACAATATAAATTCTTTTTTTGTTTCACAAAACACTAAATTTTCATATTAGCGAATTTTGTTCATTTTTGTTTTTAAATTATCAAAATAAAATACAGATAAATATACGAATTTAATTCCAGACCAATATTAAGTGGTTATATTGTATTTTATTTTTTAAAATAGCCGTTCAACATTAACCATTTAAAATCTATAAATAATAATATACTTTAAAAAATTCTGAATTTTACTCTTGTATACTTACAGAATAATATATGCAACAAAAAATGTAAACATAAGGGAGAGCGCCCATCTAAGCGATACGATTCCGATACGACAGCGATTTTAAATCGTAAGCGATAGCAACACGATTCCGATACGACGTAACGCCCACTGAAGCAACGCGATTTATCCGCTGGAGAAGCAACTTAATTTATAATGTGGTGTGATAGTGCAAAAAATGTCATATTTTTCTTCGTTTTCCTGTTCTTTTTTTAGTGAAGAAGCAATGTATCGTTAGTAAATCTTAACAATTTAAATCAAAAAAGAAAACAACGTTATTGAGTACATCCATTTTTTCAAAAGAGTAACAAAATAAACGCTTTAATGTTTATAAAAAACTGAATATATACTCGGAAAAGTTCTAAAGTTTTTATGGAATGAATAAGGAAACGTTTAATTGCTTAGTAGAGAAAATTGGCCAAAAATTGTAAAAAAAACACCCATTTTAGAACATTTATACACTGCAGAAACGTATTTTAATCACATTACGGGAAATACATTTGTTAATTATGTGTATCTAAATGTTTAGAAACATTTTCTATACCATATACATATATATTGCTGTTAATTTATATTACATAACAAAACAAGAAAATGTAAATATTAATATTTATTTCATAAATATGAATTGTTTTTAAAAATATTCTGAAATAAATTTAAAACACCGATTTTAAATTGTTATTTTTACCGATTATTCATAAAAATTCGGAATGTAAACAAACAATCGCCTGCTCAAGCAAACTAAATATAAAACATGTAGCACTCGAGCGACGGCGATACGATAGTTGCTTATCGGTTGCTTGTCGCATCGCGTCAGTGGGCGCTAACTCATATAATAACGTGGGTTATATTCTGAACTAGTGATGGGCAACTTCGAAATGTTTCATTCGAATGCATTCGATTGTTCCGTAGCTGCATTCGAAATGTTATTTCATTCGAATAATTCATTCGTATTCACAACAATCATTCGAAATGTTATTTCTCTCGAAAGAATCTAGTCGATGTTTAACGAATATTTCGTTCGTTTGAGTTCGGATAGTTTCGGTTTTTATTCGAATAATTCATTCGAATGATTCATACGTATTATTCACAACAATCATTCGAATCAAAATCATTCGAATTAAAATCATTCGAATTAAAATCATTCGAATCAAATTCATTCGAATGCTTTTCATTCGAATCAAAATCATTCGATTGTTTTTTTGACGATTGTCGATTGTTTCGATTGTAAAAACATTTCGCAATTGCACATCACTATTCTGAAACAATCGTCTAAAACGATGGAAGTGAGGATTGGAATTAATAGAAATTTGGTTATCGTCATTGTTTGATGACGTCATTATATTTTATAGGCTTTCAATGTGAATTACACAAATTAGATTTTTTTTCATCCAAATTAGTGTTAAATATTAAAAAAATACTTAAAATATAATAAAAAATATTTTTACAATTACTAATTAATATTTTATATCTACTAATTATTTTTATATATGTATATGTATATGTATATATATATATATATATATATATATATAATTTAATTTATTTAACAGTTATTAGATGCAATAAAATTGTTAATGAAATAAACATATTTTAAATTGTTTTCCTTTTTAAAAAACAAAAACTGACAGCAAATATTAATCTATGAAAATAAATTTTAGTTTTTTAAATATGTATATAGATTTCTATACATCATAAAAAATTCTAAAAATTAAAAATTTAAAAATGATTTATAATAATATGTAGAACAAATTTGAAAAATATATTGTTTATTGTATAATGAAATTATAATGCGGGATTTTATTTTATGCAGAACTATTTAGAAAAATTATCTATTAAATGGGAATAGAAATAGAATTGCAATTTTTGAAGAAAATTATATATCTGTATTATTGGATAATTTTCAACATAAATTCTCCAATATGGTGTAAATTTTTCAAAAGCATTGATTTCAATTAAATATATTATGAATTACTTAAAGCAGTAAGATTAAAATTTACGTAACTTATTAAAATAATACTAAATGAAAAATAACCGAAAATATACATAATAAACTGTTTTCAATACCAAATGTTTTAAGTAGAGAAAGTAAATGTATGAAATAAATAAGTAAAGTTATAATTTTATTATGCCGAATACAAATTTTACAAATTATTTTTATATATGCAACAATTTGTATGTGATGTAAAATATCAAATTCAATAATGTTATGTTACTTTTAAATAGGTAATCAAGTAGAGATAAATAAAAGTTCTGTACAATAAGAAATAATTATTTATGCCAGGAATTCATTAAAGGAAAATTTAATCATTTCACACAGTGCAAATAAATTATAATAACATTACTGGAAATTAATGATGCCGTTGTAATAAGTGGTTCATTATTATGCCTGAAATTAAATAATGCGCATGTTTAATTTGAAAATTTACTGTTACTGAATGATTACTCTGATATAAACTTTTATAAAATACAGGGTGGTCCAAAAGTCATGGCACATCACAAAATTGATTAATTAGAAAAGAATGGAACAAACGTTATAAGTTTTTTAAAAAGTCCTAATGACCGTTTTCACAAGTTTTTTTTGTTACTTATCAGTATAACGCGTATATACTACGTTTTTCATTGACGCGCAAGTTTATTATATACTTCGAAAATTATGCAATGACTTTTGTGTATATACAGAATAAGTTTTGATTTATTAAACTAATTATTTAATTTCAGTGATAGATGTATTGAAGGGGTGAGTTGGAACCTCAAACTTTTATAAAAGGTTGAATTGTTTGTGCATAACATTTCAAAACAAATTGAAGTCGGACATTCGGAATACCGGTTGCTTCTACAGTGGTTTTTGAAGAGGCAGTACAATAGCAATTAAAAAACTGCTGTATTTATGAAGATGAACACTAAAAATTATGTATACTTAGTTTTTCAGCAAATTTTTTAGTTTGCTCTGTAAAATTTGGTTCGCTAGTATGAACACTAATGCATTATTGAAATTGAAACCATGTAAAATTGTTTTTAAAATTCAGTACATTTACTTCAATCAGTTTTCCTTTATTCTGTTTTACTTTTTCTTTCCGATTTTTTTTTTTTTTAATTTTAAAATTTTGGTATGAGGAACGTTGAACTGTTTTGTTAAATTTTAATTAACTTCTCATTTTCTAAACGTAAAGTAATATCAGTTTTTTTCTTTAATAAGTAGTATCTTACATTTATGCACATCGCAAAAATATTTTTTATTGAATAAACTTACTGATAAAACATACTAAACAAAATTCGCTTATGATGGGGTCGAAATAAAATATGCTTATGAACTTTGCGCTAGCCACATATGTATACATAAAACAAAGAATACCAATAATGTGGAAATGGCTTAATGTGAAATGCAAATTTAGTCTGGAATTGAATCAGTCTATTCATAATTGTATTTTATTATAATAGTAAGAAATCTGTAACAATCCGAGTTAATCTAATACAAAAATTTAATGACTTTTATAAAAAAAGGTTACATATTGTCATGATCCTGCTATGATGTAACGTAAATAAAATTCTGGATTTTCTTTTTGGAATTCTGGCTTTACTATGCTGTGAGAAATGAAAAACGTGACTGGAATTGTATATTTTTATCTTAATACTATTAGATCTGTACACGGCATAGTCTTTTGTATGTATCTCTCGGGTAAAGTAACGTAATTCATATTAAATGGTTTGAATGGTTGGGAAGTTGAAATCTTATTCCAATGCTGCACCAACACTATCAAGATATCTAACGTAAATAAACAAAGGTTAGACCTGGAGATACTGCCCGACGACTATAAGCGACGTAATTTTTCAAAATTACGCATGTGATAAGAATAAATGTGAGAAGCATGCACGATGATGTGTCGGTGCGACTGGTCGTGCAGTTCCGATGGTTAATCTAGTAGCACTGGGGTTTAAGTGACACTTTCGGTTCGTCGGCGATTAAATCATTTTTAGTTAGACGGTTACCGTTGGTAAAGCGATTGCGGGGTCGCCGGACTCATACCAACACTCGAATTAAATTTATTGCCCGTCACCTTAGTAATTAATACGAGTCGAAGAATTGTTGTTAATATTCATTATTTTTTTGTCGTCACCTGTTTTATGCTCTGATCATTTGATCCTAGTTCCAAAATACTTTCATCACCGAGTAACTACGCGTTGTCTAATTATGTGAATATATACATTTTATTTGAGTAACAATTGAATTTATTCGTGTCAATCATGCGAGGCTGATAATTTGGTTGGATACAGTGGTCCGAGCGCCATGAAGTAGGTTTTTTAGATTGAATAGTTCCTCCGTCCTTTTTCTTCTTATTAAAGACGTAACACCGGAATAGTGTGGAGAAGCTGCATTAACGAACTATCAGGAATGAGAGCACGATAATATTCGGCCACGGCGTTGTGGTACAAATGAACCCACCAAACAGATAGAAATAAAACTTCATTTGTAATTTTTCAAATGAAATAACACAAAGAAAAATCCTCTAAATACATGCATGTAAAAAAATACTTTTATAACTTCATTTCCATCTGCTGTTTAGTGCGTTCATTTGTTTCATAACGCCGTGACTGAATATTAATATGGCTGACTGTATTTCACTAAAATCTGACTGGTGACTTATTATTTAATACTAGTATCAGTCTTTTGTCATCTTTTTCCATTTTTAAGTGAAAAAATTGAATGAAGATTTTAGTTAAATTCGTCTATAAAAACTTTTAAAACTACATGTTTAGCTGCCATTATAAGCCATAATTTACCTTTAATAACAAATTTTGGGTGTAATATTGGATAAAAATTAACCTATAGTTTTATGCACTTATTCCACTTACAGCAGCTCTCGTTTCTATAACCTATTCGCGCTATTATTCACTGTATTTTTGAGGCAGTATATGAAACAAATTATTTTTTCTCTGATTATATGTATATGTAACAGCAGTTAGAATTTATGATCGTAGATAATGCATGGATATTTTATATTATAAAAATATTAACCATTACATAAAAATTAATTCCTACGTTATTATAAATTATTTTAAGGATTGAGAACATTTATTTTACTTAAAATGCAGAATAGAAAACATATATCCGAGTCTTAATTGCAGATTTCTTATTTTACGCTATAAATCGCTAGTTTAAAATCAAATTATACCCGATGAAGGTATAGAGCTTTGCAAAATAAATACATGAAAGTAATTAACATTTTCTATTAAAAAATAGCCTACAAAAAAAATTAAATCTTTAACAGTTTATTTACTTTTCTCTTGTTTCAGAGTTCCATTTTCCTAACATTTATTAAAGCATCTGTTAGACAAATGCACAAATTTTCCACTAAAAAAAAAATTTTTGTTTATATTAATTTGTGCTACTTTCTTTACTTTAGGATTCATTTCTTACGCATTGATTACCAAAATTTAAGTGTGATCCGATTCAAAATAATGAAAGGATTGCAAATATTCAGGATCATTGTTCAGATTACTAATGGAACAAATTGGAGTAATGTCGATCTGACAACTTCCTATTTAAAGGACTCTTACAATACATTGTACGAAGTTTTATAGTTGTTACTTAAAACAGTGTACAACAAAATTTCAATTATTTATATTTAGATTAAATTTATTATTAAAATATTACCTTCCCATCCTTCTGCTGTTCAATTATTTTAGATTGTTTTTTTATTTACTCAACTGCTCAGGAATTAATTTTAATTTATAGAAAGTAAATATTCATTGCTCGGTATCTGAATTACATAAATTTTATTTATTTTTGTTCTGTAATAATCGTTCAATTGATCATGCATGCTTTGTTGTAGGTTGAATTCAGTAGCAACCACCGGAAAAACTTTTTTATTTTAATGTCTAAAACTACAACTTCAAAGTCAGCTGCTGAATTATTCTACAGCGAATTGAAAATGGCCATTCTGTTACAGGAATATCGTTGCGAAAAGAAATATAAACTACAATTTTTTAATTTTGGCCAATGTCTTTTTCCTATTTATCATATTCACAATAAACAGATAGGAGTGCTACAATAGTGTAAATTACAGTACATAAATAAGTCTTTTAGTATAAATCTGTAGAAAAAATAAATCACAATAAATTACACATTAACAAATGTGAGATTTTTGATTTATAGTAAATTACAACTGTGACTTAAAATTAAAATAATTTGTATATATACATAAAATATAATGTCTAATTTAATTATAAACAACAGCAATTCAAATCACAAAAGTTTATTCTATATGTTGATCCACAAGCCATGTGAAATCTGCAAATGAAACATAAATGTAAATAAATAGAAAAAAAAAAAATTAAATAATGTACTTTAAATTATATTTTGAATCTAGAATTTTAGTTACCACATAAAAGGTGAATAAACAAATTTTTATATAAGTAATTTATATATTTAAAAATAAACCGTGATCAATTTTTTACTTGTTTTTTATTGTTTAAGTATGTTTATGGTGACAGGATTAGTCAGCTTTAATTCAATGAAATTTAAATAATTTTTCTACATTTGCTGTCCAGAGACACTATGCATGAAATCTGAATTAGTAATTATTCTAAACATAACCCTATATACTTAAATTATTAAGTCATATTTATATATTAAATCATAACCAGTAATAATGTTATTTTTTTATTTTCCTTCTCTTATTCTTTCTATTAACATTCCAAATAGAAAATTACCTTATAATTTCCCTTATTGTGATAGATACGTGAAACTTGAATCAACAATTATTCTTATCATAATTTTACACACTAAAGTCTTAAAGTTTTACTTTTATTTTAGACACAACAAATAATTTTTAACGGAATAAAATGTGTGAACGAATGATAAAAAAATTAATAAACATGAAACATACATAAATTAACTATATAATTTTTTTACCTTAGTATTTAAGCATATGTCCACTTTCATTTATTTCATATTTGACTTAAATAATGTATTTTTAATATTCTCTATATTAAGAAATTGTTACACACTCCAATATTAATCATTTTTTTAAAACCAATTAATTTTTTCACAAATAACACTCCATTCAATTTCAACAAGATTTATTTTCATATGTCCTTAAAAATGCAAAAAAATATTTAAGGCTTAAAAGTAAATAATAAACATTTCAGCAAAACTGCAAAAAACTCAATTATCGCATTTATTTATAATTGTGCAATGAAATCTATTAATGATATACCAAAAGCACTATTTTCATTTTGGTAAATTTTTCATAGTTATTAACAAATAATACAGATATATGTATCTCACCAATCCTACAAAGTTCTTTTCTACGAGGCATACAACGTCTATGTATTTCAGTTTTTACTTGGCCAACACAATTACAAATAAACAGCTTCACATTTCTTTTTTTTCTTTTACTGCATCGTACGGTTTATACTGTTCTATATTACTTGATTCCTGCTTTCGCTTCCATATATTAAATTCTAAAATTGTTTCATGTAAATCATCGAGTATTAACATTTTCACGTAATTTTAATGTTAATTTTATAAAAAATATATATTTATGAATGTGAATTGTAATAATAATTTTACATATGATTAGATACTTTTTTATTGGCTTATAATTTAAAAAGTGATGTAACATAGTACATCGCTTAAAACTATTTATAGAAATATAAATGATTTACCCTTTTTCACATGTAAATTCATATTTGAGCATTTTAATATTATGTTTCTTCTCTAAATGTATTGCACATCTGATGATAAGAAAAAGATACATTATATTTTTCATAATTCATCTACTGACCATATTCATTATTTTTACTTTCTTTTTTACCATTACATTTTTCCGTAATAAAAATTTAAAATGACTATATACACAAACTGTTCTAAACACACATTTCATCACTTTATCAATTATTATTACTTCGTTTATGTTGAATAATTACAAAATTATGTATAAATAAACGCGTAAAATCCATTAAAAGAGCAGAAAAGCAAAACCCGATAATAGTACTAAATGGCATCTGAGAATCATTTCAATTTCTGAAGATAGCATTAAAAATTCAAAGAAGTCGATAATTGTTATAAGCAATCGATGTAGTTTAACAATTTTTTCTATCGTATTTTGCAACGATGACGTCACCAAACTTCTTTCATTTCCAATCCTCACTTCCAGCGTTTTAGTTGCTTTTCTATTCTGAACTACATTTAGTTGCTATCGTATCGGAATCGTATCGCTTCAGTGGGCGCTCTCCCTAACAGTTTAAGTTCCCAAATTGATCACCTGTGGCGCTGTTTCACGTGAATAAGAAAATTAGCATTTCGTTTTTTAATTTAGCGATTTTCATGCGTTTCTAGCGGCAGTTTACGGAAGTACGCCAACTGGTGTGCGAACTGTTTTACCCGGTTTGGTTATTTACATTTTGCGTTGTGTTCATATTAGTGTGGTGATAACAACATGGATGCGGCTAATATGGATTCTTTTATAATAGAAATGAAATCTTTAATAGAATCAAAATATAAATTTTTGACCGACATGTTAAATAAAATTGGGTGGAAATTAGAAAATCTTGATAGTTTTGTTAAAGTAAGTTTTTCTTTTTAAAATAGCATTTTACAATTAATTTACCATCCGTTCGTGTTTATAATTAAATACGAACTACAATTATAAACTGTATTTTGCATAAGATTGGATTAATTTTTTATGATTTTTTAAATTTTGGATGTCTTATTATAGGGAAAGTCAAAAGATACAATTTATTGTCCATTTAATTCCGATCATAAAATGGCTAAAGAATATGTTTCGAAACATATTTTGAAATGTGAAAGAAAACACGGATCATTTCCTTTTCAGCCTGGTCTGCATTCTCCAAAAACGTACAGTTCTTTAATAAGTACGTACGAATTTGAAAAGTTTTTCGCTGTTAGAATTTGTGTTGTAATTTATTTTCAATTATAATACTGAATAATGTTCTGTGTTTTACAGGATCCTATATAATAATAGCAGTTGTTTTTTGAAGAATGTTTAATGACTACGTCTTATTTATATCCTTTTGTTAATATCCTTTTTGAATATCGTAGTAATTTTTCAGGATAAAAGTGCGGTTTTTAAGTACTCTTACACTATTATGTAATAAAAATTTGTTGTCTATTTTACGTTCTTATTTTTCGTTTTTTAAAAGTTTACTTATTTCCATATAAAACATTTTGTTTTCGTATTGTTGTCTGCTCAAAATTATCTCTTCGTTCATTATTTCAAAGTGAGTTTATTTTAATTTAAGTGAAGTTTGTATTAAGTGTATAAATGAAAAGTTAATGTTTGATTACAGTTAAAACGATTAATTTTTTTACTGATATTTACTTCGCAACTTACTTAAAACTGTTTAATGAATATCGCCCATTTTATATTATTTTCATATAAATGGAATTATGTTTAGATTGAAGTAGTAATTTGGTATAAAATTAATGTTGAAGAATTCAGAAAAGCAGCTATTGTTTTTTTCAGTTACATATGTATTTATATTTCTAATTTTATTACGTTTATATAGTGAAATAAAAAAAACATAGTTTTTTGTATTATGTACATTAAAATTAATAGTATTTATTAGGTGAAACAATATTAAAAAAATGTTCAGAGTTTGCAAATAATATAATTTTGGTTAGTACCAAAATTTCTGTTTTTTATTTTAATTTTAATTTAAATTATTAATAGTTTGATATGTTCTTTAAATGATTCATATACTTTTATATGTGTCAGATTGGCAAACTAATATTCGTTAAAAAATTTTAATTTGGAGTAACTTGGTTTTCATACATTCTGGGCTGAGTTATAATGGTTTCGTGCTAATATCACTTAATGTATCACAAGAAGAAAGTAAAATAGTAAAAGTAAATATGGTTACAAGCTAAATAAATTGGGTTTTATAAGTAAATGTTGAATTTTTTGAATTTGTCTGTAAAATAATTATGATTTTAGGTCCTTCAGAAACTCAGAGCTGTTCTGGAAATCAGTCTTTACTTAATACTGAATTATCTGATATGTAAGTATAAATTTCGTTAATATAGATGCTAAAGTTCATTAATTTAGCCTAAAACTATAAAAAACATTTTTTCTCTTTGTAATCCTTTAAAACTGTAAACAGTATTTTTAATTTAGCAAACTTACATTTCGCAAATTATGTTCAATATTTATTAATATACTATTGTTTGGTAACTTTTTGATACCCTTTATTCGATTTCTTCAGAGATGTTACTTTTTACAAATAAATAAAATTAGTTATCGCGTTTTTTTTCTTTTCTTAATAGATTGTTTTGATAAGTATTTTATCCTTTTTATTTTTGTTCTCAATCATTTATTCAGATTTTCCTTTCTTAGAAGTTCTTCTAAAATATGTTGCCTGAATATAAGAAGTAACGTTTACAAGGAAAAATTGTTCATTTATTTTATTTTCATCTAAGTTGTTCTACACGCATTTCTCATTAGAAATAACCGCAATTCTTTACTGTTCTTATTATTATTTTATTTTATTCTTGGAATGATCTTTATTGCAGTTTAGGACGTATCGTAGTTAAGTCAGTACTGCTTAATTTTTATTATTCTAAGCTATATTAGGTTATTATTAATGTTATTACTATTTTATTGATTTAAGAATTTTTTATGTTGCATGTGTTTCGAATAACGGATTTTTGTGCTTTTTGCGTGTATGCGTATGTGTGTGCGTGTGTGTATTGGAATCAATGGAGAGTTTATGCTTTCTCTGAATGAGTTCATAACTATTCCTGTAACTGATAGTACCAACGGTACTATTATAACTTTTTGCTGTTTAAAAATCTACTTTATTTCTGTTGCTAGTGTTATTTTTATGCAATGCAATATATAGTATTTTTAGTTTGCTCTTTAATTAACGTTTCTGGTCTATTTACTTCTGTTGTATGATCCGTTAATGTTGCTGTATTCGAATATAGTTTAATTGTTTTGTTTTCCAGGATTCTTTTTGGTTTATATTTGTAATGTAGCTAATTGTCAATTATTGGACTATATTTTTTTGCTATTGCTTGATGATTTATTTTCGCTACATTATTGTGTCTTTGTATTCTGTGTTGCTGCAAGCAGGCTACAACCTCTTGTTATATGCCCTATGGTTTCTCTTGATTGGTGACATTTGGGATATTTTCATCTTTAATTATATACTGCTGGTAGTTTTTAATTGGTATTATTTGATCCAATATAATGAGTACTCGTACTCGTTAGTTTTTCGGAATATTTCTCCCCTTTTTAAATTATATGTACGTCAGTTCTTTTCTGATTCCTGTAGTATTCATAATTTTTGGATATTAGCCATGTAGTGTTTTACTGGCCCGTTTTTTTTATTTTTTATCTCCACTGTGTAAGCGTTGTTTGTTTTTTTATTCTTGATTCGCAAGGTTGAGTGGTATCAGATTTCTGTCCGCTTCAGCTATTACTTTATGTAAGGGTCTTCGGAGTGAAAGTATTTTTATTTGGTCTGATGAGGTATTCTGACAACTATTAGACCCCTACCTATTTCTTTTCTTGGTAAATTTATTCGTTCTATACATGAATTTGGGTTTCATTTTCTTTGATTTGTGGCTGTTATTTGTACCAATCCACTGATTTCTTATAAATCAGTTAAAGCCTATTTATCTATTCTGAACGAATATGACAAGACAGAAGTCGCAAATGTATTTATGACCTTAAATATATTTTTGGAAGTGAGGTGTGTTTCAGTTAGAACTTGTAATCTTATTTTGAAATTTTTTTAAAATTTTCTTCTAATTTTAGTGTAGCTTAATGTAATATTTTGTTAATTTTAACGTGTTTAAGCTATCTAATGTTTTTTATTCAGTTTTTTTACTCCTTAATGAATCGGAGATTTTCTTTTTCATATATGAAGGCTTTTGCATTATTTTTTATTTCGAATTCCATTTTTGTATCATTACTTTTGAATTTTGTAATTTTTAATAATGAATTCTAGTTAAGTAGGTACTGTATAATTTAATGTCACCCATGCGCATCAGCTGGTTTTTTTATAGTTGTTATTTTTGTGCTTTATATTAATTCCATACTTCAAATCGTTTAATATATTTGATAGCGGATTTATATTAAGGAAGAACTATAAAAAAAACTGATTGAGTCACCCTAGAATATTTCACGTTTTATACTGATTATCACTGTTTGGATATAGGTGGTTTTTGTGATAAAATTTATTATCGCTTTTTATTTTATCATTAATTATTTGATACAGGAAGTTATGTGCTATATTTACAGTACTTTTAAAAAGCATGTATATGGGACACTATCATGAGTTCTTTTGTAATTTCGAGTAATATAACTGCGGATGGAATTTCTGTCTCATTTTTCTATTTGGTTCATTATTACGCTATCTATTACAAGATGTTGACTGTTTTTTTTTTTTTTTACGTTTTTTCGTTGTTCTGTGAGAATTGCATATTTTGTGATTAATTTTTCAATTTTCTTCGCTGTGGACGCTGTTATTACTTTATATAATTTTTAAAGACGTGCGATTGGTCCAAAATTAGTTGGGTTGTTTTGTTTGTTAACTTTTTGGTTCGGTAAATATTTTCTCGAACAATCTGGCCATATTTTTGGATATTTAGTGATTTAATTTATTTGGTATGTAAGTACTTTATGTACGATGATTAATTTTTTGCACCAAAAATATTGGATGTGATCTGTCCCAGATGCTTTCCAGTTGCGTGTATTTTTAATGATTTCTGTAAGTTCATCTTCGCATATGGTTATATTCGTTTAAGTAAATAAGCTCTTGTACCGTTCTTTTTCTTGTTTTAGTCAAACTGTATCTTCCTTATTTTTACGGGCGTATATTACAGTTTTTGACAAAATTCTGTAATTTTGAGATTTGATTAGTGGATGATTATTTTTTTCTATCTACTTGGATAGTGATTGATGGAACTTTTTTTCATTATTTTGAGACATTTTGTTTTATATTTTTCTCTTTTGTAATTTTTTAATCGTGCAGATTGCATGCTTAATTTTTGCTTTAACTTATATTAGTAGTTTTTATGTATGATTCATTATGGGCTCTTAACACATTAATATATTCTATTAGATTGTTAATTTATTTCCTGTAATGTGTTGCGTTAATCTTCGAAATTTCTCTTTAATGTTTCTATTCTATTTTAAGTTTTGATTGGTCACTTCGGTTTTCCTTGTTTTATTCTGGCGATGTCTTTTTTTCTTGACATCTGCTGTTTATACTCGAGTATTAGAGAAGCGGCGAAGTAGACTGTCGTTTGTACTTTTTATGCGGTAGTTTGCTGATGTATATTTTGTTCGAGGATTTTATTTATTCCAATATTTGAATGGGTGTAATGCAATTTTTGAAGGGCTCTCTCTTCTAGTAGGATTTGTTCTATTACATTTTATTATATAGATTTCTAAAATTTCTCATAGCTTTTTCTCTATACTATTAATATCTGGTATGGGTTTTATTATTCTTTGAGCTTGTAGTTTATCTGCTGATTTTATTTTGTTTGTTGATTTTTTATTTGATTCTATGTTTTGATGTATTTCTTTTCCTTCTTTTATTCTAGTTAACTAGTCCGATACCTTTTCTTTTATTGTTTTTCTTTCCAAGGGTATTAGACGAATATTGTTAATAATAACTTTTTTGATCTGTCAATCTTTGTTCGGTGCCATGTATATATTATTTTTCTCGAAACATTTTCGGAAGTTGTGCCCGGTTATTAATGGGTATTTTTCTATTTTTGTAGTGTAATGGTGGCACTACATGATGTGGTTATTGATTTCCTTGGTTCATCTTATGCGTTGCTTAGGTTTTTCTGCTTTTACGGTTGTCGGTTGATTAGTTGGTAAAAAGTCTTCTGCAAGTTCACTTTTGTTGTTTGAGTTCCTGTTGTTTGGATAGTGAGCTTCATGAAAGCGCAATTTGATGGTTTTTTTTCAGATTTAAATTATTATTTTCATTTATATTCGTTCCCATGAGGGTTTGCCGTGGTAATGCTCCTTACTACGGTAGTCCTATTTACTCTGAGGGAACGGAAGGTACCTCAGAGGCTCTGTTCATAACACCTTCATACCCGTAGGTTCCATACAGCCATCGTTATAGGTCGCATTATAAGTTAACTTAGACCACTGTGGTATAAATATAGACCTTGCTCTGAAATCGAGATTTAGCATTATACCAGGGAAAACTACTGAATACATTTTCGATAATATCTTATTTCAATCGAAATTAGGCGAACTTAATGTCCATCCGATATATACCAGCACTGCCACAATTAATGAAAAATTGGATTGATTTATTCAAAAATTAATTGAAATAATGAAATATTTGTAAAAGAACAAAATACTATAAATGACATGGTCGGAAAAGATCTCCATGGATTACTAATAATATATTACGGTTAATTAAGGAAGAAGACAAATCTTATAAATTACTTAAATACATCCGAGCAATGTATCTATGGTTAAAAATTTCAAAATAGCTTCTAAAGAGGTACAACACTTGGTACGAAAAGCAAAGAAACAGTATTTCACTAACGTTCTAAATAAATGTAAGACAAAGCAAAAAAACTACTGGTCTGTTGTTCGCAATACCCTCGGGCAATCCGATCGAGCTATCAAAGAGATTAGTATGGGTAACGAAAAAATTGGTTCAAACGGGAATGAACATAAAATTGCTGAACTTTTTAATAAGTATTTTGACAAGAGAGTGAGGGAAATTTTAATAGACTTTCACAACACCCCTTTCATTCCTTCCATCAGCGAAGCCGAATCGTAAAACTGTGAACACTTTTATGTTTTTCAATTTCACTAATAACACATCAAGAATGCAATTTTATCTTTGGCAATAAAATCTTCTTTCGGATTTAACCATATTTCATCTAAACTGGTTAGAGACAATATAAACTTTTTCATTAAGTCTTTATCATATCTCTTTAATGAATCGATAAATGCCGACTGCTTTCTCGATATCTTAAAAGTGGGAATTATAACATATATAAAGAAGGGGATAAAAAAAAAAAGGTATCAAATTATAGACCGATCTGTATCACTTCCACCATAAGTAAAATTTTTGAGAAATGTATGATAAAACGAGTTCTACAATTTCTACTAGACGCAAACTACTTCAGCCCAAATCAGTATGGTTTTCTTCTAGGAAAGGGGACCGACGATGCACTATTCAATCATACCACTTATATATCCGAAAATCTAGAACGTGGAAAATCAGTTGCTGCAATTTATTTGGATATTCGTAAAGCCTTTGACACTGTAAACTACAAAATATTACTAAAGAAATTATACAACTTTGGTTTCAGAGGTTTCGTATACAACTGGTTCGAATCCTTTTTAACTAATAGGAAAAATGTTACAAAAATTAACAACGTATATATTTGATATACAACTCAGCTACATGGTGTTCCACAACGTAGTATCCTATATTCATTTTAGTGGGCTCATGGGAACTTATGCGGATATATTTATCAATGTAGCCATAGTTAGGGCGTGGTGTACATGGTTTTGTATGTCTTGTCCAGGTAAGTGTTGTGTGTTGGTGTACATACATGTCCATGGATTCCATGTGTATCTATAATAAATAGGTGTATATATATATGATACGTATATTGGCGTTTGTACGGTTAATATGTTTTTCGTAGTTCGACGTATATTTGTAGTCCGATTTATGTATGTTGTGTGTGTATATGTACGTATAATCTATGTATGAATGTGTATATACATATATATATCGTTTCATTTTTATTATTACTATTTTCTTTTGTTAATTTATAATTGTGGATCATTAATTTACTATTTTATTTTTTATTTACTCTTATTTATTTATTTATTTATTCATCTATTTTATTTTATTTATCTCTCCCCCCCCCCACACTTTTTCCCCCTTTTTTTCTTTCTTTTGGAATCACAGATTTAGTTTTATTTATCAGTCATTTCTTTTGTTAATTTATCTTACTTTTTTTCTTCAGTATGTATCAGTTCATGTTTATCTACCTTTCAAATTGCAGGCTGCGCTTTATTTTCCGGCCATTTATTTTGTTAATTTTCTTACATTTTTTTTTTTTTGTTTAGTATATATCCTGTTCATGTTTATTTATTTATTTCTTTAATTGTACTACTTTCCACTATTCGCGCTCTATAACGCATCTGTGGACCTTGTGTAACAATAACGATAATAAACATTGATTGATTGATTGATTATAATAATTGTTTGGTTTGTAAAGGAATACAAGAAGTGATAAGAAGACTACGAAGAATGCTGAACAGTTATTAGAATTATTAGCTGCAGAACGCGATGCCAAACGACGCAGGGCTGCTCATCGTGGCAAACGAGTACATACGAACCGTAAAACTTATTCGGAGGTAAACTAAATCGGTTAAATCGCCTATAGTTCATAAAATTAGTAAAATTGGTAGAGGTTTGTTTTAAATTTTCACTTCGAAATTTGATCAAGTTGTGCAAAATAAATTATTCAGAAATTAAAGCGGATTGTATCATAATGGAACAAATTTATATTTGCATTATGAGTAGCTAATTTTTCTTCAAATTTGAGTTTTGTTTTCTTTTTGTATTAGCGTGTTTGAATCGGTTATTCCAGAAAAAATACTTTGGCTTTTTTGGGAAGGGTATATGGAATTTAATATTTGAACAGAACGTATGTATATTTGGCTAAGTACAGTAATACAGTATTTATAAACAAAATGCGTACCAGCTCGAAGGAGACTTAACCGCATTACATTAGAGTGATAAAAAAGAACATTTACGTATTGTTAACAAAAATATAAACACTATACAAAAAAAAATACAAAGGGCAAAAAAAAAGAGTATAACAAAAAACCCAAAATAATCAAAAATTACAACCAATTGTTACCATTGCAAACATTACTTAACAGCCTAGAGATATCACTAACTAACTAAATTGTGTTTAATCCGACGATGCTTATATTTAACGTACATCCAGGTTAGTTGCTCGGAATTATAATCGCCTATATTCCTGATAAGCATATTGCTATGGTAGGAACAGCCATGAAAGAATTTTTTTGCTGTATTAATTATAAAATCTTTTACAAAAGGCAATTGTAACCAGTCATGCATATTATCTATTTTAGTCCAGCGGGGAACGTTTAAAATACACCGACAACATCTATTCTGCAGCAACTGAAGTTGATTAAAATCGGAGTTTAAAATCGAGCACCAAACTGGAGCTGAATAAGTCAATATTGGTCTAATAATACTTTTATAGATAATAAGCTTGTTTGCGGTGTTTAAGTAAGATTTGCGATTGATAATTGGGTACAAAGCTGCAATGGTTCTATTTGTTTTCGCTTCAGCGTATTTTAAGTGTTCCTTAAAAGATAATCTTTTATCTAGAATTACACTAAGATATCGAACATGATTAGCCTATTTAATCCTGGTGCCATTAATAATCAATTGCCTTGAAGGGGGAATTTAATATTTGAACAAGTTTAAGAAGTGTGTGTTGCATATTAATGAGAGTGTAGTGATAGAAGTATTCTTACTGTCTTGTAAAATTTTAGAAAATTTAATTTCTATTTTTTATTTTTTTATTTCCTCATTTTATTTGTTATCATTTTTGTGGTTCATTATTGATTTTAAACCTTAATTTGTAATATTATTACGTATTTAGATTTGGAAGATCTACGGGGACCAAAAATATAAATCATTAAGTAGTAAAAGATGAGAGTTAATTTACATCAACGATTTATGTACCTAAAAAAGAGAAAAGGGACCAATATCGTAAGAAAACTTGATTCTTTGTTTATTTATATATTTAAAGAAATGAGTAAATGATACTTGGTTTATTTCATTTGAATAATTATTTTCATAGTTTTATATGCGCAGTGCCGTTATCATCGATAATTCTTTCCGTTCTGCATACCAAGATCTGGATCACAATAACGGATAAAAATTAGCATATTATTATTATATGTAATTCCGATGACTCCAACAAAATTTATCTCTTAAATCGACTTCATTGCTATAATTCAAAAAGTTGAAAGCACGCCCTAGAAGAAGGAAAATTATTTTTTAGGGAATCGATTATCACCATAAGTCTTTTGTACTAAAACTAAAAATACAGAGCATCCGTAACTATTAATTTTGTACATATAGATAATAATAGTATTCGATATTATTAAACTTGAGGGTCATAATCGGGGTTTTTACGTATATATTTAAGTATACTAATTCGCAGTTTATTAGTTTTAATTTTTTTTTTTTTTGTTTCTTTGTTAATTTCTTATGAAAAAACCAACCTATGAATCATATTTGGCGTCGTGAAAGAAATTTTAGACTAATCTTTATATTTTTGTTTGCTTAGGGATGGGGATAAAAAAGAATGCGTTTAAATTGTTGTTTTATAATGTTTATATCGCAATAATTAATGTTCCTATTATAAGTGTAAAAACTGATACTTGGAATCCTTGAAGTACCTGAATGTATGTATACAAAATTTTGAGAAATTTCAAAAAGGAGGAGGAAATGAAAATTTTTAGATAACATTACGAAGATAAATGGGTTTATTAAAAAGAATAATTGGCGTTTGTTTAAATAATATTTATTGACAAATAAAACATTTTACATAATTTTTAAAATCTTAGAATTGAGAAAATGATAATTATTTTGTTAATTAGTGCTAATCAAATTAATAAGTACAATCCTCAATCATATAATAGAGGGGGAAAAAAATTGGCGTATGGAAAAAGAAGGTACAAAAATGGTTGAAGAAATGGCGCAAAGACTAAAGATTAAGTTACGTCCTTTATCTTGCTACTCTTTAATGGTTCTTTTTCTTTTTACGGTTTGTTAGTTTTAACTCTGTCGTGTACTTTCTGGATTTTATGTTCACTCAGATCATGTTATTTATTTTTTTTACTTTTTCGATTTTAAATATTAAGCTGTCTGCATGTACTGATTAACAGATGCGTATTATGCGGCATGTTATGTATTGCCATGTATCTTACTTAAATATAATGCTAGGTTTTGGATGGGTATGGTAGAGCTGCCATCTTAATCAGGAGCGACTTATCATACCAATCGCACACTATCCCTTTCCTTCCACTTCCCTATCTTAACTCCCCGAATATGATCCATATTTTCGTTCTAAATCTGTCCCCAAAACCTATCCATTTTGCTTGTGTCTACAACCCTCCCACCTCTAGCCTTTTTAATATTCCGCTTTCCTCATTCCTTACAACTCTATCAAAACCATACGTCATTGGTGGAGACTGGAACGCTCATTCTCCCCTTTGGGGCTGCACTTGTTACAATTCCAACGGCTCACTGCTGGAATACTTTATCCTGAATCATAATCTCTTCCTTCTCAACGACAATTCTCCCACCTACTTTAAAAACGCTTTCTCTTCAAGTTCGGTGACCTCTCCTTTATCTCTCCCGATATAGCTCCTAAATGCTCCTGGAAAACACTTGACGGCACTTTTGGTAGTGATCATGTTCCCATTCTCTTATCCCTTAATGACGTCTCTCCTCCTATCCAATCCAGGTCTCTCCCTTCCCCCCGACTGGATTCTTTCTAGAACTGATTGGACCAAATTTCGTTCATTAATGGACGCTTTTCTCCCTCCTATCCTGGCGAATTCTGATCCTATAGCCCAATACAATTTGTTTACTCAATCCCTTCATTCGTCTCTTTCTTCATCTGCTCTGGTCGTTCCCAAAAATTATCACCGAAAAGCCCCTTCTGCCTCCTCACTCTGGTGGAACGAAGAGTGTAAACAGTCTTTCAAACAAAGTACTGTTACATTCAAATCATTTCGTTCGCGGTCTTCAATGTCCAACTTTCTGGCACACAAAGAAGCCAATGCGAGGGCCCGCTTTGTTCTTAAAAAGGCTAAGAGAAATTCTTGGAAACAATTTTGTTCCGATTTTTCTAAAGACACGCCCTTTTCGTAGATTTGGAAGATGGCTAAAGCTTTTACATCTCCCCTTTTCAAGCGCCCGGTACATTCCTCTCCCTCACTGCAACATCTTCTTTCCTTTCTAGATTCTATCGCGCCCGCCTACGCTCCGTCTCTTGAGGAAATCTCGCTTCCTGTCCTTACACCCAGCTCAGAGTCGCACTTCTTATTACTTCCTTTCCGTTACGATGAGCTACTATCTATCTATCCTTAATAAATCCTGCAACTCCTCACCAGGTTTAGATGGTATATCGTTCCTTATACTTAAAAATCTCTCCACGATTTCATTGCATTCTCTTCTGAATATCTTTAACTGCTTCTTACTCTTCGGATCTACACCTAAATCCTGGAATGACTTTATTATCATCCATATACCTAAAAGAAATCAATCCACGTTCCGTCCTATTTCTTTGGCTTCCTGTCTTCGTAAACTGTTCGAAGGTATGGTGAACAATCGACTCGTCTGGTGGCTGGAACACAGTGATCTAATACCTTCTAATACGTTTTTTGGTTTTTGCCCGGGGTTGGGTCCGGTCGACTGCATCAGTCTTTTCCTATTAGACGTCTACAAAGCCTTCCTAGAAAGGAAATTCACTGTTGCTACCTTTGTGTTGATGTCTCCTCTGCGTTTGATAATTTCTACCTTTGTACTCTATTCGCCAAGCTTCTTGGGCTTAATATTCCATCTACTTTCTTCTTTCTTATTCTAAACCTGTTCCAAAATAGATCCCTCTTCCTCTGTACTCCCTTCCGTGACATTTCCAGATGCATCTACCGGGGATTTCCTCAGGGATCATGTCTTAGCCCCACACTTTTCAATATCTATCTTCTTAATATTGCTTCTCTCCCTATGATTTCCTCCTCTCCTTTTCGCAGACGATATCCTTAACTACTCCAGTTGTAATGATGTGGCCGCCGCCAACGATGAGATCAATAACTCTTTATCTATCCTTAGTATCTCCCTCTCCTCAATTCACCTCTTCTTTCTCCTCCAAAGTACTCCTCTATGGTGTTTTCCCTCCGCCCCTACAATCAAACTTTGGTAAATATTATTTCGTCTAACATTTCGATTCCGCTCGTCGGCTCCTTCGGCTACCTTGGTGTAATTCTCAACAGCCGACTCACTTTCCATGAACATATTAACTATCTCTGCAATTCGTCCCTCAAAAGACTCAATCTCCTGAAAGCCCTATCTTCATCCAAATAGGGTGGTGACCCTTCTATTCTCCTAATCCTTTACAAAGCTATAATTCGTTCCAGGATTGATTACTGCTTCTTCATCTATAGAAATTCCTCTAAATCTCTCCTCGCCAAACTGGACAAAGTTCAAAACTGCTGCCTTCGGTTGTGCATTGTAGCGCTAAAATCTTCTCCTATTCCTGCTATCCTCTCTGAATCTGCGATGCAACCACTTTTTATCCGTAGATCGCAGCTTGGTTTGTAATTTTCTAATTAAATAGTATTAAAAACCAATGGCGTTTTGTTCCTCATAAAATCCCGATCCTTTCTTTTGTAGTAGCTCGAGTCTCCAATTTTTCGCCTCTTGTCTTTTCTTATTCCATGCTTCTTTACTTTTCCCAAGACTTCTCCAGCATTTGGTGAACTATTAATCTCTTCTCTCTCCCTCTCCAAACAGCTCCACCGTACATTCTGCAATCCTAGCCGAATTCCTTCACTTGCTTGATACATCTTTTCCTTCTCATCTAACATTCTTCACTGATAATTCTAAAAATGAGAACGGGGTGGGCGGCGCGTTTACCTCCCTCTCACTTCATCACTCTGAATCCTTCAAGCTCCCTTCCTTCTGTTCTATCTTCACAGCGGAGTCTATCTCCATTTTACGTGCAGTCTCGTTCATTCCATCAATAAGAGGGATCAGTAAATGTCTCATTGTCTCCGATTCCAAAAGTGTTCTTCAAGCCTTTTCTTCTCCTTCTTCTCATTCCTCCAATTCTATTATTCTCTTAATTTGTTTTCTCATATCCAATCTACTCTCATCCCGTTCCATTACTATTGACCTTTTGTGGGTTCCTAGCCATTCTGGCATCGAGGGCAACAGCGGATTTTTTAGCCCGTTCGGCCGCCCGCGATGGTCCTTTACTCTGTAATTTTCCTACCTCGGACATCCTCCTTCTTTCCTCAGCTAATCATTCCCGACTATGGTCGGACATCTATCCTTCTCTATTTTCTAATCCCTCCTCTCATTATCTTCAAATTCAGCCGGTTCCCTGTTCTCAGCCGTGGTTTTAATCGTATTCTTATTAACGCTCCGCGATCGTTTCCTTAATCAGACTACGTTTTAATCACTCTCTTCTACCCTCTTCACGTTTTCGTTTTTCCCTGTCCTCCTCTCCCGATTGTTCTCTTCATAGTTCCATCTCTCCTCTCATATGTGATGCAAACCACTTTTTTTTTGAATGCCGTGCCCTTGATTCTGAACGCTCTGTTTTGTACTCCAAAATCTTGGCACTGTGTCTTCCTGCTCCGTATAATTCTTCCTTTGTCTTTTCCTTTCCATCTCCAGATATAATCCCTGTACTCCAGTCTTTCCTAAGCTCTATTTCTAATCGTCTCTGTATTTAACCCTTTCCATAATTTCTGTAGTTGTTGGGTTAAAGCCGCTGACGCGCCCAAAAGATAAGAAAGAAAAAAAAATGCTAGGTTTATAAGTATTGTTATTTAGGGAATATGTTAAGATAGTTGAAATTTTTTGTAATTTGTATCTTTTGTAATAATCACTGATAAGGGTCTTGGGTACTGACACAACTGGCATATTTATCTGTGAGATCCACAACTTATTTCTAAAAAAAATAAAATTGGAGTTTACGCTTTATTTTTAACAATTTGCAAAGTGAAAGTGCATTCATTTTACATATTTCTGTTTGTGTTAAAATTATTTGTCATCTCGCAGTTACAAATAGTTCTGTGAACTATTTTGAATCCTACCGATAGATTTTGAGTAAGAGGGGGTTGTCTTTTGATTTTGTAAGATTTTGTTATGCTATACTCGGTGCCTCTTTATTAATACAATTTTTATTATTCTTTTTTCTAGAAAATATTTCTCGCATTTCTAGGTGATACGGGTACTCCTGTTTAGGAATTTCTACAATATATTAAGCAGTGAAATTCCTGAGGATGGAGGAACATAAAATACGTTTACTGTTAAAATTTATCACTTCATGAAAAAAAACAGTCAAAAAATATTTTAGTTTTGTTTTATAAAAAAAATGAATTTATATTTAGGAACCTTACAAATATTTTATTTTCATGTCTTTCGCTTCCTAATATTTGTAAAAGAATCACCATTCTATAATTTTCATCTTTACTTAAAAAGAAAGATAAATAAATAAATGCAATTTTTTTTTAAATTCAAAAGAAACATCACGGGAGTGATATCTAAATGCGATCTACTCACTTGGAATATTTAGCATTATTCTACTGTTGATTTAGTTCAATGTCATAAGCTATTTTCCAGTTGAGGTCAACTTTAGTTAATGCGTAGGGATAGCCCAAGCCAGTTCGTTTTAATCGCCGGATATCACGATTATATTACCTCAGCTTATTTATTCCACCATTTACACGTTCTTGCAACCTCTGCTGGGGTGTTTTCTGGCCATCGATTCAATCACTTGCGGCACAGTCGGAACTTGAAGATCACGATGAATATTGAATTTCTTTCGTACCACCTCTAGAACCGGTTATCTTCTTGAGAATATTATTCTGTGCTCGTTGAATACTCTGTATGTTATACAGTTTAGCACAACTCCTCAATTGGTATCCGTAACTCCATATGGGTGTCTGATTATTTGATTGTAAAGGAGAAGTTTATTATTCAATGATAGCGCACTTCTTTAGCTCAATAACCATTTCGATCCGTTTTACTTTTATCGCTTCTTTTTTCTTGGCAATTTCACCACGTCAGTTTTTCATCTAAATACGTGCCAAGGTATTTGTCATAACTTTCAGCGGGCACAGTTTCTCCGTTGATAGTTTATTCCTAAAGTTAACAAGTACCGATTCACTTTCATTTAGTATAATTCCTCAATTTTTAGTCCACTTCAAGATTTTATTAAAGTGTTGTTGTAACTTCCGCATTGACTGTTCTACCGACTCTTCCACAGCTAGTATTGCTGTATCATCTGTAAACATTGTTGTAGTGATTCATTCACTAGTGTTGTTGGTATATCCATGGTATATAATAAGTACACTACTGGTCTTGGTGCGTTTCCTTCAGGAATGCCCGAATTTATTGGCTATATTTGGGAGTATAGTCTTTTTTTATTCTAAAAAATCAGTTTGTCAAGTACAATTGCAATATTTTGTAGTAATTTTCAGATAATACATTCTTAAGTTTGTAAATTAATCTTTCATACCAAACTTTATCGAAGGTCTATGAAATATTTAAAAAAACTGCAGTACAGATTTTCGTCTCTTCCAAAGCTTTTTCTACTATATCTGTAACTCAATTTTGTAATTACCGGTAATAAAGGTCCGTACAATTTGATTTCCATTAGTTGCTTCCATGGGTTAGACAGCATAACGATTTGTACAATGTGGTTAGTAGCCAATTCTCAATACCTATAGTTGAATATTTGTGTCAGAGCAATAATTCCTTTAGTTGAAAGTTCTTTTAGAAAACCAGCTGTAATCCTATCGAATTCTGACGCCTTTTTATTATTTATATTACTTTCAGTTTCTTTTAAAATTTCACTCAGTTTAAAGCGAGCATCGTTTTTTCCGTAAATATTAAAAATAAGGTGGTTTCTGTTTTTGAATAACTCGGAAAATAAGTTTCAGATAAAGAGCTAAAATTTTGTGTTTTTTTTTTTTTTTGTATGATATCAAACTGATTCCCTGAAATGTCCATAGAAAACGTCACGGGTGCAGATTCAGCATGCTTATCCGTCTGTACACTTTGCTTCAAAAATAGTATATGAGTGTATTGGTTAGGGACCGTTCGTTTCGCCGCAGGGTGAACTCGGTGACGCATCAAATGGCGCCCCAACATTACAAAACAAAACAAAACGGACAGTATCGAAGTTGCTCATTTTTTTTTATTTTTTTTTTGTCTTTAATTAGAACTGGAGCATTCATTCTACATGTGATTTAGTGTAATTAATCAAATATTAACTATTGATTGTTAAAATTACATTCCAGATTTTTGTCTGGTTTGTTCCATTACGATTACAACGGCAAATTTGTACAATCTTGAAAGAAAATGAATAACAGCATTTAAGTATACTACTGAAGTAACACAGTTACGTTTTAGGAATATTCCAAGGACTCTTAATATGATGACAAGTTCACCGAATTATTTATTTGTAGTTTTCGCTTTAAAAAATCTTGATTTTATTAAGAAGGATTCCTTGCAATGTATAATTCTCTTCACTTTTAAATTAATAATTTATAAACACAATCGTCTGTGAATGTTAAATAACAGTTTTATAATGTTAATTTTTCACCTTTATCTATTATTTATAAGAGGCGGTCAACATCGATCTCGATCGTCTGGTTTTCGAAAACCTTTTTGAACTACTTGCTGTACGATTTTCCAGGGTTATTGAATTTTATATGTTTTTTCTTTTGTACTTTCCGAATAGTTGTATTAGGATTTTGTGTATGATTTGCGTACGGAGTCCTAAAAATTATACCGCAAGAAATGCCAGTTTACCTTCAATTAATGCATTCACTATAATGCTGCGAACTATTAAATTGCTTATACATACTGTGCTCTGTTTATTTTTTTTATTTACTGTAAAATTACTTGTAGATCACGAATTTAATGTAATCCAATGTAGAAGGAAGTTTAAGAATTTACATGTGTCTTACTAACACATACGAATCATATTTATACGGCGAAAGTACAATAAAACAGCGGGTAGTGTTAAAAGGTTTCTGAAATGTTTGTTTTCGGCCATATTGGTCGATGAGTCGATCTTCTTCTTTGAGTGTCTTCTTTGTTACTGAAGATTGGCTACAACTTCCGGATACTTGCTTCTGTCCATAGCTAAATGTATCCGTTTGCACATTGATTTCTCTGTCCGTTGTTATATGTATTTTACTTAAAATATTTGCCTTCTGTTTCTAGATCGTTGACCTTCTCTGTTCCCTTGCAGTACTTATTATAATGTCTCGTAATTCTTATTGTGCGCGATATTAAGATATTTTTCTCTTTTTTATAGTTGTTAGAAACTTTTAGTTTTTACCCATTCGTTTTAGGGTGTCCTTGTTGGATTGGTCGATATATGAGCGGTGAAGCGATAATGACCCTGATTACTTGTAGTACTTTGAGCTATTTTTATGTGAAGAATATTTTACATACATGAATACAGTAATGACATTAAAAAGTCAGAATAGTATTTATTAGTAATTGCGAAGTCGATCTGTACGTAGGCTGTATATAAATTAAATATTATTATAAAATGTACGTGTTTTTAAAAACACAATAGTATTAATTGTTTAAAATCGTTATATGGAAATTTGAAAATTTTATGTATATATATATATATTTATATATATATATATACTGGAGGGGGTCTGGAAATTATTCCAAGGCAATCACTTGTCATTTTAACTGCACTCTTCTTAAATAAATCGAAATCTTATAATATGAATCATTAACGGGCTTACGTATTCTGGTTAGAGTGGAATAGTTTCCATTTAAATTTTGCCAAGTATAATTCAGTCACGCGAAATGCTAATTTCGAAATTTAAATTTACCGTAGTAAAATGGCGAAAGCAATTGTTGCAAAATATTTTTAAGTGTTCATATTTACACTGTTCTTCATTTTAGCTTTATTATAAAGTTCAATTAATTCTCATAAATCTCGTAATGTTTTAGGTATTACGTGAAGTTATCGCTAATCAGATGGACATGTTAATGGAAGAAAAATCTCTGGATGAACGAGTGGTGACCGAAAAGAACGCGAAAGATATATCAGATGAACATGGAGGAAGTGATCAGTTGGAGTACATTGATGTTGGCTGTTCTTTCTTCAGTGGCAATCCGTATAAACGTTGGCAAACGATCGAACAAGAAGAGAAAGAACTGCTTGAGGCAGGTGAAAATTTGCCGTTATCCGGAATTCGTACTCCAAGACGCGATCGTCATCATGACAGCTACAAACATTACGGAAAGGAAAGTGACAAGGAACACGAGAACAGAAGTTCATCTTCTGCGAGACATAAATCATTACATTATCACGGTCATCGTTACAGTGATTATGACGATAAAAGTAGCCGGTCTACTACTGGCCATTATACAAGCAGAAGAAAAAAATCCGATAAAAGATCACCATCAGCGACCAGTACCGCTAGATTATCATCGCCGCTATCAAGAACGTCATACGATGAACGTGAACACAATAGTCATAGTAGAAAACGTAAATTCGGTAAATCGCATAAACATAAAAGTCATAAGTATTCGCGCGGCGAGCGTAAAAAGAAGCGGAGGAAGCATCGGAAGTCGGATAAGTCGGATTCGGATGATGGTAACTCAACGAGCAGTTCTTTTAGGTCTAATGAGTAACATTGAACATTTTTATATTTTTATTTTTTTGATTAGGTGCGATATATGTAATTTAAATACATGTTTACATTTGTGTTTTAATAATATTTCATAAATGCCAAATGTTATGCGCTTAAGTTGACAGGATTTTTGCAGTCAAAGCCGTAATAGCAAAATCAGAATATATGATTTGCCTATTTGAAAATGTGCGTAGAGGCATGGCATAATAAAAGGTTCAGCAAATTCAAGTTTTCAGTTATAACCAAAATTTTATTGTACTTTAAGCCAGTCTTTTTCTCGTAAATACATATGCTACGCGCATTATGTAAGAACAATTTTTAAAAACAGCATGTATTTAGAAATTTATTTATTTATTAATTTCTTTTTTTAAGCACAATCCTAACTAATAAGTTAAATAATCTCTAATTATAATTGTAAATTAATGTAAAATAAATTAACATGTGCGAGGTTATTTAGTCCTGTGACCAAGGCCTCTAAAATGGATAACTTAATAAATTAGTAACTACAGGAGGTCCTGTGGTTTGAGTCGATTTAGACGCCGTATGTCTTCACGTATAACCAGAAGTCGAACCGCCTCAGGATTGCTGTTCTGACGAAGCCGCTTCTGATAAGCAATCGCGAAATCTTTAATTACTTCGCTGACTGGTTTGACTCCAAGATCTCAATGAATATCGTTATTGCGAGAGTAACGATACGCATTAATGATTGCTCGAAGGATGATACTCTGCTGAGTTTGTATAAAATGTGAGAAATTAAACGCATTAAAAGCAAGAGCCATATTATTAATGTACCATACGAAGACAAAGACGAAATTCATGTTTTCTCTTTTTTTTGATTCTTGAAATTGAATTTTAAAATAAAGTGAGAAAGTCGGTTATTTTTGAAAAAAATAGTAATTAGAAACATGAAATCCCTAAAACGATAATGCACATAAACTTTAAATTTGGTACATAGCCCTCTAAATTTTGTTAAGGACGTTTATTTCTACATTGGATATTTCGAAAAAAACACAATTTAATCACATTTAAGTTCTTTAAAAAAAACTGCAGGCTGAAAATCCGGCAATATACATAGATACATGTTCAACATGTAATAAATGAGTTAAATATTAATCTTTAATAAGTTTGGGTATTTAATCAAATTGATGAAGAAATGTTTATTTATATTTTTAACCTTTATTTTTGATAATAATTTGCGTTTATTGAAATATAACGCATAGCACTATTCAGTAAAAAAGCCTCTCTATTTATACTTATGGTTGTTACTTTTGGCTTAATCAAAAAATGCCATTCGAAAAATTACATTCACTGGTACGGTTTCATTGGCATTTAAACAGGATATATTAATGACAACATTCTTAGCTCAACCCTCATTACTTTTTTTGTCTCAAAACGTTAAATATATTGTATATATAAAAAGACAAAGTATCGCTAAAATGGATTGTTGCCGTGGTTAATTATATATATGTATATATATTGCTACCCAGATCGTTGTGAGACCCGGTATATCAAGTGGACCACCTGAGACCCGGGCTTATTTAAAGTAATCGAATAACAAAATTATGTTTTTTGCAATGTAATTATTCATGTAAATCATAGGAACCATAGAGGGATAAGCTAAATTTAAAAATAAAATATACAAATTATGTACAACCCTTAAGATTTTATACAGACGCTACGAAGCCCAACACTGTTGCCACATGATACTTATTCAGCAGATGCTATCATCGCAGTTTTTATGTTAACGTTACGAGACCCAAATCAGTTTGCTTTTTAGCATTATTAAGAAGTTTTGTATTCACAATTTTTTATTAAGCCGAACAGATTTAACTTTGACATTAGTAAAAACTGGGAAGTTTATTATTCATACATATTTAAATTACATGTATGTTTTTATTAATGGCGGATCTAAACATTTTGGTCTCTTTTAGCAAATACTACAGAAGATGTTTGAAAAGAAATTAACTCTAACGTAATATATAAAATTAAATTTTTAATAATTTTCTTTTTTTCTTTTTTCAACGACTTCATCCTGGAACGATTTTCATTATAATTTTTCTAAATATTGTTTTTTCGTGCTTCATCCGTTTAATCTATTTTCCTTTTTTTTTATTTCATTGTCTCTGTGGTTATGTGGTTAAATCAAAGAAAGATTGAAAAATTTGCTAAAAGGTTAGTGAGACATTGGTTAAAGCGATTACTCGTCAGCAATAATAAATTAAATTTTTATATTAAAAAGGAAAAAAAAAAAACGTTCGAAGAATTCATTGATTTTGAAGATTTTAAAAATAAAAATCATTTTGCATGAAGAGGAGTCACGATATTTAATTTACTGTTTAACCCTTATCTGGGCAGGTAGATTTACTAGCATTGTCGGTCAACCCGGGTCCAGCAGACCCCTTAACTAAAATAGCTGCATATTTCAAGTCTTGAAAAGTAATGTTTATATTTTTGTTAAACTTGCGTATTAAAGATAACTCGTTTTTACTTAGTCTTTATTTTCAGGTTTTTAATTGATCGAGCGGGTCCGACAGACCCCACTTGCCCGGATAAGGGTTAAACTAATAGTGAGTTTTTGTTATTAAGCTTTAAACTGATCATTTTGCAAAGTAACAGTTCAATGAATAAATTTTAAGCACATATTAATTGCAATAGTTTCTGGATAAATTTAATATTGGATTCTAATTAACATTAATTTTATAAAAATATATAAATGGTAAATATGACTTTGTTCGAAATTCCGTTTAGCTGAATTTTCTGTAGGTTGAAGCATTTATCATAATATACATGTATATTAAATCGATTTTTTGAAATATTTTTGTGTATACAGAAATTTTCAAATTCAATTAAAATTCTTAAATTCCGTTAAACTATCACAGTTTATTAATTCAGAAAAAATAAATAAATTTCCAAACCTATTTTAATTAGCAGTAATCACATCCCATCACACCCCAGGTGAGCTTCATTGCTTATCACGCTGTCACAGGGTACTTGATTTCGTAATTTCTCTCGTTTGTCGATCCGTAGCTACTAAAGTACCTTGCCTTATATTCCTCTCTAATCTGTCTTGTCTCGACTACATCTAGCTTTTGTATATTGTATCCTGATAATTCCTATTATGTTTGTGACAGAGATGACTTATTTTTTGAATCTTATTCCAGTCTATCCCTTGAACATGATTTATTCAATTTTTAATTCTTAAGACTTGATCTTCCTGCTCTATATAATGCCTTTTATGTTGCTTCACCTGTCACCTCGACTGTTCATATTTTAGAAGTTTTCATTAGTTCCACATCGAATTAAAAAAATATTTTCAACTTGTTTTATCTATTTTATATATGTTGTTGGACCAATGCTCTCCGTTGACAAAATTTAAAAGAAAAGGAAAATTAGAACTTTTGATTCTGTTTCCTATTTCATATTATATTTCTTTAAAATTCATTGCTCGTTCATTGCTAACCACTTTAAGTAACTAATTTTATATACAATTTTCAGATTAAGTTAAGATGTTTATGAAACGTCTAAAGTGGCCAAAGTGCTCTCGAAAAAAGGGGAACAATATATAGGAAAAGATTTGAAAAAAATGGAAGTAACTTATGATTTAGAGGAAAATGAAAACCACTTTAAATTTTACTTATTCTAATACTAATTTTCATACTTTGTTGTGTTAATTTACTTTTTAACAAGCTCTATGATCCAAAAAACAGGACCAAATGAAAAGTATAGAAAATAAATATAAAGTTTAGATACATGTAAGTAAATCCAAGTAATTGACAATACTAGCTAAATGGACAAATTCCGGAACAAAAAAAAATGTAAATATAAAATTTAGTCAAGTCCAAATTTGGTTTGTGTGTGAGAGTTTGTATATATTCAGTGTTTAGTATTATTTCTTTAATTTCCATTACACTAACAGAAATATATCATATTATTAAATTTGATAGAGGAATAAGATATTATTGTTCATTAATTTGCAAATGAAGCTTTAGCTTTGATTAATTACGCATCTTAATTATAAATATTTTGATCGTAGTTACTTAGATCTAAAACCAGAATAATTTATGAAAATTAAACAGTGTGTCTAACTGCCCATTGGTATATTTAAAAAATGTATTTATGATAAATATTATTAAAATTGAATTTTCAGTCTTTTAAACCGTTATGATTCTTTAAAATAGTAAAATAATTTAAAACTTAATGTATTTTATGTAATACTAATCAAGTGTACCGAATGATATCAGTTGTCAATGTTATATGTTTAAATGATCATTCGTCGGGTCTCGCGCTATTCTTTAGTCATCTTTATGATGATATATTTTTAAAATAACGTGGAAATGTTGTACTTGTTGGGTCTCTCGTAAACGTTATAATAACTCGAGTTTGTCCGAATATACAAATGCAGTGTTGCCATTAGTGATGGGCTTCACAAGAACTGTATGACATCCTAAATCGCAAAGCATTTATAGAATCTGTAAAGCGCTCTCTGCTTAAAAGTTGCCGAACTAAATCTGTATATACATGGAAGTATATAGTCATCGATAAAAATTTGCCGAAAGACACGCGGTAATCTGTACATCATGAAAAATCGATGAAAAACGGTAAAACGTTGTGAGACCCGTTTCGAGTCTCACAGTGTGAATTGGTTTTCCAGAAACGGGCCTGTCTATATCCAAATATAAAAAAATACATATATTAATGACAACGTCATACTTAGCCCGACCTCCAAAATTTTTGCCATCACAAAAACTAATACGAAAATTTGTTACGAAACGTGAAAGGCTGTATATAAATGGACTGCTAGGAAATGACAACCTCATTCTTATATAAGAAGACAAAGTACCGGCGAAATGGATTGCTTGACGTCAATTTTCCCCTTTCTGTACGAAGTATAGAAGAGGCAGAGATGGGGGTCGGGGAGTACCCCTAGTGGGTTAAGGGGCGGAGCACCTTAAGAGGCACCAAAGACCGCGTTAATATACATATTTATAATATATATATATATATATATTAAAATTAAGTTTATTTTAATTTTGAATAAATTATAGGAAAAAAAAATTATACAATTTACCATAAGTGAGTTTTAAGAAAGCTAACGTCCCTGGTGAATTTTAACCACGAGACGAAATATTAAATATAATAATCAGAACATTACATATTTACGTTAGGAAATGTTCCCTATATGTATTAACATGTCAAATTTACAGAAATTATAATATTGATTATTTCAAACGAAATAATTTTCGCAGTCGAAATAAAAAGCATTAAAATCATGTGACATTATTATTATTATTACTTTTGTTATTGAAATTATTATCACCTTCGTTGTAGTTTAATTTTTTAAAGCAGTTTTAAGTAAAAAAAATATGAAAACAAAATACATTAAAACAATTGCGAGAGTTAAAGACATTTAATAAATAAATCGAACCAATATAACGTCACTTAAACTACCAATATTCGATATAAAATGACATGATTCCGGTGAAAATTCGTATAAATAACGTTATGTGTCACCCCGAACACAATTTCACCATTATGTTCATAAGGTCACATAAAAAAACTTTTCATATAGAAGTGACAGTGATTCAGCTTTTCTATTTTTGGGCTAATTTTTTATAGTTTTTTACAATGAGAAATTTAATAAACTTTTTTCTGATGTATTTTGTGATAAAGTGTATCGCACGTTTTATCAATTTCGTTAGAGATTGTTGTCGTCGATAATCACTTAAAATATACAAAATAGATAAACTGCCTTTTTTTACTTCTGTACTATACTATTGGTTTCAATTGCCGATTTTTTATTTCAAATGATATCATTAGAAATTTATGCTGTGTTGTCAGTTTCAACAGTATCCATTGCTATAATGGATATAGTTCATATTTAATAATAATTGTGCATAATTTTTACAGCTACTCCAGTGCTAACATTTGCAGATAAATAAAATGTGCTAGATTATTGTAATCAATCTTGAATATGGATAACATAATCGGTGAATTCTTTTAATATTTTGAGGAGATGATGAGCTATGTAAAAACTGGAACTACAAAACTTTTTAATCAACAGATCATGATATGTATTCATAGGCGCGCAATTATGGACAATTTAGAAGACTTTTATAATAAAATCGTAGAACAATTTGCCAGAAACCCATGAAAATTATGTTTTAATTAAGATTTTATTCTTGTTTAATAAAATATTAAGCCTTTGCAACTTATAAATTTTATTTTTCCTATAACAGAGGTTTCTATCATCTGGGCCCCCCCTCCGGGCTCATCGGCTGGCGACGCCCTTGGACATAGGCATAATGATAACGATGTATATGAAATTCTATTAAGGGAATTTCTCTGCAAGAGGAAAATTAGTGCAATGAATAAAGAGCCCCCGCCTAGTCAAGTTACAATCCAACTAATCGGAATGCGATCAACTGTACAACACCACAAATAGATCATGCACACTTCCATAATTCTCGGATTGAACGAAAAAGCTGCGAAGAGTCACCCATTTAAAAGTATTTGATGCATTGCAGTAATTACGGAATTTGCTAACAACAGTATAATACCGATTTCAAATCATTACCTCTATCAAACGATACATTAATATCAGGCCCGTGCCTAGAATTTTGAAAGGGGAGGTTTTGAAATTTTTCTTCACATATTTATTTTATAAATAACAATACATTTATCGCTAATATTCATATTATTAATAATTTCTATCATTTTGAATTGTATATTATTAATTTACATAAATGAATTACCGTATAAACATGAATAAAAAT
Source organism: Icerya purchasi (assembly GCA_039619475.1). Taxonomy (NCBI): domain Eukaryota; kingdom Metazoa; phylum Arthropoda; class Insecta; order Hemiptera; family Monophlebidae; genus Icerya; species Icerya purchasi. The sequence continues at coordinate 288,232,300 of CM077116.1, forward strand.
GGCGTATGTTATTGATTATAGTCATAATAAAAAATTTTGCATAAAATATTAATAAAGTACCTAAAAATATGGAGCATATTTTTTCTTTTTTTTTTTAAGGTAAGAACACCCTAAACAATCATCATTACCTATTTAAAATTTTTGATTTTTTTCAGATTTTTGTGTATTTATAATAACTATTTCAGTTCTCATGGGGGGGGGTTAACCCCCAAAACCCACCCCGTGGGTACGGCTTTGATTAATATGCTTGCATAGCCTCCTACATATGACATATTCTTAGAAGCGTACTTTCACAACCAGTGTTACATAAAGAAATATCCTCTTTGATCTGTTCGAATTTCATATTACCTTCTACGGAAAAATTTTCCATTTTTGATATATATATTTTTTTTTTTTGAACATTTCTACTTCAATGATTATAAAACCAACAGAGAATATATAGGTAATTAATCGACATAGTAATTAAATTTCTTTTTAACGACTGCTTATATTTTATCTTATGATAATTTATTTATAATAAGAATTATGCTCTTGTATTTTTAGCAAATCGATTTTTCTCATTCTTTTCCATTTTGTGTTTTATTCTTAACGTAAACTGCATTCTTTTTTCATTTGTTTGATTCAGAGAATTCTCTTTTTTCACGCTAATTGACATTTTACCGTTGTTATCAGAAAGGTATTTCGCCCATTATGTGTTTCGGAAAGTCTTTTCTTAATTTTTCTTCTTGGGTATATGTTTTTTTTTCTTTTATCAGAATTTGCATATTACAGTCACGTCGAGTAATTGAATATTTTGTGGAACAAAAATTTGTACATAACGCATAAAGCGTAGTAATTCTATGTAATTTGATGCTTCCGTTATTGGTTTTTTTTTTTATGATTAAAATAAATCTAATAAGCTGTAAAATTATTGACCCGAACTGAGCTTATACGTTGATAGAAACTGATGAAAGTTAATAAAAATTTGTAGTACGTACCTGTTTCTACGCAATATAAACTAAGGTATTATTTAAACAGCATTTGATGGGAAGTTAAAAAAGTATAAAAAAAATCGGAATTTTTGCGTCTGCTAAAAAAGGGCAATTAAAAGCATTGCAAGTTGAAGATCTAGAAGGTAAGAAAGGATTTAAAAAAAAAAAAAAACAATAAAAATTTTTCAGTAAACATCAGTGGACGAAATATTTAACGTCAGTATTGAAAATAAGATGCTTTTTTACAACTTAAATTTCCTGATTTACAATTTTAGATTCCTTTTGTCAAATAAAAACTGAAAAGGTGCAACGTTATTTTTCAAATACTATTCGGTGGGGACATTGTGAGCTTAAATCATTTTTGAGTTTAAAAATTGCTCCGATGTTTGAAAGTACTTTTATATTTAAATATATGTCCTGCAAAAATGAGCTCCATTAAAAAGAAAAACTGTGAAATCACCAGTATTTAGGGGGAATTGAATTTTAAGTATTTCGATGTATGTACATTAGGAGATACGAAATTTTGTAAATTGCTAAATTTTACTAACCTTGTAAATCCCTTGCGCTATTGTAGAATAATTGAATACTATATGTTTCTTCGGTTTTTAAAAACATCGGTTTATCTCGATTTTTAGATATTTTTATACCAACTCCAATCTAGCGCAATAGATGTCGCTGTATTGAAATATCCAATTTGCGTTTTTGCGTATAGATTTTCTAAATTTTACCGATCTACATTTTTCGATGCGAACTGTTTCACTTTGGTACAACTTTAATTTTTTAATTATTTCCTAATATCCCTTTTTTTATATTTTATACGATAATTTTATGGCTTTTTTTTGGGTACTTTTTGTTTAGAGCATGGCTCTGTTTTTTGTATCAACACACTATCTAAAAATCGTAAAGACACTTTTGCCGAGACATTAAAATACGATAAAAATTCAATAACGTATACGATCATGGCAGAAAAAAGAATACCTAAAGATTTTGTTTTTGGCTGTTTGGTAAAAATTTTTGCATGACAATTACGAATGTAAAACGAAGAAGAATTTTTGTAATTCGCTACCCCGACGTAGTTGGTTAGACAGTGGTATATTGTTCGGATTGGACCTGATTCAAATATCGATATTGCACATTGGCACTTCCAAAAATTTCACTTACGCCGAATTAAACCATAGTTGACGTGCTCAAAAAAAAACAAAAAAAACAAAGTTTACGTAGGTATTACATAAAACAAAAAAGAATAAAAAAGCGGACTATTTTTTGCTAATTAATTTCTTACTAGCTAAGTTTATGTTATATTAAATTGATTGTTTCCTGTTTTGTCTTTTACGCTTGCACATGTTTCGTTAGACGTATTTATGATCCAATTTATTTCATAAAAATGAAATAATTGCATTTCTCAATTAACTTTTCGATTTTTCCCGTCAAGTCTAATTATACTGTAATTACCCTTCGATCTTATAAGCCTGCTGTTGTTAATCTATCCTCAAATTTCTCGTGTTAGTTGCTTCTGTTATCTTGGTATCTTTCTTGTCCGAACACATCAAATATCTTTCCTCTTTCTCTATTACAAGGTTCCGTCGCCAAGTAAATACAGTGGTGCTCCCTACATTCTGATTTCTATTTACAAGTCCATCATCCGTTCAAAATTTGATTATTGTTCTTTTATTTTTGGCTATACCTTCAAATCTCGACTCTCTAAACTAGATAGAATCCAAAATTCTTGCCTCCGTGACTTTATCTCGGTACTTATAAATCTTCTCCAATTCTAGCAGTTCTTGTTGAATCTACTACACCATCTCTGTCCATTCGTAAATCTTATTTAGAATATCGGTTTTTTTTTTAAACGTCTTCCACTCACGCGCCTTCCACTCTTATCTATTCTTACCTTTTGATTTCTTTCTTTTTTTTTTTTTTGTTTAATTTAATTTTTTGACCACGTTAACAGTGGAACTTATCCAACACAGAGAATTACACATTATATAAGGAAAAGATTAGAAATTGAGGAGATAAAGAAAGCCAACAAAGGAAGTATATTGAGAGAGGGGAATGCAAGAATGGAGTGGACACTATAAGGAGTAGGAAGGCCAAGGCGCAGACGATTAGAATACAGCACGTTCGGAGGAAATAAAGGGACATTCGAACAAGAAGTGATTCGCATCGCAGGTATAATTGAGCTCTGGAGGTTCATAGGGACATAAAGGTGATATATACAAGAGAAAAACGGAAAAGAGAAGCCGGAAGCAGACTATGATTGAACCGCAGGCGAACTATGGAGCAAATAATCGAACTGCTAAAGTAGGGGAAAAGATTAAACCAGGAAAGAGAGAAAGTAAAGGGCTGTATAGAAAGGTAAAACGATCGAGGATTGGTGTAAAGAATGAAGGATAGAATTCGGTCCAAAAATCGTGATTGGAGCGATAAGAGAGGGAGTAGAGAGTTTAAGCAGGAAATCTACTAATGAATAGACCATTGATCGCCGCCGAACGTGCCAACAAGATAGCCAACTCGTTGCCAGAAATGCCGCAATGACCGGGAATCCATGGTAGATCGATTACGATAGACGGGATACAAATAAATTAGAAATTAAGGAGCGAATTTGGAGAATAATGGGATCAATGACTTGAGTAGGAAAGGCAGCGGAAATAGCTAATAAAACACTTTTCGTGTCCGAGGATAGGAGGAAAGCCTAGACATATTATTTGTCGAGGATATAAAAAAATAGTTGTCTACAAGATAGCCATGGATTCGGCAAGGAAAATAGAGGAAAGGAGGGCAATCGAAGGATTCGGAATAGGTAAGCACGGGGATAATGAACGCAGCCCCAACGTTAGTTAATATGAAGAGCTGACGTTTTTAAAAATATCCTATCCTATCCTTCGTTTTAGTTCATATCTCCTCTATTTTTCCTTCAACTACGCCGATTTATGTTGTTCTCCTAAAGTATTTATCCTATCCTCATTTTCTGATTATGTGAGTCCCTCTTCCAAGACGTAATCAAACAGATATTCTACAGCACTATCAATTTCCTATATCCTTCTCATGTGATTCGCTGATGGTTCGAAGGGGTCTAGAGTAGTGTCGAAGCTTCTTTTATCCTTCCAGATTTTAACTTATCCTAATCTTTCCGTCTTCTTTCTTCCTGTTCGATAGTCGAGTTGATGGCCATCTTATGATCCGTTATTTTCATTGCTTCTAATCGTCTTCGATTTAATTATTTAATTATTTCTGACTTCATGAGCGTTTTTGAGGCCATCAGTTTCCCTCTTCCTGATCATTCTTATGACTTTCGCATTCATATTCGAATTTTTTCTCCCCATTCGATACGCACTGATTTACTGTAGGTGCCCAGCCATTCGGGTATCTCTGGCGATGAGACTGCTGATTCTTTGGCCTGTTACTTCTTCCCGCTTTCTTTTTTTAAAAATCCTAACCACTAGCCTCTTATCGCTGTATGAAAAAACTCCACTTCAGATTCTGGTCGGACGATCTCCTTTTCTAATAATCCTTCATTTTGATCCGTTTGTTCAATCTACTATTTAACCCACGGTTCATTTTATTTCCTTCATGTCGTCGTTCTGTTGTTGTCTCCATTGCTGGCTTGCGTTGTGGCCATTCTCTGCTCCCTTCTTTTCATTTCCATTTTAAATTGGCTTTCTCCCTACACTGTCATCATCATTCAACGATGTAGTTGTTTGCGTTGCTGACTGTGTATTCAACTCTTTCAGTGGACTGTTCTGCTCTGTATTTTTAGAAACCTTATCTTCCTACGTCTTATTGCGCCTTCTTCATCTTTTCTTTCTGTTCACTTTATTCCTGCTACTTGTTCCTTTATATCGATAATATCTGATCGAATTAAATTATAACTCATTTTTTTTCCTTCTAATTACTTCTGGATAAAAATCCCCGGTTCACGAACCAAAAAAAATAATAATAATAAAAAAAAAACGTATACGGAGAAAATACATAATAGTTTTATTTTGTTCTGTGGGGGGTTTGAACTATTAAAGAGAATATATTCTTTTTACAAAAAAATTATTGTAGGCAAATTACTTAAATTGATGACCTGAGATCCGCGCTTTTCTCGCTTAATTATCTTAACTTATTTCAGATATGTGTGAAATTTGATTTCTCAATTTAATCACGAACTAAATAGTTTTGGTGACGGAGCCGAAAATGGCTACGACATTTATAATGGGCACTAGTACGCTGTCTTACTATCATCGGAGCAATATATCTATATTTTCAGCTAAACCAATAACCATCCTCTATTAGCTAAATCACATTTTGCTCCTTTAAATTGACCAGGCTACTCTTATTCAAGTTCTGTAACCCCACCGAACAACGGATCTTCATTCTTTGCTATTCTTTTTTGATTGAAATTTACCAGCGAATTTCTCGTTTTATTGGGAATAATAATTTCACCACAAGCGTACACCATAATATTTAGGGTGATATTTAAATGCACATTTGTGTAACGTTTAAAGATCAAATATATTAACAGTCAGTATCTCAAATGTGATCTCACATATCCTTGTATGCAGAATTACCGTAGACACTATACCTGTGCAACAAAAATGCATGAAATAGACACGATGCTTGAAACCAAGCCATACTGCTAAGAAGAAAACAGACGTATTTGGTCCGGAAATGAAAATTGACCGAAAATATTTCACGAAAATAATATAATAATTGCAATGGAAAAAAAAAAATTACGAAAACCGCATTGAACTTTGTGGAGCAGTTTTTTGCGATGATTAGCACAAACACATAGCCTGACGTTATTTGGCAACATTTCTTCATGTATAAAACATCTATACAATGAAAATCGGTTATAACGACATTGAAAGGGTTGAATAATCTGGTCGTTATAACCAGTTCGTCGTTATGTTTACGACCGGTTTCGCTCAATTATCCCATTTTGCTAATGGTTCGCGGCTATAAAAAATAACAAAAGTTACTTTTCGTGATTTTACAATTTTTTTAAAAATCGATCCGGCAACACCTCAGACATTCAGTTTTCAAAAAGAAAAACACGAAAAGGTGACACGCGCGCTATTTTAAAAATGGTCGCACCGAAAACGAATTAATCGCAGGTCAAACAGGAGTCGGAAGCAAAGAGAAAAACGGCGTGGCTCTTAAAGGGAACTCGATTTTTGTTTGACAGTTCAAATGAACTGAATTTTAAAAGTGAATAAACGAATCTTTGTCTACACATTCGTTTCAACAATTTTTTCTCTAGTCCTAAAATCTTATCCATTAATCTAGTAAATTAAACCTCAGGAAATTGACCACGTTTTAATATTTTTCTGCTCTAGTAATATCGATCACGAAGAATAGAAGAGAGAAGGTTGATATGTACTCTTTTAATGTCGTATTTTTAAAAAAAAAATGAAATGTATAAATATAAATATATTAGCGGACGCGGGTTCTGCTTTATTTAATGACAAATTTTTAAAACGAAAGGGCATTGATAGTGTTTATATACTTTTTTAAACGGGATATGAAGAAAAATTCGGATTAAAATATCTCAAAACTGAATCGTTAGCTAAATATGTCGCGAGCGACAAATGATTCATTATTGATGGTAATAATTTCAGTCTTTCACGTTCCGTTCTTTAAGTTCGGGATCATTTAATTTTAAAATCTTTGCAGTTTCGTATTTTTTCTATATTCTAGTAACCAAAATAGGTTGATTGAAAAAAAGAAAAATCAATTTCTCGCTACTACAAAACGGGCTGTTAACATTTTTGAAATTTCTTGTCTAGCAGCTAGTATTTCTTAAAATTCGGAGCTTCGAGTTTTAAAATTTTGAGGCTTTCAAAGTTTTCCTATATATCGTAATGAAGAAAAGACGCCGATAAAAAAAAAAAAAAATAATTCTCCAGCTTCTACAAATCGGGCTGGGACTTTTGTGTCTGATTTTTTACATCGCAACTTGATGTATATATTTTTTACAATCGCCCCCCCCCCCCCGCGCGCGCCTTTTGAAAATTTAGGAATTTCTTCGTTCTCCCATATTCCAACAAGGAAAATACGTCGATTAAAGACACAATCGTTTCTCTAGTTATTTTTGTTTTGTAACTTAAAACATATATTTTTCAAAATTTTGAATTTAAACATTTTTGAGAGTTTCATAATTTCTCTGTATAAAATAGATGTATATAACTAATATTAATTTCAGTGCTCAAGATTTACTTTTACCCCGAACTCCGTTATAAAAGTTCCGTGAAATATTCCGCGCAATAAATTTTAATTGATTAAACAAATAATCAATTATTTGTAATCGTAGCTGTGGATATTATTTTTAATAAATTGGAAAGCGCGAGTGTCAAATTTTTTTCTTCACGCACGAAAGTGTGATAACGAAATAATAAAAATCTGAATCGATGTAAGAATAAAAAAGGCGATAAATTATTATGAAAAAATGACAGAAGTTCAGTTTTTTTCTTATTTTTGAAAAAATTGATAATTTTTAATTTTTATACCGATAAGATGAGTAGTTCCTAATATTTTTTCTAACGCCACGTATCGCAGGTTTTTATTGATGTTGTTGAATTTACAATAAGGCTAACGTTCGCGGAACAAATAATAAAAGTACAGTTCCGTTTGTGTGAATTTTTACTTTTTTTCTGCGCAAACCTTTTGAAGTTAAATTTTATGTCATCAAGTCGATAATTTTTTATCCGAGTACTAAAATTCTATTCGTAACGATCGATTTTCCATTATTATCGTTGTAACCGATAACGATTAGCGTAATTTTATGGGATTTTATTGTTTCCAGCAATATTCGCCTTTATGACCGCTACGTCGCTATAACGAATTTTCACTGTTACAAAATATATTAACGACTGCACCATTCTTACGCGTGGGATAATAAAAAAATTCTCAAAACGAAATCTGTAACATTTTTATGTCTATACATATACAATTTCATTTTACGAAGAATAATATGATCAATTAAAATTCATTGCACTTATAAAAGAGTAGCAACTGGGGGGGTATCATCAAGAGGGGATTTCGCCTAGGTGAGGTCCGCAGGATTGAGATGTATACGTATTATAGACACAGATGTATTTACGATATGCATAATTTGAAAACCATTTAAAAAATTCATCGAATTTTATATTATTTTTATCGTCACTGATAAGATTCTTTTTTTATTAAATATACTTAAGTTATTAACCCGGGACAGTTTTTGGTTCTTTCCTAAGCCTAACGACGAACACTGCTTAACCAACTACGATGATAACCAGATTTGAAAAATAAACAAATTTATTTTACCGTTATTTTTCTGTATGATTTTTTCATATTTGTTGCGCGTAGTGTACGTTTTTCGTATTTTAAGCACACCGTTATTTGTTCACAAATTACTATTTGCTCTGGTATAGTTTATTCACTTTTTTTTTTTATGGGTACGCCAACGAAGAGCAACAGCCCAATCAGCCAAGGAATCTAAGTAGTAGTTCAAAAGGAGAATAACATATTAGATTTCAATCTGGTGCGGCGAGATGGAATGAATGAAAGAAGCTAGAATAGGAACAACTGACAAGGAAGGAAATGAGAGAACATAAGAGTCATTGTATGGAGTAGGAAGACGAAGATCCAAAAGCCGAGAATAGAAGAGAGAACGTTCTGAAGAGAGCGAGGAACATTCGAAGAAGACGTGATTGATATCACACAGAAAAAAGGAATCCTCTGGGTGAAGAGGGCACCGCGGAGAAGAGACGAGGGAAAAACGATAAAGTGACGAAGGGAGAAAGGTATGACCGAAACGAAGGCAACATATAGCGGTGATCAGGGGACGACAAAGGGAAGGAAACATGTCGAATCATCTGGTCAAAGAAGTGAACGGAAAGATAAAAGGAATTCGGATTTGAGAAAAGAGAAAAATAAATATCCTTCCCTAATCTAAGGTGAAACTGTTTGGAAATATGATTAATGAAGAGGATGTCCATTGGAAGCTCCTGTGAGCGAGCCAAGGAATCAGCCACCTCATTACCCTCGATTCCAGCATGGCGAGGAATCCACAATAAATCAATTTGGATCGAACGGAACAGGAATAATTCGTGAAGTTTTTCCTTCTCACAACTACTCGGAATCCTTTAAACTTCCTTCCTGCCGCTCTATATTTACTGCTGAATCTGCTGCCATACTTCATGCAATTCTTTTTATCTCTTCCTCTTCTATCCTTTCGGATAAATTTCTTTTAATAGTTGACTCTGTAAGTGTCTTGCAGGCGATTTCTTTTTCCTTACCGTTGCCCTCTTTTGATCCTTTCATTTTCCTTATTCGCAATCTAGTTTATTCTTCGAAACTTGGTTATTCCATTATTCGGTACCGGTTTTGACTCTTTTTTTTTGACCTTCGTTAAAAATGATCGAAAGAAGACTTATTTAACTTCGGGAAGAGGGTTGTTTTTGTATCCTTTTTCAATATTATATTGTTAAAAAGAGATAAAAATTTTTTTCAGATCAAAATTTTCGTTTAAAATTTTTACTGATCTAGTCTCTCTTTATCTTATTTATAGAAATACGAATTTGTCTCTTCATAAAAAAAATTCTCATACAAACCGTTTAAATTACAAAAAAAAAGTGACATGTATATCTTTGAATATAATAGCATTGACTAAAATTGGATATAAGAGGCGTAAATTTTAGACACGCTTTCTTCAAACTGTAACACTTTTATCGAGTTTAATTCGATGGCTAATTATTTTTTACTAAACATCGGAGACTATCTGTTCCAAGTAATTTGAATCCGGTAAATGCAATGTTCTTCTTCTTCATTCTCCTTCTCCTCTGCGGAGGTTGGAGATCCACATACATAGCTGTATCTTTGAAACGGCTGCCCTGAAGATCTCCACTGATGTGCGTCCCAGCCATTTTCGGATGTCTTTGAGCCACGAGTTTCGGCGTCGACCTGCTGACCTATTTCCAGTAATTTTTCCCTCCAGTATGATTCGTCCTCTCATGACGTGTCCGAGATATTTGATTTTCCTTTCTTTCACAGTATCAAATGCAATGTACAAAATGAAATTTTTTGTAAATTCGTATAAATGATAGTTTTACTCGGTGGGTTCATGATAATATTGAAATATCATTGTTTTAGAATAGTTTTGATAGTAGGTAACAAGACGGTAAAATGATAAATTTAAAAGAGATCTTTGTGACGTACCGTAGTGTTAAGCGAAAGCACAAGAAGTACCTTTCCTTACAGAATAATTCCAAGATGGTATTTCGTACGACTTGTTTGCCGGAATTTTCTATTTACTCGCGAAAGTAAAACCTTCAGTTCAGTTACGTTTTATTAGAACAGTGCCTAACTCGTATCAACATGATTAAACGTAATGGCTTAGCGCATTAATTTATTGCCGATTAATCGAGTTACGCAGCAGGCATTACAGGTAGATGAATTATCGTTAAAAACAGCCGATCAATAAAAACAAGACATAAAAAACTAGCAAAATTGGAAAAGTTTAATATAAAGAAGGCGTGCGGGCATTGTTCTAGTGTGTACTTATTATCGACGACTGGTAAATAGTATCAATAATAATAAACTTCGAGGTCGTAATAATTACTACCGTCTCAAGAAAACATAAACGCCACTCATATTCGCTTATTTTCGTTTTTGTTTTGTTGCCGATATGGGATCAGTGCCAGTTACAGCTGATGTATAACGTCTACAAGCGTGACTATTTTTACTCTGTTAAAGTTCACTTCGTACGATAAGAAGTTTTTTAATTATAGAGATGTTTCTAAACCTTATTACTTTTTTTTTTTTTTTTTCAATCGATTACCGATAACGATAACATTTATAAAGTGAATTCCGGACTCATTAGTTCTTATACTTCTTTACTTCACTATTGAAGATCTTGTTCCAAGAAGATCTCCATCCTATTGCACATTTGTTGTAGAATAAAGAAATTTATCCTCTGCGTTATTTTCTACAATAAGCTCCCATAGTTTTCTTTAAATTTCTATGACTTTTCTCAGCCAGTTAATTTAACCTGCCTCTCCCCACACACAAACCGTCAAGTAAGAAATATAACCAATAATTTGTTTTAGCCATGGTCATCATCAAGTCCATTGTCCTACGTAAGGACGTGGTGGCATCATACTAGCCATAGTAAGAAATATGAAAACTAGCGAACGAAACGCCGAAAGGGAAGAAACGGTAGCGCTACTGAAACTAAAATTAAATGAAAGCAAAAGACAGTACAGTGAGTGGTACCTGCATAAATATGTATATATCTCACAAGAAAAAAAAATAAAACGGTAGATGAGGCAGAAACGGATAGCGAAGGTGAAATAGACATGGCCGAGAATCTAAAAGGAATAAAAAGAGACATGACGGAAATTACAAAGTTTTCCGAATTCGTGTCAGCCAAAATACGACGACATGTATAAAATGCATGAAATGTCGATAGAGGTGATAAAGGGGCTCAAAGAGCACGTGGTCTTGCTGACGGCAGAAATAAGGGATCAAAGAGCAGTTGGAGCAATAAGGACGAAGGAGAAATGTAGAAATACACGGAGTAACTGAAAAACCGGATGAAAATCTCAGAGAAATAGTAATCGAGACGGCGGCAAAGATCAATGTAACGATAAAGAAATAAGACATTAGTGCAGTGCACAGACTACCGCCGAAAAACACTAAATTACCGAAACCGATAATTGCCAAAGTAAGGAGGAGAATAGCGGACGAAATGATGGAGAAAGGAATAACAATATGGGACAAGGACATATTTAACACCGAGAGTAGCCTTAAGGTTTCTTTAAATGAAAATTAATCCAGATACTACAGAGATTTCTATGGGAAGCAAAGTAGAAGGCCAAAGAAGCAAATTATAACTTCGTATGGGTAAAAAGAGGGAAGATTTTTATGAAGAAAAACCCGCACGAACTAGTAATTCAAATAAAAGATCAGGACGACTTAAGCAAATCAATATAAGAAGATATAGAGCAGCATGGAAGAAATACGAAAAATCGCCAAATACGTAGTTTTAAGCATAAGAATAAGAACATATTTGGAAAGAATGTTAAAGCTTAGATTGTACAAATTATTCAATAAAACTGAGTGAACATATGAGTATGATTGTAGGCAACATGGTGCTTGATGTGCGTGTGTTATTGGAACACGAAGAAAATGCTTAGTAGATGTGCATATGAGTGCGCGAAAGAAAATATGTGCAGGCGTGTTTGTTTGGAGTGGTTACGAATGGTATGGGTGTATGTGTATGTGGGGTTTGCGTGTACGTTCTGATTATGTGTTTTATTCTGGTTTGGCGGGGTATGGTGATTTTGCTAGACGGTAGTGGTTTGATGCAAGGAGGTGTAGTAGCGGGGTGGAAACAGTGAGAACAGCTTATGGGAGAAAAAGGGAAAAAATAAATAAATAGAAAGTGAAAAAATAGATAGTAAGCGAACGAAGGAGCAAGGAATCGCAAAGAAAAGGAGAGAGAAGCAGATGTGATAAGAGGTATGCAAGGAAACAACGTCGGGGAGGCAGGTGGAACAGATAAGACGCGCAGATATATTTTTGCCTCGCCGCTGCAGGTCTCTAAGGTACGTTTAAGTTATATTTACATCGTAATGTAAATTATTCGTTTAAAAATGCCGTTAATTTCTTGTTTTAGTTTTTGGTGCGTTAAAATCAGCAATTTAAGAACAAACAGATAAAGGGGAAAAAGGAGCCAGAGAAAGGAATGAAGAAATATAAATAGGGTAAGGTTAAAAAAACATAAGAGGTTAGATTAAAAAAAAAAAAAAAAAAAAAAAGAATGAATACAAAATTAAATATAGCACGCATAAATGTTAGATCAAAGAGGAAAAACTCGGGGGAAGTAGCGATATTAGGAGCCAGACAAGAATATGATATACTAATTTTAGTAGAGGTAAATATAAAAAAAGATGAAATAAGTTTATACAATTTAGAAAGTTATGAGAAATGTCACAATTTAGATGCAGAAGGAGTAAAACGTAGAATTGTGATGCATACAAAGCGGAATAAAAAAATACAAACTCAAATTAGAAACAAAAATATGAAAAATGCGGAATCGAAATAACGTGGTATAAGGAAAAACTGTTCCTATGGGCGTTATACGGATCACCACCAGGAATGGTAAACAAATACATAAAAGAAATAAAGAGTATCGACAAAAAATACATGGAAAACAGTTCTATAATATATATGGGAGACATAAATACCGAAAAACACAACTCAATAGTAACAAAATACATTATCATGATGGCGCGAATGGGTTATGAAAGCAATTTAGAAGGATACACAAGAGAAGAATAGAGGGAAAACAGGTTCATGGCAAACTAAAATCGACGATGTATATGTTACGGTAAATGTGTATAATCGGGTAATTGTATAGAATCGCCAATATCGAAAAGCAAGTTTGGTAAATGTATGAAATTTCATAATATAACCTCGGTGATTCTATATATTCACCAGAGATGTTTGGTAATTGTGTGAAATAACGCATAATGGAGGACAGGGATATGAGCGTTGTACGTGCAAGACGGAGTGCCGAAGGAACATCTGGTTCCTGTGTAAAAGTAAAGGCCGCTTGTGCAGTTCAAAGTGCCATTTCAGCCTTTCTTGTGCCAACAAAAGATGATTCAACATGATCGTAGGTGGGTTTGCGTAAATTTCACGTACTTACTAATAATAGAAGAATCCCAGCTTTTTTCCAAGTCGCGGTCTTGAAACTTCGGCCTTACACTTCAACTTACTGCACATAGCCAGCGTCATCAGTGGCTTCTCATTTTTTATGCGTTATTTCATACAATTACCAAGCACCTCTGGTGAATATATCGAATCAGCGGGGTTATTCTATGAAATTTCATACATTTACCGAACTTGCTTTTCGATATTGACGATTCTATATTATCTCCGGTTTTTCTATAGAATCACCAATTACACGCATTTACCGTAACATGTACATTAAAAAGAAAAAAAATTAAAAAAGCAGTTGAGGGAGCAAACGGACAAATATATTATAACTCAGATGTTGAATAAAGTACTCAAGGAAATAATAGTAGAGAAGGAAAAAATAGGGGAAATAAAAAGGAAAATAAAGGAATGGTTTCAGGAAGAAGGAAATGTAAAAAAAATAATAAACACAAAATAAATGACAAGACGCAACAGAAAAGTAAAGAAAAAGTACATCGATTATAAAAGTATAGGATATAGATTATTAGTTATCGATAAATAAAAAAATAGATTAAGATGTAGTAGTTAGTAAATATTACACGAAGTTATATACATATATATGTATAAATTAAGTAAAGATGGTTAAAGATGGTAAAATGGTTAAGCATAGGATAATTCGTCGACAAGGGTTTCAGCTTGACGAAAGAAATTTATAATAAAAAACAAATACATCTTTCCATAAAAAAAAAAAAAAAAAGTTTCTAATAGTTTCCGACTCCCTAAATATAATGACAGATATATCTTCTCCGTACTGTCCACCATTTTTTTGATTCTATAATTCTTCGCATTCGATCTATGGTTTCTAATCTAACTTTATATACACCCTGTAAAATAGATTTTTTATAGGTTCCAAATCACGTTGGAATTGAGGAAAACGAAAGGGTCGACTGTCATCTAGCGTACTTATCTACTACGAATCATAATTGAATCAATTTCTATCCGGCCATTAATATTCTTTCTTTCTGAAAAAATTTTGGTCCGACATGTGTGCGCCCGCTCATTTTCCAATTCGCACTCCAATCTTTCTATCCAACTTTTTATTTCTGCGAGTCCATGGTTCCATGGCTGTCAAGTTCTTCAACGTAACTCTATCATATCCATATGTCGTCTTCGATTTGACCATTCACTACATGGTCTCTTTTCCTACATTTTCATTCTGTTCCCTTCACCCACCAGAGAATAATTACGTATGCGACGTTAACCATGTATTTTTGAAGTACTGCTTTTTATTCAATGAATAATCCGTACTATACTCTAATTTACTGCAACTTAATGTTCCTACCCCTTATAATATTTCATCGATACTTACGTTTCTAAACCCCCTCATTTTTCCAATAATGTTCAAAAGCGAATAGAATTAAAATTTAAATTATTTAAAAAAATAAAAGAATCAGAAAAAATAAAGGCATCGGTTTTGTTAGCCGAGCACAAAAAAAAGAAAGAAAAAAAAAGAAAAAGTAACAGAATTATACGAGAGTAGAAGAGATTTTAAATAAGCGGCGGTTTTTTTACACTCTATTGTTGAAATTTGTCTCTAAATGTGTAGCGCCAGAAATGTTGTAATTTACTTTTTGTTTGAAACGTACTACTTAATGAGTGTAAAAATTGTTCAATGTTTCGACTTTAATTTTCCAATATTTTTTCATATTTTCTTCTTTCCCCGATTATTATAAAAAATAAATACGCGAAAAAATGAGTAACTACGATAATTGATTTTATTTTAACGAAATACAATCACATTCAAAATTACGGCGTGAAGAATATTCATTATCTAGAAGTAGGTAATGTACAAACGGATGAGCTTTACTGCAAACAAGTTCGATATGAAGAAGCCCAAAAAGTGTTAAAAGGCAATTAGAATTTTTGATTTGCTTACAAATTTATTTTGTTTTTTTTTTCTGTCATACTTAACTGTTTACTTTGAAATTATCAATGATTTTTTAAGTTATTTTTAACCTCAGAACAATATTAAATACGAGGTAATTTCATTCAACTTTTATTATTAATTTTTTCATTTTGCCTCCGCAACCCTAATATTTTTACTTATAATTCTATATATTTCTTCTGCCAATAGCGGCTCATCTATTTTTTTATATGTTGTATTCTGTTCCTGCTGTTATTTAATATATATTCTGAAAAAATATTTGAAGAAATACGAAACAAATTTAACAGAGGTACTGAAGTAAGCGGAAAAAAAATAATATCAAATATGCGAACGATACAGTTCAAATAGCAAACAACTTAAAAGAACTGAAACGATTCGTAGATGTTCACTAGAGTAAAAGATGATTACGGATTACAACTGGACATCTCAAAAACAAAGTACGTGTTGAAGATGTCGAAATGAGACTACTGTGTGATAAAAAAATAGACGTCTGAATCTAAAAATAAACATCTCGGTTAAACTGTTTTAAAATTCCTTTTTACAGTCTACCTGCGGTGATTTTCAGCTATCATCCGTTAAACGTTATCATTTGTGCTAGTGAAAAACACGAGTTACCAAATTTATTTCTACATTACCCATTCACTGCTATCAGAAATTCCACACGAAAAATACCGCTCTTTGTTAACGATTTAGTTTAAACCAAGTGTATAGCATGTTATATATATATATATAATCACAAAACACATATTATACATTATTTTATTGGGTTATTCTTTTTTTTTAAATGTTTTTTATGTTTTTGAAATAACGACTTCGTTGTAAAATATAAATAAACAAACTTTTGCGATGTAAATTTAAGAGTTCTGTTAGCAACAGTATAATACGAAACTGATGAAGATAATTAATATTAATAATCGGTCAAATGCATTATCGGTTCTTTCCATTTTTTATTTTTTTTATGTATAGTAAGCCACATTTACCAAAATTACAAACTATCAACGCTACGTCATTTAAAGTGTAACATAACTGGATTGAATTTGCTTCTAATACACATATTCGTTATATTACCTGTCTTTTTCATTCGTACCCAGCAAGTTTATTTGTGAATACGTTTATTGAAGTTTCTTCTGTTATCTATAATTTTAATTATATATTTAATTAGTTGGCGAAGCTACCTAGGTTTCAAAAAAATTTCGAAAAAGACAAATAAAGGCATAAAAATTTTTAAACACATAAATAAATACATTTATGTTAATGCTGGGCGAGAAATATATACGATATCACAAATTAAGAGTAAAAACCCTCGTTCGCTACCGCCCGAAAGATCGCGCCCGAAGTTCTACAACTACTACATGCACTATCACTGATAATATTAATTTTTGCCAAGTGGACGGGATTTTGTTGTGTCCTGTTCTCAATCTCGTTATCGTTACTATAAAGTCTCTTCCAAAGTTATTCGCTTCTTTAAAGCAAGAGACTCTCGGGACATACTTTTGAATTCTTGAACAGTCTTTCCCTTTTTGATTACTACTCTGTTGGTACCTGACGTTCCACTCCGTTATAGTGTGTTCTCTAATTACCGGTAAAAAATCCCACCAATTTAATTTTTGGACAATTGTTCTATCTACACTACGGTTCTTGCTATTCTATCTACTGTTTTATTTCCTTTAATACCGCAGTGCGAAGGAATCCACTTTAGCATTACTTCCGTTCCTGCCTGTTGTAAATTAAGTACTTATCTTCTTATAAGGCATTATCGAATATTTGACATTTTCTCGCCAATTCCGTGTGATAGTTTATGCAGTGCGGCTAGAGAGTCCGTTAGAATTAATATTTTTTGACCAACAAACCTTCTAGAATATTCTAGGCGTTTTAATACAGCAAATAATTCCACTGTAAAAGAAGATCCAGCATACATCAACCGAAAAGTTTTAAAAAACTCTCGGCTGGAATAATAAAAAGCTGCTGTGTATCAATTTTGCTCCAGATCAAACGATCCATCGGTATAGTTGATAATAAAAAAAAAAGCGGAATAGGGGAGAAAAGAATAAAAATGTATAATAAAGTGAGCGAACCTATTGCAAAGCGCTATTCTTGTAAACAACGATAAGAAAATGCGCAGTTTAAGAAGACGTTCGATTGTTTTCGCGATTTTCGGTGCGACCGCTTGAAGGTTAGAAGTTGTTTACAAAGAAAAATTGGACGAAATCACCGCTGCTGGGAATTCGTCAGCTGTGCCGTCCTCCACCCTACTCCACCCTTGTTATCTTAATTTTTCCAATGCCAGTTCCTTAGCCATTTTTTCACATATAACTGAAAGGTGCCTATATCATTTTAGATAAATATCATCAAGCCGACTAGTGTCTTCTTACCTATTTCTATTTTTTTTTCCAATTTTATTGCCTATATTTTTGACTTGAAGATTTCTATTTTTACCACAAACAACGACGGTAGCGGTGGAAATAACAATACAATAATAATAACATTATTAATAACATTAATAATAATAATAAGATTAAAACAAAAGCTTGCAGTTCAAGTAGCACGATTAGGGCGATATAAAGAGTCGCATAAAAGGAAAATACAAAACCGCTTGTTTCAGAATAACCAAAAAAGATTTTATCAATCAATTGAAGAACAGGAAAAAATAAATATACAACCACCAACAGAAATAGAAATAACAAAATACTGGCGGAATATATGGTGTAAACCGATACAGCATAAAGAAAATAGTCTGTGATTCACGAAAGAAAAAGAGCGGTTATTTGAACACACCAATGAAAACCGATTACATCATAACAAAAGAAGAATTAGTTAAAACTATGAAAAAAACACACAGCTGGAAATGCCCCAGTACAGGTAATGTACATATATTCTGGTATAAAAAGTTCACAGCAGTACATGACGTTCTCGTGCACCAGATAAATTCAGTTATTCAAAACCCAAGGGAAATACCCATTTTCCTTACAGAAGGGAAAACATACATAAAACCAAAAAATCTAAACACATGTGTTCAAACGTTATATAAAATAATAACAGCAGTGATCGCCCATAAAATTGATGGCCATATAATAGAAAACTCAATACTCACATAGCAGCAAAAAGGGTGTAGATGTAATAGCCAGGGCTGTAAAGAATAACTATTAATAGATGGTGCCTTAATGAAACAAGTAGAAAAACAAATAAGAAATGCAATATTCTGTTATATTGATTCTAAAACAGCATTCGATTCTGTACCGCATAGTTATTAAAAATATTAGAAATATACCATGTCAATCCGAAAATAAAAAATTTCTTAGCCAGCCTGATGAATAACTGGAGAACAACAGTACATCTGATTACCGAATCAATAAGCCTAAAAACTGAAACTTTAAGATCGAGCGTGGAATCTTCCAAGAAGATTTGTTGAGCTCTTTATAGTTTTGTTTATGCTTCACAACCCTTCGTCTAATATACCTAGTGATACAAAATATGGTATAGACATAAAATACAACGAGAAAGTGCAATTCAAATTAAGTCATCTGCTCTATATGAATGATATAGAACTGTATGCAGCATCTTCCATGCAGATGGAATCACTATTAAAAACAACAAAAACAATCAGCGGAGATACAGGAATGGAATTTGGATTAAATAAATGTAAAAGTGTGCATATACAAAGAGATAAATGTTCGAATAGTTTAAAAAGTGAAACATTTATACAGGGCCCGATTTACCTATTTAGCCGCTCTGGGCAAAAATAATATTCGCCGCTCTTTACACTAACACCATATAAGTCATGAGTTTGTTATTCCAAAGATGGGATGTTATATATATATATATATATGATATTGTTGGAATTGTATAATATTCACATATGTTAATTTACTGGGGCTTCTGAATAAGTATACAAAAGTTGATGAATGTATGTTTGTAAGTATATATGTATGTCTGTTAAAGAATTTCTCAGAAACTACTGAATGGATTGATTTTTTTTTTTTTTATCTACATATGTATCTTTCGATTTCATTATCATCATCAATCGATTGGTATAAATCCTAAAAAACTTTCATTTATTAAAATTTCTGACGTTCTTGGATGGTGTTGGGTTTGATTAATAGAAGTATACGTAATTATCAGGGTCATCTGCTCAGTTTTTCTAGCGTCCAAGGTACAATCTAAAATAGTAGAATATTTCGATTTAACGATAGCTTCCAAATTATGTTTTTTTATACCGTCTGAAATTGTATTAATGAACGCATTTCGAATAGTTTTACTTAAGTAGATTGCTTGTTTCTCCTCTTTCTTCAAAACTCTGCGTACATGTTCCTACATAACAGGATCAAATTGAGCTAACAACTCTACTAGTTTAAAAAAATGACCACTGCTATGTTGATACAGATTATCAGAAATACCTTGAAAAGCCAAACCATTTTTGGCTAACATTTTGATGATTGAAGCAATACGTAATAAAACTCCATTCCAGTGCTCTATTTCTGATTTAATTATTCTCTGTGATTCGACATCTATCGTATGAGACGATTTGAGCCTACGTGAAAGTTCGACCCAAGATTTTACAGCTTCTATATGGTTTCGTGATGTCGCATGAGATTTAAGCACATCACTTACATGCTTCCAATTTTTGTAGTCACCTTCAGATAAACCAAAAATTGTAGTTGTATTGAATATTTTTCAGCAAAAGCAATACACCGAATTTTTTGCCACAAAATATACACGCCAATCTTTCAAAATTTCTTCACCGTTACTAAGCTTTCTCTTATAATATCTCGAAGTAACCTTTCGAGCATTGTTATCTCTTGGAAATCCAAATTTATACAGTGGATCTGGAGAACCTCTATTTACCAAATATATTCTTTCCGCAATTGTTAATCTATCGGGGCCACATAGCTAGGTCGACATCTAAAAAAGACGTTGATCCTACAGAAACACTTTTAGTTGCAATAGCACCTTCACCTGCAACAGCGCTTGACCCAGAAGTTCAATATTTGTATGATTAATCTGCCACCAATATTCACGCCACTTTTATATTTAAGAATAGAACTTGTAGACTTGGTATATACTCGTATTTCGCATAAATAGATCAAAAACACTTTAATTCTATATCACTTAGTAATTTTTTTCATGACTATCGCTACACTATTTACAGATGTGACAGAAATTAGTTTCTAGCACAGAACATCTTTACCGGGAATCTTCAGAAAAACTAATGAAAACATAATACAATTTTTGCCTATATACGATATTTTAGGGATTCCCCTAAAATATCACGTTGTAAGTCCGCGAAAACTATTATATTACTTATATACAAACTACTGGAAATAATTATTTATCTTAACGTTTGTGAGGAATGCCCGTCAAACATAAACGGAACGAAAAGGGATGTTAGTTTAGAAATGTAAAATCGGTAAAGAATTCTAGAGAATATCTTTCTATTCTAGATTCGAAAGAGTTGGTTCCTTGTTTCTTATTTAGGTATTTCTTCTTCTTTCTTTCGGCTTGGGGCTTGCTTAAGTGCTATCTTATAATTTTTTTAGGAGACAGCATTAAGAAAATTATAAGACGAAGACAGCGCTTTAAAATATGTTGGTCCGGCTAAGGATTTATAGCCGATAAATAGCATTTTTTTAAAACAAAAACCTTAAAAATTACTTTTTTGTCGGGCTGATGAGCATGGCAATTTTTATAAGATTTTTCTCTCATAGAGGGAAAATTGAAGACTCCGTGCAGCCGCCCGGCGCCCTCAATTTTACCGCCTTCCATTTTTGCCGCTCTGGAAATTTGCCCGGCTTGTCCCCGCTTAGATCGAGCCCTGCATTTAACGATAGAGTACTCCATACCTTAAATCCAAAGGAAACACATAAATACCTAGAAATTCAACAAAACACAAAAATAGATCATACAAATATAAAATATCAGCTGAAGAACAAATTTAAAATGAAATTAAAAGCTATTCTTAGATCATACCTTAATTCAAAAAATATGTTCACAGCTACAAACACGTATGCAGTACCGATATTGTCATACTCATTTAGAATAATCAAATGGTCACACACAGCGCTCGAAGAACTTAATAGATCAATCCGATCGGAATTCGCCAAACACAGGTTTCTACACCCTAATTCATGTATCGAAAGAATAAGTTTGCCAAGAAAACAAGGAGAAAGAGGCTTCCTAGATGTATCATCTGTCCACCAAAGTCAAATTGAAGAACTTGGAAAATATTTCCATTCAAATGAGCACCCATTACATGAAGCGATAATAAAGGCAGATCAAGACCACACACCGCTCAATCTATCAAAAAAAGGAAAGAAATATTATTAATAAAAAAAAAGAAAAATGGTCTGGTAAAATACTATATGGGAGACACATCAATAAACCGAATAGCAAAAATATTAATAAAGAATTAACATACAACACTGGTTCAAAAAGGCCGAATTATTTCCCGAAACTGAAGGCTTCTTATTGGTTATCCAAAATCAAGTGATATCAACGAAAAATTACAAAAAATATATAATAAAAGATCAAGATACAACTCATGATTTGTGCCGTAAATGCTATCAAGCCCGTGAAACAATTGAACATATTACAGGAGGATGTAAATTACTTGCAGAACAGAATACATAGAAAGGCATAACAACATGGCGAAAATAATACATCAAGAAATAGCACATAAATATGGAATAATAAAAAACAGGAAAGCACCATATAACCAGTATAAACCAGAATCAATGCTAGAAAATGAAACTGTAAAATTATACCGGGATAGAAATATTCTTACAGATCATAAAATAGATGCTAATATAGACCTGATATTACCTTGATTCACAAAACCATCAAAGAATACATTTTTAATAGACACATCTCTGTCCTTAATGACAATAATATTAGCTAGAAACATGAAAAAACAAGTAAATACAGTAGCTTAGCCACTGAAATAAAAAATATATGAAAACAAAAGAAGGTCACAGTAATACCACTTATGATGTCAGTAACTGGAACTACATCAAACACATTAATGGAAGGTTTTAAAACATTACAAATTCCAGGATATTTACATAGTAACACACAAAAAGTAATCATATTAAGTACTTGTAACGCAGTAAGGAAATTTTTAAACCATTAAAATATAATCAAATAATTGTGACTCGATGTAATCCGTCACAAATTATAGTAACCGGGATATAGTAAACCTGAGAAAATAATGAATAATAATATTATTATTTATTTATAACTTATGAAAATCACTATAAAAAATAAATAAAGTGATTTAAAATATATCCACTATGCATGCAAACACGCAGATGCAAGTAAATTAACTAAAATATGTGAACTGGGATAGAATAAATATTGAAAAACAGGAAGTGAAATGGTATAGCCGGGTTTATATGAGAAATATGCCCCGCAGGTTTTTTGATTTGCACTTGGGGAATCGTTTTGACATCAAATAGAAATAATTCAGCCCAATTTTTAGCTATTTATCTCAAATGGTTTTCGAGTATTTCAAAAAAAAACTCGTTTTTTGATTTTTTTTTTTTTTCTATAGTAAAATTCAAAATAAATGAATAGCGACTTTTTCCCTAATTATTAGGAGTAAAAGATATAAAAAAAATACTATTACTATGAATCTCAGGTGAAAAGTTTTTTTTTTTTTTTTTTTTTTTTTTTTTTTGGGGGCTTGGCCGACTAAGGGGAAAGTCGATTTTTAAGAACAGAAATAAAATTAAAGTCAATTTTTTGACCGCGTTTTTGAAAAGTGTCCACCGCCAAATTTTGTCAGAAAATGTCTTTTTTCCTCCTTTACATTCAGGAAGTTTTTCTCTTTTTTTTTGAGGTGATGGAACATAATGAAAAAAAATAAAAACTATTTTTTTTTTTCAAAATTTGATGTTGAAAAATTTTTTTTTCCATGCAAAAATTCATTGGAATAAAAAAGATATAATTTTTCTGTGCTATTAACCATAATAATTTTACAGTGTAAAAAAATAAAAATGAAAATTTTTATTTAATAAGTTATATTATTTATATTTTCAAAAAAAAGGTATCATTAACTATTTACAATAAATGAAATGATTTCGCTTTAGATACATATGAAAAACTATTTTAAATAACATCAGTTAGTTTTCGTCACTGTCTTCATTCGCTGCAGCATTAACTTTTTCGTTTATAAACAACCGACTCAATATTTCGGCAGGTCTTATTATTTTAGCCAAATATCGAGCATAAGCAAGATAGTAAATAATTGTAACACTGTTTAACTTAACTTATAGTCTTGAAATTAATTGAAGGAAGAAAATATACAGATTAGAAGTAAATGAATACAATTAAAATACAACAATGGTTATATCATTACTTTTTAGAAGACTATAATCAAGCAACCACTATAGAGAAAAAATAGTTCTGAAAGTTCCAGTAGATGGCGCTAGCGAGTTAATCTAGCACTGACTTTAATGAATTTCTGAAGACAACAGAAATCAAAATAAGAGATACCGAAATTTAAAAAAAATATTAATGCCTTAAATTATTTAAAGAAGAGCATTTCTTAATTTTCTAAATATTTTTATGAGTAAAATGTATATTTTCAGTTGAAAAATTATTTTCTATATATTTCTCCACCAGCAAAACAGTTTTGGAAAATTAGTTCTTATTTTTTTGCATTATGTTCCACCACTTCAAAAAAAAATGAAAAAATTCCTGAGTGTAAAGGAGTAAAAAAGACATTTTCTGATAAGATTTGACGGTGAACACTTTTCAAAAACGCGGTCAAAAAATTGATTTTAATTTTATTTCTGTTCTTAAAAATCGACTTTCCACCTGAGATTCATAGTAATAGTATCTTTTTATGTCTTTTTAAATAATATATGCAATAAATATTGACTGTATATGAAGTATAAATTTAGTTTATAAATAAGACAGTAACATGGCGTCAACCATCTAAACTACAAATTATAATTTCGAATCTAAAAAGTTCAAAGAATTTTTAACTTAGTGTCGTAATGATTGTAATTGGGTTAAAAATAGTTGTATGGTTTTTTATGTAATACTTATAAGGATTATACGTAAACAATAATAATACCTAGTAATGAAAAAACGATTAAAATAGAAGCAAATTAAAATGATTTAAAACAATTTAATGATATTGATGTTGATAGTATACCATATTATATAATGATATAATAACAATGACAAAATGAGAAAAACAATTTATCAAAAAGAACGGAAAACAAAGTTAAAAAGCTGTTTTAAAAAAATAAATATACATGCAAGACACGAAAAATACAGTGAACACATGAAAGAATATATTGCTACACTTAAATAACAATTGGCTAAGTAAAATCAAATGATATGAGCCAAGCCATAAAAGGCGGAAGAAAAACAATTTATTTTGCAGTTCAGAAGAAACAATTCTACAGCAAATTTTTTTTTTTTTCGTTTTCTTTTAATTGCTAATTTATAACTAGCCAAATGGTGAGGTTATCTAATAATAAATGTTCTCAATAAATCGCAAGTGGAAATTGCAGCCATTGATGCTTTCCCCTCAAAAAAATGAAGAGATTAAGTCTTTCATTTTAGTTAGTTTAAATCGTAATGTAGATGACGCATCCGTGTGTAAAAGTGCAACTTCCAGCTGATTAGTGATTACCCGTGGTTTCGTAATCAGATGCTTTTGTGCGATCCTCCAGATAATTTCTTTCACACTGTGTTTATTTTTAGATCCTGATAGATGAGACTTCATTGAACACGTCCCACGGCATTCGATAAATTAAGCGCAACACTTTGTTCTGAAATCTCTGGATAACTCTAGTTTATTAGACGTTTTTGCGCATCCCCATAGTTGCGCTGCGTAGGTCCACATACTGGTCGCAATACAGTTTTACGTACATTAGCAAACGATTTTTTAGTGACAATTTAGAGTGATTATTAGCCAGTAAAGTTGTTTCATTCTGATATTAAGTTGTCTTCTCTTTTCTTTTGGATGTGAGTCCTTCATGTTAGAGTCTTTGATCTAAATAGACTCTCCTAAGTATCTCACTTCGTTTTTCTTCGGAAGCTCTTTATTATCAATTAGTACTCGTTTGTTGTGTGATCTTTTGTTGGGGAATGAAATATGTGTAGACTTCTCTCTGGGTTTATAGTTCGTTTCCACATCTGCGCCCACTGCTAAAACTGGTCTACACTGTTTTGCAATTTAGCGATAGCAACATCGGCATTTGTGTCTGGTGCGATTATCGCAGTATCATCGGCAAACGTTGTTACTTGAACAGTTTCATTCGTCGGCAAGCGTTAATTTTTAGGCGAGTTTGAAATTTGCAATTGTCTTTTTAGATTATGTTTTTGTTTCATGAGATTCCATGAATAACTAGGTTACGTGCGCGTCGTAAATCTCTTCAACCTCTACTTGAGTGTTTCAAAATCCGCCCATAATTCGCAAAGATATGGTTAAAAAACTGATAAACACATTTTTTGAAGGGCTGAAATTTTAGCCTGAAGGCTCAAAACTTTAAGAATCGTAGTTTTTTGGCAAGGCAAACACGCGGGACAAATTAAAGCATAATCAAGGGGTGGGGTGGGGGGATTTTATTCACTTATCCAGCTTTACTCTTTGAATTGCACACAAAGTGCGTTTCACTTATTAACGTGATATCTACCTTATACTGATGTAGAAATATTTTCAATTTCTTAATTTTAGATCTAATTTTATTAGCATTCCACAGAATAACTGCTAACGATCTATTTGTTACATACAAATGTATATCCCATTCGTTAGTTCAACTTGTCTAATAGTTTATCTAAAATACTAAAAAGCGGATTTATTAGTAATTTGAAATCATTCCACAGTTTCTCTGACGTACTAAAAGTATTTCATTAGTTTAACGTTATTGGTTTCTATGCCAGAACTACTATTTTCATGATTTAGGTTGCAATTCACATTACTGACATTATGCTTTTGCACATTAATCCATCGGTTAACTATTCCTACAACTTATCTAGAGCTCTGGAAAATGTTGCTAATTAAAATGAAAAAGTAGGATTTAAGTCAACATGATGCATTTTGGTAATTGCTGTTTGGCTTTGTGGTGTATCGCGTTAACAACATGCCGAACACTGAACCCTTTGCTTATCCGTAGATGGACGCGAGTTCTTATTAGTACTTTAAACGGTTTCTTTTCTACTAACTGATATTTATAAAAGAAATAGTTTTTGTTTTGTGGCAAATATACAATTTTACGATAAATTTCGCACTATTTCGGAATTATGGCTACTCCTGTTGCGGTTGATCTCAACGTAAATTTAAAATTCTGGTCAGTTGCTGTCACTGTGCAAGTTTTTAATATGTTCAATATTTTCAACTAAAATGGGAGGAATCATCTTTCGTTTGGTCGCAGAGTTTTCAATATTTTTAATTTTCAAAGTACAGTTATTAGTAACACGTATTATTATCACCGTTTTTATTTCTATTGGTGTATTTATTCTCATCAAGGACTTTAATGCCGTTATCTACCTGCATTTTGTTATTCTTTTCTTCTCTGTTTTCATTTCCGGCTGATAGAAATTCAAAAGAAGAGCTATAACTGTATTTTCTTCTCTTTTTGCCTTTTGCTATGCTCCATTTATCATTGCCGGACAATGATAAATGCATTCGGTTAATTTAACTTTCATTATACAAATATCTTTGTTCCAGATGATATCGCAGCATAGATCAGTGCTATCGGGCCGACTAGGTTGGCTAACCATGTCAGTATGAATGATAATTGTAATTACATTTCGTTTAACGGCATCGCTGTGAATAACGTCCTGACGCTAAACCGGAGCAGGTAATGTCATATCAATAGTTTCGAATAGTTTAACTAGTGTGTGTATGTACGTGCTACACGACACACTATAGGTAACCGCAGCGGTAGAGGTCGAAATAAATATTTACACTGGCTGATAAATAAGTGAAGCGATAATACAGTTATAAATCAGACTAGACATAAATATGAAATACGGAAAGATCTTACCCGAGATCGGTAACCTGAACATAGGAAACACGCAATGTACGACATTATTAATATGGGATATATGAAATCGACGATAGTAAATAAAACACGTTAAAGATAGTTTTCATAAAGATGCGCATTGTAGTTACACAAGTAAGAATTAATCTAAAGTCAACTGTAGCTGTAAAACATCGACAAAATAAAAAGTAAATTTGCTAAGAATAAGATAAAATTTTGACATCTATAGACTTTTATAATACCTTGTCTGTAGCATAATTAGGAGTAATATATTTAAAATTGAAGTTTAACTAATGATTATGAAAAAAAAAGTATGAACTATAATTAATTTATTTAACTACAAATTTTTATTTAACATGTGTAACTGTGAATTTAACAATAATATGGAACCAACGAGAATAAAAATAACAGCGTAAGAATAACAATTTGAACTGTGTAGAGATAATGTGTTTAAGTAAAACAGAATATTATGACAGAATTAGGAAGTAAACGTTACCATAGTAAATAATTATTAGTGTAGTATACCAAAATGAATTAAAGTATTATATATTTGTGTTTTTTTTTTTTATTTATTTATTTTTAATAAGTTGTGGGTCTCGCAGGGAGAATATTCCCGTTGTGACTTATTAACGTTTATTCAAAAAAAACAAAAATTACAAACTATTCCAGCTTATTCATGAATAGTATATATTAGTAAACCTAACGTTATACCTAAGTATAAATATATATATATATATATATATATAGTATATATATAGTATATATATATATATGGTGTGCACGAATTCGCACCTGTACAACATGCAGACAGCCTAATATTTTAAAATCGAAAAACATGATTTTCTTTGACAACTTAATATCAGGGAAAGACATAAGAACGTCGAAACAAAATAAATAAAGAAAGAAGCATTATAAAGTAGAGAGATTCAGGACGTAACTTGTTTTTTTAATATTTGTACCATTCTTCCAACCATTTTTCTACTTTCTTTTTCTACACACCGATTTCTTTTTCCTTTAATATATGATTATTAGGGATTATACTTATTAATTTCATTACAACTGAAAATCATCAGTGTTATCAATTCGCAGATTTACGCTGCGGAGATAGATATAATATGTATTATTTTGGTTTTTTGTTAACCGAATTTTTTGCCTAGATGGTAATTGTCTATTACTGACATTAACTTATAATAATCTATAATAGTAGTAGAATATTTCGGTGGACATTTCATTGTTTTCCCTCTACCAGGTTAATCTGGAGTCGTTTTGCTTCCAGTAGGGGAGTATAAGTTTTAAACATCTCTTTTGCATTTTGCTTGTTTGATTTATTTCCGTTTCCTTAGCCTCGCTCCGTATTTGAATTCCATATAAAATTCTAAACATTACTATTGAATTACAGTATACACGAAGTGTTCGATATGATAGTACCTATTTTATTTTATATACAGCTAGAATTGTCTGTCTTATTTTCAAATTTAAACTTTGAATGGTTTTTTTCCCCAGTTCAAGGAGTACAATATAATATGAAACAAGAAAAATATTTAAAGTTAGCTTTTATGGTATGGACATAGAAATAGGATTAATTTGGTAGCGGGTGAGGGTTAACTTTCGTTCTGAGTAGGCGGTATTGGAGTTTGATAGTCAGTGGCAGTGCTGTAAGTAAGGTTTTCTTACTACAAATATATTAAAAAAAGCTGAAAAATAAAATAAGTTTTTGCACTCTTTTCAGATATAACAATTCATTTTTAATCTTTAAATGTTTCCGTTTTGTTTCTAAACAGATCTTATCTAAAAATGTGATTGGTATAAATTAATTTGAAAGTTTTTATTATTTTCGTTATTTTCACCGAGTAGGGTGCTATATTTATATGAGCGTGTTTTTCGGTAATTCTGATGAAAACTAACTTAGATGTGTAATATCGTTACTAACTGTTATTAATAATCTTTGTTAATCGGAAAAATACACGAAGAAGCTTTGCCCGGTGTTTATTATAAATCCTGTTAGCATATGTACATTGAATAAATTTACACATAGACGCAGGTGATATTCAGTAACATCTGCCCTATCAGTACTAGCAGGGAAACTTCAGCCCTTTCCACGACCAATAATAAAATGTACTCTGTTAAACATTTACTTTGGACATTTTATGCGAAAACACGCAAAAATAAAACAGCATGCGAAATGTTTACAACGAAAAGCGTTTGCATGTTCCGCTTTCCGTCTACAAATCGCACGTGTATCATAATGTTCCACTACTCAGCGCTTAAGACTTCCTTTAGAATTGTCCAGTTTAACCTTTTTCTTCATGTCGACATAATTTTCTTTTTCTTTTTAACTTGAAATGCCTAATTATTTTCTTCTGTCTCTCTATTTGGCCTGTTAGCGTTATTATATTTAAACCCGTCTCTCCAGTCTTCCGCTAAATACGTATCTTAGATCTATTTTTATTTATTTTTATATCATTTTTACTGCATTTTCTGTTTGCCACACCATGCGAGTTTCGGACTTTGTTTCCT
The DNA here is from genome assembly GCA_039619475.1 of Icerya purchasi. Classification (NCBI taxonomy): domain Eukaryota; kingdom Metazoa; phylum Arthropoda; class Insecta; order Hemiptera; family Monophlebidae; genus Icerya; species Icerya purchasi. The sequence goes on from CM077116.1 coordinate 288,262,395, forward strand.
TAATTTTCTTCCCTGACTTCTAAGTAGGTTCCCGCTACATTGCTTTGATAGACTTTTCGAATTCCGTTTTAGGAGTTAATTTTGTTTTTGATTCTTTTTTAAAAAGTGATACGGAGAAAATGTTAAAAATCTCGAGTCAAACTTATTTCGGTGGTTCGTTAAAAATGAGCTCGATCAGCGCATAATTAAAGTATAACCGGCATTGATGTTATTTATCGGACAGAATAGTATTCGTGTCCCCGTCAATTTTTTTCATACAAGAAAAGATTTCGTCACCGTAAAATAAGAAGTGAAATAGTCCGTTACTAGAACATCGAGGACAGAAGACTGACGCGACTAAACAATCCGACCGGAATTACAGCAGAGACTTTATAGGTAAATGTTAATTAAAAAAAAAAAGATGCTTCACTTGAAAAAAGAAAAATGTTGCAATCGAAATACTTTTTTATTTACGTTCCGCTGTTTTCTTTTTCGCTAACTGTTTTTCTTATAATTTTTTGATCATCTCTGACTGCATCAATGCCCTTTAGTTCTTGATCATTCTTGTGACTTTATTGTTTTCCGCATATGTTCTTCCATTCAGATTCGTTCTTCTCTCCATACGATACATACTATATTGTTTCATAACCAACGGCATCTCTACGCAGTTTTTTTTTGACTTAGAGAAAGCGTTTGATCTCTTGTGGCGTCGTAGCTTACTACTAAAGCTGCGCGCAGTAGAAATTGCCCGGAAGAATGGGTAAATACCTATAGAGTTTCTTAGATAATAGAACGATTTAAGTTACGACTGGTTCGTCAAAGTCTGAACTGATGCTGTTAGAAAACGGCGTAAAGACTCTGCATTAAACGCAACCTTGTTCATATACTACATTAACGACATAACCGATTGCCTTACGGTCCCAGTACGCGCTGGCTCCACATTGATGACCTAAATATTTCCTTGTTATCTAACTATCCTAGAAAAGCCCAAAACATCCTTCAAAAATCCATAAAGAATCTACAAAAATGGTTTAATAATAACGGTCTGACTTTCCGCTCAACAAAAACAACATGCGTCGGTTTCCATAGGGGGCGCCAAAAATGGATCTCCTATCCCAACCCGTCCGTAAGTCAAATTCGTAGGCCTAATATTGGATAACAGATTTTCAGGGTCCGCTCATATAGCCGAGCTCAAAGTCAGATGCTTAAAATCCTTCTCTGTCCCGAAATATAGGTCGAATTACAAATGCGATATAAACCCAAAACTACTCCTGACTATATGTAGGTCAGTTGTCCTTTCGCGAATCAGTTATGGGTGCCAGGTGTATTCCACAGCCGCTAAAAGCATGCTAAGATCCTTCGATTCTGTACGTTACGCGACCAACCGGTCTTCCGTCTAGCCGGCAGGTTGTTCTTCTCTATCCTTTTACAGAAAATATTACAACTTCAAAGAATTATGCTCTTCCCTTAATAATACCAAATCGCTGTCACACGAGCTAGTCACCGTATATCGTATTGAAAAGTTTAGAAATGATCCAGTGCCTGAACTCTTTGCGGTTATGGATTATTTCTGAATCTCTTCAATCCCAAAAACTTCATTAGACTTCTCAGCAACTACACCTGTATAGAGCCACTCAAGCACAAACATAAATGTGTCTCTAATAAACGGAGTTTCCCACAGAGACTTTTCAATCTTAAATCCTCTCTGAATAGGACCCAGACCTCTTGCACGATTACATCCTCGCGAGCCAGGCATCTTCAAATGTCTGTCCCTTCTGCAGCCAATTAAGGGCCCCATCCACCCCTCACTTAATTCTCGAATGCCCCTTCCTTGCGGTACCACGATCCTTGTACATTACCGCAAGTTTTATTATTAAAATACTGTCAAATGCTTCCTCCACAGTTGCAGCTGTATTAGCTTTCACGCGGAGTAGCGTTATGTATTATTATATATGGTCCTCTTAAGTAGGCTCCACGTGCTGCAATAGCCTTAGCAGTTAAACACGGCGTATGGAAATCCTCACCGTTTATTTGAAAAAAAGAAATGGGCCCATCTACATGGAGTATTTATGTCATCTTGCAATCACTTAGATTCTAATACGTTATCTCCTTCTGTCACGAGAGCAATATTTTTGGCATATTAGAAACAGTCAGTGCCGTATCAAGGTATACTTTACTAAAGTGACAAAGTTAAATTTTACCGGCTATCCCCGTGAAAAAATTATATTTTCAAAACTACATATGCCACTATTTTAAGATATACATATATTTTCATTTTCTCGAACGTAATCGTAATCGTTGCAATTTAATATTTATTGTATAACATTAAATAACTAAATAACAGTTACATTTTATAAATTTCCAACTGGTAATGTTGACTTTGATCACTATGTGCTCGTATACCAGTAATTCATTCTGTGCGATTAAATACAAAAGAAAACGGGAATCAAAACCACATGAAAATAAACGTTTGCTTCTTATATTGTTCCTCTCTAAGTGTTCTTTAAGAAGCCCTCAGTGTTTCTCCGGTACTTCTTATAACGGTTCGGGCAGCTTCAAACTTAGCCGACCGCTTCTAATTAGAGTTGTTCCCTTTAAATTAGTTGTGAAATATTTTTTTCGTAATATTCCTATGTAGCGAAGATGCAAAAAAATATTTCATATCTCTGAAGCCCGAACTCGTTATATGTGTACAATGGAAACAGTCGATACATGAAAGTGCAATTGGATTCAAAAAATAAGCCATGCATGGAACACACACGGTTGGTACAAAAAGTTCCCGGACTACCGCTAAAAAAAAGAAAATGAAGAGAGAGCAGATTGAAGCTTATTTACTTTTCAATGTACAACACATTACGATCTACACACCACTTCGAACGTTCGTACAAGTTGGCAAACGCGCGATCGAAGTCTTCCGCCGGTATCGTCTGCGAACGCTCGCTTACTGCACGTTGGATGTCCGGAATGATGTCAAATCGAGTCCCTTTTCGTGGCAGTTTTCAGTTTAGAGAAGAGGAAATAGTCAGCTCGAATGAGATCAGGCGAGTAAGGGGCGTGAAGAAGCTTAGTGACCTGATTTTTCGACAAAAATTGCTTCACGATGATCGATCGGTGCGATGGCGCATTGTCACGAAGCAATGTCCACTGTTTCGATGCGTACAATTCGGGCCTAGCTCGTCGAATGCGTTTCAAAAGTTAGAAATCTGTCTTGTACACTTTTGAAGGCAGCAGCAATGTTTGATCAATCGTCATGAACTTGACCACCTGCAGTTTTTAATACCATCTAATTAATTTTTTTCTAATTAATCTGTAACAGCGTGTGTTAAATATTCTAGGGTTTTTTCAACTTCAAAAAGTCAAAGTAATTTCTATTTCACTTAGTTTGCAAAATATCATTAACAGTGTTCTTTCGAATATGATCATCCATCGTTTTGACCATTTAATTTTGGGTTGCCTTAGAGAAGTAAAAAACCTCATATCTTCCCGTTAATATCGATGTTGCATTTTGTGTTCGGAAAATAATATAATTAAATTAAAGGAAGTTGCTTTATTTTTATCAAAGCAGACGACGAGTAAGTTTACTCTGAGTTTCAATTGTGACTGTTAATAAATAGAATTACATATCAAGTGAAGCATGGCATCAATTGCTAAAATTCTAATTCGATCGCCTGTAATACCAGTATCATCATTATTCATTACGTAAGGACCACTTTATAAAACATTTCTAATCTAATTTCAAATTTCCATGCTGACGCAGCTTCTAAAACATATTTCTTTTGAAATTCGTTAAATCGGTTATTCACGAGGAATACGTTCGTGATTCAACACTTTTTATACTTTTAAAAAATTTAAACGGAATGTAAGTAAATTATCTTTTATGCAATACTACAACTATCTTCTTTTAAATTTTTCGCATTGCTAAGTAACTTTTTATACCAAACTGAAAGCGTCAGATGCTGATGTTCTCTTCCGATTGACGGAAAAGCAATACATAATCAAGGATTTCGAAATTAATTTGGTTAATTCAACAGATAAAAGATATCGACTATTGTCGTTCATTTTACCATGGGTAGATTAAGTCTTAGGTTCGGATGAATTAAGTAAAACTATTCTCTTTGTTTCAAACTTTTCTTCCTGGAGTTAATCTATTAAAATTTGCAGTTATTTCATTTAATAATAATTTTTCGACTTTAGAGATTAAATTCTGATATGGCGGATAGTACTAAATTATTTATTCGGTACCCCTTTCGTATAGCGAAACTACCACATTCAGATTTTTTTGCTTTTAATAATTTCTTGATCCAGTTCTAACAGTTTTTAGGATTCCGTACACATACAATGCACCGAATAATCCTAATAAAACGGTTCAGGAACGGCAAAAACGTCAAATAAAAATCAATAACTCACGAGTTCAGAAGAAGAAAGAAATTTGGATAGAAATTGACCAGTCTGAACTGCAGATCGAGCTAGTGAATCAGCCAGTTCATTACTTACCCAATACCTAATAATTTTTATTTTACTGTTGCATCGACAATTTTGACGCTAGCTGATCTTTATTATTCTAACTCTTCAATTAAAATATCACAATTAACACATTAGAAAACCTTTACTAAATGCGAAAAAATACTACTTGCTAGACTCTCATTATTAAATACATATTTAACCCTGATGGCAGTATTTTCTGAAAGATATTACCGAATTAAGTTCATGTTTCGTTAGTTCATACAGTAAGCGATGAGAGTTCAAAATTGATCGTTTACGGAACTGGTCACCGGGGTATTGCAGTACGATTGGTTTTCCGGCCATCATAAACTATCACGGCGGCGTTCTCACGTTAATTGTGTGTTTGTTATGTAATTTCAGTGCTCAAAGTAATCCGTTTTTAATTACTACCAAAGAACACGTATGTACTAATAATGGGAGGACGCAAGCGAACTATAAAATACGATTCACAGTAAGAATTTATGTGAGAGAAAATAGTTCATAATTGTATGATTGTCATTTTACTTATTCATTTTTTATCTTCCTTTCTTTAATATTTAACAGTCGGTAGGTATGGATGAAAAATAAAAATAATTACGATTGCTCGCCTACAAACCAAAATGGCAATCGTCAAAAGCAAGCGAGATTATTAACATGATTTAAGCACACTTAAATCTGTATTTGTTAACGTCGTTTGTAAGATTTGTTCTATTAAAATTTGCTGAATGACGGAGAACAATGTAAGCGATATATCGATTCTGCTGTACTATTTATATTCAAATTTCTGATGCTGGTTTGTTACGTCACTGTAATGAAATTTTATTAGTTACTTAAAAAAGGATGAGATTATTTTTTTCTAACCGGACGATATTAGGAAATGAATGTTACCGTTCGGAGAATGGTAAATAATTCGGCCGTATATATCGAGCAGCAAAAGTTGGAAAGTCTAAAGCACTCCGAGCACTTATCATAAAGTCTAAGAGGCGCCGACAGATGTTCTACTCTTGGAACTGTCAGTAAATAGCAGAGAATAGGAAGGTAGGAAGACTTGATGGTATGGTGGAATTCTTGTCCAATAATTTCCGTTATCTCTTCCATCAGCTACTTTACAGCGTTTCTTCTTCATAACAGCTTAGAACTGTTCCATAAAGTTTGACCTTTTCATCATTCGGCTTAATCAGGTCTGCGATGTTAATCGATTTTTTTAAGAGAACTGTCGTTTTGGGACTTTTATTTTTTAACTTTTAGGCTTTGCGTTTTCTACTTGTAATAAATGGTTTTTGAATATTTTTTCGATTTTTAAACCTTTTTTTGTTACTATCATATTGATTGCAGTCTCCTTAATTAATGAACTGACAAAAACATCTGTAAAGGTTGACTAAAATTTTTTCGCAAATTAAATTTTCAAACTCTTTTATTCGGGACATCTTAAGCAATTTTCTTATACGTAGTGAGAGTCGTCGGCCAAAAATTAATTAAATGCGTTAGACGCGAATAATGTTCCGTTTTAAGTTAGAATATGTATCCGCAGTATCGGTGTTTATAAAATTAATGAAGCATTTCGTTCTGTCATTATGGTTTAATTTTTCATTGTTTGCTTTTAAATTTAAATGTTGGAAAGGTATTTTTCATTAGATGTAATGTATAAATTAAACTTTGGATGGGGTGCTTAAATTTAAGTTTTCCTAAAAGTAAAGCGATAATGATACTATTCGAAGCTGGAATGTCCATTATATATATATATATATAATGTATATCAAGCGCAAGATTGATGTGGGAATATTTTTTTTCATGGAAGTAACGTGTCCGTGGATTTTCAATTATTGACGATTGAACTTAAACTGTTCACTGTTTTAAATTAATATTAATAAATAATCCGTTCTTACTGTAACAGCAACCGTACGTAATGTAGGTTTAAACAATTAGAAATAGAATTCAATGCGTAAAAGTGATTTTCAAAATATGTTAATTGTTTTATCTTATTTAATTTTATATGAACCATTTCAAAATGTGTAAATGATTATAATGGCGTTACCTTTACTATACGAGTTAAATCGTTAAAATAAACAAGATTAAATTTCAAAAAGAATGAATTCCATTAAACCAATTTAAGGATAAGATCTAAAATTACGTACTAAATTTTAACTCGTATTAAATATTTTAAAATAAATTCAGCTAATTTTACTTTAAATACTGACTGATATGAGAAATTAACAATTTGAAAGATTAAATTGTAATTTTTAAAATATAAACTGATAAAATGTCGTAAAGGCAATTAAAATAATAACAATTAGAACATAATCGAAATGTCACGTTTGATAATTTCTCTATCATATAATTAATTCGTTTCAGTTTCGTTCATCATTGTTACGTACACCAGTTCAAATGTTTACTTCTAAATCGGTTTTTACCTTTGTTCCTTATAATTTTCGCACACTAAAGGTTAGATTTACGGCGACTGATCGACGAAGACAATGCTTTCATTTTTTAAATCATGAAAAAAAATCGTCTCGTCAATAATTCTTTTGCACGAATTACCGACATAGTTATCACGATAACCTATTGCCGACTGCTGCATATACACTATGGAATTTATTTCAATTTCGAAACTATATACATACATACACATACATATCAATATATATATATATATATATATATATATATATATATATATATGTATATATAACTCGGCTCTCCGTGCCTCACGAGGGGCTCTGCCCCTTCAACCGCCTGGGGACACCTCCGGAACACCAGCTCTATCACTTCTGTACTTTGTATAGAACAAGGAAAATTTACGTTATTCTTAGCCCGACCCCTTTACTTTTTCTGTCATAAATTTGTCTTCTTATATATATGTATATATATATAATATATGCAAAGTTTTAGGAGAAAAGAGGTGAATGCGGTCGGGCTAAGAATGACGTTGACATTGAGTAACATAATTAATCAGGGCAACAATCCATTTTGTCGATGCTTTGTCTTCTTATATATACAATATCGTTTTGGTACAAAAAAAGTGATGTGGTTCAATCTAAAAATCACGTTTTCATTAATATATATATATATATTAATTACAACGTAATTATTAGACTTCCCCCATTAGAAAAATGTCCCAAAAAATGTGCCAATTTTATGTATCGTTTGTTATATTTTAAATTAGACTTTGTAACGAAAAACTGTCTTAATTTTATGTAATGAAAATTAAATGTTAGGAGAGGATTTTTGTAATTATGTTATTTTTTGTGTGTGTCGAAGCCGGTAATAATGACGTTGCAAATTTCGATCATTCTATACAAAGTATAGAAGAGAAAGAGACTGAAATGTAAGCAACAAGGGTCAAGGGACACAGCCCTTTGCGAGGACAAAATGGCCGAATTTATATATATTAATTACAACGTAATTCTTAGGCTACCCCCCATTCGAAAAAATGTAACAAAAAAATGTCCCAGAAAAATGTCCCAATTTTATGTAACGTTTGTTATATTTTATAGGATTTTTGTTATTGTTATTTAAAAAATGTCACAATTTTATGTAATGAAATATGTAACGAAAAATGTAACGAAAAAATGTCTTAATTTTATATAACGGAAGGTAAATGTTAGAATAGGATTTTTATGGTTATGTTATTTTTTGTGTGTGTTGATGCCAGTAAGAATTACGTTGTAAATTTTGATAATTTTATACAAAGTATAGAAGAGAAAGAGACAGAAATGAAAGCAAGATGGGTAAAGGGGCACAGCCCCTTGCGAGGCCAAAATGGCCGAGTTTATATATATATGTATATATATATATATATATATATATATATATATGTATATATATATATATATATATATATATATATGTATATATATATATATATATATTACTTGCGTGTTTCATAAAAATTATTATATGAGGCGTTTTTTAAACTATGACGCCAAATTAAATCGAATACTTTATGAGTAATTCGATAACACCATTGCTAGGGCTCCCATGTAAAAAAAAAAAAATGTATAACAAACAAAATTATTTGCCCAATAATTTCGTTTTTTTCTCTTTTTTTTTTTTAACATCAAACGATATAGACAATTTTATTTCTTTTCAGAAAACTTGCGATTTTTAAATTGTTTCATTTTATTTAACCAGCCTTACTAGTCTATATAAAAACTTTTAATTGAAAAAAGAGAATTTTGTTCGCATTAGTAATGATATATAAAAAATATGATTATTAATCGTTCTTCTTTTAGAAATATTTTCTGTTTCGATAAAAATTCTCCATTCTTTAATGGAAATTTGTTTTAATTAAACAGTCGTCGACAGATGTATATCGACTTCTCCGAAACAGGGAACAAAAAGGAAACGTTAATTATAGTGTTTTGTTTTGTTTTGTTTCTTCTTTCTATTGTAAAAGCGCTTGTGAAGCTGGTAAATTTTGTGACTGAGTTTACAAGTGAAAATCAGGACTACGTTCTAGCTTACGCAGTGTACTGTACTGTATGTTTTATGAAGTTGGCAGGAAAGTTTTTATTTTGCCCATCTGAAATAGGTGTAGTTAACGGTCGAAGGTAAAAATTCGGAGCCGACTTTCGTGTTCCAGAAGCAGAGAGAATAGTGGTAAATTTTCGTATGAAGCTGTAACGAGTCGAGAGCAGATCGATAAATGAAGGAAGCGAGTGAATATATTTCCTTGCAGGCGGTAATTCTTCTTCCGCAAATAGAGCCGAAATTTCTTTTCAACCGATTCCGTTTGACGGCCTAGCAGTGAAATTTACATCAGTGTCTGTTCATTTTACTCATTTATCTTTACCGCTGGTGACAATAAAAAAGGAAAGCCCAGAAATCTAGTTTAGACTTTTACGGGTGAGATACATAATTCAGCGAGTCGGTGTTTCATTTGCACAATTTTCATACGCTGCAGTATACAGTATTTTTACGGCGAACAGTTGCCAGAAATAGGCAACTATTTTGCAGGATGAATGATAAACAGGTAGAAAAAAAAACCAGATCTTGTCGAATGATTATCATAGAAAAATTTGTAAGGTTTTTTTTTTTTTTTTGATTTAACTAGACTTTTTGCAACATTCCGATACATAAGTGTGAGTCACTCCTCCCACGCTGAATTGGAGCTATAAAAACGCATTTACGCGCAAAAAAAAAAAATTATTAGTTCACTCAGTTTCGGAACAACCGATATTAGTTTATTATATAATATGTACGCGCAATCTTAGATAAAAGATAACCAGATTTGAACCGAATATTTCCAGATGGTGTTTAATAAAAAAAAAAAAAGGCTTTAATGATAACCTTTTGTAGCCTAGAACACGTCCCTTAGCATGGACTCTACCGGTGTTTGGCACACTTTTCGATAAGATGACTTTCAAAAATCTTTTCGGAAAGCTATAACTTTTTTTAAAATTTACGGTATATATATTATATAACAAAATAAGAAAAACAAGTCAAAGCTAGTAAATTTTATACTATGATTTACATATAATATTTATAAAAGTGAATAACAGCGTGAAGTTTGTGGTCTTGTTGTTGTAGCGATATTTACCAGAGTTTTTGCAGAAATATAACGGTCAATATTGCTAACTACGAAGATAAATTTGTGGAGATGAGGCATTGGAAAAAAATGACAAAACATGAAGTCCAACCGAATGCAATTAATTACTGTTTTCTAATTATGCTTTTAAAAACGTATCTAGCTAGTTGTGAAATACATTTTGATAATTATTATTAGCGTTAGCTAAATTTACATAAAGATTAATTAGTTTTAATAGTAATCATCGTCATTGATCAGTATTGCGATAGTTTAATGAGTAAAAGATAATATTTACGTATTCATACCTGTTTGCTAGAAACAACTTTTTCAAAATAACATATTGGCTAAATATCAAACAACAAATGATAAATACATAAAAGTATCCTGAAACGTTTTGGCAATAATAAGTATACTTTTATTTAACCTTTTTTTGCTTCTGCTATTTTATTTATTTTTTTTAATGAAAAAAAAAAAAAAAAAAATAAGAAAATTGGGCTTGTCAACCAAAGACCTTTATGCAGAAACAATTAGAAATGAAAAAGGAAAGTTATATAATAAGACGATCAGATATCGTTAATAGGAAGGTCAGCAGGGATAATAATACGTGTAGAAGGAAAAGACAGGATGTAACAGGCACAATAAGGAGCAGGAAGTCCAAGCCAAAGCAAATGAGAGTATTGGAGTCAAACGCTTCTCCGAAAGAGATGAACATTTAATAAACACGTGATCAGCGTCAGGAAGATAGCAAAGAATGATTAAAACGCGAATGCATATTGGAGACAACAACAAAGCGAGGAAGTGAAGGAAATAGAAGGAACCACGGATTGGAGGGAAGACTAGATTGAACAGACAGGATAAAAGGAGTGACCATTAGAGGTGGAGGAAGTGTATACATCTGACCGAAATCTGAGATGGGAATTTTTACACAGCGCCAAAAGATTAGAAAATGGGATTTTTTTGAAGAAGAAGCAGCAAATCGAGCCAAAGAATCGGTCATCTCATTACCGGAGATGCCAGAACGGCCAAGAATCCACAGCAAGTCAATATGGATCGCACGGAGAAAAGCTTTTTTGCAATTTATTCAATATATTAATTAAAAAAAGGTGTCTAATATTTATTTGAAATTTTCATTCTCTTATCGATCGCGTGAAATTTTTGCTCATTTTCGGTTAATTATCTTTTTCCGTGAAATAACTCTCGCTAAGCTACAATAGTAATGTCGGTGTCGTTGAGTTTATAACTTACGCTTTATTTTTTCTATGTAAAATGTTTATATTTAAAGAGGACATAAAAATATGTTCGTTCTGCACATTTTTCCATTAAATTGGAACTGCATATTTTTGACAATGTCGAAACACAATTCTACAAAAACGGTTAAAAAGAGATTACACTTCGACAAAAAAAAAAAAAAAAAAAGAATGTAAGATATCTTATAAAGCTGCAAGAAAAAAAAAAACACCTTAAAACCCGTTCTATTGCAGCTAGAGAGTTCATTTTTTTCTTCAATCGACGTATTTCTTTCGTGAAATCATAAGAAAATTATAAAACCCTCAAAATTTTAAAATTAAAGGGCCTAAATTTTGATAAATGTGAAAATCAGGTTTTAAGAACAAAATTTTTAAATAATTTCACAGTGCTATCGCATGTGATAAAAGTAACTCGTGTGTGTTCTTCGCGTTAGTTCCGCTCTGGCTACGGGCATCTGATAAGAAGAAATTAACGGTGAGATGGTTTTATTTTATTTTATTTTATTTTATCGTAGAAGATAACGCCGGCCTAACCATTATCGCTTTGAACGTCAAGTATAACAATCGTCGGTCTTTATTCACACTAGCCGGTTTACTTTAAACAGGTGCTAGTGTATTACTACCTAATATTTTGGTACTCTGACGCGGCTTTAAGTGCTCCATGGCCACAATGAGAGCAGGCTTTACATCATCCGCAACGGTGTGTGCTGGGCCCTCTTTTGTACATTATCTTTACGGCAGATCTTTCTGTTTCGAACGAGTCTCTTACTGTCATTTTTTCAGACGAAACGGCTGTTCTGTACTCTAATAAATGACCACATAAAGCTAACATCACGCTGCAAACGTCAATTGATAAAATCTCCGAGTGGTGTAGGCGATGGAGAACTCAGATCAACGACAATAAGTCGGTTCACATAATATCCACTAATAGTCATATAGATCGTCAACCTATTAAAATTAACAATAATACAGTACTACCGTTAAAACAGGAAGTCAAGTATCTGGGCGTGCACCTTGATTGCAGACTGATATGGCGCAAGCATGTCATGAAAAAAAGGAAACGAATTAAGTATTAGAACAGGGAAGATGCATCGGTTAATAGGCAGAAACTCGCAGCTCTCCTTAAATAATAACAGTATTACTTTACAGGCTGATTCGAATGTGAAGGTATGGTTATGAACTCTGGGGCTGCAGCGCAGTTCTTTGATATAAATATAATACACCGATGATAAGACGTTGAGAATAATTAATGCCGCATGATACACGTAAGTAATAAAACTCTCCAGCAAGATCTTAACACTCCTTATATAAGGGCAGTTATTGCAAAATCAACCGCAAGGCACCTTAAAAGATTTCAAATTCATACGAACGTCCTACAGCGTTATTGAATAATCCGACGGAGATACGTCGGCTGCGCAGGAAGAAGCCATTAAAGCGCTTAAGCTAAGTTTGGGTTCTACGTCAGTGGGCGGGGATCGTTCAAGTGTTCAGAGTATGTAACGGAATCTAGTGACAGCCCAATGGGCTAGTTTAGATTGGCAAAAAAATTGTTTTGTTCTTCGTGAATTGTCCGGTTATTTATGGCGATTTTTTTAATTGTTTGCGCAGCAACTGTTTGGGATGAACCGTAAGGTTTTTTCCATTCCAGAGATTCTTTTAAGAAAAAATCGAGGTCGTTTTATTAGTACAGACTATAGCTTGGCTAAAGTTGTATTGATAGAGTTGCCTGTGATTTTCGAGTAAATTAAATGCTTTCCACTTCCGAAATTCTTCCGGAAAATTATCTAAACACAACAATAATGTACGTATCAAATTTATTAAAAGTTGACGTTTTGTAGGCCGACACGCAAAAAACACTGTTAGCTGTAGAGACTTGGTCGAAAAATGGAAATGTTATTGAATGTATATTAGAACGAATTAACACAGTCTTCATGGTCCGATTGTAAACGAAAGCAGGACAACGATTATCGATCGCGGTAATTTATTGCTAGAACAAAAAACGAAGGCGCCTAGTAACTCGGTATATTCATGGTGAGCGACAAAGAGGGAACCGAAAAAGCGAACTGCTACGTACGGTCAAGATGAAATAGGATACAAAAACCATTCCGCTCAATGAATAAAATTACAAAAATGAAATTGGGCAAACTCTTAAGACCGGATGAAAACATCACGTCGGAGAAATGAGCGCCATGTTGGGCGGTGCTTCTTTTACATAAACGAGGAAACGCAAATAATCAGTCAGTGTGTAAAGAGATTGGTATTAGATGATGGAGGGTGTTTTTCATAATCGATTTTTGGCTTAATGTAATAATTTTTCGACTATTAAAAACAGCGAGTATAGCGGACTGATTAATGACGGGAGGAAAATTGAAAGAGCCCATTTAGTGGATAGCGTATATGATGAAACGGATAATCTGTGATCGACGGTAATTTCCTTTACAGTTGTTAATACAGTTTTTTTTTCCGTTTCTAAGAATCGAAATTTTCCTGAAAAGACCTTTTTAGTGTGTTCAATCTTGCGATTTTGTTATAGCGTTTATAATTTTATCATTTTACTATACATGAAACCGGAATAGTATTCTCGCATACAACTAAAAATGCATTAGAGAATGTTGAATAGGATCGCTTTAAATATACTTGTCTACTTGACGTTTTTTAATTCCATGTACGCAACTGTATGTATAAAAATCGAAATGTATATATTATCGGATTAAAAAGCATTTCGATTTTTATAATAATAGATATCGTTTATTAGCGATTATATTTGATCAATAGCTTTTACCCGTGACGTTGTCCGCGGAGAATTAGTATTTCAAGTAGGCTGTTTCGACGTGAAAACAAATCTAAATGAAAGAGGTTTTATTATTAAATCATAAGTATAAGTGTTTTTTTTCTAGTTTTTTATTATTATTAATTTTTTTTATTAAGTATTTACTTCTATATATTTTTTTTTTATTATTTACTTTTATGCAATTATTTTTGTTTATTTACATTTACAGTAATATTTATTTAGTTACATTTACAGTAATATTTATTTAGTTACATTTACAGTAGTAAAATTTTAATTCAACACATTTTTGTAAACAAAGTTTTTTATGAGGTTGCTCTTCCAGTGTATATTCCTTTACTATTTCAATATATATATATATCTCAAATGGGTGGCCCATATATTATAATGAAAAATCGATAAAGTTTTATCGTAAAATGCATAAAAATGAAAGATTACTCACATTTATAATAATTTATTATTATTATTTTTATTAATATTACAACGATAAATTATATAACTTTTTTTTTATTATTCTCTTATCTTTTTATCTTTTTCGCACAAATTCATTTTAGTAGCGTGCATGGGCCCTGGCATTTTTTTTCTATATCTTAAATGTCTCAACTTTCGCATTTATAATACATATATCTTTTTATATTTTTACCTTTTTTTTTTTTTTTTATTTTATTTTTTTATCTTTTTACTTTTTATTATCTATTTAAAAAAATCCGCCCGAAAATGAAATATATCACCTAATAATAAAAACGCCTAAAAATATAACACATCCCATACAAACTCTGCAACCCCATTATCCCCCCCTCCCCCCAAGGGTTAAAATTAAGAAAATGGCTATTTAGGTGTCTAAAATAGCTTACATACATATCAATTTCCACGCCTCTAAGTTCAATAATGTCATACTTCCATACAAAATTTCACCCCCTTTTCACGGGGTGATTTCCAGAATAAAAACTATCTATCCTATGTCCTTCCCTGGATCTCAAACTATCTCCATACCAAATTTCATCTAAATCGGTTCAGCGGTTTAAGCCTTGAAAAGGTAACAGACAGACAGACAGAATTACTTTCGCATTTATAATATTATATAGTAAGGATTACGTTTAAACTAATTTATTTATTTATTTTTAACATATAAAGCTTTAATGTGGTTAGCGGTGGAAACCATCCAATTAAGTTTTTGGTTTCTTCCCCTTCACATTGTACTATTCTTAATCTTATCTTAACATATCATAATATTAATATAAATTGATATTGTATTTTCTGTATTGCAATTCCTTTTTGGTCAAATTATTGAATATGTTTATTTTTTCCATCACCAATTCTCCACAGTCATCCGCGATCTCCAAGTTTAATATGTTACATCCATTCAGTATATGCTGCACACTGTCCTGCTCATTGCATCTAATGCAATTTTCCGTTTCTGCTATCTCGAATCTTTTCAGATATATTTTGAAATTTCCATGGCCTGATGTAAATTGTACATTGTAGAAATTAAGTGTATAATAATTGTTGTTTAATCTCTGCTTGAATGTTGGGAATAAACCTTTCGTTATTCCACTATGATTCGTCCAGACCAATTCAAACTTCTCCACATATTTTTCTATGATAAATTTTTTGAATTGTCTGTCTGTTATTATTTTATTTTCTACTCTATATTTTTTGTTTACATATGTGATTTTTTCGAAAGTTTGTTCTACCTTTAATTCATTTTTAATTGCAAATACTGTGATATGTTTTTCTATTTCTAAGTATAAAGGTAATATTCCAGCTATGACTAATGCAATTTGTATAATTTATTATTTTGTAAGCTTTGATTAGTTTGATTGTTATGGTTCTATGTATGCTTGCTAAAAATTTTTGAAATTTATTGATCTTTAGCATATCCTTATAAATAATACTACTATATAATAAATTAGATAATATTACTGTTTTGTATAATGTTATTCCTTTTTTGTAATTCATCTGATTGTTATTGTTAAACAGTTTTGTGAATATATTAATAAATTTCGTAATTTTTTCATTTATGTACTTGCAGTGATTGTAAAATTTAAGGTTTTTATCTATCAGTACTCCAAGATATTTTACTTGGTCCTTTACTGTGATCTGTAGTCCGTATTTATTTAAGTTCATGTTGATTTTTCTGCTGTTGAATATCATCAAATTTGTTTTGCTCATATTGATCTTTAGATTATATATTTCCAGTAACTCTTTTATATTCTTATACACTATTGCTATTTTGTTTTCTAACTTTTCCGTAATTGCTAAATCATCTACAAATGTTATAATTTTAACATCGTTCGGTAATTCTAACTTATATATTTATGCAAACGGTATATTCCATAAATATGGGCTTAACGCCGCTCCTTGTGATATACCTGTATCCACGTTTACCTTTTTTTTGTAGTTGTTTATATTAATTTCCGTATATCTTTGATCATAATATTGATTTAGAATCTCCAATAAGATATTGTCTAATTTTAATTTTTCCAGTAGTTTGATCATCTGATTTATGTCAATGCTGTCAAATGTTTTTGTAATGTCTATGGTTAACATTATCATTTTGTATAATTTACTTTTGTATTCTTTGACTATACAATTTTGTAAATAAAAGGGGAATTATTTAGTCATAATTTTTGAAGAAACTAGATATTAAACGTCGCAGATTACCTTTTTTGTCCTATAAAAATTTCGGCGCATTTTACTTAATTAAATCAACCGGTTTATACCGCGCCCTGCAGATAGTAACGTGTTGTTTAGCAGCTAGATTGTTTCCCGACTTGTATGCTGACGCAGGGAACTTGCATGGGCTTTGTTAAAAATGTGAAATTTGAAAATGTATATCATTCTGTACAGTAACGGTTTGTTTGTGTTCCGCATATATATTTTTAAGCATTACGATTTATGTCGAAGGGCATTATTCTGCATTGTCTGAATAAGTCCTTCGACTATGTACGACCCTGCAACTAGATAGCATACGTTCGAACGGATTTTTCTCTTGATGCCGACGTACATAGGTCGTTTATCGTTTAGACCAGGTCTGGCCAACACGCGGCCCACCGGGTGATGTTATTTTTCTATTGAAATTTTTGTTTCTAGTTATGTGTTTATGGAAAAAATATGAAATAAAAATTTGCTTATGTCATTATTGGAATGCTTAAATGCGATCACGAACTACAGTTCTATATCTAATACTCAATACGTAGCAAACGATATTGGTTTCATCATTACAATCACTAGTGTCAAAGCAAGTTATTGCCATGTTGATTGCGAAGAAAATGAAAAACCATGTTCGGACGATGAACAGGCGAAGCACTGTTTGGGACGCAACTAAAAAAAATTGTTTTTCTCGATAAAAGCAAATTAGTATTTCAATTTATCATTGATGATCAGCTGAAATTCAATAATTCACGCTTATAATTTAATCAGAGCTTTTAATAAAAAGTTTTGTTGTTATTTCAGTACCGGCTTAGAAATAATAATGCGTAATACTTTCCGCTGTTAAATAACTTCGCAAAAAGCTAAGAATTCCTCGAACAATCCTAAATTGAAATAAAGAAACTTCTAACACTGCATTCGAGTAATAGAAAACGATACTTTAATTCTTATTCTTTATTGCCACTGTCTCGAGCTATCCTGTGAAGTCTAACTTTGCAATGCGTCCTTCTGAAGGGTTTTCAAAACTAAATTTATACACTTTTTGCTTTCATCTTTATGTGTGCTTTTCAGGGCATTTTATGCATTCCCAGGTGTTTAGCGGCAGCGGAAAATTGTATTATTTCCTACGCCGAAACATTTGATACGTCTTACGCAGAGAAAAAAGTGGCGCACAAAGCTATGTTTTCCGTCCACAAAGCTAGTCTATTCTCAGTTATGTCTGTAGTCGATTTATAGCTTTTTACCGAATATTATCGCTTACAGCGAGCACCGCCATTTCATCGGTACAAATTTCGCAACTGTGTTGTTTAACGGCGGTAAACCGGGTATACATATACATACATGGAGGGACCGAGAACGTTGCTTTGTAGAAATTAAATGTACTTTCTCGACTGAACTTTATCGAAGCGCGAGATGAAAGGCTGTTCCAGAAGCGTACGACTTTATTCAAACGGGTAACATTTTCCAGCAAGACCACAGTTCAGTTTGTGAAGTGTTACACTGGACTCTTTATGGAAGGTCCGAGCAATATCGAGGAATAGAACTTGTCAATATGTGTGTCTACGGCACGTTTGATGGCATCAAGCATACAGCGTATATGATCTACTGTAATGTTGCTAGATCCGTGTTGGAAATTACGTATCGTGCTTCTCTATTATAGTTGTTTTTAAATGTATTCGGAGCAGCATTTCAGACGCCTTAAACAGTGTTACCAAAAAGAAAAATCGGACAATATTGACGGAAACATAATAATTTCTGCTTGTTTCCCACTCTATAGGAGAATGTTTCTTCAGGCGTATTTCTACACTAACGTTTGTACCAGATAGTTCCTTAATGATTCGAGTACATGTAGAAAAAATAGCCAAATAAACAGATTGATTATCGATTTTCTGAAGGTCACATATTCTACGATTTTTTATCTTATACGTGAACATTTCGACTTCATACATACGGTACATTATCATCAGAATATTGCAATATCATCGATTGTCTGGTATAATGTAAGCTACCCAACTAATCAAATAGCCATGATGTACGAAAAACGTACGGAATGTACGAAATTCTATCGAGCTTATCAGACCTACCGCTGAAGGTGAACTTATGAAATACACGAATGTGTTCGACTGTCACCTAACAGAGTATACTAGTACAATTGCCATATTGGAATGTTACGAATCGGTTCTTCGAATTGAGTCAAGTATTCGTAATTCGGTTATGCTAAAAATAGTGCCTCCTAATACTAGGATCATTATTCGAACTATTTACTAAAGCGGCTATTTTATTTGAATTATTTACATCTGTTTTTCAAGCTTCCATCTCTTTGTCCTTTCTCCGATTTTTCTGTTAACGGACTTTCCACGTTTCAAGGTCAGTCGGATTCGCATCTAAAAAAAAAAACAAAAAAAAAACAAAACTAATTTCGTATTATAACATAACCAATATTTATTCTTATAATTAATTTTTTACTAATTTGTACGTTCGCCTAATATTTATAGTACTTTTTCATTAGAATACTTTTCACATATATTCAGTGTACGGTTGAAACCGTTAGCGCACTATCATTAACTTGCTGATCACGAACAAAATATTCTTATTTCGTTGTTATAAATACAAAAACGGTTTAATTCGTTTCGTGCAACGTGTTACGAGAAATTTTAGATTTTTTAATAAATTACAATTTTAAAATGCCATTAAGGATACTTTAACCAAAATTAGTATTTTGTGTGATGCTTACAAGCTCAAAAAAAAGGAAACCTCTCATAAATTGCGGAATAATTAGATTTTAAAGTAAAATTTTCTGTAATTTTTTTTTTTTTTTTATAGCCGTCCTATTATTTCAGTGCAGTAATCCATTTTTTGCACTCTGAAATCAAATAATTTTTTTCCTCGTACATTAAATCTATTGATAAATAGGCAAAGACAGTTCTCGGTACCCTTTTCTCCTTCGTTTATCAACTGATTTTGCTTTTTTTTTTATTTAGTAGCTATTAAAGATCTTCAGTGTTATCAATAAAAAAATTTGGAAACAGTTTTTGTTCTTATTTAAATAAAAAATTAATTCAAAAACTGAAAAATGAAATCGCTATAGCCAGTAAATCTGTTCTTATTCTTAATAATCATCATTATTCGCTTTTTTACAGTGTACTAAATCTTTTAGTCTATTTCAAAAAAATACGTTTTGTAAGTTTTTTGATTTGCATTAGCGTTTTGAGTTCTCGATTGAATTCAAAGTGAGTGTTTGTAGTTCTAATTTATTCAATAATAATAGGGTGCCATGGAATTTTCTTTTTTTTTTTTTTTTCTTTTCAGGAACGGAACATTATTTGTTTTTGTTTATTGAATATGTCTCGGCGTCGTACATTAACTGCTTGAAGCCGAAAGACAACAAAACAGGAATTATTATCTTTCGCGAAATAATAACAGTAAGAATAATTCAAATACACGTAGAAATAATGAAAACAATGCCAATAACAATTCAAATAGGCGTAGATTATTATCGGCAAAATGACAACGAAAATAATGAAAATAATTTCGACATTTTTACGGATAATTTTAAATATGCTTTACATATTGTTCGAAGGAATTTTATTAATCATAATTGTGGATCAATGGATTTAATTTGTAGTTTTTAGCAGAGTTACAAAAAATAATATACGTGAAAGTTAATTTAAAATAACTATTACGAATCTTGCACTTCTGAATGCTAATAGGTTGCAGGCTACATTATATTTGAAAATCGTGCTATCACCTGAGTGGATTGTCTACAAATGTTTACATAATGAATCTCAGAAGATAACTTTTGTACTGAAACTTATTTTAGCAATACTGTGTACTATTTAAATCGTACTTAACAGATCGATACTTTCAAGTAAAGGTAAATGGTACCACGCTATTCCAAGTACCGCAGAACTCGATCTAAAGTTGTTCCAGATATGCCACGTCGGATTTTTCGGTTTAACTACAGAGCTAAATTGTTAACTCTTCGTGACTTAATAATCGATCAATTACAAGACCATGTAACAGTTTGAAAAAATGCTTGTCAGATTAATGGAAAATCAAAGACAGTCAAGCAGAATCGGCACACATTCACCCACTGAATTGAATAGATAGATAATTTCGATTTTGCAAAAAGTAAAATATCCAAGTTTGCAACTAATTAACCACGCTATCATTAAACGAGAACAATCAGATTTGAACTTCAGAATATAATCGGGCTTCTCATGGACAAATATGGTAAGTTCGACAATATTAAAACTAATACGGATATACGGAATAACAGTGATTCGACCTGTTTTATCTGGCCGTTTGAAAGTAAGGTCCATATAGTGGCAGTGCCTTGGTTTATACGAAAAGGAAACGGTCAAAAGTTCAAATGAAAAATACATATACCAACACTTACACGGTAATCAGCTAGCGTTCATAAGAAGATGCTATCAAATTTAACTATGGTCCGCAAAACACTATCGGCTCCATTCCCATAACAAAAAACAAAATATTCCGAATACTCTGATCTCAAAATGCGTTGTCTTTATTGTTATCATTATTAATACATAGTGAAGCTAGAGGAGGCGGCGGAGGAAACAGTGCAAACTACGCAGTGTATATGCTAATGATTTGTTGCAGATAAAGAACGGTTCGCTCGCATTTTCATCTGTTTACCAAACGTTAAACTTTGATCAATATTGCTAGTGACTAGTAACCCCGCGAACTTTGCCCAATCTTCTACACTATTTTTACCCTTTGACGCACTTCCAAACAACCCACTTACCAGACCCTTTTCAATTTCTGCCCATGTTCCACGTTCCATGTCTGTGTTTACTCTTAGTTTCATCGCCATTCCCCGTTTAATATAATTCAATAAGCTCTCCCGAGTATCTGCGATGAAGGTATTGTTGAAAATTTAGTTTACTTTTCATTTAATACGGCGTTTAACAAGTTCGCCTGAAAAATATGCTCTGAACGTCTGTGCTATCTGTTATCTTTTAGTACAAACGTCAAGTATAATTCAACGAGTCTGTTGAAAAAGAAGAAACAAAATAAAATTTTGAAGTACCATAACAATAATAATAATATAATAATAATAATAATAATAATAAATAATAGAAATAACAAAGGAAGGTGGATTATCAACGCGCTGAAATTGAAGCTCATACAGTTAATATTTCGATCTGTATCTCAAAAGTTTTATTGGAAGTTGCATATTTTTATCGGTTCTTTGTTTTCTCCTTAGAACTACTCCGACCGTTTATAGTGTAAAAAAATTTTAAAAATAACAATTATGGATTTCGAAACGTGTCGGTTTTATTATTGTATTGTAAGCTGTTGCTCCACGCTTCGCCTGCACAGAAATTTATACTTTTTTATTTTTTTATTCTATCTAGTTCATATTTACTGTAGTAGACATTTGATATACTCTGCCTCCCTTTTTTTTCCCACTTCATTGACGAAAATACTCATTGGTTACTTAAATTGCCCTAAAAACTTATAGATTGGGCAATACAGCCTTCTCCCTGGAATCAATCTATTAGTGAAAACCGGAATCAAATCGATTTGGTAATTTTCGACATTAACGTGCATAAATAGGTAGACTGAAGCGAAAAAGAACTTTTATTACATATATACGTATGTGTAAAGAAAAATTGTTCTTTTTTACCTATTAAATTTTTGATAAAAACAGCCGTTGAAGACAGGCTCAAACGTTAACTAAAATGTTTAATTTCGGCTATTCAGTGCAGTTATTAAGCGAAATTAGCATCAATAATAAGTAACCTGGAACTAAATTTGTAGTTTTTGCATTAATTTCAGCATATATTGGGTTTGTTCATTGTTGTGGTACACCCATTGAACTTGTTTTAAATTCTCAATGGCCACCTCGGTTTATTTTCGAATATATCTTTTATTTAAGAATTTTTCATAATTGCTTTTTTTTTTGTAAATTTATTAAAAGTTGCTTTTTTGGCTGGTTTTTTAAAATTAAGTTGATACATCCCATTCTACCTTTTGGTTTTTTATTCTCTTGCGATAACTGAGGTTTTACTTAAATATTATACACTAATTTACTTCTTACATTTTTTTTTATTGACATTTTATTTATACTTTCGTTAGTCAATTTTTTTACATCTGTTCTTTCTCTTTCTTTCTTCCACGGGTAAGCTAGGTGTTTAAATATGTAATAGAAAAACTTTTTGTTCGATATTGAACGATTCGTTTTGAAGAATAAGCACGTCCAAATGGCCCCTTTAAAAATCTCTGAAAATCTTAATTTTTTAATTCCTTCAGTTTACTCTTCACACTTCATCGGAAGATACCATTATAATAAATTTAAAATTCATACGGAAACATTTCGTTTGCTCTCATCAGTTCACGGGTAACGTCAAAAGTCCCATATCTGGCAAATAGTTTCTTCTGCTTTTTTTTGTCGAATGCACGGATTAAATCTCTGCTAGTTGTTACAAACATATTGTACAATACTCTTCCGCATTACTGCTCTCAATAATTCATTATGATAAACCAAACGAGAGAGCGACAAAATCGATAGATTTTACATATTGAGGAATTATTGACAAATATGAACTCTGAATCCATAATTACAATGAAATAAACAATGAAAATTAACCACACAAAAATAAAAATTAAAATACATAAAAAATATTACGTGAACAGCTGCAATGCACATAAAACATGGAATTAATACTTGACATACAATAAATTAAATATAAATCATTGCATGAACCAGTAGAAATAATATTTGTTGAATTACTTAAATAATTTTTAAATGAAAAAGAAAAATGTTTGCCTTGACCGGTAATTTCTGTTTTGCATTCTGGTAAAGATGGTGTTTCTCTTTTTAAAATCAGTAAATAACCGCGTTAAAATTTAACAGTTTGGAACTTTTCTATCGCTTTCTAGAAATCTTATGAGTATAGACTGAGAACGTTGACTATTCATTATTCTAAAAGTAGACAGATTCATCAAGTATTATAAAATTCGAACGTATTTATTGAAATTATTGATGGAATCTCTTTAACCATTCGGTTGGTGAGCAACCTATTCGTACATTTTATCTTACAGATATATAGGTTGCATATTGCTCTGATATTATAAATGCATTTAATTTTAAACTGACGTCTGTATTTATTCTAGTTAACTGCAAAAGTTATTACATTACTTCAATAATGCTATGTCGTTTTCAAAATAGTCTGATATAGAAGTCGATGTTTTTTCTTTTTTTCGTTAATACATTTTCATATTGATTAAACTTAAATAAACAATCTATTACAAAATGACTTTTAGGGTACACATTGTTTTGAACTGGAATAAGATAGAGGAAAAGTAGAATAAAATGTTTATTATTGCAAGAAAGGTGGAAATAGATTCGGACGAACTGAAACATGAGAATACGGAGAGGATATTTTTAAGATTAGGAAAAGCAGAAAAAAATGGTTTCGAACGAAATTATAAAAAAGAATGTAGGAACAACTATAAAATCAAAGGTATAAGTGAATGGAAGAGTTACTTGATTTCTTATGAAGAAGATATCTAGCAGTGACGGCGCATAAATAAACGGATGATCTTTTTAATGTTATTTTTATATATATAAAAAAAACAATAATCAAGCTTAAAATGACGATTAATTTATAAAGAACAGGAATAATTAGCGTTTACTCGTTTGTGTACAAAAAAGGATTTTAGCAGATTAATTCTGTCCTAAGTTGTGTGGTACATAAATAGATATGTTTACAGTAGGTAACGGTTCAGGTAGATACAATGTTAACAGAAAAAAGAACAGATATCATTAAGGGCACGGAAGAGACAGATCACTCAAAAAACGGTTTAAATGAATACCATTGGTGTATGTATATATCGGATAGAGGAAATTCAAAAATGTTCAGGAGTTTACCTTTGGACAAGTGTATGTTGTTAATAAAAGAGGAAGTAAAGAAAGAGCTACAGAGAGAGAGAGAGAGAGAGAGAGAGAGAGAGAGACCAAGTCGGTGAAATATACATGGAAAATGGTAAATTATATTTGTTCTTTCTTCTTGTAACCGCACTTTTAAAATTTTATAATTGAAAATGGTAAAAACGTTCGAGGAAGACCGCAAACAAACATTTTTGTTAACAAAAAGAAGATGGTGTTTGTTCGAAGAAAATTTAATTATGTTAGCGGAAAGCAGGAATACCGGCTGATGGAGCATTTTGTCTTTAAGAGAGGAGAGAAGATGAACGTCATTACCGAAAGCACTGATACCATCAACACTGAAGGTATATCCGAAAAAAAAAAAAAATACAAATACGGAATCAAGCAATTTCATTAGCGAGCTCAGAGAATTGAAAAGAGTACAGAAAAATTACTTATTTTAAATACAAATTGCATACAATTTCCGGCGCGAAAATGTTTCAAGCCCTGCTTTTAAGACCTTCTATTACTCCGATAAAGGCTTGAAATATGAGGAAAGTAGTTGCAAAGCAGACAGAAAATAATTTTGAAGAATATTAACGGTGGCTTAGTTTTATCAGTAGAAAATCAGTTGAATTTTGTTCGATTCATTGACTAAGTTTTTGTGGAACAAGACAGGCTGAAGAATTGGGACCTGGCTTGCGAAGTCATGAATGTTTTAACAACGGCCGGAGCGCAAAGATGTGTAAGCGACTGCGTAAATCGATTTACAGTTGAGATTATAATTTATGTAGATCAAAAAGATCATGACTGTTTTATTGTAAGTTTTCTGGAATTTACTGAAACAAGTCGCAACTAAAAATATAAATATTATTAATGTTTACTGTTCCCATTTCCTTCTTATGTATTTTTTGGTAATAGAAAACACAACTTGTTTTTCAGGAAATATATTTATACGAGTTAAACAAATGATTTAAAAAAACGACTTGTTCCATAGCGACATAATCGATGATTTACAATTTAAACACAAATAAAACACAATTAATCTTATGTTTACCTTTAAATAAAATCGATATAATAAATGTGATATAAATAGAGATAAAATCGATAAAATCTTCAATTTTCGGTACTTCGTTAAAATAATTAATTTGAAAAAAAAAATTGAAAAAACTTTTAAAAAACGACCAGTTAAACGATAAATTGTAAATTACATTTAAATAAAGGGTTGTTAATGTTAGGAATGTTATAGTTCACCAATTGGTCTTTAAATTTTTGAATATGTTTCGGCGTCATTCGAAATGGTATTATTGTAAATTACTTTTATAATAGTTAGATCAGTATTAATGTTGTATAAAAAAACAATTTCTTACAATCCTTCCGAAGCGTAATATTACCGCCGACTAGCAAATAATGAACGTTCTGGGTGATAAAACTTCCCCTTATTATTATATATCAATAAAAAGAAATAAGAAAAAAGAAACGCTCTTGGAAAATTGCTAAAAGTGTTTTTAAACTGCACGGACAACGTATAGGGTAAGAAAAAATCATAGCAAGAACATTAAATATGCTCACTCGAAAAAAGAAAAAAAAAGCACATTAATGAAGATAAATATAGAACTTATTTTATCTAAATCTAAAGAAAAACCGAATTATCACCGGTACTAAATAGAGAGTTCACTTGGTGGATAGCAATAAAATTAAGGAGTAGAGTGCTTTAATAGAGAACCCTTTTCTCTTGTACTTGATTTCTATTTTTTTTTTTTTTTTTTTTTTTCAATTTTTTTGGGCGCGATGTGAGTTTGTGCTTTATGTAGATAGGATTTTCAGATCTGGAAACCATTGAATAAAGGTACTCTGTGTGGAGGAGGTTAAATCTGTGGCAGAAGTAGGTCGACTACAGAAGAGCTTAACTTGGCTTTTACTCGAGTTCATGTAGATTTTGCAGAGGTATTGCCAAACTTTTAATCTCAGGTTTTTGATAGCTAGAGGTATGATACGTGAGGTAAGATGATTAAGCTCATCAGCATATATTGGAGGACTCTATTTTGGACGGATTTGAGAATATCGCTAATACAGATGTTGTATAAGGTAGGAGCAGATAAAAAGTAACCGCAAATTCTACCGCGATTAGAGGAGATTTGATTAATTCCGAATATACATAGGTTCCGAGAATCCACGTAAGACAACGTGTAGAAGCTTTCCCACAGCAAGCTTAATTCCGACTTTTTCGTTTTCGGATAGATCTACAGTCTTTCGAAATTTCAAGAGTATGGACACCAATTAATGCGTATTCCATCGATAATGGTTTTGGTTTCAGTGATAGTGATTTTTTTTTTTTTTTTTTCTAGTCAGAGTTGACGTTATTCCGTTTTACTGCGAAGAGATGAAATACGAAGAAGAAGGAAAATTCAGAAGGATGTTCAGAAGGATGCTTAGAAGTATTTACATGCACCGCCGTTATTTATATTAAGTTATTTAACAAACGTCGGGATAGCTTAGTTGCTAGAGCAGTTGGCTTCCGTTACGGAATGCCTCGAGTTCGATCCAAGGTGACGACAGAAATGATTACAAGAATGAAATTAAAATAACCGGCTAATAGTCACTTGAATGGCATTGTGGCAAACTATCTCGTATAATATTATATGCGCGCTAGTTAGTATACAGCAAGACACACACACTCACATGCGACTGCATTTGTATAAATCAAACAATCACAATATCAGTTTCAATAGTGCTGCATGTATACATTCGTACTGTATTTAAACAATTGTCATATCTGTACAACTAGTACAAATAGGTACTCACGATGCTCGGAATCAAGCAATGTGACTAACCGAGAAAGAGAGAGATTAGTAATTAAATTATCGCACACCGTACAACCCTTTCATTAACGCGTTTTTATTAGATATGTATATTAAAAAAAATAAATAAATATTAATTACTGGTAACACAAATTGACCTTTCTCGAAAATTTGAATCCACCTGTACTTTTTAAATTTAAACCTAACATTAAATTATCAACACACGGAGAGTTGCATTGCTAATAAAAAAAAGACCAACAGGGACCCGAATAAATTTATTTTATGCTAAATATGACAGATCAGAATATTTTTTATAGAAAACAAATAAAACGGAATAATCTCATGCATATTACGTTTTAAAAACCAAAAGTTTCATTGTATAAAAAAAAGGTATATTACAAAAAGAAAAGAATAATTATATTAAAAGAATAATAATTTAAAAAAAAAAAAAACACGAATATATATTTAACCAAAATTTACATGCTACGAATATTTACCGATATTTCTGAAGTCATTTTTCATTTTGCCCCCCCCCCCCCCCCAAGCATAATGTTCCGTGTTCCAATTGTGCTTACGGACACTACAATAAACTTTAAAACTACTATTCCTCAGAAGTTATATCGTCCACATCTTATTACTCATATTATAATAGAACATGTTTCCTACTTTTACAGAAATTTATATATATCTATTCTTAGCGTACTTTATTTTCTATTAAACACAGTTTCTGTCATTGCTTGAAATCGATTTTAGGACCTCCATAGCGGAATTCTAGAGGCTATCGCGAACACCTCATTATAACGAAAAGAATACAATAATTCAGAAAAGTATGCTCTTAAAGTTAATGTTTCCATTCGACAACATCGCGCGAACGGTTAATGAGAATTAACGTATTTGTCAAAAAGAGGCATTAAACGGAAATGACTCTTTAGCTTTCATGTCCCGTACACGTAGAATCGAAAAGAATAAAAACGGGATGTATATTGACTTGATCTTTTTTCTTCTTTTTGCAATGTCCGCGAAGAAGGACGATAATTTAATTAGTCTTTTAATTTTCATAGTTTAGCGGTTTTGGAAAAGAACTAATCGAAAATGAACGTTCATTTTCGGAACTGGCAGTCGCGACGAATGTATGCCAACATTCTGCGTAACAGTGGCCGTAAAATGAGTAAAACATGGAATCACTGTTAGAAGTAAAAAACTAACGCGTGCACCATATCGTCATGGTACCGCCATCGAATGTTGGCTAACATTTCGGCAATCATTCGTGTACATCGAGGACTTCTACGGACAATTATGGATAATAGTATTGCAACATTTACACAGTCATTGTTTGCTTTAACTATTTGACTCCGATAATAATTCTGTTTCGCATTCCTTATTTCAGTTATAACCATATTTCGATATTTTCTAAATAAGTTTTTATATCGAATATTGGTTCTGTTCCCTTTACTAAGTTTAAAGTACTGATCTCTGATTTTCATAAAATTGATTATTTTTTGACTCATCCATTCGTTTCTAGGACAGTATTTAGTCATCTTTTTACTCTGCCGTACTTCTATTTTGCATTCTTTGTAAAGGCCTTTAAAAACGGAATGTATATTATCATATATATTTCCTGACGTTGTAGAGATACTTACTTCATTCCAGTTGTGATTAATTATCTTATTATGCAATCTCTTTTCATCGAAAACATATTTCAAAGGGTTATACTAATAGATTGAAAACTCCGATTTGTGATACTAAATGCACAACAAATGATGTAATGATCCGATATTTTCGAGTTAATAATTCCCGAAGTAATTTCATTTGTATTATACTTAATAAATATGTTGTCTATACATGACTGAGTACTTCTATCAATCCGTTCTTCTTCTCTCGTTATTCCATTTATTAACTGTATTCCTCCTGACCCATAAATTACGTTTAAAAAATTTTCAGCCTGTACATTACGAAGAGATAAATCAATATTAAAATCACCACAAATCAGGAAATTATCTTTATTGCTTAATTTTTTTAGGAGTGAAGCGGTTTCGTTTATAAATTCGTCTACATTTTTACTCGGTGATCTGTACATAGCAATTAAGCGTAAAGGGTTGTTTTTGCAAATCTCTATATCTATCATCACCAGGTCCATACTTGGTCTATTATTAACCTCCCGAATGAAACTTATTATTTATGAACACAAGTATTCCTCCATTAAACCCTATAGGTCTTTGTAGTCCAATATTCGCGAATCCAGTTATACAGATTTAATTCATCCTTACTTATATTAATTTCGGTTAATATGATGATAACACTTAAAGGTGACCCGTGAATGTAAGTTATAAATTCATCCCAGTTACGTCTCAGGTTTCTTATGTTTAAGTGCAACACATGAAATAGCTCCGTATTAATTTGTAGTGAATTATTTACATTTAGTATGCTGTTTACATTGTCAGTCCATTTTTTGATATTACTATAATTGTTGCAATTTTGTTTAGTGCGACATTGAATTAGAGAAGTCATATTTGAGCGGAGAATCAAAAACTATTATTACTGGAAATGATGGTTCTTCTATTACACATGATCGCCCTATTTTGTTATAGTTAATGAAAGTTAAATATTGAACATATTTAATTCGTTTCCTCACGCCTTAATCCCTAAAACACACCACCGGATGTCCTGTAAAAATTTGCTACAAATTCGTCACTGAAATATACTCCATGAACAAATTCCATATTAAATATATATGTATATATATATATTATATATATATATATATTTTTTTTTAAATTGTAGTAATTACATATATTTTTAAAACATTTTTAAATTTCTAAAGAGGTCGCTATTTGATTATATCTTTATGAAACAAAGCATTTCTCAAATCTACTGTCTA
Source organism: Icerya purchasi (assembly GCA_039619475.1). Classification (NCBI taxonomy): domain Eukaryota; kingdom Metazoa; phylum Arthropoda; class Insecta; order Hemiptera; family Monophlebidae; genus Icerya; species Icerya purchasi. The sequence goes on from CM077116.1 coordinate 288,292,646, forward strand.
CTGTATAAGATATTATGTGTAATTATATACGCAATTTTTCTCCCCAAAATGTCTCTCTGGATCCGCCTCTGCGTATAGAAGAGAATTTCTCGAATTTTTATTGTCAATCGCTTTTATAATTATTCTGTAAATATAATCTTTCCTTCAATGGCATAATATTATGTAATATCCAAGCCGGGATAGAGTCTTCAAATTAAAGTTGAACCATAAAACTTTCTTTTTATACTGATTACAATACAAAGGGTAATGTAATAGAATATAATATGGTACACTATTCGTAGTTGTGCTTTCGGATGAAATTAATATAATTATGTAGTACAACTATGGTGCACCATACATTTTATGACGTATTACTAACACCGAAATTCAAAAACTTTCTGGAAAATTACAGCAAAACCGGCTAAATGTTCATTGTTTACAGTTTTAAGACACCGGCGGCGTACAGCTAACATCTGCCGGCGCGGATATGTAAAGAAGCAAAAAAAGTGGTACGATGTGTCGCGTTGCAAATTCTTGGTTTTAGCCATGCGATGAAAATCTAGCGAAGATCACACTAACGAAGTACGGAAATTACGCAATTATGTTACACAACTTTCTAGCGAATTCTGAAAAACGAGACTGTTGTGTGAAATTTAATCGGTACTATTAAGCAGATTGCATTTTCGGACGTTCCATATGCATGTCGCTATTTTTCCTTTTTTTGTTGCAATTTAAGCGACCACTTTCAGAGAAGGTTGAATAATAAGTGCACTGATGAAGCGTTTGAAAAATAAATAAATCGTTTGTTACGAAATATGCTAATTTGTGTTTCTATTTTCAATTCGTAGCGGTTAATGTTTTCCGCGGCCCATTTGGTTATTCCCATTTACGCTTTACCGTTACGGTATCTCGTTGCGCGGACTGAGAGAGGAGAAATAATACGGTGTAGGAGAAAATTAAAATCAAATACGGTCGCTTCTCCGTCGATGTCCACATTCTAAGTGCAACAGATATTAATTAGAGTTACAGTTTCATCCGCACTAAATCGCTCAGCAAAAATTTAAACTTGTTACAACTTTCGGTCTTACGCGGCCCGTTCTTTTTAGCTGGCAACAATACCGATTCTCCGGTTCCGCTGGAAGTTTTCGTTATTTCGATGTGAGTTATATTTCGCTTTCAATTCTATCCGTGCGCATGCTAACTTTCTTTTCAAACTCCCCCCCGCCCCCGAACCGCGCCGCCACCCTGTTTAATGAAAGCTGAAGACGTGTAAAAGTTTTTACTCTTTTAGAGTAGAAAAAGTTTCGAATCAATTCGGTCGGAGACACGCACGCATTTACGCAGAGACCGAGCGAGACTTTCCCGAGCTTTCAACTCACTAGCGCCTGCTGACTGGACGGTTATTCCCTCCGCGCGGCAACGTAAAAGCCCGTTCCGTATGCAGCTTAAATTCTTTCTGGCTCAAATTCGTCCTTCCTTGCAATCGGCGCGGCGAACAGAGCCTAGTAGGCTTGCCGGCTGCTGGTTCGGCGGCAGAGTCTTTTAAAACGGACATCGTATTAAGCTCCGCAGTCCGAACAGACCGCGCTAAAAGTTCCGCTGACGTCAGCGGCACATCTAACGACAATAAATAGTCGACGGCGCACGAAAAGCAACGGGGCTATCGCGATTTCATTGCGGTTACAGCTAGCCGAAGAGGAAATGCTTACGAGCTTTCCAGAGCTGCTGCGCCTTTTTAATCCGAAGACGGGCGCTTCTCCGACCATCTGCGCACAATGCTACCGCCACAAGACGAGAAAAAATATAAACGACTAATTAAACCGCTCGCTTTCGACGAAAATTCGATAGCGAATAAACCCGAGACGCGACCATCGTACCACCGGTGAAGGGAAAGAAAATTTCACCGGTTTTGCTGTGGAATAAGTTCGGTTTTGAGGGCGGCCACATTGAAGCCAGTTTTGACGGCGATGATTCGTAAAGAAAACCGGTTGACAATCCTTAAAACGTTTATAAGACTAGAACTTGCGACTGCTCGGTACGCTAGACTAAGTTTTAAAGTTGCAAGCTCGATTTCAAATTAATATTTTCTCGGGCTCTATGTAAAATTTTGAACGACACCTTCAACTAATTGTAGTGTATATACATGCTACGTGCTAAATTAGATCGAATAATTATCAAGTGGTAACATCGAAGAGTTAAATATATACGCTGGCAACGTCCTATTAGTAATATTTCATCTTCAACGCTAGAAGAGATAGAAACGTTTCTACACACTAGTTTGTCACATTTATTTTTACCAATGTGTTTTTTCTCTCCTTTCCCTTTCTGACCGAAGGTGAACGATATTTTACCGGACAAAAAAAAAATTATCACTAGCATATATTCATTTACACACATATGTTATATGTACTAATTTAAATTTTTAAAAGTTCAAAATATCTATTTTCATTGGTTATAAATTATAAATTTTCCCTACTGGTTTCTAAAATGTAGCAATAAATTAAGTTACATAGTGGCAAAATTAAAAAATTACAAAATTTATTTCACTCGATAATTATTTAAACTAGTCGAAAAATGTGTATAGCCGGTAAAATTATTCAGTATTGACAAAGTTTCTTTACTAAAATGAATCAACTTCGCTCGAATAAAAACATTCGATATATCATGAATTTAAATAATAAAAGTTAATATATATACATAAACTCGGCCATTTTGGCCTCGCAAATTTGACCCCTTTTGCTTTCATTTCTGTCTTTTTCTCTTCTATACTTTGTATAAAATGATCTAAATTTACAACGTAATTCTTACGGGCATCAACACAAAAAGAAAAACAAAACATAATCACAAAAATCCTATTATAACATTTAACTTTCATTATATAAAATTAAGACATTTTTTCATTACATATTTCGTTATATAAAATTGTGACATTTTTTAAATAACAATAACAAAAATCCTATAAAATATAACAAACATTACATAAAATTGGGACATTTTTTCGAGGGGGGTAGCCTAAGAATTACGTTGTAATTAATATATATATATATATATATGGAATATTATGTCGACTTTCACGGTTAAAATTTATAATGTATCGAATAATATTTTTACTGGTATATTATTTAATGTAATAAGTTATATCGTATTATTCTCGTGCCGGGGGTTATTACAGGTTTTTCGTTATTTTCAGTTTTTCACATGACCTTTGTTTTTTTTTTTTAATTTCCAGGCTTAAAAGCGCCGTCCATTACCGCGGACAAATTTTATCTCACTGATTCGAGTTTAGTCGGTAAAACTGAAAAATTGGAAGCGCCGGAAAGATATATTAATATTTCGGTTATCGACCGGTTTCTATCGTAACACCTGAGGTAAAGCAATTGCCGTGAATTTTTCTTTCTGCTAAAATGACTAGAAAAATGAAAAAAAAAAAAATAAGAAAATAAAAAACAACGTAGAAAAGTCAAACACTTTTTTTTTACAAAAAGAAAAACTAAATTATTCTCTTTTCGAAACTTTTTTTAATTTAAAGGGAAAATGTGTCGCGCAGTATAACTTGATAAAATTGAACGGCAACTGTCTCATCGTTGAAAGATATTTCTAAAATTCGTACGAGAATCATCGACATTTCCCATGATTACGCGTCCCCAAAATTTTATGCCGTCCTTTTTTGATAGTGTTACAGAAAGGGTAACTTTTTCGCTGAAGAGAAAAGTTTAAAATTATTTGAGCTCGTAAAAAATATATTACTTCGCTCTATTGATTCATTTTCAATAAAAGAACAATTTCTTAAAATTACGTCAAAATAAAAACAGCGACGTTTGAGAACTGGTCAAGTACTTTTGAGAGACTTTATCTAACATTCTAGACTAACAAATAATTAATTAATAATATGTATCTAAGGATTTAGTTCAAACCTAAAACTCGCAAAAAAAAAAAAGCATAAATGTTCGGTGCGATATTAAACTGTTTTTTTTTTTTGTTTTTGGGGGGGGGGGTTGTTGATATATGCACATTGACCTTGAAAGGAAAGTGTAATTAGACCTTTACGCGATCAAACATCGTGGGTAGCGAGAATATGAAAGCCAGTGCAATAGAAAGAGAAAGAAAGTAGGGGATGAAGGACGCGCTACAAGAGGTAAGATCAATTAGTAAAAATAATGGGTAGAAAAAAGAACGTTCAATAACGATAGATCAGCATTCAAAAAAAGTGTGGTCAGCATGTAACGTATGAAATAAAAAGTAGAACGGTGGAGAGGACAAGATGGAGAGAAGATATGGAAAACGAAAAAACGACAGGGGAAGAAGTAAACTGTGCCCAAATCGACTGATGACAATGAACAATGAACGCGCTACAAAGAAGGAAAGTTGAGAAACCAAGGATGAAGATCCGATTGAATAGATATCAGGATTTGAGGATGAAGATCCGATTGAATAGATATCAGGATTTGAGGATGAAAAGGACTAATCCATAATCTAGAATGACAGCTGCAGAGAGAAATGCGATGTTGCGCGTCGCAAAGATACTTAGAAATTCTCGTCAGCTAGAAGAAACTCGACCAGCTAACCGGTCTGCTAAGGGGTATCTGCAAGAAATCAAGTTGAATAGAATGACGAAAGAAAATACTACAAAATAGAGAACTTACGAGGAGAAGAATTATACAGTAAAGTGGGAAGGATACATAAGATTATAGGACACTTTAGAAATCCGATATATTAAAAGGGATATTTCGAGAGATCAGAGAGGAAAAAATGAAAACAACGGTCTTTAAAATAGCAATAAACCGACGTAGAAAACTGAATGGAAGGGAGTTTTTAGACAAAAAAAGCTGAACCAACTCCGCAAGAGAGAGCTTTTAGTGAAGACTATAAAACGGTTTGAGAAAATAGCGATCAAGGTATTTAAGAATTCCGATCGACATGCTGAGGAGTGGGTTCCGATTGGATAGTTTTGAAAATGCAATTAATAAAGTGAAGATGCGAAGAAACTCAAAAATCGAACTGCGGGGACTTACCATGAGTGAAAGTATATCAAAGAGGCGGGCAGAGAGATAAGAGAATTGGCGGTGACAATTATAACAGACAGGGAGGAGTAAGAGTCGACATTGGAATATAGGTAAATGTTTAATAAGAAAACAGGAACCCAGAAAATCCACACGCCGTAGCTCTGTGTACCAATGGCGTGCTTTATCTAACACACGATAATTGCATTTTCGTTCTGTGTTCATAGAATATTTCTCAATAATTAGTTCTTCTTCGATTCGTAGATCCACAACTATCCTTTCACCAAGTGCTCTATTATTCAGGTTTTTTTGTAAAATTTTTTAAAACTATTGTGCTCTGTAAGCTTCGTATTTGTTAAATATACGCGTGTTTCCTGACTTTAATTTTTATTTTTATCGGTATAAAGCTTTATTCTTTTCACGTTTTATTCGTTTTTCAGTCAGACGTGTCACGGCATAATGTTGCAAAATACTGGTCACCGCAGATAAGAATCTCATACGACGTAACTCTATCGGTGACTTCTTATTAGATTATTTTACAATTCAACGATGATACTAATTCTGTGATATTTGCCGACGTTGATAGATCCGAAGAATAGCGGTGATAATAACAACTACAATGATATCAACTCCGGAGCTTTAATAATAGTAATAGTAATAGTAATAATAATAATAATAATAATAATACTAAACATCTTCCACTGAACACCTGAAACTTCCATAATTAAAAGGTTCTCGCTGAATGAAGCAGATCAGAGTTTAGCAGTTCAAAAGGTTTTAAGAGAAAAACACTATTTCTTTTTACTTATCAGTCTTTTCCGAAATAAAACAATTCATCTTTCTACCACTTTTATCGCTGCTTCCAGATCACACTTCCGCCATCTCCTCCTGCACACGGATCTTAGTCTTACCTTTTCAACATTTACTTTCGCAGTTTCTCTAGTTCTTTATGCTTTGTTAATGATATTCTCGTCTACTCTTCCCCTAATAATTCTACTAACAATCAGCTTAATAGTTCCTTTAATATTTCGAAAAATTCTTCATCCTCTTTCCACGTTTCTATTTCTGCAGAGACATCTGTGATTAATCCTCACTTTCTAGATCCATTATTTCATCTAAAAATTTGACTATTGTTCTTTATACCAAGCTTAATCGCATCTAAAATTTATACCTTCTTCTTTGTTGTGTGTCGGTGTTCTGAACTTTTCTTCGATTTCCGTCATTCTGGCCGAAATTACACTTATTCAAAGTCTTCACCTTGGTGAAAGGTTCCTTATAAAACATTTTCAAATTTCTTATTATAATCTTCCAAATTTCCATCGGTGTATTCCGGATAATTGACGTTAATCCCCCGGCAAAATTACCATTTTTTTCTCACGTTACTTTTCGACTCGTACCGTTATTCTTCTCCTACACAACAGATCTCTGAACTTCATCTATAACTTCTCAAAAAATAGCTCATTCTAAGTTAGTCTTGAATCTTTTCCATGTCTCGCAGTAAAAGAATTTAACTACTCATACTATCCTTACTATTTCATAATCTTCACTGACCGTTCAAAACTCACCTCAATTATCGGCGCCACTTTTATTTTTTGCGCCCTTAACTATTCCGAATCCTTTCAACTGCCTCTCTTTTCTTCTATCTGCCTAGCTGAATCGATAGAGCTATCTTACATACGATTCTTTTTACATCCTCAGCACACAGATTTACCAAAGTGTCCTTCTACCATACGACTTGAAAAGTGATTTATTAGCTATTTCGTATCCCTCTTAAACCCTCCACTGAAACTATCCGTTTTTATATTCGTTCCGCAATTGACAGGTTATCAGTATTCCGATCTATCCGAATATTTCTGGCCTCCGTGGAATTGCCGGTAAGGCTCTCACAGCTGCAGCGTCGCTTCATAGATAAATGCACTCCTCAAAATGTTTGCTTTCTCTCTTATCATTCTCATCATGAATTTTTGATTGATTTCTTTATCTGTCTCTCACTCCTTTCACCTTACCATACAACCTTCTCCTTCCTCTTCTCGTTTGTTTAAGAATTTTCCCCCGCCGTTAACTGTTCTGTTACTTCTTTCGTATAGTGTTAGCCTTCGTTTTAATCATGGTCTTATTTAGTTACATCTGTATCCACTTGATACTCTTAATTTAAATTTCACCTATAATGCGAACTACATTCTGTTTGAATGTCCTTTTATTTCTCTGTAGAACTTGCGATTTTATTCCAGCCTGCTGAGCTTGACCTATTTCTCTTCGATTTCCATCTATTAGCTGCTTTCATTTCTTCTTCACTTCCTACTATAATTTATATTACTTCTTGGTTTTCATTACGATTTTAATCCTTTTTTTTCTTTTTTTTTTTTTTTTTTGGCACATCAACTATATGGCTATTAACCCCAACCGATATTCCTTACTGAATTTCCTGCTGCTAACATAAATTTCCTCTCCAAATACTGCCATTCTAAACTATGGCGATTTATCGTATCATTCCCTTTTTTAAAATCCTCAGTCCTTTTTTTTCTGTCGATTCAGTCCTGTCCGCCATCTATGGTACCATTTCATTTCTGTTATCTGTCGCCTTCGCTTTAATTATAACTTATTTCGATCCTCTCTTCCTCGAATTTTTACTTTTTCCTCTTCATTTTATCCTTTCCACCCAGATTATTGCAATTTAATTTTCAACGTCAATCATATTTTTTTCGAGTATTTCACTCTTTCTGCACAGCGCTTGTGTTTTTACCTTGAGCTCTTAAGCCTTTTTCTTCCTACCCCTACAGTGCTTCCTTCGTTCTTTCGTTCCCTGCAATTATATTTCTTTTCTTTCCTCAATTTATAATCGCATCAAAATCTACTTTCTTTTCCTACTGAAGACTTTCCAAACAGTGGCGCTAGGCCAATACATAAGTTTACATTAATACCATATAAAATAATTAATAAAAACAAGTATATCACATGCATGTATAAGTATATTCAACCAAGTTAAATATGAAAATACACACGTATATTAGTTTGGAAACTGATGTATTTTAATACGCGTTTTTGAATGATTTTTACAAATGTGTTTTTCACGGCAACCACACATTTCATCTAACTGTTTGAATTTTTCTTTTTGCCACAAATGGAACATCGCCTTTTTCGAATTTTTTTTAGATTGTTCGCTTGCGCCCTTTATTTTTTCAGGTTTTTGTTTCGTTCTAAATAATGTTTAATAATTAAATTTAAACGATGAAATTTAAATTGGCATTTAAGTTTAATGCTACTTTATAAATTCCAGTTACAATCTTTCATTTAAATAGATTGAGATTTCTATAATTTGAATAATCTTAATACGAATAAAACGCATACATAGATGGTATTAAAACTCCTTACCATGATAGATTGTAACTCTTTCTATTTCTTTATTTCTTCAATAGCTAGTTCTACCGATAGATTATTTCTCGAACATTTTAATTGTTTATCGAGTTTAATTAAATTCACTATATACATACATACGTATATTATATTATACTATATATCTGAAAATATTTAATCACTATCACGAAATCGTAAGTTTTCTCCGCTACCATTTTTCTCGTACATTTTTAAAAACTTGTAAATGTAATTTGGTCATCTTATAAAAATTCTGATCATAAACGGAATAATATAGTTAACGAAATAACAGTTCTTTTATACAAATCAAGACATTCGGTTGCTACGCGGTGGTTGTAATTTTTTTCACAAAATACTATTTTTACGAACTTTTTATTTAAAGATGTGAAGCGACGGGAGCTAGGGGAAAAAAAATTAATCGAGTGTTATGTCCGACTGTTACGAAAAACGGTATATATGTATATAGGTATACGTGTGCACCTATACACGCTGTATAGCAGAGATGTATACGAATGGAAGAGTGGGGGAAGGAGAAAAAATCAAAATAACTGACCCTTTGAAATTTTATTTGTAATTATTTAATTACACCGATTTCTTTCATCAAGCTAAATGCTCGTTGACAAATGTAAAAATTTGATGTTTTTTTGGTTAGAGTAAAATTCTGTTCAAATTTTACCTCTTCTTTAACTTCGCGAAGTACAAGTAACGTGGTTTTTCTTTTAACCGATTTTATTTTACCGTATACTTTACGGAGTGACTTTATGGCTAATATCTACCGAAAAAAATGAACTTCGTTCCTAACGGAGAGACCACCATTCTTTTTTTCTTTTTTTTTTTTTTATATAAAACGGAGCAAAAAAAAAATGATTGGGGAAAATTAAAAAATATTTAACTTTTTCTTCTTCTCAAATGCAGTTTTCGATTCTAAAATATAGGAAGCTTGCGCGTTGCATCATTACGTTTTACTTGCATCTTCAAGTATCGTATTTGAAAACATTTTTCCTGAGCAAAACGACAGGAACTAATAAATAGGATTGCAACACTCCTTTACAACGGAATAAAAAAAAACAAAAACTGAGACTCTTCCCCAACGAATGTAAAACATTTCTACGAATCGTTTAACGAGCAACAGTAATGACGAAAATGGTGAAACATCATCGCATTCACGGTTAATTCTTTCTCGCGTTTTATTCAGTTGCATTGGCATCCGTGTCTGATGGGCCGCTGTTCTCATTAATGATTACCGCTTCCCCTTTCGCATAATTTGATAGAAAATGTCAATTATTTACAGAGCGAACCGGAACACGACGTTAATTATCCGAATTTATTACTCAAGGTTGTCGTCCTTAATATATACGATTTTCGGAAAGTTCCGAGATTTTTTTTTGTGTACAAATTCTCGCGGCAATAGTTTTAGGAAATCAGTGAAAATGTGAAAAAAATTTCCTCCTCTTTGAAAAGAAACATGTTAATCGTGAACGCTTTTATGTTTTACATGATAGTAAGCGTTGTGGAAAAATCGGTAATACGATTAGAAGATGAAATTTTGTTCCCTGTGTAAGATTTTATTTTCGAAGTAAAACATAAAACTTAAAGGATTAGTCTCAGTTGTTATGAAAACAAAAAAAAATGATCCCGCAAAAACGGAGTAAGGTATCGTGCACATTTGTAATAGCCAATCTAGAAATCGATGGCGGTTCGTGAAAAAATTCTAATTAAGGGTGCTATATCGGAAAAGAAAAAAAAAACTGATATAATAAATGATAAATGATTTTGTACGGTAAGTAAATTTAAACACACCACTAAAAACAATTATTTAATCTTTTTATAAATACCCGACGCGTTTCAAAGATAAAGTTTTATGATGACGGATGAAGTTTTGTCTTCGAAGCGCGTCAAATATTTACAAAAAAATTAAATAATTGTTTTTAGTGGTGTGTTTAAATTTACTTACTGTACAATAAACGTAAACAATATGTCTAATAAACAGATGTAATGATAAATGATTTTATTTGTAATAAACGAATTTTTGATTTTTTTAGTTTTTTCCATGACTATTAAAACCATCAATCTTCGGAAATATTTTTTTTTTTCAGTCGAAATCAGGCAAAGCGAATATGAACTCGTTTTAAGATGGAAAACATCTTTCTAGTTTTGCATTTGTCACATTGGTATTGTAATCAAAGTTTTTGTGAGTTGAAAGTGATTCAATAAAAAGCTTTTCTTCATTTAGTATGTTTAAAAGTGCAATGGAAAACTGTGAAATACTTGTCTAGAATAAACAAATTTTAGTTTGGCTTTCAAAAAAAAAAAAAAAAAAAAAAAGTGGATAAGGTTTACACTTTTATCATACTGGTTCTCTCGTTGAATTCTTCTCATAGAATTATTCAGCAGAAAATAAATATTTAGGGTAAATAGATCTGTTTTTTACTATAAATGCGGTCGCAATACACTCCACAATTTTAGAAGTACTAAGCTGTTCCAAATTTTCCGCATTATATACGAGAATATATTTGTAAAATTATAAAAAGTCTGCTTAACACTCTTCGAATTAAATTAGCGACAATATTACGAGATTGCGCTATGACGTCTTATGGAACATCGGCCAGCAAAAAATAAATGCGTTATTTTTCGATAATCCTAACAAGTCTGCGAATAGCTGAATCGTTTTATCAATAGTTCAGATAAGACGGGCAATTTTTTGAAACATTTAATAAAGCAGTATTCTTGAAAATACCGCTAATCTCCGTGGACATTTCGAGAAGATATCTCGGCGAATTTACAAAAAAAAAAAATAGTCTTACCGATTTAGATTTTTTGCGTGCCTTATTACAAGATTCAGCTGGTATGCCTATCATTTCGGAATAACTTCTTATTCAACAATTTTAATTCATGCGTGACATTTTTTAACACGCCGGGGTTGTTATTCCATTAATTATACGTTAAGCTATTTAAGCTATTTGCGTATTTTTCGGTTATCCTTTTCTAAACTGCCTTGTGGTATTCGTAATGGGAAATAATTTTTGGTTATTCGGTGCGTTTTAAAATATTGAATACGATGTTTCGTAAATTTCTCTAACAATCTGATCACGAACAACATTCAACATACTTTGTAATGCGATTAGTTTTGAATAATTTCGGATGTTTAAATGCCGAATTACGTTTTTGTAAGGAATGCGCGGTTAAATTGATTAATACTGTAAACAATCCGCCATTTTCAATTTTTTTCATCATGCCGCCTTAAAGCTATAATTCGAACTTGTCGCAGGATTTTATGCAGTCGATTAATCTTTTTCGGATAATATTTCGTTCGTTACAGTTCTGACACTCTGTAGGCCTCGCTAAAAGTTGTTCGGAAATATTGTCCTAAAGAGGCGAGAAGGAAACGATATTTAAATGATATTTTCGCGTGTTTTTGTGCGATTTCGTGTTTTTCGTACTTTCATTTCGTTCGTACTTCCGAAATAATTCTGCAGCCGCGCGGAATCACCGTTAAAAATTAAAATAACGTGCTCGTACTCCTTCGTGTTTAATTCTATTATAACATTCATTATCGAAAAATCTAATCTATTTTTAATTTTTTATTTTTAATTAAATCTTCATCGCCAGCGAGACATCATCTTTATATTTCTGTGTTTTCTTCACACGACGATGATTGAAAGAAATTCAAATTTTTTATGTATTCGTTAAATTCGTAGTCATTTGAAATATAAGAGATCATTGTTTTTGAGAGATGTTACCATGATCAAAAGGATAATAATATTTTCAATTTTAATTCGGTATAAATTTAAAAAATCGGTAAATAGCCGACGTTGAAAATGTTATTTCTGTTGTAAATGAGTGATTAAAAATTTATTATATTAATAACGCGTGATTTTGCCGCTACTTTCAATTAGGGAAATATCAATGGGTCAATTTATGCCGACATAGGCGTGAAATAATTTTCGAAAAGAACTTAAACGACGAAGCAAATTTTAACATTCCGACATTTTCCGGAACTTGGGGAGAAAATTCATTTTCCGTGGGTACCGTAGATCTAGAATAACATATCAATCAGGAAAAAGCCTGTCGCAAAGCGAAAACTCTCTCTCGGCATTCTTATTCCGATGACATCAACTTATTAGCTCAGTGTCATTGAGACTACTGGATTTCTCTCTCTCACTCTTTTTGAATCGTGTATCTCTAGAAGGGACATCGTGACACAGAAATGTTGTCATCGTTGAGTAATTTACGCCATCTGTTTCTATTGTATGCTTCATGAACACATTCACTGAAGCTTTTCCCGGTAAATTCTCGAATCCCATCCAACCAGCCTAGAGGTACGACCTCGTTTTCCGTGTACTCTAAAACGGTCGGATGGGATTCTTTACGGGTCCTTTTTCTTCAATCGTATGATGGCAAAGAACTGTCACTGACACCTGTCTTCCGATCATAATGTTGTTGTTATGAGCGTTATAATTCTAAAACTATATCTCTACAACGAACGTTTATTAATGATACCACAAACCGGACTACTCGAACGTAATGCGAAATAACATCAACCTAAGGGCGAGACCAAAAATTCCTTATGACACTGACGCTACAATTAATAACTTCACCGATTTCGTATTGCAATAATTCTATTTCGTGACTAATACGAAAACTTATACAAATTAGACAACGTGAATATCATTCGCTATAAAACAACTTTGTACTCCAGTGGCAGTTAAAAACTTTAATGAATAAACAAAAAAAAATCGCAACAATCGATTACGGATAGTAAATAACGGATGAGACCGAACAACCGTTTTCATACAAAACACAATGGAAACTAGGTTGGAATAGACAAGAAAAAGGGTTGTTAAATGCTTTGCAGATTCTTCACTCCGCTTTCCGATATCGAATCACACTTAAAATATGTATGAAATGCGGAGAACGGATAAACATAAATTGCAACATCATTTCCTAACGGAGAAGTGTATTCAAAGGTATTTCGAAAACCGCTTGCACAAGAAACTCCCACAATGGTTACTATCGCGAACGTATATAGTATGTATATATTCTCAATGGTACACTCAGAATCGGATACTTCCCCAAAACATGGAAAGAATTGGTGATCATCATGATTCGAAAACTGGAAAAAGCTGAAATTTTGTCACCGACCAGAGTCAGTCGTTCTTTTCACCGAAGTTTTAGAGAAGCCACAACCGTATTATTATTTTTCGTAAAACCCACGTCGGACATAATACGTGTTAGCGTTTCAAACGAATAAAAGAACTGTCCATATTTGGAACAAACAATGAAAGGCAAGAATGACTGGAAACGCGGTATATACGCATGAAAATTGTTTTTATCAGGTAGCTATAAAACTCGCTTCCGATTGATTATGGGAGGATAAAACAGTGAGCCGGTTTATAGCTCTACCTGATAACAATGTTCATGCTTATATACCGCGCTGCCAATTATCCTTGGCTTTCATTGTTTGCTCCGAATATATTGGCAGTGATTCTATCTGTTGAACGTTAACACGTAATATATGTCTGACGTGGGATTTGCCGAAAATATTAACACGGTTCCATCGATGAAGCACGTTAAAAATTATATTTTAGAAAAGCTCGTTGAAGAGAAACGTCTCATTTCGCTCTATTAAAAACCCCCGTGATATAATTTCGAATCATCAACTTGGCTTCCGTTCGATCACGGGCAATAGAGCTGGCACAGTTTTTTCAGCGCTTGAACAAATATGTGGTCGGAAGTTTTTCTCGACGTTGCTTATGCTTTTGATAAAGTGCGATACCCGGGACTGCTGTGCAAGCTAAAGCGGGTTCTTCCTTTGGATCTGTACAAGCTACTTACCTCGTACCTAAACGAAAAAACTTTTATCGCCCGCATTCATCTGTCTCGGAAGAATATGTCGTACCTAGAGTCTCGTGCAGATATAGCACTCTCCGGCCAACACTCTGATTCCATTTACCCTGCCGACATACCGACTTTCTGTCAGACAATCATAGCTACTCGTTTACCAACGATGTAGCTGTTCTTGCATCCAGTTTCGCTTTAGAATATGCTAATGCGCCTATTCACAATCATGTACATCGGACAGCCACAACTTATAAAATTCAATCCAGCCGAGTTTTACAGTAATAAAAAGGTCATCCGCTCCGCATTTAGCATTTACAACTCTCCATAATTCCACAAGCTATGTTCGTTATCTTGGTATGTACGCGGGAAGATAGACGGCTTTTACATTTCTCGAATGAAGGCAAATATTAACAGGCGTAGACTATATTGCTGTTAGGAAGAAAGCCATCTCTGAGACTATCAAACGGCAACTGTAGGTCCCGGTCTGGCATCAAAGATTGAAATTATAATATACACATCATCGAAAAATCGAAACATCGTAGCAAAATACGTACCTAATTTAACGTTACACTGCGATCTACACGCACTCTTGACTTTCACATAGAGAAATAGGCAAGATTTTTCGAAAAATTGGTATTTAGCTCAAACCCGAACGTCGCATATGCTCGCCGAACCTTCCAGGAAATCCCTAGGGGACGTTTCAAGTGTAGGAAATAGTTTATTATTTCGTACGTCATATAGAGTCAATGATGAAATGATAAGAAGGCCGATGAAAAAAAAGACAGCGCACCTAGTCATCTGCGATGGGCTCACAAAGCACACCTCTAGGGCCAACTTTGTCAACTAGTCCTACGCTGCATCCAATAATATTTTGATTCCATCCTCCCTCCAAAGCCTGTAAGGGAAATTCGGTTAGGATATGGTTCATAGTCTGCATTTTTTCCCCACAGTCGTATGCTAGGTCTTCTCTGATTTTTCATTTTTCAGAAATGGTGTTGCCACGCGCGTTACTACCTCGTATTTAAGATACGTTGTACGCCATAGAGGTAATTGTTTCGTTGTTCATAGTCGTATCTATCAACCGTCTTGTCTAATCCTTAATCTTAATCTCGTGTCCCACTAAAGTTGCTGGATTAATCTTATTCTTCTTCGCCATTTCCTCCGCTCTTCCTCCGTCAACGCTATTGCTTGATAATGTATTGGTCCAGAGCAAAAAAAAAAAACAACAAATGAACAGGCACAAAACATCTTTCAACGACTAAAATTTATCTAAACATACTGTCGAATACTTACTGGCTACGATGATCACGTGTTCGCATTAAACTGACTTTTAACTGAAACTGCGTAGCGCCAAAACAAGCAACCAGAGATATCTCAAGCAGGAAAATGTCAAAATGAATTAGGCGTTCACAACGATGTTATCAAGAGACAGATGGTAAATTATGTTCCAATCGAGAAGTTATAAATCGAAGGTAATCAAAAGAAGAGCCAGTATCCAGACGGGTGCTGACGATTGCAATCGAAATCAGTCGATGGTATTTATCGATTTATATTTCAGCACTAGACGGACAAAATGAACGCTTCCTTTTTCAGTTGCTCTAGAGGCATTTAAATGGTCTTAGCATAGTTCCACACAACTGAATGTAACCGAATTTGATGTTCGTATAATTTTTGGAACACGCCGACCAACAGAACGCCCACGAAGATTACTCAGCAAACATTTTGGGACATTTGAAACGATTTATGCGAGTTAGTGAACGATGATGATCAGACACTCTGAGTAATGCAGAGAGAGGAAAATAAAAATCAGAGGTGTTTTAAGTTGTTTATCTGAAAAATAATTCAACGAATTTCTTTTATAATTGAACATAGAGTTTGCTTGTAATATTATTGTTAGGAATAATTTTAATTTTTCTTTAAGGGGGAGGAGGTGCCGCAATGTTTATGTACAAATCGCCGCTACTGGTAACTGATGTACGAAACGGTTATTTTATGAAATGTTCAACGCGACGTGAAAAAAAAGCATTGCGCATCGATTTCTTATGGACACGGATTATTAAACATTAAATTGATCTTCTCGCATGTAAGTTCAACACAAACTACCGACTAAAAGGCGTTCTTTCAGGTCGACGTTTAAATCACCCCTGAGAATGATCAGAATGAAGTAGTTTCTCTTTTTCCAATTCCAATGAGCAGAAAAATCATTTTACAATCGTTTCTTCTTATTTGAAACGTTTAACTTCGCTATATTCTCTTGCGCTGGTTTTTATTACTAGAGAACCCAAATTTCGGTGCTTTTTTAGTCATAAAAGATTTTGAATGAATTCTATGTATGGAACATATAATAAAAAAAAAAAAGAAAAAAGAATAAAACACTTTTTCTTTTTAGCAGTAGCTTCTGATATATTGACAAATTAATTTTGATACGAAGTCGCAGCCGTTGCTTCTTTTAAAATGCAAATTTGGAGACTTCTTTGGCGGAAACAGTGGAAATGTGAGAAATATTTCTTAACGGTAAAGACGGGTAGTAGATTAAGAAGAAAATTAATAAAAAGGAAAAAAAGATATTTCGTGAAATAGCGGCAGAAGCATTAAGGAATAAACGAGAAGAAAAAGATAAGGAGAAGTAGAGATATAAATAATTCGGATGTAACTCACGAGTATTCATCAAAGAAATTGGTGATTAATAAACTGCTGGGAAACAAGAAATTTTAAAGTTTGCAGAAATATACCCGGAAAGATGAAAACTACGGCGCGTGGCATAATTTTCACTCGAATGTTAGTGACTGAACAGCTGTTTCTTTTCTCTGGTATATTTTTCTTCGGCCAAGCTCAGCTCTCTTATACTTCACTCCGACAGAGTCGGGATAAGTTTCGTTATATTTTTATCCATCCTGTTACATCCATCCATTCCTGCTTGTTAAGCTTCCTTTAAATTTTTTCATTACTACATCTCTGACTTACATCTGACGCTTTCATTAATTGCCACAAACATTCTTCGTCATTCGGCGTTCAATTTTATTCAGTATCCCCCCCCCCCCCAAAAAAAACATTTGTATAATCCAAAGCAAACTTTACTATTCTCCGTAAATTCCAAAATACGCTTTGAGAAAGTTTTAAAGATTTTTAGTATTCACACATTTTACGTCTTTATTCTCATCATTTTACTCCCTACATGTAGCGGAGAATCGTATAAAGTTTTATTCATGATTCACCATAGATCAGTTATTAGAAACTATCAACTCCAGTATCTGGGTTCGATTTCGTGCGGCGACCGGAAATTATTTGCTAGAAAAATAACGCCTAATAGAGGCCCCACTTCTATATGAAATTCTGTATATTTTTTAAAACCGGAAATTATTGAATATTTTCAAACATTGAGGCTTAACTCACACGGAATACTTTTCGACCACAGCAAAACCACAAAATAGTGGTCGATAGTGGGTAATTTTATTTGGAACATCGAAATGATGGGAAATAACGCAATACTACTGAGACGGCTGTCGTCAGCTCTAACGGCAGTCGCAACATGTAGCTTTTCAAACGACACAAAATTGTGGTTCAAAAGTGGTCGGTTGCGACCACAGTATGACTATAGTATAGTCAAAAAATTGTGGTAAAAAAGTGGTTCGCGTGATTTAAGCCTAAAAGAGAAATCTTGCGTTAATTTTAGTATTTGTGATTGAAATCTTGAAGAGGAAATCCCCTGGAACCTATGTTCTGCTACCGGCACTGCATGCGAGCTTTTTGAACAATTTTGTCAATTATAGTAGAGCGGGGCTAGTTGAGCGATCAAGATAGTATCTTGAAAACTACACACTGCACGCTGATTCATCAAATTGCGGAAAGTAGCGACATGGGAGAGGAACTCATCACACGACCGACAGTAATAACTTGTCAATCGAGTGACGTACATGCACGTTTTGCTTATTTTGCGTCGAAAAAGTAATAAATTAGTTTCGGTTCATTTTTCTTCTGTACGCGTTAAAAATTATCCGTTTTAGATCGCGTAAATATCAAAACTTTCATAAATCTATTGCACCTATGATATCTAGAAAGGACTTGTTTTTTTTTCAAATATTTCGGTTGGGGCTAGTTGGGCAATTATTACTCAACTAACTCCAAGTTTGAAATGAAAGCAATATATGTATTTCTTTTCATTGCGCTTCTTCGCAAGATACTTGTCTACAAAATAACCCGGAAAAGACAATAACTATCTAGAATATATCAAAAATTGTTGCAGATTCACTGCCCTTTGTTCAGACGCGAGGGTTTCCAAAAGATGGGTAACTCTTCACTTAATGCGGAGACATTATTAGTGACGATGAGTTTTTACTGTTATTTGTAACCGACTATCCGGATCCGGAATCTGTCTGGTTGGAAAAAGATCATAATGTAAGTGAACCTGCGGCTGACGCAGGAAGAAAGCCCACGATAAACGCATCTGAAGGTGGAAAGAGAAGGAGAAGAGAGATAAAGAATTCTATGTTGAAAAAGTTTCTGAGTGTAAGAGTGACAAAGACCAGTGGGAAGTTAAGAGAAAGGAGTTTGGAGCACAGAGAAGGGGAAGAAGATGCACATTATCAAATGCAGAACAGGCATTGACAAAGGAAGCGGCGGTAAATTTCTTTGATAGGAAAGATTTATAAATATATCTGCAAGCAAATGATTGATGCAATTAATTGGGCGGAGCCCGGGGCGCAAACCGAACATATTTGAGAAGACTAGACTATTATGCTCGAGCCACCGGACGAAACGATTTTTTATTAAGTCTTCAAAGAGTTTGAAGAGGCTAGGGAGATAGGACACGGAAAGTGTCTGATTTTTTTTAGGAATCGAAACGGCGATGGAGTCGTTCCAAGGCGTAGGAGAAAAAAATCAGAGAGTAAAAAAGAGTTTAAAATATTCAGAAGAGAGAGCAGCGAGGAAGGAGAGAGTTTTTTAAGAATAAAGGAAAGAAAGGTGGTCCAAGCCAGGAGCAGAAGTAGAGGATTTATTAGGGACGGACACGAGTTCATCATAGCGGAAAGGAGAAGATGGGAAATGAGGTTCTGAGATATTCGGGAGCGGAGAAATGTTCGATTCCTCGAAAGAGGGCACATAGTGCGAGAAAAAATGCAGTTTAGGCAATGGTGGGTAGGAAAGGCGGGGAAGCTCGCGAACGAGAGATCTAAAGCAACTTCGCGCTCTTCATTCGTCTAATTGAGTAGAGGTATAAGAAAATGAACGACCGCGCGTAAAAGAAGTAGGAGGGGTAGGAAGCAGAAAGAACAGAATATAGAGATCATGGAGTGAAGAAATTGTACTTAAAAACGTTTTTTTAGACAAGTGATGAAAGTAATGTAGATAACTATACTTGCATCTGGTTTGCTGCGTCGATTATTCTAAAAGTTTATTAAAGCAGTGCCAAGTTTGTGGGGAATAGGGAACATAAAATGTGTGCGCCAAATCCTACTCTTACTTGTGTTTGCGTTATTTGCGACAGCGATAACGATGATTAATTTCTTATGTCACATTAATGTTTTTCTTTCTATTTAAACCGCAATCGATCATTACGTAACTGTAAGTGTATGATTTTAAGCGGAAAGATGAGTCTATTCCAAAAATTAAACCAACGAAATGTTTTGCTTATGTCGATTATATTTTTATTTTTAATATTTGAAAAAAGAGTTAGTTCCGTTTCACTATTGCACCACTAAGAAAAAACATTTTTATAGTAAAACTTTAGAGTCGGTATTTTAAAAAACCAAACAATAACAAAATCAATTTTATTATTAATTACATAAAAATTCGGAACTTTTAACAATACCAGTTAATTTCTGCACAAGCTAAATAAATATCGATAGAAAGTCGGAGTAAGTGGAAAAATTTGAGTATTAAAAGTGTAAAAGTTTCTAATAACACCTGTGAAATTTGCGGGTGAAATGCGTTATTTTTAAATATAAACTTGCGCGTTTAGCGATCTGAGCGAGGAATTATTTTACCTGGCTCGTTTTTTTTTTTGACCGCTTCGGTTGTAATCATCGGCGTTGTAGTTAAATGTGCGGTAATCGATTTGCCGGAAATACATTTCACATTTCGCATTACACGCTGCAGCGGACATCGGACCTCACTAGATACATTCGTTTTTGCTAGATTTTGTTTAAACTCTTGTTTAACGGCATCATACGAGAAAAGCAATCAGATCGTGTCCCATCGCAAATTGATCATTTCAGGATGCCGATTACGATCTAACAGTCGGCGTATACACATGAATTATGTTTTCTCCGCGAAGGAATTTCCAGACATGCAACTGGCAGCTGCGGTCTTGTTTACTGAAATATGATAGCAGTGTCATGGTTCGATGATTTTTACATTTCGCTCGTGACTACATTTTGTGCACATCGATACCTACCGACTCACCTAGTTTTATTTATAGACGATTTTTCGTTTTACGCCACTCCGTGCGGTTATTTTATCCTTTGTGCCGTTGCTTTGAAGAATAGTTCTCTGCAGTTCGAACGCATTTAGCCGGGCCGACTGTTCTAGTCGTTGCTTGCCGGTAACTTTCGATTCATCTTTCGTCAGATCAGATTTCGTTTTAGCGTCATCGCAACAGCTTCTCTTTCGTTATCACTAGTAATCAACGTCGACCATTTTCCGCTGCGGTTTCTGCATCGTTCTCCTTAAGCGGTATCCACTGTTATTCGTGAGAATTTCAGTTGGACTCGTTCGATTTAGGTCATTCTCTTAGACTGACGAAGGTTATTTGCCGTTTCTGCATATTATTTTTTAGTACGCTTTTACCCTTGCAGCGGTACCTTTTGCTTGTTTCACCGTCGCCGGAGCGCTTATTTGTCTTTGCCGCTATCTTATCCAAAATTTAAATTGCAACGAAAATTATAGGTGTAATTTGTGTTCTCTGTAAAATTGCGCGATTCAGCAGTGCGTCCTAGAAGCTAACATTCTCTGTACAATATTTAACGATTTTCGTTGAAAAGGCCTTCCCTCCCGTACCTTTACGTCTACATCAGATTTCTATTTCGCATTTAGAAGTTAGATAGATTTTCGAAAAGCTTCCGCCAAAAAATGATAATCACGAATAGCATAAATAACAAACTTAAAGATTAAGAAGGGGAACGGTGACTGAAACTCGATACTCCAATTTTACCAGCGTAGCCGGGGAGAAATCTATTTGCGAGGGCTTGTTTGGACACACACATACGTTGGAATATCTTAGGGCAACGGAGATGACTTTACAGAATTTTGATTAACGCTGGGTATTCAGCGTTGTTCGTTGATCGATTATATGTAAACAAATGACGAATGGTTGTAAATAAAATTTTCCCGTAAAAACACTACGAGTAATTTTTGTAAGGGAACTCTGAGGTTGGGGTGGGAAGTGATTGATTGCGAATGATATATAAGGCTTTAGAGGTTTATTTTCTGAAGTATAGTTAAAATTACCGCATTTCCCAAATCAGGGAAATTTCTCATTCTTATCAGTTTACTTTTTGCGTTTTAAAGACAAAGACGGGCTCTGTAATAATTCGAAATAATACAATATTCGCGGATTGTTTGGTTTCTAAAATTATTCCACCAACCGTATCCGAGATTAATGTATTAGTTGTTTGCAATTTGACGTTAACGAATCAGGTGTATATGTAGAGTGTTAATAAATGTTTCCAAATTTTTTAAATCCGTTCAGCGGGAAAGAATTTAAAATGATCTAAATTTTAATTAGAAATATTTATAGTTGTCTTAGTGGCGTGTGGTTTGCGTTAACGATTAAATTTTAAAATTGGGTTGAAATTTATCGGAGCAACGTACACACATTAGAGATCCTTTGCTAGAGTATCGACTCAGCATCATCAACGATAAACCAAAAAAACAAATCGCGTCTTGATTAAATGGAAAGATAGCTAGGAATATAGAAAGATAATTCTCGGCCATGTGACACGGAAAAGGAACAACAGTTTAGAAAGGGTAATTATACAGGGATCAATCGGGTGTACCGCTTTTAAGAGGCATTAATTCTTTATTTCGAAATGATTGTTGTCTTTTAAAAAAGTGAGAAAAAAAAAAAAGGACATTTGATTTTACGAATAATAAATACGGTTTTCCCTAGCAACAACGCATCTTATCGTTCTATGGGATTGTAGCTGAAATAATGAGCAATTTTAGAAAATTATTATTCAGCATATTACAAAACCAAAAGGAGTGTTCGGCTTTGCTGATTATGTAGCGCAGATCAGGCATAAACGTATGATTTTCACATACTAATATCTGACTTGGAACAAAATGATCATTGTATCGTAAACTGTTTAGAATTCACGGCTCAAAATCTCCCCGTATCAATACAAAGATCTGTTCATTCCATTCAGTTGCGTATATATGCCTTTTCGACTTTGCGTTTTATCCGCCGTTAATTTTATCGGGAAAAGTATTTTTATATATTAATAATTTTGAGTTAAATGGATTTAAATGTTATTTTAATTACATAATTAAGTATAAATGTCGTCACAATAAAAAATGTTACTTATAATAATGCATTTGTATCAATTGTTCTAGACGGAATTTCTTATTCAATGATTTAGTGCGTCAGCGACTTTGTATCTAATTTGAGTTAATTCGCGACGGAACTAACCCTATGAACGTGCTTTGTAGTTATTTGCAATACAAAGAGTCTAGTAAGTCTCATTTCGCTAGCACTCCAAAAAAAGCCTCGGAGAGTGAGTACACTTGAGGATAGGCTCCTGCGGTGACTTGAGAATAATCGGAATAATATTTTCCAGACTGTCGTGTATAGTTTCAGAGACCTGGTTCGGGTAAAACAGGCTGTAT
Source organism: Icerya purchasi (assembly GCA_039619475.1). Classification (NCBI taxonomy): domain Eukaryota; kingdom Metazoa; phylum Arthropoda; class Insecta; order Hemiptera; family Monophlebidae; genus Icerya; species Icerya purchasi. Next base: position 288,315,661 of record CM077116.1, read on the forward strand.
TTCTCATTTTATTAAAAACGCATACTCTTATACATTATTAATAAAGAATTTTTATCGGCGAACTTTTCCGATGTTAGAGGTGCGTTTGATAATATTCATTTGCCGTTTCTTTTCGATTAAATTGAGATAGGCATTTCAGCCAGCAGCGTCAAGTTAGCCTCCCCCCCCATGACGGAATTTTAAAATCAAATTCAACTAAACGAATTGTGCCCGTTTTGTGCCGAATTGTGCTGATAATAAAAAGTTTTGTGCCGCACTTTAACACGTGGTATTAGTAAAAATTGTCCTGGGGGGCTAACTTGACGATAGCCCCCCCAAAAATTTGAGAATTTAAAAAAAGTAATTATGCCATTAGATAGCAATAGTTTTGTGCCGCTAATAAAAAGTTTTGTGCCGCACTCTAACACCCAGCAATAGTAAATAATTGATCCTGAAAGGCTAACTTGACGATAGCCCCCCCAAAAATTTGAGAAATTAAAAAAAGTAATTATGCCACTAGATAGCAGTAGTTTTGTGCCGATTTGTGCCGCTAATAAAAAATTTTGTGCCGCACTCTAACACCCAGCAATAGTAAATAATTGATCCTGAAAGGCTAACTTGACGATAGCCCCCCCAAAAATTTGAGAAATTAAAAAAAGTAATTATGCCATTAGATAACAATAGTTTTGTGCCGATTTGTGCCGCACTCTAACACTCAGCAATAGTAAATAATTGATCCTGAAAGGCTAAATTCACGATAGCCCCCCCAAAAATTTGAGAATTTAAAAAAAGTAATTATGCCATTAGATAGCAATAGTTTTGTGCCGATTTGTGCCGCTAATAAAAAATTTTGTGCCGCACTCTGACACCCAGTAATAGTAAATAATTGATCCTGGGAGGCTAAATTCACGATAGCCCCCCCAAAATTTAAGAATTTTAAAAAAGTAATTATGCCATTAGATAACAATAGTTTTGTGCCGATTTGTGCCGCTAATAAAAAATTTTGTGCCGCACTCTAACACTCAGCAATAGTAAATAATTGATCCTGAAAGGCTAAATTCACGATAGCCCCCCCAAAAATTTGAGAATTTAAAAAAAGTAATTATGCCATTAGATAGCAATAGTTTTGTGCCGATTTGTGCCGCTAATAAAAAATTTTGTGCCGCACTCTGACACCCAGTAATAGTAAATAATTGATCCTGGGAGGCTAAATTCACGATAGCCCCCCCAAAATTTAAGAATTTTAAAAAAGTAATTATGCCATTAGATAACAATAGTTTTGTGCCGATTTGTGCCGCTAATAACAAATTTTATGCTCCTTTTTAGTGCTATTTGTTTTTAAAAGAAAACAATTTACGTTATGGTAGCAACTGGAGGTAAAATTATTTACCGGTGGAGCTGTTTATATAATCATTTTGCCAGTTTTTTTTTTTCTAATTGTTTCTGGGTAGAAGTCCTCGCTTGATCTTTCACTTCTCGATTATGACCGTGTACTTGAAAAATCCGTAAAAATGAGCCGGCCGCCACTTGCTACTATATCTGTATAATAATATACATCTTAGTTCGCGTGTGTAGGCATGAGTATCTCCGGACGCAGTTATATTCTGGGAAATATATCCGTGGTCGGATATACATATATGTGACGACATGATTTAATATATCTCAACTTCGAAAGACGTCACACAATGAACAAATGTTGCCATTCCAAACACAGTATATCTCTGATCCGAAAGGCGTCAGCTGAGCGCGCAACTGTCAAAATCTGCCTTATCAGTACCGTTTCACAGAATTAGGTCGTGTTCATAGAATGCACTATAGAGAGGCAATAGCGACAGTGTGATTTAACATTTTCAAATCTGGGTGAGTAATGTGACCCAGGAATTTAATGCTAGGTGTTATTTGACGTGATGCGAACTAGCTATTTTATCGAACAAAGTGCTGATAATCTGAATTGCGCGAAAAAAATCCACATCGTGTTCAGGGACTTTCTGTTGCTTTGTGCGTTCTGAGTACTACACGGATTCAGGGTTGAATATATAGCGAAGAGTGCTATTATTATCGTTGGGCAATTATGAGATATACTAATGGAATCACTCGATTATGAATGCATCTCGGGATATTTCGATTATTGTTGTTATTGGTTTGGTCCCATTTTACCTAATTCCTATTTCGCCTAAAAATGAAACGACACAGAAAAAAAAAAAATCGAAAAAATCAACTTGGCAACATGGACACCTTTGGTGGGCAGGAAAAAAGACAAGAAAGTGGCTAGAGAAACAAAAGCGATTGAAAAACAGAATAGTTGAAAAATGTACACGTGCGATTTTACGTCGCGCGCTATTGAATTGCTTTTGCTTGGTGGTATTGTATGTTGGGACGCGAGCAAAAAAAATTAATGTAAATGTTGCATTTATCGCAAAAATAACTCCATTTCTACTTTGCAATCTCATTATTCCTTTTTTAACATGTCGCATATCACTACGTACTAAAGCTTTGCACCATGAAGCCGCAATTTAGTGTGATTCGGGTAATGTGTACATATTACCGTACTGAAGAAAATTAATTTTATCTGGAATATTATAACCTGTCACTTGTGTATAAAAAACAGAAATTCTGACTTGGTCTAGTATAATAATGGATGTATCATTTATAAAAATAAATTGAGCAAGTAAATATATCTAATATTTATTAGTTAAAATTTTTATTGCAAATTGTTTTAAATGAAATGGTAGTATTCATCAATTAGAATTCGGCAACAGGAATAAAAAAACTGTTATTCCTATTAAAAAATTATTTTTCTTTTCATTTGCTATAAATTTTTGTTTTTTTATGTCAAAAGTATATTGTAAAATATTTGGTTAATTACATGCAATATCGTCCTTTTTATACTCTTTCCCCTCCATTTTTCAGCATTAAACTGTAATCTATTGACAATTTATTGAATTAAAACATTTTAAATAGTAAAATGAAATGTTTTTTTTCTTTTTTTTTTTGGATTTACCAAAAAATGGTGTCCATCCAGCAGACTTAAGAGATTATAAAAGAAAGAAGAGAAATATTAGAATTTAATTCGATTGGACACTAAGGAAAATAAGGACTGCAAACGAGAAAAGCAAAAGTAATTGTACGAGGTGGGTATTATTTCAAAAGTAGAAAAAGTAAAAAAAATTACCGTGGAACCTGATTCAGAATGAAGGCTTCAGTTTAAAATTCGACAATGATAACGCGTTGTTTGCAACACGAAATCATTTGTACGTTTGTCTGATTTTTTTTTATTCGCTGAGTAAGCGAAATCTTAGGATTAGGCGAAATGGAAAGTTACCTTGTTGTTATTCCACAAGGCGGATTGGGATATGTTTTCAGTTAAAGTAAACGTTCCCAGCGAGCCATCCGAATCTTTATCAGAGAACATCAACTCCTTTATCAACGCTATTACAAATGCTGCTCTAGCATCCATTCCTAGGTCTGTCCCAACAAACAGATCCCGACGAGTCCCATGGTGGTGTCCCGAAATAGGAACAGCCATACGCCAGTGTAAACATGCCCTTAGGAAGTTTAAATCAACAGGCTTATATCCTGATTTGATCGAATTTAAAAAACGCCGCGCAGCTGCGAGGAGCCTCGTTAGGCGCAAAAAACAGGAATCTTGGCAGCAATTTATGCATTCAATCTCCATAAATACTTCTAGTCACAATATTTGGCACAAAATTAAGGCACTGAACGGTATTAATCGTGCGACCCCTTCTTTTTCGATAAACCAGAATGGTTCCATGTTATCTGACCCGTTGGAAGTCGCAAATGCTTTTGCGAATCATTTTGCAATGGAGTCATCCTCATCGTCATATTCGTCTGCTTTCTCTTTAAAGAAATATTCCACGGAACAACAACCAATAACTATCATCTCTGACTCCTCACTTTCCTACAATTGCCATTTCACCATTTCTGAACTAGACTATCAACTCCAGTACCATACTGCAAATAGCGCGCCTGGGCCCGATTCCATCCATCCTTATATGTTAAAACACTTACCTCCGTCAGCGAAAAACTTCCTCTTACATATCTATAACCAAATATGGTTCTCCGGATCGATCCCTGAGCCATGGAAATTAACAGTTGTTATTCCTATTCTGAAGCAAAATAAAGATCCTCTTTTTCCACAAAACTACAGGCCTATATCCCTCATAAGTGTCCTCACAAAAACGCTGGAAAAAATGGTTAATCGGCGTCTCCTTTTCTTCCTTGAACAGAATAATCTCCTATCCTCGTCACAAGCCGGAGGGCGTAAGAAGCGTACTACAGTTAATCATCTGCTGAGCCTACAAAGGCAAATATTAACAGCATTTCACAGACGCCAACATGTATACCCCGTCTTTTTCGATATAGAAAAGGCGTTCGACAGAGTATGGCGATACGGCCTCTTATCCAAGCTGACAACAGCTGGTATAAGTGGAAACATGGCCAAGTATCTGAATAATTTTTTAACAAACAGAACGTTCCATGTTAAGATTGGTTCGTCAACATCGAGCACCATTCAAACTGAGAATGGCTTACCACAAGGATCTGCCCTTAGTGCAACCTTGTTTATTTTTTATATCAATGATATAAATGATTGTATTGCTCCGCCTGTAAACGCCCGGCTCTACTTTGACGACTTAAACATTTCCCTGTCTTCCAGTTTTCCAGCAAATGCTCAAAAAATCCTACAAAAAACTATTTCAAAACTACAATCCTGGTGTAACAATAATGGTCTTGTGTTTTCTCCGTCTAAGTCTATCTGTGTTGATTTCTATAGGGGACGTCAAAACTCTTCCAGCATTCGCCTCAATCTAGAAAATTCCTCACTTCATTTCCACCCTACTGCTGCTTTCCTTGGACTACTGTTCGATCAAAAGCTAACTTGGCGATCCCACATATCAAATCTTAAAGTTAAATGTCATAAATTCCTATCTATTCTTAAATATGTATCAAACACAAAGTATAATGTACCTCCGAAAACTCTCCTCTCCATATACAAATCCTTAGTCATTTCCAGAATAAACTACGGGTCCCAGGCGTATGCGTCAGCCAGTCCCTCTTTACTTAAATCCCTTGATTCAATACACCACACGGCGCTCCGCACGATACTTGGCGCACATAGAACTTCCCCGTCTGTAAGTTTGTGTGCCTTGTTAGGCACTCCCCCACTAAAGTATTTCCGAACCTATTATTACCACCGTGAGACCCTCGCTCTTTTCTCTAGTAAACGCGCCTGTCCTATTGACACAAATGACCTCCCCAACACCCCAGAGTTCCCTAATGACCCTCTCCCAGAAATCCTGACTCTCCTATCGCAGCACAACGTGAGCGTAATCCCTTTCCCTAACCTAGCTCCTAACATCATGATTCCGCCGTGGGCCCCTTTAAACATTGATGTTAACTTTTCCCTGACGAAGTATAATAAACCCCTGCACCCGAATATCGTTCAGTTGACAACAGCAACAATGCAAAAATACCCCGACCACCTCTTTTTCTACACGGATGCTGCCAAGGCTACCCCAGAGGCTACTTCTTCCCCAACCGCCTGTTCCTTTGAAGTCTGCGACGTGATTCGAAGCATTCGACTGAATGACAATTGCTCGGTACTGGATGCTGAAATATACGCAGTATTTTTCTGTTTGGAATATTTTCTTTTTACAAAGCCTACATCACAGAAAGCCCTGCTGGTATCTGATTCATCCGCGGCCTTATTGAAAATTTCTAATCCCCTCACCAAACATCCTGTAGCAATTCGAACCCAGCAGGTATTATACGAACTTATTAAGAGACAGTGCTCCGTATCCTTTCTGTGGGCGCCAAGCCATGCAGGGATTCCTGGAAATGAACGCGTCGATACATCCGCCCGAGCAGAAATATATTGCCCCTCGCCTAGTAACAGCCCACCTCCACCTTATCTCTCGAACATAATCTTCAATAATCTCACGTCCTTATGGAAAACCCATTGATCCTCGTGTCAGACTTTCTCGAGGTTAATTAAACCCTCAACGGAACCATGGTGGCCAGAAAAAAGCATCTCCCGCAGAGATTTCTGTGCACTTAGCCACTTGCGCATAGGCCATACGGCCATGTCGCATAATTTTATTTTGCAAAGAACCCCCTCTCCTACGAATTGTCCTTTCTGTGGCCAAGATGTTGCTCCCTCAACTCCTCATATACTATGCGTCTGTCCAGCATTATCACCTCACCAGCCCCTTTCAATTAATAACAAAACAGTCACCAACATTTTTGAGAATTCCCCCGATGCAATTTTATCCATAACACAATTTATCAGAACCAGCGGAATAATCAGATATCTATAAAAAGAAACTGCGCATCTTCGTACTGTAATAGCCACAGCAGTTAAACACGGTACAGGATGTTGCTTTCACAAAAAAAAAAAAAAAAAAAAAAAAACTACTAATCATTCGGTGTTTACATATGAGAAAATATTAAATATGATAATTATATTTTATTACATGATTTGATTTTTTTTAAATTTCATCCAAGGTTAAATTTATTTCAAATTATTGTTTATTTTAATTTTAACGGTAGTTTTTGACAAATATTGATATCATTATGGGCGAAATTAATAGTAACTACAGATAGAAAAATAATAAAATTTTGGCGACAGTCATTTAATTTCTCGGGTGGTCTCGGCAACGGCCAAACGCGGCATTGTTTGTCGAAGACGCTTTCTCGGTTAAAAAATCGAGGGATATTGGCACAGCTGTTCTGACCGCTACGCCGGGGTAGCGAACTGGTTTCGATGGGTGTAGCCGAGAAGCGGAGATAGAGCAATTCTTTTGAAATGCGTACCGAGCTATGGAGCAAGGAGAAGTTTTTTGATAAAAAACCCGAAAAGGCGTACCAACAGGCTAATCGTAGCTAAATAATATTAACAACGTTCTAAAAAGATCTATTCGGCGGTGTTTTTGATATATTTTTTTTTTTGTAAGATATATTCCTTAACGAAAGGCGAGAAGACATCGTGCGATTTTCGTCACTTTACTCTAAGGCAGCGCTTACATTGGATCAGAATTCGTACAAAAAACTGATCGTACGAAATCATGCGAATTCGTACGAATAAGATGATTATAATACTTGCGGTGTTGTTTGTACGAACAGTGAATTTACAGAGAGCAGTTTATTTTTCTTCTTGGGATCGTCAGTCAAGAAGTTCATTGCCCGTTCTTTTTTTATGATTTGTTCAACAATTTAGTAAAATGGAACCAATTAATAAGTGTGTAAAATCTGATATTCTTTCTTCAATTCGACTGATTATTTTTTCAGAATTCATATTTCAAAATAAACAAACACTGAAAACGGACACTGTGACATAAACTTCGAACGAATTCTGATGAAAAAAAATATATTAGTCGCATGAAGTTGGTCGTACGAACTCGTACGATTTCGTAAGAGTTCGTACAAAAAAAATGCAAGCAATGTAACCACGTGCGTAACTCTGTATACCTTTGTTCATTCCAGAAATCAAGAAGCCTAATGTTCTGCTAGGCAGAGCTTACCGGTAGCGACACACCGTAGAGCAGTGTCTTTCAAAGTGTGGGTCGCGACCCCCTGGGGGTCGAAAACGAAACATAAGGGGGTCGCCGATTACAAATAAATTGAAAAAAAAACACGAATAAAATTGAATGATTTATTAAAAATTAAAAACAACACAAAATCAAGTATGAAATGTTTTTAGTTACTTATCATTAATTAATTATTCGTGAGATGGTTGTGCCTGTTTTTCTTTTACTAATTTGTTAAAACATGGTTGTATTTTTGATATGCAAACGATTAAGTCCTTTTCTAATTCCATTCTGTTTCTACATTTATTTTTTAATTGTGTCATTGATGAGAACGCTAATTCACATAGGTAGGATGTCGCAAATGGTACTATTAACTTCAGAGGTTCCCTAGCAAGTTCTGGGTATTTTTCTTTTCGTCTCATACGGAATTCGTCAATCGTCTGCGAATTAAATTCCATTTCAAGCATCCCGTCAGACGCAAGATCTATGTGTTTTTCTTTCATCGTTGTAGTAAGTTTAGCTAGTTCTAACGGCTTTTCCATAAAAGGATCAAGGATCCCTCTTTGTCCATCATCATCTTCAGATTTGGTTTTTGGAAAGTAATTTAATAGTTGGTCTTTCAAATTTTGCAATCCTACAATCATATTAAAAATTTCAACGTCAATTTTCACTGATTAATCACTTGAGATCTCTTCAATAATTTGCTCAACACAGGGAAATGACTCGCCATATTTCTTCATGCAAGTTATCCATAAACGAATTTTTTAAACGAACACACTGCTTTTATCCTTTGCTGTTAGAATTATGTGTGCTATAATCGTGTTTATGAACTCACTAAACACACAGAGACACAAGGGCGGATGTGGCGCGATGTTTTTCTCCCTTGTTGTGATGTTATTGACTTTTTTGTTATTGTAAACAACATTTCTGATAATTTCCGAATCTGTTTTTGGAATTCTTATTAATACTGTCACGTTTTTGAAACTGAAAACTATCTTCTCTAATGCAATTATTTTTGTGTTTGTAAATCTCCGTTGGTTCTCTGATAAGTCGTTTGGAGGTCTTACTTTCTGCACTTAGAATATTTGCACTTTCCTAATCGATTAATTTCTTACAATTTTCTACATTTAAGATCCAGTTTGTTGTGGGTATGCTGGTGAAAAGTGATATCACATGAAAACTCACCCATTGTCAGTTGTTCAATTGCAGTGATATGAGTTCTTGACAAAAGATGCAGTACCACCTACAAATGGCGCTAGTTTTTTGACTAACCATTTGGACGGTTCGTAAATAAGCAAGTCAGTACTGGCAAGGGAGAGAATACCTCCTGTATTTGTTGACAGGCCATAAAAGTTCCGTATTTTTGGATCACTTTGTAGCAACGATTTCTTTGTTAAATCTGTTTTGGTTCATAGTAACAAAAATAATAACCGGGTAACCGAAAGACAAAATATAATAATTAATAATACAAGGTTCAAAATAAAAAACTTATTCAATTAACAACGTTAAATACATAACATTAATTATTATATTTATCTTTCGGTTACCCGGTTATTATTAACGATTTATTTGTTTGAACATCCGAATCTGTTTTATTTAATAATTCTTTGAGTTTCTTGTACTTTAAAGTTGGCTCAGTTTTTTGTGTTATCGAAAAGACATATAACGGCCATCTATTGGTGGCCAATAAGACACTTGGCAAAGGTAAAACATATTTAGCTCTTACATAAAATAATTGTTGTTAAATGTTTGTGATATGGGGGTCGCAAGATTTATTCCGATCATAAAGGGGTCGTGGCATGAAAAAGTTTGAAAAACACTACCGTAGAGTGACTCTGGCGCACAAAATTTTCCAAAATTATTTGATATCTTTTTATTTTTTTTATCTTCATCCGAATCCTTTTTATCATAGAAAACGAAAAGGGAATAAAATGAGTCCCTGTGAAATGGCTCCCCGAACAGGGATACAGAAAAAAATTAGTCTATATCAACAAATATACAAATTGTTTATACGGCAGTTGCAAATAAAACAAATTGTTCCAAACCCATATTCACCTTACTAACAGACGAACGAATGTGTGAGTTTGATTACACTGCAATAATTTATGTGAACACATGAACCATACTTAATTAGGCAGATCAACCTATAGAGATGGTGTTTAACATTCTAACTAAACACAATTTTTTATTAGAAGGTCATTAAACTGAAAAGAGATTGATGACTGAAAAGTATCGTATGCACATATGTATTAAATGACAAGTAATAATAATTAACTAATTGGTTTTATTATAGGCAAAATTCAGTACAAAATTATCGCTATCTACGGACATGATCATTTTTTAAAAATTCCCAAATTTCAGGGAGAATATCGTGAATTTAGCCTTTCAGGATCAATTATTTACTATTGCTGGGTGTTAGAGTACGGCACAAAATTTTTTATTAGCGGCACAAATCGGCACAAAACTATTGCTTTCTAAAGGCATAATTACTTTTTTTAATTTCTCAAATTTTGGGGGGGCTACCGTGAATTCAGTCTCCCAGATCAATTATTTACTTTTACTGCGTGCCAGAGTGGGGCACAAAACTTTTTATTAGCGGCACAAAACTATTGCTATCTAATGGCATAATTACTTTTTTTAAATTCTCAAATTTTTGGGGGGGGCTATCGTCAAGTTAGCCTTTCAGGATCAATTATTTACTATTGCTGGGTGATAGAGTGCGGCACAAAATTTTTTATTAGCGACACAAATCGGCACAAAACTATTGCTATCTAATGGCATAATTACTTTTTTTAAATTCTCAAATTTTGGGGGGGCTATCGTCAAGTTAGCCCCTCGGGGCAATTTTTACTAGTACCACGTATTAGAGTGCGGCACAAAACTTTTTATTATCAGCACAATTCGGCACAAAACGGGCACAATTCGTTTAGTTGAATTTGATTTTAAAATTCCGTCATGGGGGGGCTAACTTGACGCTGCTATTTCAGCCGAGGTGTAAACCACCAATGTAAATTTTGTACACTATTTCCTAGAATTACTATGGAATTGCTGGATAAATCAAACTTACTCAGCGGTTTATCCCTTTGGTTTTTGCTCGGTTATGGGAATTAATCGGTAATTTGCTTACAAAAAGAATTTTATACTTTTTTAAATCCGATTTCTAATTTAGCCGTGACAAGAATTTCGTTTAAAAGTTTGACCACGGCTCCGTTTTAACTCCTTTACTATTTAACCAGTATGTTGTTCCTTTAATTTAAGAACCAGTTCTAAAATTGAAGTGCACAATGGATCAGTTGGTGCTGCACTGTTATTTGACGATGGTTTATTAAGGAAATTTAAGCTGCCGGCTGCCTTGTCGATTTTCACTGTCGAGTTGGTAGCAACGGATATAAGACATTGCAGATTATATACTTAACACAGGTAATCCAGGCCATCAGCATTTATTACGTACCGAGAGTTTAATTTATTATTTCGAATAACAGTAATTTTAATTACAAATATCGTCCTTTTATTTATGAAATCTAAACACAGATATTTTAACATTTTCAACAAACGGTGCAAAGATGAGTTTCTGCTTCACTGTGCAATGTATGAGAATGAGGCTGGTGATGCTGCAGCGAATGTCCTCATCCCCTGCTTTGGATGGTGTATTGTCACTGTTTATTCCTTTGTCCGACCTTTATTCTTACATTAAGGTTGATGGTAATAGTAGCATAGGGTAAATCAACTTTAAAAGCAGTCAGAACCAAGATGTATAGTGCGGTCAAAGTTTCCCTCTGCCCTTTGATGTTATTCTATTCTAGAATCCATCCATAGTCGACATTTGCCGGCTGGCATATGGAAGTCTAAATGTTTCGAGCCAGAATTAGGGAATGTAATGCAGCAGTCATTGCACGTAAAATTGCTCGAAGGCGTTAATCATATTGTCTCCTGTTTAACTGCAATAAATATGAACACTGCTGAAGATCGCTTCTTTTTGAACGCCTCTTGTGATATTTCATTCTCATACTATTTATAAAGTATTTTGTGTGATGATAATACATCGGGTTCTTGTTGTTTGGTTTAAATTAATTTTATTGAATAGAATTGAAACTGTTAAAATTTATGTTCTTTTATCTGTTTATCGTGAAAAAAAACTCTCGATGGTAGATTCACAGTTCCAATATTTGCTCAGTCGTGTTTGAGCGAAAAAATCAAAAACTCTTTAATGAATATAACAATAATTTGTTTCCTACAAGCTAAGTGTTGAAAATTTTTTGGAATCTGATTTGATCCCGGCTCAAAAAAAGTTAATGTTATTTAAGAGTCCACCTCTTCACTCTTAGGTTAGTATTGTAAAAGAATTTAAATTATTTTACGCTTTTTAACGCATCTTACATATAGAGCATCTGTTTTTAGTTTTTTTTTAACTATAATTTTCATTCTACTATTCCACGTCTAATGTTTTTTTAATTTTACTTTTTATTAAAGTTATTACTATTTGAGTATAATAAAACAGATTTGTGATTTAAATATTATTTACAATAGTTAAAGATTGATCTAGCTGTGAACACTTTTTTTCATTTATACATAAATTCTTATAATTTATTTATTTACTCATTCATTTATTTTTTTATTACTTATTGATTTTTCAATGTCTTTTTAGTATTCGTTTTCATGTTCAATTTCTATTGGAATAGTAGAAATTATATTAATGAAATAAATAATAAAAAAGTATAAAAAATAAAAGTAATAAAAAAAAAGAACGAATGAGTAAATAAATACTCTAATAAATGGATTAATTATAAGTATTTATGTATATAAAAAAAAAGAAAAAAAGGAGAAAAAAGTAAATGCGTACACCTGGATTCGAGAACCCGCGTATCGAGCGTACGCGTCACGAACGTTATCACTTAGGCCACGGCAATTTCAAGCGGAATGTTCTATAACTTATATACAATACATAAAGTGTGCAAAAATTTTAAATTCGTTTTTCTCGATTATATTTCAGTATTGCACCTTAATAATGTATACACATGGTATACTATCGCTCCGCCAAAAATCATTGAAATTCGTTTCTCCAAGGCCGTACGGTCTCCTTGTAAGTTTTTATTTGTATTGAAATAAATTTTTCGACATTATTCAGTAACCGTTTAAATAATAGAAAAATCATTATCAAAAATATTCGCCGATGAAAAGAAAATCTAACTTCCATTTCATGGGAGAAGTTTGCGTTCGGTTCAGTGTGCTATGCGTATGTGTGTTGTAAATATATCAATTTAAAATCATTCCATTCTCATGGTGATGACAATAACTCGGAACTTACAAATATGTTGCAGTTGAAAACCATTTAAACAGAACCGGACTAATAACTGAAGTCGGATTGCTTTTAATGAACTATATTTATTTAATTAACACAAATCTTTCCAATATAAAAACAATGCCTACAACGGTAAAATTAATTATACGAATTATAGAATAACACGCTGAGGTTGCTGATAATCCAAATTTGAATCTTCGGTAGCGGAAAGGATGAAATTCGAAAAATGAATAAATCCTGGAAATTATAACAAATCGATTTACCGATATTGGGCAACAAGGCTTTTTCACGTAGATCTTTGCGTTCGAGTTAATTTCGTGCTAACAAAATGAGGTAGAAGAGTATTTCTGGCAATTGCAGGCATTCGCTGTTTATGATTTGATCGTTGACCAAAGAAGTGAATTCTGTCCGACTCTAAAAAGCAACTTTTTTACAGACATGGCAATGCAATTTTTCACACGAGCTGTTATGCAGACGACAAAGTTTTACGACTATTTTAACTTTTCTCCCGGTGTGCAGCAACATAGATATCGAATGGAATTAGTAAATTTATCGATGTTTAAATGAGACTACATTAGTATTTTCACACCGGAATATATTAACAATAATATAATTTGAAAGTGTTGTAAACGATGTGTTTTTTTTTTACAATACATATTTAATTGAATAATAATTATGATTCTGACAAAGAGCACACGGGAACTTTGACATTTACTTAATAAAAAATCTTTCAACATCCTGTTTGTTAATATAAAATGTAGTAGTTTATAACAAATACAAATGTAACAAAAACAAATTTAAGAATAAAATGAATGCTTAAAACGTTTCTAAGTAAGCATTCATTTTATTGTTAAATTTGTTTTTGTTACATTTGTATTTGTTGTAAATTACTATATTGATATATGTATACTATTTATAATATTCAATATTTTTACAAAAACATCGATGTTTAATGAATTCGGAAAAAAGTTGAAATAATTGACAACATTTTACTGTAAGCGCCAGTTGTTTCATCCGTTTCTTCTTTCTAAAAAGAGATCGATCAATGACTATTTCTGCTCTGATCTGCAATCGTGCGCACATCCTTCTCAATCCCGATGTGAGATGAACCATTAACTCCTAGCTAACACAACTGGTTCTTATGCACATAGACACACATGTGTACCGGGTTCTAATTTGATTCATTATTTATTTATTTTTTCGTATTTTATTTTTATTCTATCGTATCTATTCAAAGTAAAGTCCACATTGTAGTATTAAATATTTTCTTACGCACGAGGAACGCTTGAACAGCGGAAAATATTTCCTTTAATAAGTGAGCATATAATAAAGTGGATCAATTACTGTCCTTTCGATAAAATGAAGGACGATTTAATCTAACTTAATTTTATGAAACTTCTTGTTTTTTTTAAACATTTGCTTGAACTTGTTTATTCCGAAAAAGAAAGAAGGGGAACGGCCGACAGCTTTGCTGTCAGAATGACACAGTTTTAAAAGATATTATGACTACCGAAAACGTTAAATCAATAATTATTAGGATGACACGGGTTAGAGAGGGAACCGTACGCGTACATTGCGTAATGAGTCGCGCACCCCGAACACGAAAACAAAAATAAAACTTAAACGTGTTAAATATCAATTTATTATTTTTAAGCGAATTTTACTTCATCCAGTTTTACCGCCGATTAATTCTATCTGATATTTTTAATAGTACGAAGCGATACGAATGTCAATGCGTTTCACAAAAACAAAAAAAAAATACGAAACAAAAAACGGGTTTCAGGGTTGAAAGTTTGCAGGACCAGCGTGATACTAATTTTTCAAAAAGTCTCTCAAAAACTTTTTCCGGCATTATAATTTTGATTCTAGTTTTTTCAGCATCTTTTAAAAACTGCATTTGTAAAACAATTAAAGACGTAAATTTCATTTCGTACTTCAATTCGACTATGCTTTGATGAGTATTAATATCTCGAAATTAAAAATGTCACGTATACCGTAAAAGTAAAGTATGTCACATACCCTTGACTAGACGTTAGGGGTTGTGAATTTAAGCTTGTCATAGTGGTATTAAGCTTAATTCAGCCTTCAAGAGAATACCGGGGGCCAGTTTCTTTCTGCTTGGGATCTGCCGTTACTATCCAAGATTCGTCCGGTATGAGCAATATTCAATTTTAGATTAGGTATATACCTGGGAGCGACTTGGATCCGGAACTAGACAAGTGTCTCGAAAACCTGTCGTACCTCTGGTTTGGTAGCCACGGCTGCCACCCTATTAGGTTTAATTCGTTCTAAATTAAATCTTCTGTCAAATGTTAAAATTTTTCAATATCGAAGTATCGAGTGCTGAGCATGTATAGTTATATAGATACTCCGAATCTCGTCATAGGGAAACATCCTTTGGACGATATTTTCTATAGTTTTTACAGTTTCGGTTTCAATTATGTAATTTTTCGACAAATGAAGTGTAACTGCATTGTGAAGATGATAAAAAAAGGTTACAGATAAAAAAACATTACATAAAGATGTTATATCATTTTTAATATTACCCTGTTGTAAAAATGACATGATCATTAGTATATACACATATATACGAGTATATTGCTTTCATACGGTTTTCAGCGTTGCATAACATCATTATTGCGGCAATTATCACGCATGATTTGAACATGTGCTTATTTTTACTCGGAAAACAGAGCCATTTTGAACATCGAATAAAATAAAAATAAAGCCTCGATGCAGCATTCATCATCTCGTTATAATTGATTTTATGAATACGTGTGTGTGAAATAAAAATGTATGTAAAGTTTTTACACAGAAACTCTTGTTAATGATTGCGTGCGGTGAATTCACCGGATAAAACTATAGCTGCGTGTAGAGACAAGCGACGTTAAATTTAAAAAAGAAAAAGGACGAAAAAAAAGAAATAAAAACAAATGTTCGTTCTACGGTCAGAACAATGAGAAAGCATTTAACTGTCCAAAGAGCGCCCGTATCGTTTGTAATTGCCTCGGCCGCCTTACTGTACCAACTTGTTTCTTTTTTATGGCGCAATGTAATGACACAGCCGAGCAACCTGCTTTTTATTTTGCTCGGCACAGAGTAAAGAGAGAGGTCTGACGGCAGGAAGAAGTAGGAGCAGGAAGACGAAAAACATTCCTTCGAAAGTGGGGCTGTCTGTCATTGTAAGCGGCATTTTCTTTTTGCCTTGAACGGCAGAGGTTGTATAGACTGTTCGCCAGCTGTTATTTGTGTAGCTGGTACAATGTAAACGAAAGAGCGACTCGTGTAAATAAACGAAAAATTCTGAATAAGTTAAGTAAGAAGCCCATTCACTCGTTTCGTTACGAACAATAATCCTACAGAATTCGGTATGCATGATAAGCCGGGCACAGAACGGCAAGCCAAAATCGGTGACACGCATTAATTTAGATGGATGACTTTTAGTCAAACATCAACTAATAAATATTCAACAGAGCAACGAATATGCAGAAGACGATGCATGTAGAGAGTATGGCCGCTCTTATTTAGATTGCTAGCGATGGAATTTGCAGAACAATCGAGCAGATTAATCAGTTTGACTTCGAGGGTCCGGCTACGCGGAAATTTTAATTCAGTTATCGAATTAATAATCGAGTACGCTGAAGTTTGAACAGACGAAACGAAATAAGGCGAGCTATGCAGTCCGCCTGTGAAAAAGGAATACTGAATATATCGCGGTAATCAGCACTCGTTTGAGAAAAAATACTACTGGTCTTAAGGTATTTCCCGGTTCAACCTCTTATTTAAAAGAACGATGTTCTGAAGTATTTTATAGGTACATTTTCTTAAATAAACAATTGAAATTATAAAACGGTTTTATCAGTCTGTGCGTAAAAGCCATTCTCGGTTATACAGATAGCGCGATGAAAATACATTTTACCCATTTTTAATTTGTGTTACGCGACAAGTGCTTTAGTTGGAAAACACCAACTAATTATTTTTAATAATTATTCCTCGACTAAATTGAAGGAGTTTTCTTATGCGTGTGTGTGTGTGTATATGTCGGTTTCAGAAGTTCTCTTGGGAGCACTCTTACTTTACTTTCACCTTAACTATCCCTTTCTCGTATACTTGAAAAACGGCTGGACTTTTAAGTGTCCATCCTCCGAAAATTTTTCCTAGTTCAATATTCCCCTGAATACATATCACATTATCTTTTACGGATACTGTTACTCTCACTTACGTTGAATTTTATCGCGATCCATTTCGGAAAATGTCTCTTCTTACCGCCTAACCCCTGCCTTTAATATATTTCGTCGTTCTTAAAAATCGGTTTAAAAAAAATCTTCAAAAGTATTTTCTATTTTTCATAATATTTTTATTTCCGTAAGTACAACTCTTCGTTCCTGGAACATCTATTTTCATTCTGAAAAACCGTTTTTTTTTTTAAATCCCAGTTTTTTGGCATTTTGTATCAGAAAATAGTTTGCGTATATGTTGAACGAACGTCTTATCTGATATTCGCAGTTCTGGTTTTTAACTTGTTATTAGCTTTCTTTGTTTCCGATACGTGCATGTATAACATTTTAACTTTCTTCATCGACGTGCATTAGTTCATCTTTCAATTTTTTTTTTGGCCCGAACAGAACAGTTCATTTGGCCAGCAAACTACGCCACGACTAGATATTAAAAATTATTAATAATAGAAAATTCAGCAAGAGAAATTTCATTCTACTGTATGGCCGCAACTGCTACCAGTGCCCACAATGCTCAATGAAACAAAACAAACACAAACAAGATTCCAATTTTAAGCGATGCAACATTCTAGCGGAATTTATTATTAACTTCATGATAAACCGTTCTATTCAATTTGTTCCTAACGTTTCCAAATCGATGAAAATGTTTTTCGTGATTTTCTTCAAAGCTGCTCTTTCAGTTCTACTATTTTCAGTTTACTACAATATTTGCGCAATCAATGAAGCATCTCTCATTCCGCTGGAAAATTTTCTCTCTTTAATTTATCATTCTATTACGCCTCCAAGTTCTCTGCGTTATTTTCACACTTTGCTTTGATAATCACGCTTAGTTAATCTGAACGATGCATATATATATATATATATATATTAATTACAACGGTCCCAATTTGATGTAACGTTTGTTATATTTCAATTTTTACTGACTTCCAAAAAGGTTATACGTTCGTTACGTATATATATATATATTTTTTTTTTTTGTTTTGTTCACGCATAATTCATATTTATATAAACCGATTTTACTGATTCTTTGCCCATTAGAAAAAGTACCATTCAAACTTAGGTGCCATGTGAATAATAATGAAAGTCGGTAAACATAAATTGAATATTAATCAAAAACGTAACAAAATGTTTTGGATAAGTTTTTTTTTCTTATTATTTTTTATTAGTATTATAGAGGCGATTGATTCGAATTGCTATCAAACGCTTCAAACTTTTCTACACCGGTCGCTTTTGAACCAAAAGGCGTATCATGTAAATGTGAAAAATTCTTCGCAAATGCACAGTTCGTCGTCCCGTTTTCGTTCTCACAATTCACGTTTTTGTTCGGCGGTGGTTTTCGTTTTTGAAAACATAATGAATACACTTCTTATTACTGTGCAGGTTAATGAATAAGAAGTCCTACCATAATAGGGAGAAGCATGTAAAGACTATATTGCTAATTTAATAACATCGTCGAAACTCAAAAAAAGTATTATTTTTAGATGTTGTAGTACGCTAGGTTGTTTCAGGAGTTTAATAAAATTTATGGTATAAATTATTGGTTGTATTTTTTTTTTATTATATAAAATTGGAACATTTTTTCGTTATAAAATCTAATGAGGGCCGGTCTAAGAATTACGTTGTAAATTTTGATAATTTCGTACAAAGCATAGAAGAGAAAGAGATAGAAATGTAAGCAAGAGGAGTCAGGA
The DNA here is from genome assembly GCA_039619475.1 of Icerya purchasi. Taxonomy (NCBI): domain Eukaryota; kingdom Metazoa; phylum Arthropoda; class Insecta; order Hemiptera; family Monophlebidae; genus Icerya; species Icerya purchasi. Next base: position 288,334,409 of record CM077116.1, read on the forward strand.
GCCCCTTGCGGGGCCAAAATTACCGAGTTTATATATATGTATATATGTTTTTTTCGCATTAATTTTGCGATACATACCTTGGCAGTCGATTTTTCTTATCCGAATAATATTGTAAAATATTTTTCCTTTTTTGAAATTTTCTACAAGCCCTATTATCAAACTAAAGGGGGTTATAATCTATACATACCTTACGCAATTCATCGCTCGTTTCAAATTTGATTACTGTTTTTCTAAATTCCTGTCTGTCTGCAATTAGATACGACCCAAAAAGTTCTAATTTTTCCTTGTAATTCTTAAATTCTCTCCAGTGGAAAGATGTATTTTTCCCTCGACAAAATATATACTTTTTAGTTTTAAAATATGGCTGAAGTAAAACTGAAATTACTGATTTATCGCCGAACGTACATGTCAAAAATATTAAATACAATTATGCGTTTTTTTTTTTTTTTATATATAAAAACACAACGTTTGTAAAAAATTTGATGATTTTCGGCTACGTCTCTGCTGTTCATCAATTCTAGCTATTTTATCGTTGATTTCAATATGTCAGGCTTCTTTGCTGTGTTGATTTCGGCTATGTGTTAACAAGTAAAATTTACAATAATTACAATTTTTTTAAATAATATTTATTACAAAGCCGATAATATCATATTCCGTTTGAATATGTAATAATTAAATTTGATATTGAAAAAAGTGTAATTTACGTGAATTTTATTTGTTAACATAATAGAAAGAATGTGCACTTCAAATTTTGATATTAAACCCGGAGATTTTGTAAATTTACACTGTGTATATATTTACGGTATTTGCACATTGTAACATTTTCTTTACAGTTATTCTCTGGAGCGATATGTTAATGGTGTACTTTACAGTCGATATATGTATATGCGTCGGTTAAATAGAATATGGAGCGACACATCCATCACAATTTCGGTAAAAAGAAGCTAGTGCCATGTTTGCTGTTCTCTGTATTTATGTACGCGACAGGGAAATGGACGGTGAAAGCAAAAGATAGACAACGTATCGATAGCTTCGAAATGTGGGTTTGAAGACGTATGTTACGGATACCCTGGACAGCGAAGCAAACGAACGTTTCCATTTTGCGCAAAATCGACATTAAGCGTAGACTGTCCAGCGATGTTTCGTTAAGCATAATACGTTTTTTTGGCCATACTATGGGTAACGAACGCTCCATTCTACGATTATTAATTGATGGGAAAGTGCAGGGAAGTCACTCACGACGCAGACAAAACATCAAACGGACGAATATGATTAGAAATTTATTAAAAAAGTCAATTGTCGAATGTAAACGGATGACTCTGATCGAAATGGCGAGAAAAAAATGATGTTGTAATTTAATGGTCACGACACTTCTTCGAAGGATTACGACCAAGAAGAAGAGATATGCATAAGAGCAGCGAGTATATGTGATAGCTGGCAGGTCTAACGTCACAAGCCAAAAAGTGTGACCAGGGGCTGGAAACTAATTTCATTACTAGTATGTCACAGTTTAAAACTCGCCGTTAGTTTTTTTAAATCGAAATTTTCGTTTACGAGCCCCGAAACTAACTTTACGATTTCCCAGATAATCCGAGGAAATTTTCGAAATTTAACCTGAATGTTCTGTTCGAAGGCTCAAAATTAATTTCAAAGCCTCTAACGACGTGCATAATACAAAGGTCATTTCTGGGGAAGAGCTTCAACCCCCGTCCCTTGCAATATGCTCACCTGGGGTAATCCGATTCCTATTTTCAAACTCTGAGTATGGTAGCTCGAACTCCAAAACAAACCTTACCCCTCTTGCCTTTCCTGCCACACGCGCACAATAATTCAACGGTAAAAGTATTCAAAATTAACTAAGATGCATATCCAAAGACCCGGAAACCAACCTATTTTTATTTTTATTTTTTTATGCGGACCCTGAAATTAACCTTTGCGCTTTTGTTATTTTCGAAATTTCGAACATCATTATGCAATATTAATCCGAATATTTACCAAAATGAATATCCTACCCCCTTTTTCCTCCCGCCGTAAATCCTCGAAATTCCATAAGTATTTAATAAAAAAATTAATTTAACCACTTCCCTCCTCTATTTTTACCATTTGTAATTTTTTCCGATTCCATTATGCTAATGTGCGTTGTCCCTCGTGCCGGCACACCTCATACATGCCCGATTATAAGTTATCAATTTTCAAAATTAGTTCAAATATACACTATTCTATCACTAAAAACTACCCCCTCCCCCCCATATGGGCACGCTGGCCAAGGATCTACACTCAGGAACAACAAGAAGGAAAAAAGCCGTCAGTTAGGACAATATAAGGGAACGAACGGACGAAATAATAGATGGCGAGGGGTAGAACAAAATATAAGATGCACAATAAGAGGCAGGGGGCTTGTGTTTCAGCAGACAAGAATATAGAATACAACGTTCTACAGAAAGGAATGGACACTAAAAAAAGAGTGATTGGCGTAGCAAAGCACCGCTTCATTAAGGTGGAGAGGACAATTTGAAGAGGAAACAATGGTATAGCGAAAATGAGAGGATCATCTACTTCATTTATCCTTTAGTTATACTTTTCTGAAAATTCTACAGTATGTTTTTATAATTAACCTAAAACGGAAATTCCAATACCAAAAAATAACTCTTTTCCGAGCTATCATAAAATATCGTGATAGCGTAGTGCTGTTGTAGCTCGGCGCTGGTTATTTTAATGTCTCACACGGTTCAAAAACCGCTGCTACCAATCATTTCAGATTCGGAGACGGGCAACTTTTACCGAATCAATGCAGTTCTCTGCTGCAATACTGATTGAACACAACCTTTCTCTCAGAAAAAAAAAAAAAAGAAAAAAAACGTGAAATAGCGGCGGTTTTTACATTTTTAAAATAAAGTAAAATATTTTTTTCCCTAAAGCGTTACCGAACATGTATACCATGTAACCCCAACTCTCTCGCCGGTACACGATCGATGTTCTTTCAGCTTCAATTACAATCTAAACTATACATCACTGAGGACACGATTAACACATATCAGAAAAACATCAACGATAAGGACTTGAGAAATAAATTTTTATTTTTTTTTTGATCGTCAAAGTATATCCTATTAATAATTGAGAATTACACAACATACCGTACATCGTATTAACGAATAATAATTTCCATGAACATGTCAAAAAATACTATGCAGGTTCCAAAAAATTTCATTAAAAGCGGGCTAAACTTAGACATTGGTATAGGTATCGACCGATTGTAGGTTATTTATTCGCCAATTCTAATCGATTTTTGCATTTTTAGGAATAACTGCCATTGCGGTTTAATTTTACTTTTCCTTAATTACCATCTTTATCGGTTAATATTTATGTTTAGTGCCGTCATTGTTAGGTTGCGCGTAATTGACCTGGCTTGAGCGCTGGATAAGTTTATCTTATTTTTCCGGTTCAGTTAACCTAGGTAAAGATAAAATAGCTGGGCGCTGGAGCAGAACGATGAAAGAATCGCGCCGACAACATTCTGACGTAAATCTCGACAACGAGACAGTCGAGTACTTGTCCGATGGTCCATTATCTTCGTGCGACATAATGCGCTTAGAAAGATAAAAACGACGTAATGTACACCCCGGTTGCCGGCACAGAAACAAAATTGATTTGCTTTTGTTCGAGAATCGTTTCCTGCGCTCTAATTTACCGCCTAGAAATTTTCGATACTCACATGAGCACATGCCATCCAGCAAAATGGCTTCCGTTCGGCTACACGCAGAGTATAATGCTGGCCGCGAGTTTCGGCAACGATGTTGTCTGCGATAAGAGAAACAGCGTGCAACCGCTTCCGCACTGAGCACGTACATAATTTTATTATTGCTTTATCTTTCAGCAAGAATAATGGCTTTCCTTGTTAGCCGCGGTGGAATTTCAAACAATTTTATCACTATCAACCAGCCGCGTCGTCGCTCGACAACAGATTTTCTTTAGTCGAAGTAAAAACAGAAAAAAACTACGATAACCAAGTGCGCCCGTTTAAATAAGCTCTCTGGTTAATGTGTCTTTTTCAGTTTTACCGAACTGAAGCGTCTTCTGGTGCAACGGATATTTCACCACTGACGCCGGCTCCAATTCTGAACAATTAGGCCGCATTTGACAATTAAAACACGCCTGTATCGGGGAAGACTATATTCGCTTTACGAATATAGCTTGAGGTTAATTGGGAATTGCGGAACGTCGGTGCCAAGCATAAAGGTGTAATCTTTAACAAATTTAAGATATCAGCCGAGCGGATGCGTTTTTTACCTTTTAAATCTTTACGCTCGACGAACGATACGCTGTAATCGGAAGATATCACTGAAAACGGTTTTGGTTAAATTTCAGTTTATAGCTATCTCAGGTGGATTGCAACTTCAAAGTCGACTTCGAGTAGACTTGGTCTTTTTGTAGTTTTAGCCTCGGGTAAAAACGTGCGTCAATAAAACAGAATTCAACTTCGACTTAGCCAGACAAACGTTAACGAATGTAAACCAATCGACTATTCTGAAAAAAAACGGTAGTGATAGTTTAAAAGAGTCGGTTTAGTCTTCGTCAAGATGTAGTAGATCTTTCATTGTAGTGCAAAGCGGCCAACATAACTCTTTTTAGATCGAATCGTCTGTTTCTGCCGTTTATCTAACCGGTGTGTCGATATGTTCGCAGCGACTATTTTTTACTTTCCTATCCCAGTCGTCGGTAAAACTGTCGTATATCAGGCGGGTTTTGTTTTTTTTTTTATTGTAAATGTTACAAAGAGATATCTAAATTTCTTATTCATGTCAACGGTCCCGTTAACACATTGTGACTTTTGTTAAAAATTTCACTGGAAGTTCGAATAGTTTGATATGACTGACCACAATCGAAGGCAGCGTTGTTTTTATTTTCCAGCGCACTAGCAGAGCTCATTACAGTGCCGATCCGATTTAATCGAGCCCATTCTTTATGAAGTCGAATCCGGTTGAGATGTACATAAAGAACTTCTGGTTTGTATTTTAACCATTATTTCCGTATACTGCAGCAGTTTTCCTACGGAGAATATCTGGGGTGGCGTATTGTCACCAAGCATCAGGGGTCAGACAATAGGCCCTTGATTTAATTGTTCTTACGATAAGTCTCATTGCGATATACGCAGCTCCCGTATTCTGAATTGTTCCAAATATTGACGTGAAAGCTGCCCACTATATGAGCTTCCGGATAATGTTATGGATTTTAACCGTTGTGGCTTCTAGATGCTTACGGAATGTCAATAGCCTATCCAGTCGCTAGGTACTTGGGAAAAGTTTTTTTCGTATTCAGCTAACTACGACGGGTATTGAGTTTGTTATTATTTACCAACCGGGCTGTTAAATGAAAACACGATATAAAAAACAAAGCGGCTAAAGATGTCGGGATTTTTTTTTTGGCGGCGAACTATTCTCGCCACTGGTATGCAGGAACATTTAAGCTGGTATTGAGTTCGTTTCATAGTGAACACATTGTACGTGTAGCGTTCACTTAGAGAGAATGAAAACCAAACGAGTTGGATGCCCCCCCACCCCCCACCTCGCGAGTTATTAGTACCAAGCAGCATATAAGATTCCCGACTTTATATATATATATACTAGATAGCCGTTAATTATTGACCTAAAAGCGAATTTGTAAAAATTAACGGAAAGATTTATAGAGAGACAATTTGCATAATGTGCAACTCCGTTCCAAGCGAGACTCAACTTCTCTGTACGTAGAGTCGACATGCACTACCGATCGGTCGTCTCTAATTGCAAGGTCATATGCGCAGATTCCGGACATCACTCTTGCGGAAATGAAGACAAAACAGCTTTCGGGTAATAATTGTAGATTTAAATAAAACAAGTCTGTAAATGCAGTTCCGCATTGTAGCTGCGAATTTGAGAAATGATTGAGCAAAATGTGTACGAATACAGTTAAGTTTTTATTTATTGGAAGTTTTTCTTTGAATTACAATAACGATTTTATTATGCGCCTGAATTCTGAAATACCGCGTTGTACCTGTTCTTCTACAGTCTTCTTATTAAATTTTAAGCAGGGTTTTCGGCTCGTTTACAGTTTGACACAGTTTGATGTAAATACGTGCCGCACTGTCTGTGCTGAAATAAATAGACAAAAAAGGGATGTATCGATTTTTTTTATTCGCGTTCCGATAGTACGGCAAACTGCAAATCTCATAAATCGACGCAGGTTGCGCTTGAAATCGTAACGATTTGGAAATCAGCAGTGAAGATCAACGTTTTCACAGAGAGAAGAGAAAACAAAAATATAATGATGTTTATTTTTGGTTTTTTTTTTTCGCATTTGTCTTTATAGGAATGAATCATAATTGTAACACCTTCATTTACATTCGCTTTTAAATTCGAAACATCACGTTCGGCAAAAATGTTTTGGAAATAAAGGCAAAATTGAGACGTCTCTATCGGCTGTTAGGAAGAAAGTCAACGTTATCCATTGAAAACAAACGACTTTTGTATATAGCCATCGTTAAACGTATATGGACCTCCGGAATACAGTTCTGGGGTTGTACTAGTAGTTCAAACACAATATGCATACAGAGACGTCAAAGCGTGTTACACTTCGCCCGATCACTGCTGCATACCGATTCGAACGTAACGACGGCGTACATCGAGATGTGAAAAATCCGACGGTTGTTGATGAAATGATCAGGTTTGCCTGCAAAAATACGAAAAAAGGGCTGCAGAAGCATACCAATAACGAAGTCATACAACTCCTATTAGACCATTTAAACTTCGGAAACCGTATGAATTGGTGAAATGATGTATGATGTCCTAGTCATTTCGCTGGAAATGTAATTCTCTCCACGTGAAATCAACTTTGTTGCCGTTATTGTTAAAGACTAGATAGTCGTCACAATGAAAAAATTTTTCAGAAAAGAAACAACCTTTATTGGCTCTAGATCCTTGGTCGTTACTGAGAGTAAAAAGGAAGCAGTTTTACGCCGCTGGATTATTGCAGGACTTTGTATAGCAGAGGAGTAAATTGAAATAAGTTATTTTAGTTTAGCAAGCTAAGGATAAAATCCTCTATAGTTCCACTGCAGGATGATATTAGTTGGAGCCATAGACGAGATTAACTTTAAGAGATGTAGTTAATTTACTGTCTGATCAGAATCTGATCGCAAAATAAATTTGTTGATGAACTATGTGAAATGTGCCTTCATTGATCGATATGAAGTAAAGAACAGTTATCTGGAAGCACGTGAATAATTCCATCCATGTCTTCGTGGAAGGCGGTTACTGTGGTTATCGGATACGTTCTTGAATCGTATCCATTAAGGTTACAAGGTCTGTGGAAAATAGTTTATAGTCTTTGTTGTTAATGTTACTTTCTGTCAGCTTTAGAAGTTCTACATTAGGAAATTTTTGTTTTTTAAGTTTTGCTAGGGGGGGGGGTTATGGTTTGCGTTTGCTCCGTTATCTATAGCCTCTTTCGCATATCGATTTTCATTTTCTGGTTTACCTGTTTGTCTCGGTGGCGGTTTTGATGAAACAGCTCCTACGCTATCAGTAAAGTTAGGTTCTGTAATAATCTGGAAAACTTTGAAGGTTTAGGAGTAGCATCCCTTAGCTGCTACTTGAGTTTCTTTAATGTTGTCGGTAATATTATTTTCAGAAACTGATGCTTTAGTTTTTTCTTTCGGCTAAAGCAATAATGTTCTGCACAACTAAAGTAATTATCTGATGGGGCGGTATTATTAAAGACTATGTAAGGAACACAACTGGGAGAGAGAGAGAAAAATAAAATTTAAGAAAATAACAAACAATTTGGATGATGGGAGAACGTGATATCCGAAATAAAGTTGGCTGGGGTAAAGCATAATATAAAGGTCTTAGTATAATAACTGAGAAAAGAAGAGCATGAAAGAAGCTAATAACTATTTAGATGTGACCGTGGTATTTTAAATAGCATTTCTCGTTGAGATTTCTGTGCCCTTACCCGCTTATGCACAAGCCACACAGCCTTGTCGCATAACTTTATTTTGCAAAGAACCTCACCTCCTGTGAATTGTCCTTTCTGTTACCAAGGTGTTGTCTTCTCAACTCCCCACATAGTGTGTTACTGTCCAGCTCTCTCACCCCATCGACCCCCTTTTATAAATAACAAAACAGTCACTAACATACTTGAGAATTCTCCCGATGCAATTTCATCTGTAACATAGTTTATCAGAATTAGGAGAATAAGAAGTTATCCGTAAGAATAAACCATACATCCTCGTAATAGCCACAGCCGTTAAACACGGTACAGGGTGTTACGTTTACAAAAAAAAAAAAAAATTTCCGAAATTATGCAACATGTTACTAGAACAAGAAAAGGCGGGGATGCATAAGACTGAAGGACATCAGTAGAAAACGTTTAACAAAGAAGCGATAGACCAAATAGAATCTGCGAATAGATCGAGGTGACTTATTGTGCTCAGTAAAATTTGTTCGAAATGGAGAGGATTTAAAAACACCAAGGCATAGTCGAAGCCAAAAATTTCGGATTATATTTAATTTAGAAAGACGGGACTTTGAAGGCACTATTGGACAAATGATGGACTTATACTGAGAAATAAGAATAAAAGGATCACTACCTCATTCATTTCGCGATAAGGCTTTTAGCAAGTTTAGCCTTTTGATTGACGAAGAAGAAAGATAATGCGATATGTTCGGAGGGGGACAAAAGACTGCTGGGGAAGATACCGCGATAACAGAAAAAGTTAACGCGAGAAAGAAACATATTGTTTCAAACAAAACTGACACAAGCAGGATTATAAGATAACAGAGTAAATACGATCTAAGAAGATTTAGTAAGAGAAATAGAAAGGTTAGGTCGAGCAGAGGGAATGTTCCAGCTCGGTAAGAGACGAATTCAGTGCTTCACTGGCTGACTTAATATCATATGATAAAAAAAAAAGAGCAGGATGTCATCGACAAAGAATAAAGAAGGAGAATTAAGAAAACAAAAGCCATACTAATAGTATAGATATTGAAAAGAATAAGACTGAGCGAGGAAGAAAACTTTGAATCATCATGAAATTGCTAATAAGAGAAGTAAACTGAACTGGAATGAGATTTACTGTCGTTCTATTCAGTGAAAACACATGAAATGTATACACAAAGCACTCGCACGCATTACGCTGTACTAAGACATGCACGTTATTTTAATACAATTATAAGTACGTGATAATACACAAGGTATCTGCTGACAGGTAAAACGGGCCCAAAACGCGAAACGCATAATGATTGCTTTAAAAATGGGGGAAAAAAAGAACGTGGGTTTAAGTGGCATACAAAATTCAACTCAAATGCACTCGTTCAAATCAGAACGAAAAATGTATATCAAAATTAAATAACAGTCTACAACAAAATTAAGAATTAAGGAAGATTCTGTTTAACTCCAAGATGTTTAATCTTATTGCTGGATGTAGTTAAGTGACCGTTAGTCTACTACATGCTGAAACTACGGGTACAGAAAACGATACATAGAATAAAAAAAACTCTAGAACCACGAGTATAGTTATGATAAATATAGCGGGAAGAGAACTTTTAGAATTTGAGACAGAACAAGCAGTAGTACAAGAATTAAAATAAAACCCGCTTGAAAAACTACAAAATATTTGAAGTGAACAAAGAAATCTGTATAGGAATACAGCGAAGAACGGATGCGGAAAAAACGAGAACGGAGGATTATTAAAATAACATGCTGGTTCGTCGCCTGTGTTTCGACAATTCGAATACATAAATGTATATATTTCTGGTTTGATACAAATTTTCTTATGTTAATAACGCAATATTACAGAAATCCGCCAAACGCGCTAACTTCAAAGATACTTCATTTTCTTCCGAATTCAGCGTTTATTATCCGCATTACTATACTTCCCATTATATATAGAACCATTTAAAGTAGGTGATTTCTGCTTTCTTTGCTTCCAGCGCATTCTATAATGCTACTTTAAACAGCGCCGTGTCGTATTACTTTTTTTTTTAGACCGAGACTTTTTTTTTTGCTGCGAGTGAACTTTGACTTCAATTCTACAATTCACTATAAGTAACACCTCCGGATGCTACGCGTACTCACGCGATAGTTTTTCTTTTCAGAATCGAGGTAAAGTTGATCACCTTCGAATTCTTCAACATGTTACGACAATTCATCCGACTAATCTCTGTTACTTCTTGTTTTCCGAATCGCGTATTCCAGCTTTCTCTATCTGCGAAGTATCATCGTGTAGCCTTTTTCCAACATATTTCACTTGTAATTCGTGGATTTTTTTTACTTTTTACTCAATGCTCGTTTTTTGCATCGTGAATACTGATTTTTTCTTTCTTTTTTTTTTTTTTTTTTTTTTTTTTTTTGAATTATGTTTTATATGGGCATTTACTTTTATCTTGACTTATCTGTTTGCCAGCTTTCCTATAGCTCGATACTGCCTTTTTCATAATCTATTCCTTTACATTCGCCATTACCTCTAATCGCCCTTCTCTTTTGTTATCTATAAATGTAATTTTTGTCATCCTTCTGCGTCGTATCTTATTCATATTCTGCTTCCGTTATCTCCAAGTTTTTTGTATTTCTCTCGTTCAGTACGTAATTTTCTGCAGTCCATTTTTATAACTTTTCTTCAAATATTCCCGTATGATTTTTAATTTCTTAGACGTTTTCGGTATTTACTTTATTTATATTTCGTTTTTTTTATTTCTTATTATTACTTTTTAAACGCGTCTTTAATAATCGTGTTCACAGTTCTTCAATATAAAGTAATGAATAAACGTAACAGAAAAAATTACATAATTGTATAAATAAATATGCTAACAAAGACATTTGTTTATTAAATTTATATGAAATGTCTTATATATTTTTTTATATAGGTTACAATGCCAGAAACGTAATTTCAGGAAATATCCTATTTTCGCTGGAAAAGACAAAATTAAAGTACAGCAATATATATATATATATATATATATACATGTATTTATATATATATATATATATAAAGAATAAAGCACGAAAAGAAAAATCAATGATAAATTAAGGCCAAATGGAGAAAACAAAATGTGGAAAGGAAAATTAAAAAGATAGCGGTTTATACGTAAAAAGATTTATAAATAAAGGGGAAAATTTTAATCGCGATAAAATAATGAAAAATGATTGATAATTGGTGTGATAAATGCTAAGCAGAAGAGATTTGTTTTTAAAACAACTTTATGTTAAGAAGAAAATCGATGTTAATTTCGTCTATTCAATAATTTTGATTTTGATGCATTCATTTATGCAACAACTTTCGGCTAAGTTTAAGCTTTTTTAATATTATTACAAAGTTCTGTACGTTATCGGATTTATAATGTGATTATTATTTATTCGGTGCTTGGAAATTTCCGACCTACCAATTTTCTACCAGTTTATTTATAAACTTGTTCCTCTTTGTACTAGTTTATATGTGTAATTATCTTATCGTTTATGTTAAAAATCTTCTTTTCAAATCATTTAACTGTATTATCTAAACGGGACACATAAATACGTTGTATTAATATATGAAAGTAAATCTGATTATCCTTAGCATCTGAGCTGGATTGCGCAAGCCTCTTTTGCGAAAAAGGTGCTATTGATTTTAAGATTGCGGTGTTTAGCGTATTCACCCTTTTCTTTATCTTCTCCGAAGGATTACCACTTTTCATTTACACCATCGGAGTTTCCGAGCATCTTCACTGCCTACTTTCAAGATTATCAAGCTAAAACTGCTGCACTTCTTAATGTGCGATTGCATACCGTTGATGTCATTGGTTTTGGTTTTATATCTCATTAGTTGCGAAACTGAAAACTTTCAAATAAATTCTAGCCTTATCAATAACTGTATCAATCGAAGTCAACGGGTAAAATGGCATAGTTCTTTTGACAAATTTTTTAATTCTCGGAACTATTACGTCAGTGAAATTCCAGTACATATCCTGTTTTCAGTTACAGTTTATTATTAAATAACTGAAAGTATGAATAAAGTTTTAACGAATATTAAATAAAAAGTTACGCAGCTCCGAAAGGTAAGAGAGTCGAGTTGTGCTTGCGACAGAACCAGGTGTAAAACTCTTTCGGCTGATAGAGAATATTATGTATTCAAGAATAATGCTTTATCGAAAACCCATCAGCTACGCAGCTATTTCAATTTGTGAACATGATGGTGGATAAAATTTAGCGATGAAAGCCTCACTCCCGAGTTATGCGCAGTATTTTAAATACTTTCTGAGAACCATTCAAATGTAAGTTACTAATACAGAGACTAGTTATTGGACTACGAACTCTTCACGTCACAATCATTTACCATACCAGCTATTGATAGCCAATAGGCTAGGAATAGCTTGTAAGAATAAAAGAAAAAGTATTTTAAATAATAGGTCTTTCTAAATAATATACCAAAAAAAAAAAAAAAAAAAAAATATGAACTATGATTTATCTCAGACCAGAAAAACTAACGATTTACGCAAAATAAGTCCAGGACTACGTTACTCCCGGATAGCCTTTGTTGAATATTTTTACAGTGCGATCATTGGATATAACCAAGTAAGCATATAAAAACTATTGTAAATTACCTACGAATTCACCCCATTTCGAATTCTAGTTTAATCAGTAAAAACGCTTCCGTTCAAACTTAGAGAAACTAAAATTACGTAACTGACCAGTGTTTTGTTTTGCTTAAAAAAAAGTTGAATACACTTCCTTCGATACATCTATGCAAACGAATTCCAAAAATCAATACACAAATACACACGCATACATACGGCAGAAAAGAACAAAATTAACCTCATCCGATTAAAAATGAATAATTAAATATTTTCCGTTTTTTGCTTCATTGGCTTCTTTCACTATACCCCCCCCCCCAACACACTTTTTATCTTTTGTTTTCCTAAAGAGAGTTTCCGACAAGTGTGAAATAAATTTCTATTTTTCTCACGCAGCTTCCATTGAATCGCGAGCAACTTTTTCTTCTCTGTTCAGTTTCACTCGTTCGACACATATTGATTTGTCCCCAACCACCCAAAACTTATTCGGTCTTTACTCGGGGACAATTAGACTCCGGCTAATACAACGATATATGTTTCCCCACATCTTTCCTAATCAGTCCAAATTAATTTCGTTTGGTTTAAAAAAAAAAAAAAAAAAAAAAAAGCAGAAAAAAAAATGATTTTTGTCTGTTTCCAACTAAATAAGCATTCAAATTTTAGTACAATCGACATTAAATAAGAAAAAAGAGAAATAAGTGAGAATTAAAAATGTGTCTGTTTTAAGGTGAAAAAATAAAAATGTTCCTCCCTAAATGTTAGATAAATAAATTCCTCGTCCACGATAAAATACCTGTCCAATTACAAATGCAAACTGTGCTAATAACAGTATACGAAATTTTTATCCAAAGTAAATTATGATATTGCCGCCAATAGTGTTCTTTGACTAAACACTTTTAAAGTACCTTGGTCCGATTCATAATATTTCCTTACGCATTATACTTGAGGGGGCGGGGATAGGGGGTAGTAAACATTTCTTTCGCTTCTGTGTTTATTCACAGGTCTTCCTCCTTTATCATTTATCCGACATTATCTTATCTTTCGCGATTCATTTCATTGTTTCGCGCCGCACCAATCCTCAATTAGCAATTTCCAAATCTCACTGTCATCCGTTTCAGGCGACCCATTGGTGTCAATATTCTTTCTAAAATATGCATAAATTGGAGCGCCCATTACAGTCGTTGTGGGAGAACTTTCCAATTTTTATTGACTTAATCGTAATTGATTCCTTTAAAACTTGTGTTTCATATCTCCGCTGCGGATATTATGAAATAAATTCGCATCCTTCTCCAACCATTTCCACATGTATACCGACGCGACTAAAGTAAGTTCTCCACCTTTACCGTCTGCTTTTGCGCTTATGAGATGAAGGGTGCAATGTATACTGAACGCCTAAACGATTACTGTTTCTTTTTAGGCAGCGAAATGTATGGGATTCTGGTTTGTCTCTGAGCATATTCTTCTAACCGGTTATCATCCCAGAATTCTTTCTTTATTTCAGACTCCTTTTAACGACCTCTTGCCATACATCAACTCTAGCCAATTCAACTTCTACGTAACCTTTCTATACATTCCCGACCACGTAAGGATCCCATGCGTCAAGCTACTCTGTTACTAAAGCGACCTTATCTAGCACGATACTGATAACGCTCCACTTCCGTAATCGAGATCAACAGTTTTCCAAACTTTTTTCCAAAAAATGATATAAACTGTGGTCGAATTATCTTCCTGCTCTTTTTGTTGTGGGCACGAGGACTAAACAGCTGTAGAGCAGCTGCCGAACCGATCCCGTCATTTCGCCAGCTCTGCAAGCTATATTGCGCCAACTGTTATAGAATCTACCCGGACTTTGCCCGGATGATGTTAAATTTTACAACATCTGATATCGGCTACGGCAAACTTTCACTAGTTCTAGACGCCGCAATAGCCCGGGTAGTTACGTACGGCACCTAGATTTAAAAGTAATAACCAAAAGGAAAAAATATACGCTACATTAAAGTAATTTTACCCAAAATTCGAGATTAACAATATTCTGGCGAAATTCATAGCGGAAGTAATTGAGAAGTATTCAGATTGGTTATTAAGATTTTTGAAGAACATAAATATAGACAACAGATTTTCAGCCACACTTTTAAATACTTTAAAAATCAAAATTTGTGCTAAATACCGGAATTTTATGCTTGCGATGCTTTAGAAAAATGAAAAAGGAAAACGTTCATAGAAGGAAATAATATATGTAGATGTCAGTTTGGTTTCCGCTGGATTAGCATACGATTCTACTACGTCTTCAAGATAGCCTGTCGAAACAAACACGAGCCGTTCTATATATTTAGCGGAGATTAAGAGAATGACATTAATAATGTTAAATGATAAATTTCCCTCTTGATGAAGTTTGACATGTGCTGAGCATGTAAACAATCTGGATAACGTATAAAAATCGAAATGCTATATAGCAAGGATGTTTACCGTATCCAGACTTACTGGCTATGAAACATATTTTACGTCAAACTCTAAAAAAAACTCGTAATAATTTGCAAATCTTGGTAACGGAAAGTCAGAAGAGTATACATAGAAAAGCAGTACATATGTACATATGTAAATAATGTAAATAATGTAAATAATAAAAATAAATACCGAAAAGTTTCTCGATAAACGGCGAAAAAATACCTGCGACAGATTTATGCACTTGAAGACCTGCGTTGCCAGACCGAAATAACGGCCACACTCGAATTGCGCACCGTTATTTACCTGAGTCGAAGGTTAAAAAAAGGTCTCTAATCTCCACACACGAATTGCGCACCGGAAGTTTGCAGGTATGAAATATAAAAAAACAAACGAAAACGACGCTCGGACTATAATCGCTGTTCACTGGACTAAGGGTTTCCAAAACTGATGGCGCTTGATCGTACTATATTTTTAATGTTCGATAACTTTCAACATTTTTACGTATCCTATTTTTGACAATTAATTTTTAATCTACTAATGAAAAATACTCTACACCTGTCTATGTATTAAAAATCATTCTTGTATAACGTTTTATTAAAAAATATTTGAGAATACGCCAGATTAATTTTAAATATACGTAATTGTTTAAACTTCTAATTCCATTTTTTTTTTTTTTAAAACAAGTAGTTCCGATAAATAACTGTGATATATTTATATTTTAATAATTAAAAATTGATTCCGGCTTTTGCAATTTACCAGTTAGCTCAACTTTCAGTAATTTAGCTTACTCCTAACTGTCTACATTTGTGTTCTTTTATCTTTCTAGTTTCAAAAGAATTATACATTTCTGATTATACGTGTATACTACCTCTTGACATAGCGGCAGCTAAAATTTTTCCTTATTTGTAAGTTATTATTTTTAATAAAATATTTCACTTTCATATATACGTTAATGTTAATTTCGTGTTACCATTAATGTTAAGCAATTATCAGTGTTAACAGTTTTATCATGGGGATAAATATTTCTAGAACAGTTTGAATTCTACAAAGCGCCTGTAAAATAACAATTTTGAAACATCATTTTATTTCTATGATTAAAAATAGAGCAGTAATTTAAACAGTGTCGAATTACTGTTATGTACTTATTATAAGCCGGATGATAATTTTTGATGTTTTTTTATGAGGAAAAATTATGACGCTTACACGTTAAAATGTAAAGCTATATACAAAAATAGTATTAAATGCTCTTTCAGAAAATGCTAACGTTTGAACAACTCTTCTGACCTCTGAGCGCTAAAAGTCGCTCAACGAGTTAAGAATATGTAATATGACAAATTTAAAATTATCTAAAAATTACTTCAAAATGCATGAATCACCAACCGATATTATTCCTGAAATTTGAAATATACAATAAACAACAAAAACTTTGCATCGCAATAAACATTTCCAATAAGCACTTAATTTAAACCTCATTTGCATCTAAAAACGGCAAACGAATGTAGTTTTTGGAAATACATTTAAACGGATACTTTGGAAAGAAAAATATAACGATATTTTAGTTTTAAATTTAAATTACCGGAGGGTGCTGGAAACTTAAAAGTTCAAAAAAAAAAAAATGTTTCCCCGGGCATGTTCTGTATTAATGGAAAACATTACACGGAAGTAATGAAACCATATTTCAGTGTTGCTTCTAAGAATTACTTTTTTATTCTGATAACCTAAATTTGAGTTTAGACTTCTGCTTCTTTATCATTTATCTAACAAAGCACATTAATACCAACCAAATGTGCGCAAAAATATCTATTATCTAGAGTAGAAACTATTTAATTTACAATAAACTACAAATTATAAAAACTTGACGAAGGAAAATTATCTTGTTAAATCCAACTAACATTTAAAGAAAAAAGGTAGTAGTACTGACACTATTTATTTGCGTAATTATTATCATTGTAAGTTTTAATTAAATTGTTTTAAATAGGATTTTATTTTAATGGTAAATTTTTGAGTTGTCATTTAAAATTTAAGTAGAATACTATGTATTGGTACACTAAATGAAAAAATTACGATTTTTAACAAATTTGGTTTTAATTCAAATGACAATTTATAACTGAGATTGAACACTGATTAATGGATAAAATAAAATCTGAACTGAAACTTTCCCGAAACTCGGTTCCCTCAAACTCGTAAGTAACTCTATATTATAATAATAGATACTAATTTGTCAAACTCGAAAATTTTACATGGTCACATTTATATTTTATGTATATTAATCAGTTGATATGAAAGTATTTTGTATTAATGTGAAATAGAAGCTTCATGAAACATAATATGCCGTGCGCTGAAAATTCTACATATTCAGTTAGAAATTATCGTAATTTACGTTATTTTATATCATATTCGTGCAAAAATTATTCTATTTTATGCAACATTTCTTTAAATATGAGTACGTTCCTTAGAGGTTGTTAAAAATATTTTGAATAACAATCGTACTGCTAACGGGATAGTAGCCTATTTTTCGCAAACGTTAAAGGCTTTTTTAATCGACTGAAATGTAGTTCGGTTATTATTCCAAATAGTAAACGTTTCATTACGATAACACATTTTGGAAGTCACTGAAAGAGCGACTTTTACTCATTTTTTAAGTCCTTCATCGATTTTATAAAATCAGAGTATTTTTTTTAAAGGCGGTGCGCAATTCGAGTTGTCAGCGGGTGGGCTATTTCGGGTCTGGTGCGGTATTCGTGTGTGACTTGTCACTGTGTTAGTGCTTTGTGCGGAATTCGAGTGTCCCCGAAATAACAGGTTGAAAACGAAACCAAAGATAAATGGTACTTCCCGTCGTTATTAACAAACAAAAAGAAGTATGAATTCATTTTAACGAGCTCAAATTAAAATACCTCAATTGAATGAAACGTTTTCGGACATAGCTTATAAACGTTCTTTTAGTATGCTAAACCTATCGATTTAAAACTATTTTAACCGATATCCGTGTGTTTAGCCAGCTGTGATACAAGCCGGTGAAACTCAAACGTTATAATAAAAGGAACTCTGGACGTTTCGGAAATGTGGTGTTGGCGTTGGTCACATGAAGCGTGGATCGATATGATTAAAGAAGTAGCGCGCGCTAAGAAGAACGCAGGCTGTTATAACAGCGAGGAAAAGGGGAAAAATTGCCGGTGAGATATGTAGTTGCTGCTTCGATGGTTGATATCTCGAAACTTAAAGAAAAATGATCAAGCGACGGATTACGAAAGAACATATCCGTGAAAAAAAACTTTCCTAGATGAAACGAAACGTAAAAATCACGCAGGAAGATCGTCGCGGAGAGGATTTATTACGAGGATTATAGTTAAACAACGCGAAAATATGACGATAGTTCCATGTGGTTTTGCGGCTTCACTCGCTTAATTGAACTCGACAAGCATCAAATCAAAAACGCTTTTGAGAGGCAACTTAACCTAATTAAATTTAACGTACCAAACCATCTGGAAGTGGGTTCGTTATGCGAGCAAAAATAGAACATCTAAAAATACTACTCTTACCTGACCTATATATCTTAAAAGTGTATTATCTTGTAAGAAATGGGACAATGCTAAGGGGAAAACTTTGTCAGCACCGGCGAATTTAGTTTTCCCTAAACAAGAGATCGTGTTCTTTAGCAATTTAAAATGAAAATAGATTTTCCATTTGTTCGTTTGAATTGGCCGTGTCTTTTTACGGCAACAAGTATGCAATAAGAAACGAGCAGTAACCACCTCTCCACGGGTACGTTGTTATCTAGGATGGCAAAAGTCACGGATCGTCTTTAGAACCATCGTCGGTAGATACATACAAGAGAATTTTGGCTATTTATTTCCTATAATGGAAATATGCTCCAGGTTGGAAGAGAAGCAGACGTATGATGGGACTTTGTTTCTAAATTCAGTTTTTCTATAGAAATATGTAATTTAGAACGCATTTCAGCCGTTAAAAAATATGTTCCATCTTCGATGTACATTTATAACGAGAAGCGAATGCAACTGGCAAAATGAGCTAAAGGGGGACATCGGTGCGTGCAAAGCAAAATTTTCGGGGAGCAGACGGAAAACCTAACTGATAGATTTGAAAACATTGAGAACAAGCATTGCACTTTAAAAAGTCCGAAAAAGTTATTATAGACTTTGGGAATGAAGAAAGAAAAAAATGCTGAATAGGAAACGGTAAACCATTTCGTTCATCTCGGAGAGTCTCAATATAAGATACTGCGGTAAAATTGAATGCGAAATCAAAGTATCTGGACAAGTGACCGGATAAACTTAGAAAAAATAAATTAAATTAATTTAAAGAAAACGCGAATCGGTTCATTTGCTACTTTTTTTTTTTTTTTTTTTTTTTTTTTTTGCGTACCGACCTGTACGGTAGGTCATTAACGCAATAGCTAACACTAACAAAACAGAACTTAGCAACAACGTGTTACAATAAACACCGTTGTTCTGTTAAATTATTTGTAAATTTAACTATAGGTAATTGTTAACGTTAGAATTGATAGCGTCACGACATTGTTTTTTCTTGAGTCTTCTGGCTGGATTGTCAGGAAGTACCGTTGCTTTCATTCGCGATATTAACGGATTGGAATGCTGGCTAAATGTGCGGTGGAATTCATTGTACTGTTGTAAGTATACTGCCGTAATTGTAGGAATGTTAAGATCGTCATAGATAATACTGTTGCGAATATAGTACGGTGCGTTGGTCATTATTCTCAACATTTTGGATTGAAACGACTGGATTTTGTCAATATGAGCTTTGGCGGCTGAACCATAAATTTCTAAACCGTATTTCCATACTGGTGCTATTGTAGTTTTGTATAATAACATTTTATTTGACAGACTGAGACTGGATTTTCTTCCTATTATAGGATACAGCTGCTTAAGTATTAACCTTAACTTTTTCCTTGTGTTGATTACGTGTAGGTTCCATGTTAGGCGTCTATCAAAATATAGTCCAAGGTATTTCACGTGATCAACTTGCGGTATAATACTATTATTAAACCTGACTGGCGGACATGCTTCACGTCTGGTTGTGAATGTGATGTGGGAGGATTTACGTTCGTTGATTCCGATTTTCCATTTGAGTGTCCACTGCTGAAGAATCGATAAATGATGTTGAATGTACTTCGAGGCTTCGCGTGGGTCATTGTGGCTGGCTAATATCGCTATGTCATCCGCAAATGTAGCTTGCAATGTGTACAACGTGGTGGGCATATCAGCGGTGTATATGTTGTAAAGAAGCGGCCCAAGGACACTACCCTGGGGTACTGAGGCTCGTATCCGTCGTTTGCTAGAGATAGAGTTGTTAATTTTTACTTGAAACGACCTATTAGTTAAATATGATCTCAATAGCTTATGAATTTCGATAGGAAAGTTGTTCCGGGTTTTATACAATAATCCATCGTGCCATACACGGTCGAATGCATTAACAACATCAAGAAACACAGCTGAGCAGTACAGTCCACGCTGGAAGACCGATTCGATCGCATCCACTATTCTGTGACACTGATGAATAGCTGAGTGTTTCGGCCGAAAACCAAATTGATGGTTTGGAATCGCTTCCTTTGCCATGGTGAAGAGGACTGGCTTGATGAGTTTTTCGAAAATTTTACCAAACGTATCCAACATACTTATTGGTCTGTATGATGAAACATCTGTAACTGGTTTTCCGTTTTTGTGAATGAGGATAATTACGGACTTTTTCCATCTGTCTGGAAAGTAGGATAATCTAAGCATGGAGTTGTATATATACAATAACAATAGTAATCCCTTTTTTGGTAAATGTTTCAACATATAATTTGTGATACCATCTTCACCAGGGGACTTATTGTTTTCCAAGTTCTTAACACACACATAAAGCTTGTTCGGTGTTATATGTCTGCGGTTAGAACAATAGTGGATTATTCCGTTGTTGTACTCTGAGACTTTCTGAGATAGTTGTGGATCTTCTGGCTGATGGGGTTGGAACACTGTTTCGAGGTGATCTGCGAAAGTTTCAGCCTTTTCCTTGTCAGTCTTTGCCCAACTAGCATCTGGTTTTTTAATATGATATGGAAGAACGCTCTTCTTTTTAAAAACTTTTGTAGCTCTCCAGATAGAGCAGTCCGTTTTATTTAGGGTTGCCAAATAATGACTGAAGCGTGAGTTATTATATTGCTTAATTGACTGTTTTAGTAGCCTACAAGATTGCCTATACGTTTGATAATCGGACGGATATCTATTACGTTGCCATTTTCTGCGTGCTTTTCTTCTTTTGTTGATTAATTCGCGTATCTCAATAGGAAGTATAGTGTTGTTTTTAGCCAGGATATTCAACTGTTTCGTCGACTTCTGATAGGAGTCGTGGATTGTATTGGTTAGATAATCTACAGCGGTGTCGATGTCTTGTTCTGTCTTTAGTTTGATGTTTAAGTTAATTTGATTTTGCAGTGTAACTTCAAATTGGTTCCAGTTGGTAACTTTATTTCGTTTTTGATTGTTAATATTTGTGTAAATTGGTGATATATCAAGGACTTGTAGAACTGGTATATGGTCGGAGGAGAGATCTGTAATAGTTGAGCAGGTTTTGTATATATTACTAAGTCCTTTAGTAAAATAAAAGTCTAACAAATCAGGTAATCGATTAGTATGCTTCGGCCAATATGTGGGAGTTGTTGGCGTAACTACTTCTAGCCGGAGTGTCCTATTGAGATTAAACAGTTGCTTCCCTCGTTTATTTTCTATCCTTGAACCCCAGTGAGGATGCTTCGCGTTAAAATCCCCTCCGCATATGAATTTACTGTCTTGATGAAGAAATAGCTGTGTAAACTCTTCGTTCGGTATGCAGTGCCCAGGATGACAATAGACTGCTGAAACTGTAACGAATCTGCCGTTTAGGGTTTTTATTTTAACAGCCACAGCTTGATAAGCGTCTGTTTGACGGGTGACGTGTAAATAATGGTCTATATTATGCTTAATAAGTACTGCAACTCCTCCCATTGCTGTGCCAGAGGGATGAGTTCCGTGGTAGCACTTGTAATTAGGTAGGTTGAAACTCGCCGGATGAATGATGTGAGTTTCTGTTAGTAGGACGATGTCGATAAGTTTCGATTGTAGAAAATGAAGGAGCTCATGTTTCTTTTGTTGTATTCCGTTTGCGTTCCATAACACTACTGTTAGCGAATTGGTGCTTATATTGTTCAGATTCATATTAGTTTTTCCATTAACTTGGTTAACATTGATATTAGAGGCGTTAACAAATTGCGGAACTCAGTAAGAAATGATGTTAGTGTGTCGTTAATTTGTTGCTGTTGATTAATCATCTGTGGTACATTGCTCTGTCGTTCAGAGGTTTGGGGAGTCCGAGGAGGTGGTGAGTTAATATTGGCAACATTCGAGTATGAGAGCGATGTTGACTGCTTAAACGTGTCTGGAAAATCATTTGTGCTGTGTATATCGAAAGACTGAGGTCTTGCATTTTGCCTGAATTTTTTGTTGAATTCTTGTTGATAGTGTTCACATCCTTTATAGCTCGCCGGATGGTCTCCGCGACAAAATAGACAAGTTGGTTTTTCTTCTGGTGCTTTATTGCAGTTAACTGTTAAGTGTTTGCCTCCACATTTAACACAACGAGGTGGGAGATTACAGTAAGTTTTTGTATGACCAAAATTTTGACACCGTGTACACTGGATTAACTGTCTAGTTATTCTGGGTTCCTCAATCGTTACAGCCGTATAGAGGAGATGATTTAGTTGAAATATTTCTGAGTTTTTAGGAGACTGTTCCAGGTCTATAAAAAACATTGGTAAGGGGGACTTCGTCCCTCTACTTATTACGTTTGTTACTGTACGAACGGAAAATCCTAAGTTCTGTAATGCTTGCGAGATTTCGCTGGCGTCAGTGGTGTGGTGTAAATTTTTAAGAACTACCCGAAAGGGTTTGTCTTCCGATAGCTGGAACGTATAAAATTTGTATTTGTTTTCTGCTAGGATTTTTGTTAATGTACGGTAACAAGTTGGTGAGCTCGGCTTTACCGTTACACCGGTATTTGTCGATTTTAGCGTAAATTTAACGTTATTAACCTGAGTTAAAAGCGTTGCTACTTTTAGGCCTCCGAAACTGGGACATCAATATCTAATAGAACCTAAACCGAGATTCCATCAGCTAAGCTGGTAACCGTGGAATTTTTTGTTCGCATCACGGACCTGTTGATGGCAGGATTAAAACAAAAGGTAACGCGATAAAAAGTTGGCCTGCGAGCAAATAGTGACACGGTTAACTTCGAGTATTAAATCGAAAGAGGTTAACCGGAAAAATGACGATGCTTTAAGGGCAATTATCAGCGAGCTGCGTTACGATATCTTACGGAAATGCCGTATTTTTATTATCTTTAGTTTGATGTACGATAAAAGATCCGATAAAAATCCGGGCGACAAGTAGGTAGAGGCGAAATAGACTTTTCCGTAACAGTGGATATGATCGAAAAAAGGTAATTCTGTTATGGATAATTACCGTAATTTAGTGAGCTTTAAGAAATTTTTACGACTCCGTTCTTAAAGCTAACCGAGACTATTAGAAAAATGCTGAATAGGAAACGGTAAACCATTTCGTTCATCTCGGAGAGTCTCAATATAAGATACTGCGGTAAAATTGAATGCGAAATCAAAGTATCTGGACAAGTGACCGGATAAACTTAGAAAAAATAAATTAAATTAATTTAAAGAAAACGCGAATCGGTTCATTTGCTACTTTTTTTTTTTTTTTTTTTTTTTTTTTTTGCGTACCGACCTGTACGGTAGGTCATTAACGCAATAGCTAACACTAACAAAACAGAACTTAGCAACAACGTGTTACAATAAACACCGTTGTTCTGTTAAATTATTTGTAAATTTAACTATAGGTAATTGTTAACGTTAGAATTGATAGCGTCACGACATTGTTTTTTCTTGAGTCTTCTGGCTGGATTGTCAGGAAGTACCGTTGCTTTCATTCGCGATATTAACGGATTGGAATGCTGGCTAAATGTGCGGTGGAATTCATTGTACTGTTGTAAGTATACTGCCGTAATTGTAGGAATGTTAAGATCGTCATAGATAATACTGTTGCGAATATAGTACGGTGCGTTGGTCATTATTCTCAACATTTTGGATTGAAACGACTGGATTTTGTCAATATGAGCTTTGGCGGCTGAACCATAAATTTCTAAACCGTATTTCCATACTGGTGCTATTGTAGTTTTGTATAATAACATTTTATTTGACAGACTGAGACTGGATTTTCTTCCTATTATAGGATACAGCTGCTTAAGTATTAACCTTAACTTTTTCCTTGTGTTGATTACGTGTAGGTTCCATGTTAGGCGTCTATCAAAATATAGTCCAAGGTATTTCACGTGATCAACTTGCGGTATAATACTATTATTAAACCTGACTGGCGGACATGCTTCACGTCTGGTTGTGAATGTGATGTGGGAGGATTTACGTTCGTTGATTCCGATTTTCCATTTGAGTGTCCACTGCTGAAGAATCGATAAATGATGTTGAATGTACTTCGAGGCTTCGCGTGGGTCATTGTGGCTGGCTAATATCGCTATGTCATCCGCAAATGTAGCTTGCAATGTGTACAACGTGGTGGGCATATCAGCGGTGTATATGTTGTAAAGAAGCGGCCCAAGGACACTACCCTGGGGTACTGAGGCTCGTATCCGTCGTTTGCTAGAGATAGAGTTGTTAATTTTTACTTGAAACGACCTATTAGTTAAATATGATCTCAATAGCTTATGAATTTCGATAGGAAAGTTGTTCCGGGTTTTATACAATAATCCATCGTGCCATACACGGTCGAATGCATTAACAACATCAAGAAACACAGCTGAGCAGTACAGTCCACGCTGGAAGACCGATTCGATCGCATCCACTATTCTGTGACACTGATGAATAGCTGAGTGTTTCGGCCGAAAACCAAATTGATGGTTTGGAATCGCTTCCTTTGCCATGGTGAAGAGGACTGGCTTGATGAGTTTTTCGAAAATTTTACCAAACGTATCCAACATACTTATTGGTCTGTATGATGAAACATCTGTAACTGGTTTTCCGTTTTTGTGAATGAGGATAATTACGGACTTTTTCCATCTGTCTGGAAAGTAGGATAATCTAAGCATGGAGTTGTATATATACAATAACAATAGTAATCCCTTTTTTGGTAAATGTTTCAACATATAATTTGTGATACCATCTTCACCAGGGGACTTATTGTTTTCCAAGTTCTTAACACACACATAAAGCTTGTTCGGTGTTATATGTCTGCGGTTAGAACAATAGTGGATTATTCCGTTGTTGTACTCTGAGACTTTCTGAGATAGTTGTGGATCTTCTGGCTGATGGGGTTGGAACACTGTTTCGAGGTGATCTGCGAAAGTTTCAGCCTTTTCCTTGTCAGTCTTTGCCCAACTAGCATCTGGTTTTTTAATATGATATGGAAGAACGCTCTTCTTTTTAAAAACTTTTGTAGCTCTCCAGATAGAGCAGTCCGTTTTATTTAGGGTTGCCAAATAATGACTGAAGCGTGAGTTATTATATTGCTTAATTGACTGTTTTAGTAGCCTACAAGATTGCCTATACGTTTGATAATCGGACGGATATCTATTACGTTGCCATTTTCTGCGTGCTTTTCTTCTTTTGTTGATTAATTCGCGTATCTCAATAGGAAGTATAGTGTTGTTTTTAGCCAGGATATTCAACTGTTTCGTCGACTTCTGATAGGAGTCGTGGATTGTATTGGTTAGATAATCTACAGCGGTGTCGATGTCTTGTTCTGTCTTTAGTTTGATGTTTAAGTTAATTTGATTTTGCAGTGTAACTTCAAATTGGTTCCAGTTGGTAACTTTATTTCGTTTTTGATTGTTAATATTTGTGTAAATTGGTGATATATCAAGGACTTGTAGAACTGGTATATGGTCGGAGGAGAGATCTGTAATAGTTGAGCAGGTTTTGTATATATTACTAAGTCCTTTAGTAAAATAAAAGTCTAACAAATCAGGTAATCGATTAGTATGCTTCGGCCAATATGTGGGAGTTGTTGGCGTAACTACTTCTAGCCGGAGTGTCCTATTGAGATTAAACAGTTGCTTCCCTCGTTTATTTTCTATCCTTGAACCCCAGTGAGGATGCTTCGCGTTAAAATCCCCTCCGCATATGAATTTACTGTCTTGATGAAGAAATAGCTGTGTAAACTCTTCGTTCGGTATGCAGTGCCCAGGATGACAATAGACTGCTGAAACTGTAACGAATCTGCCGTTTAGGGTTTTTATTTTAACAGCCACAGCTTGATAAGCGTCTGTTTGACGGGTGACGTGTAAATAATGGTCTATATTATGCTTAATAAGTACTGCAACTCCTCCCATTGCTGTGCCAGAGGGATGAGTTCCGTGGTAGCACTTGTAATTAGGTAGGTTGAAACTCGCCGGATGAATGATGTGAGTTTCTGTTAGTAGGACGATGTCGATAAGTTTCGATTGTAGAAAATGAAGGAGCTCATGTTTCTTTTGTTGTATTCCGTTTGCGTTCCATAACACTACTGTTAGCGAATTGGTGCTTATATTGTTCAGATTCATATTAGTTTTTCCATTAACTTGGTTAACATTGATATTAGAGGCGTTAACAAATTGCGGAACTCAGTAAGAAATGATGTTAGTGTGTCGTTAATTTGTTGCTGTTGATTAATCATCTGTGGTACATTGCTCTGTCGTTCAGAGGTTTGGGGAGTCCGAGGAGGTGGTGAGTTAATATTGGCAACATTCGAGTATGAGAGCGATGTTGACTGCTTAAACGTGTCTGGAAAATCATTTGTGCTGTGTATATCGAAAGACTGAGGTCTTGCATTTTGCCTGAATTTTTTGTTGAATTCTTGTTGATAGTGTTCACATCCTTTATAGCTCGCCGGATGGTCTCCGCGACAAAATAGACAAGTTGGTTTTTCTTCTGGTGCTTTATTGCAGTTAACTGTTAAGTGTTTGCCTCCACATTTAACACAACGAGGTGGGAGATTACAGTAAGTTTTTGTATGACCAAAATTTTGACACCGTGTACACTGGATTAACTGTCTAGTTATTCTGGGTTCCTCAATCGTTACAGCCGTATAGAGGAGATGATTTAGTTGAAATATTTCTGAGTTTTTAGGAGACTGTTCCAGGTCTATAAAAAACATTGGTAAGGGGGACTTCGTCCCTCTACTTATTACGTTTGTTACTGTACGAACGGAAAATCCTAAGTTCTGTAATGCTTGCGAGATTTCGCTGGCGTCAGTGGTGTGGTGTAAATTTTTAAGAACTACCCGAAAGGGTTTGTCTTCCGATAGCTGGAACGTATAAAATTTGTATTTGTTTTCTGCTAGGATTTTTGTTAATGTACGGTAACAAGTTGGTGAGCTCGGCTTTACCGTTACACCGGTATTTGTCGATTTTAGCGTAAATTTAACGTTATTAACCTGAGTTAAAAGCGTTGCTACTTTTAGGCCTCCGAAACTGGGACATCAATATCTAATAGAACCTAAACCGAGATTCCATCAGCTAAGCTGGTAACCGTGGAATTTTTTGTTCGCATCACGGACCTGTTGATGGCAGGATTAAAACAAAAGGTAACGCGATAAAAAGTTGGCCTGCGAGCAAATAGTGACACGGTTAACTTCGAGTATTAAATCGAAAGAGGTTAACCGGAAAAATGACGATGCTTTAAGGGCAATTATCAGCGAGCTGCGTTACGATATCTTACGGAAATGCCGTATTTTTATTATCTTTAGTTTGATGTACGATAAAAGATCCGATAAAAATCCGGGCGACAAGTAGGTAGAGGCGAAATAGACTTTTCCGTAACAGTGGATATGATCGAAAAAAGGTAATTCTGTTATGGATAATTACCGTAATTTAGTGAGCTTTAAGAAATTTTTACGACTCCGTTCTTAAAGCTAACCGAGACTATTAGAAAATATTACTGCATTTCCATCGTAGGATATAAGAAATAGATGCTGCTGCTCCTTCAATGCGCGTTCGTGTTGAGGATACTGCCATTCATTTTCTCCTGATATTTTTAGTTCTTGCCGGAGAGTTTAGTTTCCATTATGTGTTTTTCCATTAGACGGATATTTCCTCCGTAGAGTGTTTTCACGGTCTCCTTGATTTAAAACGTACACTTCTAAAACAACCGGTTGCTATTTCGCTCGTACAGCGTATTCAGTTTTTGGTCACGTGATTTTCCCGATATCAGAGATATAGTATATTAAGTCGATTTGATTTTTTCGATCTGGCTCCCTTCAGCGTTCAAGTTACTTCCGTCGATGTGACGCACGAAGCCGAAATTAATTTATTTCCCATTCGCTTCCGTTTTACCTAATCGTTGTCACATTTTTTCCTCGAAAAAAACCCGGCACGGAAGCCTATGATGCATTCTTAGAGAAAACTTAGCGCAGTAACGGTTGAATCCATTCTATCTTGATCGTACTGCCTGTTCTGATTTATATCATCCCCTTATTTTTTAATCGCACTTGTTACTAGCTCTCTTTATAGAGCCGGCGCTCAGTCCTCAGCTTTGATTCCTATTCATTCCTCCTATCAATCCGTTCCCTTAATCAGATTATTAACCGTATTCTCTTCTCGTCGCTTCTTGTTTTCGATTTCCCCTATTATCTCCTTCTTCCTATTGTCCCCTCCGTAGATTCTCTTCTTATATGTGACGCAAAACGTAAACAATGTTTTCTTTGGATGCTCAGCTTTCATTTGTGAACGCGCTATTTTTTTGTGTTCGCAAATTTTTTTACTCGTTATAATGTTTTCTTCATCCTTTCTATTCCACTATCAATGGTAATTCTTTTACTTCAATCGGTTCAAAATCCGAATTTATAATGTAACACTTACAAGTTTCAACGCCAAAGGCCAGTCAAAAAAAAAAAAAAAAAAAAAAAAAAAAATGTAGCGAATTGTCATTTACTTAGTCTTGATATCCGTCGATGATGTATGTATTCGGTCGCTTTAAAGACATACGTCCTACTCAAAAGTCCTTGAGTTGATTGATTATACCGCATTGTAGTGGCTAGAATTGAGACCGAAAGAAGTACTGCTTATTGTTTGCAGAAATTGTTTATTTCATATGTCAATAATATAAAATTACCATCCAGGAAAAAAATTCGGTTAACAAGAAACCAAAGTAATACATATTACATCTATCCCCGCGGTGTAAATCTACGAATTGATAACACTGATGACTCAGTTTTAATTAATTTAAATAAGTAAAATCCCTAATCATATACATACTAGGGAGGAGAAAAATTGGTGTGTGCAAAAAGGAGGTGCAAGAATGGCTGAACGAATGTGGCAAAGATTGAAGATCAAGTTACGTCCTATATCTCGCTACTCTTTAATGCTTCTTTATTTACGGTATGTTGGTTTGGACTTTATCGTGTCCTTCCTGGATTTTAAGTTTCCACAGAAGATCATGTTTCTTGATTTTAAAATATTAAGCTGTCTCTATGTACCGGTGTACAGATGCGTAATACGCGGCGTGTTATGTATTGGCACGCGTATATATACTCTTACTTAAACATAATGTTGGGTTTATTAATATTGTGATTTATGGAATAAGTTAAAAATAGTTGTAATTTTTGTATTTTGTTTTTAATAAACGTTAATAAGAGTGTTGGGCATTCACACAACGAGCATATTTGCCCTGTGAGACCCACAACTTATTTTTAAAATTTAGAAAAAAAAAATAAATCGACTCGATAGTTATATAAAATAGTCTAAAAACACTTTAACGAGATATACGAAAAAACGCAACATACACACGCAGCTGTTTTAATTTCATAATTGTTAATAACACATTAAATATCTGCGCGTTGTAAAAATCTATATTTCTTCGTACACTTCGGAAGTTGTCTTATACCTTGAATATTGCACTACAGCCCCGATCGCAATAAAAACCAGTTATTAGTTTCTTTTTAATTACAGGAGAACATAAAAATTTTACGAATTTAAATTTTTACATAAACTTCAGTTAAATTCTTCTTTCATTCGAACGTTGTAGCTGACAAATTTCGCGTGTATTCATGGCTATATAGAGCGCCATCTTTGCATTTCCGTCTTATTCACCGTTTTCTCCGTAATTACTTTTAATTTTTTATGACATGGTTCCATCTTACACCGTTTGCCTTCCACAGGTTTGCCTTCCACAGATTTGCCCTCTCGCATATAATGATTTTCTCGCAAAAGTAGTCTCTTTGTTGACACAGACAAATTCAAAATGCCTTTATCCGCCGTGCTCGAAACGTGTCCTTTCGCCGGATTAATTTTATCGCTATGTTAATTTACCATAGGACGAAACATCTACGGAATTCTCAAGATTCAACGGGCATTCGAGCTTTTACAACAAGATGCTTTTATTAAATCTTACACGGCAACGGAAAATGCAATTTTATTCGGGAAGGTTTTGGTTATTTAATTATCCACTCGGCATACGTTGATTTTATTATTTCATACAAATTTAATAATTATTTTATTTACATAAATTTAAGTTTGATAATGATACGTTTAAAACTTTCGCAGTATTAGTCATGGTGAAATAAATGTACGGACAACTAAGTTTAGAAAATTAAATCTATTTAATTTAAGAATACACAACGCTTATTAACGTTTCGGTTAGCTTATACTGACCATCAACAGAAGCGAACTGAAACACTCGAAATCGGTCCACAATAACGACAGAAATAGAGAAAAACCTTTAAGTGTGATAATTGCGTTTTATATTGAGTTTTCTTCTTTTTTCTTTTTTTTTGTAATAATTAAAATTCCAGAAATACGAACACGCTTTATATTGAAATTTAAATGTCCATATTTCCCGTTGAGTGACGGAGTGTATTCGTCAGAGATTATCGAAATTCAAAGTTTCCTCGAAATTAAGCTGCATTGTAAATATCCGACCGATAAATAATTAATAATCTAGTTGCAATAGTGTCAATAAGTGTCAATAAGTGTATTTGTATCGGATTATCCGGAAAGCCTATGTTATTTTTCTTTGTCAGCAGCTGTTTCTTTTTAAACTGAAATGCCTGGTCGACGCAGCCATTGTGCTCTGTCTATAGCCGTTGTCCGTACATATTTATTTATATTTAATCTGTTATAAAATATACTGTCCGTTATAAACGTAGAACTCGATTGTGAAGTTTTGATGGCGGGTTGTGTATTCTGTGTTTATCGCTCGTCTTCTGAGAAAGTACTCTAAAATAATGTAAAAAATATGAGTAACGAAATATTAAAGTAAAATCGGATTCTTCATCAAAATTCTATTCCAGTCGGTGAGATTTTTTTTTCCCCTTCTCCACATTGGTTTATCGCTGTACAGGGAGCACGGCAAAATATTTTGTCAGTGTAGACAGACATAAAATGACAAATATCGAACGTTTGTACCGTAACTTATTATCAATCGTTATCATTTTTACGTGTGTCGATTATTAACCTACGTTTTTACATGGATCGGGAAATTGCCTCCTCCGCGCAATCACAAACCGCTGATATTACTATGCAGCAATACGAGCAATGGCAAGCTGAAGCGAAACAGAGAGAACAGAAGTACGTTCTACAAATAGAACAGCTTCAAAAGCAAATCACACTTCTGAGTAAAAAGTTAGCGGATCAAGGAGGCATAAGCACGCGAACACGTCCGCAAAGTACTCCTAGTATATTCGTAGGACAGCAAAATACTCAAATATCATGTGAACTGACTAGCAACGGGGATGCTGTCACCTTGGCAACAGTGAATCGGTTGAATGTACCTATATTCAATATATCACAACAGCAACAAGAACCGAAACAAGATCAGCTCCGAGAAGTTCAAAAATACGCCCAAAAGCAACAAAATGAGTCACAGAATCAACAACACCATGTGCAAGTTGAACCGAAAATGGCACCAAAAATTACGGTAACTGGCATCACTAACTTTTCAGGCTTCAGCACTGTTGTTACTCGTGCTCTAGGCGCTCATGCCGCTGCGCTTAAAGCAGCTAGTTACGGGGGGACATTATCATTGCCCCTCAAACAAATGATGTCCTCCGAGCCTTAATAGCTGAGCTGAAAAAGAGCAAATTTCAGTATCAGCCTAAAATCAGAAAAGCCTTATTGTGTGGTAATACGAGGTTTACATCACACAATTACTACTGATACAATAGAAGACGAACTGTGAAATCTAGGTCATGAACCAGTCAACATTGTTAATATAGAAAAAACAATAAAAATCCGTGATGAGAATAACGTCATAATTCAACGAAGGAAAAAATCTTATCCCTTTTACAATATTACACGTGGTAAAGTAAAAGTAGAAGCACCGCACAAGTATAACCGAATACCGCAGTGCAAACGATGCCAGAAATGGAATCACACTAAACGTTAACAGGCCAGTTAAGTGTTTCAAATGCGCAGAAGAACATGATGAATCTTCCACATGCAAACTGAAAGATCCTAAAAAAATTAAATGCGCTAACTGTGGTACTAATCATAGTGAAAATTACCTAGGGTGCCCCACTTGCAGTGAAATCGACAAGATATTGAAAAACCGAAAACTTCAGCGGTACAACGTATCCAACAACAGAAAAAAGAATCAGTAAAATTCGTGCAACCGCAAATATCTTATGCTTCTATTGCTGAAACCAAACAAACACGGCAAAATGTGCAGTCGACAAGTACGACTACAAAATTGACACAGGAGAAGACTGAACATCGGAATATTTCAATTCAAGGATGTCCTCCTGTAGTCAATCATCTCCTTCTGCAGTGTCATATGATGAAATTATGCAAGCGCTTTGCAAATTTAACGAAAGAAGTTCAGTCCATTTCTCATAGACTTGGTGCACTAGAACATAAACAGTCTGCATTGACAGTGTCACACAATAAACGACGTTCTTGTCGTAATAAGCGCAATGACTGAATCATCTTTGAGTATAGTAACGTGGAATGCAAATGGACTCATGGAACCCTTAGCAGAATTAGGAAAATTCCTGCACGACAGTAAAATAGATGTAGCACTAATATCAGAGACACATTTCACCGACAGGAACTGCCCTAGAATTCAAGGGTACACGATTTATCATACGCCACACCCAGATAGAGGTGCGTATGGAGGTGCAGCCGTTATTATCAAGAATAACATTAAACACTATCGACAGGCGGACTTTCGCGAAAAATTCGTGCAAGCAACTACGGTCGCGGTTTGGCAGAATAGTACGATTACTAATGTGGTAGCTGTTTACTTTCCGCCCAAACATAATCTGAAGTATGATTAATAAATCAACTTTTTTAAATATTTCAGCAATAAATATATCGTCGGCGGTGATATGAATGCAAAAAATGAAGCATGGGGATCATGTCGCATTTCAAGCAATACAGGAAGTTCTGCTCACGTCAAGGGAAAGGAATTGCTAAAGGCAATAAGAAGTTTGCAATGTAATGTAGCCAGATCAGGAAGACCTACATATTGATTTATACTGATAGGCGAAAAAAACCCGACCTCGTCGATTTTTTCATATAACAAGGGCCATTGCTAATAATTACGTAGAAGCAGAAGATGTTTTAACGATCTCACATCTGACCACACTCCTGTTCTGCTAACCATTAGTATAACTCTAATATGGGGACACATTTTGAGAAGAATTGGATCGACGAATAAATCTGAAGTAACGTGTCTAAAAACAATCGGTGAACTGGAGGAACAATCTGCATGTTTCATAGAAGCGATCCGCAAAGCAACAAAAGTTTCTACTTCGAAATCATCGGTTAATATTGTACAGGCAATCATGCTTCCTTCAGAAGTGTTCCAGCCTCATGATATTGATTCCGATGTGAACATCACTATCACGCGAAAACAAACGATTAGCTACATTTACACCGTATGAGATAGCCAGAGAGAAATCGATAAAAATATCAATTCGAAGAAAACTCCTGGAATCGATGAAATATCCCCGGAAGTTTTAAAGGAATTGTCAAAAAAAGGTATTGTCACGTTGACCTACCTCTTTAATGCGTGTACACGTCTTGAACACATCCTGTCTTGCTTCAAGACAGCGCAAATTATAATGCTTAAAAAGCCAAATAAGCCAGATTCTGAAGTAACGTCGTATAGACACCTATATCACTGTTACCGGTAATATCCAAGTTATTAGAAAAATTACTGTTGAAGAGATTGCTAACGCTAGTTGGAGAATATCTGCCGATTCACCAGTTTGAATTTCGACAACATCATTCGACAATTGACCAGGTTCACAGAGTTACGTCCATCATAAATAAAGCGTTTGAAGAAAAGAGAAATACTGTTCGGCAGTTTTTCTGGATATTGCGCAAGCCTTCGACAAGGTGTGGTATGAAGGCCTTGTCTTTAAGCTGAGCAAAATATTACCCGGCAATCTGTGTAGATTGTTAGAATCATACTTGGCTGATCGCCAGTTCAGAGTCGCGTACGAAAGTTCTACGTCGAACTTTAACAATATTACGGCTGGAGTTCCACAAGGTAGTGTCTTAGGTCCTATGTTGTATCTTTTCTATAGCCAAGGTCTATCGACTCACAAAAAAACAACGACAACTATGTTTGCTGACGATACTGTTATTTTAGCTGTTAGCAGCAGCCACCTTGAGGCTACAAGCAATTTACAAAATGCTTTGGATCATGTACAGAAATGAGCGATAGATTGGAAAGTCAAGCTGAATGAAGAGAAATCAGCATATGTTATGTTCACATACCACCAAACAAAGACAAATTACCAAGAATATTTCGGGAATAAGCCTGTACCACAGGTAAATTCTGCTAAGTATATAGGTATGTACTTGGACAGGCGTCTTACGTGGAATGTGCATGTTAAGATGAAGTGCCAACAAAATAAGTACACAGCGAAACAATTACAGTGGTTGAAGGGTCGGAGGCACTGGATGTTCGACATAAATGCATTCTGTACCGTCAGATCATTATGCCGATATGGACATACCGGATACAACTCTGGGGTTGTACTAGTAATTCAAATCGTGCAAAAATTCAGGCGAGGCAGAGCATCATTTTGTGAACAATTGTCGGTGCATACCGCCATTCTTGTAATGATGATATCCAAAGGGACCTGTATATAACATTGGTCAATGATGCTATTAAGCAAATAGCCATTAAATGTGAAAAACGGATTCATCAACACGTTAGTGTAGAAATGGTTCGACTTCTTAACACCGGAGAAAACGTAAGGCGCCTTAAACGACACCATCCTTCAGATTTGACTTTGTAATACATATATATATATATAAAAATTACAACGTAATTCTTAGGCTACCTCCCATTAGAAAAAATGCCTCAAATTTGTGTAACGCAAAATGTCCCAATTTTATGTAACGTTTGTTGTATTTTATAGGATTTCTGTGATTATGTTATTATATTCATATGGACCGATTTAGAATTACGTTGCAAATTTTGATCATTTTATACAAAGTATAGAGGAGAAAGAGATAGAAATGTAAGCAAGAGGGACCAAGGAGTACAGCACCTTGCGAGGCTAAAATGGCCGAGTTATACATACATATATATATATATATATATATATATATATATATATATTCGTTAAAGGATATAAGATGTATGATCATAATTATTATCTATTGTAAATGTATAATATGTTAGAAGCAGTGGTCAATGGACTGTTGCTTCCATACGGGTTTGGCTTAGTTTAAAGCAACATTTATTAAAGTAGATACTTATTTAATTATAAATTAAGATTGTATCAATAAAAATAAAAATAATAATAATAAAAATAAATAAATAATAATAATAATAATAAAAATAAATAAATAAATTATAAACGTCTGTGGTCTGTCTCTTTGCCTTTTACCTGTAACTTTTCATTTTATTATATTCTTTAAAAAAATCATTATGTCTTAATATATGCCCCCTAAGAGTTTCATTTTCCGTTTTTCAATATGACTTATTAAGCTTCTTTCTCTTCATGTATTTCGTTTAGAATTTTATCATTCGCCTTGTTTTCTTTCCAGCACGTTTTTGTCATTCGGCGCCTTGAGCTAAGTTTCTTTTTTTCTGAGCTGTTGAGTACCAATTTTCATAACTATAATTTTAGTACACTCCAGATACGTATGATTTTACAAACTTTTTTCTGACGTCTGTGCTGGTATTCTTATTTATTAATATTGACTTTTTATTGTTGAGTGCACATGTAGCTTGTCCTATTCTTCTTTTAACGTCTGCTATATTCCTATCATCATCTATTATTACACTTCCTAGATAACGTATTTCTGTTACTTGGTCTAATGGAGTATCTTGTATTTTTATGTTTGTCTCATACTGAAGTGAAATTGCGTTTTGTAGTCTATCAAAAAAAAATTACGGCGCGATATTTTATTCTTTTTTCTCTGCACTATTTATAGATTTCTAGAGAATAATCGACGTAATTCGGTTTCAAATGGATTGATGGTTTGATCCGGAAACTTCCGTATTGCTGCGTTCAAATTCGGATAATCAGCTGAAAGTTTTCTGTAAGTAAACGGTAATGAAGAGACAGTGTGTAAGTCTATTCATGGGCGCGGTTCGTTATCGGGTAGAAAAATCGTGATTATACGATATTCGAAAATGGAATTCTTATCGAAGATAATACAGCAGAGACTGGCGAATGAGATTAAATTACGTTAACAGCGAAACAGTCGCGCTGGTGGTACGTGGTGAAAATGTCTACAAACTGGAAAAGCGGCTTAGCGATTCAATTCAAAATTGGATTCGGCAAAATAACACGTCTTCAAAGCGAATGTATCTGACATCGAATTAACGCTATCTGAATTCTTAAAATCCTTCCTTAACAGAATTTCAAGATGATTGAAAGAATAGCCTTTGTATTGTTCTGCTAGTGTAAAATGCTGTCGACCGCTTTTCAAAATTACCTCCGGAAAACGAACGAAAAACTTTTGAAAACATCCGATACCGTCTCTCTCTTCTGTTCTTCGTTTTCGGATTTCACTTTGAGCTGTTTAAAAGTTTAAGAATAGAAACAGCGCGTAAAAGAATTTTCATTTAAAAGATAAACACTAATTGAAAAATCTACCGACGTCGTTTCATTCTTCGTTCAAAAAAAAATCATAAAAAAAAAAAAGAAAAAGGAAAAGTCTGCTTAACAATGTAAGTTTTACGATACAAAGATAAATTGGAAAAAATCTACCGTCCGCTTACTGCTAGGCTTACTTTGTTCTGTTGTGCATTACCCGCGTAAGAATTGATTTGCCAATTTCTATTTAGCTGCATTCTGATCATTTAGGGTTGTTACAATTTAATCAAATTTGCATGCAGCCAAAAAGATAATGTTGCGATTTTGAGTTTTTTTTTTTTTTTTGCTTGACCCGGACTAGGTATTGTACTTTGGTGATCGTATAATTATTATCTATTGCAAAAAGTACACTACGGCCAGAAGAACAAAGTAAATAATGAACACACTATTCATGGGGGAAAATTGGCGGCGTGAAATTAATTTTTTATAAAACGTTTTTCTGTCGTGTTCTTAATTACATTCAGCGGAATGCGGCGAACTTAATGACACGCGGAAGTACCTCTACGCAGTCTACAGATTAACGTCGCTGCGAATAAGACGACCGGGAATGTGGAATATTAAAGTAGTAAGAGGAAACGGAGGGAGATCAGATTGGTAATATCGTCTACCAGGGTATCCCCTCTAACACTGCAGGCCAATCCTTCAAGGCAGTGGTAGTTTTGGTGACATTACACTCTCTGACAAACGCCGCGTGAGATAACTAAACCTACACAGAGTTCTTTCCTGTTTTTCAAATCATTTAATCGGTTACATGTGGATTATCAGTATTTTTATTATTATTATTTTTTTCTTTTTTAGTGTTTTTTCGATCAAAAATTATGTTTCCGTTGTGGAGCAATTCGGTTAGTTTTAAAATCAATGCTCGATCGAAAGCAACAGTAGATGTCTTAGAGTACATTTCGTTCAGTAGGGGAGAGACGGTGTTTTAAGAAGTACAGTTTTTGAGAGTATTTGAATTATATGTGCCCTTTTCTATATAGAACTGATTTACACAGATTAAAAATAACTAAACACCGAGATTGGTTTTTCTAGATATATTACTCTCCGCAATTATTTATATGGCCACGGATAGTGTAGTCGGCTTCGGTTATTTCAAATTAAAAGATTTGCGTATTTTGGTATATTAATTCGATAGTGTAATTTAAAATTTCGTCTGTTTAAAATAACGATTTATGAAGTAGAGATTCAGTGCAGATTGCAGACGTACGAACGGATTACTCCTCAGCGAGCAAAGTAATCAGAAATACGACGCAGTGTTTGCAGTTTTTTTTATATTTCTTTTTCCCTCATTTCCTGATGTTTCTTTATCGAAATCTCGTAATGCCCTTATAGACACTTCAGCCGAAATTCGGTTCATCTTCCCTTTTGTTTCGATTTCCATGGGTCATGTGAATCATTGATGGCCACGGCTATTCGAATGTCTATTATAACGAAGTACATTCTTCAAATATTACTTGCATTTGGTTAACTGCTTGGCGGTTTTGCAATAAACGATAATAATAATTATAAGAAGATAAGGAGAATATGAAAGTTATCGGATAATATGAGACAAGAAAACTTAGTTTTGATAAAATGATTGATTGATGGCCAAATGGTTCTGTGCCAAAACTAAGAAAAAAAAAAAGAAAAGATTTTTATCTTTCTTTTGTTACGAATCCGCTGATGATCTTCCCAGTTTAGCTACAATCGGTTTCGGTAGCTTTAAGTTCCTACTCGGTATCTCGCGACAGGCAAGATTACAAGCATTTGTTCAAAGGTACGCGCGTCGCATCAACAGTCGGTATGGAAGACCTGTGGAACACAGCTATCAATGACGATGTTATCAAACTAATAGATGCATGGATTTTGTATATATACACTGTCTCGGATACGAAAATAAGCGAAAGAAGCGACAGGCTAATGTATGCTCGTTTTTTAACTCGATGTTTAATTTGCCCGTCACATCTCTCTGCAACATTGTTTCCCGGCTTCTGTCAGAAACCTTATGTATTTCGCTATTCACTTTCTTTCCGTATCGAGCTAACTAATTAGTAGTTTCGTTTCAAATTTCGCGATTTCTTTTCATTTCTGCAGTTAAAACGTTGATCCGTTTGCTCATTCGATTCGCTTGCTAACTAGGAGCCGTTCGCTTCATACTAAATCAGCGTGTTTTCCCGATACGAATTTGATGTATATTTATATCTTATTAAATGTTCAGCATAAGTAGAGTTTTCTATTTCATTATTTTTAAATGATTTAATACATTCCTGGCATCTACTTTTAATTTTTCTACCCGTTTGACCGATATATGCTTTCTCACAATCGTTACGGTTTATTTTATATATGCCACTATTTTCATATATATTATTATTTCCTTTATTTACGGTGATTATTTTAGTTTATTATTTGTTTTAAATGCTATTTTTAATACTTGTTTTTTAAATAAATTACTTAATTTGTATATATTGTTATTTATAAAAGTAAATTTTTTGCTATTAATATTATTTTTTTGTTTATATTCGTATTTTAATTTTATTTTTTGTATTAATTTTTACTATTATTATCTCATTGTAACCATTATTTATTGCTTTTGCTTTTAATATTTTTATTTCATTTTGTTTTTTATTTATTAATCTGTTTATAGCATATAAGAAGTATGTGAACGTTTATGTTGATTACGATGGTTTGATGTTTTGTTTATTATAGTGTCAGTGGTTGTTTGTTTTCTATATATTTTGCACTTTAATTTATCATTTGTTTCGGTTATTATGATATCTGAGAAGTTTATTTTATTATTTTCTACTTTTTCCATAGTATATTGTATGTTTTTATGTATTTTATTGAAATCATTTAAAATGTTATTTTCCGTATTACTATTATTTTCACCAAAAATAATTAAAGTATCATCCACATATGAAATAGATAATTTTACGTTATACTTTTTAAATTAAGTTTTCCATATATTTTTCTTCTAGTTGTTGTAAAAATATTTCACTAAAAATACCTGATAGGGGGGAATCCGTACCTAATCCATTATGTTGAATATATGTATGTAACTTTATTAAAAGTAAAATAATTCTATTTAATGACTGTTTTTATTATATGTTAAATAGTTGCTTATTATAAATATTATTATTTGAGACTTTTTTTTATTGATTTTTCGATTATCTCTAATGTCTAATTTATTGGTACATTATTCGTATACAAACTAGATATGTCATATGAAATTAGTTTATTATTTATGGTTATGTTTTGTAATTTTTTAAATACATTTTGTCTGTTTCTGATCACATATATTTATCATTTAATCTTATATTACTTTTTTACTATATTAGTTATAAATTTAACTAATTTATATCCAGTAACAGTTGCATAATTAACTAAAGGTCTTATTGGTACATCAGGTTTATTTATTTTTAATAGTGGGTTTAGTATTGGCGCTTTTTGATTCATATTTATAAAGAATTTGGAATCTTTGTTATTTATTATCAAATCTGATTCTGTTATTGTTTTTCCTTTTTTTTTTTTGCCTGATATTTATTCGTAGGACCAATTGCCATCATTTTCATGTTGTTTTCTTTTATGAACTTCTCGGTTTTTTGAATAAGTTCTTTAGAATTTGTCTCTGATCACATATATCGAGTTGTGGTTTTAGCTGATGATGGATTGTGTTGTATGCGAAAACGTTTCCAAGTGAAACCAATAATTTTATTTTGAAATTTTTTTTGTTACAACTTACTACATTAATAAAGTATATGAAATTTTACACAATTTTATTGACACAAATCGTTTTCAACGCTGAAACTCATACCGCGAAGGATAGATAGAAATTTGTTTTCGATGAATTCGCGCGTTCATCTATTTCGACAACTCGAATCTCTCCAGAAGAGTGGAATATTTATTGAAATA
This sequence comes from Icerya purchasi, assembly GCA_039619475.1. Taxonomy (NCBI): domain Eukaryota; kingdom Metazoa; phylum Arthropoda; class Insecta; order Hemiptera; family Monophlebidae; genus Icerya; species Icerya purchasi. The sequence goes on from CM077116.1 coordinate 288,375,438, forward strand.
ACGTATCGTAACTTCACGACAAGAATAGGTGTTCGGTCGATAATTATTTTGCAAATAATAAATGAACACGAGGATTAGTATATTATATGTAGCTCTCATAAATTATGCGCTATATTATTTTTAATCGCTTACGAAATTCATTGATACATTTACAGTTCAGAATAGATCCGAGCAAAGCTCGGGGTTATTCGGTATTTAGTTACAATAAACCTATAAATGAAAAAGAATAACAGTTATTAAACAGATGCAAAGTAGAGAAACTAAATTTGTTACAAAGTCGGTATAGTTGCAACCAGTGGCGTGTAGCTTGCCTTAGACGGGCCCTGTATCAAAATTGGTTGGGGGGGCCCTAATAAAGTGTAAAGATGTTTCACAAAAGAAACAAAAACGCTCGCATTAAATTAAAATTGATTATTTATTGATTATAAGTTATTACTTACAATAAATGCTCCTAGGAGCTAAATTACAATTCAATCCAAACAATTCCACTTCCATCAAATATACACTTTTCTCGCCTTTTTTTCGGCGAGCTTATTTATTAAATCATTCATAGATGAAGACGATTTCAGCTTTTCTGGATTTCCTGCCTCTGTGGATAATAATGACAAGTCTGAAAGCCGTTCCTATTGAAGTGCTAAAATAATTTTTTATCAGTTTTAATTTCGAGAAACTTCTTTCAGCTGTGGCAGTTGTAACCGGAAGGGTCGAAAATAGACAGCGTGCTGTTATTACCTCCGGAAAACTGGCTGCGAGGCTATTGAATTTTATCAGTAATAATTCCGTGAGTTCTTTAACGGAGTGAATTTTCTGAATTTCAGATTTTAAGCACGTTTTCAAAGCAATTAATTGTGAACAATACAGATCAACTGACATGTCTTTACTAGACAGTATTCCGGTGTATTTTTTTATCATTTCGTTTGAAAAAGATAAAGAGTTTCTCCGGTTGTAACACTTCGAACGTATTACTTAGGTCACAGAGGCTCTGAAATCTTTGTTTAGTTCTCAGAGAAATTAATATATCTAAAGAGCAATAGTACACATTAACTTTGAAGTACGATTCCGGTTCTGAAAATCTCTAATCTGCTAGCTCATCAAAAAAAAAAAAACGCTTCGTTATCTTCCGTCTTTTATTTTTCAAAACATTAGCTATCTCCCACTCTTTTGCTAAATCTGTGGACTCGGTTAGTAGTAAGGCATGGAACGAATTATTTTGATTTCCTATTTCGTTCAGTTTATTTAAAAGATGGACAACAGAAGACTGCTAATTGTTTCTTAGTTTTTTTGTGACACGTGTTGCCTGCAAGTAGTCTTTGTCCTATTTTTCTTCCACCCAGTGGGGAATGCATTCTCTAATGATGAAGGCTGTTCCTGCATAAGGTACTTAAAATTATTTACGAAAACATGAATACAGTTATCGATAAAACTTCTATAACCTTAATTTATTTATGTACTCTGTACCTGATTTTATTCATAATTTAAATTTTACTCATCTTCCATGTATTCCATACGCGTTTATATTTCCACACATACCCGCGCGTAGATTTTGTTATCTTATGTTAACATTGTTGCCCATGATCCAATTTTTTACTTCTATTTTGGTTGCTTTCTTGTTAGGCGTCAGAATTAAGCAAAATAAATGAATAAAAAAGGTTACTTCTTTGACAATAAAGGACATTCCGGCGAGGAATAACTGCGTTAGTTGAAACAATCGACCAACGCAGCGAACTTGTGAATTGATAATAGACGACAGTAGCGATGTCAACGATAAGAATAACGTTATTCCTGGAATACAGCAAAAAGAAAATACACCTATCCGCTTCTAATCATAAGAACAATTCAGTCAGGTTGCGATTGTGCAATTTTGGTAGCATGGACGCCTGCTTTCCACGAGAATTTGAAAAGAAAAAAAATGAAAGCGGAAAATTGTTGAAAAATAAGATTGGTTCCGTTTAGTAAAAAAAATTTAGAAAACGCGCGGATTTGAAGGAAACCCTTTTTCTTTTTTACAATTTCTTCATGAAATAAAAGAAACACTAGTATTCAATTTTCGGCGGAAAAAAATTATTCGTAACTGTTACGAATTTTTCTCTTTAAAAACGAATCCGGAATTACTTAAAATATCGGAGTGTTTGATATAGCCGGATGTCTTTTTTTCAATCTTGCTCACCTGTGAAAAAGTCTTGTAGTCGCGCGCGCTTTTTAAGCTTCTTCATTATTCCTTCCGGCCGCCGGATGTAGTCAGTTTTATCCTTGCTAAACTGGCAAAAACCGAAACAGCCGATTACATTACACCTCTATTATCTCTTTCCTGACGGCGCTCTCATTATTCGAGTTCATGAGGTCAGTTGCATCGAATGTATTCAGATGACGCGTTTCCAAATTAACATCGGCCGAATCTGTGAGTGCATTCGGCCGTAATGCGATAACGAATACTGCCGGCCTGATAACGATGCTGTCGCTGCGACCCCTAGTGCACCGTTCGACATACTAGTATGCTTTCCGGTTCAGTCGGCAAGGCAAGCCGCTTTTTGTTTGTCCACTTTACCGTGAAAGTTTTTGTCGAAGCGACTCGGCCAATTTCCGGCTTGGTACTTTTTATTCTCGTTAATAGTTGTAGACAAAAACGAAAAAAAAAAAAAAAAAAGGAAAAATCGTCAGATAAACCGCCCTTGATTTTAAAGAAACTTAACCCCTGTAAAATTTTTTGACGTGCAATTCAATACTGCAGTGACCCTTAGCTGAATTACACTTCTGGCCGAAAGCTGAAAGTTAGAAGATTATTAGACAAGCGCGAACCATCGTGGTTAAAAACGAACTGTCTTATTACCGCCACCCGTAAAATAATAATAAAATTAATTTATGGGGGTTCGACTTTGCTCCCGGCAAGTAATACGAGTAGTCTTTTTTTTTTTTCCGGCCCGGGCTTCGCTCTGTCGCCAGTTTAATCTTTTATCTTAAGATTATTATTGGTACTATATCTGAATTTAACTGTCCTCGATGTATGTACATACGAGTATATTATTGTATATGTATACATGTATATCAAATAAGAGCAGGACCTGGAAACTATCTGACTTACACCGGCAGCGTATTCTATTCTTTCGATACTTCTTTCTCGAAATTAAATCTACCATCTCTGTCGTAGGCGCACTGTTGTCAAATCAAATTGAATTACTTAACGGTGTCTGCCCTCGATAACACGGGTGATGTGAATAAGTTTTGAACTTTTACATTTTCCTGTTTTAAGTTTCCTTCGCAAATTACGACAGTAAAACGTATTAACAGCTAAGCAACGGTCAGACCCCGCTTTGGAGTTGTTTCCTTTTTATCGAATGATATATATTTTCAAAACTATTAATTAGACCTTGTAATTTAATAGAAGCGTCTGTTTGAACTTTGAATTTGCGAGAAAAACTCTGATATGAGGTTTGATAACGTTGCGGAATGTACGCAATTCCAATATAAAAAAAAATTGAGTCATCAGCGTACATCTTTGAACGGATAAACTGAATATGCAGTTTTCGATGTAGATAAAAGTGATCTTTAAAATTTCTTTTTAACAAAGTTTTGCAGCGAGACCTTAATCTAATGAAGCGAGGCGGAATTTCTAACCAAATACGTATCTCTAAGGCGAGATAAACCTTTTGCACTCACCTCTTATTTGAAACTGCACATTCAATCTTCTGCATTTGTCAGTGCAGTTGGCACAATGGGGAACTTTTTAACTGGCTTTTCGATCAACTGTCCCGTTGATTATAAGTCGGCGTCTAATATTTGAAGTTAACGAGACATGGCGAGCGACGTAATTTAGGAATAGACTAAAATAAAAGAAAGCCGGAAGAAAAACAGTAACGTAGGTTCGAAATGTATGAACAAGGCATATCGTGAAGACTAACAGTCATCAGCGTAGTCCACCTCAAGTGATGAGTGAGGAAATATGAGATAGGAAGAAGTACGAACAGAGCTTCTACCGTTGAAGTAGAAATGGGCCGTCCTGCACGCCCGGCAACGAGAGTCTAACTAATATATACTCGTAGTGTAAAATAAAACAAAGAAGGTAACCGATACAAGGGAAAAAGCGGTATTATGAAGAGTCAGCTAACATTAAGGCGACGGAATGTGTCTAGCTTTTTGTAAAAGAGAAGAAAATCCATCACAAGAGAATGGAGTTTAAAATCTTCATTCGTAAAAAACCCTGTTCGTAACAATTAGCATACAAGCGGATATGACAGAGGAACAAAAGGAATAGCAAAGATGATACACAGATGCAAGTGGTATTTCGAAGAGAAAAAAAAAAAAAAAAAGGTAGCTTCTCGTATAAAACATTGGACATATTTCTGATTTACAGATTCGCAGAACTCGACATAGGCCGGACACCGTATCATCCGAATTATATGGACTGCCAAGAGAAATAAAAATTCTGCAGGGGCGTCCATATCGGCAGATGGAAAAGAGAAAAAAATCTTTTAAAGCGGCGCCAACGAATATTTACCTATGTAGTAAAAAAAATTGGGGGAGGGGGACTTCGGTTGAATAATGTTTCGTAGAAAAAAAGGAACCGGTTGTTACGTCACAAATTATACGCAAACGAAATAGTAACTATCGGAGGATGAATAATTTGATTTTAAGCTGTTTAGAAATTTTGTACGCAGCTGGAAATCGCGGTAAAAACGAGAAAATTTTGCTAGTTTACTTTGGGAGCGGAGTAATTGACAAAATAAAACAGTAAAAACTACGAGTATTTACAATGGTTTTATTTGCAAAGTTTTCATCTAACGCTGCTTTCAAAGTTACGCGAGTTATAGGCGATTGTGTCCCGGTTTTTGTCCGCAGATCGTCTGGTTTAAACTAGACTCGGATTATTCCACGGTCATGTGCCGATTGGCTTCATGACAAACTCGTGAATCTTCAAAAGAAAAGAACAACTTACCTAGAAAAACAAATGTTATTCATTATTTCATAATAAAATCAGTTTATGGAACTTACTGAATTAGCCGAGTAGTATACAGTTCCAGATCACTTTTTATTAATGCGGCAAACGCAATTGACTTAAATTGTTAGCAATATTAAGCAAAGAAATTTGAAAAAAAAAATTAAAGTGTTATCAATGTTGAAACTGAAAAAAAAACAACAAAATCGCTGGGAGAGATACATATATAGATTCAAATAAAGAAAATGAATTTTAAAATAGCGCACATTAAAAAGCTTGTCCTCACTTTTACGACTTTTAGCAAGACGAAAAATTTAAGCATTATGCTGAAAATTGCGAAGTAAAATACGTTCGGCAGCTGAAATAATTGCCATAAAAATTTAATAAATATGTACTAAAAAGTAAAAAAATTCGATAATAAAAATTTAATAAAAGTAAACTACCACAAAGCAAAAAAAATTTGATAAGAAAATATAATTTACAATGAAATATATCTCAAGGTGGGGTTATATGACAATAATTCTTACGGAAAAATTAACATATCAATTAGGGTCGGCGCGGAAATCAAAAATTACAATAATAATTAAACCCCGCACTAAATATTCGTTAATTTTGCGCTTTCCGCGTCTATTTTAATTAATATATTAATTTTCACATGTATCTTAAGGTATATATGAGTATAAATTAATCGATTTTGTTTTTTATTTTTTAGCCTGTTTTTATTAAATTTTTACAATAAATCTTCGGAGACTGATTTTTTTTTGTTAAAGAAAAAAAAGAAAAAAAAGTTTTTCTACTCCAATATTATGCAGACCGTCGTTTTAATAAAGCACTGTGCATTTGGTCCGGTTATTTAACGCACATTCCGTTATTTTTTCCTAAACGCGAGCTTTTACAGTAATTTTCGTTATTTTTTAATGTTCAATGAGGATTACTTGAAATTTACATAAATACGCCTAATTTTGCTTTAAAAATTTATCGAACACTGGTAAAAATATGCAATTTACTTTTCAGTCACCGAATTTCTCGCTCAAATGACACCGTGCCAACGAGCACCTCTTTATTGTTTAGTACTTTGCTAAATTTTCACTTGTATTTTCACTGTCTGCGTGTAAATGGTGTCTCATGTCCAGTCGCTGTATTCCATCGAGTCGTTGCGTTTTACATTCAGACTGTAGGATATGTTTGTTTTTGCAAAAGTAACCGCAAACTAGAATAATGATCACACACATCTTATCACCCTTTAAAGTAAAAGTGAATGTGCTACGCAATACGAGTAAATAAAAGATGAGAAAAAAACAACAACAACGTTAATAAATAATCAAAAGGATAATAGGGTGTTTTTTTTTATTTTTATTAACCTGGCTTTTGTCTTTTGGACAGCTAAGCTTTCATTATAGTAATAGTAAAGAACCAAAATAATTAGAGGCGGTAGAAAAATAAATGTCGAATGATAAAAATATCGCGAAAAAGAATTTCACAGTTTATCACAAAAACACCCGCCGGTTATTCGTAATTTACATTTCATTTATTTCTTCGAACTCATCAACTACAGGTACATTAACCCGCCGAGCTGATAATTTAGCACGCTTCTCAACATGCGCTAAGAGCATTCGCGGGTTTTACTGGAACGAAGCATCGTTAGGTAATCCACTAGAAGGCAACGGTAGATTCAGTTCCCGGACGAGCGTTCCAACATTTCCGACGAACGTGATAAAACCGCGCGACATTTTAATCACGTGTCTTGATAAAGTTACTATCGAGACTTCGTGACGGAAAAATATCAATTACAATAATTAAAATTCGAGATGCGATTATTTTGCGAAGAATTTAATTTATAAAAATTTTGATTTTAATATCAATACCGCTTCAAGCTTCTCTTCGAAGAGACGATGTGCTGATTACACACAATTTCTCTTTTGGAAATGCAACATTGTCGTCCTTCATAACTAAATCTACTTTCTCTTTTAGTTTTTGAGATTTGTTGATAGCATTATCTTTTTAACATGAAAATCGGCGTTGGCTCGCTGTCGTCCATTATTAAAGTGCGTAAACGGGGTTAATGTAGACTTGTGCATAGACCTTTCGCTATTATTGTTAAACTTGCGTTTTTGAACTATTTAGTCCGTTGTTTGTTATACACTACGAGACTATTCAGGAGATTTTTTGGTGTCTTTCTATTTATAAATAGATTTTTTTGCAAACATTTTTCCAACTTTCAATATTAAATGAATCGCGCAAACATCATAGAAACCGCCGATACATTTATTAAAATTAATTGCACCAACATTTTTCGGAGATTTATCTTCATAATAATCATATTAATCATGGTGAAATTTCGTTCCGTGTCTGCTGCGGAATGCGTGTAAATGAAATAAACAAACGAGACATTGCTCCGAATTGTAATGCTATCGTTTTTTAAATGCTAACATTCCAAATTTAATCTGCCGGCAGGAAATAATACAAAAAATTGATAATTTCGGAGTATAGAGTGTATTGCTGGAGAAAATAATAAATCCTAAAATCGGAATAAAATTATTTTTGACTTGTCGATTTTGTATTTTTCATTACTCTCGAACGCACGTGGTCTCTATTCGTTTTTGTCTCCTATAAATGAGGCGACGACGATTTTTGTTTTATTAAATAGAGAGAAAAATGTGAACACGCTTAAAACCCATCTTTAGTTTAATTATCGGCATACATATAAAGTATGTATATTAATTACAACGTAATTCTGAGGCTACCCCTTATTAGAAAAAATGTTCAAAAAAGATTTCCCAAAAAAATGTCCAAATTTTATGTAACGGTTGTTATATTTTATAGGATTTCTGTGATTATTATATTCATATGGACCGATTTAGAATTACGTTGTAAATTTTTTGATAATTTTATACAAAGTATAGAAAAGAAAGAGACAGAAATGTAAGCACGAGGGGTCAAAATGGCCGAGTTACATATATATATATATATATATGCATAGGAATATCAATAAATTTCAATAAGCAATTCGCGAAATACACTCGTTATTTAAAATATCAATCAGAACTTTTTCAAGCTTGACTTTTTTTATATTTTCGGTGGATTTATATTTCGTTCCGGAAAACGTGACATCCGCATCTCGAATCAAACGTGGGAACCGAGAAAAGAAAAACTCCGAATGATGCAGAAAAACAATTTTTAATGAAAACTGGTTATATTTTTTTCTCGTCGAACTGAATTGCGAAGAAACGGGATTTAGTTTAAGCCGCGAAGCGCAAAATTCGATTTCCATAAAACATCCAGCAAAGACCAAACGGCATAATTGAAAGAAAAAAAAAACTTGTTTTTTGAAATCAAAATCTTTTAATGATGGAGTAGTCGTTAAAAAAACTAAATGTCGATTGATAAAAAAAAAAAAAACAGTTGCAGATCAACTTTAACAATTGATTGATTGAAGTATTAATGCTGCTGACACAGTCTGGCCATTTTTTCTCGTGCCGCTTTGACGACGAATTTTAATTAAAGGATTATTAATGCCGCTACAAAAGAAAAAAATAAATCATAGGAGCGACGATATGTTTACCTTTTGCGAATGTCCAGCTTCCAATGTAGTGATTTTATTGGTGTTCAAAAGATACGCTAATGTGAGAACACAATTTTTAAGATTCCGTGCACATTTATAATGTACGGAATCCTAATCGGATGGTTCAGAAACGACAAGAGTATTCAATTAAAATATCGAATGGTTTGACACTTACGAACTTCAAAATTGGATCGTAAATTCTAAATAAAATTCTCTTTAAAGCTATATAACTTCAAGCTAATCGATAACCTTGGACGTCAAAAACCCGTAAAGAATACATTAAATATGGAATATATGCAACGATGTAAAAAATCACCTTTAAAAAATTCACAACTCATCATCAGATAAACGTTTAAAATTGAAATTCAAAAAAAAAAAAAAAACAACGTAGAAGCTCTTTCATAAAAGCGAAAAATGTCGGTTAAAAGACTATATATATATATATATATATATATATATACCCTCTCCGTTTGGGCCAAAAACAGCAAAAAATTATGTTCACATAAATAATAGCTCGAGTAAAAAAATAACGAAAACCAAGACGTATCTCAAACTTGTTTATAAAGAGGACCGCTTTATAAAAAAAGTATAGGCGAGCTTACAACTTTATGTTTTGGACCTCGGAATGGCGCTGAAAGTTTGAAAAATTTGAAAAAAAAATCGTTTTTTTCCCGGGCATGTGATATATCGTTGGAAAGATCATTACTATTTGTCGGGAACGAACCCGTTTTTCCTTTTGTTTAATTCGAAGTTGACGAAAAGTTCAAATAAGCGCCAAAAATGGCGTGTTCCTTCGCCTTGGCGTCGCGAGTATTATAGCTAAAAATTTTGAATTATGTCAAAAGTATGCGCATCTTTTCCGTATATTTCTCTACCTCGGAACATCCAGGTTTCCAACTTTAAAATTAGACACTCGTCCGAAATTTCGGGAAAAAAAAATATTTTTTCTGCTAGGCGCGTGATGATTTATTGATTGATTGAAAGGTCGATGTTTGTCAGGAACGAAACTGTATTCCGTTTTCTTAACTAAATTTTTGAAATTAGTGATAATTTTAAGAAATGGCAAAAAACTACCTGTCTCTTACTCTTTGCGGCGCGAAAAATCAGATTTCTTTGTTTTGAATTTTTGGTATTTATCGTTAAATTGACATACCGAATCCTCAGCGCATGAAACATCATGCTTGACTATTTTTACAAAGTGGTTTAAGAAATTTAATGATACTTTCTTTTTTTTCTTTTTTTTTTTTTTTTTTTTCATTGCAAAGGACTGCTGAAGTTTCAAGGATCAGTTTTTCTGGTAAATATGACTAGAAATATACTCTTAGAGACTATACTTACGGCAAAAAGGTACGCGATACACATTTCAATAGCGAATGAACTTAAATCGGATAACGAAAAAACATATTTAACCTATTTCGAGACTTTTGCTTGACACATTATTATTCGGTCAAAAATACGCTAATTTGTAGGAGTCCGAAAATGCAAACTTCCGGAGATTTTAGGGGGAAAAAAAACAAACAAATCTGGCGTTCAATTTTCTGCCGAAAAGTATTCATTACTGTTGAAACTACAACATCCGATATTCAATTTAAAAATTTCGTCCTGATCCATCGCGTCAGCTTCGGAAGAGGGACTTTAGGGGCCGCCGGTAGTCTGAAGCGTGTTTCCTTTTATTTTCGATCGCGACAACTCGTTACGTAAGGTGTTACCTATTTTGCAGTTTCAACTGCGCACGTGTGCAGCAGCCAGAAGATCGGCAGTTCATTGAATCCCTGACCGGCTTCTGAGGCCGTACACAGCTCGCAGTGAATAGACACGGCGGTTTCTTCGCAATTGTATTTTCGTAACTTTTACATAACCCGATATTGACGTTTACGAAACATAAAATAATCATATATACAAAATAATCGTATTTCCCGTTACATTTGAACGTTATACGTGTTTAGTTTACGTAAGATTGCCGTGTAAGATCTTGATTTTTTCTTTTACCGTGAGAGGGGGGTACACGAAAGTAGGAAAAACTACTTTACGTAATAAATGAGAATATCGGAATTTGATAAAAAAGTATTTATCTGACAAGAAGAGAGCCTCGGAAAAACCGGTTTTCTGCGAAGCACGTTAAAAACAAAATAATTTCGACCACCATTTAGAAAGTTCCAACTTCAATCGAATCTGATAACGGGAAAAATCAATTTCAGAAACGCGCAAATCAAAAGTAATCTTACCAGTTTTCGTTATTTTTATTCGTTCGTCGCTTATTTATTCGATATCGCGATATTGTCTCGATAATGCGTATTTTTAAAAATCCTCTCGAAAAACAATATTCACATCCCGTCGTCGATTGCGGTAATAGCGGGGTATAATTCCTTTTAATTATTGCAAACACGTGCTGTTTATTTGAGAAAACAAGGAGAAAGAAAATAACTCCGTACAGGACCATTATATGAATCTAAAATTTCGAAGACAATCAAAAGGGCGTGGTCTAGAGGTTTGCACAAGCTTTTACACACTTTTCATCACTATTATCTGCAAGTGGAGTTTCCAGTTATTTGCCCTGCATTGTTTCGTCGTCTAACGTTTCTTTTCTTCTTTTGAAATTCTTCCTATTCCTTTCCGACACCAGAAACCGTTTTCCTGACACTGATCTGTCCGGCTTCTCTTACGTCACCGTTGGTTCCTTGTTCGCATAGCACTACATCACGTCATCTAATCTCCAGACAGCTAGTACAATTATAATTTTTCTCCCGATGCTATTTCATATTTCGGATTTCTTTTTTTTTTTGTTTAAATCAATCACTCTTTTCTTTAATTTTACTTCAGTTTCGACTTTGGCAGATTATTTGTTTCATATAGCAATCGCTACTAGAACGGACTAGTCTAGAAAATAGGTTACTCACTTTTAAATAATAGGGGTAGGTAGGTATATACATATGTATGTTTCCGGTGATGGCAATTCGTCCGGAGCTTCGTCTACAAACATTCGGCTGCTAATGAGAAAACAATTTTCCGATATCGACAATAAACATGTTCTATCCGATACCGGTGCTTGATTTTTCACTATACGGGGGAAAAATACGAAGAAAAACGATCGCGTTCTCCTGTTTTCATTCGTTGTCGTCGTCGTCGTCGTCGTTGTCGTCGTCGGGAAGGTGAATTTTTCAAATTTGAGCGCACACATTTGTGCGCGATTCGTTTATCGAACGATAATCGTGCAGCCGTTCTATTCGGAATTTCGAAAGGGCGTGGCCAGTAGGGTGTGTACGCTTGCAAAAAATTAGAAATCGAAAAATAGGCCCTCGACGACGAGGCAATACTTGACCGACTCTCGTTGACATTAATTTAAAATTACGCTTAAAGCGGAATTATGCTTCTTTCCGAGATCGGCGAAATTGTTTCCCGTTCCCGCATCGAAATATTTAGCATCGTCGCGCACTTCCGTAGAAGAATAGCTTTTTAAGCTCATAGTACCAGTTTCTTTTTTTCTTTTTTTGTTCTTGTTTCTTTTTAAGCAAAAAAAATATAAAAAAAGTTCGTTAACTTCAACACTTTTCCTCTGGGTATTTCGAGCTGAACCACATTGCCCGCTATGGCACAGAGGATTAGGTTTCTCGTTTCCTTTTTTTTTTTCTTTTTCTCTTTCGCTAAATAATTCGCAAACAGATTTCTCCTCCTCTTTTTTTTTTTTTTCGTCCCCAATATTATAAAGCAAACGAAAAAGGTATACACAAATAGACTAAAACATCTTTTAAGAAATCAAATAGTAGTTTCATTACCTGCTATCGATGTACAACCCCAGCGCGGGGGGGGGGGGGGGAAATGGTTATATATTGATCTGAACGCTTCGAAAGCCTAAATTCGAAACTACAATGTCGACCGTGTTTTGATAGCTCTTTGTTTACACGTTTAAGCTGTGTTTTGATTTTTCAAATTCCATAATCAACTTATTAGCACCTTATCAAAATATACTTCTTGTTTTTGCTCTTTTTTTTTTTACCGCAGTATGAGAACTGATTAAATTTTTTTCAATAACCAAGAAGTTTTACCATTTATAAAAAAGTCTTTGATTCTTGTTACATATATTTTAAATTTCACGTTGAGTAATGTTTTTTTAAGTATTTAAATTCCTTATTGTGTATGTGTTCTTGATACTTTTCATTGTTTTTTTTTCTTTTTGTTATATATTTCTCTTAAGTACACGAATTAATTACGGTATTTACGCGATAAAATTCTCCGTTTGCAAGTCATTCCCGGGTTTTTGCGTATTTTTAACCGACTTCAAAAAAGGAGGAGGTATTCAATTCGACTGTATTTTTTTTTTTTTTTTTTTTTATGTGTGTTACCACAGAACTTTCTTCTAGATGAACCGATTTTGATGATTCTTCTTTTATTTGAAAGTCGGTGCTTCTCATGTGGTCCCATTTAAACTTGACCAAGATCTGACTGGTAGTTTTTGAGTTATCCTTAATAATGCGGGAGATTGAAGCTTTTTGGATACTTTTCATTCATGATTGTTTTCACCGTCGGATTAGATTTTTGACTTAAAATACTATAAATTTGCCAAATTACCATGGAAATGTAGCTTTTGGTGTTTTTACCGTGGAAATAAATGTTTTAATTTAATTGAATAAAAATGCACTAAAAAGTAAAAAATAATTACTCCCGATAAAATATGTATATCAGAGTGATATAACTTAAGGTGATAACGTAATTCTTATACAACATTAATTTTTTGGAGTTGGCATCAAATTCATATTAAAAGAATAATTAAAAACTGCATTAAATGTTGATTAAATTGTTCCTAACATGAATTTAATTCGAACTCCAAAAAATTAATGTTGTATAAGAATTACGTTATCACCTTAAGTTATATCACTCTGATATACATATTTTATCGGGAGTAATTATTTTTTACTTTTTAGTGCATTTTTATTCAATTAAATTAAAACATTTATTTCCACGGTAAAAACACCAAAAGCTACATTTCCATGGTAATTTGGCAAATTTATAGTATTTTAAGTCAAAAATCTAATCCGACGGTGAAAACAATCATGAATGAAAAGTATCCAAAAAGCTTCAATCTCCCGCATTATTAAGGATAACTCAAAAACTACCAGTCAGATCTTGGTCAAGTTTAAATGGGACCACATGAGAAGCACCGACTTTCAAATAAAAGAAGAATCATCAAAATCGGTTCATCTAGAAGAAAGTTCTGTGGTAACACACATAAAAAAAAAAAAAAAAAAAATACAGTCGAATTGAATACCTCCTCCTTTTTTGAAGTCGGTTAAAAATACGCAAAAACCCGGGAATGACTTGCAAACGGAGAATTTTATTTGACACTTTCGCGACGACGTTTCCATCTCATTCAGACTATTCCACATATTATTATGCGTGTCCATCGAAAATCCTAATGGAAATTTGTCAGATAACGATTTCATAACACAATCCGTCAGTTAGCGAAGGTTAAAATTTTCCGATTTTGTCACAGCGCTTAAAATGAGAATAATTACATTTTCATTTTTAACTCTCCTGCCTGTGGTCGTCCTTGCTTGTATGCGACTCTTCTAAATTTTAATTAACTCTGGCGTAGTGGTGGTACTCTTGCCGCACTTTCCTTCTCCCATCTATTGATCGATCGATGAATAAGCTAATCAAATGTTGCTTCTTAAAATTCTCTTTGTTCGGCCATTCTTCTGAGCTTGCATGGCTTTTTCGCGCCGGTACGGTTTATTGTCCGTATTTTCCGACACGTTCTGTTTAGTTTGTTTTGGTATCTGTTTCGCTTCACTTTCAATTTACTGCGTCGAGGCATACGTACAGTAAATTGACTGTTTTTTTTTTGTTTTGTTTTTATCATTTAGTATTTCTACTAAAATTCCCGTTCCGTCTATAAAGACTTCCGTTTTCGTTATTTTTCTTCTCTGTACGAAGGCTTTAATTATTTTTGTTTGCAACTATGCTAAACAAACTTATATTGTTGGTACATAGATGGAGTTACAACATGGGTTATATTAGTATCAGAAAAGAAAAAAAAATCTGACGTGACAATACGTGACTTCCTTGTAAAAAAGCTATTAAACATTAAAATGATGGAGTAGTAAATACATGTGTTTTAAAAATCCCGAGTTGAAAATTTCGAGTTTCTACGGTTACCCGTTTTTGAATTATGAGAAAAGTTCCACGAACACCTCCAAGAGAAGTGTCACTTTGAAGGGAGGTGCACAACGAGATGTTAAACGAGTTCTAAATTCGAACTTTCAACACTTTCCGCAACTGACCGTTTTTGAGTTATGAACGATACATACATACAACCTACTTAAACACGTCACGAAGAACTCAACTTTCAAAATGGATATTTCCGCTGAAACATGGCACTGAACATTTTTGATGATTACAATATATACCCTCTTTACTATGTACAAGGAAATAAAAGCGAAACAACTTTTTCTTTATAATTTCTTTGTCTACTCCTTTTTTCCATATTGACTTATTCGTCTTAGGCTTCCTATACGAATTTCTTTTAGTTTAGTTTTTGAAAATTTTTTTTCTGTACTTGTTTCATTTTCTATCGCATTCTGTCATTACTATTTTATTTATTTTCGCACTAAACTTTCTTATGTGCGTTTTCAGAAAAAGCTCTTTAGTTTCTTTGTCTTCAGTAGCCGCTATCATCTGCCAAAGATTTATTACTGTTTTACTTATTCTAATTCCCAAACATATACATATATATGTGTAACTCTCTATGAATATGAATTTTCGGGCATCGTCATATAAATACCCCGTGGATACTCAGTTGACAGTTCCCTATAATTCTTATAAAACAATGGGTTCTAATTGGCTGTATCATTTTTTTTTTTTTTTTACAATACCTACGTATAACTGAAACAAAAACGTTATATGATACCATCACATTGACCTCCGATTTAAAAGCGACATAATCATTAACATGTAATATATATAATTTATGAATTATAAATGTACAATATTTATTCCAAGAAAAAATATATACTATTAAATTAATGTAGTCGCGAAGAAATACCAACATTTCACTAGAAAGAAAATTTATTGTAAATATCAGTCAGAAGTTATAAAATCAAAGACGACAGAACTGTATCAGAGAATGGAGATGATAACTCAGGACCGAGCATAATGGAAAGCGAGATAAATTGGGCCATAAAAAATTCTAAAAATAAAAAAGCGTCTGTTCCAGATAATACGTATGCGAAGATATTAAAACTAATATAAATGATCCAAATATTACATTACTGACTTCATTATTCAATAAAATATATGGCTCTGGCAAAATACCGAGTGACTGGTTAAAGTCAGTATTCATACTGATACCAGAAAAAAAAAAAAAAGAACAGCTCAAAGAAACATGAAGACTACAGATTAATTAGTTTTTGCTGTGAAAATATTTTTGAAAACAATTCGTAAACGTATATACAATAAATGCGAGAAAAACGTCAGTAAAGAGCATTTTGGATTCTGGAATGGGTTAGGAATAAGAGAAGCCCTAGTTTGTTTGCAGGTCCTCGTTCAGAAATGTCTGGACCACCAGAAAAACGCATTCCTCTATGCTTCGCAGATTTTGAGAAGGCATTTAACAGTGTTGAACATGGTAAGTTGTTATAATGTCTACACGACACACTAGAATAGATGAAAAAGACAGAAGAATAATTCAACATTTTCTACTTCAATTAAGTAGCTGTAGTGAAAACGGAGGGAGTAGAAACAGGAGAAACAAGTATCCGAAAAGGAGTTAGACAGGGCTGCATGTTATCGTCACTGTTATTAAACTTGTACTCTCAAAATATATTCCAGCAGGCACTACCAGACAATACTGGTGGCATAAAGGTGATGAACAGTTATATATACTATTAACAACATACATTATGCCGGTGACGCAGTTTTGATCGGAAAAAGCAAGCATGAACTACAACTGATGGTGAATAGGGTTAATACGGAATCAACCAAAATAGGCATATCGATAAGTCGTAATAAAACTATAAAGTCATGGGGTAGTTAGTAAAGAAACAGAAACTCAAGAAGTATCGATAAAAATTAATAATAAAATCACACAACAAATTAATACATTTAAGTACTTAGGCTGTAACATTATTATTGTACGGGGGGGGGGGATCCCGATTATGAAATAAGAGCTAGAATTGAATATGCAAAGACCATATTTTTGAAAATGAAAGGAGAGTATTTGCTAGTAGAACGCTTAAATGGAAAACAAAATGGAGTCTAGTTATGACAAAAAATAAATTTCAACACTTATTAACAATTATATATATATATATATATATATAATTTTTAATAAGTGTTGAAATTTATTTTTTGTCATGACTATATTGTTAACAATGTGTCTAAATAATAAATACAGTGATAAAATGAAGTCTGATTAAATGTTATGTACGGTCCGTGGTATTGTCCGGAGTGGAAGCTTGAACGAATAAAAAATCGACGTTAAGCAAACTGGATGCCTTCGAGAGGCTATATCGCAGGATGTTAGGGATATCATGGATGTATAAGATGGACATATCGAATACAGCAATTTTACAGCAGCTAAGTAAAGAATTAGAACTGGGAACTAATATAAAGAAACGGAAATATCTCGGCCGTTCCCTGAAAAATGGAAACTATGACATACTTTAAGTGATCAAACGTCTCAGGAATCGTCTCAGAAAACGTCTCAGGAAAAGACGGAAGGGGTAAAGAAGGAAAACCTGGTTAGAAAACTTAAAAGAATTGACTGCATTCAACACAGAAACCCTAGTGCGGACATTATCCAGCAGATCAGAAGCCGAGCAGATAATCACCAACATCTAACAAAGACAGAGTACAAGAAGAAAGAGCTTTAACCTACAAGTGAATTATATGCACCAACAAAAAGCCTCGTTGTCAGTACGGTAATTTATTCATTAATACCAGTAAATGTAGCAAAAACAAAAGTGGAACAACGTAATGCAAAAAACTTTTTAAAAGAACAAAAACGAATCGAAAAAAGAAATTTTTAATGGAATAAAAAATGAGGAGTACATAATGAAAATAAAGAGTAAGAATTTTATTTACCGGCTGGGCAAATGACATGGTTTAAAATAAGAAATTTCAATAAATAGTGACATCTGAGAGTTTCAGTTTTCTACCTCGTCTTAGTTGGACTTTCAATTTGCGTGAACTGCAGAGTTACGACAAAAATTTACGGTACCAGTTTTTTTTTCGTTTTTTTTGTAGTTTTTCTTGAATTTAAAAAAAAAAAATTCTTCAGTCCGATTTTTTTAATATTTTTTTATCATTACTGCGGTCAGAAATATTAAGACCCCGAATAAAAGTACGAAAAACAAATACAACGCTTAACAATCCCGCGCTCGATAAGGAAAATAACGTAACACATAAACGTTTCGAAAACAATAATTATAAGTACAGCTAAATGGAAAAAAAATGATCCAAACAAACGGCTTCATCGTGCAATTATTGTTGGCTGGTATTTAGAAGTTAACATTGCGTCCGTTGTATCTCGGGTAAATTTTAAATTGACGCATCGATTTTTTGTATTTGTACGAATTGAATAGTTTAATTTCATTTTGTATAGGTTAATTTATTACGTTCAAGATATAATGAACCGGGCACCGAATAGGCGCATAAAGAATTTCGTAACACTTTTATGTATGTATAATTAATCTTCGATCAAAGTTTTACTTTTTCATCTGATAAAGTGTGCAAAAATACTCGGTAACACTCGTGCGAACGGAAATAATAAAGTACAGTACAAAAACTTTTATTAATAATTAACTTTGCAACTGCTATCGATAAATGTGTAAGTCACAGTCTAAACAGCCTACGGGTCGGTGAACTCTGATGAAACAAATATATATGATGTAGTTAACGAAATACATAAAGGTACTTACATTAACGCGTTCTCTACAATTAATATAAAGTTCATCTTTTACTTCGTCGACCGAGATACATATACAGGCTCCATTAAGACTATTATAGAATAATAATGAGTCAACTGGTTATTTCTATAGTTATTTTTGTTTCGATTTGATTTTTTTTTTTTTTTTTATGTTTTTCTATATTAATATTATAAAGAGGAAAGATTTGATTGTTTGTTTGTTTGTTTGTTTACATTGAATAGGTTCCGAAACTACTGGACCGATTTAAAAAATTCTTTTACCGTTGGGAAGCTACACTATCTCCGGGTGACATAGGCTATATTATATTTTCAAAAAAATGAGGGATCCGTACTAAAACTCAAATAATGTAACTCAAGGTGTAAAAAAATGCCCTAAACAATTCCTTACATCGCGTGCGCTGCGAAAACTTTTTTATAAAACATTAAAATATCAATGTTAATTACCATGGAAATGTAAATTCGGATAAAGAAAACGAATTTAACTTTTTTTATAAAACATTAAAATATCAATGTTAATTACCACGGAATTGGAAATTCGGATAAACATCGCCTTAGCATCGTTTACAAGCTCATCACCAATGGAAATAGTTTGTTAACGTAAGGAATGAAAAATTTCGAGTGTTACCGTTATCTTTTGTAATAGGTACAAAATGCCCAAAAGATTAAGATCTCAACTTTCTATAAATAGTTCCCAGGCGAGGGCATCAAAAATACGTCGTAATGGAGAATCTTCATCAGAAACTGAAAATCGTCTTGCAAGTCAGAGAGAATACGCGTCGCAATCGCGTGCCAGAGAGTCGGCGTGTGTTGATGCCTTTTTTGTCTCGCAAATTCCAGTTATTGATGAATTCTGTTTGATTGCAGAAATTTTTGTAATGAACTCGACTCGACTCCATTCTGTTGCTTTCTATTAAGGATTTGCACCACGTTGAAAGCTTAAAATAGGTGTTGTTTTTAACGGTTTTTTTTTTTTTAAATAATAATAATAATAATAATAATAATAATAATAAATTTAAATTTATTATACACGTATTTGAATAAACGCAATTATAATTTTTTTCTGACAAAATGGTGCACTGAATATAGTTGTACTAAACTTTTTTCGCGGAGGATAGTGCGTAAGATTTCTCCGATACGTATACGAAACAGAAAAATTATTTATTTTTTACACGTTGTAAACTAAAAAAGTATGTAGGGATTTTTTAAAGGTTATCAAGACGTTATGAGAAGATCAACAGAAAGTTTATTTTATTTTTGGCTCTTATTAGTATTGTAGGTATATAAAAAATATTATAACTAAGTGCTTTTTTTTTTTTTTTAATTTTATAAAACTGCATTTCTTTAGATAAAAGATAAAAGAAGATCCCGCTAAATTTCTAGCCAAAATTAATTCATAATGTAACATTTACAAAAAAATACTTCTTTGGAGAAAACACGTTAAAAGTTTAACATGTAATGTTATGGAATAAAAGAAGGAAAAAAACATTAGACTTGTGTAAAAGACAGGTATGTGGCCGAACGTGTATTATAAATAGGTATTTTGTAAACTATTTTCAGGAAGTTTTAGTTTCTTCGCTGATGCGCTATCATAGCACCGGTACGTAAACGTGTCTTTGTCGTCTAATGATTATGTTTATCGTTTTGACGAATTTATTCGGCTTACACGTGATGCGCTCTTGCTCAATTACGAAATTTTCCCAATACATAAGTTGGAGATTAAATAATATATGAAAACAAATAAACGACGTAATTACATGTTTTGTAACTAACTTTTTACATCGGACGAATAAAATTAGTTACGGTATAGTATGTAATTTATTATTTTTTATATATTACGTAATTTGTAATTTATATAATTATTTACTAAAAGAAGTGATTTATCATATGTATGTATATTTTTTTAATGACACAAAATACTTTTTTAAACGCTTGTCTCTATTCACGTTCGTGAAGTAAATTGTACTTAGCCACCGTGCACTCGTTGGAATACAGGTAAGCGATGTAAATGCTCGGAATTTTCTAATTTTTCCAACTGCGTATCATTTTTAACGATGCAGTCATTTTGAAAATTCGAATTTCTGAAAATTTCAAAGCGGTCTAATAATTTTATTCTCGTTAAATCCGTTAAGTTCATTTCGCAGTTCGGGAAATGCAGAAAAATCGACTAAAAGTAACTCTCTCTTTGTTCAAATATCGTTCGAATTTCTCTCGGTATTTTCTCAATAAATACGAAAATGATGTACCAGTGACGTGCGCCAATGCTTATGCAATATCAACTGCATGTCGCAAATCATTAGAGGCACAAGAGACACCTGAAAGACTAACTGGACAAAAGGGCCGAATTACCGGCAAAAGGACTAACATGTAATTCCGAAACTGTAGATTATAGGGTCTAATAAAAAAAAAAAAAAAAATGGTGCACTTTAATTTGCAAAACAACATTAGGAGGGCCAAATTGGTTTCGATGGAGCGACGTAATGGAGTAAGTTCCGCTCGGTATCTCAGTGCGGCCGTGGTATATTCAATCACTATGTTGACGTTTCAGCTAGCTCTTCAGTCCGGTTACATATTTCCGTTCATTCGCACCTTTACGATGAGGTTTTCAGCAAATCGGTCTCTTATTTCATTACATTTCAGTTTAATGAAACAAACTTTCCTATTCGCTTTACTTTTTTGTATTGATTTAAGATGGAGCCTCATATCAGCTATTACCGGATTACGATCCGAGCTAATATCAGCGCTTAGATATGTTTTTACATTTGTCACAGCATTTCTGAATCTTGTATTAATCAATATATAATCTATTTGATTTCTAACTATATGTTGCTTTGTATCTTTCGGAGCTCTCCATGTATATAACCGCCGTGGTAGCTGCTTGTACCATGTGTTGCAAATTGCTAGATCTTGTTCCTGGCAGAATTATATTAACCGATCGGCCCCCCTTTCATTCCTTTGTCCTAAACCATATTCCCCTACTATGTTACTAACTCGTCCTTCTCTGACTTTAGCATTGAAATCTCCCATTATCAATGTGATATCCTGTTCCTTTATTGCTTTCATAGCTTCGTTTATCTGCTCGTAACATTCTTTAATCTTTTCGTTTGTTGTACCTGTCGTCGGCATGTACAATTGTACACACGTATTATATTAACGTTGAATGGTTTATCTGCTATCTGCATTATCATGCATCTATCTAAGAGGACTGTAACATTTTTAACTTTATTTTTGTGTTCATTTCTTCCTTCATTTCCACCTGAATAATAAAAGGTGGCTCTTCCCATTTATTTTTTTCTACTGCCAGCCCAATGAGTTCCACTTATCCCTAATATACCTCTATATTCAGCCTTTCCATTTCTAGTATACCGCGTTATTAATTTTTCCGGCTTTTAATAAGGTTCATCTATTCCATATCGCTATTCTTTTTATGTTTGTATTTGTCGCATTCAGTTTCTGATTATTTTTTGTTGTAACTAGCGCACATTTGCCACATGACGTCTAGTTCCTAACATCATGCGTCCGGTCGCCAATTTCACACTATTAGTCCCGAAATACCGATAGCGCAAGTTGCTAGCTGGATCGGCAGACACAATCACATTTTTATTATTTCCTTTCATCATATGATATACAAGAGATTTTTAATGGAGTGGTTTCTCGTTGTCTTCTCCATTGCAGTATCCCAGCCGATTGTATTTATATGTAATATCCGCCTAGGAGTTTCTAGAATACAGCCGCTTCTGCTATGTGTACATTACGCCTGTATCTAGTACTAATGTGGCTGCTTCCCCATATTACTAATCACAGCCACCCCCCACCTGGGGATCAGACGCTGACCAGTAAGCCGCTCCTAACATGGCTATCCGACACTTATAGATTTGGAGGTAGTGATATGCTTTGTCTGGTATCTCCAATGGACGTTGAAATAATTTTTTTTCAATTTTAACACTCTTTAAATCAAGAATGTTTCCATTTTTTATAATACCAACGGCTTTACCTGCACGTAAGCTTAGATCATTACACAAAATATGGATGGATCTGAAAATAAATAATTTTTCTTTTTCAATTTTTTGGGAGATACGACAGCTTCACCTTTCCGGTTTTCCAAAGCACAATTCGTATTAAGTTCTACCTACACATTATCAAGAATTTTGTTTCTCTTCACAATGCTAATTACTTTCGTTTACTTGCAAAGCATTACACGACGAATTACTATTTTTGTCCATTTTTGCTTTATCTAAAAACACACGAAATCAAGGAATCTGTATGAATTTGTACAAATTCGTCAACGCGAAATGGTAAAGTTTTGTGCTTAAAAATACGGTTTTTGATTTCATTGAAGTTGTTTTCAGCGCTGCTACTGCTTTCTGTTTTTCTCTCATAGCCGAAAATGGAATTCACGAACGCCGATGAAACAGGAAGTAGGCGACATAAACTGAGAATTTCTTTTGCAATTGCAGGTTGAAAATGCATGTTATCGCCTTCTCCCCTATTTTCTGGTAATTGAGCGGTACACATTCACATTCAAGAAATATTTCGTAAGTTTCATCATAATATAATAAAGAAGAAGATTGAAAGTTATTTACATCAAAATCTTCAAAGCGATCATCTTATATTTCATTTTCAAACATAATTGATTGCAATGATTCTTGCGCAGTGTAGCCAGCGATTAGTATTTTTAGAAGTACTTTAACTTTCTCGCATGCTGTTTTATCTCCTTTCGCATTTACTCTATTTTCTTCATGCATAGAAAGAGTAAAAACGTATATATACATATATATAGTTTTCACAATAAAGAAACAAATAATTGAACTAATTTCGATTTGTCTATTACACAGAAGATTGATATCTAAATTTCACTAGAACACAAACTATACTGTTAGATGCGCATATTTGTTTTTACAACATTCCATTTCACACCCTTAAGGTACTGTTTCTCCAGGCTCGCCCATTCCAACTCTGCAGTGGAAGAAATACAAATAAAAACAATTGGTACGCAATCAAACACAAAATGAAGTATAAATGAGTACACTGCATTCAACCTTTATCTCAACATGGGCAGAACTAGTCCCAGCCTTACCAAATTGAAAAGAAGATGGGCACAAGCAAAAACAAGTAGTGCGCAAACAAGCACAAACGAATGACATAATTTTCTACCCTTACTTCAACATGGGCGGACTGGCGAAACGCAGCCCACTGCAGTTCATTGTTTATGTACTGAATTTAAAACTAATAAAAATATTATATACATGTTTCATGTATCTAGTTTACAACATTTTACTACATAAAACTATGTACATTTATAATCTATATTCTATATTACTTAAGACGATTATTCTTACTTTTTTAAGTTAAATTTCGTGTTTGTAACTTGTGGTGTTTTTTTTTAGTTACCGGAAAGTTTCATAGTGAAATTATTGTTGTATTTTAATGGTAATATTATGACAGTTTATAGGATTTATGGTAGTGCTGCTTTATTTTATTCATGCGCTCAAATATTAAATTTTCCTATTGTAGATTAAGCTATGAATCGGACATTGAATATTGATTTGTTTCTTAATGTGGCTGAAGATCATCATTGTTATATGTTCAGTAATATATTTGTGTCTCTTTTTGTAATTCGTCAAATGATTCTTAACTGATTCAGGTAGTGAATTGTAAAAAACTGAACCTGCATAAAACGCTTGATTTCGTATATGTTGTTTATTTACTTTTGGCAACAATGCTCTTTCTCTCTTGTAATTCCTAATCTAGTTAAGATATCGAATTTCTCCTTATTTTTACATAGGAAGTTTAATAACTGTACTTAGTATAACTACTGGAGGTTTAGTAAATTGTTATTTTTGTTACGTTTGCTGTGGTTCTAAAAACATTTTGCTGAAGAGATGTTGATGGTTTAATGTGGCTTGAAGCCGCTTTACCCCAGTGCATAATTCCATATGATATAATCGGTTGATATAATGAAAGGTGTCAGCCGATAATATCATATGGAATTGTGCACTATGGTAAAGCGGCTTCAAGCCACATTAAACAATTAACCAATGCAATAGTAATAATAATATGTGAAAAAAATGAAAAATAATAATTTTATCATTGTAATATGATGGGTAGTATAGATGATTCTTAAGTTTTTTTTTTTAAATTTCATGTGAGAGGAACTGACTACTGTTCATTTACTTATCCGGAAGGCTTGGAAGCAATAGATTAAAAAGTAATTTTACCATTAGTAGGTTGTCAGATAGTATTTAACGCTGGACCACCAGCAAAAAAATTAAAACTGCTTTTCCGTGTCATAAATGCATCTTTTTAATTTAATATTAGCTGATGCTTTTTTCTGGTAGATTAGATAAATTTTACGACCTAATTTTTTAAAGAAACGAGAGAAAATGTTATTTTCTTAAGACAAAAAAAAAAGAAAAAAAAGAGATAGTTTTTTTTTTTTTGAAATTAGCGACCGTAGTTTTTCTAGTATTTTTGGCTACACTTCGTGATAAATATTATTGCGCACTGATTAATTAGAAACTCGTTGGTTTCTCCAAACTCTACAGACGCTAACCACTTGTAACTGCAAAAGAACTATATAGCGCACAGCCCGCTATTCTTAAAAAATTCCCTAATGATTTTTTTTTTAAATATATATATATATATATATAATTTATTCTTCCTCCAGCCTGTACAAAAGACAGCATTGAAAAAAAAAGTAAAAATAAAAAGGGTCTTTTTCTTTTTAATTTTAATAAATTTTTTTCGCTCAAGCTAATTTAGAGTTAAACACCGAACTAAATCTAAACTCACACCGTTAAACCAGTAAGAGCGGAACACTAACTGCGGTTGGTATTCTGTGTTATCCTCGATTTTGTCGCAGATTCATTTCATCGTTTGAATAAAAATAATAGAACGACTAAAACGGCGATTGAAAAGCTAAGATACTGTTGCCGAGCTGAATAATAACGAGTAGTCAAGTGGAAAATCTCGGTCATTACCGTGAGAATCGTAGCTAGGGAATTTATGAAGTTCAAATGAAAAACAAAAATAAGACAAACGCGAATGGTTTTTAGATTTTACTAATCAAGAATGCGTTAATACTATTAATTACTTTTTTTCTTTGTCATTCTCTTCTTTTTACTGACGAATCGAAGGACCCTCATGACGTTGGAGCAACCTTCCTATATCCTGTTCACAACTACTTTTAAAGTTTTACTCTTTTTTCAATCTATTCCATTTTCTTTACGGAGTCTATTGCGATATTAAGAGCCACTTTTTTCATATGCTTAATTTAAGATAGGCTCCCTTCTTTACTCATAATTCCTTAAACTTAACATTTCTACTCCTTATAGTGCTGCATCAATTCTTCCATTTCCATCGCCTTCTGTTGTTCCTCCACTTGGCTACTTGACTGTCGTTTCAGCTGACCGCATACGAATTTAAATAAATAATCTAGTTTTTTTGTTTTGTTTTTTTAAATTGCCAGATATGGGTTAAAGCCCTTTATTGGTGGGCTCAGAAAAGAAAAAAAATAAATGCCCAGAACCTTGCTATCACCTTTGGTTATTCCAGCTTTTGAGTCGTATCTATCCTCCATACCTAATCCCATAAATATCTGTTCCGCTTCTCATGCTTTTAATGTCTTTTTTGATAAACCCAATATAAAGAAAAAAAAATAAAATAAACGATATACATTCAAGAAAGACTGTGCATGAAGATAAATTGATCTGCGCGGCTTTTATAGAAAATATTTTATATTTAATAGATATCTGATGTTAAATGGTTCTATATAAACAAGGTTTACTTATTAAATTTGTTTCAATTACTATATTTTATAAACTTTCTTGTTTGAATTTACCTAATCAGCGCTCGATCTGGTAAAAGTATTTCACAAGAATACCACGACATGTTTCCTAAAACGCGAAGTTACCCTCACGCAAACAATAGAATTTTTAATCTCTAAAAAGCAAAAATGGTTCTAATCAATCCGGAAATCGGAACTGAAAATTTTATAATATATTCTCAAGTTCTTGAACTCAAAATTGAAAAAACCATTTTTTAAACTGTAACCGTATGTGGCAATTATAAACAGAATTCCACGATATGTCTTGCGCTTCAACGGATAACAGTGAAATTACATCCGGTTCATATTAATTACATATTTGGTCCGGGTGATTTTTTTTTTTGGGGGGGGGGGGGGGGGTAATTTGCGGAAATTCGAAAAAAGAGGTAATTTAATCATTTTGTAAAAACTCATGATATCGGGTCTAGTACGATGTCGGTCAATGCGTCTTGATGCAGAGGACTGACGAAATTTTGACAAAAAAAATGAAACGACAAATTTTTCACGCGTATTATATTGCGCATTGATTTTAATGTCATTTTTTGTACCAATAATCAGATAGAAACTTTCAAGTATGACCAGAAAACTCAAAATTTATTATAACAAAAAACAAAATGTAATAAGCAAACCCCCTGTAAATTCCTTTTCTTTTTACAAATACATATTGGTTGCTTAAGGGGTTAGGTGGGTTTCGAAGGCTTAAAAAAAGCATATTTTTACTCATTTTTTTCTAATATATTAAATGAAATATTTTATTTAAATAATTTAACACATCAAAGATACACATTTGACAAGTACTTTGCGAAATTTTCATTTAAAAATTTTGAAAATTCAGCCATTGAGACCTCATTTCTCTTGACCCCTCAGAAAATAGTCCTCTCGGCGTTGCCAGGATAATTCATGACAGATTCGTCTGAAATTAAAAAACCAAATATTTTCTGTTAGTATGTGTATATAGCTTGTGCTTGGACGAAAAGGGGAAAAAATTAAAATTTGAATTTTTTTCGGAGTTGTGAACAACAAGTCCCACTTTTTTGGTAAAATATGCACCACGTATTGCCCTGTAAAATTAGTTGCGATAAAAAAAAAAAAAGAATCCTCCGTTCATGTTATCTTGAAGAAGTGTGCAAAATTTGAACAAGATCGGTTCGTAACTTTTTAAGACTTTAAAAATAGAGTTTCTAGAAAACGCGATTAAAATTTTAAATTGAAATAACACGCAGAAAACTAATTTTTTTTCAATTTCCATGGAATCGTCGATTCCGGCACCATAAAGTGAGGAACCTGCTGCAGCAGCGAGATAGCCAGGGCATCCTTTCGCTCTTGCCTGTGGCGAATTTTTGCTTCTCGAATTTGAGCGTCAACTTTTTTTTCGGGTATAAGTATGCGATTCTCTTCCTGTTTTCGGGTATACTCGTGGCTGTTTCGGCCAAGTTCTAAATCCATACCGGGCATGAAAAGTAATAAAGCTGAGATTCCTTCGTTGAAAGTGGCAGCCGCGGCAAATGCAGCAATATCGACTATTTTTGAACCAGCAGGAAGTATTTTTGGAGTAATTTTCCAAATTAACTGGTTCGAACTTTCATTATTATTCTGCGCAAAGCCACCAACACATCGCTCCAAAAGCTCTTCTTTGCTGAGCTCTTCATAGATGGGCTTGATAGCTGATGAAGCGTCACTTGGTGATGGATCATAATCGTGTTTGAATGATGAAAGAGTGTTCACAGTTGAAACACGCTGCCTAGCGCACCATCAGTCAGGGCCGTTTGGGGGCATTTATCGTGTTGTGGGTTTTTTTCTGGGGAGTTATAATGAAAGTAAGTTGCCCATATAGCGTCTTTCATATTTTGTACTGAATCACAGTTTCTTCTTACAGCCAGATCGTAATAAACTGTTAATTTATCGATCAATTGGCCGGTAAGTTTGCCTTTGCCAGAAAGATTTTTTTTCCAATTGTTTTATTGACCAAATCGCGCAAGCGGGTGCCCATCCTCTTTTGTACATGTCCTACGCATTCTTTCTTGTTTATTACACAATTTTCATCATAAGGTTCGGCATTGAGAATTCCGGAATATATTGGAAATGCTAAGAAAATAAACCAAAAAGAAAAAAAAACCTAATGCCGAGCAAAATTATAAAAAAACTGCATGTATGTAGGCAAAATTAAAATCCGGACATAGCAGAAATGTTGCGAGTGCATGCACATACAAGACAGTATAAGGTCGGGTTTCTCAAAAAGATGAGTAATAATATCCGCTCAGTCAATTTTTCAGCAATACACGTGAAGTGCGGCATACTGTGTCTATTTTGTGTGCTAATCAAAACGGTGAATAATGAGAAATGTCTCGTTTGGGAAAGAGCACCACGTGTGAATTGCGTCAATTAGTAATTTTGAGTAATGTACGCGGTAAGCCATTAATGCAGATTTCAAAATTGGTAGACATTCCCAGAAGTACGGTTTTCGATATTATTTTACGGTATAAACGGTAAGATCGAATTGAAAGTACGAAGTATAAAGGTGTGGCAGAGAAGTTAACGGCCTACGGCCGGCGTTCTATCCACCGGGAAGTAGAGAAAAACCCCCGCGTAAGTGCCCCCAAACTGGTTACACAGCTGCGGGAACGTAGTGACACCTCAAACAGACGTAAAGCAATTCGTAATTTAGGATATAATTCACGTACTACACGCTGTTTACATCAGTGAAGTCAACGAAAACAAGCGCTTTCAGTTTGCCGAGAAATAACTTTTGCACGACAAAAACGTTCTGGAATGATGTACTATTTGCGGACAAGTCCAAATTAAAGCAATTAATTTCTCTTAGAAATTGAAAGCAAGCGAGAAAGACAGACAAACAATAACTAAGCAGCTACCTCAATATACCTGCGACGCGCCAGGCTGACATGGCCTGATGGACGGAACTTGCGAAGACTCCAGCTCTTCGAATTTTACTCCGATCGATTTATAATTTTAGGAGAATATTCTAGACATATTGTACTATTTAAAAAGACAAAAAAAAAAAAAAAAATTCAGTCAAGCATGAAGTTTCATGCGCTGAGGATTCCGTATGTAAGTTAGCGATGACTATAATTAATTAGTATGTAAGAAAATTTGTTTTGAATAAACTTCCATTTTTATTTTATTATTTTAATTTAATATCTTAATAAATTTTAGAGATCTTTTCTAATAATAACTTACAACGGTAAAGCAAAATACTAATTTAAATCGATGGCTTATTAATTTTAAGTGCAATGTAATGGTTATAAAGATCAAATATATATAAAATATTTAATTAAATCATTTTTTTATTTATTTAATTTTTATTTATTTTTTAAAATTATTGGTTTAGATTTAATAATACTAATATTAAGATTTTATGATTTTTTAAAATGTATAATTTAATTATTTCCTACACTTATCTTTCTTGAATAGCCGATCGTTACTGACACTTAATAAATATATAAACGAAAACACGCAAAAAAGATTAATTAGAAATAATATAAATGCTACGTATCACTCTACTGCGGCTGCTAGAATGTTGATATTCTCTGCTGGCGGGTTGGTGTACGTTGGTGATTACTTCTTGGATTCTCATTGAACAGGAGGGAGAGACGCAGTAATCGAAATTATAGTTTACGAATTTTGTAAATGTCACTAATTTGAAAACCGAATTTCGAGGCGATTTGGTTACTTTGTTATCAAACTTCTCTCGGTTGCGAGACGAACTGATTACATTACCCAAAAAAGGTCGATATAGTTCCGCGATATGAGAATGTCGTTCTACTGAAATGATTTTTAAACAATTCGGTTTTTTCTTTCGACCATCTCAATACGTTAGACCATTATTAAATTTTTTTTTTGTATTTATTTACTAGCATAGTGCGTTAAATTGTTTAACAAATCGAAATACTATTCGCATCTTTTTTTTCATCAGGCGGACGTAACACCTAATGAGTCGATTCCTTTTCTTACGGTTTACAACACTAACACAAGCCGTAATGAAAATAACCAAACCGAAATCTGCGATCCCGTTCCGTTTTTTAGCCCTCGTACTAACACTACTAACGCAAATTACAACGATCCGAACCAAATTCTAAAAACCGCTGCAGTCTCGTATTCCGATAAAGCCAAAAGGCATTTCAAACCAGAGAAATATACGTGGAGTCGCATATTTTATACCTTGTTCCAAATGTATAGCTATAATACTCGCGTCGTAAAGAGGGGACTACAAATTAGAGCCGCGCTTTTTTGAACTTTTCGGCAACTTTGAAAGTTTCGTTAAGAAAATTTAATTACGGTTTCGGTCCCGACAAATATCGATCTTTCTAATGATATATCACAAACCCGGGAAAAAAAATATTTTTTTCAAAAGTTGGAGCTTTTGGCGCCAATTTGAGAGTCTAATTTTAAAGCTGGAAACCTAGATGTTCCAAACTAGAGAAATATACGTGAAGTCGTGTATTTTAAACGGCGTTTAAAATTTTCTGTTGTAATACTCACGGCGCTAGGGGGGGAACCGTTAATTTTTGCGCTTTTTTGAACTTATCGGCAACTTTACATAACTTTTGTCCCGTCATTGTTTGATTTGATGAAAGGACTCTTGCATTTTAGTTTATATTTTGAATTTCAGCTTTATAGGTTTATCGGGTGATGAGTTATGATTTTTTAAGTGATTTTTTAGGTCGTTTTATGTACCATTCTTGACGGTTTTTTGCCGCCCAGGGTAATCGGTCATTTTTAGGTTATAGATCGTTTTAAAGAGAATTTTAATTGTAATTTATGCTCCAAATCTGAAGTTTATAAGTCACGCCCGTTCGTGAGTTATTGATTTTTATTTGATATTTTTGTCGTTTGTGTACCATCTCTTACATTATTACGGAATCCTGAAAAAAAAAAAAAAAAAAAAGCGATTTTTTGGAATTTTCAAACTCACTTAACCCCTTTAAGTTTTAAGTTTCCATCTTCTTAAAAATAATTACTATTTTCCAATTTTATATAGAAGTTTTCGATATTATGTAACGAACATTTATTTAAAAAAAAATTAAATCTAAAATAATTTAATTTTTTATTATAAAATTGTTTTTGCAAAATTTTCAATTTTATAATGTATCTGTACGCCAATTTAAAGTAAAGAGTTCGAGCAAAACATTAAGTGTAACAAATTATATTTTTCATATTTTACATTTCACAAATGTTTTAAAAAAATATTTATATTTAATTTAATTATTAAACTTTATATTTTAATGAATTTTCCTCAAAATTTAGCGACCTATTTTAAAATATTCCACCCTACAACGTTATCGGTCAACGATCATCCTCGGTAGCTAAAATTAATTTATAATTTAGTTTTTATATTTTTGCGATAGGTTAGTAACGGGTTTTTTTCTCCCAATATTTAACACAGACGTGCGCACTTATATGAATGCAATGTATGCGAGACGTTTAAAGAAAATGAAACATTAGAAAAAAATCGTTTTCAGGTTATGGCTGTGCGTTATAACGTACATCATCGACGATGACAGAATTTTGTGGCCAATATATAAGTGGGCCAGAGTGTACGCTTTGTAGCGCTACTCCCGATGATATTAAGCACCTTGTGTACGACTGTCCGGCTTTCAGTACTTTACGTAGCTTATATCGCATTTCCTCTTCTTCCGAGCTTACACTAACACCTAATAATATTGAGATCTTTCTTTTATTTTCTGAAGCAGCAATGAAGTTGAAATTTTCGATTAGTTAATAATTAATTATTTATTTGGCATATTATTGAAGTCAACCGTGAATCCAAATTAATTAATTATGGAAAACTTAATCAATTCTGTGCTGCCAGAATGCTTCGCCCACAACTTTATCATTAACTATAAGCATCCACACATATCATTGACTAACACTGTACACTCACAATTTATTTCGTATTGTTATTTGTGGAATTTGTAGTATATTTATTAACTTCGCCATACATGCGTATCTGTACGTTTCATTAATACTTTTCTATTTTTATTTATTCATTTCTTTTTATTTATTTTTTCCCCTCTTTTAATGAATTAATAATTTTCTTTTTTTTTTTTCTCTAAGCTATAGCCCTATTATTTCAACTTATTATCGTATACAACACTTACAGTATCAGGGACTACGTTTTTCATCCCTGTTATTGTTTATATTTTTGGTACACTTTACAGCGAGTTTTCACACACATTATTTATTTTAAGCTTTTTGTTACACTTTTTATTTTATTTTTTTTATTTCACGCTATTGATTAAATTTGTTCTTACGCAATACTTACTCCCTGCTCCTTTATACACAATTGAAAAATAAATAAATTTATCCTTCCAGAGGTTATCTGGTGGGGCCAAAAAAAAAAAAAAAAAAAAATATATATATATACATACATACATACATATATATAAATACATAATCGAAAAGTTGTGCCCTTCAGTGGCCACTCGGTTTAACTTGCTTTGATTTAGCAGTGGGGTTATATTTTTTTTACTAATATTTAAAATAGTGTAGGCACCGTATGCTGCTGAAAATTCTGAAAGATTGTGAAATTTGTTCAGATCAGTTATTGTTTATCAGACGTGAACAGCTCGTACCTCCTACAAGAAAGCCGAACCTGATCGTGTCTAGCACGTATTCAGTTTTTAAACGGAGCAACTATTAAGAACAGCTGTACGCAGTGGCACTTGTGTAATGTGCCGTATGTCGAAACGGGTCTGCGACGATCTTTTTGTTTGGTTATTAGAAGAATGACAAAATAAAATGAAAAAAGAGAATAAAGTGCGTATTATAAATATTTATATATTTAAATAGGGGTGACCTTTGTGGAAGAGTTAAAAATAAACCGTTTTCAAGTTGCTCACTCTCACCCGGTCGATGCGAGTGTGTGTGTGCAGCGCTGACATATAATGTTGAGTATGTTGTAATGTAACAGCCGAATGAACATCGCTGTCGCGCTACCTTCAGAGCGCTACCACTTATCCGTGTCGGAACCGGCGAGATATCGGTTTTTTCCGTACAATATATCACCGTATTTGCTTCCATTTTTTCTATCAGCGACTTCCTGCCGGCCCGAATAAACGCTGTCGAGCCGCAGTTCTTAAAATATCGCTCGGTAACGAAGATTACGGTTTTAAATTCAGATGGAAATGAAATGTCAAGGCTGTCTGCAGTCGTTGAGCGCTAGCGTCACAACCAATTAATGGAACAGCACCGTCCTCCTGTCGCCACTCGAAAACACACTGCTAATTTTGATGCAGTGTGACTAGTGTGAGATAGGCATGCAGTTTAGCAATTTTAAATTACGTTGGCAGCAGACACGGAATTTTAATGGAAATTAATAATTATAATTGCATGTACGTTTGCAAGATGAGATAAGCAACGCCCTACACAATAAATTTTTACAAGTAACATTAAAAACAAGAGTTCGCATTGCATTATATGTCAAATGAAATCATCGAAACGCATAAAACTACAATGCGCACAAATGTGAAATTTGCTAGGTAGCTCCTTCTCAGCTTTTATGAGTGTTTTCTAAAAATCGTAATTTCGACAAGTCCTGTCTAACATTAATTAAC
This sequence comes from Icerya purchasi, assembly GCA_039619475.1. NCBI lineage: Eukaryota > Metazoa > Arthropoda > Insecta > Hemiptera > Monophlebidae > Icerya > Icerya purchasi. The sequence continues at coordinate 288,409,245 of CM077116.1, forward strand.
ACCTCGAAAACAAAAAAAAAAAGACAAAAAAGCGGAAAAATACGAAATCCCCAGAAGCGCATTGTTTTTAAACATATTGATGCATGAGTTCTCGTAAACTATCAGGGAGTTACTAAGAACGATGCATTGCATACGCTTAATGTCGCGTCTAACGTCAGCAATTGCACAGAAACAAAATTCGAAGGGGGAAAAGAAAACGGTCGGCTAAAAACGCAGCTTCGGCAACTGAATAGGTAGTTGAACTTCGGTAGTCCGTAGGTGCTTGCACGCTATTAAAATATGCTCACTGTGAAATGATTTGGAAATTGCGAAAAACAATAAGATCTTCTAAATCGACGATAATCAGCATCACGCATGCATGTTTAACGCGCGATGACGCAAATTTAATCGTACCTCTAAGATTCCTATTAGTTAAATATTTCACCGTATTAACGAAAATATTTTAAATAACTTCGTTTTCTATAATAACGTACAGTCATTGAAATATTGTAATGTGTGCACTATTAAATCAATTTTTAGATTTATATGTACATACTGCCGTTACGTTTAAATTAATGAAAGAGCGTTGTTCGAGAAATTATATTTATTACATAGTACGGTGTTATTTCCAGTTTAATAATTCGAAAAAAAAATGAAATGTCTCCAAGGATGTACTACTTTTATCACCGATTACTTGAATATAAGACTTCACAAATATATATCAATAGCTACAATGACAAGAAGCAGGACAACGAGGAGTAATAGGGAAGTATATTTTATTCGGCCGAAAGCCATAAACAGAGTAAGATTGATAATACTGATGAAATAGTTCTAATTAAGCTTCTAGAACGAATCCCAGAAGGTATAATAATGCCGAAAAAGAAATAGGAACTTGGAAATTATTAATTAAGCAATGGTTGATTGATAACACTGAGTGACATTAGATTAGATAAATTGGGGGAACTGGCTGTGGAATCGACCATTCCTATATATTTATTAGTCGAATACCTGGTTATGAAATTGTATAACGATAAGTAGTTTTTCTTTGTTTTTATCTATTTTAGTCTTGTTTTATTATTATTACTCTATTTTTAGTTTATATAGTTTTCTCACTATTTCTAAATACGAAATTTAATAGTATAAGTAAAGAACTTTTGTAACACATTTTTTCTTGAATAAACGATGAAAAGCGTGTTGGGCACCCGCAGACGGGGGCAGTTTGCCTTGCGGAACCCACAGCTTATTTCTTAATTAAAAAAAAAAAAAAAAAAAAGCACATCAGTTGTTAAATAATTTACTTCTAGATTTCTAAAAGTACATTCTCGCTATTCGGAAACATATAAGTATTGGCGCATCCAACAGGCTCGCCCAGATGAATAAACGAACGCTGTTAATAATGGCCAAATTTGTTATCGGGGAAATTTTTGACAGTAAAAATATAATATTTGATAAAAATATAAAGTGTTTTTAAATAATACATTTTACACAGAAATAAATATAAATAAATGATAGAAGAGAAAGATATATAGATATAGCAAATATGTTCGACCTCCGCCTTTACATTTTCCTATATGCTACTCTTTTAGCCCCAGAGGGATAAATCCTAGGTGCGTCAAGGCATGTAAAAGTAGATTGTATTGATTTCGAGATAAACTGTAGTTAATTCGGTGTTATCGTTTTAATCGATGAAGTCACAATTCCTCACAAAGTGTTTAATACATCAGCTGTTTGCTGGCCCCGTATCCCATTAGGCGCACAGCGAAGACTCAGCAGCTGCTCGAATTCGAACTGATGTATTATGAGTTTTATTCGACAACTGAGGAACGTTTTACACTATACACTCAGACACGAGCTTCAGAGTGCACACTACCAAACATTAGATTACTTAGGCGACACATCTAGACCTACCGAAGACCGACCGCATGAGAGAGTGTCGTGAGGGTTGAACTGACCACATTGCCGCAGCATTACACGCGTATTGATTTTACGCTATTGTGGATTCTGCTTAACTGAAAGAGTGGTACCACCACCTCGTATTGCAAATGGAATTTTTTATATTATTACGTAGACTACGCGAGAGAGTATAATACTGCTGATGTTACTTCTACGGAATTTCACCTGAAACTATTGTGGACTACACTTCACTGAACAGCAACCATTACCACTATTATATTACAATAATTCTGCCAGAACGTTGCTGCTGTCCGGAGTAGAGCCGTGGTTACATTATTTCGACATCAAAAACATCTTTTTCATCCTAAATTGTTACGTACGTAATTTGCTATTCAATGCTGAAAAAATTAGGATAAAAAAAAAGCATAAGAAGAAACAAAGAACTCGATGAAAGTTGGAATACCAACTGTTTGTTTTTCTTGTTTTTTTCTTTGTTTACACAAAAATGTTAATTAAAAAGTAAGAGGAATACAAATTATTTACATTTAAACTCGGAGGAAGTAAATAGGTATAAGTGAACGGTACGGGGGAGGGGGGGATAAAATGATTCCAGTGATTAAAAAGCCACTTCAGAAATGATACTGAGTTAACTGTTTACGCATAAAAAGAGTACAAACTTACGATCGAAGCCGCGGGAATTAGTTGTACAACATAAATGTGGTATCGAATAGCTGGATAATTGTAAGAATTCCTTTCAACGTCACATTATAAATAATGCTTTGTAATATTATTTTAATTTTTTAAATTGAATGTTTGATAAAAAAAAAATATATTTCACCGGAATATTTTGAAATTTTAAATGATAGAACTAAGGATTCCAATTACAAAACTCGAATCTTTGCCAGCTCATTGTGGTTTACTGTCATTTTATAATAACGGGTGATTTTTTAAGAGTTAAGTTTTTCAGGTTGGCAGCACTGGGGTTGGTATTGGCGTCCAAACGTCATATCTGTCAAAGTGAAAAGTTTTCAGTATACTCTCTGCCACTTCATCATCATGGAAAGACATTTGCAATCGTTGCTCGTTTGTAAGTCTTTCCATGATGAAATGGCAGAGAGTATACTGAAAACTTTTCACTTTGACAGATATGACGTTTGGACGCCAATACCAACCCCAGTGCTGCCAACCTGAAAAACTTAACTCTTAAAAAATCACCCCATATTAGCGATGTAGACCAACGAGGGGGAAACTGAACACAGTGGAAATAAAGAAAGTACCTACTCGTTGATCGAAGAAAATGGATTAGAAATCTCGACTTTATTTATTGAAACGCGCTATTACACTAATAATATGTATTATAAATCAAAAGTTTTGTCTTATTTTAAGTCTATATTAACTAGGAGAAGGTAAACACAACTGAGATAATTGTTTAATATTTGATACAGCGCCAAACTAGTCAATGTAAAAAAGCAGCTTAAAAAAACGTGAAATTTTTGTAGATAAATCCATATCTGTTTGTTAATATTTATAAATAGGATTCGGATTTTGCATATGATGTATATTTTTTTTTTTTTGCTTGTAGCTAACGCGTTGATACTTCGTATCTAGGCGTTTCAAAGGTTGTAGATTGGAGAAATACACTAATTTAATAGTGCATATAAATGCATATTTTGGTCGTTTCGTGCATATTTTGCAGATTTTTACACGTACAATTTTTCATAATTACACGCAAAGAAAACACGTAAACACACACATACACACAAAATTGTATATATTCAAAACGATAAGGTTGGAGCAAATGTGTGAAAATTTTAAATTTAATAAAGAAACAAGGTTATCATTGTTTTAGTTTTTGTCGAGTCTGTAGTTGAATGGATAGTTTCTTGCCACGTGTTTATGAAACTACAAAAAAAAAATTACTTATTTCTCCTTCTCGGCCGCGTGACTACCATTGTTCTATCTCTTTACGGTCAGGGGACATCTTTCTGTAAATAATAAAAAAAAAAAAGCAGGGTAGCCACCCAATCCGGAAACCGGAAAAACCGCGAATAAGTCGGAAATTTTGTCGTAAAACCGAGAAATAAAGTAAAAACAGCTAAAAGCGATATTTTTAATAGAAAAAAAAAAAAACGATTTGTTCGAAAAATTAATTATTTTTTAAATGTATATCACTTAAAATTCTGTTTTATTTATATAGAATATGCTGCGACGGTTAAATATTATCAATAGTAACGAAAAATTCCCATTCCTTTTTTTTCTACAAATCTAGTAATCAAGAAATCGGGAGGATTTGAACCGGGGAAACCGGTAATAAACCGGTAATTTAAAAATTATATTTCAGTGGCCACCGTAAAAAATCGTTTTGTTTCCTTTATGAATGAAACGAAACGAATTTGAACAGAGCAATTACTTTCCGACCTTTCAGAATTTTTAGTGTCGGCAAACAAAAACAAATATTGTTGGCGATATTTTTCCCGCTAGTATATGACTGATGCTACGTAGCAGTATTACACTATCTTCGACCTTGGGATGGATAACTGTCCTCCGGATCACGTACCCCGGATATATACATGTACCATACACAACTTGTAACAAATTTGACATCTTCAATATCTAGCAGATCATTTGCCGTTTCGATTCGATTAGATGAAGTGTCAGATGAAAACGAAATCTCTTACGCTCCACCTGAAGTAGCCGCATCTGAATATATTTACTAGTTGTGTCTTGCGATGCGGAGAAGTCATTTGCCGCACTGAAAGCTACGTTAACAGACACCAGACATAATTTTCGTGCTGAAAATTTAGAAAAAATTCTTATTGTTAAATATAATAATTTTTAAATTTAGATTTATAATTTAATGGTTTTTTTTTTTATAATGTAAATTAATGTAATGGAAGGAAATGCAGCATGTTAATAAAAATTTGATGCGGAACACAAAAAGATTAATTTTTTTTTTTTTACTCGTAACATACACTATCTGTTATGAAATTTTCAGTGCATTTTTAACCTTTCATACACGTTTTTAGCACATATTTCGAGGTTTTTTAGTGCATATAAATCCGAACCCTACTTATAAATGATAAAATAAATAAATGCCTAAATAACAAACAAGAATAAGTATTAAATTACTTTAATAAATTAAAATAAACACCTCGATTTAAAGAAACATTTTCGGGCTGCATCATTAGCTAACAATATAGAGTACATTCAATTAAAACTAAGATCACACTTAGTTTCGAGTACACTCTGTATCGTTAGAAATAGTGATGAGCTGTGACCGAAAACGTTTTTCTTTAAATTCAGAAATTCATTTTAATTTATTAAAGTAATTTAATGTCTTATTTTTGTTTAGTATTGAGGTCGAAGGAAAGCTCATACGTTGAGAATGTTGTAGACCGTACAGTAATGTGAGTTTCTAAATCAATAAATTTATTGGACGATAAACTAGTTCGCAAAGCAAAAAATTCATAAATGTAAAATAAATACCTCGATACTAAACAAATATAAGGCAGTAAATTATTTTAATAAATCTTCTTCTTCTTCTTCTTCGTGTCAGGAAAAGGATCTTTAGGCGTTACACGGTGTTTGCCCACTATTCCGCAAACGTGACGCTGTCTCCATCCAGTTGTAATAGGTCATTAAAGTCGCACCTGTGCGGACATCTAATACAGTTACCGTTCATAATTCTTGGTTTCCTTTCCCTGTGTTGTAAGAATTAGCCGACAAAATTTGTAAACAAAAGTCGTCGTTACCAGAGGCACCACGCGGAGGTTTCTTACACGTTTCCATTATAATAAATTAAAATAAATTTCTCAATTTAAAAGAAAACGTTTACGGCCATAGCCCATCACTATTTCTAACGATACTGAGTGTACTCGAAACTAAGTGTGCTTTTAGTTTTAATCATATTGTTAGCTAATGATATAATCCGAAAACGTTTGTTTCAATCGATTAATTCATTAAAGTAATTTAATACTTATTCTCGTTTGTTATTCAGGCATTTATTTATTTTATCATTTATAAATATTAACAAACATATTATCTAAAAAAATTTCATGTTCTTTTAAACTGTTTGTTTTACATTGATCAGACTTTGGCGCCTATATCAAATATTAAACAATCATCTCAGTTGTTTACCTTCATAAAACTTTTGATTTGTAATACATATTATTAGTGTAATAATGTTTCTGTATATACAATTGTAATTTTTAAAAGACGCATTCAAAAAAAAAAAAAATAAAGAAAGAAAGAAAGAAAGAAAGAAAGAAAGAAAGAAAGAAAGAAAGAAAGAAAGAAAGAAAAAAAAGCTCGCATAAATATTTTCTTTTAATTGTTTTTTTTTTTTTTTTTTTTGTTTCGAAGCCAATCGCAGTATCAGACGTATCAGGATTTGCGTTTCTTCTTATTCTAAAATATTAAGTGCGACTAGAGTTTCCAGATATGGTAGAGCACATTTATTAACCGTTTCAATATTTTCGACTAAAGTAGTTGCATTATCTTAACATCAAATTTCCAAGAAGCCCATGGACCTCCGATTATATTTCCATATAAGTATGTAGGTGCAAACTGGAGTTACGTAGATTAACCGTATGTCTGGATTTAACATACTAATAATTTTTAAACTGTTTTTTGCTCAATACGTACATTTTTCGGATGTTCTATGTAAGACGACCATCTAGAAACATTCCTAGACACTGGACATTCTGACCATTAATTTGGATACGTTTTTTTTTTTTTTTTTTTTTTTGGTTAAAGATCGCGTATTTATCTTTTGACGGTTTATTTTTATTCTGCACGTTGTAGCCCGCTCTTGTATCTAATTTAAGTGTTCTTGAACGAAGCACAGGCTGAATTCGAATTATCCGTGGGCGTATATAGAAAAAAAATAACGACTAGTAAACGATAAAATGCGAGGTAAAAATCAAACTTTTCCTAGTTATTAAAATGACAGGTAAAAATCAAACTTTTCCTAGTTATTAAAATGACCGTATATTAACGATGCCATTTTTACGCGCCGTTTTAATATGAAAATCATCTAACGTTTACTTTGTAGCCTTTTTTATTATTCTAATAAGGTATTTATTTCACCTTGCGAAACAACGGCATAATCACTTAAAACCGACTTTTCTATAAGACTGCCGTCTGTGGTGGTACAAAGAATGTCCGATGGCAAAATCTGCGAGAATAAGTGTATACATATAACATAAGTGTGTGTGCGTATTGGTTGGCTTGAAAAATTTGTATGTTATTTTAGCGAGAAAAATAATTCTTCTGTTTATAACTGATGTATATAATTCGTTTCATTCAGTTTTTCTTCTTTCTTTATATTGAGCGTTTTGGCGGCGGACGATTACCGATCAAAAAGAAAATACAGAAAGGAAAGAAATTCACAGAAGAAGGAAGATAATATAACCGAGAGAATGGAAGTAAAGATGTGCTAGAATTTGTTAAAGTAGCAGTCTATAGGAAAATAACATTATGGCCAGAGTAGGAAAAAACGATAAAACCTCTTGGACGTTTTACAGGCTTGCGGATAGACCGCAACTGTATAAAACCGCATGCGATGAGGACAAAACGAGAAGAATTTCGTACGATGGTGTCACGGTTAATTCTACTAATTGATCTACTGATGGCGCAGTAGCAGTTTACAAGTATTCTTGCAATAATGCTACACTTGCAAGTGGTATACTTGAAGATATATTCGGAGTCCGTTACGATTCTTAAAAAGCATTCGTAAGATACAGCGTTATTTTCATCGACTTTTAATAATGTAAAATATACATATACATAATTGAAGGCGTTAATATTATTCGTATACCAGTGGTCTTATAATTCTTATAATTCTATGCAACATAAAGGTGCTAAGCAGTCATTTAGTCAGTATGACCAACATCGGTCAATCCCGGGTTACTGGCTGCATTTTTTGTATAACGCTTAGCGTATTTTATTTTATTGTTGACAAAATATATTCTCGGAAATTTCCCTTTTGTATGAAATATAAATGCGTTTCATTCTTTTCGCGTTTCTAAAATTTAACTTAACTTCTACTACTTAGCAGTAAAAGCTTTTGCGCGCTAAGAGGGGAACGTATATTTTTTTTATTTCTTTTTCTTTTACGTGATAACTTTTTTTCTGTGAAGGAGCCATTAAAAGACTTCGTGTTACGTAATGAACCGCTGAATACTGCTTTAACATTAGTCTGTTCTCCGTTTTATTTCCCTACCTTTTTTTTTTGTTTGAATTTCTAACCGACTGTTCTTAATTTTTTTTGGTTTTTTGTTTGTTTTTTTGTTTTTTTCTATTCTTATTATTATTACCGTTCTTTTTGGCTATTCTTTTGCTTACCTTCTGCAGGATTTTCCACGGCAAACTGCCGCATTATAAAACAATTTTTTCCAAACTTTAGTAAAAAATTGATTTGCACAGAACGTTTTTTGTACCGCAAAGCTGCCTTACTAATTTTCATTATTTTCCCTTTCTCAAATTCACATCCCCTTTCTTTTCTCTTCATTAACGATTTCTCGTTTATTATATTTTTTATTTTTCTACAACATTTATGCAAGATCGTGTGGACATTTATATATCAGGGTGTATTCGGTAATTAAAAGAAAAAAAATACAAATTAAAAACGCGCGTATATTAACAGTATTAGCTGTAAAATCCGTGGCCAGGAGTGAAGAGTGATGGAGTAATAAAATAAAATAGCACCAGTAAGCAACTAAACAAAACAAAACTGAAAAAAAGGTATGTGGATATATACTGTGTTTCTACAAGTACAGAGTTATTCGTGCAAATATTTTTCCAGTAGTACAGATAGGGAGATATGTTAAACAAAGGACTGAATTATTGCGTTACATTTATTTTTAATTGTATCCTGTAAGCAATGCGCTTTTGTTCGGTACCATTTCTATTTATTTAAGAAGCAGTGCTAAAGAAGTATTATGATAATAATATTTTCCAACAATTTCGGAAATTAAAAATAATCTTATTATTAACACCTTGAATTGTGTTCATTAGATCTGTCAAGCGACGAAAGTTCTTGTTCCAAAAGTCTGAATTAATTTCTGTTGATCCGAAAAGTTACTCAAAACTTCCGAATTATATCGAATGCTGTTTTTTTAAACTACACCGTCCATTTTATTTTTTTGAAAACCGATAACTTTTAAGAAGGTTCAATCATCAAGATTGATTATTTTTCATGTTATATATACATGGTAGCGGGGTAGCCTAGTGGTTAAGGCGCTTTGGCTACTAAATTAGAGGAGTCATAGGTTATCGAGACTTGCCTCGTTCCGGATCCGAATCGCTTCCCGGTATATATCCAATCTGAAATTAAATTGGTTATACTAGAGAAATCTGGGAAAGTAAAGGCAGATCCCATAAGAAAGGAACTAGGTCTAATAATCTCATTGGATCCATTACGCTTAGTACATTACGAAAAGTTTAATTTCAAAATCCCCGACGCCCTACTAAGGGTATGGGACTTACTTTACTTACCATATATATATATATATATATATATTTATTTTTTTTTTTTACTATTACGACCGGAAGCACCGAAATGTACTTATTCAATATAGGTAAATCGTGTTCATGTTTTTCGAAGAAAATGAGGGACGATCATCCGGGTAAAATTTGTTTTAATGAATTATATTAAAATTTTTGACGTCGATAGTGTTGTGAGTATTCGGAAAGTAAGCGGTGAAGCATTAAGCGTGTCCAGGCGCAACAGCAAAAGCATTAGTGTGTGAATCTGTTTTATTTATAATATAGCTGCGAGTAATTGCAGCACGATCAATATGAAGCCGATACAGAATCACTTATTTCTCTCTACTGCGTGTAAAAGATCTCCAAGGAACAGAATAAGAGCATTCCACAGGTAGCAAAAGATTTCATTTAATCTTTGATGGAAGCGATCGCATCAAATTCAGATATGAGAATTGAAGGAACAGATGTCGATTGTGCTCCTTTTGAGCTGTTTTATCTGCTAGTTCATTCGATGAAAATCCCGCATAGTTTAAAAACGAAAATGTAATTATTTTAAGAGTAGAGAGGGTTATGGTATAAAAGATTGAAGATTTCTATAGCAATGTAATTTGGCGAGGTCGAAGATGAAACAGACAATGGAAGAGAATCGGAGTATATTAGAAAACGCATCTTTGCAGCTTTTAATTGAAGCAGTATAGCGAGGTGCATTGCGTATAGCGCAGCAAAAAACAGCGAACATTGCGGCGATAAGATGGGAATAGATCACTTTCTAGGACCATACCACAACCACAAGGATTGATAGATTTGAATGGTTCGGTGTAAATTTTTACGTATCTTCTATATTTGTTTTTGTTCGACATGTTTATCTGTTTGATCCGGAGAAATCCAGTGAATTGAGGAAAGACAGTGTTAGAAATGTATCAATTGTTCTCTATAATATTGGACGTTTTGAGCGCAGAACTGTCTGGTGATAAAAATTGCAGTTGCCTGTTTTTATTGCCGTGTTGTCTTTTTTCAGTGTTGCAAACTGAATTTTCTTTCGTATTATTTCGGCTAAAATTTTTTGATGAAATAGACCTTGAAAATTTTAATCCGGAAAAGTATGCAGCGTTTCTCGTTTCTTTTTACTATTTTACATTTATTTAAAATATACGCAAAAAAATATAATTCTAAACGTTTAGAGTTAATCAGGTTAAAAGAAAATTATTTTTTTCTTTTTCTGTCTGCTCCAACTCGGCCTACATTACATTTAATTACGCGTTTCAAACAGGCCATCCGATTTGCAGTAATTCTTTCTTCGGTCTGGTTTTATCGATTTGTCCAGTTACCGACAATAAACAAGAATGTGAATGTAATCGTTTTAATTTTCCGAAAATAAATATTGATTTTTTTTTTTCTGTTTATCGTTTTTGTGATACAGTGCACCACGATGATAGTTTACACCGATAGACAAACTCGAATTTTATTTTTACAAATAAGCCGAACAGGGGGTAATCTTTTTAACAGTTGTATTAAAGAGAGTAGAATAGAATAAATAAAATTCTTTTAAAAAACGCTCTTATTCAACGGTTAACACTAAAACGAGTAGTCTCTCTCGTGATTTTAAATAATAAACTATAGCTAAACTAAAAAAGAAAGCATTTTTAAAGAAGTTACAAAACCAAAGCGCCCCACGATTTTATATTATAAACACTGCAGATTTTTTTCTTAAATCATATCATTTGAGAAAAAAATGTTGTATTTTTAAAAACTAGTAAAAATACACGTACATTTCTTTATAAAAACTTGTTCAGTTTAGTTATAGAGTTTATTATTAAAAGTTTTCGAAATGAATAACGCTAAATGAATAATGTTAAAAAATCATTTTTAATTCATTTTTTTTTTTTTATTTTTATTCTTATACTTTCCGAAGTTATTTCCCAGAAGTTTTTAGCCGCCGAGAATTTTTGTTATGAGCAATCTTTCTATTTTACGAACGTAGATTTCGAATTGGTGTCGCATTTGCCAAGTGTTACGTTCGTAGGCCATCATGATAACACGTAAATTTTACATCGGTCTGCCTCCATAATTAAATCCGTTACTGCTCGGTGATAGGTTACAAAATTTGAGCGAAAATAAATAAAAATTAATAACTCTAGTGTACACATAATTATCGCAAGTGCTCTTTCGGAAAATGTAAACGTTCAACAACCGATCAACCCCCGAGGTCAAGATCAAAATCAGGAATATATGAAAAATATTCATATATTCTTGATGTTGATCTTGACTTCGGGGGTTGATCGGTTTAAAACGATATTTCGTTATACGGTGATTCGTTAAACCTGCAATATGTGTATAAAACGAACTCCAAATATCGTGTTCTCGTAGGCAGAAATTTTATTACAAAAGTAAAGAAATACCAAAACGTATTTTAAACATAAACATATAACGGGGCAAGTGCTATGGGAAAAAATGCAGCCGATACTATTTTTCGGGTGCCGAATCATGAAAATTTTTAAATGACATTTCGGATCGCCTGAAATATTCGATAATTTCATGTATTCCTGATGCTCTTACTAGACTTGAAAATTACGCGCTGGTCGAGCATGTCTTCCGTTTTTTTTTTTTCTTTACGTTTGTTAATGCATAGTTTTTGATTACTTAAACTGATTTTAATGATTCAAATGGTTCGTGCATACCGGCGTCGTTGACAGTACACACCAGTAAGTATTACTGTCGAAATCATATATATATACACTTTCTGATTATTAAAATTTAACGTTAATAAAGGGGGTCTCTTTATAGAAATTTTTATCAATGTAACAGCCCCGTTAACACTTGATTTTTCTTTCTTTTTTTTTTTTTTGGAAGATTAAGCGACAACTATGGACATTAACCTAGCGCGCAAGTGTAAATTATAAAAGTTTCACGGCAATGAGATTCGAACCCGGATCTAGCCGAAAGAAACACCACTGCCTAACTAACTATGCCACGGTAGCTGACAGTATTAATCAATGTTGTTCACTATAAACTGAAAAGAAAACTAATTTTTCATACAAAAAACTTAAAATATTATGTCAGTGTTAGTTTACATTAGAAATGTAGATTCGGATATTTTGGAAATAAATTCAAATCCCCTTCATTTCTCGTCACTGACCGAAATATGATCCCCTTTTGTTTATTCAAAAGTGTACCGATCAACGTTGCTCCCACATACGTACATGGATACGGTACCCTGCAGTCATTAAAATAAATGTTACAAAAAAAAGAAGAATCTGCTTATACGCTTTTCCGGCTTAATATAACCAGAGGAAAATTAGCCGAAAAACTTTCATTAAAATATAGAGAGGAAACATGAATAGCCGTTAACTGAACAGGAAATAATTGCGAATAACTGAACTTTTGCTAATTCAGATAAATTCAGATTCGATTAAAGATAACTAAAATCCCCTAAAGCACGATTTACAAGCTCGTCACTGACAGAATTCGAACATTATATATATGTATTATACTCTTCAAGCAATACCCAGCTTTTTGTAAAGTACAAAAGGGAGTAGAATTTTAGATTAATCTCTTGATCCGTATTATCGCTTCAAAATATTTACATAAAAAATTGTAAAATAAAACTGAGATTTCCGAAAAAAAAAAATACCGATTTCAAATTTACTCTAAATATTTAATGAAAAGCGCACTGAAAGGTAGAATATAGAGTTACTCGATAAAAGATATTTTACAGCATATAATATAGTACTTAAAGGAGGGATATTATGATTATCCTTGAACGATAATATCTTAATTAGAATTTCAGTACACCAAGTTGCAAATCTCAGCAATTAGGAAACCGTATTTGATATTTCTGACATTTCCAATACTTGCCTTATAGAAAATGAGTATAGTATTTTTATATACATTCGTTTAATGTGACGTTTTAATTATTTGACTTTGGGAATTATACCGAGAGATTCTTCTTATGAATGTTTTTCAAAATAATCATAATATTTTTCCTTCGACTAGTGTATTTTACCGTGTAAAATGTATATATATTCTATCGAGTGTGATTGTTTAACCTTTCTAGTGAATTTTTATTAAAAATTTTTAGCGTAAGTCTTGAAGTGGTCTCTTTTTAAAAAAGTCTGCGTGATTTACACTTTCTAAAATAACTTTTTAATTACGATATTTATGCGGAGCACAATTTCACGTTTAGATACACATTATTATCGCGTCACAATTATTCCTCGTAGAATGACGTGTAAAGTTATCGACATTACAGTGCTATTACTACATGTTCCTGAATTTCTTATTACATTGTTTACCGTAAAAGACCGGATGGAAATAATTGTGATTGTAATACAGCTTCACGGATTTCATTAGAGTATTTCTAAAAGAATAATCTAAAAATGTTTTTTTTTTTTTTTTTTTTATTTTCGAACTAAAAATAAAATCATCAACACTGATAGGGGTAGTTAATAATGAAAGTTAATATTGAAATGTATAGAAATTAAATATTTTTGCTAAAAACAACTTATAATAAAACGAAGTTTGTCGTTATGTTGAACGATATGTCACACGCGCTTACTCAATCATCCTTCAAATGGACAATAGTAAAAAAGTTATACGTATAAATAGAAAATTAGTATGTTTAATAATTGAAAAACTGGCCGAGGCGGCAAATACCAGAGCCGATTTTTGGATACGGAGAAGAATAAATGTAACTATCGTTAAATATACGTATTTGTTTGTCAGTAAAAATGAAAGTAAACGTTTAAACTAATTTACATTTCCAAAACCAAAATTAAAATATTCGCTATAAATCACATTAAACTCACTATTTGACATTTTGTTCAAACCTGAAAATTCGAATTTGAATTCTACGAAAAATTTTTATTAAATATACACTGTTTTGAATATTTTTAAACATTTTTAAACATTTTTAAACTGTTATTCGATAAATATTACGAAGAATATTACGAAGAATATTACGAAGAATATTACGAAGAATATTACGAAGAATATTACGAAGAATATTACATATATGAATAACTCTTTTTATTACTGCATACTAAAAATATTTACCAAAAACACGAAACATGCAAACTATTAAAAATAATCGTCTTCATATACCGTGTTAAACATTTTAAACTGTTCCATGTACCTTTTAGAATGACAAATAAATGTTAAGGCTCGCCCATTTTAACTTTTTTTTTTCAGATACCATCGTCGGTCCGCAGTAGTACATTGAGCACATCAAAATGAACTGAACAGAATCTTAGCAGAGCAGAGCAAGAGGTCTTCATCGATTTCAAAGAGGTAGAAAAGCAAATTTCAGGATCTGAAAATGAGTTTTTTTTATCAGGAACATATCATTGGAACAGATGGATTTTTTATTAATACTACAGGAAAATCAACGAATTAAATCATGAATAAGTAATGATAGGGAAATGCATCTCGGCTGACAAAAGAATCAACGAAGTAAGAGGTTAGTCTCTTTCTCTGTGATAACTCGGAAGAGTACTAGTTTAAAAGTAAGAACTCGACTTTATGCTTGTACGATGTGTACTGAAAAATACCTAGAATTCCATAACTCTCGAAGTGTTTATTGATCATCATAATATGCTGAAGAAGGTTCAACGAATTTAGATTGCGATGTTTAGGAAAAGATGTAAACTTCGTTAATTTCACATAGATTGGAATGGAAATATTCGCTAGGAGACTCGTGAGAATTGTTTTGGAGAGACTGATGAAGCAAAGTTACGGTACCGATCGACATAAACGTTGCAGTTTAACGCAAAACTCGCCAGCAGTTCGAATAAAATCGTTTAAAAATTGCCTCAGTATTTCATTTAAAACTTCTCAACAATGCATTCTTACGATTTTCAGCTAGTGTTCCTCCTCTACTCTAACGAGAATAACAGCATCTGTCGACTCGCATTCGAAGAATATCCTTACACTGAACAACACTGAAATTCTATAAAGATCTCGAACCGTACATTAAATTAAATAAATTCGTGGAAAAGTCATCTTCATTAATTGCGTTTTTATTGTTAAAACAAAATTACCATGTTTTTATTCTATAATTACACAGTTCGTTAAATATTGTTTTTAATATACACACGCACACACACACACACACACACACACACATATATATATATATATGTATATGTATATATGTATGTGTATATATATATATATATTTCTTTAGAAATCAGCCAAATAAATCAAATGGCCGGATTAACTTTCGGGCATACCTGAATTGTGCACTTTCGTTTACCTGTACGGAGGGTAAAAAAAGGTTTACTAACGTACCCGAATTGCGCACTAAATTTTCACAGGTATAAACCATAAAAAAAACAGACGAAAACAGCACTCAAATAATCACTGTTTGTTAGGCATAGATAATACGTTAATTCTCATCAGAAAGAAAGTCTCAGATCTTGATAACGCTTGTGATTTTCGAATAAGACTTACAGAGAGTTATAATATTGCAGGTTTAAGGTAGATTGGTTTTTTAAAGTGTAAACACAATTGTAACCAGTCGCCTATAAGAAGCGATGATTGATACATTAGCTATGGAAAGGTCAGTTTTACAAAGCTTCCTGTCACATTAATTATTTTATAACAACGTACCTAGCCCTGCACTGATGCTAAAATCAGAAAAAAGAAGCTCTTCTTCAGTTACGTCGCCACGAAACGTGCGGTCAACGTGGCTTGTTCAAAAATTTTAGCTTTACAACTCATTCGTTGACTTGATTTTAAACCAAGTTTGTGATAATGGTCGCAGTTCGCCGGAAGTGCGAAAACACAATACAGTGGTGAATACGGCGCGATGAAACACCAAATTTTTGACATCTCAACTTTGTTTCTAAGGGAACTTTTTGCATTTTTGCAGTGTAGTAGAGTTATATTCTACGATTCAGCGAGATAATGAATTTTCGGAACGGAACAGCATGCTTCCGTTAAATAATTTTCCTTCCGTGGCACTATATAGTTATTCGTCGTTTTGTATTGTGCTAAAAATGATCAAGCCGATATTACATATAGCCCGGCTGGGAATTTATTGAGGAATGTTTCTTTTTTTTGTTACTAAGACCGGATCTGATAAGTGACTGCCAGAGCGAGAAATATGCCGTTCCGCGTTTACGCCGAATCGGTAGAAATTTAGTTGTTCCGCTGACTGCAGTGAACGTAAGGCCGTTCACATTAATTGCATTATGGAGCCATCGGCTGCGCTTGGCCTAGCGTTTAATTACATTACAGTTTACGCGTTGTTTTCTAACAGTGCCGATTTCCCAGTTTACCTGGAACGGCCGGCACGCGAAGGACACTCCGCGTCTGTCGTTGCATCTTCCAATCTGCAATTAGCCGATCGGCCGGCGTCCGATACGTTCACAGAACTTGCCCGTATACGGCTGTAAGGGCATTTTTGAAACTGGCGAGAAAGGGAGGGAAAAGGAAAGAGGACACACAAACTTTCCTGTAGAGCTTTAAATTTTCGAGTGTATTCGGCACGTGCGACCTACATGCGCGCGATCAGTACATTTCGTTCTTAATGTGTTCTCGTTGTGTGCGACATGGCATGTTGCCACATTACTAGCCGGAAAGCTCGTAGACGGGCAGCGTTCTGCTTGCGTCAACGTTAAACGTTACCACGTAACGTGCACATCTTTTTCTATTCACGTATGCCCTGCAGACGTAATGTCATAGGCATCAATCAAGTGCGCGCATGTATGTGCCTCTTGCTTATGCATCATTCGTATAATGGAATTGGTTAGAGGACCAGAAAAAAGATTACAAGCCAGATAAACCGTTTAGACATCTTTAAATCAACTTTACTCTCAGGCTCAGTGAGCAGTACAAGTATGCGTGTGTGTGGGTGTATGTGTGTATGGTCGTGTGCATGTGCGTGTGTGTGCGCGCGAGTGAGTGAGCATATAAGATATGCGACGTGTCTAAAGTGCATTGTGTCTTTGAATACAAATGGGTGCCTTGCTTTTGGATTCAAAGTCGTACGCACAGATTATCAGCGATGGAAAGAACCACTCCTACTTTGATGAATAGCGCTTAGTATCACTTCATCTCCGCTCAAAGTCAACTTTATTTATTTCAAGTTTATGTGTACTTACCAAGGGAGTGTCCGCAGTCAGTGTACTACCGATAAATGTGTGTATAATATTATTGACACGTATATGTCATCTCATATACATACATACATACATACATATATATATATATATATATATATATATATATATATATGTATGTATTTATAATAATGATGATTTGTACATTGATGTTTGAGACAGACCAGTATGTTTTTTACTATATATATAGTCGTATTTACAGTCAACTGTGGAAGGTGAAATATAACCCGCGGAACTGACTGACAAGATTGATGACTGTAATTTTTTCTATCTACTTTACGATACGCGAAGGAAAAATAAAAGGTTGCTTAATTATTACAATAAATTCGAAAAGTGCTATATTAAAAATAACAAAAGTGCACTAAAACGAATCCACATCGTCGATATTCGTTGCAATTTATTCTATTATGTAACGTAATTATTTTATTTATGTCTTGATTTTTGGATTTTCATTTTCATTTTAATCCGATTAAACTTTATCAGGACATAAAACCCATATCTTCGCTATTCGACATGTTCTGCATTACACTTCATAAATGAAACGAACGAAGTTAACAGTAGTGATCGTGGTAGATTCGCGGTCGCGCAGTACTGGTGGATAGACAAGTAAAAAATCAGCCGCCGATAAGTCGCTCACTTTCAGTATCGTTGCGGTCTCGTCGCACCCGGGGGTGAATAGTATAAATTAGAAGGCCTTGTGATGCAAAGTGATAATAAATTAATCATAAACGGTAGCAATGCCAGTAATGGTCAATGGACCGGGATGGTGTATAAAAAAAAAAAAAAAAAAAGATGGCCTATTACGATACAAAAACGAGATTTGACAAATTTACATTTCAATTTAATAAAGACATTGAACAAACTTTCATTTCAATTCAATAAAAGCATTGAACAAAACTTTCATTTCAATTCAATAAAAATATTGAACAAACTTTCATTTCAATTCAATAAAAGCATTGAACAAAACTTTCATTTCAATTCAATAATGGCATTGAACAAATTTTCATTTCAATACTAGATAGAGACCGGCAAACTTTTGTACGGGTCGAGAAAAGATTGTGATGTGTCGTGTATGTCCAGCTGTTCTGTTTTGCTTGTCTTTGTTGAACTTTCTAAAAGCATTAATTTGTTTTGAAGCTGATTTTTGTAAAATATTATCGAATAATTCAGTTTTCATTGATTTAACGCGAAAAGCAAATTTTACAAGCTGCTTCAAATTTGATGCGGAGAAAGTATTATCGACATTCTTTTCGTTTTATTCCACTAAAGAGTACTTCTTATATAGTATTAATTAATTATTAACGAAAGTATGACAGAAAACAAGATATAAATAACGACGATTGTAGATAATTTACACAACAACATTTTACTCGTCTACACTAGAATAATGTGAAATAAAACAATTATTTGGCAGCCTAGAATTTTAAATAACTGTCGGAATAAAGTTCAGCAAAAACAGAATTTCCATTTCGGTAGTATAATTAAAAGTTAACTGTAAGGTCTGCCGATGAGAAGGGCTGAAATTTGTTACTTAAAATTCTACGGATGGATGCCCACGTTTTTGAGCAGACAGCATATCATTTGCATTCTCAGCATTACCGGGGGATATCGGTGCGATTAAGCGGTTCTTTTGGATCTACATTTTTTTTCCTTTAACTGGAAGTACAGGTGTTTGAGTATTTTCAAAAAAAAAACTGTCACCGACTCCAATCCCGTTTGCGCGATGTAACGATTTATCCGGTAAATACCGTAACCGTTGTTTCACCGTAGATTTATTTTAACGTACTCAGGCAAGTAACATGTCTTGTAAGTCTGATAACGCTTGATATGTACGTTAACAGTTAAATCATCGTCAAGATGACAACCATATTGTTCATATTAACCGATCTGTCTTACTTGCCCAATGATTCCCTTTGGACTAAAAAAACATGTTCGTTTTTTTTTCTTTTTTAACTGGTATTCGTAATGTCGTGTTTTAACTTCGCATTTAAATTTATTTTTCATTATTTAGTAAAATTAATATATGTATCAGTAACATATTAATATTATACGGTAATTTTGTACAATTATATTTAGTTTTTATTTTTTTTATTAAGGTTAATTTTTTGCTATTAGAAAATTTCCGTTTTTAAATCAACCAGAATAAAAATATGAACGATGTAATACCGTAAAAGGTTAATTCATTGAACATTTGTAACATCGTTTTACTCATCTTCAGTATGCTGCATGGAGATATTAACTCATTATATATGCATTATAAAAATTATAATTTTCATTTTAATTAAAGTATACACTAAAATATCGAATCGTCGCTATAAAAAAGATGTTTGAATTTATCGTTCGGAAAAAGTAAAGTGTTAATAACAATAATTAACAAGTTCTCAAACAGCTGAAACATTGTAGAAAATTAACGAAACTTTAAAAATTAAACAAACCGAGTTATTTGAATGTAAAATAGGTAAAAAATAAATTTTAAAAGCAACATATTCAATTTCAAGTAAAAACACATTATTAGTTTATTGTGAACGTAAACCTTTATTACTACTTCAAAGTAACACTCTCAATCGTTCGTTAATTCATGATATTTACAATTTGAATTTAAAGCCCAAAAAAAAAAAAAAAAATACATTTGTGTTTAGTTTTATTGTACATAAAACAGGTTACAATATTACTTAAAATTAAGGTCTATTCTCCTGTACTTTTCGGCAACAAACTTTTCTTCGCGAAGAAATTTTAAATTGTGTTTTAAATATCGGAAGAATTCATTTCGGATTTTTGAATTTGACCCTAATACGCGTATAATAAACATGGCGTTAAATTAATAAAAAAATTAAGTTAAAAATTAAAACGAAAAATTTTTACTACTTCTTTAAGGCTCATAGTTTAACAAATAGTAGTACTGTTATTATTGCATTCATGCTACACGTTTTAAAAACTTTAATAGCCGTATTTCAAACTTGTTTATAATTTTTACAAAAAAAAAATGTAATATCGAAATTGTTCGGATTATCAAATATTGAAAATGTTAAAATTTTACAATGTTTCATAGATTAAGTGTCAAATTCAAAATATTACATATTTTTTTGTATAATTATCTCATTAATGTTGTATTTTTAAAATAGCGTTATTTTGTATTAAAAAAAAAAAAAAAAGAAACACGAATGTTTCAACACGGTTTAGAATATACTGTATAAATCATGGAATTACCAGAAATTGTAGCGCGCATTTCATGAACTGTGCAAAATTTTGCCCTTTTACGAACCATGCGATTTTTTTTACTATCTGTGTGTAATATATATATATATATATATATATATATATATATATATATATATATATATATATATATATAGCATAAAATTTAGTGGTTAAAACTTTGAGGCGTTGTGCTATCAATATCGCGTTCAAGTAATCAAGAATCTCTATGAAAACAGGATACTATGATAGAATTAGAAAGTCATTACTTAAATATAAAATAGTGAAATTAATAAGTATTCGAGAATAGCAAGAATAACAATATTCAGACTTTTTGATGAATGACAAATCACATGATTAACGAATTAATTTTTTAATCTCATAATTGAGCGTTAATGCTTTTAGGTTGTATATATCCCGTAACATGGACGCGCAGTAATACTTGATAATACCAAAATTTAAAAAAAAAAAAATGTGATTACAGATGTTTTGGTTTTGAATGTTTTTGTTTTTTTGATAAAAACTGTTTTTGTAAAACCCATTATAAATAAGCATACAATCAAAACATTACCAAAATTAACACACCGGTACTAAAACGTGACTTTTTTTATTTTTAATTCTATTATGGACGTTAACCCGGCGTAAAAGCAATTTTAATAGTGGACGGTGAATCTCGCTCGAGCAAAACACAGCCGCCTTTAAATTTAAGTGAAAAAAATTTTAACGCTCTTTAAAAATTATGTTTTTTTTTTTTTTTTTTAGTTTGGCCTACACTATATTAGTCCTCCTGGCAATAATCTGCTACAATCAATAATAGCCAAGCAACGTAAAATGAAAAAAGGATAATTTAAAAGTATGGATAAAGAATAAAATAAAATAAAACCAACCGCGCCTATATTAACAAAATAATAAGCTCCAATAAATGAGTGGGGGGATTAAATAAAACGAAAATTAAATAATAATCTTGTTTCCTTCAATAAACTTAAAAATAAAAAATACTGGATCACGAATGTGATAAAATTAAGGTGAGAATGGAAGAGATGGTTGGATAATATATGAAAATATTTACCGGGACTTTGATCACTGCGTATGTAACTCACCCAATCCGCTTTATTATCTCCTTAAGCTTTTCCTAAAAGGTCGAAGGACGGAATGAATGGTAACTTAATAACTTGACTTGACCGCTTCTTTGGCAATTGAAAAATTCTGTTACAACATTTGACCTGCTAACAGGGGAAATGTGTAAGATAAAAAAGAAACCGTTGCATATAATTTTGTTTTCGTTGTTTTCGAGTTAAGTAAATGATAGAAAAATAGTTTTTCGGTTCTTTAATTTTAATAATTATAAAGATAAAACAAAAAAAGACAAAACACGTCAGCTAAAACATAGATGATATTGTTACTTGTAATATACAGTCTTATCGTTACCTGAATATGTTAATGACGTATGTTGATGATATAATAGCCGCAAAAATACTGCAACAAGTAAAATCGCAGTAGTGTGTATAATTTGGACTTTTAATTACCGTGACAAAAACGAATTATGTGATGTTTAACGAGAAATTCGAAACTAAAACATTAAATATAACGCAATATGGAATAAACATAAAGTGTATATTGAACGATTTTTTTTTTTTTGAGCTGGCATTAAACACCATTTGGCCAACAACTAATCATTAAATGAATCCTTTAGCTTGTTTAAATCAGTCTATACTTTTTACCGTGGCTAGGAAAGAGTGATTATTGATAGTTAAAAATTTTATAGTAACTTTAATTTCATTTAAAATAAATTTAATCAACGAATAACATAATAAGCAAAATACTATTAACTATAAAAACGAATTATAGTATATATAGGTATTAGGCAATAATATTCCTTAACATACTGTACGGTTGTGCGCTGAAAGGTTAAAAATTAAAACGTTTAAAAAAATACTTAATAGCTAACAATGAAAATTGGTTAGACTAGATCATAGAGAAAACTATAAGTGCCATCCAGCAGTATTAGTCGTTGTAGGACTTAACCGATGGAACTTGAAATTGAAAAACATATTACCTACTTAGTATTAAAAATAATATCCGATTAAAAATAGTTTTAAAATATTATATTCGTAAAAATACATTTCACCACTAATATCGATTAATATTAAAAATTTTTTAAATATTCTGCAGAATTATTATGTCGATAATTTTACAACAAATCCCCGGAATAATTACGAATGGCTTTTGTCCGTATTTCCCAGATATGTCGGAAAGAATTAACGTACAATTTATTAGTGTGCACAGAAAGTTTAAATAGTTTACTCATATAAATGTAATATAGCAGAGGCGGGAAACTGTGTAAGGTATAATTTTTAGAATAGCGTAAATCATATTTTGCTGATAATAGTACGAACGCAGTTTTTAACTGTACCAGCAACTGGTAACGAATAAATTTAATAATTCTAACAATTTTACAATAAACAGAAGTAAATGCTGTAAAAATGAGCGTTACCTATTCTGTGCTGCTGGAGTGTACAAATAGGTAGTCTCGGACTTGAGCAATACGACTGAAGAGGAATACGAAGTTATATTAATGGAATTATGAAGTAATTAAATTTAACAATTGTATTGATATTTATGCAAAAGGTAAAACACCATTGTATGCCTCTCATAAATTTTTTAGTTTTCGTTATTCACGTATGTATGAAATATTACTGAAAAGGGAAAAAATACACATACGAGTATACATAATTAAAGTAACTTTTTCTTTTTTTCTCTTTTTTTTCTTTTCACAAACTTATAATTAGTACGGCCAGCAGCGAGGCCACAATTAATTTAGTTCATACGCATGTGTACATAATAAATTGTGCAAGCTGGACCTATTGGTCCACCCTGCCTACCAAGGATGAGAACTGAAATAGTTATAAATACACAAAAATCTGAAAAAAAATCAAAAATTTAAAATAAATATTGGTCAATTTTCAGAGTGTTTTTACCTTTAAAAGAAAAAAGAAAAAATATGCTTCATATTTTTAGATACTTCATTAATATTTTCTGCAAAATTTATTATTACGAGCATTCATCAATAAAATATGTAATTTATATTAATGTTTATATGGTAATTAATTTATGTAAATTATTAATACATAAATAAAAATGATGGACATTATTAATAGCACGAATATTGGTGAAAAATGTATTGTTATTTATAAAATAAATATGTGAAGAAAATCCCCCTCCCCCCCTACTCCTCTTCAAAATTCTGGGCACGGGCCTCCTGCCTACTAATCTAATATATCATTTAGGATATTTCTTCTCAATAGTCTTCTTCTTGTCTGGCTGTTATCAAGCAGGCATATTGCTGCGACGTTCGTGTACTGGTCGAGTCGCTGTACATATTTCAATTTAAATGTGTTTATGGTCTTGTCCACGGAATCTACTTCACAATGAGTGTGGATATCTTTATATATTTGTTGCGTACATTGGTAACTGTTCGGAGAACTTTATTTTGAAATCGTTGAATTATCTTCCGATTAGAATCACTAGCCGTGCGCCCTATATCTTGCAGCGCCGTACATCCAAATGGGTTTTTGTTATTGCATCGTCTCGTTGTCCAGTACATTTTTTTATAACTTTGAGTTGTGCAGCCCATAAATTTTTTCTCTTAGCCAAATTAATACAGATGAAGCAATATATGTATTTTCGAAATCTTTTTTATATCAGTATATCACGCATCTCTTTCTACAAATTTTTTAACATTGCTGTAGGTTTTTTCTTTTTTTTTTTTTTTTTTTTGTTGGCAGATAATTTAACTTTCTGCTGTACTTACAGCATTAGCCTCTTTTTGCTGTCTCTGATCTGCCACCTCGTTCCTAAAAAGGTGCTGGAATCCACTTAAAACTGATTCGTCAATCTGGTCGCTAACCTTTCGATATATTCTCAACTCCGTAGTATACATATTTTCTTTCGATTCATATTTCTCAATTTATTTATCACACAACGGAAGTATAAAATTAATATCTTTCCGGTTATACACACCATTCTTAAAAAATTCCAATGTTGATAGCGTAACTTTTCACGGTAAAGAATCCAATGTTCCACGTGAAAAACTCGCCAACGTGTGTCTCTATTTGCGTAATAACCAGCCGTAGGAGGCTGCTATATCGTATCATTATTTTATCTGACAATTCATCCGTAAATGTTATTTACATATGTATGTATCATCTCGTCGAGTTAATTTTATTAATCTCGGAATTTAAGGGGTTAAATTTGAAGGTAAATTGATGCAGTCGAAATAAAAAGCAGTCGTAAAATCGATGAAAAAATTTCAAATGGAAAAATTCAAACAATCGATGGAAACGACCGGAAAAATCGATCGGTATAAAGTCCGGCGTATATTGGTGCGTGTAATCGGCGTGCTGTTTAGTATTCTTAAATTATCTACGCGTTACTCTAACCGGAATAATGAGCTCGCTAAAATTAGAATTTTAAAAGCGACACAAACGGTAAAAAGAATTTATCGGGGATTTCCCGTTAAAGTGCTTCGCAGAAATGTCGCGTTCGACGGGATAAACAGATCGTTAAAAAGGCTCCGCGGAGGTGGCAGTGCTGGCGACTAAATTACTTCAGTATGGACGACACGGTAATTTATTATTCAGTCATTACTCGGAACCGTGCGACTAATGAATAATGAATTAACGTCTACCCAGCACCTGGCCCTAATTACTTCTCGCAGTATTCGAGCACCGTCGAATTCTATCGGAAACATACACACCGCCTCTTCGCAGTTGAAAAGGAGAAAAACAGAAAAAAAAAGAACGAAAATCAGTTTGCATATTTAATTAATCGCGCTCGGAATTATGAAGTAACGGGCCGATTGAAAGAGTTATTCCGCTCTAGCCCGACATTGAACTAATTATTTTTCCCGAAATAATTCAGCATCAACAGAGAGCTAACTTTAGATCAAGGTGATGCGTATTTAAAGCAGTCGTCTTGTACGAGAAGATGCCCAAGCACAAAATGGGCCAAGTTCGGCAACCGGCCGATTTTTAAAGCAGCGAAATATGTCAACGTGCCAAGCATTCGTTTTCGCAGAGATGGTTTCCGCGCCTATTCATCGTCGCGAAAAAAAAACAAAAAAAAAAAAACAACAACAAAAAACCCGAAAAACGCTAAACCGAAAGATGAAACAATCATTCCAGCTGCAACTAGTCCCGGTTACTATGTCCTTTTATTCTGTAAACTCTCGACTAAAAATCGGTTTTTCGAAATGTATTCTTCGCTACCTACTTCGCAAAACTTTATTCTCCCAGGAATTTTTCAGCGATGACGACACTAAATAACCACTACCGAGACTACTCGCTCATTTGCTTTTACCGGAACGCAAGTTTAACATCATTCCAGGTGTTTATTCACAAGGAGAAAACAACAAACAAAATTGATTGCGTACAATAATCAATATGCCTCATGCAGTCCTGCGAAGCGAGAACGTGAAATAAGCGCCGTCTTAACCATCCCCAACAGTGTTCATAGAATTCGAAAGATGAAACTAGTAATCCTCGTTCATTACTAATATTCTTCACTCTACCAATCTGAGAGATAACTATTTTAAAAGGTACCTCTATTTTCCAATGAAACCTGAGACGGTAAAAAAGAAAAAGAAAAAATGAATGAATAAAAAGAAAATAAGAAGAAAGAAAATAATCGAAATTATAAACTATTAAATACATATAATGCCGAATACAGAACCGGATATTTGTATTCAGCCAAGAGTAAAACCTCCGCTGAGCTCTGTTTGCGGGTCAAGTTGACCCAATACAAGGTGCGGCAGCATAACTTCCTTTTTTTTTAAAGGGGCCACTTTTTTTCTACTAAATTTTTCTACAGAAATAATAAAGCAGAAAATCGAAATAACATACTCTAGACTTCTTCCCTTCTCGCAATTTTATTTCGATTTTCTGCTTTATTATTTCTGTAGAAAAATTTAGTAGAAAAAAAGTGGCCCCTTTAAAAAAAAAGGAAGTTATGCTGCCGCAACCTGTATATACATACGAGTATATGGTAGAAATTGAATTAGAGTCGTGTAAATAACTAATATTTAATGTTTATTTATTTGTTTAACAGTTAGTTTACGCAACCGCGTGAAGTTAATTATTGTGTTCATTAAATCGATATAAAGTAAGTAAAAGTAAAGTGAAGTAAAGTAAGCCCCATACCTTTATAGGGCGTCAGAGATTGTGAAGTTAAGGTTCACAGTTTGCTAAGCCCAATGACATTAATGAGAGTAGAGGAGCCAGTTCCTTTCTCTCGGCCGCCTTTACTTTCCCAGATTTCTCTGATACCAATTTCTCAATTTCAGATTACCTGAGGGCGACTTGGATCCGAAACGAGACACGTCTCGATAACCTATGACACCTCCAATTTAGTAACCAAGCACCCAACCACTAGGCTACCGCGCTACCTAAAATCGATACATACATGTATATACACACACACATATATATATATATATATGTATAAAAAATAAATATGCAAGATAAACAGTATTCGTAGAGACTTTTTGAACATACTAAGAATAACACGCTTTACGCGTACACGCACGTATACACATATACAAACATATGTACAAACTCAATCGTTGGGGCTTCGAAAACGGCAAGCCTCCTTGACCCTAAATATTTTTTTTCTTCAAAACTACTTTTAGAAGAATCGTTTTCAATTGAATGCGTCATTCTTAGCCGTCGTTTACAAAAAAAAAAATCTTTATTGTTCAATCACATTTTACATGTATATACAACATTATTGCTTACATTTGTATTTAATCGCCACCTATTTTAAATATTCTTCGTTCTTCGAGCAATTTCATGACCGAGTTTAAATGAGTTAGAAATTCACTAGGTTGGTGTGTATTTTATATACATTGTGACATTTTTTGTAGCGTACCCCGGGCTAGAAGTGATACGGTTATTAATATGTACACACATGTACTTACACCGGAAAAGGACTTTTTATTTTTGGAAATTCGTTAATTACAGACATTAATCCAGAGCAGAACAAACTATCCAACATTTAGTATTGGATTCGGTGCCATACCGAGTGTACGCATTGCAGACTTCCCAGACGACGAGGATGTAGCTATTGCTACATTTGTAGACGGTACTACTCTTATCGCAGCAGAAAAAGATGCTGTAGTGCCGACAAATAAATTACAGTTGGCGCTGGCAAATTCTGAAAGGTGGTTATATCGGCGACGGATTAAATTCGATGAGAAAAATTGTACGCAAGTTACATTCACACTACGAAATGTAGCCTGTTCGTCGACTAAAATTAATAGTGGAACAATTCCGATTAAGAATGAGGTAAAATACCACCTCGGGTTACGCTTGGATAGTAGATTAAGGCGGAATAAACACACGTCACAAAAAAGAAAGCACTTGGACATAAAACTCTGGGCCAACTGTACTGGCTTCTTTGTAAGCACTGCAGACTGTCGACTGAAAACAAATTAATAACATATAAAATAATATTAAAACCAGTATGGAAGTTTTGCCCTACCTTATGGGGCTGTGTTAAGAATACCAATATCAATAAGATATAACGATTTCAAAATAAACCCATTCATCGTGTCACCTCCCTAATAAATCTTCGCGGACACACTCCATAATACCTTATGTAAAGGAAGAAATAAAACGTACTGCCCAGCGTTATACTAATCGTTTAGAAACCCACTGCAACTAGTTGGCTGTCAATCTGCTTGACAACAGCCTAGAAATTCAACGGCTGAAGGGCTCTAGGGTTCTCGACTTTATTTAAAACTTGAATAGATATTCCTGGCGAACTCTGACAGTGGTGTGGCCCTTTACGCGTTAATTTTAATTTGAGTACAATTGCTTGACGATCTTTGGAGACGACCAGTTGCAATTAATATAAAGATTATATAAAAAAAAAAGGGAAAATGAAATTTTTCTGCCTTTGGTGCGGCAGCAAGAATTGAGACAGGTACCTGAGTGAAACATCAGTGCATAGCTAATTGCATCACGGTAGCCGGCTAGATAGACAAAAATAATTAATTTAAAAAAAAGACAAAGTTAGAAATGTGAAAAATTCTTTACCAGTTTTAAAAATGAAAAATTCATCTACACAGATCTCGTTTTTATTTTTTATTATTTTTTATTTTTATTATTGTTGCGTTATTTAGGCTCCACGCCGGGCCTCAGCATGCTTTATTATAATAGACCTTATTAAAAGTTTTATTTAGTTTTAATTTGAGAGTAGAACTTTAGCTACCCGATTGGCGTAATTAATTATGCAGAAAAAATGATTGAAATGAATATAATTACAAATATAGCAAACAACCAGAAATAGTATATGACAATGTACTCTTTTATCTGTAGTAACATTTTTGGAGTCTATCATTAAGAGCAAAAAAATAAATAAATAAACAAAAAGGAGTGAACGTAATAATTAGAGTAATGTAGATCGATTTATCACTTTTAAAACCTGTATGGAATTCCAATCCAACTTTGACGATAAATTCAGCTCATTAATACGTGTTAGCAATTTCCACGTTTCTAAATGTATTTCTACCCCGTAATCAACTTCGTTTCTTCAAATACGTACTTTAGTAGTTTTTAGCTAATGATGGGTCGGATGCGAAATTACTGCAGATATATTATTGTATACATTTTCTAGTTGTTCGTTTTATTCGCATTTATAGGTACTTTAATAGTTTACAAATAAAAAAACAAAAAGGTAAATACTCGTAAATATAAATCACTCGTACATATTAAGTAAGCTGGAAAAGTAAACAAACTGAACAGCGCTATCTTGAAACACCAATGAGTAATCTTATAAGGAAGCCATTGTATAATAATTGCATTAGCGACTTATATAGTAACATAATTGGTACTTTAAGATCTTCCTAAAGTATCACTTATGTTATTATATGTATAAGTCGGTAATGCAATCATTTGAACGTGCTTTGTCATTACGAACGTATGTTAAAAAAAAAAAAGAAAGCCTATTTATTTTGCTGTTTTATCTTTTTTTGAAATAAAAGTATCAACACAAAACTTCGTCAACGTATTGAAAATTACCTGAAATTGATGCAGTCGAGTGCACAAAAATGGGGTAGACGGCGAAAGAGTGCAGGGAAGGCTATGATTTCAAAGGCCCGGGAGAAAGTGGGGACCCTACATTTTCAGTGGATTTAGAACGGAGAAAATAGGGCATATTCAATGGGCAGAGATTAGATAACATAGGCAGAAGATGAAAGAAAACAAAACACTTTAAAGGATTACGTTGTATATGTCCAAAAAATAGATGAGTTAAATTAGTTGCTATAGGCGTTTTGACAAGCAGCTTTAATATTTGTCTAAGCGACATAGTATTATTAGCCTTTCTGTTTCCGAGCTGACATGTTGAAAGAGCGAACTGGAGAAGAAAAAGCTGATTTCTGTTGCCAGTTTTTCTAGAATTTCGACTAAAGCGCCTAGTATGACAATAGTGGACGATAGCTGGAGATCTCAATATTTTGTTAACAGAAGTAAACATTCCTGTTTTCCCGGAAAATTTAATATTATCAGACTTGCCATGCCTTCTTCGCTTCCATATTAAAAGGGCAAAATTCAGTTTGAAAAGAAAGAAAAAACTACCGATAAGGCCGAGGGCTAATATAACGTAAAAACGTTTTTCGAATGGATTTTAGGAAAAATGCTCTCTCCGTTTTAATAAAATAAACATGTATATTATAAAGAATTTCATCTCAAAAAAAAAAAAATTGTTTAACTTTGCCTGCCGTGTTAGAAACCAAATAATTATTAGAAATAAAGGGCTTTATTCAGAAATTCGGTTGAAAGAATATCAGTTTTATTCACGGAGTAAAATTTCGTTTTAAAACCTAAAACTTCGAGAGGAAAATAATAAATTAAATTTGCTGCACATTTCTGAATTGATTAAACATTTTTCTCCGTAATGCTATATTTTTTTGTAATTTTACTTTTAACAGAGCATATTTTTTTTCTCTAGCTACATAATGAGCCCTAAAAAAGTTTAACTGTTAAGAGTCAGAAGTTTAACCTATCAGCATTTAACTCCAGAATAATTTCTGTATGTGTGTTCTACAAAATCACCATATACATAATATCGTACAATATACTCGATTAAAGCATTTTTTTTGTACGTCACCAGGAATAAATAATGTTTAGGGTTTCCGTCTGTAAGCAGTTAAAGACCAATGAAGTAACATTATACCGGGATGTTACTTTTGTTTTTATGTCATTTGCTAAATGAAACGTTTTTACAGATGAAAAACATACACACACACACGCGCACATATACACGATAAAATTATGTAAATAAAAAATTGCAATATACTTTTATATACATTCAAAGTCCGACTAGTTAGGAACAACTCCCGATCCGGTTTTTTAAAATACTCTTCTTAACATAAAAATATTTTGAAAAAAATTACAGAGTCATACGTTAAAACTATAATAGTACGATGGTTTTTAAAACGGCTCCCTTAACACACGAATTTCTAAATGGCGCTTCTTATTTGAAAAATTTTTCTGTTATGTTTTATTTTATTTAATATATTTATCCGTTTATCATTTCTGCGCGTTTAGCAAGAACTTTCTCATTAATGCCAAAAAATGTCGTTAATTTAATTTAAAAGTGAGAAAATATGCGCAAAAAACAGAAATATAAGTAAATTTACAAAATTTACAATTCATAAAAAATTAAAACCGACGCATTTCGAGTGGTCATTCAATAATGCCACTCCGTTTACGTTTCGCTTTTCTCTAATCCTAATTTCTTTTATTTCTTGATTAAAGTGACTCGTGTTTTTCGTCCTTAATTCCACTACATCCCTAGTCAGGGTCGATTCACAGTTATCAAGCTATCTCGTTTTCGTTCCTTGCACCTTTTCCAAAACCGCTTTTTCCTTGTGACAACATCTCCCTTTGGTCCATCCTGAAAATTTCCATTACGTTTTTGTAACGCAGATCAAACATTATTTTTTTGTGTGTGTGTGCTTCGGTCTATCCGCTGAACGTGATTTATTTTGTTCTCAACTCTTTAAACGAAGTTTTCCTACGCTGTTTTTTATTTACACTCCCTCCCGCCGATTTTTCTTATTTTAAAAGTTTGTATTAGTTTCGTATCCGATAAAATAATAATATAGCTCTCATCCATTTTTCCGAGCCAATGTTCTCTGTGAAGAAATGTACCGAAAAAATAATAATAATTATAATGATAATAATAATGGTAATAATATAATAATAATAATAATAATAATAATAATAATAATAATAATAAAACTTTATTGAGGAAATTCTTAAACTATATAACAAACATGAATAGTATAAATTTGATATAGAAAAAAAAGCTAAATATTAAATTTCCTCGGCCCATGATGAGCAAAGGTTTCCTGTAATCTCTCCCATTCAGTTCTATCTATAGCTACTCTTTGAAAATTTTTGTTCAATAAAAAATTACTACAATCGTCCCTCCACCTTGTCAACTGATGCCCCCTTCTTCTTTTATAATGTGCAAGAAACCAGAAAGTGGCCCTATACGTCCATCTGTCATCCTTCATTCTTGTTACATGACCAGCCCAAGCCCATTTTTGTCTTCTAACATATCTGATTGCATCTATATTATTTTTTAATTTTTGTTTTATCAGTTTGAGTGGTACTTTATCTTTTTTCTTAATATTTAAAATAGACCGTTCAATTGTATTTTGTGTTACCTTTATTTTATTAATAATTTTTGAAGTCAGACACCAGGTTTGACTGCCGTATGTTAACACTAGGTATAATAGTCGCGTTGAAAATTATACTTTTGTGGTAATTGTTAAAAGGACCTTTAAAAATATATTTTAGTGCCCAATACTTGTTCCAAGCTTTCGTTATTCTAGTATTTACCTCCGTTTCAGTACGATTTTCAAAAGATAATTGCTGACCCCTAGGGGTACGTTACTTGATTTACTATTTCTATAACCAACGGTAATAATAATAACCATCAAATCAAATGTTTTTTTTTACAATTTCTAAAATTTACAATAATTTATAATTTAATACGTTTAAGCCGTTTATGTGCGTGGTTGCGCGAGTAACGTAAGTATAAATGAACGCACACGTGCTAAATATATGTTCTGCAAAATTCAAAATTATTATTTTATTAAGCGAAAAATTTATATTATGTAACCTCTGTTGTTTAACCCATGTTTACAACGTTCTCTTAATATTTAAACAGCTAAAAGTATGCTTTTATATAAGAAATTATATTGTAAATAACATATGTTAATATCTAGTCTAACCGCACGTTAATCCCCATCCTTTGGAACTCAGTGTAGGAACTCCGTTACAGAATATGTTAATCAAGGATTATATTGAAGACACTATAATTGAAGTTAAAATTAAAACAAAAATTAAAAGTGTAAAACGAATTCATTAAGCAGTAACATTTGTAATGTTGTAAAAATAAGTTTATAATTTCGTCATAATAATCGTAGCTGAACTACACGAAAGCACTATAAAACTCAAGATCCTTTTAAATTAGTAACAGTATAAAATGTAAAAACAAAGGCAGTACCGCGCGATTTTTCTTTGCTATTCCTTGAAATAAAGTCACGTAGAGTTTTGCGCTTATATTTATAATTTCGTAAACTAGTTTTTATTCATTCAGGTAATGAATTATATATCTTCGAACCCAGATACTTAGCCTGCGTTCTAACATAATATTTGTTATAACACGGTATTTTCTCTTTTAAAGATGATCTTGTAATTCCATACCGAACTGTTATACCGAATTTGCCTTTGGTTTTTAATACATATATATAATAGTACTTGCACGTAGTAAAGATTTTTAACATTTAAAAGGTTATTGACACGATCATGTTGCTTTCCCGAGTTTATTTTTTTAAATATAGATTTTTGCAAATAATTTATTGGCGATAAATAGTAACTTGCCGCGCTTCCCCAATGGATAATCCCATATACTAATGTCGGCTGGTACAGAGTCAAATATAAGGTCCTTAGTTGTTTGGAATTAAAGTATTGTTCTAAGTAGTAGAATAAATAATTTAATTTTCTTAATTTCGCTGATAAATATGATAGATAGACTCCCCATAACAGTTTACAGTCTAGGTAGACTTCTAATTATTTTATTTCGTACGCTCTTTCTATTAATACTTCATCTTTCCACATTATTTTTAATTGGTCCCATCTATGTTGACGGAGGTAACTGTATACTAAATATTTCGTTTTATTAACACTTAATCCTACACCATTCAATGTGACAGCCAGTCATATATCTCGTTTAAGTCATTCTGTACTAATTTTTGAGGTACATTTAAAAAACGAGAACTCACACTAAGTACAGTATCGTCAGTGTAGCTGGAAATTTCCCCCGACATATTTAAATTGCATTTAATATAGATTAGGAATAGTACGGGTATTAGTTACTGCCTTGCGGTACGTTATATTCCTGAATTACACTTTCACTGAAAGTACCGTTTATTTTTGTAATAATTTACGCCCAGATAAATACGATTTAAACCACTCATAAATGAATCCACGAAAGCCACGCGCGTATAACTTTTTCAGCAGTATACTATGGGCGACAACGTCGAACGTTTTGCAAAAATCGAAGTAAATTGCAATCAGAGAGCGATCGTGTTCTAAACTATCAACTATAGATGTAATGTGATTAAACAACGCATCGTCTGTGCATTTGTTCTGTAAGAATCCGTACTGGTTTTTACGGAAAAATTCATTCTTATGTAAATAGTTTGTTATTTGTTCTTTTAAACATTTTTCAAAAATTTTTGCGAAAGATGATAATAGGCAGATCGGTCTATAATTTGAAATGTCAGACACGCTTCCATTCTTATAAACTGACGTTATAATACTCGTCTTCAGAATGTTTGGAAATTTACCCCGCTTTGATACACTCATTTATTAAATAGGTTAGTGGTTTTCGCAAAACAATGTTACCTTTTTGTTTTATAAGGATAATTGATATGCCGTCAAACCTAAAGGAATTCTTGTCTAGTAATGACAAGATGGTGATTTTTACTTCATTTTCCGGAAAGTCAACAAAGCCAAACGAATTACAATTTTGGCTAAATGCACAATGTGTGTTTCGATCGGAATTAGAATTCTCTTTCATTATTTTGACAACATTTAGTATGTAATAATTAAAGTTATTATTGGCTACTGCCGATAATAATAATAATAATAATTGAAAACATTCGCGGATGTCGTAAAGGAAAGACTCCAACATGAACATGCTCCCCAGAACTATCCCGATAATAATAACCCCGAACGGAAGGAAAGCATCGATAACGTTTTTAAATTCTCGCATATCGCTAAAGAAATAAAAAATTCTAACTCGAAGAGCGATGGTAAAAAAAGGTGGGATTGAGAGGACGAAGGAGAAAAACATTACAAGCGAGCTCCGATAAAGATTTAGAAAGATGAATACAGAGTGAAGAAAACCTGTTAGAGAAATTGTTCGTCGTCAGCCGCGACAATATTGTAGCGAGAAAAGTCTATTAAAGAGCCAAGAATAAGAAAGCTTCCGGAAAATGTGACGGTAATAGTGGTAGAGATTAAAAAGAGACTATATGTACACCGTTAAAACTACGAGAGATATTTCTAGAGGTAGGAAGATATTCCAGCCAAATAGAAATGTTAAACCCGCGATATTAATTACCACATTTTATCTTGAAAAGTGCGAACAGCGCGGAAGGTAGAGAATTGTTTGCTAACAAAACGTTAGTGTGACGATTTTATTTTTACAGAGAACAGCTGTGATATGAAATTAAAAAATGGAAATCCAACCAATGCGTTATAGGAAAAACAAAAGTATGAAAAATAAACGCTGGGAAAAATAACAGCGAATAATAATAAGGACAATGTCGACGATGCGATAGGAAAACCCCAGGAAAACCGTGGAAATAGGGGAGGAAAAATTAATGAATGAAACGGAACGAAAAGCGGAAAAAAATTTGAAATTAAAATGTAACCGACCTGGTAAATGAAAGAAAAATATAAAATCTGCGATCAACAAAACTGTCCACCGTAAAAAAGTTCATATTAATTGGAAGAAGCAAAAAATATGTAAGACTTTTTTTTATTTAAAAAAAAATATCCATCGTCCATGAACATATTCTATTTTGTGTATCTGGAGCTACTTGGATTGTCCTAGTTCGTATTTTAAGTTACCTCTATTTTTTTTTCCTTTTTTCAGAGCGCCACATTATTGAACCTGTTTTTAAATTCTTTCGAAATGATTACGTCATCGCAGCAAGCCGTAAATTTCTACCGGTAGGAAATATCCTCATGATACGATTCCACTGTCCCAAGTATACGGAGATTTCATAGGTTAATCGGACCAAGGTGCAGATATTCTTTCGCTAAAATTTACCCTCGGAGACGTAGAACGGTCCAGTGACCGAAATCAATATCCTGAAAAAAAATTCATACTTTTGTTGGGGGGCCGCCGTTGCTATGTTCCAATTATATCTGTAAACTTACAGCAGTCAAAAAAGAAAGAAATATATTCGTTAACAATTCTCTTGTTAATATTGTAAACGTGTCTCCGATCGAATAATTTTCGACAACTAGGGCTACTCAGAAGGTAGATTCGATGCTTTTTCTTCTTTGTTTTAACGTTGTGTGTTCATGGAAAAGCTGTCTGACGGTTCGTGGTAGCGGTTATCGAAATGGTTTTAAAACAATTTCATTTTTGTCCGCCACTGTTCCGCATCTAGATGCATCGACTGGCACAATATTAAGTTCCGTGTCGTGATTAATTTTTATGTAATCACTAAATTGCTTCTGTTTTTCATTTTCTTAAACTAAATTAAATTTTCTTTCTCAAAATTTAAGGGTCAAAATTCGCATCAACAGTTGTCGAATGATATCCACTGAAAAGAGATAGTATATAAAGGTATTTTTCAGAATTCTATCTATGACGTACACACATAATGCATATATATATATATATACATATATGTAACACATTGGTTGATACTACAAACAAAGAAATCGCGTTAATTGGTCTCTTCCATTGTGACGTAATTAGTTAGGAAATGGTGTTTCGTTTAGCTAGTACCCTAAATGTCGCTGCTGCACATTGAAAATATAGATATAAATTCCTCTTACGAAAAAAAAAAGCTTTGTAATAATAGGTCCGGTATACTACCGTTTAAGATACAAATAAATTCGGACTGAACGATGAAATATACTCTATGTATGTGTGCCATCGAGCCTCAACTCCAACTTATGGAAACAATGAATCACTAATTACTCCTTCTTTTCGTCAGCTACGAGTTGTGTATATGGTCTATATACATCTAAAACCACACAATATCCATACCCCTACGAAAATCCATAATCTGTTTTTGCATGAAATTATTTTTTTTACGCATATGTATACCATTTATCAGATGAGCCTAAGATCGAGAACGGTCATGGCACCGAAAGAAGAGAAGATACCATTGTATATATATACATATACATATATATATATATATATACTAGCTGTGCCCCACGGCTTCGCCTATGTATTAATGCCCGTTTAAATCTGTACTTGGAAATTCATTAAAAAATTTTTGTTTTATCTGGAATTGTATTTACGTAAAGATTCTTTCTCTCTCTTTTGGGTGAAAGATGTTCATCACCGTCTAACAAAAAATAGTCTTCATGTTTCACGTTTAGCTGAAGATTGTCGATTTTTCTATAACCTGTCCGTCGTAATCTAACAAAAAGTTTTGCTCAACTAAACAACACACACAGCCATCGTTTTGAAGAAATCAAGTTATATTCACACGGTGATCTCACATAATTACACGTTTAAGAGAATATCTTCACTCATATATTTCAACCACTCTGTCTCGAGCGTTTTATTATAATTAATTTATTATCATAAAATCAAAATAACAGTGGTTGAGTAAAGATTTTAATATTTCTGGTAGCAAATTATTAAAAAAAAAGTTAAACGGTTAATTTAAAAAATTTATACAGCGGTTTTGGCCTAAAAGTTCGAATATTTGACATGTCAGTTAAATACTCTATTTTATTTTTATATGTTCCCCATTAAGTCCAATAGAGTATATTGCTTAAATCTCTTCCAGTTTTTACAAACATATTGTACGATACATTTTCTTCTACTCCTAATAATTCATTATTATATAATAAATAAGATAGGAAAACAAAGAAGTACCATCCCTATCTATGTATTTTACATAATAGGGAACTATTGCATCATCAACACACATATTAATTCTACATTCATAATTCCGTAATAACACGAACCTTTTTGTAAACGACAGCGAAAAAACGTTTATTTCATCATTCATCGATAATAACGGCATGCGCCAGCGATAAACATGGTTGCATTTGGATTAACAACGCACGATACACAAAAGTCGCCACGAAAAGAGTAGTTGGTGCTCAAAAAATAATAAAATTGTCAAATTTGTTTTTTTTAATTGATCGATTAAATTATTTAATATGACAAATATTTATGTAAATAATTAAAGCCAAAAGTAATAGCCAACAATTAAATTTGTTTTTTTTTTTAATTGATTGATTAAATTATTTAATATAACAAAAATATTTATGTAAATAATTAAAACAAAAAGTATCCTATCTGTTAAGAGTTGGATTAAATTGCATGTACTTTCAAAATTTTATAACAATCGGTTAAGTAAATTCCGAGTTTATCCTGCACAAACATAAAGACACGGGATTTATATATATATATATATATATAGATAGATAGATATGGGGAAAATGTTACGTAAATAATTAATTAGTAGATATTTCTTTTTAGAAAAATATTAAACTGACATGAACTACTCGCATTCCAGTATCAGGATGTGAAAATGAATCTTTTTAACAAACGTTATTTCTTAAATTTACTTCCTGCGAAAAACGGTTACATTCATCGTGAATGCGTAATGATTAAATCTTTATCAGATGTCCTAGGCGATTTTTGAAAAATAAACCATCAGCTTCCAATTCGTGAATTCCTGTAACAGTAAGAAAGAACATCGCGAATAAAGTGAAAATCCGTCTCTGCAATTAAAGCACGGCAGTTTTGAAAAACTAAACAGTTTATACTATCGTATTTCTAATGTGGAACTGTGATGCATTTCGCGAAAAATTATGCCGTTTATAATTCGTATTTCGGTAAGGAAAAAGCGGGTGAATTTGTTCCTATTTATTCATTATGTAATTTTTATGTTTTTATATTTATTCTATTTTATTAACTAATTAACAAATAGGACGTGTTGATGTATATATTACCACATTTTAACTTTGCGTTCTTCGCGCTCTTTTTAAATGTTGACCAAGTTATTAAAGGTGAATTGCAAGATTAGTCACTTTATTCGGAGATTTCGGACTAAAATCATCGTTGAAATGTAATTACGAGTATGTATATGATGTAGTGGGCTATTCAACAATACGGACACGAAAGTGATCGATTTTTCTTTCGTAAATTAAATGACGCGTTTAAATTTACGAGTGCAAAACGCAGCAAAGTACGCAGGCTAGGAACAGTGTAAAATAGCCGAAAAGAAATGAGATCGGTAATACGGTTCTCTCCATGAGAAAGAGAAGCGAAGAAAGTTGAACTGATAAAACAGCAACGTTAAACCGGCTGCTCATGAAAGTTGAACTGTTACCGAAATCGCAGTGATTTATGTTCGCCATACAAGACAAAGTAACCAGCTCCGGAAGTTACGAAAAATTTATAAAATAAAACCGCCACGGACAATCCTATCGAGCTCCGTGAAAAATCGGTCATATAGATTCCGGAGGTGCGAAATTAACATAATCCGGTTCTGTACGCGCGCCCAAATACGATCGAATAGCTCCTTTTACAAATACGAAACCGGAAACACGGGGAGAAATCGAGTTTGTAAATTATATCGCGACAGATCCGTAATTGAAGGTAAAAGAAGTATCGTATACAGCGGGCCAGATATTAGTTTCAAAATGGGAACTATAATCGCGGTAATAGACATAAAACTGACCTAATGAATACGATCGAAATCATACAAAAATGGCGAAGGTTTCGCAGACGAAATTAAAATAATTCCGCTACTGCAGTCGTCAACAAATAGCACCTTAAATAATTTAATCGGCAGTTTTAAAACGCTCAGATACTGTAATGCACCGTGTTAAGCATGCAGAAAAATTCCAAATAGCCGTTATCTGCGGCCCGGGAGTTCTTCAGTAATTACAGTTCATTTCATTGAATGTGGTGTCTCAATATCATATTGACTGAGCGAATAAATTTATTTGAACTGCGTAACTAGTAACAGTAGTTATTAGTAGTAATGATAATAATAGTTGTAATGGCGATGATGATGAAAAATATAAAAGTGCTAATAAAATCGTAATTATTCGGGTAGGTTCGTAATAAAGGTACATATCATTCGGATCCGAATATATGTCCATATTGTGTTTTTTCACCGTGAAGATAATATCTATCCATTATTCATTCACCCGTAAAGAAAAGAGAGAAGTGAATGTACATGAAAATGATTATATCAGTAATCTATGCGTCCGCTAAGTAAACGGACGTACACAATAACAATAGAGCAATTATTAATGTCTGTAGCACGTCAGAAATTACTAGTTACTTTTCTCTATTTTTCGTTAGATAAAGTTCATATTCTTTTCACTATTTCACTTCTTTTTTTTTTCAGAATGGTATAATTAAATTACTCGCATAATAAATAAGTTTCTGTTAGGTCGTGATGTAATTTCGATGGAATACTCTTTCCATCTTATAACCGAAAAATCTGGCCTTGGATAAATCTAACCCGGTTCTAAAGTGCAATATTTTCACGTGCCACTCTGTAACAAACTAGAAGAATTTCTTCGCCGTCTTAGAGATGCCTTCCATAAAAATGTAAACATTTTTTTTCTTTTCTTTTGCAGGGGCGCCATCTAAGAAAACGGCCTAATCAACCTAGGTACATGTATTTTAACCAACAACCGAATAAAATATGATTTTGGTACGAGGTAAAACGAATAAAGAAGGTTGAACCGTGAACGAAATATAAAGAAGGGAACGGATGAACGTAAGAAGAAAAATTAAAATCCATAAGTCGAGAATAAAAGCGAGTACGCTCGAAGGAAAGATAAGAACATTCAAATAAAACATGAGACGTTGGAATGACCCGGACACCTTAAAGAGATGGGATGAGAGAAAATGAAACGAAGCTATGCCTGAAACGAAGGCGACACATAATCAAGGAACGGCAAGGAGTAACCGGCTGAGTACGAAGATAAAAGGAAGTTGGAAAAGGAATATATATCATTCTCAATTTAAGGTGACATTGTTTCGATAGACTGAAACCAAGTAAACCTATTTGAGAACAAAGATAAATTATTAATTTAGACGGAAGAAGGAATGCAATGATAAAGTGTTTTTTTTGTTTTGTTTTTTTGAACATCCTAATAGCAAAAAAGAACAACAAAGATACAGTGTATCATCGTTTCCGTAACTCAAAAATTTATATATTCTGTCAGATACCTGCGTGAGAAGTCTATCATCTTCTCAGTAGTCGTAAACAGTTCACATTTAAAATGTTCAAATAGAAATGTAGAATAACTGAAGTGAACCTATTTTTTTATTTTTTATTATTTTATTCATTTATTCATTTATTTATTTATTTTTAGTTTCAATGGCAAACCATTTGGCCACTGGTCCGAAAATGTACGTCATAGTAGAAATGAAAAACATTAATAGTTGGGTTGATTGCAACAACAGTAGCGGGGACTGTGTATTGAAGCAAACAAATGAATCAGCCTAAGGACTGGGTGCAAACTAAATACATGTTTTGTATTTTAAAAATAGAGTGCGTGTTATCCGCTAAAGAGAATAATCAAAGAGTTAGGAAAGTCTAGTAAAGGAAGCCGTTGAAATAGGCAGAGCTGTATATGGACTACCGAGTAAAGTATAAATGAGAAAATTTAAAAGGATTCCGCTAATAATTTAAAGACGTCAATAAACGCTGTAATCTGTCACGAGTGTTTTGCAGTTTCACCTTTTGAGTTTTGGGGGCGACATTTTATTTTAATTTAATGAAGTGAGAAATTAAAGTCAATCACCGTAGGAGCTTATGCATGTTAACATTAAACGTACGATTTTGGCCAGCCAATAAAATTTACAACTGTACCTTACCTTGCAGTCGTGCAAAATGTTGTGAAGCAATTTTCGTCAAATTGATAAGGAATATAATTTATAATAAATTTGCAGCCAACATTTTTTATTTTTAAAGGCTTTTACACTCTTAATACTTCCCGGCTATGGAAAAAGTATGGAAAAATAGGATTGGCCCGAATCGGTATTTTCGAAAAGTGATATCCGACACGCCGAACATTGCAGTCAAAAATTCTTCGAAAACTCAAAAATGCTCCCGATTACATTTCGAACATTTTTTAACATAATGATTTAAACGTTTTGCATTATTACATTATTGTTTGCAACAGTATAAAATGTTTTGAACCGACCGGAAACTAACTATAAATAATTACTCACAATCAGTCGTTCTGTACCTGACAATTTTCGGACAATGGCTTAGATCCATTGATATAATTCTATAAAATCTTATTGTCGATTAAATATATGTGTGAGTTTTCTCATTATTATAAACTTCCTTATAAATTTTAGCCGTCGCATGCCTAAATTGTCGAGAAAACTTAGCAAGTTACATGTAACTGGCCGTGCGCAAGAAATAATCATTCCTTAAATCTGTGCCATTAATTTTTTAATACCGACTTTCATCAGCTATATTGGCGACCAAAGCAAAACTAGCATTTACCGTAATTTTTTAAAATAACAAAAATGGAAGTTATACGAACTGTTTATCCAAACCACTCTCGTCCCGTTAATAAATTTTTTGGCGTGTTTATCAAACGAGTCGATTTATAGTTTAATAATTCGGTAGAACTAAAATATCAACCAAACTTCAGGGCAAAGCTCATAAGGGAAAACTCACA
This sequence comes from Icerya purchasi, assembly GCA_039619475.1. Classification (NCBI taxonomy): domain Eukaryota; kingdom Metazoa; phylum Arthropoda; class Insecta; order Hemiptera; family Monophlebidae; genus Icerya; species Icerya purchasi. The sequence goes on from CM077116.1 coordinate 288,451,936, forward strand.
ATAGGTTTGAGTCATTAAAAAAATTCAACCGGGTTAAATACTGCGTGTCTTTTAAGTCAGAGTGAATAGTCGAAGCACAAAAAAAGCTAACTAGCGCGATAGTGATGGGACAATCTTGTTACTTCTTCACACACTTATATTAGTAATGAATTTATTGCAGAGGTTAAAAATCTTCCAGAATCGCTGTAGCGTTCGGCAAGAAAATTTGTCCGCAATCTGAACACTAAAGTAAGTCGTCAGTTCTTCATATAGGTACATTTCGTTGTTCTTCGACGACGGTCAAACTTATTGAGTGATAGACTGCAAAGCACAAAAGTTCTTTAATACATTTCCATATTGATCAAATATGGAAAATACATTTTCAAGCGACATTAAATGTTTAAGCAGTGCCAATATTTTGGTCTTTTTTCTCTTTTCTTTTTTACGTTCTTCGCTAAAATGATATTTATTCAATGTTATTATTATTTTATTTTTCATTTTTGGGATGGGGAGCAGATAGCATTGACCAAAAAAGTGGTACTGACGTGTATCAAACAGGATAGAAACTATATTTTTATTTTATCAGTTATGGAACCAATGAACATTTGCAGATAAAACCGAGAGTATAGCTAGAGAAAGAACCTGGAAAATATTACAGGGAGCAGGAAAATCGAATTTTAAGAATAGGGTAAATTACGTTCACGGGATAGACAGAAATACTTGAAAAATATGTGATCTGCATCACAAACACGATAGGAATTTCGCAATAGAAAACAGGGAGATGCAGTTAAAGAACATCGATTTAGAAAAGTGTGCGAGAAAAGTTTAGTAACTATGGGCCGACGCAGACGAGGGAAACTGTAAAACTAAGCTTCAGAAGTATATAGGAACAGAATTAAGGAAGAGGAAAAGGGATCGGAATTAGAAAAAAACGATACATAAACGAAGTGCTTAAGGTAAATAGGATTTAACTGGTTAAAAATATTATACGATGGATAGGACGCCCATTAGAGACTGCTTATATATATATACAGCAGAACATCATTTTCCTCGACGACAGTAGTTTGCTCGTAAACCCAAAGAAAGTCAGTCTGAGTAGATGTTGAAAAAAAGATAGGTCATGAGGGACGAGATTGAACACAAATGATGATGAAATCAGAAGAAAACGAAAGAAAAGGTGGAGATAATGTGAGAGAACACTTTGGGATTCTGAAACATCGAGGAATCCGGTAGGACCTTCCAGAAAATAATAAAAGTAATAACTTCAAGGATGCTGTTTTAAATCCATCAGTGAAAAAACTATAGAACTGTTGGGAAATAGAGAATTAATGGCATTCTTAAATTAATTACTAACAATACGAGTATGAGAGAGAAAGGATTTGAAGCATGATGGTTCGGTGGCAGTAGAAATCTTCAGTAGCTACAAGAAAAGTATGGAAGATTATGATTAAGAAAAAATAAAGAGTGAAAAATTTGAAAGACGAGCAGAAATGTGAGATAGAATTGAAATTTTAATGGAGGAAAAACGGAAAAAAAAAAAAAAGATAATGGCTTTAAGGAGAAAATGAAAAAATGTTTGTTAAGAAAGCGGTAGCCTAGGTAAACTCTACGGATGAACGGAGGACGAATGTTCGATTCAGATAGGATGGGTGCGATAGAAAATGATTTTAAAACCTAGAGGCAAAAAGGGGGCAAAAAAAAAAAATGAATTTGGAAGAGTTGTCATTTAAGGAACTATAGTAATATAATTTAAAGCAGATAAGAGATTTGGTTATGAGTAGCGAAAAATCAGCTCTCTATTTCGTAACGGAGAGGCCTTGAAGGAGAATTAAGAATGTAAGTAAGGATGCTTGTAAATGGTTAAGATAATCGTAGAATGATAGCCAAGTCTCATAATCATAGTATATTACAAAAATTTTTTACTTTTTTAATTTGTAATGTACAATGATTGTGTCGGTGTTTATATAAATATTTTTAAATATACTTTCTCATAAAGTTTAAAAGTTTTTTCGATTTCAAACCATCATCAGGAAAAGTCATGAATAGTGGAATATCTAATAGTTTTGTATATATTATATACACATATATCGTGGCCAAAAATGGAGGAGATGGAAAGAAGGAGAATTCTATTTTTGGGGAAGAATCATAATTAAAAAGGATATGAAAGATGGAAAATTTAAGGAAATCATGATGTTTTGAGCGCGGAAAGGTGGAAGTTTATTTATGCCCTAGTTATATCCATGAATGCTGAAATAGTGGATTTCTTTGAAATAAATTTTCTGTAAATGTAAACTATGAAGAGGCTAATACAAATTCGAGGACCCAAGTCAGGAAGTGGAACCGAACAAATTATCTGGAACCAAGTTGTCGTACTCGAGCCATTAAACAAGTCGTTTGTTGAGTATACTTTCAAATAGCTTCTTTAATCAAGGAGCTAAAGAGAGATGGGTTGAAGAACGGAAGAACTTTTTGATAAATATAAAGATATTCCGTGAATCAGGGATAGTACCAGTGAGAAGAAAGGAGCTGAAAATGATAAGAAAGTTTTTTCATGGAAGGGAGGGCCAAGGAATTTTCAAATTTGTTTTTTGAATTTTTGAATATTTATCTACCTCTAGCGTTAAAAAGCTAATGAGCCAGAAACTTGTGAAGAATTTGATGAAAACAGAAGCATCGGAAGGTAGACAAATTATAATTGAATGAGGGTGTACAATCCTCATTCCACCAAAGTGACGGAAAAACTACGGAAAGTTCGTTTAGGAAGGGGAAAAAGAACGGAGGAGAAGAAGGTAAGAGACAAGCATGAGAAATGGGATCAATTTTTGCTTGCATAGTATAGGAAGAGAAGGGTCAGTAGCGGAGTGAATTTATTCCAGCCTCTTTTGGATAGGACCCATTAAGAGATTGAAGAGGGCTAAACTTAAAAATCGAATGAAAGTTGTTAAGGGAAATGAGGATAAAAACGTAGTCACTACCAAAAGTATCTTATGAGTTTTCACATTAATATAAAACAACTATTTAATTTTTCTTATTTTATATTAGTGTAAAAATTACTTACTGTACAATAAACATAAACAATATGTGTAATAAACAGATATATGTATTTATGAGTTTTCAATGAAAACATCATAATTGATGTAAGGAATTGATTTTCTAATAATGATGATAGCTCCGTTTAACCATTAGACCGATTAGAACTAACTACGAAAAACGATTGGATTCAAATATCTGCAGATTGAATAGCGTTCTTAAAAGCGTGATTTTTAAACTAATTTAACAATATTTTCATGGAAAATTTATTGAATTTAAGACATCGACAATTTTATTGAAGAAAATATTTAACTACATTTTTAAACACAGAAAGAACGCTGGCGTAAGATGATTGTAGATGGAAACAGTAGGTACAGCGAAGAAAGGGAGGCAATACATGAAGAACTCTGCTTTATTCATCACGTAGATTTGGAAAAGAGAAGAAAACAACAAGGTAGTTCAATGTAGGATTAACATGACCACATACGCGAAATTCGACGAAAAAAACAGCCTGTAATAAAAGAAGGGTAGAACGGCAATTGGAATATACCCGTAAACTCGTAATTTTTTTTTTTAATGTCAGAATTCTCTGCGTCGTATTCACAATAAAGTCCATTTTACATTTAGTGCGCTTACAGTATTGTACACTAGAGGGCCTCTTTTTCTTTCCCTTTAACGACATCACTGAAAATTATCAACTTGATTAGTACTTACGCACCTAACTCAAATTAAAATATGTACACAGAGAAGAAATTGACCCGCCATAATAGCCAAAAATACATTCTCTCTAGCGATCGGACTAAAAATATTTGCGTTACAATATCACAAAAACAATCTCAACTCCAAATTCTTAATTATTCGTTTCTCCTGCAGATCTAGAGAAATCGCGGTAAATATACCTTTGTTTTTCTTTACATATTTTTTTTCTGTACTTAACTCTTTTTGAAACATCATTCTTGGTGTAAGAATTAATTTCCTAATTTCATAGAAAATTTCAGGTTTCTGGCAGTTGCTAAGCAAACAGTGATGATAGGTGGATACCGATGGATTTTGTTTGTCTTCGTTTATGATTAATAATTGAAAAGTTACCATAAACTCGCGTAATACATTGTCCGATAATAGCGAAGCAACAAATAATTTTCGATGTATTCGCGGATTTAGACGTTTTCATGTTTCTTTTTAAAAGCTACATCTTATTTTGAAATTAAAGTTTTAGAAAGAAATCAAATTGTACACAAATAGTTGGGGCGGTATCTGATATACACAAGTTCCACTTTCAGTGTTTGCTTATGTGACAGGGAAACATTTTTATAATTTCTCAGTTACTATATACATACATACATATATATATATATATTAATTACAACGTAATTCTTAGGCTCCCAACCCATTAGAAAAAATGTCCCAATTTTATGTAATGTTTGTTATATTTTATAGCATTTTTGTGATTATGTTATTATATTCATATGGACCGATTTAGAATTACGTTGTTAATTTTGATCATTTTATACAAAGTATAAAAGAGAAAGAGACAAAAATATGAACAAGAGGGGTCAAGGGGCACAGCCTCTTGCGAGACCAAAATAGCCGAGTTATCTGTTATGTTATAGCAGTCATGTTGTTAAAGCAGCATTTGTCAAATTCGTTGTCAATTGTTCAGTAATGTATGGCAAATCATCGTGGAAGGTTATTGTGCAGATCATCAAATTTTACTTACAAAATCAAACGTTCCGCGCATCATATGATTTTTATCCTTGCCATATGACGTTTAATGACCTAATTCGAGTTGACCGGTTTGATAAATAATCAGCCAACACCCGCACGTCACCGAAACGCAAGGTCTGCTAAAAACATCGCCGCTGTGCGTGAGAGTGTACAGAAAAACCCGAGACAATTAATTTCTCGTCGTTCACAAAAAATTGGCCTTTCTGTGACTTCAATTTGGATAATTTCGCGGATGGACTTTTTAGGTAGCACCTCCGTATAAAATTGATCCAAGAGCTCAAGACAAACAACCATAGGCAACGTCTAATGTTCGCTGATTAGGCTCTCGAGCAGTTGGAAGTTGAGCCAAATTTCGCTAAAAAAATCATCTTTAGCGACGAGGCTCATTTTTGGATCAATGGTTGTGTGAACAAGAAAAATTCTTGAACTTAAAACAATACCGAACCACACGAGATATACCGGCAGCACCAAATGCATCCCGAAAAAGTCACTGTTTGGTGTGGATCTTGGTCTGGCGGCATCATCGGTCCGTACTTCTTCCAAAACGAAACTGGCATTGCCATAACCGTCACAACGACGAGCATTACAGATCGATGATAAGCAACTTCCCGTGGCCTAAACTAGATAATACTGATACTGACGATACAAAGTTCCAACAAGGACGTCACATGCCACGCGGCGTATGCCACGATGAACATTTTCCACCAGCGATTTGAAGGAATGGGTTATCTTTCATGGCAGCGACGTGGCTATCAAGATTTTGCGATTTAACGCCTTTAGACTTCTTTTTTTGGTGCCATCTTAAATCGCAGCCCTATGCGCATAAACCGTAAATAATTGATGCCCTATAATCAGCGTAACGAACGGTATCCCGCAAATTCAGCTAGATTTATACGATAAAGTCATCAAAAATTGGGCTACCCGAATACAAGCCACCGAGCAAAGCCGCGGTGAACATTTGAACGGAATTCCATACCTAATGCCATGAAATATTCTTTCAGATAAAAAAAAACTGAGTGGATATCTCACACACACCTTGTTTAATTTACATTTAAAAATCGAGCGTCCCCTTATTGAAAGATCTTAAATATAGTTTACTAAAAGAGACCAATCGTCCGAAAGCAAGTTTTCGAGAAAACAGCAGTTAAACAAAATAAATCGGTAGCGATGCGCTGGTGCGTTAGTTGAAACAACGAGCTTTCATCATTTCATAATTTCCTCCGATTCTGTAGAAGCAAAGCAATTCGCAGACAATGACGAAACGACGAGATTTCAACTCTTACTACAACCTGCAGATCTCCGCATGCCAAAAATTATAGCTTCAGAAGGTTTATCTATTCAGTGATATTTGTTCAATAATATTGCAGATTTAGTTTCTGACATCACAAAAACATAAAAAAAATGGAAAAAAAAACGACAAATCACGCTCAAAAGAGACCAAAACAGAGACTTCCTTGGCTAAGAAGAGCGAAAAGGAATTTCCTGTAAAAAGATAACATTTTATAATCTTTCGCTGTTTTTTATGCTTTTTCAAGCTTTTATGTTCTTTTTTAAAATCAGTTTGAAAAGTAAATGTTAAATCTAGAAATATATACGAGTTGTTTCATTGAAAAGAGCGTACTTTTTTCTATAAAAATCGCCAAAGTGTTAAAATCGATTTTTCGGACGATAGTAGATCCCTTTCAGTAGATCAGGTAACAATAATTATAGCGCATGGAAAAGCAATATGAACGTTACATATTTTTTAGTCCAGTTGGGTTTTGTTCTCTTCTAATGAAAACGCGGATCATGATCCAGGTTTTTGAAATAAATGGGAGTTCTTAGAAATTTATACAAGTGTTTACAATAGAATAAGAATGGGCTCGAGAAAAACAAAAATTACAGAACACACAACGGTGTCAAATGACATCTAAATACTAGTTTTCTGATAAATTGATATGAATCGTGGTCCGCTAGCCGGAGTTGATACAAAATCCAGCAAAACGAAACAATTTAATGATCAATTTTTAATTGATTCGTAGTTGAAACATAACAGCTGTGAGGTATACACTCTGGTCGAGTGGAAAAGCTTTCGGAATATCCTTCATTTGTGGGTTAATGCTTAATCATTAATAAAGTATAAGCAAAGTAAGTCGCATACTTTTGATACGGCATTATGGATTATGAAGTTAAGATTTTCATATGGTACTGAAGTGTCTAAAATGGATTTGAAGGGAATCAGTTTTCTCTCGGCCGCCTTTATTTGTCCAGATTTCTCTGGAATAACTAACATTCAATTTCACATTAGGAATATGCCTGAAAGCGACTTGAATCCGGAATAAAACAAACCTCGACCCCCCGGAATCTCTAGTTCGGTAGCTGAGCACCGTAACTGCTAATCTGCTGCACTATTTAATTCCTCTAAATAATCCAGACTCTCGGTTAAATGGTCTGGCCGAATTAAGAAATTTCTTTGATTTCGAAGCGAAATAATCAAACCTGCGAACTCCTGATCAGCTCGAGTCGTCGTAATAAATCATATCGATCAATTAAACTTTACTCGATCCTTTTCTGCATTAATCTAATAGTTCCTTTTGGATCAGTTTAATTTCTAAGGCAATCGCAGTTTAATTTCCGCACAACCGCTTTTTGTTCTCTTTATATTATTAGGGAAAAAAGGAAATTTAGTTTATACTTGATGTAAGTTGAATAAATGGATGATATTTAACCTCTTTTCATAATGTACTCCTAACGGGGTCTTCAACGGGGATTTACAGAGAATATTGTTGGTCAGTTCCTATGGGATTTGTCTTTATTTTCAGATCACTTTTCCCGTTTTATTAGCTGTGTACACTGGTGACAGCGATGCTTCAGTTACGAAACAAATATTGTGACACTGATTTTGTATTATTAACAATTACTTATTGCGCTATATAACATATTAATCCGAAACAACCGAATCGCTCTGGTTGTTTAATGTATTAATATGCGCTAATATGTTTTTAAAAAAGTTGCTTTTAGTGAAAAACGTGAAAAAATGACTAAACACGGTAAAAAGAATTACGAACACTGAAAATTGTAGTGTATGTAAGATTGTAATTCTCCCTAGTACGATAACGGTATACTACTCCATGCAAACCTTAATCAATTTTTCTTTTTTAATTTCTTTTCTCTCTTGCAACTGCGATAAAAGTATATGTCATGCGGCTACTTTAGCTAATTTCTTTTTTTACTCTTTTTCATCGTCGATGTCAGCTAAAAGAGAAACGAAAAAAATTAACTGTAATTAAACATGCCCGATTTCAACTTTAAAGCTTGCCTAAAGTTCGCTCAGTTCAACATAAAGCGGACAGACCCCCTCCGTGACAAATAATTATGAAAGACTAGCAATACACGTTTATAGCGCACGATAATTAATTGAAAATTAAATAATTAAAGGCTGCATTTATTTTTCCAGTCCGATGAACAGTCCGCCATTGGAGCAATTAACATTTTTTGAATTTTATCTTTGAAATTCGAGTTGGCGTAGGCAACAACGTTAATGGTATTATTCGATGGAAGAGTAAATTTTAATTACCTATGCTCGGTGGCAATGTTGCAACATATTTATTGCTCGAACGGCTCGGCTCCGTCCTATGCGTAACTTTCTAAAAGAAAAAATTAAAAAGTACAAAAATCAAGTCGTGCTCATTCGAACTTTTTTAGAAGAACCGAAAAAAAAAAAAAAAGTCACGACAGACTACTCTGTAATGCTACTTCTTCCAATCGCGTTTTCATTAAAATTTGAAAAATTTTTCACATTTTAGCGGAACTTTCTTTAAAACACAAACGTGTAGTTTCCGCTTTTGTAGAAAAAATGAACCAAGGCAAAAAAAGACAAAAACTCTTTACTATCGTTTACAAATTCCCGATTAAATATATATATATATATATAATATATCCGCATGCTTAACTTTAGTCGATTATTTGATTATAAAATAGTTGTTGAAAAAAAGAGAACGAGTAATTAAATAAAAATCGAGACAAATAATAAAATTTAATGATTAGGATTAAACCGATATGCGATTAAATTCGGTTAAGAAGAGAATGAAATAATATATGATTTTCTTTATAATACGTACAGGTTTCCATTTGTTGCAGCAGTTGGATGTCGATGATCAGTGTAAATCTTGAGGGTTAGGCTGTTCTGGGACGTTTTTGTAAAAAATTGATTTGCATTGGTCTGCAATGTGCCCACGAGATCGTATCGCTTTGACCTCAACGATTCGGCTTCGCCCTGTTTCGAAGTGGATTTAGTTTGCTGTTGATGAGTTTTCAATTTCTTTTTGTTTAATTAATACGTTAAATTTTTTTTTTAAAACCGATAATAAACTTTTACCGTTCGTAAAAAATTAACAATAAATTAACTTTAATAATTATAAAAAGCGACTGAAATTAAATTAGAGACGCATTTTAAAAAAGCAGAAACGATCTTAATTTTGGATTTTACTGAAAAATTTTGTTCGTTGGTCTTTAGCATCTTTTTTTTTTTTTTAACGGGGACCATTGTTCAGACGTGATCGACTGAGCTTGATCAAGTAGCCGTAAGGAAAATTATTTTAAAAAATTTTGCTGGAAATATTTAATTTTTAATATCGTTCCTTTTTTGTTTTACTTGGAACATTTTATTTTTCTTTTGTTGTTTCCTATTAATGAAAAAATATACACTACTTTTTAATGAAAAATAAAAATAATCGAGCAAATGATCAAATGTTTCTTCAGAATTGTTTACCGGAGTTAATCATTATGTTTGTTTCTGTTTTCTCTCATTTCCTTTATGAATATTGTTATGTCGCTTACCGGAATTTCCGGAAATAAACATCTTTTCGACTTGTCAAATTTAATTATTCGTTTTCTTTGTCGCTTGTTGCAAATGAACCTGTTTGTCGGAACCAATTTTTATTTCGATATTTTTTAAGTAATTTTTTTTTGTCCCACTCCTTACCTTTTGACCAGCTACTTCTCCAGTTTTGTTAGGAATCAAAAATAGGTGTTGAATAGGATCTGAGACATTTTATACTAGGTGAGTTCATAACGGTAAAAAAAGGATTAATCACTCCAATATCTGTGGTCAAAGCTGTTTTCTATAAATTGCTGTAAGTGTAGTGCCTTAATTTGTCCATTTTACCAATGTCTGAGTACTTTTTTATGTCTCTTTTCAAAAATTTCTACCAAAACCGCGTTTGTTTCTTAGGTGAAGTGACAAAAAAAAAAAAAAGATGATTGCATTCTAGTTGCTAATAGTTTTATTTATGATGCTGCAGCAGAGAAAATAATTAATAACTCGGATCAGATTTGCACTCGTCCCACTAGTTTATTCTCATTTCGCAAATCGAAAGTGGTTTATTGTTCGAAGTGCAGCTAATCGCTAAAAAGAACTTACCAAAAGGAAATGAAAGAAAATAAAAACTAACATACTGAGACCTAACCGACAAACAACTCTGAAGAAAAAAAAAAGTGGAATGACTTTATATACATTTCTAAACAAACAGCCGGTTGCGTTTGTGTTCAACAATTGTTCATTTATTGCTAGTGACAATTGAAATATCCGGTTAAACTACAATAACTACGTGGCTAATTGTTCTCGCGTCTATCCGACTGATAAGGAACAGATATCGGAGAGCTCGTTCCCGTTATTTCTTCAAAACTACTTTAAGCAGCTGTTTACGTTTCTCAACGCCTTTTTCCATTCATTTATACATAACTTTATTTATTTACACATTTTTTTTTTTTTTTTTTTTTTTTTTTTTAACGCCATGTACAGCTACTAAGGCTAGTGGCGTGTCGTGCAGGAGGATTGCTTTTAGAAGGGATTTTATATTGGGAGATGGAATCTTAAATTTTATAGAAGGGGTCGTAAACCAGTTTTAGAGAGAAAGGATAATAAATTTTGAATTTTATTGGGATCATCTATTAAAATTTCTTTTGGATTATTGGAAGTTAGATATAGGGATCTTTCATTTTGTTATTTAGGACATTGAAAAAGTAAGTGCATTATTTTTTTTTTTTTTTTTTTTTTTTTCTTAAGATTGTATATGAGGGTTTCCATGTGCCGTGTTTAACTACTGGGGCTATTACAGCACATGGAGCCTACTTAAGGGGATTAAATGCGATAGTACATACAGCTGCGACCGCAGGCGGAGCATTTGACAGTATCGTAGAAGTAGAGGAAGTGGTGAAGTGCATGGATCGTGGTACTGCAAAGGAGGAACATTCGAGAAGTAGGTGAAAGGTGGATAGGGCGCTTAGATGATCACAGAAGGAGCAGACATTTGGGAGTACTTGGCTCATGAATATGTAGGTGTACGAGAAGGTTGTATGTCCTATTCGGAGACGATTCAGGGCAGAAAAATCTCTGCGGGAAACTCCGTCTGTGGGCCACCAAGGCTCCGTGGTTGTTTTTATGCTTCGGAGAAATGTACTTGAAGATCTCCATTCCTGTTGCCATTCTTCTCCAGTTTGCTGCATAAATAAATGAGCCAATGTGGGGGGAAGAGGGGGGTTGTGTGGCATTGGAGAGAACAATGTCGCCTGAGCTGCTCGATTGACACGCTCATTGCCTGGAATCCCAACATGAGCCGGCACCCATAGGAAGGACATTTCGGAGTTTAAATGTGATAACCTGTATAATAGGTAATGTACCTTCCTTACCAAAGTGTTGTTGGATTTAATCCCCGAGATGAGTTGAAGGGAGTTTAGAGAGTCAGTTATGAGTAGGGCCTTTTGGGACTGGGGGTTGCTATCGGTATAGTGTTGGATGCAAAAGACTATCGCGTATATTTCAGCGTCCAGTGCTGTACAGCAATCGTGCAGTCTAACTGACTCTGCTGTCCCTGAGACTTCGAAGGAGCATGCCGCCGGTGACTGATAACCTATTGCCTTCGCTCCATCTGTGTAGAGGCATGCATGGTCTGTGTAGCTCGCTATGATATTTGTTGCTATTTGTGCTATGTTTGGGGGGTATTGAGCTTTGTTAAATTTTGTCAGCGATATGTTGATGTTTGTGATTGGCTGACTCCAAGGTGGTGCGGTTGCTGCGAAGTCTGGCAGAGTTCTTGGGATTGAAAAGATTTGGAAACGACCCATAACCGAAAAAAGTTCGGACACTGGGTCATTCCCAAACCTCATATTAGGAGATATTTTCGGGGTTTTGGTACTACTAAGGAGGGTGCTCATTTCTTTAAAGTTATAGTACTTCCTATAGTAGGACAGCGGGGGACAACCTGCCAGTGCATACAAACTTATAACCGGAGAAGAGGGATGAGCAGAAAGGATAGACCGGAGGGCAGCAGAATGTATAGGATCTAAGGATCTTAGCACACTTTTAGCGGCTGAGGAGTACACCTGGCACCCGTAATTAATTCGTGAAAGGATAATCGATCTGTAGATTATAAGAAGTAATTTTGGGTTTATACTGAAATATCTATCAAATTACAAGTACAATATAAAAAAAAAGTGCATTATTGAAATTTGGGTGTTACATATTAAGCAAATGGGGGGAGGTTGTTTATTGAGTAGGTAAGAATGAGTGATAAGAGAGTGACCTGTACGTATACGTGTGAGTAAGACGTCTTCTCGATGAGAGATATCAAAGCAATTTCTTGGAAGTATATCGTTTTTGATGTTTTTCAGTTTATTGGTGGGGGGAATTTGGTTCCAAAAGTTTTGAAAAGTGATTTGGGTTTTAGTTTTGATGAAGTTTTTAAGGTCGGAAAGTGGAATGGGAATATTTTGGATGGGAGTTATGTTCAGTGCAAGTTTTGCGGCTTTATCGGCTGATTCATTGCCTGGAATGTTCTTGTGTGAAGGTAGCCAGCATAAAATTGTATTTTTCAATGAGGACGAAAGTATATAGGATATTTCCTGAGCTATTGGATGTTGTTTTTTCTTGTTAAAATTTTTTATGCAAAGTAGTGCTGAGAGAGAGTCTGAAAGAATGATTGTGTTGATGAAAGAAGAGTTATTTATATAGGTAAGTGCCTGTTTAATGGCATATAGTTCAGCTGACATAATTGAGAATTGTGGTGGGAGGGGGTATAAAAATTCTTCGTCATTATGTACAAAAGCACATGCAGTGAGGTTTGAGGTTTTAGATCCATCAGTAAATATGAATTCGTAGTTTGGGAATTTATTTGCGAGTTCGTTGATGTGCGAATTAGCGATGATGGAGTTTGTATCTGATTTTATTATTTCAGTCAGAGAAGTATTTATGTCTGGTTTGAAGTTTGACCAGGGTGAGAGAATATTTATAACATAGTGATTAATTTTTGTTTCATTTTTAACTATAGATTGAAGTAAATGTGAAGTGTCCGCTTCTAAATCATTGAGTGGAAAAGTAAATTCTGATCTAGGGTGAAAGTTGGGGGTAGAAAGTATGTTGAGAGCCGAGTGTGCTATTATTTGTTGTTTTCTTATGCTCAAGGGAGGTTCCGAAGCTTCAGAAAGTATGCTGGCAGTAGGGGTTGTGTGGAAAGCACCAAGAGCTATTCTAACACTGGAGTTGAGGATGGTGTCAAGTTTGCTGAGAGTAGATGGACTTGCGAAAGTATAAATAGAGGATCCATAATCGAGAGTGGAGCGGATAAGTGCTCTATATAAATTAAGTAGAGTAGTTCTATCAGATCCGTATGTTGTGTGTGCTAGCTTTTTCAAAAGGTTAATTTTCGAAAAACAGTTTTGTTTTAATTGAATTATGTGTTGGTTCCATGAGAGTTTGTAATCAAGCGTCATGCAAAAATATTTAGCTGTGTCTGAAGAGGGGATCACATTTGCGTTTAGTAAGATTTCGAGTGTTTTGGGGCATTTGTATTTTCTGCAGAAATGAATAGCTGTTGATTTTGAAGAAGACATTTTTAGACCATTTTGTAGAGACCAATTTTGGATGTTGTCTGCAGCTTCTTGAAGAATTTGTTCACCAATTGAGGGGTCGTTGCATTCAATGAATGTGCCAAGGTCATCGGCGAAAATAACTTCATTTACGTGAGCAGGAAGTATGGAGGGCAGATCATTTATAGCTATTATGAATAGTGTTGGACTGAGAACAGCTCCTTGTGGGACTCCGTTTATCAGTGGATAGAATTGAGAGAGAATGTTGGAAATTGGGACTGTGAATTCTCTGTTGTTTAGGAAATTTTTTATAAAGTAGAGGATATTTCCTTTAATGTTCCAAGAATGGAGTATTGAGATTATTTTATATTTCCAGACAGTATCAAAGGCCTTTGTAATATCATAGAAAATCGCTAGAAGGTGATGTTTGTTTTTGAAGGCGGTTTTGATACGGGAGGTCAAGTAGGAAAGTTGATGTATGGTAGAGCGTGAGGATTGGAATCCGCATTGAGAAGGAGAGAGCTTTTTGTCCTTTTCAAGTATCCAGAGAAGTCTATTATTAACTATTCTTTCAAAAATTTTACATAAATTGGAGGTCAGGGAGATTGGTCGATAATTATCTATTTGAAATGGAGATTTGTTTGGCTTAAGAAAGGGTATAACTATTGCTTTTGTCCAAGATTTGGGAAATGTGTGAGAGGACCATATATGATTAAAAATGTCAAGGAGAACAGCGATTACTTTATCTGGAGCATTTTTGAGGAATTGTGTATGAATAAGGTCTGGGCCTGGAGCGGATATGTTTGCCATTTCTATTGCTGTTTGTAATTCATTCAAGGTAATATCACTGTTGAAAGGTTGTGGGTCTGTTTCTTCTAAATTTAGAGGTTTTTCATTTTCTGATTTGTATTTTAAAAATATTGGGTCTTGGGACTCATCGCTGGAGATGAAGTGAAGATAAGAAGCGAAAGCTTCTGCTATATTTTTTGGATCATTTTCGATTTTATTATTGATGAGTATGTTGATTGGAGGGGAGGTTGAGTTATTTGGGCGAAGTTTTCTGATGGACGTCCATAAACGAGACGGGGATGTGTTTGTGTTAATATTTGAAGTAAAATCTCTCCAAGAATTTCGTTTGGCTTGTTTTACAGTCCATTGGGCTTTTGCTTTGAGCTTTCTATAGTTAAGGAGATTTTCTGAGGATGGGTTATTTTTGAGATGTTTGAGGGCTGATTTGCGATTTTTTATAGCTGTAGAACAATCATCATTCCACCATGGTACTTGTCTTTTTGCCTTAAATGTGGTTTTAGGGATACTAGAGGAAGCACTTTCGAGAAGATGGTCGCAAAATATCTTTATGATTTTGTCAATATCATCGTTGAAATCTATGTTAGGAATGCTTGAGCTTAGTTCTTGATATATTGACCAATTTGCTTTTTTAAAGTTCCATTTTGGAGGAAGGGAAGGAGCATTATATGACTGATCGTTAAATTGTACAATTTGTGGAATGTGGTCACTACCACATAATTCATCATGGTGGTATGTGGTAACTTGATCACTATAGGATGGAGAGCAGAGTATCATATATATAGTAGACCAGGAGTTGTAAGAAGGCCTGAAATGTGTAGGGTCTGGAGTGTTCAAAATTGATAGATCATTGTCATCAATAATGTTTTCAATAATTCTTCCTTTAGAGTTGTAATTTGAACAGCCCCAAAGAGGACTGCGGCAATTTAAATCACCTAATAGGATGTATGGAGAAGGGAGTTGATTAATAATATATTGAAAATCTTGTTTTGATAAGTCCATATTGGGGGGTAGGTAAATGTTGCATATAGTTACATTATAATTATTAGGTAGATGTAGTTTGATGGCAAGGGCTTGAAAATTTGTTTGAAGTGGAATTTGTTCGTGTAAAATGAAGGATTTGATTGCAAGGAGAATACCTCCATGAGCATGATTCATTTCATCTAATTCTTTGCGATAAATTTTGTATGATTTCAATTTTAGGTTATTAGTTTTACGAAGATTGGTTTCTTGAGCCGAAAGTACTATTGGGTTATAGGTTCTTAGTAATATTTGGAGATTTTCAAAATGGGCGTACAACCCGTTACAATTCCAATTCAGAATAACTTGCTTTTGCATGGAATCTAGTCATTACCTATCTGAGTTTAACCTAGCACTACACAGTACAGTTATCATTACTATAGGTTACATATAGATTACAATTTTACATAAAATCGGTAAACATAGCAACGCGAAAATACACGTAAAATACAAGAAAAGTTTCAAAAATATTATTCAGTAGGTTTAGCGTTCATATCGAGTTCATCTTCGGCGCCGTCGGATGCTGATTCTGTATCCATGTTATTATCATCTGATTGACCGGTTGATTTATTTGAGATTTTTTTTTTCAATCGTGTGAATCGAGTTTTCATGGTTCTGTTGGTGAGAAGATGATAATTTTGTTCCAGAATTTGAATAACACTGTCAACGTTGTCTGTAAATTGCGATATAATTGGAAGTGGATCGCTAACACCTTTTAGCATGTCCATCATGAGTTGAAAATTCGAAAATGAGATGGGATAATCTTTTTGGTGCTCTGTGAAATTCTGTTCGATAGATTTGAGTTGTTCTTTTATGGAAACTGGTTCTTTATCTTTTTCAAGTTTTGCTTTTTTGGCTTTGGAGTTTTTATTTTCTTCTTGGGTACGTTAGAGGGCGGGATGATTTTTTCTTGGTGTACAAGATTATCATTTTCTGTACTACGAAGTTCGTTATTAGCTGAGGTAGGTAGGGTATCGTCGGTAATAACGCTGGAAGCTGATTGAGTCGAGGTTGAGAACAGCCTTTTTGAAGGACCTGGAAGTGTAACTATTGTTGTGATAGCTTTGGTCTCGGGAACGTTTATTTCAGATTGTTCATCTTCTTTATTATTCTCATACGTGAATTCACAAGCTTTTGTGGTGTGCCCAATTCGGTGACAAATGAAGCACTTGATTTGAGAGTCATTATAAAAGACTCGATACTCTTCATCATCGTATTTGATGATTTCGGAGGGAGGCAATTTACTAGCTGCTTCTTCAGGGATGTAAACGAATCGCCTTTCGGATAATATGTTCGATAGTCCGTCTTCTTGTGTGAGTTTCAAGAATTTCATAGGTGAGCTCGGAGTTACATCGTGCGATTTCATTAATTTGATGATTTCATCATGTGGAACGTGAGGTGGGACATTAGAGATGATGATTTTTTTGTCGTTTCGTTCTTCTTTGTACCAGCGAGCTTTAATCACCTGACGATTTATTTCTATTTCACCTCCAGAGGAGAGAAAGTTTTCGGCAATTTCTCTGGTTTTTAAATACATACGAATTCGGTTATTGGATATTTTGGCACAGTGGAGTATGTTATCTCCGATAATATTGACTAATTTTCTAGCATAATAAGAGGCTGTAGTACCTTCGATGAACGGAAAAATGATGGCTTGTTTAGCGGAGGGGAAGACGTCTTTACGAAGTGCGGAAGCATATGTAGCCATACCTACTCGGTCTGTAGTCAGTACCGATGGTAGGTGATAAGAGGAAAACGGCTCAGAGTACTGAAGCCGGTTTCAAGTTACATTTACGAAACAAATGCACTGTACACGTATTTACTTTGTGTAGGTACACGAGAGCAAAGCAAATTACAATTCGATATACAAATAAAGCTGACGGTAACGTATTAAAATGAAACGATCTCACCGATTTACTGATAATGATGCACGTTGATAAGCCGACGAGAACGCGAGCAAACAAGAGATAACACATTTACCGTAACATTCCATCCGTCACACATTTTATTACGTTTTTTTTATTACGTTTTTATATATATTGATACTAATTCGTTATTTCCCTGTTCCGGTGCCATTTGATAAGAATTAGTTCTCTTCACTAGTCCCTGCTCTTAGGTGACATTTGTGACTGACCACTTTCTTCGATGATATTAAAAGAAAATGTAAAAAAAATAAACGAAAATAAAAGTTCCGGGCGCCAACGTTACTTCAGGTGTAACGTAACCGTTAGCTCGTTTGGAAAGAGCTTTAGGCTTTCCTAAGGTCTAAACCAAAAAAGAAAGGTCTCCGCGGCGGAGATGTCACGAAAACGTGTCCTTGGAACGAAAAGAAAAAAAAAAAACACAACAAATTTTTTGGTAAGATGTGTAAACCGAGTTATATTTGATTTAAAACGAACATATTTCAACTGATCACCAAAGAAAAACGCCAACGAATATTCGAATCGGTACTATTTGCCTTAAGCGGCCAAAACAGTGAAAAGATATAGATTTTGCCTTAACGGCGCGTAGCAGTGAAAAGAAAAAAACGAATGTGCCCACGGGCCAAAGCACTTGAGATCTAATCGCGACCACGAGGAAGCGAAGACTGATCGCTCGAATTCACAGAGAATTCGACGACGATTTTGTTAAACGGCCATTTTGCCTAATAATAAAAAAATATATATATAAAAATGAATGCGCCACCGATTTTTCTAGAACATTCTCAAAATCGGTGGAACGGCGGGTACCCTGCGTCGGTTTTTTCGGGTTCTAAGAAAAACTTCTCACGCCTCGACGTAGCTCGAATCGCATCTCCGACGCACACAACGCCAGATCGGACAAACATCGGACGAACCACCCTCATATAATAAACACACACATATGCACGGATCGCCAAATTGGCGCCGTGCACATTGGCAATTCCCACGAAATTTGTCGATCTAGCATTACGGTCGGAGAATGCTCAGTTTGCACGCTGCCCGAGAAACCGGAGAAATAGAAATCGGAAGCCTGAGAAACTGTCAAAATGCGGAGAAATGAGGAATTTAGAATTTGGAAAAGAAGTAATCATTATCATTTTTTAATTCGGTACAGGGTGAAAAATATCGAAAGTCATGGCGGCCGAATCCGTCACAATATATATATTTTTTAAAACTACTGTTGTTGTTGTTTCTGCTGCTGTTAGATTAGTTCGTTTCAAATATCAAACCTCTATTAAACGACCTTTTTCTCTTGATGTCATGGACGTCAACTCTTCTGCTAAAAGGAAACCCTTCAGTCCGCTCTCTCTGAAGGCCTCCTTACCTCGAAAACAATTATGTGGCTTTCTCAATCTGATATTTCGTTTTCTAAAAATAATCAATCAGCCATAATAATAACAAAAATGAAAATAGTAATAACAATAATAATCAAATTAAATCATTTACATATTTAAAGATATAAAACAAAAAAAACAACGCATTAAAATGTTTTACAAAATGTTAAAAGTAAAAAATAAGAACGCGTATTAAACTAACCTCGGTTAATCCGAATATGCGTGAAAACGCGCGAGTAGCGGTTTTACTCTTCACGAACTGAGCTACAACGTTTTTACTAATAGTTATCATCATTGTGAGAAATATTAAAAGAGTGTTATAAGGATTTAGATTAATTTTGCGAATGTGAAATCAATGACAGAAACATATATGTCAGACAATAAGATAACAATAACATAGATAATTATATTTTTCAAGTGCAGTAGATAAAATTACTAAGATAAGTTGTGCAGGACATTTTTATTTATGCCTCCCAACCTTGATTAGACTCCGGGCCTTGTATAATATCTAGACTATTACGTCCCAAAAGTCTACGGTTACAGGACTGCCCTTAATCCATTGTCTCTGACGAACTGAAAAACTCCGCTCTGGTTCACTTCTGAATTCGAGAGAACATGGCTGAGATTATCAAATCCGTGTCTCGTTCTGGAGGGTTGGAATGTAGAGCAATTTATGAGAATGTGATCAACCGTCGATGGCTCTTGTGCGCGACAGAAAGGACAAGTGGTTGGTAAGGGCCACCAGGGATTTCTTAATACTCTGTAGATGGAACGGGATGGAAATGTGTTCCCGGTTCCACTGTTCCATTAATTGACTTAGTATTGCATCTGATATTTGAGAGGATCCAGGGATGTTTTTTGGACTGGGAGCTGTAATGGTTGAGTGAGCTGCTGTGTTCGCCCTTTCATTTCCTGGGATTTCAGCATGACTCGGGACTCATAACACGATTAGATTATAACCCTTTGACTGCAACTCCATGTTGAGTGTTAGGACATGGTTTGTTAACCTCCTTCCCGGAGCTCCACCTCCTATCAACTTAGTCGCCACTAATGAGTCTGTTATCAATAGTATGTCACGGATTGGCTCTGTGGACGCCAGGATCATTTCCAGACATACGCGTATTGCGTATAATTCGGCATCTAGAATTGAGCACTAATCGCTCAGACGGATGGTTGTTATTGCTCCCTTCACTTTGAAGGCGCAAGCAGTTGGTAACATCCCTTTGACGAGTGCTGCTTTTGCTCCGTCTGTATAACATTAGGTGGCATTGCCGTACTATCTTATTGTTTCACAGGAGTCTTGGATAAATTGCTCCGTGTACTTTTGCAGAACCGATTGTAACGAACTGGTGTCTTCTGCCCGGCATTCTGTGGAGTCATTGACATTGACATTCGGGAGTAGCTTGGTGAGACCCGGTGGCGGGTCGTTAGTGAATGCTGCCAGTAAGGGGGTTTCAGGGTGGGTATAAGGTAGCTTTAGGAATGGAATATTGCACTGAAGGATATGCAGGGAACGATAGAATTTCAGATTTAGTCGATTTTGAAGATAATTATGCAGTGCTTTATGTCTTCATTTATTATTTATCAAATTAATTTTTACAGGTTTAGGTAATGAGTTAAAAGGAAAACAGAATATCTCCCATGTATCGAGACTGTAGTCTAGTGTGATATTTTTTGGAAAAGGGTACATGCTCTTCTTCTGATTACCTTGTAATTCAATTTACAAAGTCAATATTAAATAATTTTTTATTTTTCATCACGTAGTTTAGAATTTGTATCATATGTAATTTCGAAATATTTAATAAATTGTTGTAATAATGTTAATAATAATAACGACGATGATGATAATAATTATAGTACTAATAATGATAATGATGATAGGAGCAATATTGGTAATCATAATAGTAAAAATAATAATAACAACAATGAGGATAATAATATAAATAATAATAATAATGAAAATAATATCTATAATAATAGTAACATTAATACACGTAGTAATAATAGAAATTTTTATAACAACAATTATGGTAACACTAATCATGTGTCTGTCCAAAAAATCAAAAATATCTTCCTGTTTTCCTCGTTGCACCGTGGGGTTTTATAAGATTTGCCTTGAGATTATCAACGAAAGGAACGTGCGTCATTTGCATCCTCTTGCGACCTCAAAATTGTTTTAGTCCAGATCTAAATACTGCCTATATTTCAAAAAACCGGTTGATGGTCTTCTTTCCTTCCGCTTCGTCAGCTAGCGATTTTTTAAAATAAAAATCATTTTTTACCGAAAGTAATCCAAAAGCTTATATTCCAAATTATGCTTTATTTAGGGATGGCATTATTACCGACGTATATATAGCCTTTTCTAAAGAAGATATTATGGAAATGATTCTTTCTCCTGTCCCTGTGTCGTCAGTTAGAAAAATTTTTAGAACCAATGTCTTTCGGTTCCAGTCAGTTTTGACCGTTATGATCTGCGAGCGCTCTCCACTATTTCCGGTCTTAAGCTGTGTTGATCGCTATTTCCAGCTCACCAAATTCGCTCCGTATGCCGTCAGTGGATACTCTACCCATTTCTCTTGTACCGGGTGCTTTGCCGAGCAGTAATGTTTTTTCCACCGATCCTAGACTGTACTTTTTCAAAATCTACCAGGAGATTAGTGTCATTAAGGACGGACTTACGGTCTATCGCCATAATTTTGGTTTTATCTACATTGACTAATAGGCCATGTCTTTCGCTAACTTCTTTGACGCGTTTAATTAGCTCCGCCATCTCTTTGACTGATGCCGCCAATAGCGTAGTGTCATCAGCATATCTCAAATTGGAGATCTTCCTGACACCGATAGAAATGCCGCCGTTCCATTCGTGCAGAGCTTCCCTCATAATATCGAAGAGCTGAGGCGACAATATATCTCCTTGTTGAAAGTGTCGCGTTCTGCTTGGAAAGCTATAAATTCTTCTCCAGCCATTCGGACCGTCATTTCACTGTTTCCGTACAAATTTTTCACCAATGTAACTAGATGTCCAGGTACGCCAATTTTCGCCAGGATACGCAGTAAGGAGTTCCATCTTACACAATCGAAAACTTTTGTATAGTCAATAAAGCATAATACCGCGGCGATGTTGTATTCACGACATTTTTCTATTACCATTCATACGTTAAAAATTTGTTCTCGTGTTCCGCGCCCAGCAGAGAAACCAGCTTGTTCAATCGGTATTTGTCTATTGAGAAAGGCCTTCAACCGTTCGTTCAAGATCTCTTTAACAGTATCTTACTTGGATGTGAAATTAAAGCAATCGTGCGGTATTTGGTGCATTTCTTAGTGTCACCTTTTTTGTGGATTGATATCAATACTGACCTGCACCAATCTTTCGGTCATTCTCCCGTACGCCATATATAATTACACAGTTACCATATAATAATAATTGCATTATCTCCTAGCCTCTTCAGAATCTCTTCTTCTACGTTATTGCTGACTGGCGATTTCTCACTTTTCAGTGTTTTAATTGCCCTTCTTACTTCCTTTATTCGGATATGAGGTTCCGTTTCCTGGTATACGGTGCCATCCATCACGAAACAATCTATATTTCTTCCTTCTTTGTTTAGAACCAAAGAGGGTGTAAAATCCCCTGCTAAATTTTCGGAAATTCGCTTTAAAAGCACTACTCTTCCTCCTAAAATATTTATTTTTAAGATCGTAATTAAAGTATGTATTAGATGCCCCCCTTCAGTGCACCAAATTTCAGTTGAGTTCACTTTGTATTGCAGTCCGAAAACGTTTCTTTAAACTACGGTATTTATTCTAATTTATTACAGTAAATTGTTTCATACTTATTTTTTTTTTCGAGGTAATTATTTATTTTATATTCAACAGTAATATAAAATGTTTGTTTATCATAAATCTAATATATAAAATTTGTAGAATTCCCTTATAATCTCGATTTTTTCGATTTTTATAATGTACACCTTCAGCTCGGATACGCGATTTGTTAACAAGAAGTGTCGAACTTCCTCGCATATCGTAAATATTATTTCTAGCGCTGCTTATTACACAACGTTGACTCGAATTTTAAGCAGTCTGGAGGCCCGCATGTTTGTTACAATTTATTAAACTGTGCAATTTTTAATGTTGTATTTTTATTAACGATTCGATTAAATATCTTTTAAATTAACAGGAACGTCGATTTGTCATTCAGATGCATCATCGTGTGTGTGACGCAGGCCCGCCGCAAGGGATGGGAGGGGGGTACAACTGGGACAAATTGCCCCGGGCCCTAGATGAAAGCTGGCCCCAAAAACCTAAAAAGTTAAAATCCCCTTATCCCCACGTTTTTAATCAGAAACCACTTTCTGATGCAGAATCCAAGTGAACTTTTAAATTAGAATCATATTTACTAATAAATTTCACCGTTGATAAAGCACAATTTTCGTGTTCAATAGTACACTTTTCACCTTGAAACGGTAAATTATTCTCAGCTAAGAAAAGGGTAATATATCAATCAAGCTACGTAAAATTGTTCGCCATGTTTCTTTTTCCTCCCGATTAATATGGTGCTCAAGAACTTTATCTATATCTGATACAGTTACAAGATTATTCTTTCGATCTTTCTACAAAAGATAATTATTAATATGCTACTGAGAGTTACTTTTGTGGCTTGAAACTTTTTCGTACAATTTTCTCCAATTATTGTTATAAATGCTACTCTCCATAACAAATTTAGATGTACTTGATTTTGAATCAACTGAACGAAATAACTAGCATGGAAAACAAAACAGTCCAGCCATGGAGTAACTCCAAACCAGGATTGATGAGAGTATTTTATTTTTTATTTTATTTTTTAATTTTTTCCATTAATATTATTATTTATTTATTTGCAAAAGTACTGAAAAATATTTAATATGTTTTTAGTAAAAAATATTTTTTAAAATTTTAAATCATATTTTTGCCCCGGGCCCCCCAAGTTTATGTGGCGGGCCTGGTGTGACAAGCTATGTTTGTGCGATGAAATGACTTGGTGCGTAGCTACTTTTTCATTACTGCTGGAAATGATATTTTGCGCATTCGAACCAGCTTCTCGTTTGTATCGCTGCATGATGTTTATCTTTTGATCCGGCTTGATACTAGTTTTTTGATCTGTGATGGCAAATGTGACATAAAATCAATCATCGAAAAATAATTTGACCATTACGTTGTAGTACCAAGATATGATAGCAGAAGTAAACGTTATTTTTATGAACTACAATAGGAACTTTTGGGTTTTAGTGCCCCATTAACGCTGACTTTCAG
The DNA here is from genome assembly GCA_039619475.1 of Icerya purchasi. Classification (NCBI taxonomy): domain Eukaryota; kingdom Metazoa; phylum Arthropoda; class Insecta; order Hemiptera; family Monophlebidae; genus Icerya; species Icerya purchasi. Next base: position 288,475,922 of record CM077116.1, read on the forward strand.
ACTGTACAATTCCTTATTAACTTATATGTGATTTCTTCCTGTAACCGCTTATTCGAATGTAAACTTTTAATAATTTAAACAACCGTAAACTTCAGTTACACACTGTTATGTATTTTATTACACGAACAAATCAAGTATTCACTTTATATAAAATACATGACGTTATCTACGATAGATTTTTCGTTAAAACATAAATATAATAAAATAAAATTTAATTCACAATATATATATATATATAAAAAATTAGTCCGACCGGTTTCGTCTGTTTTAGACATTTTATGTAAAGTGAATACTTAATTTGTTCGTGTAATAAAATACATAACAGTGTAACTGAACTTAACGGTTATTTAAATTATTAAATGTTTATATTCCTTATTAACTTGTCATCGCCAAACAGATACCCATGTCGATAGTTTTCCAATTTAATTTATGTACATTACTCCGTTATGTATATATGTAATTCGACAGTAAAATCCTCCAGTTTGTTGTTTCGCGGTATAAAATACTCATTTATTCACTCGCAATAGACTTTACCTTTTGCCGTGCAAACTGATGCTACTTTTTCTTTTTTCTTTTGTTTTTTGTCTGTATCTATAGCTGTAGTTGTTATTTTTTTATGCAGTTTTATACTTTACTTTATTTAATATTATTTTCATTTTTAATTGAAGTTGTTTTTTTTTTTTAATTTTAATTTTGTATAACACGTTCTATTGCTGGGTGATACGTGTTTTGAACAACAAGGCTAAAGTCTGTTCGAAACATGTCCGAATTTTCATAAATAAATCAATAAATAAGGGAAAAGGGAAAGTCACTTTCGATTTTTATACCTATGAATAAAAGGAAAATGAAAATGTCCATATAAAAAATTCGTAAAACGTTTAGATTGCACCGAAATATTGATATAAATCTGAGAGACGAATTCGTTCTTAATGTATTTAAATGAAAATGCGACATTAGGCGAGATCGAACTAAAGATGTGCCGAGATGACCGATAATCCTCGTGATAGCCGTTCACGTGGTGGTCGTTTTGGACACTGTGGACCGCTTTGCGGTAGGTAGGAAATGCTTCCCTTTCCTGTTTTAGTTAAGGTGTTTTTTATTTTGAAGAATTTTTTCTGTAATAGCGCCCGAACTAGTTAAAACTTTGACAAGACGGCGAAACCATAACAATATATATACATATATATATATATATATCTGCAATCCTATTAAATTGTTTTTTTATTTATGTTTATAACCTTTCCAGTGCCTCTTTTTCAAAGTAATTACATTTGTGGTTAAACGCAAATCCTACCGCTTAACACGGCAACTAAAATCTTTGTCTATTCGTAAGTTACTTATTAGTAAAATTTTTCATTTTCACATATTTTACGGTTAATTTTATTCTAACATTACACCGACTATCGATATTTTAAAATACTTTTGCAAAAGTCTACAAAGAACTTCTGTTTGTCTTTTATAGGTAATAATGAAATTAATCATTTAAGTTCCTTTAACGCTTTTTTATAAGAAAAAACTTGGATAGTGCATATTTAAATGCGGAATTCTGCAAGTAAATCACAATTTGAATGCTTTTGAAGTACTAAAAATCTTCTAAACAGATACTTTTTTTTTAGAAACTGTACGTAATTAATTTTTTTTTTAAAATCGTAGATAGGGATCCGTGTTATATAGAAAATAATATAGAGATAGTTTATATGTTCAAAATTTTCAGAGTTAGTATAGGGTATCATTGTACACTTTTAAACAAAATGAAAACAATAATTAGCGATAGATGTCTAATTGCGATGCAAAAGGTACATTGGAACAGTTCCTAGTACATCAGAAATGAAAGAAAAAGTTTACTGCTCAGATTATATACGTTACCAGTATGCTTTTTGTCAGACATTTGTAAGATTTTTTATAAATTAATTAAGAATATAAGATTTACAAGAAAAAGAAACTCTTACAAAAAAAAAAATATATATATATGTATACATATATATATAAATAAATATAAATCTGACCAAAGGGCAAAAGCTGGCTCATTAAAGCAAAAAAATACATACTAAATAAATGTATAATTAGCATTTCCGAACTTTATAAGATGAAATAATTTTTAAGTGATATGTGAAAAATAGAAGTTATTGAAAACGGCTAATTTAAATATTTTTGTAAGGAAATTAATTGTATTTGATTTGATGATTATTTTGTACCTTAATTATGATATTAATTAAAGAAATTGGAAACTCACAAACACTAAACTAAATCTACTTCAAAAACGTGTGGAAAAAAGACCGTCTAAGCGGATCAGTAAAAACAAACATTAGTTAGTGAACTATTTTAAATCAGTCAAACAGAATGAACGATCTTTAAAGGGAACGAATCGAAAATCGTTCAATCGGTCACCGAAAGTCGTTTAGTCGGTCAATCATCTAGCCGATCACATTCACTTTTGGTTATTGTTCCGAATTCTTACCTGATTCAAAACAAACAATTACTATGCGTCTATCACAACCGAGTCTTGTGAGAATAATGAAGGAAATTTTTGATCGATTTTCAGTTTTCCTATCTATATTAGTTTAATCGGGAATTCATTTCGGGGTTTCTTTACGGCTACAGCTGAAACGAATTGCTCACAATTCAGAATAAATAACAACGCAAACTACACTAGTTCGCGATGGTTTGAGCAGTTCTAACACGCACCTACGATATAATATAGGTGCCGGTGAAAAGAACGCGCCATCAGTTATCTGTCATTTCACATGTCTGTTAATGAAAAATATGTCACTATACACTCGAGGTTAAACCAGTTGGCATTCATCAATAATTTTCCGATAATATACCTGTGTGCGCTGAGAGTACATCACACACTTGCGCAGATATCTGCGTGGCCAATAAACAGTGTGTCTTTTTTTTTTTTTTTTGGAAAAAAAGAAAAAACTATTGCTTCAATTTTTTCCAATAGGTACTGCTTCTTTTGCACACTGTTTCAAGATGCATCGATTAACACGAATTTCACATTATGACATTTTTTTCTCTTAAAGTAATTAAATCGTTTTTTTAAATATTTTCTTAAACTATTAAAACTCCCGGATAAACTTCTTTCAAAATCTAATGTAACCATGATTTTACATCGATATACACTAAATAATATAAATAAAAAAAAATTTGTTCACAAAAGCTACACGTGGATACAGGTATATTACAAGGAGCGGTTTTAAGTCCATATTTATGGAATATACCGTTTATATCAGTTAGAATTACCGAACGATGTAAAAATTATAACATTTTTAGACGATTCAGTAAATTATGGTAGCAAATAGAAATACAGAAAAGTTAAAAAACAAAATAGCAATAGTATATAAAAATATAAAAGAGTTCCTAACAATGGTATAATCACAAAACAAATTTGATGACATTCAACTACCGGAAAAATTCACTTGAACTTAAATAAATACGGACTGCAGATCACAGTAACGAATCAATTGAAATACTTCGGGAGTTCTGATAGATAAAAACCTCAAATTTTACAATCACTACATGTACATAAATGATAAAATTACGAAATTTATTAACATATTCACAAATCTGTTTAAAAATAACAGTAAAATGAATTACAAAAAAGGAATAATATTATACAAAATAATGTTACCATCAAATATCTATTATATGGTAGTATTATTTACAAGGATACGATAAAGTTCAATAAATACCTAAAATTTTTAGCCAGTATACGCAGAATATCATAGCAATCAAACTAATCAAAATTTACAAAACAATAAATTATACAAATGCTGGAACATTACCTTTTACTTAGAGAAATAGAAAAACATATATGAATATTTTTGCAATTAAAAATGAATTAAAGTTAGAACAAACTTTCGAAAATATCACATATACGAATAACAGATATTATATAGTAGAGAATAAAATTTTAACGGCTAGACAATTCAAAAAATATATCAGCGAACAATATATAGAAAAAAGTTTGAAATGGTGTGGATAAGTGTCATGACGGAATAATGAAAAGTTATTTTCCAACAATTAAAGAGAAATTTAATAACACGTACTATACTCCAAACTTTTACAACGTACAATTCATATCAGGATATGGTAATTTTAAAATCTACCTCAAAAGATTTAATATAGCGGAAATGGACAATTGTATTAGATGCAATGAGCAGGACAGTGTGCGGTATATCCTGAATGGATGCTATATTTTAAGTATAGAGGTAGCGAAAGACTGCGGAAGATTGGTACAGAAAAAAAAAAACAAAACTGTTTAATGAATTGGCCAAAACGGAATTGGAATATAGGAAGACTAATATTAATTTATTATAAAAATTAAAGTATTTTAAGATAAAGATTAAAGATTGTAAAATGTGGAGTGCCGGAATCCAAAACTTAATTGGATGGTTTCCACCGCTGACCAGATTAAATTTTTATATGTACCTAAATAAATCGCAATTTAATAAAGCGTGTTAGAAAATTTTCTTTACGGCACAGAGCTATGCACGCAAGTACATACGTGCCGAAATCTGTTTGAAGGGCGTTTTGTTATTATTTGCTTTTTTTCTTTATCTGTATAAACATAAAACATAAGATAGAAGAAAGAATGCAACGAAAGTCTCCCCAGGTATTAAGTCCGCCGCATATTGAACCCAGTACACGTACAGCTCAAAGCTACGTTTTTGTATTTAATTTTTTTTTTTTGAGTTCATCAACCAGGGACTTTTACCCACAAACTATTAGAAAAGGAAGGAGCCAGTTATATATCTTAATACGGTTAGATACTGTTAGTAGGAAAGAACAAATATTTTTGTATATAAAGCATGTGAAAGATAACGAATAAATCAAAATTTTTAAAAATTAAAAAGTTTAAACCACCGACCACGTACCCACCAAAACTATGTTCTTCGCGCAGGCGATCCACGCATGGGCGTGGGCTGGGTTCAATATGCGACGGGATTTGCAGACTGAATTACTATTAGAGGTTATAAAAATGAATGATAGATTAAATGAATGCTAAAAAAAAACTACGTGAAAGGATTTCAAAGGTGAAATGAAAAAAAAAAGGACTATCACAAAGCGAATTCTGTAATACCTATTAGCAGTTCATGTATGAGGAAAAATATGGAAGGGACCATCAACGAAGATAAAAGGAAACGCGAAGTTTATCAGAAATAAAATTAAAACAGTTCGCGCTAAGCATCTTAACTAGTTCTCTAATTCGAATCTTTACTATAGTCATTTCAAGATTTCGATTGTTGCAAATACTGGCCAACTATATATTATAAATATCTTAAAGCTCGCTCACCACTTCATCTTAACTAAAATCCGATATATGAAGACTTAAGAGACTCCGCTTTTTGGCAACTGTTACGATTATCGCGTATATAATTGTCGGTATTTGGTACCAGTAGAAAATCTACACGTACCTCTTTACCGTAGATTAATTACGTGATTGGTCTACTTCAGTTGTATCATGCGATTGGCGACATTGGTAAGTTTCGAGTTCTTTTTATGTACCACTGATCGGACAGTGTCCACAGACTGGACATAAAAAAGCAGTTAATTTAGCGAAATACCATCGTAATCCAAAACGGACGATACTTTGCTAAAATTGTATTCACCGAAATATACCGACGGGAAGTTGTGATTTGAAAATCATCAAGTATCGATCAGCTTACTTCAATTATTAGCCCAGCTTAGGTGAATACGAAAATTAACCGACTCCATTCGTGACCGGTACCGACTTGCCCGACTTGCTTCGTTAAGACATTACGAACACTGAATTGTTATAAATACGTGATTAAAAACCGCTCTTAATATCCAATGAAATTCTTGAAACAGCAAAAATTTACGCGCCCACTCTTTTACTAAATTCTTCAACATTGGTGAATAACGCGATTCATTATATCATTCAGTGTGCCACTATCGTTATAACAGAACTGTCCTCAACTATATTCTAATCGTATCCGATGAGTATTTTTATCTGAGGTCTACGAACAGTTTAGTTTCTGCGAGTTTTTTTTTTACTTTATCATTAGGGACTTGTCAGTCTCGGACAATTACCGGTCAAACATGCTCCGAGTAAGTTTCGCGCGATGTAAAAGCAGGGAAGAAAATGGTAAAATCAAAACGAAAACTAGGGAATTAAGGGAAAAAGGAAGACAAATGTCGAACGGATGTAATTGAAGGAGGCAACAGCAAGAGAATAATCTAGTGAAAAAAAGAAAAAGATCAGCAGAGGAGGCTAAAATGAGAGTGAAAGATACGGAAGGGAACGAAAGAACATATTAAGATCGAAAAGCTGAAAATAAAAGTGAGTGCGCTCAGAGGAAGGATAAGAACATTCAAATAAAATACGATCGGCATTAGATTGATTACAAATGAATAGTTGGAAAAAAAATATTCAAAAGAAGATACGATGGAAAAGGAAAAATGTGACAGTAGAGAAAGCTGTGCTCGAAACGAAGGCGACATATAATCAAGTACAACGAAAAGAAGGAAACCTGCAAAACCAAGGAAAAAACGGACAGGTTAAATAGAAAGATAAAAAGAAATCGGAGAAAAGGAAAGGATAAGTAGTACTTCACAGTTTGAAATGAAAATGTTTAAATTATCGTTGTGAGCGTGAAATTTTCGAATGAAGTAACCGTTGAACAATTCTGTTTGGAGAATATTAAGAAGATGGATAGAATAGGAATAACAAATTTACATCGGAAATGTAGGTTTATATTGGATTAGCAAAAAAAGATCAAACAAAACGTAGGTACGTTCTGAAGTCTAGGATGAAGCAAAATTGTGCATGGAAAGAAGATATATTATGCCAGAGGATAATGCCTGTTAACAGTGACGGATTATCTTTTTTCATTAAATGGAAATGTTTTTAGGAGCTAAGTAGTCAACAACGCAACCATTATAAGGAGTGTGGTAGCGATTTTTTTTTTTTTTTAGGGGAGGATTAGGTGACAATTTAGGCACGTGTTTCAGAGTAACGTGATGGATATATAACAGAGGGGGAGCTTACGTTTCAGTAAAAGGGAGTTTGACAACTTCAAACTAGTGGATGAAGGAGGGCTAGCAACATGATCTACGTAAAAGAAAAGGCCGAACATATCGCAAAGAGATTTTTAATTTTTCCGGCTTCTAAATAAAGAGCATTTTCATATCTTAAACATCGGCAGTGTTGTTTGGTAATGTGTCTAAAATGGAAATATTTAGCACTTTGAATAGCCGATGAAATGTTAGAGGCAATTTGAAAAATAAGATTACCGGATCGAAATTTAATCTGGCAAGGAAGTGCTTTCAAAACAAGTGCGATTAATTTATTCGGAGACTTAGTTTCGTCTCTAGACTTACAAATATGTCAAAATGAGATTCCAGGAATAGGGTAGGAAATACCCTCCATGATGTCTGCTTCTGGAAAAGAGGATAACGTCATAATGTAAGATCTAAAAATTCGGAATATGTGCTGTACTTTTATGACTATGTAGAAATGATTTGTTTGACAAAGAAACGAATCAGCTAAAGAAGCGGCCGGGAGATTTAAAAAATACCTTTTTTGTTAACCTTGATGTGTAGCCTGGCAATAGCTAGAGGCTGCGAGTTTCCCAAATTCATTTCAGAACCAGAACTTTTCTTTCCGTTGTCAGAAATGTGGGTTGAAAATACAGAGGGATGGCGAGAGGAAACCGTGATGGATTACCGATAAAGCTATTAAATGAATCATCTGCAAATGGAATTTGAAATTCGCTGATGCCATGATGACATCGGAAGTATTATTTTGAGATTTAATAGGGGTGATTGGGGGTTTTCTTTTTGTTATAGGAGAACGGGATCCCATCGTGTAATCGATGTGATCCGAAAAAATTAAAGGTGAAGAAAGAGGTCTATTTAAAATATCCCCCCTACTCTCATTAATGCCGTCGGGTTTAGTACATTGTGAACCTTAATTTCACAATCCCGACACCCTATCAAGGATATGGGACTTACTTTACTTTACTTACACATTCCATTAAAGAATAAATTACGAGTAAAATCGAAAGGTAAGAAAAAAATTTACGAGAGAACCAACTTCAAATAATTAACAGCAATCAGCGATGAAAAGAATAATTTTAGCAACGCCCGTTATAAAAATAAAAATAGTTTATCAGATAAAATAATAAATTGGAGAAATCTCATCATCGGTCGAACGTAGACAATAAAATTTGTTGCCATTTAAAAGCCGTAATCACGTATCTTCTTATCAACTATCCGGCCTTGGCCTGTGGATGACACTGGCGGTCGTGCTACTTAACTCATTCGAGTAGTCGTAGTTAGAATGTTCACACTGATTATCTATTTTTAGATAGTTCGTTATTCATTAGAAAAAGAAAGGGAGCGTTGAATTAATACTATCTGCTTATGTGGCAGTCGCCAGAAGAATTTGATAGAATTCTCTTTGATTTATGATTCCGGAAGCGTTTAATTATGCTTTAGATGTAATTAGCCGGGGGGGCGGGGGGACAGAAAAAAAAACCCCCATTAAAATTCCGTTATTTCTGAACTATAATAAACAAATAGAGCTACTACATTAGGATAATGTCTATACTAAATTTTATATTTATTTACCAAATTATCCTGTACTATAGTAAAATTACATTATTTATTTAATATTTAATTTATTTAAATTTACATCACTGAAAATGGAGATTTTATGTTTAGTTTTATTAAGATTTTTACGTAAATTCATTGAAAATCACCTTTCGTTAACTTTCACACTGAGCGGCTTTTAATTAATTTTATTACAAAAGATTTACTTATTTATATATCTTTTCGTAAAAATTTGGAAGTAAAATTGTGCGAAGATTAAAGAATTGTTATAAAAACATCAACATCGTGATCCAAGATTGGAAAAAAAAAAAACAAAACCAAAACTTACTTCCATAATTTACTTGCAAAACTGGAAACGGCTAAATACGACCAACTCTGCTATTCTATGACCGTCATAACCTGTTTTGTAACGTTTGCTTTTTTAGTCGATTGTTTTCGAGACAATATTGAGACTGCAGCCTTAGTCATTTTGTCATCATTAAGACAACCTAAATCCGTCAGTACGTTAGAGGGAGCCTGTGGAAAATCTTACTATCGAATCCGGTACAGCAATATAATGTGAATAATATACCAACTTAAAATATGCAAATAATTCAGGAACGGCTTGGCCTATTAATTTCGAAATTCCATAAATATCGTATGTAAAACACTCTTCAAGGTAAAGTATAACTTCAAAATAACCGATTAATTTGCGCGCCAAAAATCGCAAATTTTTTCTAGAAAAGAAACAGCGTGTATTTACGTGCGCAAAAGTTGCGTATTTTTCTTATATCAATATTTAAATTATTTGAAGGCATGGAAATTATCGCAAGTTCGCTGTTTACACTATACCATTTAAAAGAAATGAAATTAATAATTATTACGGAGGAATACACTTTCTTAAAGCAATCCTTGAAGAAAATTAACCTTCGATATTTTAAAACAATTATGTATATAAAAAATTTTCCGAAGAAATTTTTCATAACGTGAGTATTTTCTAAAAACAAAAAAAAAAAACCCATAGAATAAATATATTAATAAACATATTATTAATCATACTCTTACTTACGTTCGACACAGAACAGGTGTTTTTAAAACTTTATGGCGATTTTGCACTTCCGTCACATTGTGAAAGCTTATCCTTAACGCCACCTGAAAAAGTACAACTTGAAAAAAGAATGTCAAGAACTGAAATTTGTAACTCCTCGTCACTCTCCCGCCTTTCTTCTTCTTCTTTCTAGTGTCATACTCAGTTTCTGTGCGTAGGCGATCACGGATTATTCTGTTCTTCATCAATTAGCTTAGGATTGCAGTCTTTGTCCGATCTTTAATGATTGTGATCTATTCTATTCATCCTCTCCTAGAGTCTCTTCTGTCCTTTATTTTGTCTTCTAGAACCAGCTAGAGTATGTATCTTCTTCCCCGGATGATTTGCTCGAAATGTTCGATTTCTTGCGTGATGTTCTTTCGGTTTTGATTTTTTTTAGTACTTTTTTTCGTTTCTCATCTTAGTAGTTCAATGTATTTTTAGCATTCACCTCTCTAAAGTCGCGTACTATCTATCTAATTGTTTTCTCTTAGCGACTGAGGCTTTTATTCTGTACAACGGGACTGAGTTGATATCTAGCTATTTCTTATCCGATGTTTCAGGCTGCTGTCACGTAGAAGATTTTTCATGTTTATGAAAGCTGTTCTTACACTGCATCTAGGTTCTCCGTTACACAACAAACTAAATATCGAAATTTTTTGACCCGTTCAACTCCTTTTCCATTTAAATTATTCAGATTACTAACATCCGGTTTGTTTTCTTTTAAAAAATTTCCAATCCATAGCCTTTCTCTAACCGTATTGATAGTTTTGCACAACTTCTCTAAGTTTCTCAGGAAGCCTGCAATTAAAACTGTATCGTCGGCGTACCTAATTTTGTTAATTAATCTAGCGTTGATCTTAATTCTAATTTCGTTATTGTCTAATGCTATTTTAAATATTTTATCGGCATACAGATTAAATAATAGTGGAGATAGAATGCCATCTTTTTAATTTCAAAATCAATCTTCCCATTATTCTCTAAAACAAGTTCTCAGCTGTTTGGCGTCAGTATGGATTCTTTATCATTTTGAGATCGTCGTAGACAATAGTGTAGTGCTTTGCAGGATATCCATTAGTTTATGATGTTGCAATCGGTCGAAAGCTTTTCCACAATCAATAAAGCATGTTCATCTGTGTTAAAATCTCGACATCTCTGCAGCAGAATATTCACCGTGAATAGGACTTCTCGTGTATCTAGGCTTTGTATGAATTCAAATTGTGTGTCATCAATACGAAGAATTTTAGGATATGATTTTCATTAAGCTTATTGTGTGGTGATCTACACATTATCTCATGAACGGTTTTATGGACAGTAAAATGAATGCCGATTTAAACCATTTTGTTGAGATTACTCCTGGATCGTAAATTTTATTAAATACATTCACCAGTTTGGTGGCACATTTTTTTCATTATGATATCCCCTGGGAACTTGTATAGTCCGCAAGCCTCCTTTAGCTTCATTAGTTTCATAGCGTATTGTAATTCCGTTTTATTTTTTGGCGGACCATTTTCAACATCCGCATTGTCTCCATCTGGTGTTCCTCGCTTGTCATCGAATAAGTTTTCCACATATTTTCTTCAGATATTTTCTTTTTCTATTCTTTCCAATATAGACATACCGTCTTCATCGCATAATCCGACTAAATGTCTTTTCCGTAAGCTGCTAGTTATCATTTTGATTTTTTTGCGGACTTGAAATAAATGTTTTTAACCTTCCTTCGTTCATCCACGAATGGTAGAATTTCATCTATCATTCCGTTCTGTTTCTTTAGCCTATACCGTTTTTCAGGAACCTCTTATTGATCTTTTGAATTTGAATAGTGCTTCGTTTGAACAATTTTTTAGCAAATTGTTCATCTTTTTTTATACTTTTAATTTAATTTCCGAATTCTTTAATTTGGTTAGTACGTCTATTCTTGCAAACCTATTACTCTCTTCTATGACAACTTTTTAAACTTGTGTTTAATACTTGCAGCTAACAAGTTGTGGTTCAATGCGATGTCTAAGCCTCTATGGATTACGCTAAACAACTAAATTTTCATTTTACATCTTTTCCTTCTTCCTTCCTTAACATCTTTCCAGTATTTCTTGAGACCCTCCATCAAGACATTTTTATGGCTTATCGAAAACGACCTCTTCCGGTTAACTTGTTCTATTTTAAAGATTGACGTCGCAACTGTTTTATGAAACCATTCCTTATTAAACATCTGTGTTTCAGTAACATCCATTGATTTCATATCCATTTCACATTCATTGAACCACGCAGGTCTTATTTTTTTCGTTTTCATGAATTCATAAATTCTCTTGGTTAACCTGTCCTCTTGCATTCTGGTAATATACCCGTAAAATAATAATCTTCTTTTCCTTATTGATATGGACAATGGTTCAATTTTGCTATATAGTTTATCGTTCGAAACCCATTTGAACCGTCCATCATTCCATTTAACTCCTATAATCGTTCTCAGGATTCTCCGTTCTCTTATTTCTAATTGATTTGTTAATATTTTCTTGTTTAGATTTAACGTTTCTGATGCATATAACCCTTCTAGTTTTACAACTATAGCATAGTGTCTTAGTTTTGCTCCTATGCTCATTGCTTTTTTATCGTAGACATTTTTCATCAAGTGATAAGCCTGACCTAATTTACATATTCTACTATTCATTGCTTCTTCTTCTAGTCCATTTTGTTATATAAATTCCGCTAGATATTTAAATTTTTTAATTCGCGCATTATTTATTTGCATGTAGATAAAATACTTGTTTGTTAATGTTTATAAATGTAAAATAAATAAATACCTCAGTAACAAATAAAAGTAAGTGTATTAAATTACTTTAATAAATTAATATAGTTATCTCAATTTAAAGAAACGTTTTCGGGCTATGTCATCAGCTAACAATATAAAGTGTACTTTAATAAACGTGTTCTTAATTTTATTTGAGTACACTCTGTATTGTTAGCTAATGACATAGCCCGAAAACGTTTCTTTAAATTGAGATAACTATATTAATTTATTAAAGTAATTTAATACACTTACTTTTATTTGTTACTGAGGTATTTATCTATTTTATATTTATTTACTATTTATTTACTATTTATTTAGTATTTATTTACTATTTATTTACTATTTATTTACTATTTATTTACTATTTATTTACTATTTATTTACTATTTATTTACTATTTATTTACTATTTATTGCATTCCTAAATTTGTGGTTTACAAGCCTATTCGGTTTCTTATAATATTCTCTTTGCTGTCTTTGAGACTTCTCCAAGAATACAATCTACGTTTTGGTAGTTTAAAATAGACACTAAACATGAAATTTCAAGATACAGAAACGTTAAAAACATTTACATAAAAAAGAGCTTTGAAAAAACATTATACTCGATGATAAAAATTTAAATTCTGAAATTTAGAAAAAACTAACATTCGCTTCCTGGGGTCTATATTATATTAGCGGAAAGTTCATTTTTTCGAGGTAACGATTCGTTAACGAAACTTTTTCAAAAAGTTCCAAAAAGCGCAAAAAAAAAAGGCGCATTCTTCTTCATTGATGGTACGTGTACTACAGTTGAAAATTTCCGACCAGCTTATAAACGTGCACGTTCGAGGAAATTCTCTAATTAATCGTATTCAAATTGCCAACTCTAAAAATGTAGTTTCAAGGCAACGTAAACTCCGCAATTCAGTAATAATTTATTTTTTCTGAACGTGCATCGATCGAAAGTTCGTCCAGTTTGGTAATTAACAGGTTCTTTGATGTTTCTACCGATGCAACTGATACAGCTAAATATTTCGTTGTTAAATTTTGTATTTATTCATTTTTCAAAAATAAAGCGAGTGTAGAGTATATAGAAACACGTTTAAAAATAAATATCTCTAGTTCGATCTTTTCTCTCCTTGTGTCATAATTTCTTCAATTACAACATTTTCAGTTAAAGGGGACATTTTTTTAAATTTCGACAGTTTTGTCTCTTACATTAATATATAAATAAAAAGCACCGATGAAATGTTAACAAATGTAAGATTTGTCAATTATTTATTTATTTTTGTAAAAGCTTAAAATAAAATCAGACGGCAATAGAAGCTACTTCAAAATGGGATCGTTACAAACACGAATAAACTATTTATTTACATCGTTACCTTAACTGAATAGAAAACTCTAAACGGTGTTTTGTGGAAGACGACGAACCAAAATTTAAATAGGTACGATAATAAAACACAGAGATGCTACAGGGCTAGCGCGATTTCGAAATAAACTGAAAAAGGACAAAAAACATATAAAATATTTCGGTATTGTAAATAAAAACGGAATCTTTTTTTTACGATATTCGACGTAATTCCTTCGAAATAACCGCAGCTCCGGATGAAGAATAAAACCAACAGACTTTCGCGATGACGTATATTCTGGAACTCTGTTAGCAATCGAAAAAGCTGAAGATGGTTAAAATTAACAAGGAACGCTCTCGGTCTTTCAATACTAACCACTTTTCACTGAAAGTCGCATTTCGCCGACGGCGTTATGCCAGTTTTGATTTCGCTAATTTGTTAGGCATTTGATTTTTATTTACTCACCGGCCGATTAGTGTATGGAAATTTAACTTAGAAAAAAATTGCATGATGAAATTATTACTAAAATCGGATAACAAATGTATTTTTACTTCCATTTCTCCCTTTTTTTCTTTCTTTGCAGACCGGTTAAGCGATAAATTTACAATTTAAATTACTACTGCACACGCTATTAGTCAGATTCAGTGAAACAGGATATAAAACAGTATTTCAATTACAACATTCTTTTTAATTAAGTGTATAACTGAGTGTCGTATTTTCTCTTAATGTGTTTTATATTGCATTTCATTTTTCTTAGGAACTATACAGCTGTTAATTACTATTCTTACATTTATGAGGTAATTTCGTCATTCAACACTGACGGCGAATTGTGTGTCCGTCGACGAAATACGATAAATCCCAGCAGCCAAATGCACCTTTTTGCCTTCCACCTGGAAAAAAAAAAAAAAAGAATATACATATGTATTTTTTTGTTTAATTTAGAATTTTTTTTTTTTTTTTTATGATTCGGTTCGTTTAGTAAAGTTATCTCCCGAACTCGCGATTAACCGCGGAAAGCAGATCGAATCAATCCAACAATTACTGTATGAATCCCTTCTGTTATTTCGACATAAAAACAAACTTCACCTACTCTCGCAACACACGCACCAAAGCAGACGCATTAACAGATAATCTCACACCTGACCGTTTGCTAATCACGACACTCCCTATGTGCAGTTGATGTCATTTAAAATATATAAAATATTACCATGAGACATGAGACACGTTAATATGACGTCGATACTTGTGTCATAAAACTCTATCAGTTAATGAAAAAAATTGTTCAACAAGTTTATAGCTTGTGGATACATTTTTTAAAAAAATTATAAAATGTTTTTGAAATATATTTACGCGTAATTTTTAATTTTTTTTTTTTTTTTTTTTTGTAATTTTACTTTTCACTTCTGATTATTAGTTTGTACTAATTTACGAAATATTAGGAAATTAAATACAGCTGTATTTCTATATATAGGGTTATTATTTTCTACATACGAGAAAGCACTGAAAAAATCCGGAATGCTGAGAAAAGTCGGGAACATTTATTTTTCGAAGTAATAAATTGGCCATCTTGTATAGTGATCTCATCCATTCGCGTTATTCCAATATTATTTAATTTAGGCAAAATAGTTGTACTACAAATACGGAGATACAATAACATAGTTAAAAACACATTAATCCGTTGAGATTTAACAATAATGATTCGTTTGGAACTCAAAAGCATTAATTTAATAACGTGACTGATGTATTATATTTCAGGAAACTTAAACAGATACTGGCTAAACGTTAATTTTGTTTCTTATGTAGTTTTAAATCTGACTATATATGAAAAATATTGACTTTTTTAATACTGTTCTATGTTACGAATGTCTGCAGTTGAAATATACATAGAAGTTAATGATAAAGACAACGCAAAAAAAAAAAAAGAAGTATGAAGTTAGATTTCAACTTGGTTTGTATTTTCTTCTTCTTATGCTGTCAGCAAACGCAGATTGGGAATCCACATGATGTATATTGGTTTAGACATAGCTGCCCCTAAAATTGATCGTTTCCCACGAATTTTCCCTTCAAGGACTTATTTCAACAAATAATCCAGGACGTTATAAGTACACTAGATCGAACTAAATACATTTCATCTCGTACAATCTATCATCAATGCAGAACAAAAAAGTAATAAAGCCCGTGGTTGAGTTACAAATTATTGGTAAAAATAGCTCCCTACAAAACAAACCGGCTCCTTACAAAAAATTATGTTGATTTTAAAACAATTACGAAACATATTTACACAGATCCTGACTACATACATTTTTATTTACACAGAGAGCATGTAAATGAACTTATACACGTGTTATCATGCGTTAAACCATACCTTTACCCAGAAACAAAAGGTAAGGGGAGAAGTTGGTTATATTTTAATCCGATCAGAAATTTTATCTAAAAAGAAACAAATAGCAGAAATAATTAGTGGGGAAAGAAAGGACAGGATATAGGAAGCACAATAAGAAGAAGGAAGTCCAAGCTTCAGCAAATAAGAATACAAAACAGAACGCTCCACGGAGAAAGATGAACACGGAAAAACACGTGATCGGCGTGTCCTCTCCATCCGGACGATGCAGTTAAACCATACTTAATTGTGGTTCCGGATACGCAAAAATAATAAAAGAACTATCTGGATCTTTTTCAGCCCAAATACGACCGATAGAGTACGTAACCTGTTCCATCTTCAGAAATATATATCTCTATTCGGACTTAATCGGGTATGTGATTTAATCTCAATTGCGAAAGACGTTATCTGCGCGCTCAACTATTTAAACGGTCTAGCCCGTTAAGGGGAGTACAAGTACCTTTGAACCAAACTTTATAAAAAAAAATATATACATCTAGGGCATGAAAAAAGTATTTGATGCTGAAAGTTTCACACCCCTAGTCTCACAGGGGGCTGCTGTAGTCACCATTTTGTGATTTTCGGGTTTATTACGATATTTTTAAAAATTCTTGTTGGAGGTTAAAGATAATGGAAAGTTCTATGACAATAAATTTAAATTTTCAGAAACGTTCAAAATTTTTAAAATGTCAAAAAAATGTTTTAAAAATTCAATCACGATGAAAAAAATATGTAACATGTATTTTAGTGTTTAAAACTATCTACTGAAATTTTTTCAGATTTTTAAAAGTGGTGGAACATGTCAAAATTTAAATGAAATCATACGTTTTTGAAACCTTTTGAAATTCAACTAACAACAATGAAATAGATATATGTTACGTAATAATAAAATGTTTTTCTGAATTTTTTCGGATTTTTAGAACAGATGAAACAAGTCCAAAAAAAGTGAAAACATGCATCTTTGGCTGAAAACCCTCTAAAACTTCAACTGGAAGCAAACTATAAATTTTAAGTTACGTAATTTATCATTGTGTTACCTAATTTGCTATTATGGAAATTTTAAATTCGCGCAGAATCTCTATATTATTTTTATTTCTTAAAAGCATTATTATTTTTCAGTTATAATAGATTAGTTTTACATTTGTCATATTTAGAACAAAGAAAATCCGTAAGTTCTTTCAACACTCCATAAAAGTGAATAAAACGGGGAAAAAAAGTAGTCGGAAGCCATCGTTTAGTTATTTTTTAATGATTTGTAATAACTAAGCTAGCTCGGAGCTAGTACTGTGCAATAAGAATCACAGGAGAAACTCTTGTCGATTTTACACGTTACATTTCAACTGGAGACTTTAAAAATACCTCAGAAAACTACATAGATACAAAAATACGTTGGCGCGCGAAATAAAGAGGCATGCATATATAAAATAGCAGCTCTGAGCTAGCTTAGTTATTAGAAATCTTTTTCTAGCGAAACTAACCGCGTATGTTTATTTCTGTTAAAGTGTTATAATCTTATCGTTTATTTTGGCCCATTGCGTTACATTGTCCGAATGGTTTATCTGTAAAAACCGAGTACTCTTTTCGCTAAACCTGTCACTTTCTTACTAATACTAGTATTTCAGGTATTTTGCTTAAGTTACATAGTAAGCTTATAGGTATTCTGTACTTGAGACGCGTCTTTTTCCGACTTGGATAAAGCTTTTGTTACAGCTACTCTCCGCACCATTGGATAGTAACTTCTAATGACTTAAAAGTACCGATGACTGCTGTGACTGCTTTTTTTCGGAGGTTTTTAATTATTCGTGCATTAATTTGGTCATGGCCTGTTAAAGTTTTATTTTTTAAAGTGCCAATACACTTGACTAGTTCACCTGGACTGATCAATTAGATTTTTGCTAAACGAACTGTATTTTTAGTAGTATACTGATGTATTGCTTCCTTGATGCAGGGGCTGTGCGTGGGCTTAGCCCTTCATCTTGTTTTTTGTACTCCAATAAAATATTCTGCTAAAATTTCTGCTTTATTTTCTGTGGAGTAAGCTAGTTTTGTTTTTTTTTTTTTTTAGTGTATGGGATTGGCGGATTGTCGGTCCGATTCCTACATAAATCTCCTCATTTTCCCTAAATTACTATTCTCTGGCGGTACAGTGTTCAGGAAATTGTTCCTCTTTATAATTCTCTCGACTTTTAGTTTGTGCTTTGTGATGTTGAGCGTATTTTTTCATTTCTTCATAAATTAATTAATAGGGTAATGCTACAATAGGTTTTAAATTTGACTAGAATTTTCGTATCGCCGGATAAGGTTGATTGTTGGTAATCAAGATTCCGCCGCTATCGTCAATATCAGCTCGTTTAAATGATTAAGATATTAATACCTCGCGGGCACTTTGGTTTGCTTTTGAAGCATCTTTTTGTAACTAATTCCTTCAGATGCAAATATTTCGTAAGCAACCGGATATTTCTGTCTGATCTCTTAAATGAAACATTATTAGATTATAGTCGGAAGGTAAAATTGACTGACCGCCGAGACTGGAAAACTAACTTGTGTAAAATTTTTCTGCTATTGTTAGATCTAAGATATCTGGTGTTAGAATGATGATTTCTAGGAAAAAATGGGTTAAAGTACTTATTTGTAAGTTTAGATCTTTAACTCGATGCGATAATAGACGTTTCAGCACGATTTGCGCTGTACCAATTCCAAATTCGGCTTTTTGCAGATCTCCTAATTATGATATTACTCGGGTGCCTGTATTGAGTATCTTATATTAGAATCCAAATTCTTTGGTGTAATTGATGATCTATATGCTATATAGGTGGGCATCTTCTGGGTGCCTTTGTTTAATTATTTTTAATTTTTTCAGTAAAAGTATGCATTTTGTTGTGCGGTATTACCGTTTCGATAAATCTGGTAATTCGTCAGTTTTAGACTGCAGGCTGTGTCTATTTCGGTCTCTGTCCTAATTCCGTCATTTTATTTTTAATGACGGTGCTGCGCGCTGAGATATTTATGTCGATACACTTGTTACACTCTCTGCTTTAGATTGCAATGAATAAATATTAAGTACTTTTGACGACAAACTTAATTTAGTTAAAATAATTTTTAATTATGCTATATTATCTTCGTAACGTTTAGGTTTTTACGTGACTAAATTAAAAATGACATTTGCATTTTATTCTCATTTTATCGTCTGTTTTAGCCGTTAACCATGGTGTGTTGGTCAGGCCTGGATTTAGGGGAGGTCTAGGGGTCGCTGTACCCCCGGGCCTCGTCTTATAAAGGAGCCCCAAAGAGACACTAACCTCCGACATGTAATAAAAAATTAATCTATCATTTGTCATATACTTCAATCCTTTTTTTAAATAAATAAAATTAAAGTGCATTTTTTAATACATTTATTTGTTAATAATTTTGTATCCTTTTTTATTTCTTCCTAGAGGAGGAAACTTCGTAATAGTAAAATTTCGAGCTTCATAAAAACGTACCAGAAATTAGTTTTAAATCTGAATTTACGTTTTTTGGAAATATCTGTATGAATATGTATGCGTGTGTACACGTGTAACACGCGCGCACACACTATATCCTTTTATGAAAATCTTTGATTAAAATTTGCTGAAAAATTCATTGTTCAAAATTATATACATATATATTTATTTATTTTTTGACATCGAAAATTCTACCTATTGTTTGTATATTTAGTTTTGTTTACATTAATAATTATATGTTAATTAGTGAATTCGAAATAATGTAATTAAATTAAATTAAAGAAAGTTTAATTATTCTATTGTCACTTCCGAAAAGGGCCTCTAATATTTCCGTTCGCCCCGGGCCTGGCGTTGGTTATTTCGTTATTACTGTCAATTCCATTATATGTGTATATTCGGTTTTAGGTTATTTATATTTTGTCCTAAATTATGAATTTCGTTCTGCCTATTATGTGTCTTAAACTGCGCACAGTCTTTAGAATTATCAGCGGTGTGGTTTTCCGCATTTTAGAATACCGTACGAAATCTTTCGAATTATGTTGCCCGCTGCATTTTAGACATTCAGCTTGTCCGTAGCAGTTGTAATGACGGTCGACACTTAAAACACGTTCGATAATTGTTTGTCATTTTTCACATCAAACTAATAAAAGCTAACAGATTTCTTCGATGACATTTATTCGGTTAAAATTCATATTGCTCGGAAAAAGAATTTTGTTTCTTGTGTTTATTTTTTTGTTACAATTGTTACGGATAAACTTGATTTTTACATCGAAATATTCTGTAGCTTCTTTTATATGTAAATTACGGAAGTTCCTTTGGTACCATTTTTATGGGTTTTTTTGAACTTTGGTTTATATGTACAGTGTTTGATTTTATTTTATGATATAGAAACGTACAATTATAGTAATTTAGATTTGTTGTTTTTTTTTGTTTTTTCCCCAATCCAAAAGGTAGGAAGAATATATTTAAATATAAATAAAAGAATATTAAAACTTGAATTAACAAAAAAAAAATCTACAAATTATATACTTAAATAAAAACCAGAATATAATGTAACTTCCTACAACTAAGTCTTGAAGCTACATTTAAAATTTATGTATATTGTAATTTTATTTTTTATATATTTTTAAAATTTTTCCCCCTTTTTTCCAATTTTTTTTTTTAACTATTGTTTATTATTTTTTCTTATACAGTATATATTATCTTCAAATTATAATAGTGCGCAGAAAAATATTTATATAATGAAATTTACGTTATTTGTTCTTTTTTTTTCTTTTTACCTTCAATATTTATTTATTTTTTACATATAAAGATTTAATATGGTTAGCGGTGAAAACCATCCAATTAGTTCTTTGTTTCACTTCCCTATAACTAAATTCACAAAAAACAAAGTTAAATTTATCGTTAACCAGTATAGTAGTTTCTGTAAAACTTCTTTGTTGCTTTTTATGATTGCGTCCATTATATATGCACATATATGAATTAAATTATCAATTTCATTACAAGTAATGTACAGTTTGCCATATAATATTTTAAACCTAAATAAATAATCTTTAAAAACGCTATGATCGGTTGAAAATTGATTAACAAAAAAATTTTGATACAAAAATATTATTATTTAATCTACACTGTACATTCAGGGGAAAACAATTAATAACATATTATTAGGGTTCTGGTAATTTACCTTAAACTTCTCATTGTACAAATCGTATATATAATTATTATTATTATTTATTTTTTTTGAGCTTATATTATATAGGTAAAAATTAATTATTATCTGTATATTTTATATGAGCCAACTCCGCATCATAATTAATATTGTTGTTCGTAATTAAAAATAAGTCTATATGTCTTCCAATATTACTGACATGTAACGAATTGTTTTATATGCTTTACACATTCTTATATAGCTAATATTTTTTGATAACTTTGTAGTATGTGAACTGTATTTTTTATTTTTAACTTTTATATTAATATTATTTTTTGGGCCGAGTTTTTAAATAAACTTTAGATTATTTAAGCGTGTAGAGGGATATTTAATGTTGTAGGAAGAATCAACCTCACTGTTTTCGATGTACATATATTTCTGTTTGCTCCTTTTGCTGAGTCCTAATTATTTTCCCACGAGAAAATTGACCAATGATGAATTTGCTGTTTCATCTTCTACGTACATCCGTGGTGGTGAGAAGCAATTTCTAATTTTGTGGTTGGCTTCGCGTTTCGTTTCCTTGCATGCCTGTTTCCTTTGTTTGACCAGGCACGCTACCTTTGTTGTCATCAGTGTCAAAGCAATTAAAGAGGAGGTTGACAATCGATCGAGATTGTATAGAAAAAAACGTGTGTCGGTTTTCATTAATTTCGAAAAGAAACTGTTTCAGAGATATTGTCTTCTTCGGTGTAATAATTTTCGTTGGTAGTTTATTCTACATTTTCCAAGTCCATGATGTGTGTCATTCTTGTTGAGCGGAGCTCGCTAACGGATACAGTTTAGTCGTAAAATGAACCGCTGAAAAAAATTATACTAAAATTCGTTTTTTGCGACGCAGGAAGACAATTCTACAGAGCGCTAACTCAGATTGAAATGCTTTGTTTACTAGCGGTTACTATGAATTAATTGGAGAGCTGTATTTTTGGAAGATGATGCGAACATTCTTGTTTTTATTCTCATTCTCATTTAAATGCGGATGCGAGAAGTAAATAAAATACAGCCATCCATATCGTTTGTAAATCATAAAGCAGTAAACGGAAGAAATATTAATTGAAAATATTATGAATTATGTAAAATTCAGAATAGAAAAAATATTGGACTTTTGTAGTTCTCGCTGTTATTACGTTGAGCTTCAAGATTTCATTTATTTTATGTTTTGCACAATGAACTTTCCGTTACGTTAAACGGAGTTTTCAGTCGGAAGCCTCATATTTCGATCAAAAGGAGTTTTAGAAGGTTATCACTTTTTTTCCTGTTGCAGATTGAAATGTAAAAGACGGTGGTGCACGATTGCCAGTTGCAGCAGTAGGTAAAGACGAGTTATGGTGGATGTTAATTAATCACGATTCAGTTCAGAATGGTTAGACAGGGAATAAAAGTGGGGAAATGATGATAGTCGTATTGTTTGATTTTCAACGGTCGTCTCACTGCGTTCGCACATACTTATTGTACAGTTACACTCATGATCAATTCTATATTAGCAAAGCGAATGCCTGCATAACACCACATTTAAAGCTAAACGTTATCACACAATATACATCGATATCTTGATGGCGGCTTGCGCGTGCTAAAGTGCCATTGCCACCCACGTAGCTATTCAATTAATGTGTTTATATTTAATAATTTTTATTCGTCGTCGCCAGATCTCAAATTCAGGTTAATGCTCTGACTTTTTATTGTATTAATGTAACTTTGAAAAATCTATCGATGTTCAACGTGCGAGGTGTGTTAATCATCGATTGCGTGTTAGGCGCTGAAAATTTCCGAATGCGTTTTATGTAGTCTTCTAAAAACTGGTTATGTGAACGAATTCCGGTTGGTGTATAGGTGAAAGTAATTTGAGGAAAGGGGAAAGAAAATTAAATAGGAAACATTCAGCTTCGTTATAGGAACATTCGACAGTATCGATTTATTCGAAGGATTCCTAAACGTTTTCGAGCCTTAATGAAGTAATTACTTAGAACATAAGGGCTCTAACTTCAGATGAATCGGATAACCTTCAAAGTCAGATAATACCGAATTTATCAACATTTATCATATTAATATGTTTTTTTCTTTTCTTTTCTTTTTTCATAATCACCGTAAACCATTCTATAGATCTGCTAACAGTTTTAAATTTAGTAATATTTTTCAAAATTAAAAATTTCTTTTTTCCGGTTCGTTTTATTATTCATTTTAGTTATCATTTTCCGCGCTATGTAATCAACACCGAACAACAAGTCGAATTTTTGACGGTAATAATTTAACTAACGTAGCATAAATTTACTCTTCTTGCTTCGTTTACTACTTTTGTTTCTTATTTTCAAATTCAATTAAAAATTAAATGAAAAAATGTTTTTAAAAACTCTGGAATTTATTACATCAGATTTCCGCGTTTACTCTTTCGAGTATTTTTCTTCAAGCTCGAACTCGATGTTTTTGATTTATACACCGTTACGACTCCGGCTAACTTATGAGTGGGAACCGTTAAAGAATTTTTCAGCACATTTTGTCTGCGACAAAAAGGATAATAGCAAAACGATGCCAATTTTTTAAAATGGCTATATTTAAACTCGGACACTTGGCAACATTCCTGGTATAAAAA
Organism: Icerya purchasi; assembly: GCA_039619475.1. Classification (NCBI taxonomy): domain Eukaryota; kingdom Metazoa; phylum Arthropoda; class Insecta; order Hemiptera; family Monophlebidae; genus Icerya; species Icerya purchasi. The sequence goes on from CM077116.1 coordinate 288,499,834, forward strand.
ATTTTACAAAATTTTATGTAAACTATCGATTACGAAAAAAAAGAAACAAAATCTAATACGAATCAGAACTTTGTCTTAAAACTTTTTAGCGTTTTAATACATTTTCCTTCTTTTATTATTATTACTTTTTTTTTTTGTCAATCTGACGATTATGCCAACATGGAATTTTGCGAAATAAAACTTTCTAAACTTTCAAATAATTTTATAATCGACATAAATTTAATATGACATCAAACTTATCCTTTTACCAATCAGCTCTTCGATCAAATGAGTATATGCCACGTTATACCTGCTTGATCCAATTTTAATTCATCGGTGCATTTCAAATTTGCAGACTGCTTAAAAACAGTTTCTCATTATTTGCAAATGCAGTAGAGAATAGTGAAAATCTGGGCTACTGTTTCCTCATACGCTATAATTCTTCGAATAACCACCGTTTCATTTGTCAATTTTTATAGAAAAGTTTGTCATACTCCGCAACCGTTGACGGATATTTGTCTAATCGGTGGGGGGTTAAAGGTTTTTTTTTACATTTACGTCGCCACACAAGGAAACGCACATACAATGACTCGCAGCCTATCAGTTGAAGACCCGGTAAATTCATTAGTAAATTTTTCTTTTTCCAAAACTTACACTATATCGATAAGAAAGAATTGAAGTTCTTCCCCGAAAAAGCATCTGTCTAAAAATCTCGCAAGAGGAAAACGACTGCCAGTCTTCCGATAAACATGTTGTGTGTTTCATGGAACTCGAACGTACCTGAGGAGACCTGTACATCGCGCTACCACGAATAGAAAAATATATTTAAAATACTGCTATGAAACACGAAATTTTCTTCCCAATCGAAATAAGAAAATATTTAGTACCATTATTTGTGTTAAATTGTTCGCAGGAACGTATTCGCGGATACGTCTTCTTTGAGAATTATTATTGTTTTATATTTAGAAAATTGCGCCGTATTTTCCGTAATGATTTTAAGATACATATACAGAGGTGAAACAAGGAAGGCAATATGAGATTACGTTAAACAGAACTATCAAATCAAATTAATATCGGTTTTGTTTAACGCGGATTTTTCGCGGGGGTTGTTAATGGAATTATTAAAAATTTATACTTTTCTTTATTTAATCTCATATAAACGAAATAAATTTTTTTTCATTAAAAATTTATAAAAACATGTGTTACAGAAAATTATACTTTAAAAATATTAAAAAGAGCCGACATGTTTCGGAGTTGTGTACATTCCATAATCATGGCATTAATAAAAACAAAAAAAAAACAAATTTTTTTTTTTTTTTTATTAATGCCATGATTACGGAGTGTACACAACTCCGAAACATGTCGGCTCTTTCTAATATTTTTAAAGTATAATTTTCTGTAACACATGTTTTTATAAACTTTATTATTAATAAAGTAATAACACAAAAAATGGACCAACTCAAATTTTTTTTATTAAACGAGTATTTTATTTCCCAGAATGAACTATATACAGTACTGGACAGTAACGGTATATCATATGAGAAATATGATACATATTTTTGCGTAATTTAGTCTATACGTCTGCTAAAATACAGTAAATAGCGGTGTTCTTTCTATTAGTAGATAATGCTGGATTGTTATTTAATTCTAAGTAAAATAACTCTTTCATAAATTCTAGAAAGTCGGCACCATTGCACGAATTCTATATTGAGAACACCACAAAGAACTCTTCCATGGGTCCAGAATTAAGTTGCAGTTCATCTAAATGCTTCGAAAATTCTAAAAACTTTTAGACTGTACGCCATTACAGAATACCCCCCGTTAAGGTAGGTGTATTCTGGAATGTTAAAATTAACTTTTGCTAACGTTTTTCGAGTATTTAAGATACGATTTGGTCATATTAGTAGCTTCTGACGTCTCGGTATTATTATTATAACCTGTGTGTATATAACCTAAAAACCGTCATTTTTAAAAATCATTATTTTCTTCGAAAAGAAAAATGATATACATTTTATGAAAAAAATCAGACTTATCTAACATGTTAGGACCATTATGTGTGAATTTTTTAAGTCATGCAGTTTGTCCACTTTTACGAAAATATTTAAAATGCAATAGCTTCATTAATTAAAAGGATTGCAATTGATTTTTTTTTTTTTTCTTTTAAGTTACATCCTTTTTTTTTATGGCAAATAAAAAATAGATTTATGAGAAAATTGGATTTCGAAAGCTGATTTTTTCGACTTCTTTATGGTTTTTGGTCGCTGACTTTTCGCAGATTATTCTATATAGTAAAAAACTGATAACACCATTAGACTGGACCGGAAAAAATACGATGAAAACGTGTACGACACTTTTAAGAATAATGTCGGATCGTCGTTGAAAAATTCAGCTAATAGCATAATTCCGGACAATACAGCTCAGCTCATAATGTACATTGAAAAATCTGGCTCAATTCGAACTAAAACAATTTTTTTCGAACTGTTTGATGACTGCAAAGCCATAAGAAATGCATTTAAAAGTTATCGGCGCTGGAAAACGTTAAACATGAAAATTGTCAGTCAAGACCGTTAGTAATAAATCACCTCTAAATTGACCATTAGATTTTTTTCGCTTTTTTATGCAATTCGTTTGATTTTCATTTTTAAGTAGTATAAATATTTCATCTAATCATAAATTCACTAAAATGTATCAATTAGTGCTCTAGCGCAATTGACCTTTAAATTTGAAATATTTGCAATAAATTCTAGATGTAATAGATGCTGGTTCTAGTAATAATTACATTCAATACAGGTAGAAAAGGTATTCTCTAGGTTTATGAAATATTATGTTTTTTTAAAATACATTAGGGTTAACAATCGATCATTTTAATTGTTTTTTTGTACAACATAATACGTATATTACCTACTTTTCATATTTCAGAGAATTTATATAATTTTCAATTGAAGAATTTGAATTGAAGCGAAGACTTTAGAATGGCAAACGATTTATGGATCACCGTGAAAATTGAAAACTATTTTTACACCGAACTGAAAGTTCAATTAAATCAAATTTCGTGTATTGATTTTTACAATTATTGATGTTCAACTATATGTTGCTAACGTATACACTTAATAATCAGTGACGTAAAATGATGATTCCATCTTACGTTACATTATTAACGGTCTTGACTGACAATTTTCATGTTTAACGTTTTTCCGCGCCGATAACTTTTAAATGCATTTCTTATGGCTTTGCAGTCATCAAACAGTTCGAAAAAAATTGTTTTAGTTCGAAATGAGCCAAATTTTTCAATTTACATTATGAGCTGAGCGGTATTGTCTGAAATTATGCTATTAGCTGAATTTTTCAACGACGATCCGACATTATTCTTAAAAGTGTCATACACATTTTCATCGTATTTTTTCCTGTCCAGTCTAATGGCGTTATCGGTTTTGTTGAGAAAGCTTTTGACAAGATTTGGTATAGCGGATTACTATATAAGCTGAAACATCAACTGCCTCATCCCTATTACCTGGTAATGAAGTCCTACCTAGCAGAAAGACACTTTCGTGTTAATGTAAATGGTGATTGTTCACGAATGTACCCTATAACGTCAGGAGTACCACAAGGCAGTGTACAGAGACCCGTATTGTATCAGATTTATACACACGACTTCGCAGAAAATAATGATACAACCACAGCTATGTTTACTGATGACACGGCTATTTGATCAACTCACCGAGATAACATCATAGCCACCGAACAGCTTCAAAATCATCTGCTATGTGTGGAGAAATGGCTTAAACAATGGAGAGTTGCAGGTTAACGAATCAAAGTCAAAACAGGTTTTGTTTACCTTAAATAAAGGGGCAAAATTTGCTGATCGAGCTGAATGGACAGAAAATTCCCAACTCATGTGCTGTGAAATATCTCGGGTTATATCTTGGGCTCACCTTCGAGAATCGTATTATTACAAAACGAAAGCAACTAGATATCAAATACCGTAGTCTGCGTTGGTTAATGAACAAAAATTCATCTTTATCGGTTAAAAATAAAGTGCTACTATACACGGCAATCTTAGAACCTGTGTGGACATACGGTATTCAAATCTGGGGAACGACGACTATTTCAAATCTTAAAATTATACAAAGATTTCAGTGTCCTACGAGATATTTTGGCGGCACCATGGTTTGTCCGTAATGATGATATACACATAGACCTCTCTGCATTCCAACGGTTAAAGAAGTAATTACGACCTTTGCTAGAAGATACTTTCGTCGACTTGGAAACCACATCAATCCGCTAGCGGCTAATCTATCGCAGAATAGCGTACGATTCAGACGATTGAAACGACATAGCCAAATTCAATTGGAATTTCGTCCGTAAACATTAATTTGTATAGCTCAACATATTCCAATAAATGACGTATATACAAATAAGGAATAGCGATCTCAGGGGGGGAAACGTTCCACCACGGTTTACATAAAATAACATTGCTACTTATTGTTCAACTGAACAGATTGTATGTAGATAAAAAGGGGGAGGAAAAAAAAAAAGTTTTTTACTATATAGAATAATCTGCAAAAAGTCAGCGACCAAAAACCATAAAGAAGTCGAAAAAATCAGCTTTCGAAACCCAATTTTCTCATAAATCTATTTTGTATTTGCCATAAAAAAATTAAAAGAAAAAAAAAATCAATTGCAATCCTTTTAATTAATGAAGCTATTGCATTTTAAATATTTTCGTAAAAGTGGACAAACTGCATGACTTAAAAAATTCACACATAATGGTCCTAACATGTTAGATAAGTCTGATTTTTTTCATAAAATGTATATCATTTTTCTTTTCGAAGAAAATAATGATTTTTAAAAATGACGGTTTTTAGGTTATATACACACAGGTTATAATAATAATACCGAGACGTCAGAAGCTACTAATATGACCAAATCGTATCTTAAATACTCGAAAAACGTTAGCAAAAGTTAATTTTAACATTCCAGAATACACCTATCTTAACGGGGGGAATAAAAAATTGTCGTAAATTTTTCAAAAATATGCCTAGTGTAATATAAATGGAAACTTCATAATTTATATGTCGCAAATACCACCGTCTGTGCTGTTGCGATACGTTAAATTTGAACACGTTCCGAGTCAAAATTTAAATAATTCGTGTCCATCAGAGGAAGGTTGAGCGCCTTCTTTTGAAATATTCCAACAATAGCGGCTCTACCATTACTTCTCTGTAAGAAAAGAAAAAAAACGCGATGCAGCGTTATAACCTGGTACTTCACAAGGTTCATCATTGTTTATCCAAGTTTCACGTAATGTTTAAACTTTGGCAACACGAAATCGCCGGTTAAATCCGAAGCGATGTATATATATCTAAAGACAGCGAAATAAGAGATGTTGCAGCTCCGACTACAAAATCGTGACTGCTAAAACTGATTAAGCTCGCGCGAGCGTAATGTTTGAATTAGCGTCGTGTACTTTTCTTTAATTTCTTTATCACGAAAAAAGCAAACCTTATGATCTTCGTTTTTATTCGTTAAAAATAATCCATCTAATGATGTAGCTCTAATTTCCCGTCAGTATTGTAAACACGAACAACATTGCACTAGCGGACGGCGGCTGTGCCTACGTATAAACCAACTCATATCCTTGTCACCATGGTAACAGTTTTATCTGCGGAATAAAAAAATTTTAGTACCACTAAAATTTCTAGTTAATTTAAAACAACATCGATGAATCATCGTAACGCATTTTTGGTCTCCGCAATCTTCTTTGCACCAAGCAAAAACGTAGTCCGCGTTAGAAATGATTCCAACTTAAGTCGCTGCTAACCGTGTAAATATTTTCTCCTATTTAAAAAAACATTCTAAAGTTAGTTGCATGTTTGAAATAGGCAAAAAGTCGATACCGGGTCTCGAACGCAGTACTTACCGGAATAACGGAAAATGTGTTAATTCAGATGATCCACTACCTTTTCCAGATTACAAAGTCCCGAAAAAAATATGGCGGGTGCCAACTGGTAACTATTTTAGAGTACACATGAAAATTGGCCAACCGGTGAACGGAACCCAAGCGCAATTCGGCCTATGTATTAGAGTCGCAAAGAAATTACCTGATTTTCTTTTTCGATTACGAGTTGGTGTGTCTTCCTTAATTAACCCTTTCATATTTAGTTACCAGCTGGCCAATTCTCGAAAAATGAAATACCCATCTATGGTATGATATTAAACTTGGAAATGTTAATCTCGCTACGGTATACTCAAAATTTCGAATTTTCATCGTCCGCATTGCTAGTACTCTTTTCTTTGTCGTTTTTGCAACCTTATCATGGCCCCACTTTCGAGACGAAGCTCTGCGATTGTAATCTCCATCATCGATTGCACTTACTTCTGAAACTATTTGAGCAGCCAGACCTGGCTGAAGCTTGCCAATTACTAAGACGAATCTTTCATGGCACTTACGACGTATAATTCGTTCTTTGTTATCTACTTGTCACTGAGACCAATTCCGAATATGTGGTGACGCGGTCTTGCACCAATCGAATAAATTAATCAGCTCCGTTCCAAGACTTTACCTCCCAATAGTCGGAAAACCCGATTTTACGCGAACTGCGAGTCTCTTTGAAAATGCTTTTTTTTTTTTTTTTCATTTCCATGACGACGGCGATATCGCCAGTTAGGTACTTTTAATGTAACGTCATTCGCGTAAGAGGATTCGGTGAGGAGATGGTAAAAAATATTCATCGAAAAAATTCCATTTTTCGCATTTACATCTATCCCCATCTATTATAGAAATTTGAAGACTAGCTGCGCATATAACTCCCCAGCCACTACACTTTGCGTAATTTCATCATTCTTCCTACTCTCCTACTTAGCATGATTCACGTATTTTATTTTCATCGGTGAAAGAACTAAAGGCATCTAATATAGAGAACTCAATCGATTTGCCCGAAAAAAATCTAGCCGATATATATTTCGGCTCGTTCTAAAGAATATTATTATTTGAAATTCGGCAATTTCTCATCCAGCCTCTATCTAATCTACACCATTTGATACCTGCTGGAATTCCGTATTTTACTAGCCAGACTTTACTATTCACGTTTTAATCGCTTTTTATTTAACTGCATCACTTACTTTTTTTTTTGCTTTTCAACACTACTCTCCACATTCTCTCCTACCCGTATTATAAGAATTGCATCATTCACATTCTCTCTAACCAATTTTACAAGATTATCATCTCTTCGCTTATATTTTCATTCGACCGATTCAAAATGTCCATCCTTGGGGCGCATCGAACATCTCCCACGCAGGGTGTCTGTGTGCTATCAGGAATTCCGCCATTATCCTATATATTTGACTTCTACACCTCCCGTGATCATCTATAGTGGTACCAACAATATCACTTCTCTTCGAGGAGCACTGTCATTCCTCCTCCAGCCTTTCAAAATGATCCAATACCTAATATTCTAAATTTTTTGACTGAGAAAAACATCAAATACAATCCGGATCTCCTCCTGTTCCCAAAAGAACCACCATGGGAATACCCCCCATTGATGGTAGACTTATCACTCTTTATCCACCGTACATCTAACGAGGACCAATATACAGCTCGCCAAAAAAGTATCGAAAAAATACAAACTTACACACATGATACACACGTTTATACAGATGGAGCTAAAGCAAATGTCGCTGGCACACTGTCCACTCCCACAGCATGTGCCTACCTAATCTCAGGTGAAGCCGAAGCAGTGAGGCTACATGATGACAGCTCCGCATTAGAAGCCGAGCTATACGGAATTCTCTTTGGATTGGAAGCATGTGCCTGTTGTAAATCTGAGAACAAACAATACATAATTATCACAGATTCACTGGCCTCCCTTCAAACTATTCAGTCACTTACTATAACCAGTTCATTAGTCTATAAAATAAGATCTACAGCACATCGCCTTACCCAAGAGGGGATACAAGTAGGCTTCTTGTGGGTGCCAGCACATGTTGGAATACCCGGAAACGAATGTGTAGACCGGGCCGCCAAGTCAATGTTGTCTGTCCCTATGCCACCCAATGTCCCACCACCAGAAATCACTCCCTTCTTCCACAAAAATATGAAAGAACATTGGATCTCATCCTGGTCCCAACATGCAACTTTCCTAAGGAATATTAAACCAAATGTTGATCCTTGGTGGCCACCGATCCAAATGTCCAAAAAAGAATTCTCTGCCCTTAATAGATTGAGACTGGGACACACATCGATATCTCACAACCATGTCCTCCAGGGAGCCCCTCCACCGATTTCCTGCCCATTCTGTAATGCAGCAGTGCTACCTTCGGTGGAACACATCCTGAAACAATGTCAAAACTTAACAAGAATCAAGGACGAACCACTACACCTTCTTTTAGATAACCGTCCAGAACAGGTTCAGACAATGCTAATCTTCCTTAACCGAAATAATTTAATAAATCCGATACTCGTTGTGCCGTAATGACCCTGGCAGTTATACATGGCCAACGAATAGATTATACACAAAAAAAAAAAAAAAAAAAAATTCCCTTCACTGGTGTTAGATTATTATCTTTTCGATGACTTTAAATCTATTCGGAAAAAAAACAAAAAAAAAAACAAGCAGTAAACAATCTAATTCTAATTGTGCCATCTTAAATACTCCACTGTTAAAGTCTCAAGTCCCGACCGGAAGAAAATATAAATTAAAAACAAAATGAAATAAAACATGGAAGAATTTAATGATGAAGTTTTATTAGCCAAACAAATTAAAACCCGGTTGAAAAAAAACAGCTAACATTTTTTATAACATTTACTATTTCCATTCACTCCCAGTTTCACCGATACTTTTCATTAAATTCGCAAATGATTTAACAACAGTGTTAGTGTATGTAACAAACTTAGTCTTCTTTCTTACACGCGTGCACTTAAATTACAACAGTTCTTTCCCGTTTTATTTTAAATGATTATAAAAAAGTTATTCTCTTAATAAGTTATTCTTTTAATAATTAATTTCAGACAACAATTGTACAGGACAAAATAAACGCCAAACAAACATCGTTCTGAAATACTGAACAATTCGGATCAGACTGATTTAAAACATTACATCTGAAAAAAAATTGCGCTGAAGAAGGTTTCCTCACATTAAACGGATTTATGTAATGAAGTAAGTAAAGTGCATCGGGATTGTGAAATTAAACTTTTCATAATGTACTAGCCCAACGGCACTAATGAGAGTAGGCGAGCCAGTTCCTTTCTATTTGAGATCCGCCTTTACTTTCCCAAATTTCTCTAGTACCGAATTATTTCAGGCTGGGTAAACTTGGGAGCGACTTGGATCCGGGAAAAGATAAGTCTCGAACCCGTGACCTCCAATTTGGTAGTCAAACACTTTAACCACTAGGCTAGTGAAAATATAATTCTCTTTTTTTTTTTTTTCCGCATCATTTGTAAGATAGTTTTTTCGATAAAATCTTAATTCATTTTAAAAGACTTGCACAAACGAAAATCTTTAATGAAGGAAGTTAACAATATACTATCATCAGTGTTCGTTAATTCTCCTCCTATTTATTTTTCCATTTGTACCTTCGTAGTAGATCAGTGTGCGTCAGTTTAGCTGATTAAAGCAGTTGCTTAATAATAATTTATCATTAGGTAAAATGTGATTAGCGCAATTTGTTGTTAACAGTCATTTTTAATAATCCGTATTACCCGAAAGATTAGTATTAATATAAAAATACAAGATTGTCGAAAATAGTTTATGAAATTTAAATGTTCGCAAAAAAATCTCAAATGAACCAAATTTCGTTTTAGTCAAAAAAAGTAATCCAAAAAGAATTCATTCGGATCGGTGCCATGTATTTTTACCTTCACCTACCGATTCTCTACATTCTCTTTGCAAAACCGGCTTTTTTTCTTTTTCATTAAAGTATACTTTTAATTAATTGTCAAAATAATTTAGCAATGGAACATACCACCGTTGATACGGTAAACAAGTTTAAATTTTCAATAACGGTAAAAAAATTTACTTGAAATGACTAGTTAACATGGACGATTTATCTGTTTCTGGGGGGGGGGGGGCAATTTATGTTCTTGGGGGGCAGAGATTTTTTTTATATTTTTACTGAGAAAATTTTTTTACGATATTCCTGAATAAAACCAAATATGTAAAAAATGATTTATTATGTAATTTAAAATAATGAAAAAGCAAGTGAGAACAATAAATTTCAAGTAAAATAACCGATTATAAACAAAATGTTTTCTCAATTGGTTTTAAAATTATTAATTCTAATTGCAGCACTAAAGAACATATTGTAAAAACATTCTAACGGGTTCATTAACTTTTTATTAAGCTTTTTTAAATGGACTTTTCTTGGAAATAAAAAATAAGAAAAAGGCAACACAGACCGAAATAAAGTTGTCTATAATAGATCATGTTGCTTTAAAAAAAAAACATGAAAACGGAAAAGAAACGTTTAAACAATTTATTGATATTAATGATAAATGGATCGACATGAACAGGGCCATATCTGAGGGGAGGTTTTCAAGGTTCAACCTCCCTCCAAAATGTGTGCAAAATAATAACTGTTTGAATTAAATGAATCGAAATTCAGAATAAATTTATTTCTTTTCAATTTTTGACAAAGAAAAGAAAATTAAAATTTTTTTTTTTTTTATTAACTAAAGGTGTGTGTGTGTATAAGGGTTTCCATGTACCCTGTGTAACTACTGCTGGGGCTATTATAGCACATGGAGCCTACTTAAGAGGAAGAAAAAGAAAAAAAAAGGTATGTTTATTTAACAACTCGGGTGAAAAAATTGAGGAAACTTAAAATGTATCTCAGTCATATGCATACTGCTGGCTTTATAACAAAAATTATATAGAGGAGGTTACAACTTTATATTTAGATCCTCAGGAGTTCGAAATTTTGGGAAAAAATTCCTTTTTTTTTCCCCTGAGTGTGTGATATAACGGTGAACTTCGAACTAAACTATATTTCATTATCTGTTTTTAAAAGTTTTTTTTTTTTTCAACTATTCATCAATGTACATCTGCTGATACATAAGTATTGAGTAAGAGTTGATAAGAATTGTTTTTTTTTTCTTTTTTTTTTTTTTTTTTGATAGATGTGAAAATCAGAATAAGATAGCAGCCCTCGAACTTAAGTATTTCGAAGGGTTTTTTTTTTTTTTTTTTTTTTTTTTTTTTAAATTGGGCTCGTCAACCGAGGACCTTCACCCAGAAACAATTAAGAGAAAACGAAAGTTATACAGTGAGGCGATCAGCTATCGCTAATAAGAAGGAAACAATGGAGGGGATAATAAGTGTAGAAGGAAAAGACAGGATATAACGAGCACAAAAAGGAGCAGGAAGCCCCAGCCCAAGCAAGTGGGAATATAGAGCCGAGCGCTCCACCGAAAGAGCAGAGCACTCAAAGAACACGTGATCGGTGTCACAAACAACCGCATCGTTTGAATGGAGAGGACAACATGGGGAAGAGGTCAACGAGAGGCGAAAGCGTGAGGAAGGTAGCAAGGAATGGTTTAAGCGGAAACGCACAATGGAGACAACAACAGAGCGAGGAAGTGAAGGAAACAGAAGGAACCAAGGATTTGAAGGAAGATTAGGCTGAACTGACAGATAAAAGGAGCGACAATTAGAAAAGGAGGAAGGGTACATATTCGACCAAAATCTGAGATGGAAATGTTTACACAAAGGCAAGAGATTAGAGGATGGGATTTTTTTGAAGAAGAATGTAGAAGAAGAAGCAGCAACCCGAGCCAAAGAATCAGCCTTCTCATTACCTGAGATGCCAGAATGACCAGGAACCCACAGCAAGTCAACATGGATTCCATGGAGAGAAGAGAGAGTCCAAATGAGAGAACGTATGCGGAGAATAGAAAAATCACAGGAATGATTAGGAAGAGGAGAAGAGATGGCTTGAAGAGCACTCATGGAGTCGGATATGATCAGAAACTGGGAAGAAAGACGATTGGAGGAGATAAAAATAATGGAACGTAAAATAGCCATTAGCTCGGCTGTAAATATGTTATTATAAATAGAAATAAACTGCATTATGGCGAGGAGGATTTTTATATTTTTTTTTATTTTTAAACGAAAATACTAAATGTGTTTTGGTAAGAAGATGATTCGAAGTGTGTCTAATAACATCTAAGAGCAGATAGATCAATGTTAGAAGGCGAACACGAATGCAAATGTAAATGAGACGGAAAAAGTTAAAAAGGAAAACTCTTTTACATCGTCGCTATATTCCTTTGAAATAACGACTTCGGTATGAAGTATAAATAGAGACCCATATTCCCCTCTAGTAAGAAACAGATGAAGATGATTAATATTACTAATCGGTCAAATTTTTTATCAAATTCCCCCACCCGATTTAATATGTAGTCAGCCATATTCAAAAAATTATAAACTAATATAGCTATCCGTCATTTAAAACGTAATGTACACGAACTTAATTTGGTACACATTCGTTATTTTATCTTCCGGTTTAATTCGTACTTTTTTCCCCCAATTTCAAAACTTTAAGCAGGGTACATTTATTAATTAACTCATCCAATTAAATATTTGACATTACCATTTTCAGGCTCCATTTTACAAGTCTCTACTTTATTATATTTCTGTTTATTTATTAGTACAGATGTAAATTGCTTTTCTGGTATTTAATTTCTTCTATTGCTAATTAAATTCGTTAAAATAAATTTCTACAGGTTGTGTTTCATATAATAGTAACAAGGTGTTCTAATATACATTCGTTTTTATCTTTCTTCATTCGTATTTAGCAAGTTTATTTAGCGGTATATTCCTAGCAGTTTTTTTTATTACCTACCACAATCATTATCGAATCTTTGAACGGAGACTCGTTCGATTTCTTGTTTTTTTAAGTTTTACACTAATTTACGAAATGCCTACATATCTGTTAACTGATTTGTCTCTGGGCATCTTTTTGGTAACCCTGCTCAAGTGTTAAATTATACCGAATCGGTAATATTTTAATTTATTCTCATCAAAAGTTATATTACTTTTTCCGTTTTCGGTGGACTTTTTTTTTTTTTTTTGCCACCTGATAATGTACCAATAAATTAACTTACTCGAGTACTTAAACTACTTCAACTGTACTATTTCTATTATTTTTTGAAAATTATCCTCGCATTGTTCTGAGAGTTTTTCCCGTAATTCTAGACACGTTCCATTATTTGATCCAGTATACGTAGTAGCTTCATCCGGGCTGACAAAATCACATTTCGTTATTTTGTAATTTAGTAGCGAATTTCTCGATCGACTCATTGTATGTACCATAAAAATGTCTTCGATAAACTTTATTTATTCGCCTATGGAAATGTTTATTTAATAATTTGGAACAGCGTTCTCACATATAATTACTTTTTCCTTCACCAGCCATGTATAACAATAATAGCGTTGATGGTTTTCGTTTCGATTCCAAAATGTACCTTTTTCGTGGTCGAAATGTACAGAACTAGCGAATGTTTCCGCACTTGGTGTTCAATTTGCTACAGCAATTTGCAGGACGTTTGACGATATGGTTAATAATCGCGACACAGTCTCCATTGTAAATCTCATAAACAAACAACGATTGATTAATAAACGAGAGTGAATTTTAAACAAATCCAGAATAAAATTACATCGAACTGGAGCGCATTCTCAAAATGCATAGCGAATAATTAACTTTTGTAAAACGTTTATACTACGATTACTCTACTTCTGCCCTGAACGGTAATTTTGTATTTTTCGATTTACATACAACCGATTCGACTTGCGTATTTTTAAATACGCTAATCTGTTCTTGCAAAGTGAATTCTCGAAATATAGTTAGATTAAAAATTTTTGCCGACAAATTGAAATTTTTTTTGGCTCTTCGACAAAAATATGTGTGTGTACCTTTTAATATTATTTATTACCGCGCAATTAGTCGCATTACATTTACACTGCATTGAGTGTGCAGAATTGCTAAATTCTTTTCCGACTTCCTCTGCTACTTCTTTTGATATGAATATATGTTATATCGTTTCGCAAAATTCGTCTGTAACGCGAAAGTCCAAACTCTCATTTAATTTAACTAGTGATCAACAACAAATGATTAGTACTGCTCGTTCTATAAAGAAAAAATTGAAGGAAAAACTGCTCGCGGAAGGAGAAGACTAGAAATGGCAGCAACAAGCTTTAACGGAATGAAACTGGAAAATATAATTCAAACTGCAAGGAGAGGAAAAATGTAATGGTTAGTGGCAATTTCCTGATATGATCTATAGCGATACTAACCGATGTACTTACGCGTTATCACCACCACTGATCGGTTTCCTTTCAAAATCGATCTAAATAACGAACAATTATGCCCATGAACAAACAAAAATAAAAAACGGACGCAAGATAAAACCTTTTCTTTTTGGAAAACGAAATTTTTGATATTACAACTTGTAGAATCTCGTGGTAATTCTTACTATTTATGTATATATATATATATATAGAGGGATAGGCCTCCGCAGCCAGAAGTCACACAGATTAAGATAAGGTGATCGGGACGGCCAGGCTATAGGGAAATGACGACTGATAATTCTAGCATTTCTGAAATGCCGCTTCATCACTGGATTTGCAATGTGCGGAAGAGCGCCATCTTGCCTAAAAATGACCCCATCCACACATCCACGCTGTTGAAGAGCTGGAATCACGTGGTTGCCCAAAAGACACTCATAGCGCTTTTCAGTGACGGTACAAGTTACAGGACCGAAAGTACCCGTCTCCTCAAAAAAATTTTGCCCTATGATAAATGATGCTGTAAACAGGCACCACACAGTCACCTTTGCAGAATGAAGCTGTACTGGTCGATTTGCGAATGGATTTTCAGTTGCCCATATTCTGCAAATTCTGTGTATTGACATATCCTTGCAGATCGAAATGAGTATCACATCTGTGCAGTTATACACACTGAACAGTACAGTTGGTTGAAGGTTTAACTTACACCTTAGCCGTTGTTTTACGATTCATTTGCGGTTGTAGTCGAACCCTTTTAAATTATGATGCTTACAGCGCTGCTTTTTATTCTCTATTTTTCTATTACTTTCAATATCTAATCATAGCCTTAGTTTGCTAGCCAAATAAACTGTATTTGTTCAGGCCAAAGAAAAAAAAAATAAAACTATTTTTTTTTTCTTATGCCATCCGTTTTCCCTCTTCTTCAATAATATTCCGTTTAAATTTGACCTCATTTTGATCAGTGTTTCTTTTTTTATAGCGTTTTGAAACTTGAACTTGATTTATAATTATCCTGTATATATATATATATATATATATATATATATATATATATATATATGTATTAATTACAACGTAATTCTTAGGCTACCCCCCATTAGAAAAAATGTCCCAAAAAAATGTTCCAATTTTATGTAACGTTTGTTATATTTTATAGGATTTTTGTTATTGTTATTTAAAAAGTGTCACAATTTTATGTAACGAAATATGTAACGAAAAATGTAACGAAAAATGTAACGAAACAATATTTTAATTTTATATAATTAAAGTTAAATGTTAGGATAGGATTTTTGTGATTATGTTATTTTTTTTGTGTTGATGCCAGAAAGATTTACGTTGTAAATTTTGATCATTTTATACAAAGTATAAAAGAGAAAGAGACAGAAATGAAAGCAAGAGGGGTCAGGGGGCACAGCCCCTTGCGAGGCCAAAATGGCCGAGTCCTAATTTTATGTAACGCAAAATGTCCCAAAAAAAATGTAGCAATTTTATGTAACGTTTGTTATATTTTAATTTTTACCGACTTTATATATATATTAATTACAACGTAATTCTTAGGCTACCCCCTAGTAAAATAAATATTAATTACAACGTAATTCTTAGACCACTCTCAAGCAGAATAAATATTAATTGCAACGTAATTTATAAGCCACCTTCCCTTGGAAAAAATTTCAAAAGCATGAAAAAATGTGGTCCTTTTGGATCATTCTTTTTTCTTATTTTTTATTAGTATAACAGAGGTGGTTGACTTAAAATGCTATCAATTTGCAAAATTATCATGGAAATGTAACTTTGTTATCGACTTCCAAAAAGAAGGAGGTTCGTCCCGTTTTTTTTTGTTTTTTTTTGTTTTTTTTTTTTACGTTTGAGTCCCGATTGAATTTAGATTTTTCGTAAGTTTTAGTTTTAATCATTTAAATTTTGCTGGCTATGTAAAATGTTTTACTTTGTATTTTTTTTTATTATTTATTTGTGTTTTACAAGAAGGGAGTTTAGTAAAGATTTTTTATTATTTAAAAGCGAAGGATATTGTTTAATGTGAAAGGTTTCTTTCTTTCTTTCTTTCTTTCTTTCTTTAAAAATTGTATTACTTTTGTATAAAGCTATATGTAAGCGACGAAATTTATTTTGTTTAAACCGGACTGATTGGCGAACCTATTACTCGGCTATTTTGGGCTAGCAAAAAATAAATTTGTCTTATATACATAGTACTTATTTATTTTTTACACATCATGATGGAAAATTGTTTACTTGTTATTAAGGCCCAAAAATACAACGGTCATACTTATTAAAATATCTTTCTCGATAATACTTGATTAGAGTCGGTTTATCTAAATTCTTAAAAACCCCGAATCTATCAATTTTATCAGAATCGTTAGGTCCGTTTTTGACTATCCAGACATCATTGTTTAACATAGCTGTGACCGAGTTTTGCTGTCGTCTCCATTTATGCTTATGTTTGTGTTGTGAGGCATTAATCCTGTTTTATGGGATGTTGTGAGGTATTAATCCTGTTTTGTGGAATGTTGTGAAACTGCGTCTTCATACACACATACATCTGTGTTATAGTAGAGAGATAATAAAATAGCACAGCAGCACTAAAACGAGCATAGGAACTGTAGAGTTTCCTATGCTGCCTATTCCATCTAAGTAGGCGCTCCAGTGACCAGACGACTAGCCAACCTGGACTTGCACGATAACCTGTAGGCTAGGAAAAGTGGAATAGACAGAGGGTACAAGATATGGAGGAAAAGGATAGAGAAAAAAGAAGTGAGGGACTGCTCCTATTTTGGAGCGACACTCAAGCTTTTGGACAAAAATTCTAACCGCAAGGCTGCGGATTGCCACTGAAGAGGTAGCGATGTAAGGCATCGACAGCGACTAAAACTCGCTAGGGGTGATACAGTCGTCCTAGGCATGTTGTCCTACCATGGGGGAGGTGAGATAGGAGACACCCTCCCAAAGAACTAAAACCTCTTTGAAAAAATTTGTTATAACATAGAAACTTAATTTATGCTATAAAAGATCTGTACAAATGTTACCTATGGATTTAATTATAACTAATATTTAATACTGTTTTCTAGTAAAACTATTAATGCTACGTTTTTATTTTATTTTAAACCCAATTGTCATCGATCTTTTGCCTTTCTTATTTTTTTGTAATGTAAATGAAAATAGTTCATCGAGAAACTTGTTCACGAACAAAGAATTCTGATCGGATTACTAAGAAAAATAATAAAATGTTTTTTTTCAAAAAATAAATACCGACTTAAAGGTTTATTATAAAAATTTAAAAATGTACTAAAAGGTAAAAAATAATTGAATAATAATGCACTGAAAAATAAAAAATAATTATTCGATAAAAAATATATATCAGAGTGATATAACTTAAGGTAATATCGTAATTCTTATACAACATTAACTTTTTGGAGTTGGCATCAAATTCATATTACAATATCTAGGAACAATTTAATGAACATTTAATTCGTTTTTAATTTTATATATATATATGTATATATATATATATTTAAAAAAGTGTTAGGTAAAATTAAACTTTCGTTATAAATTTTTTTTTGAAAAAGCACGTGTTTCGAACGCGTTGCTTTCAAGGAAGAGAATAGTGCGTAAATTTTTTCCTTCGCTTGAAAATATTAAAAAAACTACTAAAAGCTACATTTTTTGTTTATTTTAAAAAATATTGTTAATCCATACTATGACCGTCTTTGGTGGTAATATACAGTAATAAAATGTCTCTCATAACAGAGCTCCATCGTTATAGCTGACGTGGACAATGTGGAGATTAAGTTATATTATAAAATTCCCTTTAGAATAGGTCTGGTAGTTTTAAAAAACCGACCCTATTTTATTATACTCGTTCAATGAAAAAAGTTGAAGAGCCTCTTTTTTCGGACCCGGCGAGCGTATCGGTTTATTAAATCGCGGATAGGCACCATCGCAACGGGATGTGCCTTTTTAAGCCTACTGTGGCAAGTTAGAATGACTTGAAAGAGATCCGCTCCTGAAATGCGTTCTACAACACCAGTGTAGATTTCACGGAGGAATATATAATAATAAATGCAATTTATAAAGGCTCCGTGTAATTTCTCATTGTGCTCACTTTCACGCTCTTCGTTCGATGATCATTTTCAATGGAGCGCTAATGAAAGCGACCTCGACCGCTCTTTTCGAATGTCACTGCACTCTACTCGAGTAAAACATTTTACAGTGATTTCTTTTAACAGTAAAACTGATGACGTATAGACGAACATAAATCATCTGCTCAAAGTAAATACTCGCCTATGGTCAAAAAGATTGCTAACGATTTTCAATGAAAACGCTATTTCCGATCGATCGATGAAAATGCCCCCTAATGGTTATATGTATTTATCAATGATATAATAACCGAAATTCAACGTCTGAAAAGATTAAAAGGAACTTGTTACGCACTTATCTCTGTTTAAATTTAGAATTGCTCTATTTCCCTATATTGGGTTGTAGCTAACTTTAATAATTTTAATCCGTTTCTGATTATATGTATGTATGGGAGTAGGATTGTAACCAATAATGCATGAAAAATTATTAACTCTTTATCTTACGTGCATACATGTAATTAGACGACGGAATATATATATACATGTGAGCGTCAGTAATAATGTCAGCAGCACTCATTCTTTCCTTTTCTTTATTTTTTCAGTTTACTTTTATTATGATTATTATTAGTATTATCATTATTTTCTTTTTTAACACATTTTTGTGTTATTCTTATACAAAATGTAATTATACTAAATTATGTAAACAATGGCCAAAAACAATTGATACACCAATTTAAATATACAATTATATCTGTAGTCAATAATATTTTGGTCATTGTATTATCCTTCATTGTATTATTGTCATTTTTCCTCGGTTTATTACCTGTTTATTTTTTTACTTTCTTTTACTGCACACATTGCACTTTATTGTACATAACCCATCTTTAAAAGTATAAGATTTTTATTTCCATTTTTAAACATTGCATTACTACTTATATAATAATAATCCCACAACTCGCGCAATTTCTGCGCATCTGCGGTACATATGTTTCTGCTTATATATTACATTATCCTGTATTATATATTCCGTTATCCTGTATTTTTAAATTTCGTATACATATTTCGTAGCATTTAATTCACTTTCTATTATTTATTCCGCTGAATTAAACGTTGCTGTATAGTTTACTCGGCTACTACACACTCTTTATAAACTTTCTCAACTATATTTACTTCACGCTGTATCTAGTTGTTGTTTGTCGCACGCTGAAAATATCCCGAATAAATTGAAAAATTAGTCCATAACGGAGAACGGTATTTTTTGTAGAAAATCACTGAAAGCACTAAATGCTTTTTTCGTAGAAATAATTTTGGTATTTTTCACTAACGTACGTCTAACTGATGAAGTTTGAAAAATATCGCGGTTAAATCTAAGAAGGTTTGAATGAAAACTCACCGTTCGTCCACGTCAAATTCCCATATTGAAAAAAAAGGATGTCGCTGACAATTAGTAAATTCTTTTATTCAAACCGAAGTTCTTTTCGACACACGTTCCAAGCCGATATTTATTTTTATTTATTACTTTTCTTTTCCTTTTGTCTCTATTAAGAGGAACAGTGTGCGTAGGTTTTCTCCTCAATTCAGTTGTTTTGCGTGATTTATTGAATATCTTATTAAACGTACGTGACATTTAGTGTCCGACCGAAGTTTCGGTTTTGGCCAGTTTCAGCCTAAAATATGAGTTTCGGTTTAAGTTTTAGTTTCAATTCAAGTTATTATCCGAACCTTTGGCTTTAACTGAAACTTTGATCGTAATGCTTTATTTTACTTCACTGTGTACTTTTTAAAGATGAAACACCATTTCATATTTTCGAATTCATTACACTCAATGGCCACCTTAATTAGGACAGATACCCATCAAACCCATTATACTGAGACGGTACCCTCGCTGCCCAAGGCTACTTCGAATGTCAAGACGAATTTACGCTCGACATCCTGAATTATCTACTTAAGCGCATGCCTTCCGCCGAATTACCGTGGAGTCCAAACCGCCATGAAGGCACCATTTACATCATGATCTTTGATTACCTTCCCATGCTATCGACCAACGCCGCCGTACCCATGTTACACCCAAGCGAACTGAAGAAATACGCAAAATTCAAAATAATGTCTGATTGGGAGATTCAGTGGAACAGCAGCCATTCGAACAAACTACTGACAATTAAACGGACGATTACTGACTGGACTTACGTTATAGGCAAAGCTGCATCAAACCGGGATATCGAATCAATCTTGAACAGAATCTATCTAGGCCATACTCTAACCACCCATGCATACCTGCTGGACCACCAGGAGCCTCCAGCCTGTACTCAGTGCAAGTGCCAGATCACAGTCAAACACATCAACACTGAATGCCCCATCTACAGTACCGAACGCCAACAATCCACACTTACAGACGATCATTCCGCGAATTTAAACATAAATAACTTATACAGACTAATTAAATTTATAAATATTACAAACCTTAAAATAATGTAAATAACCTCATCCGAGGTGATAGCCCCCTCGCTGGCATTATGTACCTCGTAAATAATAAAATAAATAAATAAATTAGGACAGATACATTTAAACAAAATAGTTTCTCCTCAGGAATATATAGACAAACCACTTACCATTCATTTAAATGTCAAAAATTCCTTTTAAATGAAACACGTTTCCGATAAAACAGCGAAAATAGAAGCATTATGACCTTCTTAGAATATTTGTTTTTTAATGTTGATGTTGTTATAACAATAACAAGCAATAAATAGAAGTGTCCTGTTTTTTTTTTTCTTTTTTTTCCCCTTAAATTGTATGTGCTGTGTGTAACAACTATGGTCATTACAGCACACACAAGAGAGGGGGATCATTTAAATGCGCTGAGTTAAGCCGCTCATTTTAATGAAAATCCTGTTGATAGAAATTACCTTATTTGAGAGGGTCTGCCCTATATCTCTGGGCAATTTGGCAGGTAAGTAGCATGTGGGAAACTGTCGGTACGGTTGTCTGGCTACACAAGGGGCATGATACCGGAGGCGGCCGTTTATCAATTATATGTTTGTGCGAAATAGCGATATGGCCAATTCGCAGCCGGCTGAGGATCTTAAAATCGTATCGGGATGTTCCTTCCGATGGCCACCATGATTCAACTGTGGGCTTAATGGTTCTTAGAAATGTTGTAGCAGCTGCCCATTCAGTTCTCCGTTGGTTTTCGCACGCCTTTAGGAATATGTATGTAATTGATGAGGGTAGCCCGCGTCCTCTGGCATTGGCGAGAGCAAGGCAGAACGTGCGGCTCCGTCGACACTCTCATTACCAGGCACTCCGATGTGCTCAGGAACCCACAGCAGCGACACGTGACTATCCATTCAGTTCTGCTCATGGCACATTTCTCCCAGGACTTGTTCGCCCTTGGATTGATGCCTTTTTTTTTTTAACGGTGTTTGATAGAATATCCTTATATTGCAGTTTTGGTCTTCAACATTAAGCTGTAAAAAGCTATATATCGCTAAAGTGTTAAGTATATTACGGGGTTACCGATATTCTACCGGATCAGGTGATTAAACGGATGATGCGCCGCACTGCAACATAAATTCGAGGAAAGCTGCCAAGTGGTCGACGGTATAGCAACTGCGAGACTGCCTGTCTAACGGATGCATCTGAAACAAATTCCTCGACGTTTCTCAAAAAAATGTAGATATAATTATGATGGTAATCAATCGAAGAATAAAGTTGCGCGTACGTACACACTCATTATTACTATTATTATCGTTAACCTTAGAATTGCTTGACTAAAGAGAATTAAATCTCTCACTGAAAATATTATAGCTATGTTTTAATTTGGATTTCTTCGACGCAAATACATTGGGGTGACGAGCATAGGAAAAGAAAAGAAGTACGTTTGCGCATTAGAATCACATCTGAAAGATCTGAGAGATTTAGAGTACGGAAGACGCCGGACCTAACGTTGGTCTGATCGAAGCAAGTGTTCCACAGGGATCCGTACTTGGACCAGTATCATTTGCTCTATATAGTGTACATAGCTTCAACGCTTGTAACAACTTTTACCGATGACACCGTTGTGTCCTAAGACATCTAAGTAATCGATTTAGAGACGAAAAATTGGAAAATATAAACGAAAAGAAATCCATCCGCGTTATCTTTACATAATGATAAAAGCAACCGGCGTTTAACTTGATGAGATATCTGTATGGCCTCGAGCGGAAACAGGAAAACTTTCTCGGGTTTTTTGGCTCCACGATTGGTATCACCATGTGTAAAGACAGATCAAATTAGTGCAGAGTTAAAAGAGATGTAATGGATTGTGTTTAGAGAATTCGAAAATAGTCCTTCAATAACGCTTAATTTACCATTATTAGACCAATCTAGATCTATAGGATACAAACTCGACGATTTGGCCGAACGGACTGATTACAAAACGGAGCTCTCGCATAGCGCGCTAAATAAAGATATACATCGAAATCGTAAAAAATCAAGTAAACCGATGGCACTGCTCCTGAATTCAACACGGAGGGCAGTGATGCTGCCATATTCAAGCTAGCCAGCTACTGGATATCGAAAATTTGAACAACTGAAACGTTCCTAAACACGTTACGGACTTAATAACCGAAAAACCTCTTTTTATCATTATGAAGAAAGCACCAGACGAGAGAACTCTTCCTCAGTTTGACAATACTTCATTTTAGTCCTAAATTAGTCCGATTTTATTTCCTTAATAATATTTACAAGAAATAAATTATAAAAAACAAAAAGTAATCGCTATGCCGATTCTTCTCTTTTAAACATCACTAAAAGTCTTTATTGTAAATTAATAAATAAAAAAAAAAAGAGAACGATTGAAATCGGAGACACGAAAGTTATTTTTAAATCTTTCCATTAATTAAACAGAATAAATTGCGGTCAATAGTCGGGCGGACCGATGAAAAAATTACTAAACCGGTTCAAAACTATTAACTCCATCGAAGCACGCGAAGGTGTTTATCGTGTACACGGTTAAAGTTCTCTTGAAGTATTCTTCGACTTCGAGTTAACATTAATAATGGAAAAGTCACATTATGTTGTATTTTCTTTAATCGCAAATGTTTAGCAGTTAAAATTCCAGTTAGTTCAGCGGAAGTCGAGATATTTAGGGGTGGTCAGTATGTACACACCGAATGTATTGCTCATGTTCTACATTTTTTTTAAATTATTCAAATTGACGTTCCAGTTGGTGGTACGTGTTACTCCCCGTCTGCTGTTTTTCGTTTTTCCGTTTTCCTATTACGTGATTATTGTTTTTTTCTTCAGAGAACGTTTTTTTTTTTAATATTTTTTTTCTATAATATTAAAGATACAATTAAGACTGTGAAAATATTAGAAAGCTGTTAACGGATGCGTACAATCTATGAACGCAATAGTAGTAAAGTAATTCTGCTGAATACCGTAGAAGAATGAATATATTTTGAACCTGCAGATGCAGAACAAGAATGATGAGAAACGAAAATTTTGTGTGCTAAATATAAAATTTTTAATTTAAAATACAGCAAATTCGTGTTGATAATTGTAATAATTGTAAAAGAATTGGTAAAAACTTAAAATTAGTTGTGTTCTTTAGTCGCCATGCTAAATACGTGATTAAAACAAATTATACAATATAGTAAGTTATAACGAATGCAAATCTAACAAACAAATTTAAGAATAAAGTTGAAGTGTGATTTAGAATTTGTTTCTGATCACATATATTGAGTTGTGTTTTTAGCTGATGATGAATTATACCGGAAAACGTTTCTAAGTAAGCAAATCATTTTATTCTTAAATTTGTTTGTTATACTTGTATTTATTATAACTTACTATATTCTATAATTAATAAACAGAATGTTAAAAGATTCTTTATTAAATTATACAATTTTAGCAGGCCGGTGTGAATTTTAGGCGAGTAGTAAGATATTTATTTTATTACTATTAAAAATCATTCAGTTTAAGAGAAATTAGTAACGTAATTCAGACTATTTTTTTTTTTTTTTTAACTATAGTCATTGCTGATTTCGTAAAATTCAAAGAAACTAAAGAATATCATAAAATTTGTCAAGCGGCGTATATATTGTACACACTACGATTTTTGTTAGGTATCAATTTGATTTTATTTTGAAACATAAAAGACCGGTAAATATACGAGGTATGACAATTGTATTCGTAGAATTGTTTCATAGCGCGACTTATGGCAACACTGCGATGTTGCTCACTGTCTCGTTGGAAAGAGGGAACATTTCGGAGTCAGTATATCCAGTTTTCATAACGGTAGTACGTATATCTCGCGTTCGTTCTGTGGTCACTTAAACAAAGTAAGATTTTTACACGTGTCGTGAAAATGTGCGATATAAATACTGAGCAGCGTATCGCGATTAAATTCTTGATCAAACGCAAAGTAAAACCGCCGTCGGAAATGCTTATGCAGTTACAAGACGTGTTTAAGGAAGACGTTATATGAAACAACTGACTCTGTTTTCAAGTGGGCTAAGCGGTTTAAAGACGGACGTAAATCAGTTGAGGACGATCCGCGCTGCGGCGGTCCTTTTATCGCCAGAACGGCGGCAAATGTTAAACGTGTGCGTATGCGCGTGCTCCAAGACCGTCGAGTGAGTTGTCGAATGTTAGAAGAAGAGTTAAACATCAACCGCGAGACCATTCGGCAGATTTTAAATGACGATCTAGGGATGCGCAAACTGTGCGCCAAGATGGTTCCAAAACTGCTCACAGCTGAGAAAAAGGAGCTCCGGAGATCCATCTGTCAGGACATGATTGATCAAATCGACGCTGAAGGAAACCAGTGGATGTCGTCCATTATCACGGTGAACACGAGTCTTGAGTGTTCGAATATGACCCTCAGACCAAGAGACAGATCATTCAGTGGATGGAGAAGGGCGCGGAGCGTCCGAAAAAAGTTCGAATGTCAAAATCAAGAGTCAAGTCTCTACTGATCGCTTTCTTCGACAGCCGAATGGCGTTGTTCATCACGAATACGTTCCCACAGGCCAGACATTCAATGCAGCATTCTACATCGAAGTTTTGAAACGGTTACGAGCCCGCGTGTACCGCGCACGACCCGAATTGTCCGTGAATGGTTGGGGTGCTGCATCGCTACAACGCTCAAGCATACTCGTCCTTCGCAGACGACAGTTTTTGACGCTCCATAGCATCCTCACGCTCCCGCATCACTCCTACAACCTGAACCTGGGTCTGTGCGAATTTCATTTGTTCCCTCAACTCAAAAGTTACTTGAAAGGAAACCGATACGACGGCATTACCGAAAGTGTCACAACGAGGGTCCTGATGGACTTATCTTCGGGAGGGTTTGCGGGTGCTTCCAAAAATCGGTTGAACGTTGGCGGCGGTGCGCTGACCTTGGAGGAGATACTGCGAAGGTGTTTAAAGTAAATTTCCCCCTCCTCCTATTTTTCAATATTCTACGAATACAATTGCGTCACACCTCGTAGCTTATCGCGAAAGAAAACTGTAGATGCATAACGCGCTCGGCGCTGCAAGATGTGGAAAAATATTATAATTATCAAAAAAGGTTTTTATCTGCAATGATTGATGATTAGCTGTTGACGTAGAATTAAAACGAGCAAATACGTTTTCTCGTAGTAATTTTGGTATGCGTGAAATTGGTAGCGGAATTCTTCGTGAATCGGATGCTTTGTTCGATTTATTGTAACATTTAACTCGAATATAACAATAAAGAAACATTTTCAGGCCTTTTTTTTTTTTTTGCACATTCAATCGATCATAAAATAAAAGTTATTAACTAACTGATGTCGAATATTCAAAGGCTTTCAAGTTCACAATTGAACAAATGAGCGTGATCGCGCACTTTTCCACAGGTGCATTTGTCTCACAGTCTGTCATAGCCCATTTTTCAAAGTTATATTTAGTGCGCGCTGTTTCACTTTTTATTCCGTTCATTGTTTTCGAAAGGCTGTATTTTAGCTGATTTCCACTCGGCAGTGTTTCCCTCTTCGTAGGCTCTCTTCTATTCCATATCCCGCAGTGTCCTGCAATTTCCTGACAGTTTTTAGTTCTGCCAATTCACTGTATTCGTGGAGGGCGGCTATCATTTATAGCTTTTACTCTTTTTCTTTCCTTGCAGATAGCGTCCGAAGGGGCGAAACTATTGAGTTCGTATAATTTTCCTAAAGGTGTTGATTGTAAACGGTCGGTTACCAATCTGCGACTATCCCATCTTCAGCTAGAATAGGAAAGATTAGTGTAAAAATTGAAGCGGCATCGCCCATCTTACATTCAAAATGCAAAAAAAGAAAGGAGAAGAAGAGAAATATTAGTGAAGAGGAATGCAGTGTGGCTTATGCTGATGGAGCCCAATTTCTCCGTCAGATTCCTCTTTATTTCTTCGTTGAATTTCGGCAATTCGGTTGTTTAATATTATGCACTGACTTCCCCGTAATCTTTACACTAATACATCCACTCGCCTTTTTTCTAACGGACAGCCTCCCAAACGTTTCTCTAGCATACTTTTCTTATATTACGTTAAATGCTTTCTATTGTTCGATACCTTTGTCGCGGATTGCGGAATTTCTTCATTACGTACCTTAAATGAGCGTCTAATGACGATCTTCTAATATTGTCAGCCAGTTTTTTTCTCCCATTTACGATGATCCTACTTTCATCCTACTTTCTTCTATATATTCGATTTCAGTAATTCTCGGTGTGATGTCAGCCACTTGAGTATGCCGCAGTGACACACCCCTGTTTAGCCCCAAGCACCTCGACTACTTGACGAGATTTATAATTTTCTTCATTACGTTATGAACTAATTAGCAAACGGGATGTGATTTCAAACGTCCGTAAGGTGCTGCAGTTACGGATATTTCTGTTACATTAATGTGCGCCGGAGAGGCTATTGTTGAATATAGGCTGTAACCGTGAAGTATAAGCTGAACGCAGGGGCCATATTTAGAACCCACCTTAAGCGGAAAATTAAATAACTAAAAAACTCCGCGCGAATGTTCTGGTCAGTAACGCGGTCTATATACAATCGGTCGAAGTTATTTAAATTAGGGAACTCGTCGCAATAACTGAAGAGAGCTGCTACATTCTTTTCGAGGATGATATTATTTCGATTATTCGTTTTTTTCTACGGTTGTATTTGTTTACTTTTATTTTTCTTTCGTAATAAAACCCAGTAATTTTATTTATTTATTTATTTATTAGAAAAACCTATTAAAATTTCTCATTTTTACCGAAATAATATTTTTCAAAATTTAACTTATTTTGCCGTCTTTAAGCGATCGCTGAAATTTTCTTTACTTCCGCTAGAAAAGTGTAGGAAAATTTTGATAACATTTTAACTGTTACAGTAACTGAAAAAGAAGTTTTACGCTAGAGAGGGAGGTCGGTAGAATGTTTTTACGAGTAGCCCCCGGAAGATTTAGCGAATAAGGTGATAACAAATACAGAGCATAAAAAGCTATGCTCCAAAAACAATTTTGAAGGATGTCTGTAGCTATTACATTAAAGGCTGTGAAGTAGTGTACTAGATTTTGTTAACACACAGCCAATAGACGAGAGCCAATGTGTTTTGCAAAGTTCAACTTATTTTCGGCGAGTACGTAATTTAAGTTCTCGTACGGAAATGTTAGTAAACTACCGAAGAAAATATTTTTTACTTGTAATTTGAACGAGACTCTAAAATTATGTAAATAATGAAGAATTTCAATCTCTTCGATACGTTAAAATATGCTGATCAATTTTTTCTTTTAATCTGTAAATATTTACATAATAGATAGTAGAACATAAAAAATTTCATCTTGTGATATTTATGTTTTGCACGTGTACAGTTTCTAAAATAATGCAGCCGCTTAAAGCGATCGAAATATGCACATAACGCATTACAATCGCTTTTAATTTAATATTAAAAGGCTATTTTATTTTAATTCACCGGAAGGAATTTTATAGTTGTATGAATTATGTTTTTTCCGTAATGCTCCATTTGCAAGAACACGCTTTTTTTCATTTTTTTAAAGTGAAAACTTCTTTAGGCACGTTTAGCGATTTCTGGTAGGAGAAAAACTTACGGTTTCGCGTCATGGACATACTAACAGTATCGACTAGTGCGAGAATAAAACCGCTAACGTCTCTCCTCTACCTCTCGCTAACCTCACAAGCGTCTAATCAGCAATAGTAAACTACAAAAATAGACATGGAAATTTAATAAATTATTTTAGGACTACTAGTAATATGGAATAATAAAGGTTTGTTGTAATACCAGTAAAAATTATCGTGAATATTATTTAATAATGAACTATATATTGTAAAAATTCTATAATTACTATATTACTAATGTTGCATAAAATAATAATAAATTCGGTTGACATTGTCGTGTCTGTTCTTGTCGATATTGTTGTTATTGGTTATCATTAAAGTGTTTGAACAGCAGTGAAAGTATTTATTATTTTAATTGTTTGTTGAAATTAATGATAACGATACAAACAATAAAAATAATGTTGAAAATTAAGTTCATTTAAATTTATGTAAATATAAATTTACTATAATATAAATGAACGATAATTATTATTTCGATTAGGTTACATTTATATATTGTACTGGGCTTGCGCAGCGCAGCATATATTTTGACTAATAAACATATTATATAAAAACGTATGTATAGTATATAATAGTTTGCTCGAAGTGAGATGTGAAAATCAGACTAATGTTAATAATTTCAAGTAAAAAATTATGAAATTTCAGTTTTTGATACTACAATTAATCTGGAAATTCAAAAAAAAAAACACTGTTATATCATAGCTTTAAGTTTTCACTTCTGTCGACAGTGTCCCCATGACTGTACCATAGTTTTTTTTTTAAAGTTACATTTTGCATTCTTTTTCTATCTACTATAATAAAATTGTTCCACGTATTAGAACATTTACTGGATATGTAATTTTTGCAAAACATCTAAATTCAAGCTACGACAATTTACGTTTTTTTTTTTTTTTGTTTATAAATTTTATAACCAGAGCAAGAATTGCTGTTGATAGAAAAAAGAGCAGGCACATTGAAAAGAAAAAATTATAATCCAAATTGCTGCGGTTGAGAGGTAATCTGATATTTTCGCTGTGCCGATGTAGTATTTTAGATCTGGCAGTGAAATTCGTCTGGACTGGAAGAAATAACAGTGTTAGAATTATAACAGTTTGCTATATTTGAGGAACAGAGTTACCTTATACGTGTAATTCTTGTACCAGGTACAAAGTACAGCTAAAAGATCATCGTGCTAGTTTTTGTAACTGCTTAATTCTGTCGGGGGGCATAGAGTCGACTGTATGAGTCTTTTTATTTCGAAATCTGACATTATGTATTTGCGCGCGAAGGTATGCTTAAAGCGAACAAAGTGCAGCTTCGGTTTTAATAAAATTCGCTCGGTCGATAAACCAGCGTGATGCTCTATTCTAGCGGATTCGATGGACACACGGTAGCAGCAGCGGGAAATCTAGCGAAATGGACTCTTACGTATCGCGCTGGTCCTGTCGCCGGGACTGCCCGTTAAACTTCCTCTAATGAAAACTGCCGGGCCGCAAGTTGTTGCGATGATGAATGTTACTCTGTATCATTATCCATCTTTCTCCGATTCGTACCGAGTTCGATAATGATGATGATAACAACAACAACAACAACAACAACAACGACGGCGATGATGATGCTGACTGTTATTTACGATGACGAAAACTCGGAAATAATGACGATAATGATAATGATGATAATCAAAAATAATAATAATAGTAATAGTAGCAATAATGGTGGGAAAAGATAAAAGCTTTGCACGTTAACGCGGGAAGAGACGTAATAACGATCGTTAATGAAGACCGAAGAAGCGCGGTACTAGTGGCCGAGGAACAACTTGCGAACCAGGCTTTTTATTACTAGCCAGTCTCGGTCTGGTATCGTGTTCTTTTCTTTTTCGTTTTTCACGAAATAATTCTTTTTCCGGCCGTATTTGAGCACATTAAAACGATACCGGAGAGTTACAACTAAGCAAGCAGTAAACGTCGTTGTAACTGATCGACATCGCTGCAAGAAAATTAAAATTTTCGCCATAACGGTTTTCATTAATTAACTAAAATAATCATCAGTTCGAAACAATTAAAAGTGATCGCGATTCTAATTGCGAAGGAAACAAATTATTATAGACGAGCTATGTAGAAATAACAGTCAGACCAGCGTTAGCTGTCCGGCAAACTTATTGTTAGTTATTCTTCATAGACGCTGTACAAAAGGAAACAGCATATTTATGTATGCGGTTATTTCACCGAGTCTAGTGAACTCACACTTTTTTTTATTTCGGTATTTTTCACAAAGGAAAAATGTGCCCGAAACTACTAGAATCGTTCTTTGTAACACCTGGCGCAATTTCATTTTAATCGAAGGCGCTCGCTAAAGGGACGATGAGCTACTAAAAAGACCTTTTAAAAACGCTCGCCGAACCGATTCGATTTATCGTATCTAGCGATTGCCAATTCATGTATAAAAAAAATAAAGCAATAAATTTCGTCAAAATCGCAGACTAACCTTTTGGATTACACTCAAAAAATTACTGAAACATCGAGGCAAAAGAAATAAAGTGAATCCCATACCTTCAGCGGAGCCTCGTTGATTGTGAAGTTAAGGTTCACAGTGTAGTAGTTTTTTTTTTATACACACACATATATATATATATATATATATATATATATATATATATATATATATATATATATATATACACAGTTCATTTCGTATTAATAAGACCACGCAACGTAAACAGCAGAGCTGTGACAACAATAAACCTCTTACTGAAGTTTTTAGTCGCATTGGTGAGCGCTTTATAACGTGCTTTAATCTCGGTGTGTCTTTATCGGAAGAATGTTTTACAGTCACTAAGATACACAAGTCTTGCTTCGCTGGATGGCGTAAATACAAGAAATTGTACATTTCTTCACCGAATTGCTAAGGTCGGCAAAGAAAGTAGCCGGTCAGTTTTGCGTAGTACTCGGATAATATTTACCTTTTCCCAATATTACCGTTTTTTTAAATTCCCTTTTTGCTGTTTCAATGTCTTTTCGCCGGAAAAAAAACTCGGTTTACGGTGTATTTTTGTTTTTTTTCTTTTCCAATATTATCCTGAAAAGATTCGGATAGCGGTGTGTCGTGTAGTTTTACCTATTTGACACTTGGGAAGGGAAGACCTTCGATTTCCGGAAGAAAGACAAAAAGGATAATTAAAAACCGAGATATTTAGACGGAAAAATTATCGACGTTCGTTTAAGCCTGTCTGTAAGTCAGTTGTTTAAGAGCTTTTTAGCACACTGTGAAGTGTAAAGAACTGAATTGCAGACAACCGTTCTTCAACATTTGATTGGATGATAACGACGTATTTAATATGTTCCAATCGTCGTCCAGACATCGCGACTTTGATATACGCGCTGCATCACGTTCTGGTCCGCCATTCAGCACTGTCCTCCGACCATCCAGTGCATCCATCGGAACTTTCACCGTCAACTTTTCTTTCCCGGGGATAATTTTATCCAGACTGTTCTTTTCTCGTATCGCACGAATGAAATATCCTTAGAACCAATATTTCTGTTCTTCCGTTCAGTCCATCCTTTTTAATTCTTCTATTATCGAGATATTTAGTCCGATGGGTTCATGCGGCGCCAGGTATACATTTCATATAAACGACCAAAATCTCCAGTTGCTAGCGTTACTATCGGAATCGTTAGGATTTCACCATCAGCATCATCATCATCATCATCTTGATGCTTTAGTAATACCATAGTCTTCCGAATCCGCAAAAGTTAGTAACTATTGATTTCCCTATTGCTATGCCACACCATTATTTGATATTTTACTTCCTAAATATAGGCATTCTTTGACCATTTCGAAGATGTTTCCGTTCCCCTCTATTTTGTTGATCATTACTTCGTTCTTTTAATCTACGCGAGCAGCAGCGGTAAACTCGGAAACGCTGATGACTGTTGATAGTACCACCAACATACGGGGGCACAACTTCTGCTCGATGGTTAGCATCGTGACCAGCTTGTACATGCTATATCGAACACGAAAGTGTGTAGGTAGGAGCACTCGTTTGAAATTCGTTATCGCGATGTAAATGCGGCTCGAGCAGTGTCTGTGACGCCGCTGTAGTCTAGTCTGTGCTTACCTTTCCTATTAAGATTATTTATTTCGATTTGATCTTAAATTCGAGAACCCGATGTCGTAGTCTCCGTCAGTCTACAATCGCGACAACCTACAGTATAAGTAACGCACGCTATTATTTACTTAACGAAGATGTTACACACACTGTAATTTAAAAAAAGAAAAAAGAAAAAGTCGTACAACTTTGTCAGAAACTGAAGTTACTAAAACATTTTATGAAAGCCTGGTTTCGAGAACATTTATCCAACACATCATACTAAAAGCTGCGGTGCCATATATAAAACACAAAATAATCACAATATAAAATTAAACGTTTCGCATAGAAAATTTGTTGTGATGTGTAAGTAATTGTAAAAAAATACAGTAGCAATGGTGAAATGATAAAATTATACACGATAAAAACTATAAACAACATTAAATTAGCGATTAGAAAATTTAAAGGAATATAAATTTTTTTCAGTCTTAATTTATAATTAATAATGAATTGCGCCTATACACGGAGTATTAAAAATAATCTTTGGTTATTTGAATTTCGACGAAGCGTCAATAAATAAATTTAAAAATAATGTGTAGCGATGCATTGTGAAATATAAATTAATACATCGAAAAAAAAAAAAAAAAAAAAAAAAAAATGTTTATTGCTTTAAATGTTCTACTCGCTAATATTAACGTTGTTTTTTTGATGTGTATAATTTCATTATTTCACCATTACTACCATAAATGTTTACAATTAGTCGTTAATATCAACAAATTTCTATTCGAAACATTTAATTTAATTTTTTTGGTGATTATTTTGCTTTATATTATTGCGGTTTTTAGTATTATTAGTCAACTAAAAGAGCCCGGTGTTCTCGTAAAATATTTCAATAACGTAAATTTGTGATTAAGTTCTAATTTTTTTCAAGTCAGACCGCATTCAGGGAATGTGAATAATAAAAATATCTAATAAAGTATTTAGTAGGGGTTTCTCTATGTTATTCCCGATTTTGCACGCGAAGAATTATAAATTAAGCGCATTCTCGCCGATTTTTCGCTGGATATCGTTTTACTTGCGAGTAAAAGAACATTTTTTTTTCGGTCGATATTTATAAATTCCCTCTGCACTTAATACATCGAGTGCTGGTGATTTACTTGGTCTCAATTTAATTGTACTGCAATTCGTGCGATATCTAGTAGATATCTAGTTGAAGTTTGTCCTATTCGAGCCGGTCTCGAGAATGCCACTTTTCTTTTTATTCTATAAATCATCAAGACTGTTGGTCCCCATCTTTTGTTTATCAGTACATGCCTCGCCCTCGCTCCAGTCTCTTTATCGCCCAGTTTTTTTTTGTTTTTTTTTTTTGTGGATATACTTAAACTGAATCATCATTGTTTCGCTGTAGATCGGCCGTCCGTCCGGTGAATTAATATTCTATAATGGCAAAGACGTGAAACTATTCAAATTTATCGCTCTGGGACTTTTTAAGAATAAATATTAAAATCAAGGCCGAAACTTTTGCTACATTTTACGATACTTGACTCTTTTTTCTGCCGGACCGACATAATTTACCGATACCATTTCGGCTACATTCGTTCTGATCGCGTGTCTAATACCGGCGCAATTCCTTTACACTTATCATACTATCAGGAAACTGCATCGCGTTCAACATTGTTTACCGCTAATTCTTTCATATTCCAAATTTAATTTCCTAAAAAAACCTCCAACGACATCGCTTTATTAAGCAAGACCGAAGATTTCTTTCGCTATCAATGTTTAAAGATATTTCCCTCATCGTCATCGTCCTAGTCGAACTTTTTGTCCAAGGCCCGCAAATTTTACTCCTGAACTTTTTAGAGGTTTTCGGACAAGATTACAAATGCGCGAAGGTCGATATCTACGTAAAATGATGAAGTCAGATTAAATTTCACAGGTGTTCATTGCGAAATCATTTTGAAGATCAGCTCCTCCGGATATCCGAAAGACTACGAAACTTTGCTCTATCGTATTTTATTCTGTTTTTCCTTGCGCTTTCGTCAATTGGATGAAATTTTAATTTCGATACTTTTTCGACTATCCAACCGTTCGTAATATGCCGATACTACACCCGGACTGCGCCTATACCCGGATAATATTTCTCGTTAAATTTGCAACGAATAAAAAGCGTTTCTGACGCTCTCGTAAACAATTGCAGTCGTTTAGAAAAACGCTTCCTGTGAATTTCGGTGCTCGAGAGAGGTAACCACCGATTCTACCGGGCTATTGTCGTTCTTTTTAAGGTGTTAAATATCTCCGCAATATCGCGAATCGTAGGGAGGGGTCCGTGCCGAAGACATAATCCCATTATTTATGTATTTATTTTTCTTCTTTTTTTTACTTAATCGGTTTATCCCCGTTATTTGTGCGCAATTATTTAGTTCGAAATTCCTCGTAGAAACGCGAATAATTTGAGATTCTACACAAACTCACTGGAACTCGTTGCGTCTCGGACTATTACAATTAGCACAGCGCGCGATATACAGCTTTGTTTACGTGAAAAATGTGTGTTTCCTTCGTATATACCTGCTTAAACTATCCCGCTTTGTCTTTCTCTCAGAACAGCAGTAAGAGGAAAAAAGGAAGTAGTAAAACGATTTGTAATAATTTAATTTTTACGGTCTCTGTGTTCTGTTAAAAGTATATTTTCAAACGACAAAAAAAAAAAATTAAACTATTTAAACTTTACATTTCTTGAGAGCGACACCCATTAATTACATGAGCTCAAAATGGGGGATCCAGCAAAATCTCATCAGATCTCTTTTAACTGAAGGACGGATAATTCTCACGTCAACTTTGAAAGAATATACATTATTATGAGGATAATAAAAAAAAAAATTATCAAATTTTTCTTTTACTTGTTTCGGAGTGTCCCTCATTTTGCCCGCTGAAAAAATCTCGTAACTATTAAAAACTTTTATTTCGAAAATTTTGAAAAAAAGTAGAAAAAACATTTGAAGTTTTTAAAAGAAAAAAAAAACTGGTATAGTACATGAATGCCCATGAAGTGAGTGAAAAATTATGAAAGATGATGTCTGTTTTTACTTTTAATTTTACTGAATTTAAATAAATTCATTATAATACATCTTAACATCGTATTAATAGTCTCTTTTATGAAAATAAATTTAGTCCTTTATTAACTATAAATCGCAAATCTCACGTGAGGGGCAGAGGGTCCTATTAAATCTCCCTAAATTTCATCAAGGGGAGGGGGCCCGAATTAAAAGAGAAACAACTCGCGTAATTAATTTCGTTCTCTATTCCATTTATCCACAAAGCTGGTTTTCCTCCTGCTCGTAAACAGGGTTATAGAGGCAATATCGTTTTTTGTCGGTCGATATAATTAACTAACTGGGTGTATGAGAAAGAGCGAGATTTTGATCGGTGTCCGATAAAAAGGATAGATGCGATTATCAACGGAACCGGCGAAGCATGGTGACGTTTAGTTGACTCTTCAGGTTGTTCCTTTGAGTTTTTCGTCCGAGCGTGGCGGTGCAAACAACGCAATTTAGCACAGAGTGTGTGAGGAATTTAACTTTTTACCACTGCTTTCTGTCTCCAGTCTGAATTTTTCGTTTCGTTTTTTAGCAGTTACAAACTGCATCTTGTCGCAGATTTAGTCATTATGACGCACGAGGTTTGCACTAATTACAGATGCATATCCGCGGATGGTTTATCTTTTGCACGAATCGCTCCTAAGAGCCACCCGCATTTGGCTTTAAATTGTTAACGTTAACGACGTATTTCTTTGTTTTCGAATAAGTTTACATTTGGTTGCGGCTTTTTTTTTTCGTAATTTTCGTACATTTTCTTCCGAATTATCCAAGATTGCCGTAAAACTTGGACCGCATATAACGGGAAAACATCGAGCAGTAACCGTCAGCATTGATTTGTACATCGAAAAAAAAATATCATCGCAGTACAACTCGTTTTAGGCAAGGTTCTTGTTAAATCGTTGTCGATAAACAATTTACAGCGATAAAATAATGTGGAACATTTAGCGTGTAACTGAAAAGCAGTGATGCTGCCAATGCAACAGCGGTATTTTCAGAGCATGCGAGGCTGGCTACATTTTATTCGCAAGTCCACGCTGGTTAATTACAATCTTTCAAATCGAATATGTTCCTTATTTTCCGTTAACAAAAAATGTGTCTTTTCAGCGATTTATTTTAGTGAATATACATTTTAATCGGGTTTTTTAAAACATATTAAAAGAGTCTTCCAGCATGTTCCGGGATTGCGCTTAAATCCTTGATGCTTAAAATGTTCAACACAGAGCTATTAGGAAAATTTATCAGCCGTTACCGATTCTTTCACGATCGTATTCCTAATTGAATTACTTCTTAGTATGGATAGAGAACGATTAATAATAATTCGATCGAATGCACCCCTAAATACTTTTTCGATTACTCAGAGTTAAAGGCAAGTGACTGACTGATACTACGTGCATATAAGTAATTCTTGTAAGCATCTTTCCATGTTTTTGCGGTACACTGTTTTGCCCGTATTCCGCGAGTAAATCGTAGTACAAGGCAAACGTTTTTTACTGAATTTATCCTCTTTTATGCGACACTAAAACGGTAAATCGAAATGAAATAAATTTCGAAATGACTGTAAAACTTTTAAACGGTTGCGAAGATTGTCGGCTTGTATGCCGGTTTAAGAGATGCCAGATACAGCTGACGGTTTTTTCTCTGTCGAAGTAGTACGTGTGCCCCGCCAGCTACAGTATCTCCGGAGGCAGCTTGAAATAACCGTGTTACGCTGGACTGTTAACGATTTTTCGATCGAAAGGAAATGACCAAATATCCCTCGTCGTCTCAATTATTTTTCGTCTTCCAGTAATAATCTTTCTTACTTTTCCTTTAATTATTTTGATCTCTCGTACCCTCTCAAAATATATTTTGTTTCTAATTCCTGTCCAGGTTTCTACCTCGGGCGATTATTAAACAGGAATTTCGCATTTTTCCTTCTCATGCATTTACCTTCATTGATGGCTCTGTGGAGCCTGGTGGTGTCGAAACCTCTTTTATTCTTCCCGATTCTAGTTTTTCCGAATCCTTTCGTCTTCCGCCTGTCTGTTCTATTTTTTTACGACCGAATTGATGCCCATCCTACATTCGATTATTTATATTTCCTCTAATCGTAACTTCTCCTTCTATCTGATAATTTCCAACTCCATGAGTGGCGTTCACTTCTCCCCTCCCCCCCTTCTCTTCAGACTTCATCATCCTTCGTATACGATCTCTCATTCAAAATCTTTCGCTTCACCACTCGATTCACACGTTGATTTGCTGTGAGTACTATAGAGGCATTGATGGTAACGAAATGGCGGATGGTTTAGCTCAGTTTCTTGTTCCCGCTTTTACTTTTAAAAAATCTCAACTGCTAATTTTTTATCCTTAAGTAAAAAACCTTAATTTTAACTTTTGGTCGGATAGGTATCCTTCCTTCTTTACTAATAATAGTTCGTTCTATCTCTCAATTCAACTAAAATTCCTTCTCTAATCCTTGGTTCTCAGAGTTCCCTTCTCTTTCACGTTCTATTAGTTGCCTGTGATGCTAATCACATTTGGTTTTAATTGTTCTGCTCCTTCTGTCGAACGATCTTTCCATTATTTACTTCCCTTAAAGTTAAGGCTTCCTATTGTGCTTCTATATTCCGTCCTTTCCCTCTCGGTCCGTTGTTCCTGTCATTGGTTTCTTTATAATTTTCTAATTAGTTGATTCTCCTATCGCTTCTGGGTGAAGGTAGCTGGTTGGCGAGCGCTCCCCATAAGCACAACAACTTTGATATCGGTTTGGCTTACTCGTTGTTTTTTATTACTTTTTTATTTGACTAATCGCAGGCTTCCAAATTTTATCCAATTTGAGGCCTTCTATTAAGAGTGTCGTTTCTTTTTCCACATTTCCGCCATCTCTCTAACTAGTCTTTTATCTAGTCGATCAATTTTAGTCCCTATTTCAAAGATAATCTCGCTTACTATGTTCGACAATCGTGGTTTCTCCTGATCTTATGTCGACAATCTATCGATTTCCGGTTTGTTTCTAGTATATACACCAGCAAAATTCGGAAAGCCGTCTTTTGTTATTTCGTAAAAACTTTACAGTTTTCCTCGTTACGTGAACGGCTGGTCTAACCTTATTTTTTCTCTTAGCGTGAAGTCTCTCCTATTCTATCTGTCACTTCGCGAATATACGAAGAAACGTGACGTGATAAATTCTTTTTTTTAATAATATTAAAATCACAAAAACCGAAAAACGTGTGCATGAAATATCCCGAACGCTGAAAACGTTTCCGATATTGTCTCATAATTAGTCAATGGGCTGTGAATGATGAAGTCCTAAAATAATCTCTCATTTCAGGTCCCCGTCACAGTCGCGCATCTTTTAGATAGCGATAGGGACGGCCTCGAAAACATTTCCAAGTATTTCACATATCACATGTCTCTGTTTTTACAAGAATATTATTTCTTCCACATGATATGTGCAAAAAATTTTATATAAAATTGACTGAAGAAAGACAATTTTAACCTGTAAAAAATATTTAATATTAGATATACAACTCGGTATAAGAGAAAATTTTGGAACCGTAAATGCTGTTTGTTCTACAGTTCATGTAGAAATGTCGATTTAACTTCTCTTCTCGTCGAAAAAAAAAGAAAAACACATTTTCCGTTTTCGACATATTCACGTTTTCTACAAATTCACGTTTTCTACAAATTCACGTTTTCTACAAATTCACGTTTTCAACATATTTGTCTTTCCGACATATTCACGTTTTTAACATGTTTCTAACATATTCGTGTTTCTGATATATTTGTATTTTCGACATATTTGTGACTACATAACACACACGGTTTAATGGAAAAAAACGTAACACATTAGTGACCATTTCTTACACAGAAGATAATAAAAAAATTCTGTGTCTTTCCCGTTTAGAAACCTCTTATACATTTTTGCGTTACGTAAACCAGCGAAATCTATCAATAAAATCGGTAAGTCATACAGCGTGACACAGTTAGAAATTGTACCAAGTCAAAAATGAAAAAAATAGCGCGTTCAATCGAATCTTCCATAAGAATTATAGAGCATAATCATTTTTGAGAGTCAGGCCTCATAAAGGATTCTAGTTTGTACACATGTATGCATGTATACGCAAACAAATATTCGCAAACTACCGGAAAATACTATAGGGAAAACCAGGTTAGGAGATAATTTGCTAAAAAATAAAAAATTAGTCGGAAGTAGTGGTGAATCACCAAAAAACGGCGCCAACGACATGTAATAATACGATGCAAAAAATAGATGTTTGCATACTTCTCACGCGTTTACCAAAGTTTGAACATGCCCTCTGTATTAGTATAATAAAACGTAAGTTTCTTATCACCTTCATTCGCAATATACACGCTAGTTGGAATAAGTAAATAACGCAACAGCCTTAAAAACATCGAGGTATAACCATCTTAATCACAAAAAAAAAAACCGACCAACCTTACTTTCGTGTATGTCCGCGAATTTTTGTCGAATAGAGTCCATCCTACAAAGTTAACGGGAAATTCTAAAATTCGGTGATCCGCATATGTCACAGGCTTCTGCTCTACAAAAATTTATATTTCACTTGCTAGCAGTAATAACGTGGAAAATTACATGGCTGAAATATTTCTGTATACGAGGACATGTATTATAAATGACGCAAAATAAAAAAAGGAGCACAATGACTTGCAGCTCTCCTAAAGAAATAAAACTTACTGAACTATTCGCGTTACTAAATTATCCGATTGAGAGTGTCGGTCAGCTGAAACTTTTTGTAGCGCTTTGTGTTTTCCGATTATTCGCCGGAATCGCAGATCATTGTGCATTTTCTTGTAAATTGAAAGCTTCGAGATAGCGGGCAGACGTAAAATGTCCAACCGAAAGCCTACACCCCTGCGCTGGAGTGTCTCCGTTCGACGTGACAGTCGCGCACGCGAGTAAGTCGGGCTTGGTGCGTCCCGTTTGTACGGTTTCCAAGTCGCCTGAGTTGCCCGTTTGGCTGGAATTTTCCGTTGTCCGCCGCATTCGTCGCTTCGCAATCAAAACCGTTCTCGTGGCCGCCGGCTGAAAATGGCCGAGTGGACCGATGATAACGTCATCAGGTTTATTAACATTTACCAGTTGTATCCGGTGCTGTGGGACCCGCAGCATCCGCACTACAAACTGCTGAACAAGAAACAGACTGCTTGGACGGAAGTCAGTAAAAGCATGGACGGAACCGCGGTCGATGAGTTGAAGAAGAAAATGCAGAATCTAATGTCATCATTCCGAAGAGAAAGGCAGAAAGTGAAGAAAACGAAACTGAACCGAACGCTCTATACCGGAAATTGGTTTGCTTTCC
This sequence comes from Icerya purchasi, assembly GCA_039619475.1. Classification (NCBI taxonomy): domain Eukaryota; kingdom Metazoa; phylum Arthropoda; class Insecta; order Hemiptera; family Monophlebidae; genus Icerya; species Icerya purchasi. The sequence goes on from CM077116.1 coordinate 288,540,760, forward strand.
AACATTTCTCCTTTTTGCACGAGCGCTATAAAGTCAGAGATCAGGTAGGTCCGATACGGCATCTTATTAGTTTTACCGATAGGCACGGTTTTCAGCGTCAGCGGCGAGCCGGAAAACACGTGTTCACTCATTTTCGAGTGTTGCTCTAAGGCTCCTGTCCAAGATTATTAAATAGAAAGAGCGGGGGCATCGCGTTAAGACTTACAGCCACTCGATATCACGACCGTCGACCACAATGATTTTGGTTAAATATCGTAATGAGAAAACTGGCATTCCGTTCTCCTACACATTCTATCGATATTAACGATATTTTCTTCAGTTTTTTCGGTTTTTTCTTTCTGCAGAAAATATATTTCGCATTGATCCATTAGTTGAAATCGAATAATATTCGGTTCCGTGCTCGTTTGTTTAACGGTGAAATCGTCTCTGTCGAGAATTTTTCAAGGCTAATCGACTTTTTCTCATAATTATCAGGTTGCAATTCGATCGATCAGTGGAGGAAGTCTTTATGACTGAAGGTCTAACCGATGTTCTTAACTTGTGACAGAGAAAAAGTTCTACGCGGTAAAATTTATGTAACCGTTTACTGCAAATTTTGCCATCCTTTTCGCCGCGATTTTTACGATTTAATCGATTTCAAGCATAGAAGATACGCATTATTTTTTAAAAATAAAAACATCGCTGGAGTGATATTAAAATGCGATCTATTCGCTCGGAATATTTAGCATTTATCTATCGGTGACTTAACTTAATGCCGCAAATTATTTCCCAACGAAATTCGGTCAATGCGTAGGAACAGCCCAGGTTAGCTCGTACGGCTTATTAATCGCCACTTATCATGATCCTTTAGTTTACTTTTCTTGCAACTTGTGCCGATGTTTTTTGGCCGTTGAAATAATTGAATTTGCGGCACCATTAGAATTTGAAGATCACGATGAATGACTAAATTTTGTATCTCACCTAGCGCGCCGCTTACCTTCCTGAGAACATTATACTGTGTTCGCTGGATACACACAGTTAGCGCACAACCTCACAGCTGGTATCTTCATATGGGTCTGATTATTTGAATGTAAATTATAATTCAGCCCGTCTCCTTTTTTGTCGGCAATTTCACCATGTCACTTATTCATCTAAATACATGCCAAAGTATTTGGCACAACTTTCAGTGGGCACAGTTTCTCCATTGATCACATTATCAGTCGGTAGTTTATTTGTCCATTACTAAAGTTATAATATGTGCCGATTTACTTTCGTTTAGTCTAGTTCCCAAATTCTCAGCCAACTTCATGACTTTATTAAAGTGTCGTTGGACTATCTGCATTAACTGTTCTACCGGCTCTTCCACACATCTGGTATCACTTTATCATCTGCAAACACTGTCGTAGCGATTCGTTTACTGGTGTTGATATATCCATAGTATATGAAAAGTACAATATACCTAGTACGCTTCTTTCAGGAGCGCCAGCATTTATCGGCTCTATTTCAGAGTAACTATAGTTTTGTTTTATCCGAATACGATTGCAATATTTTTCAGTAATTTTCAGTTAATGGATTCTTAATTTTCTATAGATCAGTCCTTCATAACTTTATCGAATGTGAAACATCTAAAAAGAGATTGCAGTAGATATATTTCCTTTTCTTCCAGAACTTCTATTGTATCTCTAAGTCTACGTAACCAATCATTTAGTGTTTTTGTCTGAAAACTGATGATCAGGCAAGAGTTCCTCTACGACATTTTTTATACGCTTGAGTGGTGAATTTTCGAAGAATTTTGAAATTACCGGCAATGAACTGATAAGTCTGTACAATTTGATTTCCGTCGGTCGTTTCCCTCACTTATAGGCAACATAACAATTTTTGCAATTTTCCGCAGTTCTGGACACTAGTCAATTCTCATGAATATTTTTGTGTTAGAGCCTTAATTCTTTTAGTTGTGAAAGTTCTTTTAGAATAGGAGCTTTAGTCATATCGAAAATCCGGGGCGTCTTTTTAATACTCCTATTACTTTTAATTTCTTTTAAAATTTCACTCGGTTCGAAGTAAGTAAGCCGTGGTTTCTTCACTTGCTTTCCGTAATTTAAGATATCTTAATTGCGAACTTTTTTTGTTTTGCTGGAAATGGGTCACAGCGGTAACATTTACCCAAAGCCAATAGTTAGAAACGATTGAAATTATATCGAGGAAAAGTTTGAAACTGTAAAAACTAAAGAAACTAAATAATTGTAGAAGAGAAATGAGAAAGAATAGGAGCAAGAGGCACAAGGTCAAAATAAGGAATCACTGTTAAAAATTATTCGAATGGAAAATTATATTCGACTTCACGTGCATATGTTTCAATAAAATTCAGATGCTAGATCGATTTTGCTCTTTCAAAATTAGTATTTTTTCATAATCATTATAGTTCATTTATTTTTTATTTTTTGTTTATGTAAAAATTAATTATAAAGCATTTGGTTTTTCTCCTTGAAAGCAAACAAATATGTCATAATGGGAAATCATTGCCGCGACTGACTAATTTTTTTCAAAATTTTTTATTAAAATGAATCTATAATCAGCATTTCAAGTGTCTTTGTGAAGTATCGAAAACCGCTAATTTACTTTCTAAGCAAATTAACCCCTAATTTCGCGCGGATGTTTGTTTGATTCGATGATTATTTTACGCCTTAAATTTGATGTTATCTGAAGAATAGGACTACTTAGAAAAAAGACGAGGCTAAAACGTAACGAGGCCGAAACGTGTTGGAGCCGAACTGTTGAAGCCGAATCGTTGAGGCCGAAACGATAGAGACCACACATTAGGTGTAAATATATCTTCAAGATATTCTGCAAATGCAATTTTTAACCAAGAGTTTACGTATTCTCAATATCATAGCAGACGAACAAATGGGCGAGGAAACTAAATATATAAAATATCGAAGCGTTTAAACACTTTTCCCCGATCCTTCCATAAAATAAATCAAACGAACGCGAAAAGGAAGCTATTAATGTTAATTTCTATTTAATACTACTTCTCGGCTACATGTCTCTATATTTAACTATTGTATATACTCGTAGTTTTAATATTGTGAAGTAACTATCGCATATGATAAATAGAACTGTGCCGGTGCATGAACTTATATTATTTAAATAGTACGACACGAATATTGTTACTGATTAATATTTAGCCGTGTACTGGAACGATTTATTTTCATTCGAGTTTTTTTCCGCGTTCGTTGATTGGTCTAGAAAAGAAAACTAATCACTGATGCTCGTATGCTTCACTATTATGTCAAACTAAATGGTGCACTTTAGTTCGATTGTAACTCTTCGGAAGGTCATCCGGTGACTGATTACAAAGCTTATTCAGTAGCGACTTCATGGAAAATGCAGGTGTTATATACAGTACATCAGTCGTTGATGACACACACACAGAGAGGATTCGAAGGGTTTTATTACTATATCAGTCAGCTCATTTCTATATCAGTTTTAACATGGTTATGGTAGCATTCTGCTTTGTTGCGTCAGTTAAAAGTCTTCTCAAATTCCGGTTCAGTTTTTTTTTTTCTTTTCTTTCGCATATTCCAATTATTCAGCCTAATTCTATTGCAAAATATTCGTAAGAAATACGCATCTTAATTTACTTCCAGTCGCCATCATTTTTTTTTTCTCTCTATTATCTCTTGTTAGCGTCTCGATACCAGGGACTTCTGCCTAGAAGCGATTGAGTCAGTTTCAGTCAGAAACTGGCAGAATGAACGGACCACTAAAAACATGTAAGAGTCGCTATAAGAATTAGGCCAAGGAACAGCAAATTCGAACTGTGTCAGTTGCAAAGAAAATACGCTCAAGATCGCAAAAAGCTTCGTAATTAGATTGAGCAGTTTGAGTAGGGTGTTAAAATTGGAAAAGGATACAGGGGATTAAGCCATAAAAGGAGGGACGACGACGGAACAACTTATATAAGGAGATCGTAAAACGAATTTCAATGATTTTTTGTTTAGTGATAGTATACCATGTGTGGATATACTATGTATAAAATATTAAGGTGCAATCCTGAGATATAATCAACAAAAACAAATTTAAAATTTCTCCACATTTAAATATATGAATGTTATAGAGCACTTCGCTTGAAATTGCCTGGCCTCTAAGTGGTAACGTTCGTGACGCGTACACTCGATACGCGGGTACATAAATTTAGCTTGTATGCATTTATTTTTTCTTATTTTTTTTTTTTTTTTTTTTTTTTTAAATGTAAATAGTTCTAATTAGTTCATTTATTGGAAAATTAAATGAATTATTTATTTTTTTGTTACTTATTGTTTTTTTCCTTGATTTTTTATTATAAATTTCATTCTACTATTCGACGTCTGATATTTTTATAATTTTGATTATTATTAAAGTTATTACTATTTGCATATAATAAAAAATTTTTGCAATTTATATATTATTTACGATAGTTAAAGATTGACCTAGCTGTGAACACTTTTTTTTATTTATACATAAATTCTTATAAAAATATTTATTTACTCATTCATTTATTTTTTTATTACTTATTGGTTTTTTTAATGTTTTTTTTTTTTTTTTTTAGTATTCATTCATCTTTAATTTCTATTGGAATAATAGAAATTAAATTAATGAAATAAGTAATAAAAAAACGGCAAGTAATATGAAAATAAATGAACGAGTAAATAAATAAATTATGTATTTACTTTTCTAATAAATGAAATAATTATAAGTATCTATATATTAAAAAAAGAAAAAAAAAAAACAGAAAAAAAGTAAGTGCGTACAAGTTATATTCGAACCCGCGTAGTGTACGCGTCACGAACGTTACCACTTAGAGGCCACGGCAATTTCAAGCGAAGTGCTCTATAACACTTATATATAACTTATGCATAAAGTGTGGAGAAATTTTAAATTCGTTTTTCTCGATTATATTTCAGTATTGCACCTTAATATTTTATACCCACGTGTGATGTATAATCATTGAAATTCGTTTCCCCGAGGCTGTACGGTTTCCTTGTTAATAAAATAATTAAACCGGGACAGGGTAGAATGAATAGGTAAAAGAAAAATTAAGTAAGGTATCTCACTGGAGTCTAGTGCGGAATTTTTTGCACGGGGGAAACGAGTTAAAAATTTCAGAGAAATAGAGATGGCTGAAAGCAACAGTCTGGAAATTGTGGAATTTTTTATTCTGTAAAGCAGCAATTGCGATCAAGCTTGGGATAAACATTCGCCAGATGTGGACGCGGTGTCACTTTTTCAGATATTTTTACGTGTTCGGAAATAATTACATTTCCAGTTTGTTTTCCAAAATAATAATAATAATAATAATAATAATAATAATAATAATAATAATAATAATAATAATAATAATAATAAAAAAATTAACCGTCTATGTCAACGCTCGAAAATGAGGGCGATTTCCTCTGTCGAGTTTAAACTCTGAACAAATTGTAATTAAAAGGGAAACAATTGCGGTTCGACTTTTTTTCCCCAAAACTTTTCCGAAAAATTTCATTGCATCGCAAAAACCTTCGCGAAGTAGCATAACTAGTTTTCGCAGGTCTCGAAAGTTAGTTTTAACCATTTGATTTTTTAATTTCATGTAGAACGAAAAAGGGCAACCGGATTTCGAGATGATAAAGATGGAACAGAGAGAAGACGTGCAAGAAACGGTCGCAGAAGAAGAAACGGGTTTGTCGGAAGATGATAAAAGTAGCTGGCCTCAGTTCGGTAAACGGAAGAGGGTTCCCGAGAGCAGATCGAGCGCGGATACGATGGTCAATTGCGTTTGTCGTCTGAATAGGGATAAGTTCGATAAGTACGTGGAGTACTTAGCGGAGGAACTGCGGCAGTTGGATTCGCATTCGGTCGTTCACGTTCAAAAAGCCTTCGGGGACGTCATTTTCCAAGCGAAGTTAGGCAAGTATAAAGCAAGGAACGTAACCAGCTCTTGCACGGAGTTTCCCCATTCCGCATATTCACCGTCCTCATCGTGGCATCGATCTTTCTCCAATGAAACACCTTCGCCGACAATATTGTCCGCTGATGCGAACTGTTTGTCCTCGTCGAATCACGACAACGCTGCTAACAATTCGGACGCGAACGAATAAAAAATGACAATAATATGTTTCGGTATCTCGTCAACTGGATTTATAAGTGGTAAAGTGTTGAATTTCTAAGTGATTCAGCGACCGGTAAAATACGTACGATGTGCGACATCAGTAATGTTTCTGAGAAATTTAGAAGCATCAGCACAACTCCGAGACATTGCGCTGTATCGTGCGGTGGTACACTTTTTAAAGAAAATCGAAATAAAGCGTATTTCAACGCTAAGAAAAAGAACAAGCAGAAAAAAGAATATCCTTGCAAAATTTACAAAGCGTAAATTAATAATTAATGTACATACATGTAGCAACCATAGCTGAAACGTGGAAAGGGCATTGCGTAAAACAAAGACCTGCGAAGTAGCTAGACAAAGTATAACGACGTAGAGTTAATTAAGCTAATCGGAATAGTTGCAGCAAGGCAACTTCTAGAACACGGTGCTGATGGTGTTTATAATCTAGGCAATTACCGAGAACACTAGCCGATGACTTGAACAAAGTCTTACAAAAAGTTGTCAATGTGTTTATGCGTTTAACTGAAAACGGGTTAACTAAAAAATTTGTATACAAAACGGGAGAGACGTTGGTGAAAAAGGCTGTCAACTTTTCGTTAATTTTCACAATTTTTCGTCAGAATAACATAGCAGACAAGAGCAAGTTATTATCGGGCATGTCTAATACAAAATTTTGTACGAATAATTGAATATTTATTTACTGTCAATTTAGTCTTCTACTGCATTTATAGAAATATAAGTCGAGCAAGTCCGACATGCAGCCGGTATATGTAATGCGTACGAGTACTCGTAATTCATTAATGATCAACTAACTCTGGCTATGAAGGGAAACAAAAAAAAAAAAACGTAAAGCCTCAGTTTTATAAATGAAACGGTATTTCATAGAGACAGTATGTTAATGTTTCCGAACAAACTACGGTACAAAACTTTGTATCACTTTCATAAAATGTTGCGGCAGTGTTGGGGAGTAATCATAATTGATAACTATAATTACGAAGTAGTAATCGGGGATTTGCCAATCACGAGCGCGATCAATCGGTGTGAATAATTACACGACGAAAAGAGTAGCGCTTTAATATTTAAATATCTGCGCGAAAGCTTTAAACTTTCAATAGTATCCGCGTATATTACTACGCTAGAATCCGCTTGCATAAAAAGTAATGCACCTTAATTGTGTTATCAGGCAGGCGCACTCTACTGAAAGATCAAAACTACTGATTATGTAATATTTAAACATAGTTCGTCCTAATTAATCACGATGAAGTATTTGATTCCTTCGACAAATCTGCTAGTCCCTTAATTATGCACTATAATTACTATGTTGAGAATAGATTTTGGGTCAGTCGTGAATTGATTACAAAATGCCCAATTCTGTACGTTAGAAAAACGCTTGTTAAACTAACTACATAAAAAGTTCTCGATAGTGGCAGATTCGATTAAGTGTTGTCGTCGTGTAGGTTAACCAAAGCGTGTTATATATCGTCATCGATTATCGAGTAAAAGTAAATAGAGGTCGAATTAAAGTACTCGTATTTTTTGATAATTTTTCTTCGAAAATTAAAACGTAAACACGGATTTTAATAAAACTATTGAAGAAAGCTATGGTGGCCCTCATTCGATATATTGGGCATTGTAAGTAAACCCCCTAACGTTGAAAATATTTTAATAAAATTTAATTTGTTTCCTACTCACATTTCTATCGTAAATTAACATTTATTTTTATATAAGTTTTTTTCATACATTGTTTAGTTTAATTTAACGTATAATAACAAAAAAACACACTAATATAAACAATTAATAAATATCAATTAATTGTTTATTATTTTTTCTTATTATTTATGTTAAAATAATATATTTAATTCAATCGCGTTTGTTATAATAGTACGATTTAATTTTAACATTTTTTCGATTCGTAAACTCATATTATTCTCGGAAAATAGGCCCTAAAAATTTTCCATAAAAAGTGAGCGAATGCAAACAAAGGATTTTATTAAATACGTTTTAGATTGTATTAGTTTTTTCCGGGTTTTTTTTTGGTTTTTTTTGCATTCTTCGCTTATAAGATACTTTTAACAAAAATAAAAAAATAAGCACGTTTCTTCGGAAATTAAAAGTCCAGTTATTCCGTGTGCTCGTTGATGTCTCTTGCGCAAAATTCAATTAAATTTTTTTTAATAAAGGTATTTTACGATTTCTACATCTTACATAGCACAACGAAAGGTATTACAAAATTATTGAAAACCAGAAAACTGTCATGCAATAAAAATTGTAAACACACTTCGTCAAGCTTGTTATTGCTAAGATTTCTAAATATTTTTGTTAATCTAGATTAATCTAGAATGTCAAGTAATACAAATTTTTAGAACAAAACATATGATTACGAGTAATTATTGCATTTTAATTTTCTAACTTGTGTCAGATGTCAATTCATCCATAATCATGGCAGCCTGATTTTGATTAATACCCGAAACGAGTCTCTTAATTAACACATAATGATTATTTATAATTACATGTTACGTTCTAAAAGTGTATTTACGCGATAAATTGCAGTATACAATGAAAATTTAATCTTTGAATTTAACTGCTTTTGTTTTCCTGCAATATCAGAGGAATATCGTCGAAATTATTGGAAAATTCGCGATATATAGCACAAAGATATAATAAACGTATAAATCATCGAACAATACCGTATATATTTGTATAAGGAGAAAAATTCTGGGTTCAATTAGCGCTTTTCCCTACTAGAAAACGAATTAAACGAGAGTTTCTTCTTCATCGCAAATTACATAACTTTACTTCAGAAATTCCCTTTAAACTTTACCATTACTGCGCCGCCTTCTTTGAACCTAATCTTTTCACCTTTCATTTATGTTTTAAATAGTTCACATTTTTTCGTAACGGGCAAGCTGTACGATTAGATTAAGTAAACATAATCAATGTTAACTGTTAAATAATAATGACGGCGACTTTCACTTAAAAGAAGAAAAACTTTTATGATTTCGATATGAAAATGTTTAGAATTTAATTAGCGCTACATTCTCCGTAACCTTATTTTTCGGCCTTGATTTCACTGGGTGGCACATTTTACTTTTTCGCTGCTTGCTCTGGTAAGTTTAATATTTTTCCGTTGAAATTTAAAACTCTCTTTTCAGACTAGCACGCAACACAGATCTTACAATAATAATTTAAGCAGAAACAATTAAAAATGTTTATATACTCGTTGTTAACTCTTAACTTCTGTACCGATTAAGATAAAATGCCGATTATTTGTTTCATCGTAAAATTGCCAAGTACTTTATCAAAAAAAAAGAAAAAAAATTGACTCTTCAGAGTTAACCATCAAGGATAAGGAGACAAAGATAGGAAAAATTTGGCGACTTATGACGATATTTTCGTGAAACCGTCTGGAACAATTAACCCGATAATATTTATATTTGTGATTTTTTCTTTTCTTTAACAGCAATATTTATTTTTAAAAGTACTTCAGTATATTGTATTGTACGAAAGCAGTCACTCCCAAACCCTGACGGTTGAGATAAACGTGTTTACACAACATAAAATTACACATTGTACATTTTCTTATTTGTATATTAAGAAACTGTTACGTTGATTAAATGCAGACTTATAATTAGTTAATTTTTAAAATAACTGAATACAATTAAGCTTTAAAATTACATCTAAACTTATAATTGGATTTTTTTATTATTTTTTATATAATTAAATGATAACAAATATTATTTAAATCGTAATAAACATTTGATTGTTGGTAAAATTTTGTGTTATTTTTTCTATTATTTATTAGATTAATGCAATATTCCCTGGACTTTTTAAATTCATTAAATACTGCTGTTGTATCATTGAATATTTTTCCCTGTGTTACGGCTATCATAATGTTATCAATTTGTTGTAAGTTAAATTTATAAAGATAATCCTCGAACATTCCGATTACTTGCAAATTGATTTATAAAATAATTAGGCGTGAATTTGATTCTCTATTCTACTGTATACTTTTTTAAAATAATTGTTAATATTACTAAAGGAACTTTAAGTTAAACCATTTTGATTTTTCGTTTTCTGTTTCTTTTGATAATGCATCTATTTTTAGAAGAACAAACATTGCAGCAGAATGTAATTATACGTGACCATTATTTAAATCTAAAATAGATGCTAAGGGTTATTTAGTTAATATTAAAACTGATAATGCGTTGCCCGTTATATTTAAATCGTCTAAATTGCAATAAACATGTAAGTTTCAAATTTAATCGAGTATGTCACATTTATTACCATATTATATGTATATAATTTTTTTTTTTTTTTTCATTAAACAGTATATTTAATTTTTAAGAAATAATTTATTTATCTGCATAATACTTTATAACAAATTTAAGAAATTGTTGTCAAATATTATTTATTTAATAATAAAAGTAGGACAAATCACTTTTCTATAATTAAAAATATGACAAATTTTGATTTTTTCATATAGCTACATATATCTGTAAACAAATGCGCATCTTTAGTATTATACTAAATGATCTTTTTACTCATTCTATAATATATTTACTTTGTAATTTAGAATTTCAAATTTACAATTTTATATGTCAGCTTTTAATATATATATATATAAATTTAATCAGTAGAATATTAAAGCCACCTCTGGCACAATGGATAGTGCAGAGGTACAAGATAACCCTAAGTTCATATGCAGAGCGTAGAAACTGACCCTATTTCTCTCCCCTTGTAGCTTACATTTTCAGTAATCTGGTAATATTTTCAACATTTTATAATATTTTATGTTCTATCATAGTAAGTAAAATAAGTAAGTAAAGAAAGTCTCATACCCCTTAAGATTCACAATGTACTAAGCCCAACGGCATTAATGAAGTTCTATCATACGATGCAATTTTTTTGATATGATTCTTACCGATGGTTATATTTAACAATTCCTTTATTTTTCCGCAGATCTGGAATTTACATTAAAATTTTTTTCAACATAAACGCATTCTCACACTTACGTTAAACTGCCACAATGATAAATACAGAAATCTTTTCATACATTGCTGAATAATAATGCAACACTCACATTTTTGTTTATTTTGTAAATGTTTATTTTTATTTTTGCTAATTACTTTTATTTTTTCTCTATTTTTAACCAATTTTACTTAATAAATGCTTAAAACTTTCACAGTGCTTACTCATCATAAATAAATTACGAACACAACTGTGTTAGAAAGAATTATATTAGCTTAACGTTTCGGACAGCTTTAAGCTGTCCGAAACGTTAAGCTAATATAATTCTTTCTAAGACAGTTGTGTCCGTAATTTATTTATGATGAAATTTTACTTATTTTGACATTCTAAATTCTGTGCCCGAGCTAATATAATACCAATTCTGAGTAAACTATATTACCATCATCTATGAGTATTTTTTGTGTTCTATTTGTTTTATTATTTTTTTGGTTTTTTTTTTTTTTTAATTTTAAATATTGTACGTTTCTCCTCTAAAAAATGTCCCTGGCTAGAGACTTAATTGGGGCGCCAAGAAAAAATCTGGGCGGTAAATTTTAAAAATTCCTACTTAGATTTGAACTCTGGCACCGTGAACAAGATTAGTCGGCACAAGCTGTTGTGGGTGTGTGACTTCAAAGTCGCTAACTTCTACAGAAACAAGCCATTTAAGGGCATGTAATCCGGCAGGTAATTTGCAAGTCTGATCACTTCTCTATCTTAGGGTGCAGAATTTGGCTGTACTTTTTACGATTTTTGTTATTGTTTCCTGATTAGTATCCGTTACAGAGAATGGATCGGTATAAAGCAAAACGAAAAAAAAAAGTGAAAAAGAAAAGACGATGAAAAAATGAATAAAAAGAAATATAAACAAACAAAGAGCATGCATGAGAATGCAGGTGCAAAGCAAATTTCAATAAACATAACAAACGTTTTCAAAAATTGTTACGCGGACTGTAGATATATAAAACAAACAACTGCGAAAACGAGAAATTACCTTAGGAATGAATGGATAAGTAGGAAAATATTAAATTTACATTCGTATCAGAGGTTTGTATTATAAAAGGTGTAAAAACGGGCGATATATTTTTTTTCCCCTTGTTTTTGGTTTTTCACTGGGCTTGTCAGCAACGGGGACGATTACCCATCAACACGTGTAAACCGCAGCAATTAGGAATCACAAAGAATGGACTCTGACAAAGAATGCTGCACCAAGGATGGAGAAACAATGACAATCAACGTCGATAAATGCCAAACATATGCATCCTGGAAAGAGAAGGAATAAGGCAAGAGCAAAAGAAGTTAGCTGTCCCATACCATCGCCACATCTGCAATTACAGAGCCCACAGTGACAACGGACAAAAGAATCAGCCTGCAAATAATTAAGGAAGAAAAAACACGGAATGTCTGAAAAGCAGTTAGAGCAATCAAGCACCAAAGCTATATAGAACACAGCGCCTAGCGTGCCGTAAAAAGTTATCCAAAAGTTCAATTACTTTCTCCACCATTATAAAGCAAAGTTCATAATTCTTAATTATGAAAAATGAATAATGATTACGGCGACGACTGCGAATGTCAAAAGGAAATGAATAGAATTTACACCCAACATTATGGCCACACTGCAACAGCAGAGCCCGCGGTGCCGGCTGACAAGGAGTTCTGTGAAACATTATACAAAAGATACAGGAATGTAGTAAAATACAAAATAAGACAAGCAAAAGAAAAATATTACATACATGAATTACAGAAAGCAGGCAACAAAAACTAGAAAATTTAAATATCTTGGGATAACATTAGTCTAACATGAATATACCACATTGACAATATTGCGACGAAAGTCAGGTAAACTATATTCTTGCACTATATAAATTAAAACAAGGTATGTATGACATAGAAAAGCTTAAGGTTATATTTCGAAGCAGTAATAATGTGCAGGATTTTTTTTTTTTTTTTTTGTGGGCGCGCCAGCGGCATTGACCCAACAACAAGAAAACTAAGCTAAAAAACTAGATAACTAGGCGGTCCGAAATGGATGCAACAAAGGACAGCAGTGCGGACACCACAGAAAATGAAGGAAAGGAGAGGATAAAGGAAGAGTTATAGGGAGTAGGGAATCCTAATGACAGGAGCTGACTGTATAAAAAATGGAGCATTCGTTACGAAGAGTAGGACACTCGAAGAAAATGTGATCAGCATCACATGTACGAGGAGAATCACAATCGTGAAGAGAACAATCAGGAGAAGGCGACAGAGCAAATCGAAGGCGTGAGGAGGGGAGTAGACAATGATTTGGAGACGAATTAGGGAGACAATAGAAGAGCGACGACTGAGAGGAATAGAATGGAACCAAGACAGGGAACGAGGAATCGGCTGAATAAAACGGTAATGCGAATGGCGATTAGAAAATAGGGAGAGGGATAAATATCCCGCCAAAGTCTGGCGTGATTGGAGGTGGATAAGGAAAGGATATCTGGTGCAGGATTAAATATGGAATCGAAATTTGGCGTGAAGCAAAAATTACAGAAATGAGGAAAATTAACAAATTGCAAAAAAAATGGTTAAAACCGGTCCTACACAACGAGAGCAAGACGGACGCATTAGTTAGCATCATTTGGTGGAACGAAAATAACGAAATGTCACCAAAAATGTTATATTATTGCAGCAAATTACTGAGTGTCAAAATCGAAGATAGGCAGTTACCAACTAGAACAAAAAGTACAGGACTAGAAACTACAATAAAACATTAACAGTAAAACAGACACAATGGAGAAGAAGAGGTATTAATAAAATACCAAAGGAAATTCAAGATGAAAAAAAGTATGGAGAGATGGAAAAATAAGGTGAAAATTTGGTTGATAGCGTATTGTAAAGAGTAATAGAAATAATAACAAAAACAATCATAATAATAACTACTTATAACATTTCCTACGTTGACATGAGATTCGTTACTATCTCCAGATTTAAGTTGCTAATGAATGAGTGGTAGTTGTATAAGTTAGTATAAAGTGTAAATTATATTGTACTATTATAATATAACCAAATTAAAATATTAAGATATTGTAACAGAAAATATTATTTCAGAGGATGTGGTATATTGTAACATAAACGATAAATTAATGAAAGTTTGTTGATAGCAGAAGTTAGAGTATAGTGTAAATTATATTGTATTACAGTAATATGTAAGTTAACATGTATCATTGTTGTAATAGGAAGTATTATTTCAGAGGATGTGGTATATTGTACGAATAAACGATATTATTATGTAGGGAACTCACAGACGGGCTTGTGAGGAGTCTGCAAATTATTTAAAAAATAAAAAATAAATTTAATTCTACGATAAGTAAATGGTCAAAAATGCTACGAGAAAATGGCAGAATCACGAATAACGGTAAAGGATTTTGTTTAAAATTATCATTAAACGGGGTCAAAAGGTGAATTTTGCGGTACGACAAGCGATAAAATAAACAAGAAACTTAAAATCAGAAAAAAACTAATATCTTTAAAATTTCATTAAGAAATGTTTCTATTATTACGCTCCACGGAATTAGTATCTATCGGAAGTATTGGCTGCCGCGTTGATTAGTGGAAATATTTTAATTTAAATGTATCCGAATTCCTGTCTGGCGCGCGAAATTTATTATCGATGATTTTTAACATAGTGTATAGATGAATTTAGATAATTTCACGAAAGCGGAAACGACATAAATGTAAACATCAAGTGCGAGTATGGTACGAGTATGTGGTTCTATTGTGCGCATAACTGAATTATGGAATAAATCAAATTGCCGGTGACCCAGAATCAAGCGACGGAAAAGTTCAAAGCGATTATAATTGTAGCGTTTAATTTAGAAGAGCGAATGAAACAGGAAAAAGGTGATCAGCAAAAGGACTAATTAAAATGACAGAAGATGTCCGTTAAAAAAAATAAACGGAAATACGAAAAAAAGGAGAAGAACAAAAAGCAAACGCACTGAATTCATAATTTATCAGGGTCAACGCAGTACGCTAAGAATGCGCATGATTTAGTTATTAACGACCTACCGCTCTTCGCCGTAAACTTACACTAACTGCGACCTGTGCGTAAATACGAATTGATACATTTCTAATATTACGGCTACATGTTTTCTTTCCGTTAATACATATATCGCTGTCGAAGATGGACGAATACCGGTCGAAGAGAATAATCCGCACCAAAGCAAAAATAATGTGAACCCTTTAAACTGGCATTATTTCAAATTTTTCGCTTTTCTTTTTCTATCTTCTTCGCTACAATCTTGCATTGTTCAACTTGAAATATGTAATTTCTTTGATAAACTCGTATTCAGCGGCTCCGTCAAAAATTAAAAGATATGTGAATGTAAAAGTAGAAATAGTGATTAGCCGCCGGTCGAGCTTGCGATAATCTCAGCTTGAAAAAGTAAAAATTGCACATGGAAATTGTCGTGCCCTGGAGTCGAGGTTTTTGAGGAGTTGATAGCGTTCTGAAGTTCGCGAAGAGGAGTGATGTGTTGATTGAAGGGTTGGGCGCAGGTTACATTAAATAGGATATTGGTGTTTTGGGATTAAGAACTGATTGTGGTGTTTGATATGCTGCTCAAGTGATCGGCAATGGCGTTAAATGGACCGGAATTGATGAGGTTGTTGGTAAAGATGCTTTTAGGAGAAAAGGAAGATTTTTTCTATTCTAACTTATACGAATTGCTGACGATATTTGTCAACTGGAGACGGTAAAATTTACTTTAGAAACATAATTTCTCCATGAGGCTTTTTTTGCTCATTTGACAGTCTGTTGGGCAACGGCTCTTGCCTTTAACTGTGAACAGGTTGAAGTGAGCGGGAGATTTTTTCAGGGCTTTCAGAGCTTTCCTACGATTTCGGATTGCCGAACAGCATTCTCTTTTGTCTAACATGGGACTTGTCTCTTGCGGAAAGTGCTACTCTTCGATATAGCTTGAGCGGCACTGTTTAATATGTATGGTCATTGAACGAAGAAAACAGGCTATGTCCTGAGTGAGGCCGAGCTCAGCTATTTGACTGCATAACTGTTGAAAGAGAGGCCAGTTAGCTTTTTTAAAGATCCGCACACCTTTCGGGTGGTTCGTTCGATAAGTGTACGTCGAAGTGTGGGGTGATTAGTTCTGGTACGTGATCACTGACACGTTAAAGTGATGATATGTGTGAACGAGGTGATTCAGGTTGATTGCAACAGATGTATTAGGCGTAGCACTGTGCTGAGTTCGGATATGTTGAGATTCAGTTTTCTGGCTGCCTGGTATGGCTTTGTGGATTTTCTCGTAATTTCAAGGAAATCGGTGATGCCGTCTGCTTCTTGAAAAAAGGTTTTCAACATTGGTATAGATTGGTTCTTCTTTTTCTCATGAGTTTCTGAGGGTGGTATTTCTTTTTGTGAATATATACTTGCCGTCGGAGGCTGTATACGCTGTACCCTTCATCTTTTTCGCCTATTGCTGGTTTAATGTTGCTATTTCATCGGTTGTTTTCCGATAGCTAAAAAGTCGAATGCTTCTTTTAGGCATTCATTGGATATCATCTCGTTACACTTGAGATAAGATGAGTCTTTCGGAGTTTGCGTTCTTTAAGGATTTTGCCGTCGACCCGTAGTTGTTTACAAACGAGTTCATTGCGTCTTCGTAAGACTACACAGGTTCGCTCTTCCGATATTTTAGAGGCGTACCTGATTTTGCTTGGACCAATTATTTCACCAACTCCTCGTTGACTGCATTGTTCGATGTGAACTTTTTTATACGATGGAAAAACAGTTTCCAGTTTTTTACTGCTAGTTTTGTCTGCATGGAACATTTTCCGATTTAAAGATTATGGTTGGTGTTCGGTTTGCATCGTTTGTAGTTGGAGCGGTTTTGTTGTTGGTTGTTAGCAGTGTGAATTGCTCTTCTCATCCAGCATATTGAGCGGTTTAACCGGTAAAGGCAAGGCCGTTACTGTAATGTTGGTGTTGGCTAAGCTGTCTTTACTTACGTGAACCGAGGAGGTAAAAAAATAAATTAAAAATAGATAAAGATCGAACGCTTTGGTACGCGTAAAACAAATAAACGCAACCTAATACACCAAAACGAACACAGAGAACGTACGCCTACTCTCAAAAGTTTTAACACGTTGAAACCCTCACTTTCTTAATGTAAGAAATGTTCTCATATTAACGTGAAAAAACTAAAAAAAGCAATAGATAAGTAGCGTAATGGTTTCACCAAACTTCCTATTGCAGGAGCAAATATTTTGCTTGAAAAAAAAAAGTATATCAACATGCCCGATATTTCAGACTTTTTTCTTTCTTTTTTTTTTTCTTTGGATTTTCCGAAAAATGGCGTCAATCCAGCAGACTTAAAGGATTTCAAAAGTAAGCAAAGAAATATTAGAACCTAACGGGAGATACTAGAGAAAAATAAAAGAAGCAAGAGCAAGTAGGACAGGAAATGAGGATAGCGAGAGTAGGAAAGAAGCACTCGCTGAAATGTAATTTTAAACAAACTACCGCGGCATAGTTGATTAGTTAATTGTGTTTCGTTCGGGTGGAATATCCCGCTGCCGCACATTGACACTTTCAAAAATTTCACTTGCGCTTGGTTAATGTCCGGGCGCTCAAAAATAAAAATAAAAAAAATGTAATTTTAGGTTTTTCTTGTCCCTTAGCGATAACGTTTTTTGAATTTATATAATTTCCTTATTGCGACGTATATATGTATATACTTGAAAGTTGAAACGGACGGTAAATCTTCTATTTTTGTTTATCGGTTAGGTTTTAGCACTGCATAGAAGACTCGTTTTTTTGAAAAACGGGAGTATTTAACTTACCTAAAACAATTTTATGATTTTGTTGCAAAATTAAAAAGAATTTAAAAAAAACAGATAATTCTTACAGATAATTTTTACAGATAATTTTTACAGATAATTTTTACAGATAATTTTTACAGATAATTTTTACAGATAATTTTTACAGATAATTTTTACAGATAATTTTTACAGATAATTTTTACAGATAATTTTTACAGATAATTTTTACAGATAATTTTTACAGATAATTTTTACAGATAATTCTTACAGATAATTCTTACAGATAATTCTTACAGATAATTCTTACAGATAATTCTTACAGATAATTCTTACAGATAATTCTTACAGATAATTCTTACAGATAATTCTTACAGATAATTCTTCAAAACTGGCTTAATTTGATTAGAAAACCGGTTACAAATAAAACGTAACTTTTCAGAACAAGAAAAAAATTTAAAGCCTTATGGAATTGACGCCTAGCCACACTGTGAGAAAGACGTGTGAAAAATGATGGCACAAAAAGGAACTTTAGGAGGATGTATAGGGTAATAAAAGCTGATGTGTTGAACCGAACTATTCTATAAAAAAAATAAAAAAAAAAACAATTGTAGGAGACTAACATCTGGGGTTCTCAGGACTGAATTGATTATGTACACCTCAGTGTATTACAAAATTATTCCATATATTTTACTCGGAACTATTAGTTCACGATGAATAAAAAAAAAAAAAAAAGAGGCAGTTGCTTTCGTTGTAAGGTATGTTTATAAAATTTAGAGAAACCTCGCAAAAACCCGACACTTGTAGAATGTGAAAAAAAAGAAAAGAGAAAAGGATAAAGAAAGATTCTTATGCAGCGAAAAAGAATCTGTCATCTTTTTTTTTTTTAGATTCCCCCTTTGGGCATGTCAGCCAAGGACCTACACCCAGAAACAACAAAAAAAAAAAGAGCCGTCAGTTAAATTTTGATTCGGTCAGATATGGACAATATAAAGGAACTAACGGATGAGATAATGGATAGTGAAGAGAAGGACAGAATATAAGATGCATAATAAGGAGCGGGGAGCTTGAGTTTCAGCAAACAAGAATATAGGATACCGCGTTCAA
Organism: Icerya purchasi; assembly: GCA_039619475.1. Taxonomy (NCBI): domain Eukaryota; kingdom Metazoa; phylum Arthropoda; class Insecta; order Hemiptera; family Monophlebidae; genus Icerya; species Icerya purchasi. The sequence continues at coordinate 288,559,784 of CM077116.1, forward strand.
CAGAAAGAGATGGACATTCAAAAAAGATGTGATTGGCGTCGCAATTCGCCGCCTCATTAGGGTGAAGAGGACAATCTGGTGAAGGAACAAGGGAAAAGCGAAAACGAGAGGAAGGAAGAGCAGAATGGCCAAAATGCAAGCGAATCATAGAAATAACAACGGAACGGGAAAGTGAAGGAAACTCAAAGAACCAGTTGTTAGAAGAAAGACTAGGCTGTACAGACAGATAAAAGGATTGATTGTTACGGAAGGAGGAAGGGTAAATATCTGACCAAAGTTTAAGATGAAATTTAGTACATAGGGAATTCAAGTTTGGAGGATGATGAGCGCGACGCGTAAGTAATATTCCGGACTTATTTTTTAAGTGACGTGTAAGCGCGTTTGTGAAATTTTTACATAGGTCTCTTGCACTAGTAAAATTCGTGCCACGATTCCCCGGAAATCATCTTTACACAGCAGCGACATATATAACGAATTTTAAACTGGACGAGGCGCCGTTGTTCCGGAGTTGCAGCATTCGCGTGAAACTTGTTTATTACTATTATAACGAAATAGAAAATAGATACCAGTTCAAAGCGAAATAGCTCTTATCTATTAAAAGCTGGAATAAAGAGTAAAATCCATTATTCGCTGGCTGGAGCTGGAAAATGGTAAAAGGATGTCAGTTTAGAGCGGTTGTCGAAGTGGTTTTGTTTATTCAATTTAACCGCAAAAAGAACTTCCAACGCTGCAACAAGAGCACTGTCTAATTTTGGAAGCATACCGTCTCCTATCTCACACGCTGCTAGCTCTTGTCCATCACTCCTTCGCAGTCGCTCGGCCGTTCCTCAAGTCTCTTCTCTATTTTTATTCCATTAGTCCTACCTCGGCGTACATGTGCCGCGTAAAAATACACGTACTTATACTGCACCACTTTCGCTTTTATCACTATTCTAATTTGTCTCTTTGCCCCGATGTTGCTTCGATTTCCGCTGCATACTCATTTTATTTATAAAACACGCCTATCCCTCGGCGCTTCTAATTGTCACAGTTCCTTTCCCAACTTCTCAGATCGTATGTTACGGACGTCGGCTGAGTTTACCGAAACGATTTTAATTGTTCTACTACAATACACATACACCTTTTGACACGCGATTACTGTTTATTTAAACGTTCTTGTTATTTTACCGTTTTCCAAAATTTTTCTAGACGTGCCGTCGTTTTATCATTTCACCATCATAACTGCTCAGTCAATTTCCGCTTTTTTCCGGTGCAGTCTAATTTGTCTGAATCATCGCTGAACTTCTTCAGACGATTTGATCATAACATGAATCATAGCGACAGCAGAGCCTTCCTGACAAGTCCATCGCTTTACAGCCGGCAATATCTGCAATTAACAAAACGATGAAGAAAGAAAAAGCAGGTAGTTTATGAGTCGAAAATGACATTTGCACCGTACATTGACATATATAGACACGATTTTAAACAAACAGCTACGCACGTTTGCCAGCGCTGTTGACACGTACTTAAATGACCTTTCCGATTTGGTTAATAATTTTCTATTGCGTGTTAATTAACCTCTTGAATGATCAATTTTATCACTTCAAAATTCGTCTTGGTTTACCGATGAATATGTGCACGGATTTTACAAACGAACATTGGAACACGACGCTGATTTGGCCATTTCAAATTTTATACGACCATTTTCGGGTGGACAGTTTTTGCGCGGACTATTTTACTAAAGTGATAAATTGCAAAAGGGTAATGTCTTCGTGACACAATAATTATCGACGGTATTCATTCGACGATTTCAATATTACGCCGATTAAAACACGCCAGCTGTCGAGAGAAAAATATTTCCACTATTCAATGCACGTAACGTGAAGGAAATGAAAACATTTATTATTTTGGAAATTCGATATCTATAATGGGGGGATATTCTGAAGATCATAGGGGAAGAAATAAAAATTAAAATATAGCAATAGACTAGACGTAGAAAACTGAATAGAAGGCAGTTTAAAGGGGACTACTCAGAATGGTTTAGCGATGAACAAAAAAAAAACTGAATCAACTTCGCAGGATGGAAGCGTTAGTTAATAAAACGGTTGGGAAAATAGAGCTTGAGGTATTTAAGAATTTCGATTTAATAACCCCATGCTGAGGAAGAGTAGGTTTCGATGGTATAGTTGGAAATTTAATAAGGTCTAAAGGTATGAAGAAAAGAAGAAGCATGTCATACCACGAATAAAAATATTTGTTGAAAACTGAAGGAGGCGGACGCAGAGATAAGAGTATTGCAGTTTCTTCGACGGTAAAAGAGCAATTATGGTAGATAAAAATATAAGAAGGAAGAAAGGTATTTAATAAAAAAATCTTTAGCCTGGATAAGATCTTCCAGTTAAGGAAAAAAAATAATAGGATTGTGAGGTTCCGTAGGCAGAGCAAAGATCGGAATGGATTTGCGAGCTTCTCGAGGCAGAGGCGGATGACTATTTTGGACCTGATGAGCTCTCGAATAGAAGGAGCTTAGAAAAATGTTCGGAAATATTAAAACAACACGAATTAAGGATAGAACGAACGAATACAAGAGGATCACTTCAATCTCCCGTTGGTGCGTGAAAGTTGAATCTTTTGAAACATGACAAATATTACAGCTGATGAGGTTAATAGACACGATTATCCAGAAGGATACCACCAAGTATCTACATATTTTTTTGTGTCCTTTTTCATGTGTCTGTTTTTTTTTTGTTTTTTTTTTTATTTTTTTTTTATCTTGATTTGTTATATTATTTACCACATTCCTTCTCTTCCCAGGATGCATATGTTTGCCATTTATCGAGATTGATTGTCATTGTTTCTCCATCCTTGGTATAGTGTTCTTTGTTAGATTCCATTCCTTGTGACTCCTAATTGCTGCTATTTACACGTGTTGATGGCTAATGGTCTATTATTGGCAAGACCAGGGAAAAATCCAAACGAGAAAAAAAATATATATATATTATTTACCCCACTTTCTGAAAGTAGAAGTTATCAAAAATGACTCCAAAAAGCGATACTGGAAATTTTACGATATACCTTCCGTTATGACGGATATAAAAAAGGAAAAAAAAACACTTTTTAAACAGATATCTCCCGCTTGTTTGTTTGCATGGGTGCAGCGTGCATGGCCCGTTAGAAATTCTCGAGAGCATGTACACGTATATACAACTATATAGAGATATATTTTTCACGTGCGGATAATGAAAAAAAGTGTGGCAGATAAATGAGATCCATCGAGTAGTCCTGTGTAGTTCGATTCCGTTGTTATTAAAGATGCTTCACCGATCAGAGTTCTACATGCGATAAATAAATAAACATTTCAAAAAATACTCGGTATAATTAAACGCATTTATCTCTGTGACAAAAATGGGTTTTTAAAATTTCAAATTTTAAGGAAAATGCTTAATTTTAAATTCGTGTTATCACGTATATTGCGCAACATATATATATATATATATGCTTTCCTATTAAATAAAATTGTGCCAATGATAGAATTAATCGAAAATTATTCCACCTTACACTTCCCCGGATTAACAATGTAATTTCTTTTATTTCGAAAAAACCGTTTCCATTTGCGTGCTTATTTATTAATAAACATCATAAATGTTTGTATTATAAATTTATAAAAACTAAAAAAAACAACAAACAAAACAAACGTGAACCACATTTAAATTGCACTCGACGGCCGCATGAACGTACTAAATTTTTTTTCTAAAAATAAAGACCAAATCGTCATAACTATCGAAGCACAATGCGTGCAATTTGAAATTAGACAGGTAGCTCTTGCGTAACTATACAGGAGTGTTTACTAAGAATGATCAATCTGTGTCTAAATTTTGAAAAAAGAAAACCCGAAAGTTAAAAACACGAAATCTTCGGACGACAACGCCTACAAACTTAAAATATGATACCCCTAGGTCGCCTCGCAAACCATTCGCTGACAAAGGGAACTTGATAATTTTGCGCATCGCGTTAGAAATATCGAAAAAAACCACCTAGAATTCAAATTTAAATCATTTAGCGTAGCAACATGGTGGTGTCTACTGATACACAGGACAGACAGCTGTTCAACGTGTGACAAGAGACAGTCAAGCCGGGCCCGTACTCTTTTTAATGAACTTAAAAATATTTAATCGCATTGACGAAGAAACGTGTGCGGAAATTTTACGATATTTCGATAATAATATACAGCTGTCGAAATATTACGCAGCACTCATCAAGTAAGAACGTATACTTTCATACAAGTCGATTTTAGTGTCATTTGGAAAAATCCTATTCATTAGTCATTCGAATTTTGTAATTCGCAATAGTATATATCCGTATTGCGTTTAGTCTATACTAATTTGTTAATTCGATAACAATTGTACACCGGTTCGATGAAATCGTGCATTTAATTCCGATTTGTTTAGCATATCAGGTTGCAGGGCCGTATCTAGACCAAAATTTTGAAAATATTTTTATGAATATATATATACATATATATATATAAACTCGGCCATTTTGGCCTCGCAAGGGGCTGTGCCCCTTGACCCCTCTTGCTTTCATTTCTGTCTCTTTCTCTTCTATACTTTGTATAAAATGATCAAAATTTACAACGTAATTCTTACTGGCATCAACACACACAAAAAATAACATAACCACAAAAATCTTATTGTAACATTTAACTTCCGTTATATAAAATTAAGACATTTTTTCGTTACATTTTTCGTTATATATTTCATTACATAAAATTGTGACATTTTTTAAATAACAATAACAAAAATCCTACAAAATATAACAAACGTTACATAAAATTGGGACATTTAGCGTTACATAAAATTGGGACATTTTTTCGAATGGGGGGTAGCTTAAGAATTACGTTGTAATTAATATATATACATATATATATACATTTGCATGTGTGTGTGTGTGTGTTATAGTGAAATATATTTATTTATAAGTGGTACACTAAAGCCTTGTAGCCAATTATTGTATATGAAATATTTGAACACTGCAATAAAAACAAATAAAAAACAATAATTTCCATAGAATTCATAAAAATTTCAGTTTTCTTTTCTTTTGTCAAAAATTGAAAAGAAATATATTTTGAATTTAGGTCCATATCATTCAAGCAATCATTATTTCGCAGACATTTCGGGAAGATGTTTGAAACCTGTAAACCTCCCCTCTCCGTCTGTAACGAAGTATTAAAATACCGAAAAGACGCAAAAGTAAACAATTTTTTATTTCAATATATATCTACTTTCCGATCTACTAAGCGTCGACATGTTTAAATGTTATATCGAAACTTACCAAAGTCGGCAAGAGAAATTACGAGAAAGAGAGAGATATTACTTCGATATTATAGATATAGGCAGAGCGGTAGCCTGGTGGCCAAGGTGCTTGGCTACCAAACCAGAGATGTTATAGATTATCGAAACTTATCTCATTCTGGATCGAAGTCTTAGTTCTAATATGGAATATTGATTATACCAAAGGAATCTGGGAAAGTAAAAGTTGGAAGAAACTGGCCGCTCTATTCTCATTAGTGCCGTTGGGCTTAGTACATTATGGAAAAAAGCTTAACTTCGCAATCCTTATAACTTATCAAGGCCGTGGGACTTACTTTACTTATTACATACGCATTCATTTTACGCTATTACGGATTCTACTTAATTGCATGAGTGGCGGTATGGCAATTCTTGCATTACTACGTGGACTATGCAAAGTATAATACCACTCCAGTTCTGCACAAAAAGAAAAAAGCAGTCGCATCTTCAATTATCGCGAGTTTCATCGTCACTAATTATACGACAACTATAATTCTATAAAGTGTTTTTTTTACAAACATGTTTTCCAAACGGATAAAATTATATAAGCAATACATTGATTACAAAAACAATTAATATGTTCGAATTACTACACAGACATGTTTGATACTGCTCCATAATCATGGTGATCAAATTCATCATGATTATGGTGTCCCCGAAACATGTCCGTGTAATAATTTTAATATACTAATTGTTAGTCTATTACTTATATCATTTTATTTTTTTTAACTATAATTCTGCTGGAAAATTGTTAGCTATCATTAAAAAAACAGTGTGATGATCGTCTTTAACATTAAATATCTTTTTAATTTCACGTCGGTACTACACAAATAGAAATATGTAAGAAAAAAAAAAGGAACTAATCGCTTATTTAAAAAAGTACCAACATGACTCGCATAAAAATTTTGAACCGAAAGAATTAAAAATTATTTACATTTAAAGCCCGAAGAAGTTGACAGCAAGCGGATGGACATAGTTTTTTAAATAAATGGTGCGAGGAAAACAGGGACGAAAAAATGAAACAGAGATTATTATAGTGATCAAAGGAAAAGAAAAATTAATGATAAAACTGCGTTGACTTTAACGAGGGTACAAATTTACGGCCAAAGTCGCGGGAAACCGCTATAAAACGTACATATAATATTAAATTTCTGAATTAATCACGTATAAATACTTCTTTGTAATAATATTCATTACTTTTTTTAAAACATTTAGCGATACGTCGTGTAATGTACTATTAAAGAAAATTGGTTTCATTATCTTCAAGCTAATATTAAAATTATCCTAATTCATTTTCTGTATTAATATAAATCATCGTAAAACAGAAAATTTAATTGTAAATAAAGAAATGCGCGAGTCTTATACTCCGTATTCGTGGTAATAATGATTAAAGTTAATATAAACTTTAATTATTATTAATAAATATGACTTCGAAACATGACGGTTTTTATGTTATTGTTTTTTTTTTTTTTTTGCGGATCACAAGAAAATTTTAGAACTTCAAATTACAGGAATACCTGCAATATATGTGTAGGTACACAGAGATCTTAGATCTTAGCTAACGGTTGTGGTTTGCTGTCGTGAACTAAGAATATCTTAATTAATTATTTTGTGAAAATTCCGTTATCCCGATCTTCTTTCTTCTCTCATCACCATTACCGTGTGTACGCAGTGTGTTTCATTCCTTCAAAAACAGAGATAAATAAAAAAATAAAAAACTTCCGTTTACGTTATTTTTCTGGTTTTGGTCGATAGTTGACCACTTTTTATTCACTTTTAGTTTCCAAGCGAAAATTACTATTTGTTCTTTGCAAGACGAAGGTGGGGATTTTTTTTTTTTTATTATCGTCTACATTTACGGCAACCGTAGGATGACAAATAATTTTCAATTGATGACATCATGGTTTAGGTGTTCTTTTTTTTTTTGTTTTTCTTACGGATTTTTCAACGAGGACATTAACCGAAGAAATAGAAAGAACAAGAAAATAAAGTTATATTCTTCGAAATAATGCGAGGGCAGGAATTCAAGAGGAAAGCACATTCAAATAAAACATGATATCATGAAGACAATAATTAGAAAGGGATTGAAAAGGACAAAATTCCGATGAAAAGCGAGAAAATTATACGCGAAGAAGGCTATGATTAAAGCGAAAACGACAAATACAAAATGGACGGAAAGGAAAAAGTGGCTAAATAAAGAGGAAAAAGGGTGGCAACATTAGAAAATGAAAAAGAATAGTTGAGCCAGGCTTCAGATAGTCGTAAAAAATTTCGATTACACCGCGCAAGGTAATTAGGCTACTATGAGGAAATATGGTGACAAATGGTTCCTCTTTAAACATTTTTACGTTGTTTTTTGTTTTTTTTTCTCGTACCTGGCTATTTTATCGACGTTTCTTCGCACCGTGTTATTTTTAGAACATTTCCATTTTTTCGCCATATTTCTTACTTGTGGTGAATCTGGATAATGTGCTCGAATTTTTATTGTTTGACTTTCTAATTCGTTCATGATGTGTTTTTTGTGTTCGCGAAGCAATTAAATAATCCGCGGTACTGTAACGCGGAACATTTTTAATACTTCGAAAGTTTTAGCATGATTGTACTTACAATGTCTCTAATATTTCCCTGTAAACGTATTTTCCGGTTCCTGATTCCTTATGCGTTATTAATGCGAAACCATTTTCGCAAGTTTTCGAACAAATCATTTTTTCTCTCACTTCGTTTCTCTCCAATGTTCCCCTTGTACGATTGATCATAGTAGCGCGAATTTTTCCACAACTTTAGCGGCCAAGATATGCATCCCTTTTAAATTTGGCAGTATTTCTTATTTGGAGATCTTATCAATCTTATATATATATATATATATATATATATGGAAAATGTCTACAATTTATTTACCATAATAATGCAGTAACCTAGAATTAGAGAAGGATACTTTTTTATTATCAATATAAACTTTCACAGTATTCTACGGAGAAAATTTCGAAAATTCATGCTTAGCCATCAAACTGGGGAATTAAAATATTTTCACTCTACAAATTTTTACCAAGTTTTAGTACGGTTTTCGAGTCTCAAAAACTTTTTTTAAGGAACTCATATCACCCGTGGTGTTCAAACTTCAGATGCTCTGTATTTACTGGTGATGAAAAGGCCCAAAAGGATACATATCCGCTGATCTGTATGCCGCAGCTGAGTTGATCATGTAACCCCGACTACAGTTCTAGGTACTTATCCACAACCCCGACTTAGCAAATACAAATAGAATCGATAAGTGTTATACGGATCGAGAATGACACAGTTCCGCTAAAGAAGCTAAAATACTATAAACCTTGCATAGAACCTAAAATATAAACCTCGTATAAAAGCTAAAAAATATTATAAACCTTATATAAAAGCTAAAATATTATAAACCTTGAACAGAGAAGAATAGGTCGTCTGTCCTTTTCTGCGTTTTCTAATAATAGGGAATGAATATCTGAACAGAAATGTGCTAGATCAGCTAGAAAAATGAAAAATGAAAACATTAGAATAACTAGAAAGAAAAACGTTATCGTTTTTTCTGCAGTCACAACTCTCTGCATGATTATAATCCTACATTAACTATTTTGCATCTCTCTTTTTGAAAACACACGTAATCTAATCTAACACTGGTAAACAGTGCGTCGACAACCAGCGCAAATAATTCCTAATTTTTAAGTCTACCGTGTACATAAACACCGAATCCATATCAGTGTCCGATATGACTATACCTATCTGAGATGTCGTTCTCGAACCTGTGATTCAGTTCCTGATCCATATCCGAAGAAATTATGAACATCATTAGTTTTTAATAAATTGTTAATATTTTTATTACTAAAATTGTTTTTCGATGGTTTTTTTGTTGTTTTTTTTTTTTTTTTTGGCATATTCATTTAGTACCGATTTTTAATTTTGTAATTTAAATGTTTAAAAAATATCGGTTAATTTTGAAGTCACATCAACAATTTGTAATGAGCTGCCGCAAAATATATTCACAAACATGCATCTTATTCACTAGAAAAGCATACGGTGTTCAGAATCATACACATTGCCATCATATCATTGTTGTTTCCGGCGATATATTTAATTAACCTATAAAAAATAACCAGACCGACTAACAATGATGTATTGCTCATTGACAAATTGATATGTACCAAATCAAAAATAAACCCTCCTTCGCAAAAAAAAAAAAAATAAACCAAAAAAAATTATTTGATTTGTATAGTTCAGTTCAATGATTCGGTTTATTACTCTACTTATAACGTCTTCACAAATTAAGTATATTATCGTGTCACGATAATAATGAAAACGAAACAGGGAAATATTTTGCAGAATAAACAACTTTTGAGAACAAGAAAAGAGAACGATTATTTCAGCTGATTCTGGATGCTGCGATCAAAAGTTTACCAGTTCTGTCCGTAAAATAACCCGGTTAAATGGAACAGTACAACAGGTTGTATGTATAGCTAGAAACTTAGTGTCTCCAGAGCTGACAGGTCCGTGTAACGAAAATAGTATTCGTTTTCTGAATTTTTTGAAGACTAAGCTTGCGAATATTGAAGAGAACAAAATTACCATCCGGAAAAAATTGGAAATGGTGGTGAGAATAATGTATACTTCGGTTCAGCTCAAATTATGCGCTGAATATAAAAGACGCGATAAAGAAGTCCGACCAAAAATTACCCGCCATCAAAACCCGTCGGATTACTGTTGTAACGGCCGCTGTTGAACCATCGTTTTCCTTGCATCATTGACCGTATTGAAAATTTTGCGGAATTGTAATTCCAGCTCGACAAATCGGATGCATATCAACCGTGAACGTATGAGTTGCGCGGAACAAAAGATTTTCCGGTTCACGACCTTCGCCGATACTTGCGCCGTATTTATTTAAAGAACATTTTGCCAATGGAATAAAAAATTAAATTAAACTAAACCAATTCTAACTTAATTTTATACAATACGATGCCATGATTTGCCGCTGACCATTTAAATCAGCTGTTTAACGGTTGGATAAGAAAGCAGCTTGAACTTTATCACTTGGCTATGGAAAAACGATGAAAAAGTAGCTTTTAAAGTATTGCATGAGCCGACTAGCATGGGAGTTGAATAAACGATTTAAAGCTGTAATAATCCGAACCGAAGATATATTTTGTCAGTCTGACATTTATGATTTCTCTTACCGCTTAGATAATCAGGTGCAACTAACGATACACATTTAAATTGGCATGCCTGGACTACAATTTACAAACTGTTAATAAAAAATACATGTTACAAAAAAAAAAAAAAAGAAAGTTGAAATATTAGAATCGAGGAAACAGAGATATGATGCTTGAAAACATATTTGATACTTTCTGAGCTGTGCATATACATATATATATAAAACTCGGGCCTTCGGTACTCGGAAGGGGGCAAGCCCCCTTCATCGCTAGGTCTAGTTCTTCTATAATTTTTATAGAAGGGTAAACTTTTTCATTGGTTACGCCGTTTTTAACTTTAATTACATAAAATTAAGACACTTTTTTGTTACATATTTCGTTACATATTTCGTTACATATTTCGTTACATATTTCGTTACATATTTCGTTACATATTTCGTTACATAAAATTGTGACTAGGACCAATTTCGTGACAGGACTCCTTTTCTGATGACCCCTGGCGTACAAATGGCATAACCATTAATATATATATAAGTGCCATTGGGCTTAGTACATTGTGAACCTTAACTTCAAAATCCCCGACGCCCTGACAAGGGTATGAGATTTGCTTTACTTTACTTTATATATGTGCATAGAAAAGCTCGATTTTTTAGACCTCGCTTAGGAAAGACTGTCCAAGACACTAGTCTTCTATAATTTTTAAGAAGAGTCGATTTTAGTTGACCATATCATTTTTCGTTAAATGACATTCAGTAAGCGTGTGCAAAAACGGTTAAAGTTTTCATTTCGGGTTTTTCGAGGACATACAAACTCGATTTCCGCGGTTTGTCCTCCTTTTCTCTGCGGGCAAAGAAATAAAAGTTAAAAAACAAGATGAACGTTAAACATACTTTACATGTTATATAACTCTATATAATCACCTTTAAAAAACAACGGTAAGATTGCTTGTTTTCCGGTTGCGCATTTATTCGCAGCATGTGGCTTAGGCAAAGAATAAGACATCTACTCGTAATTATGAGCCTTAGAACTCGAAGAAATGACTAAATTAGTTTGACATTCAAACGAAACGTAGTTAGGATCACAAGACCATATCTAGAGTGAAAAGAACATCACACTTGAAGAGACCAATGATCGAAATAAAGTCGATGCGAGAGCGAAATTGCAAAGGGAAATGGTGTAAGAAAGAAAGAAGAACTGGAAAGCAAAACTAGAATTTTAAAATTATTTGTCGAACGATTTTGAAGACAGGTGAAAAGTTAAAGAAAGAGAAATTCAGGGGAAGAAAAAAAAACTATTTAAGCAAATAGGTGAAGAGGAAGAGAAAAAGGAGAACACAGGAGGAAAAAATTGCATCAAATGAAAGTCGAAGAAGGTGAAAAATGAAGGAATCGAAGAATTTAAAATAGGTTGGATGGTGGTAGGCAAAAGCAAACGAAAAATAATAAACAGGAAGGTTTACGCGGCGATGCTGAAATAAAAAATTGGTAATAAACCTTTAAATTTATTTCATTACGAATATATTGAAAATCAATACTTGCAAATAATAATAGATGACAATTTAAAGTTTTGTCAAGTGTATAAATAATAAAATAAATTTATAGTTGTATTTTTAATAAATTGAAGCTAAGGGCGCAATAAATTATAAAAATAGTAATACACAAAGCTGTAATATTATTGAATAAGTTTATTATATATATATATATATATATATATATATATATATATATATATATATATATAACAGCGACATATTGAAAATACAGTGATTTCAAAATTTTTTTGATTATTGCCAGAATTACAGAAAACGGTGAGCTATTAAAATTTTAAAATCGATTACATTCACAGATTTCTCTGAAGGAATAAGTTTCGGAGTTCCCTTTCCTTATATACATCGTTTTTTAAATACATTTTAATAAAATACGATGAATATTATATCGCTCAAAAAAAAATTTTAAACTGGGAAAATAAGACTATAATTATTATAATTATAAAACGCTATTAATATAGCGAAATACTAAGAAATAATCGGTATTATATACTTATCACCCGTGCAGCGCTCATAAAAATGAAATATTTCACAGGTATTTTTACAATGCCGAGAAAATAACTGCGTGGAAAATTTCTTTTCAGACTGAGAATTTTATTGAAAACGAATTTTGCTATTAAACGGTGGTGAATTTTTTGGAAAAATTGGTAATTTTGTCTGACTGGAACCGAGTAAAAGTAGTTGAGAACATTATTTAGGACTGAAAGCTGATTGGCGTATTTCAAAAAATGACGCAGCTTTATTCGCTATCCGTAGAAAAAGTAACTTTAGTAGTATTTGTTTCACTCGTAACATGTCGATCCGCATTAAATGCAAATAAACAAATTGCACAACTTACCTAATTAATTCGATACGGTAAACAGAGTACTAGTATTTTCTCACGGAACCTGTAAATGAGAAGCGTATCTTATTAATCTCCGCATCGAGTACAATTAAGCCAGCTACTCAAATAATTAACAAGATTAGATACGACGAAACTCACTTCGAATATAAAAATCACTGCAAACCATCTTTCTGCTTTCCGATTCTAGACATACATGCAACAGACGTTTCCATAAAGTCATCGCTAAAAACGAATGGTCAAAAGGCATTACTGTTACAGACTACGCGACGAATACAGAAATCTGAAATATATGACGAAATCTGCTTCGTAAAGTGGGGTAATTGCTAACTTTGGGCGGTATTTCCTTTTTGGTTTATTACGCTTGACTCTGGCGCTGCTGTCATCGACAGCATGACACATATAATGAATCGGTTAGATGGGGAGAACTTGCTTTGTAAATTATTTTTTAATCCGATTTTTTTGGTGTTTCTTTCAGTGATAAAAACACCTACACGTGCTTGAACTTTTCTGTCATCTGCTAAATTTTTATGAAATTTCGCTATTCCATTCAATTGCCCGGCCAAACCCAAAAAAAAAAAAAAAAAAAATTTAATAACACGAGCGCTTTTGGAGAACAATTCTTAGCCCCTCACCAAAAGGCAACTGGCATTAATACATTTCTGAAAATGTATCTGCAAACTGTATTTTTAATTTGTTAGCCTGGCTCCAAATGAGACTGCCTGATCTGACTTAATTTCTTTAAAGTCTATCATAAATTATCCCCAAATTCAATAACTAAACGATCATCGCTTTCGATGAAACTCCGTCAAGTCTTTGAACTTCAAGAAAAGAATTATCGCGATTATATAAATTAAAAATTTGACTCGATTCGTGGGAACAGCGCAACTCTCCACTCAGCTGGACCGCCCTACTTACTGCATTCCATTTTTCCTTCCTACGATGGCTGTATCTCTTCCGATAGTTTTTTCTTCTTACGTGTTTTCGGCGGATAATAGATAAACTTACTTTTCATTCAACTACATAAAACTCATTTGAATCGGAATATGCGCGTAACGGTCCCTTCATTGAGGCAGATTACCCTACGTATTTTACAGAAAAATGCTAATGCAGACGATAACCGTTCGGAATGTTCGTTGAACATTTATCAAACTGCACAAACTAAAAAATTTTGCTAGAACAAGTGTCCGAGGTTTCCAATAAACCGGTTTATTCCAGCAATGAGACTGTACGGAAAGACAACTGGGCACGGAACAGTTTTCTGGTAAATTTTTCCGTTGTAGAATTGTTGTCAACACTCTTTCAACCAGCAGTACTTGCCAACCTTTGCACTAACACAGCGATAAAGTTTTGAAACGGTTGAACGTCTATTCGCGAATTATTCGAAATTTATGTAGCATTAGTTGCAAGTGGAACATGATCTGAGCGTATGGCTTCATCCTAGGCTGATGCTCTTTGCATTATAAGCTCTTGTTAAAATTTGTAGATTCCGTTACGGTGAAAATCAAAATTTAGCCAACAGTTTAAATCGCTCGGCCGGCGCTTCTTGCTGCAATGCCGGTAAAAAGAGACAGAAACAAAAACGAGTGGAACAGTTTGTTCTCATTTTTACCTATAATCAACTTTGTAGCGCGGTCGCATAATAGGTTTCGTTTGCATACATCATTTTTTATTATACCTGCCAGAGGAAACCGGCTACCGCGATTAGCCGCGCACCGTCTATGACCTGCGAGCAAAGCGATAAAGTCACCGCCATATGGTAAATGACCTGTGAACCGACTGCGAAGCTGGCTTCTCTTGGCGACCACGGTAACTCATGCTGATGTTAGATAACAATGTTCAAAGCGAACCGTGATACTATCTGCTAGTTGTGAAGCATTTATTTAATGATTACATATTCCATATATTCTCTCGGTCGCCGTATCGCCTATGATTTATCAGCCGCCCGTACACTACAGACGGAACGATACGTAATAAAAGACTTCCCCTATTCGCCTATCGGAAAGCCAGTGTGTCCGTCCGGCTTGTTCCAGCTATTGTCATAAACATCTCCTAAGTTTAATGAAACTCACCTCGATTGTAGCAAATTCATTTCATTTACGAAACTAGCCGATAGACCAAAATGCTTGTACAGCATATCACTCTAATCGGAAACCGAAATCGGCCAGTAGACCTGTAAGCCGATAAATGGTATCGTACTTTTGGATGAGCGTGTCGGACAAGGAGGAATAACTTTGCCCGCTTGTCCTTGATAACCGAAACGAAAAAAAAAAAAAAAAAAACAACTCTTTTTTCCTTTAAATAGACGCGTGAAATAACTTTGTGCGAAGTTCGCTGTTTGACGTAATAATGCTTCAAAGGAGAGAGCGACTAATATCTTTGGTAAATCGCCAGGGGAAACAAAATTATCCCCGTTGTTGATGTTCTGGTACACAAACGCGTACACAATAAACGAGAATCGCAAACGATTATTATTTTTAATAATCCTTACGCGATTATTTTCTGCGCGATGATATTATTCTTCACGGGAAATGGTAGATTTGATTCAAAAAGTCGACACTGGAAATGTACTATAAAAAACAAAAAAACTGTTGTTTAAACTATACCCTGAATTTTTCGCCATTAATTCAGAATTTTTAATAGATTTCCGCTGGAATATTTTACAAGAAATAAGTATTATTGGCAAAATCGAGGAAAATTGGATTATCAGGTGGATTTTGACTGACGAAGCTATTTCGGTCACACAGTTTTCTCTAGCTGCGTGGCTGCACGTCTCGAACATCGAATTTTTAGGCGTTATTCAGCTGAAATGATTACAAGTGTGCAAAAAATTACTCATTCAGCTGTAACGGCCGCGAGGAATATCATTCACTGGACTGC
The DNA here is from genome assembly GCA_039619475.1 of Icerya purchasi. Taxonomy (NCBI): domain Eukaryota; kingdom Metazoa; phylum Arthropoda; class Insecta; order Hemiptera; family Monophlebidae; genus Icerya; species Icerya purchasi. Next base: position 288,575,552 of record CM077116.1, read on the forward strand.
TTATGACTGTCAATACACAGTTCCGAAGACTATTGGAGATGCATGTGTCTGTAGAATTCACATTCGCCTGCTGCCCTTATTAAATCTCGTCGAATGATCATTAGCTGGAATTCAAAATTCAACGAGAATAATTTCTCCAGGGAAAGTGAAGAGTTCGATGCCAAGCGTAAAACAAAATATGCACTGATAAAAGCGCTCCCGTTTATTAAAGCGGAGCATTTTTCGAACTAATTGAAAAATTTCCATATTTATCGATCAATATAAAACTGAAACTGTGATTTACTTTGCAAGTCTCCTTCATAAACTAAGAGACCAGTGTGATTTTTGCACGACAACGTCCCCGATAAGCAACCGGCGACATCCTTTGTGTTCCAGAAATCACATTATCCATCTACTATTTCTATCGGATAATTATAGTCAGTCTTCTCACGTTGACGGCTCTGGTCATGTCAAGTAATAATGCTCTTTCGGAAAAATAATAAATGTCACCCGAAAAGTTAATATTTGCATATAACTTTTTTAATGCGATTGAATATAAAGTCATAGTTGAGTTTTTATGTATTATCAGAAGTGACTTAAATACCCATGCTTAAACAATTAAAAAAGATAGGATTATTTGTGCTCTTTTTTCTTTTTTTTTAAATATACGTATGTATTTATTTTTAATTACATCGATCTTTTTCGTCAAGCAACTTGTCGACGAAATGCAATTAATACGTTCGAACATTATAACCTTATAATTGAATACATATATCCCGCTGTAATCTCTACTACCTACATCTTAATCTATTTTCGTACTTACCGGTATAACTGTAATCTTTATTTTCTTTTAATTAGTAATCTACGTGCTTTTGTACTTTTTTTTTTATGGCGCACCCTTTTACTTTATGTTTATTATTTTCTTTTGCATTTTCTTCTTCCTGTGAAGCCATTCCTTTATTTGTACGGAATACTAATAAGATGGTTCAGAAACGATAAAAATCTCCCAATTAAAATACGCAATAGTTCCTTATTAATTTCGAAATTTGATCATAATTAAAATTCTTTTCAAAACCATATCCATAACTATAAGATAATGGATTACATTAGGCAGGAAAAAACGCAAGAAGAACCATCAAGAATAAATAATACGGAATTTAAAAAGAACTCGAAAATCACTCTTAAAAAATTCATAACTCATCACCAGGTAACTCTTTAAAAATAAAATTCGAAATTTATGACAAAACGCAAAAGCCCTTTGATAAAATCAAAAAAATTACGATTAAAAAATAATTTAAACCACTCACTCTTTAGGTCAAAAACAGCAAAAAAAAGTGATGTTCACGTAAGTAATAGTCCGAGTAAAAATGTTTTGGAAACCAAATTTCAAACATATGCATAGAAGACTGCTTTACAGGAAAAATATAGTCCGAGCTTACAACTTTAAAATTAAGCCTTCGGGGCGCCGAAAACTCGAAATTCTTTGGAAAAAAATATTTTTTTCCCGAGAGTGTAATATATTAATGGAAAAATTGCTTTTTGTCGTATTTCATTTTCTTAACGAAACTTTCAAAGATGGCAAAAATTTCAAAAAATCGCAAAAGGACGTGCTATTTTCTCTTTGCGGCGGGAATAATCAGATTTATTTGTGTTGAATTTATTATTACGTAAACATAAATATTATGAGTATCGTTAACTTAACATACGGAATCCTTAGCGCATGAAACATCGTGCTTGACTGAACTTGTTAATATCTGAATTTTATGCCATCTTCGTCAGCTAGAAATGCAGTTTGTTCTAGCGGAATTTTTTTTCATGCGGCAATTTTTTTGGCCTATCATTCAGAATTCTTAATATGTATGATCTTACTAACATGCGACATCGTACATTTCCGCATCAATCGCTTTCTATGAAGCGCTATAAAAACTTAGCGTTTCCAATTTTCAAAGTTCTATATTCCGTTTGGGTCCGTAACATTGCGTGCCATTGTGGCCTTCCCCAAGTTTTTAGTGTGTCAACTGTTCCTTGAACTCTGCTCGACATTTCTATTCCTGTTTGCACATCGTACACTTCCGCACCGTATTCACTCTGGCTAGATAACGCATCTTCTCTAAACCGGGTCATTCTATTCCAAACGTTGACGAAAAAAACCGAAATACCTTACTAAAATTCAGTCATTCACCGGCTTATACTCTGTTAAGAAGTGTGTTGCTCCCCTTACGAGATAAATGCAACACCGTTTTCAGACAAGGCGTCACTAGCCAAGCGTAGCATAAACTCGCCATTATCTGTAGCCGGCTTGTCTAGCGTCCTTTTAGTGCGTTTCACAGACGCGCGAAAAGTTTCGCACCATGTTCTTTCGCCTCTTCAATAATTGTAGTTTCCGGCCGGTTTTCAAGCCTCTTCCAATATTTACACATTCTTAAACGCTCAATATTGTTGTTGAAAATATTGTTGTTGAAAATATTGTTGTTGAAAATATTGTTGTTGAAAATATTGTTGTTGAAAATATTGTTGTTGAAAATATTGTTGTTGAAAATATTGTTGTTGAAAATATTGTTGTTGAAAATATTGTTGTTGAAAATATTGTTGTTGAAAATATTGTTGTTGAAAATATTGTTGTTGAAAATATTGTTGTTGAAAATATTGTTGTTGAAAATATTGTTGTTGAAAATATTGTTGTTGAAAATATTGTTGTTGAAAATATTGTTGTTGAAAATATTGTTGTTGAAAATATTGTTGTTGAAAATATTGTCGTTGAAAACTGAGATTTACGGAAATGCGCCTAATTCTGTTCAAAGTCAAAAACTTTTGAGAAATTATTGCAGCCATCTGTTCTGTGCTCTTTTTGGTTACACTTAAAGTTCATCGCATGCGATGAAGATGCGGTAAATTTTATTGCCGTTGTGTGAGAGAAAGAATGATTGTTTTTTTTTATTCATGTATAAACTTGTTGTCATCAAAATTTATAACGTGTGACAATTTAAGGGATCTGTTCTAAGAAGTGATATCGATGGTGATGATAAATGCGACTTAAGAACATTTAAGTAGACTTCTAAGGTTTTTTTTTTTTTTTGGTTTCTTTTGCAATCGTCAGTGAAACGTAAGAAAATATTAATTTAGATTATTTCAGTTGTGGTTTGTGTGATTTAATAAAATAGGAATCGAGTTTTTACCATATCATTATAAATTTTTTCAGGATTTCACTGTTGTCGATGCAATAAACTGGAGGGCATTTATAAAAATGTATTTTTTCAATATTTTATATACACAACCAGTTTAAAACATTGTTAGATTTTCCAGACAAAAAAAAAAAAAAGAAATCTTTTTGCTCTGCACAATCATGAACGCGGCTTAATAAATAAATATTGAATTTATTTTTGAAAAAAAATTCTATTTAAGGGATAACTTTTTCATCGTATTTTTTTTTATAGACTCGTCCACTATGAAAATTAACTTAGCGTAAACAAAATTCATTTTATAACAGTGGAGAAAGTCATTGAACCTTCGGATAACTCTTTACGGCTCGCTAAGCGCTGTGTTCTATATAGCTTTGGTGCTTGATTGCTCTAACTGCTTTTCATGTTTCTTCTTCCTTAATTATTTGTAGGCTGATTCCTTTGTCCGTTGGTACTGTGAGCTCTGTAATTGCAGATGTGGCCATGGTATGAGACAGCTGACTTCTTTTTCTGTTACCTTCGGCAATGTCATTCCTTCTCTGTTCAGGATGCATATTTTTGGCATATATCGAAGTTGATTGTCATTGGTTGTCCATGTTGGTATAGCGTTTTTTGTCAGATTCCATTCCTTTTAAAACTCCTAATTGCTTCCATTTACACGTATTGATGGGTAATCGTCTATTATTGGCAAGACCGGGGAAAAACCCAAACAAGAAATAGAAAAAAAAACTCAGCGTAAATGAAATTTTTGTGTATTTTTCAGCGTACGGCAGTAGTTGCTATTCTAGCTGAACGAAAGACCACTGGCTAACTAATTACGCTACGGACAGTTGTCTTAGCGACCGCTAATCGATTCGAGTCTCGTGAGATTATCGTTTTTTCGATGTCATGTATTAATGCTGACCATACATCTCTTGTTGAAGCCTAGTTCTTTTATTCAAAAACATGGCGGGTACTCTTGTTTGTTTTCTCCCGACTTTAGTTATTCCTTCTACAGTTAATTTTTCTAGGTCGTCTCATCATATTACATTGATCAAAATCCACATGCGAGTAGCGCCCTGAAATTGCGTCTTCGGGCGGATTTCGTGCATCTAACACAGATATAGGTTTATTCTTTGTCTAGAAAATCTGTTTTATTCTTTTCTAAAAAAATATCTTGAAAGCATGACTCTGTTAGACGTCGGGGTAGTCTTTAGCACGTATCATTCTGAGACGTGCATAAGAACAAGACCAGTGTATTTTTCACAAGATTTTGTGCTAATATTTGTGACTTGAGCAAACTTTCATTATCAGTGCTAGTTCGTTATTGCTTTGTACTATCCGTCTTATGATTTCATTTATCGTCCCTCCATCACTATTGCAGAGGTTATCGTGCTATCATTTCCGTAATTTTTGCTCGCTCTTTCTGATCCATTTTTTTTTTTTTTTTTTTGTACGCGCTCCCAGGTAAAAAGTTAACAAACAGCAAACGTTCGTCGACAAGCGATTGCAAATAGCGATTATTTCTCTTACTTGACTTACTGCACGAGTCTCGCTAAACATTTTTTCTTCCTTCTTCTTCCTAAAAATAATATCACGCGAATATTAATTCATCTCTATTAAGTAGCGCTCTAATGATTTAACTTCCGACCATAGGAAGAAGAAAACAAAAAAAGGAAAAGGAAAAAATAACGCCAACTCCGCAATTATGGCAAAAAGTAACTATCATAGATATTGCAATTAGGACGAACGAGTGTCAATAATCCGTGTAAATTATCTTTAGCATGGCGCACACTTAGAATCGACAATGGCCGAATAAGCGGTTGTCTTTGTCTGTTCAGCCTTAAAGATGTTTTAGTTCACTGATTTCAGACATAAAAATACCGGCTACCACAGGTGCTACAGCTAACGCGAATAGGAAGTTAGCTATAGAGTTGCATTATTGCTTTATAAATAAATAAAAATAATAATTAAAATTGTTTTAATTATTATTTACATTTTAATGGTTAACACACGTAACATGAACACCTACAAATTTTATCGAAACAAAATTGTACAAATTGCAATTGGCTAGCAATTTTATTCCAAACTTCTTCCCGTTATATTATTACACAGAATTTAATACCATTAGATCCCCTCTCATCGAACCATTTTTACGCGCTGTTCGTAGGAAACCCTATTGGAGTTGGAGCCTCTTTCATTCTTCTGCGCATCAATTCCTTCGAATCTTTTCGTATTCTTCTTTTCTGTCCCATCTTGCCATCCTGAGTTCTATTTTGTATATCTTTTCTCAACGTTCCTTTTCCAACTATTCGATTATGTCCGACTTCATGAGCACTCTCTAAGTTGTTTCCTTCCACACACATATATATATATATATATATATTCCCCACCCTCTTTTGCAATATTTATTATCCTTCACATATGTTTCTTTATCTACAGTCTTTTCGAACTGCATTCTATTCAGGCCGTATGAGTGTAAGGTAGTGGCCGTGAAATATTCGTTGGCTCAGACTGATGCATTCTCTAATTTCCATTGTTTTTAAATTTCAGTTTTTAACTGTCTCCCATGTGCGAAGTATTCTATACTAAAATCCGTGTTCATCTATATTTCTTCCTTTTCCTAGTTTAATGATTTACCTTCACTCGGAGACCGTTCCGTTGTTGTCTCTGTTATTCATTTACGTCTTGATCATACTTCGCTGCTTTTTTCACGTTTCAGTTTTAACGCGGATCTCAAACTACCCCGTCCTCATTCGGATGACGAAGCTAAACCATATTTACTTTGAATATCCTTTCGCCTCAACTGAGCGCGCCATTCTCTATTCTAATTTGTTATTTCCCCTAGAGCTTTTTAATTCATACAGCGCATCTTCTTATTTATTCTCACCTTGATGTTTGCCCGAGTTCTTAATTTTGCTTCATTTTGCCAGTTTCCGACATCAGTAAGTGACCCTTCCTCCCCGTTATAATTACTACTAAGCGGAGGTCCCATATTGACCTGCTCAAAAAAAAAAAAAATCTTAACGAACATTAAATTACTTCGCAGCATTCTATTAGGCGTGGTTGAATTGTAAATTTGGTTGAATAAATTAATTTATCATTTTAATTCACTTGCAAATTTTCTACGGTATTTAACAAAACTCTTTACCGTCATTGTTTAAGAGATATTAATAATTCTGAAATTTAATTTCAAAAGCTGTCACGGAGGAAGGCGTCCTACGTCAACACGTTAAGCAGAACACGTCTTAAAAGTTGCCCTTAAAAAAAAAAAACAATTAAAAAAAGCCGTTTCATTATTATCTCTCATAAATCGTTTTTCGTAAATTTTATTTCCTAATAAAATAATGTCGGGATGGTTTGCATAACAATTTTATTCTATTCATTAAGTATACAATTTTCAAAAGAATTTATTTACCTATAAAATAGACGTATATTTTTTTGGGGTAAAACTATTACATCGATGACCAGGTGTTCGTATTGTGTTCAATAACTCGCATTAATTTATTAATCATTTTCTCGTAATTACCGACTTTAATAAAATATGAAAAATATTCGCTTTAAAATTCAGGTGGCAATTAACGTATTTATTATTAAAAGTATACACAGTAATTAGAATGATAATAATATTACGAAAATTCGAAATAGATTTCTGCTTATTATTAAAGTAGAACGAAGTAATAAACTAGCTTTTTTTCATTTTTCAATAATCTTGTTCAACATTTTGTAATTAACGGTATATAATGGTATCTGAACTAAAAGAAAAAGTAAAAAGTAATGGAGTTTCCGGAGGGATCTCCAAATTCCTGCGAAGTATTCAGAACTAGACGAGAATAGATTGAACGCGAACACCTAATAATGATAACAATGACGCTTTTGTCATTAGTGTAATGCGTACAAAGTAGAGAACATGCTAGAGGGGTAAGAGACTGTAAGCTTTTTTGTTAAGTATCGAACTTGTAGTAGATGTGTTCCTCCATAAATGAACGTTTCGTCTGTCTATAGCGTGTATCCTACTGCTTGTCGCCTTGCAGCAACCTTGCTTAGGGGAAATTAATGCGTCCGCATTTAGAGCGAAGTACGTTGTGAAATGGTAAATGAAAGTTGAAATTCACTTTTACGGATGACGACAATATTTTAGGGCAGCCTGGAAATAATGACGTAAGCGTGATTTCGGTTACACACACCATCGAAAAGTAGAAAAAATATACACTACATTACTGAATCTCCAGCGTACATTAAAATCTGTCGCCAAGTTACCAGAGCATTTATTACGGCTACTTGACAACACTTCAAGCGAAGCATTGTAAACTTAAGAGGGTTCGACAAAAACTGAATAAATCGAAAATGTGCGAAATAACGCTTCTCTAAAGTGTATCCAAAAAAATAATCAAAAAACAAAATATATGTAAATGAAAATCCAACACGCAATCGTTACATTTTTTATTACAACACCAGCAATAGAAGATAATGTGACGGGAAATTAATAGAAATTCGTGATCTGCGAATAAATATGCGAAGTGGTAATGTGTCGCGATAAAATAAGATTACAACGTGGCGGAAGTGGAAGTTTAAAATTAAAACGTGCGGTTAGACGAGTTCGTAAACGGGAAACTGTGACAGTAAAAAGCAAGAACGTGATTAATGATTGAAAACGACAAAAACATAGTTGCTTGTATGTTTTGTTTTTTGTTTTTTTTTTTAAAATTTTATTTTGTTCTAATTTTTGAATAATTTTTCATAAATGTATCTAATGCAAGGCGTGTAAACTCGCGTAATTTCATTAAAATACAGAAATAAACCGGACGCCGGTAATATGAAAATGACAGTTGGCTCTCGAAGTGCGTAAATTCCAAACTTCAAAAAATAATTAATTAAGCAATAACATCGTTACGAAGTATTCATTGGTTTTATTTTGATTTGAATTTAAAAACGTACATATTTACACATACGCATATAAATAAACGCCCCCGGCTGGCTGATCATGATAATTTTATAATAATTGTAAGACAGTAAATTTCACAGAAATAATAATTTTTCATTAGAACGTCGGTTAATTTTCATAATGTCTTTTTTATCTTGATATTATCCTCGACGCGAGTTTGACGTTTTAATACGCATGTATGGAGAATTTTACTCACTGTTGACGTATTGAGTATTAAACTTTTTTCCGGTACCATATTGAAATTAGTATGCAAGCGGATTTTTTTCGAAGTTACTTAATTAATTTTAGTCATTATCTAGTTCTGACAACGGGAAAAAAGCAAGAGAAACGCGTTATTTTTCAGCGTCGGACTGAAAAAAAATTCAGAGGTGTATGCAGACAGAAGACTGCTTTTACACAAGTATTTGTGATTAGTAGCATCTTCGTTTTTGTGTTCGATTTTACCGATAAATATAATGTACTGTTTTTAATTTGAGAGAAAAGTAAAAATTTTAATCTTTGATGGACGATGCATTAAATCGAGTAAAGGCAACATTGCAATACTTTTAAAAAGATGTTTTTACCGAATCGCTATGAAATCGATAAACACTTGATAACCGGTTTAAATGCAAAATCGAAATTGGTGACACTTTTATCGGATTTTAAATCGCGAAATTATTTTGAAGATAAGAGATTTTCGAAACATTTATTAAAGTTTTTCGTTTTCATTAAAAGTGTGAACACTCTCGGTCTGACGAAAAGGAACAAATTCTAGGTATGGTCTTGAAAATGATGTTAAATAGAAATCAACTACCCAAAATAGACAAACGATTTTTTCGTTTGCATCGGCAGAAATATATCACCTCAGCTATTCACATATATAATCGAAATTCCACGCCAAAGAAATGTATTCATAAACAATCACTGAATAACGAGAGTTTTTTTTTTTTTTTAACGTTCAGATTTAGGAAATATTATACTTATTCTTAATATGACTAATCTGCTGTTAGGAAAAGTCAAACAATCGCGCAAATATACAAGCACCTCAAAAAGCTCTATTAAGAATTTCGCAAAATTAAAAGAAATGAAGTGTGACCATTGAAAAGAGGCTCGAAGTAATGAACTAGCCGCTGGGGGTTTCTGTTTCGTCGAGACAAAAATTTCATTAGAGGAAATGCCTCTCTTCATTTCAAAAGCGTATGAATATTATCAAAGAGATGCCGTTACAGATTACGTCGATTACAGTAGTGGAAGGTTTAGAAACGCACTAGTAACAACGGCAAAGACTGATCTAGTGTCTAGATGATTGCATCTCTTTCGGAAGGAAATTTGGAAAATATTATTGGAAAGAAAAGAAAAATCACGAGAAAAAAAAGTACAAACATCGACTTCGCTTCCGTATTGTACAATAACTACGAGATGGAATGGTACCATAAAGGAACTAAGAAAGCAATTGTGACAGAAATTTCAGATTCCTCACTCCCCTAGTTATTGAGAATCACCCTTTTTAATGAAATACAGTTAATTTTTTCTTTTCTCAAGCGCAAGTTGATTGATTTTCTTAATTTTTCACTATGTTCTAGACACATGGGAGAGGGTATCTTAGAAAAAATTAACAACCCTTTCACACCATATTTCACCCTCCAAATGACAATTTCTAACATTGTTTGTGTTTTTTACCAATGAAAATAGTCGAGCGTAAAAATCGAACTGACATTTCTAGATGTATTTTAGACCGCTAAATAACATATCTAAAAAAAAATTCAGGTAGGTCACGGTTAAAATTGGCAGAAACGTAGGATAGGTGAATATTTTATTGAAAATGAAGCTGTTTACGATACAATTTTTTATATTTCACCTATATGCTGCTTATTTCAAAACATGACTATGGATATGAAGCACCGACTCCAATAAGCCCTTTTATGGACCCCTTGTAGCACTCCAACACCTTAGTATTGAGTCGAAACGAGGTAATACAAGTGTACACTATACTCAGGCAAACTCTCAAGTAAGAATGAAAGAAGTCTAATATATGAAAAGAAATTTATTTCAATACCCAGTAAAAGTAAAATCAAAAACTTCGATATATTTGTTTTTCTTCCGTAACCGCACTTTTGAAATTTTAATTTTAAAATTTTAAAACATTTTCTTCAATCACTAACTCAGTTCCGTCGGTATTGAATAGCCGGTTAAGAATTTCAGCCAGTCTCATAATTTTGGACCAGTGTCGGCCATATGCTGAATAATAAATGATAGCTACTGCGGAAGAAAAGGTCGCTATATTCTCATCCGATGAGATGAACTTGAAAATACCTTTTATCTTTCTTAAAAATTTATTACAGATGTAACACTCTGCCTTGTTTCGTCTAGAGCGAGCTCATGATTGAAAATAAAAATTAGACGAAGCGAGGAAAAAACCTGGAATCCCAGATTTTCGGGATGACCAAGAAATGGAAATTTTTTTTTCCGTCAAAGGCTTTCTTATTTAATAAAATCTATCTGGATGGAAAACAAAAATAATAAAAAAAATACGCGATCAAATATTTTTGCATCTCAAAAGACTCCCCTCCCGGCTGGTACCACACAAACAAGATATTTGGTTACCCGTCGCGGAACAATAATGAAAAAAAAAAATACAGGTAAAATCTTGGATCACGCAATCCACGAAATAGTGACAAAAAAAATACCATATAAAAACGTATATTCTTTTTCATTGGTGAAAACCAACTATAATTTACATTTACATAATTATCGAATTAAAAACAAAGAAATCTGATTTTTTGTGCCCCAAAAAGGGACAGACATTACATTTACATAATTATCGAATTAAAAACAAAGAAATCTGATTTTTTGTGCCCCAAAAAGGGAGAGACATTATTTTTCGCGCTTTTTTGAACTTTTCGCCAAGTTCGAAAGATTTGTAAAGAAAATGTAAAGAAAATGTAAAGAAAATGTAAAGAAAATTAAATACGGTTTCGTTCCCAAAGCGATCTTTCCAAGATTATGCCCAAAACAATGGATGAATGCCCAAAAAGAAAAAAATTTTTTTCAAAAATTTCGAGCTGTCGGGGGCTTGAAGGCTTAATTTTAAAGTTGGAAACCTGCATGTCCTAAACCAGAGAAATATACGGGGGGATGCGCATATTTTGAATCTAGTTTAAAGTTTTTATCTATAATACACAAGGCGCAAAAAAGGACACGTCATTTTTCGCGCTTTTTTGACATTTTCGCTATCTTCGAAAGTTTCGTTAAGAAAATGGAATAAAAAGCGACCTTTCCATTAATAATATATTACACGCTAAGAAAAAAAAATATCGAGTTTTCGGCGCTCCGAAGGCTCAATTTTAAAGTTAATGCTCGGCTATATTTTTCCGTCCTCCATGCATATGTTTGAAATACGTTTTGATTTCCTAAACTTTTTTACCCGGATTATCACTTACGTGAACGTCCCTTTTTTTTTTTTTTTTTGCTGTTTTTGATCTAAAGAGTAAGTGGTTTAAATCATTTTTTTATCGTAATTTTTTTTTTTGATTTTATCAAAGGGCTTTTGCGTTTTGTCATAAATTTCAAATTTTACTTTTAAAGGGTTACCTGGTGATGAGTTATGAATTTTTTAAGGGTGATTTTCGAGGTCTTTTTTAATTCCGTATTATGTATTCCTAACGGTTCTTTTGCGTTTTTTCCTGCCTAATGTAATTCATTATCTTATAGTTAAAGATATGGTTTTGAAAAAAATTTTAATTATGATCAAATTTCGAAATTAATAAGTCAAATCGTTTCCGAGCTATTGCGTATTTTAATTGGGAGATTTTTATCGTTTCTGAACCATCTTATTAGTATTCCGTACAAATAAAGGAATGGCTTCACAGGAATAAGAAAATGCAAAAGAAAATAATAAATATAAAGTAAAAGGGTGCGCCATAAAAAAAAAGTAAAAAAGCACGTAGATTACTAATTAAAAGAAAATAAACGAAAATAGATTAATATGTAGGTAGTAGAGATTACAGCGGGATATATGTATTCAATTATAAGGTTATAATGTTCGAACGTATTAATTGCATTTCGTCGACAAGTTGCTTGACGAAAAAGATCGATGTAATTAAAAATAAATACATACGTATATTTAAAAAAAAGAAAAAAGAGCACAAATAATCCTATCTTTTTTAATTGTTTAAGCATGGGTATTTAAGTCACTTCTGATAATACATAAAAACTCAACTATGACTTTATATTCAATCGCATTAAAAAAGTTATATGCAAATATTAACTTTTCGGGTGACATTTATTATTTTTCCGAAAGAGCATTATTACTTGACATGACCAGAGCCGTCAACGTGAGAAGACTGACTATAATTATCCAATAGAAATAGTAGATGGATAATGTGATTTCTGGAACACAAAGGATGTCGTCAATAGTCAAAACTTCCTAAGCAAACCCCCATCCCCTTTATGTACATTAAAAAGTAAACTTACTTTAGGTATTGTAAATCCCAGTGTCTCCTGGCCAGATCCCACCGCTAACCTTAGCACCCTTGCTCTCTTTTACCGAACTATCTGGCAATCCAAATCCATGTCTCAAGGAAGGACTCCAACCCTTGATCCTTCGGCTGTACCGTCAAGTAATCAGACCCTCCATTATTAACCATAAATTCATGTTTAAAACTTGAAACTAACTTGAGCCCGCTCCACTTACTTCTCTGCTTTGCGCTACGAAAAGTCCAAAATTAAATTACAAAATTAGCCTAAGCATGGTATCCCGGACCCAAAACTGACCTTAGCCTTGTTTCGTCTTCCTTAAGTTTTTAAAATTCCGAGTGTAAATGTTCAAAATTAAATCGGAGCGTATTTTCCCCATTTCCAAAAAAATTGCCCTACCACTTCTTAGGGCAAATTTTCGACCATTCTTAATGTTTTATTTTCCGAGTTCACTGACGCTGTAACGCTGTAGTCATCGTCAAAATACACTAGCAGTTCTCGCGTACACAATTCGTGTTAGAGCTGCCGCCATTACCGCCAGGATAAGCATACTCTTCATTCTATACATAGCGCAGTGGCATTGCACACCGAAGCCGTCGTCGTAACCGGATCTTATATTTAGATACTTTTTATTGAAGAGTATACTGCCCTGTAGGACCACGCTTCGCATGTACACGTACTTACTACATCACGAACATTTAAATATATACATACATTCAAGTCTTTGATAACCTTGTTCATATGCGAATGTAATCAACTTCCACCAATGGGGGAACATCATTTTCCGATGCAATTCCAAATTCGCGAGCCTAAATATTACATAAAAAATCCAAGTTTCTTAATACCGAAATCTAACCTCAGCCGCCCATCCTCCCGATATTTTATTTTAATTTTATTTTTTCTATATACTCCCTGAATTACCTAATCCACAAAAGCGCATTACTCGTTCCGATGCAAGACGATTCCCGATCCTTATTGTTGTTTTATGAAATCTGTTTTTTGAAATTATTTTTCATTTTATTTATTTATTTATTTATTTTTTTCAGCGCTCGCCACAGATGTTGAAAATACTTCACCTATGAAAGCAGCACACACCGTATGTCATCAGTAACCTGTCATGGATTTTCTGAATTAATCCAAGTATACCATCTAGCTTCTAAAGTTAATTTTTACTTTTGTCAAAGTATATACTATCAATATTTTAATTATTTCTCTCTGTTGTACAAATAACAATATCGTGTACGCATCATATTAACACATAATTACCGAAAAAAAAATCTCTCATCAAAAGTAATATGACGTTGAAGGGGAATATCTCCTGTCGACACATTCCTTTGCATTACTTTTTTATTATATTCGATATTAAAAACCGCGCGGGTCTCTATATTATATGCAGGTGCGTGTATACAAGCATGAAGAAAATAAAATTTCATTATTGTCGATGACGTAAAAGAGCCAATTCCCAGAGATTACTGAAAACGATCGAAACTCGCGTTATGTAGATTAGAAATTTTGACGGAAATTTTCGTACCAAGTTCTTGCATTTTATTTTTAAAAAAATTTTCATTTTTAATTCCATCGCTTGAATGTATAGCAATACATTGAAGAGGTGATGAAAGGTTGCCGAAAGGACGAAACGCCCAAAAACTGACGAAAACGCACGAGTATTGAATTTTAAAGGAAATTTTTGCGCTGTATTTCGTTCGTACATTTTTATTTTTCACGTATTTAAATTTTCATCGTGCTATTATTTCCAGGCGTATACATGGAACCATCTGTGAGTAGTCTTTAATATTGAAAGAGACCTACAGAAACATATCGACACTATGTGAAATTATCCGTGATTGCCATTTGTATGAACATCTACTTTACATTGTACATAATCTCGCAACACTGTATGTACATAATTATCAAAACAACCAACTCTGATTTCTTAAACCTGTTATTAGGATTTCTGCTGCTACACTTCTTTATTGATGCAAATTTGTATGCATGTGTTTTAACGTACAATTTATCCATTCGCTAGGCAATAAAGCATGGTCCGCAAACTTGTGAAATTATATCGAACTCATATATTACTGTATTTGTTCACAGTCACATGATCACATTTGAGTGTTTACATTTCTTGATATATTGAAGTAGCTTGTATATTTGTGCCGGTGTAAATGCTGTTTTATGATAAAATTGAATTAACAGTAATTAATTTGCTAATCTTTTTCAAGGATTATAGAATAATGTGAAAGCGTATGTCACGGAGGCTTAATGCGTACTAAATCGAGGTGAATTTATCTTGCAGCATTTTTTTCTTTTTTTATTTGCTTTAAGACCGGTGCAATGCTATCACTTACCGTTAAAACGATTCGCATGCATGGTGCACATAACTATTACATGTCCTAAAGTAGTGATTGATACAGAGGACATTTTATGTAGATAATGTCATTTTAAGCTGAAAAACACTGCACTTTTTACAATAAATTGATCATTTTTGAGTAAAAATATTTGATTTTCTGTGCAAAACACAGCTAATCTACATAATTTTACACTATTGACCTTCATCACGTAAATACACGTGTCACGAGAAATGCAGCACCGCCAAATAATCACTAACTTAGAGTGAATTGCAGCTTGAATTTATTTATTCATTTTTGAATTGTGCGCTACCGCTGTAAATTTTTCGCTATTCTAAATGCTTTTTTCCACTCTAAATGCATTTTTATCGCTGCTAACTTCTGCCAGAAGCTCTTAGCGATGTACATTTCCAAAAGCCCTATGTCCATTTTCAAATTAACCTAAGTATACTCTATAAACCAGTGGTGAAATTCAGTTCCATAGAATCTATAAACGCTCATTCGACTGAAATATTTCATTCAATAATAAAAAATAAGAAAACATGTACTAATTCAAAACCGTCATTCAATTTCACGGGTATTGTTGATGATACAGAAAATGCGTTGGAAGATTTAGAATCGGTGAATATTTATGTTAAAGGAGCTGTTTAAATGTATTTCGTAAATCAGTTTTTTAAGATGATTTAGAAAAAAGAATTTGAAATTCCTAATTTAGGAAAATTAAATATGTATAAAGAAACATCAAGTGTGTCGTAAAAAGAGGTACACAAAATGTGGGTACTCATTGGAAAACTGCGTGTGATGACGGAATGATTCGGTGTAAATGTTAGACTTATCCTTGGTGTCTGCGGAAATATTAATTTGCAAACAGATTTCCACGATTAATTTGGCTATAAGGCATTGCGGAGTATACTTGCCGCGTTCTAAAAGTCATAGCTGTGAAACGTAGGTATATATACCAATTGGGGCAGTACGTCTTACATTAGGAGTGTAATGATGCAAGTCAAGAATAATTAGCGAGAATATAAATGAAATTTTGTAATAATACTTAACGGAAAAAAAGATACTCCGGAAACATTATTTTTTAACGATGCCTTAAATGAAAATTTCTACATGCGTCAGCAGTGTGAGAGCGAGATGATGCATTTACGTTGAAAAAATAAAAATTTAAATTCCATGTCTACGGAAAAGTGTGTAGAGGAATTGTGTAAACAGACCAATTGGTAAACATCGTCTCAAAAAAAGTTGCTCCGTACGATAGAACTTAAAATCTAGTGAAAGATGAAAGAATTATGGATTGATGGCGTAACGAAATATACAATGTGATAGTCTTTGCGTTTGCATTTTCGACGGAACATTGCTCCCCACATGCGTACGGTTTTTTAGACTCGCTAATTTTCAAAAAATACGCTCCCCTATCGTTTACTGTTTTTAAAGAAACATCCGAAATTTTACTGCTTATCGTATTAGTTTAAAACATCTTATTAAAGTAACGTGTTAAATTACTATTTTACTTTACTGTAATCTTAAGCGACGACTAGAAAAATATTCTGGACCGGGGCAAATGCGATTTTTGTGCAGTCTTCTTTATAGCGCCATACTTAATTCCTGAGCGTCAGCGACTACCTATTCGTACATTCTAGCTGTACAGACATAGGCATAGTGTGTTCATAGCAATTGTGTTATATACAACGCGAGTTACACATGTAAGACCCTACACTTGGAAAATGTTTGATTTATCGATATACGAATGCAGTTCTATGTATGTCTGCTGTGTACGAACTAGTACGCATACGATGGTATGCATGTTTGCCCTTCCACGTGATTATTAGTGATTATTTAATTTTTTAGCTTTTCGTAATAATTTCTATCGTCGCCCGGGATCGAACCCGAGACTTCCGTAACGGAACTCAAACGATCTAGCAGCTAGGCTATCGCGACGACTTTTGTGGAGTGCACGCAGTATTTTCTAAACTGATGGAGAAACAAGCTGCAGAATTTACTGCCCCTAGTTTCGGACGTTAACCCCATGTCCACAATGGTCGTGATTATGAACGTATTATCCAAAATTAGCCGATGAATCGGCGAATTTTACGCACTTTTATATTTACAATATTATACTGATTGTTTTCTTACTTTATCTGACTTTATGCGGTGACGGAACTCTCGAGATACAATAATCATCATCATCAATCATTGAACCTCCGGGTTCTTTACTCCATCCCGTTCTGTTTCCGGCCATTTTTTAAAAATCCGAATATGTTATATTTTTTATAATCTGTTTTATGTATTCCTCGGTCTTCTTCTTCTTTTCTTCTTTACAGTTTTTCCTTCTATAATCAGTTTTAGTTTTTCATCGCGTCTCAATATACACATGTATGTCCCATCATCTTTGTTCTGTGATTTTTTACGGTGTTTTTTAATTCCCGTTTTTCACTAATCATGTTCATGACTTCGACATTGCTCTTCTCTTCATTTTATCTTTAGCATCTTTCTCCACAGCCGCATCTCCGCTGCCATTATCCTCTTTTCATCAGCTTCATTTATTACCCAAGATTTTCAACCACAAAGTAATGTACTCCATAGATACCTTTGTTAGTCGTCCTCTTAGTTCTAAGTTCATATTTTTATTGGTAGGTAATGCGTTTTTTTTTTGTTTTTTTTTTTTTTGCAAAAATGCACATTTGGCAAGACTAATTCTGCGTTTAATTTCTTTTTCGATTTTCCTATCTTCTATTTCCGTTCAATTATCTTATTATTTGACAATATATTTTTCTTTTGTGGCGAATAGTTCTTAAACCAACTACGTGTAATTTTTTCTCCGATTTAAATTCCGTCAAAACGAAATAAAAATAATAATTATAATAACGAAAATGGAAATTATAAAAAACTGTACACAGTCGAAAATATTTCAAAGTATTACATCAATTGAAAAATACTTTTTTTAGGCTACGATGTAGGTAACGTTAAAATGGCAGCTTTCAATTAATACTATAGTAGTCGGTAGGATATGTCGAACATAAATTCTGTTAGTCGCGCCAAAACTAATTTTACCTTTTCTTTCTTTTATGTTTCCGTTTTGTAGATTAACACGGAGTTTTATTAAGGTTTTTTCTATGTTGCGTTATCTGCGTCGAGTTTGAAGTTGTGTTAATCGAAGTCGGTTCGTATGATTACATCAAAATATATTAAGAAGCGGGCGATAAAATCGAAATTACAATTAATTAACTTAGACTCCTTTTACTATTTATTTTAACGGTCGCCACAGCAGGCGATCAATTTGTTTGTTGCAGAAGTACTTCGTTTAAATCACAAAAACACTTTTCACTCGCTTCGATAATAAAACATTATCGTTTCCATATTATTGTAGAGTTTGCTTCTCTTCAAACGCATAAGCAATTAAAGAGATTGAAACGCGAAGTCGTTTTTAGCAACGAGAAATACCTCTCCTAGAAGAAAACCGAAATGAAAATAAACATTTACTCAACCGACCGTACACAGTTTTGTTGGTTTTTCCTTAAAACTTACGATTGACATTATAATTCGAAATTCGGTATTTACATAAGCAAAACTAAATTACAGCAGAACACACGAACAAACTTTAAAATTTATAAAAAACATATATTATTCTGATTAGAAACCTCTTTTTATCGGGCATAGGATGATCAGCTAAATATTAATAAAACCACGCAGGTTCAACACACTGAAGTCAATATGGGAGGAAACAGAATATTTCCATATTGTTTAAACTAACCGACTGATATAAAGAAATTTCAAAATTAAGACTAGTAAGATTTCAAAATTTTGCCATCGCCTCCAAGTTTGTCGAGCTGAAAACGAAATTTCCATAGAAATTTAATTTGTTATGAGAGAGATGCCCCAGACACAGGGCAAAATATTTTCGAAAACAGATATTCTTGCGAACGTAAATACCTCGTTCGAGGTCACGGCAGTTGTGTACGTTTAATTTCGGTAATTGCTATTTCGATCTCGACGCTCGTGTACAAGCGAGATATTTTCCACTATATTAATAAATAAACTGCGGCATACATACTAGAAGGTACTTCCGAGCGTTTATTTATTTATTTATTTATTTTTTAATAATTATTCTCGTTACAACGTGTTCGACAAAAGGGAAAGCAAAATTATAGGAGACACCGGCTTTGATTTCTCCGTTCGGGACAAGAGATTTGGAAAAAATTCCGGACAGTTGGCTAGAAAGAGAAGGAAATCGTTTTATTAGGAATAAGTTATTGATGTCTATTATTAGATTTTTCTCGTTTCCTTGGTTACACATAAATATGCGCATGCACCTGAAACCACTTTACGTTTCCTGGCATTGAAAAGTATTTCCAATACCAAAATATTTTGGATAGCGTCAAACCAGTGAAATTGCATAATTTTGTATGATGGAGGTTTATCGCAGTCGTGGTATGTAAATAAAAATGTTACGTTCTGTTTAAAATTTAATAAAACAAAATACACGCTAAAAACATTTTAATATTTTCAAATCTTCTATGTGACTAAAAATAGAAACAAAAAGCGAGCCGCCAAAAGTAATCACGCGTCGTCGAAAATTTTAATACCTTGTTCCAAAATTGTAAATTTAATAAATAAAATGTTGACAGATCGTTTCTTTCATGTCTTTCTCGGTGCTAAAAGTAGCAGATGGCGGAGATTAAACAATGGATTAGCCCGAGGCTCTATTTTAGCCCTATTACTATTTAATGTATATCTACAAGATCTAAATAATAAACAGCACTATATTTCATACGCTGACGATATCGCAATTGCAACGCAAGGTAATAACGTTAACAATGGTGAGGAGAAGTTGCAATCCGAATTAAATGTAATGCATATGTGAAAAAATGAATCCTACTACCTCTTCCGAACAAAACTGAAGTGTCTTTATTTCATCTAAACAATAGCCTCGCAAAAACGCACAATTAAATCTATCAATGGATGCTACTCAAAAACACAAAATCTCCGAAATATTTGCGAGTGGCGTCGAACCGTTCGCTCACGTACGAAACATATCTTACTAATCTGAACTAGAAACTTTGTTAACATTACTCGAAGACACTAGCTGGTACAACATGGGACTCAACAGCTAAAACTTTACGCATATCCGCTTTTTATCATTAGTCTTCTCTACGGCGAAATATTTCTTGCCAGTGTGGATGAACAATCCTCATGTGCTTAAGTTCGATGTTCAACTCAACGAAGTAATGCGCATAATCTCGGAAACGGTGCGTAGCACACTAACTTCATGGCTTCCGGTTCTTACTAATATTCCTGCAGCTCACATTCGAAGAACCGATTCTTTGAAAGAGACTTCAGCAAAGTTCAGGCAAAATTATAATCTCCTGATTACGAAATTTACAAAAGAAGCCCCGAAATCCAGATTAAAATCTAGAAAATCCCCATGGACATCTCCATTGAACTTGAACGGTACACATTTGACTGGAAGGAACAATGAGCTGATGAATGGAAGTCGACATGTAATTCCTTGTCAAATGGTGCCTTCGTCGACAACCCCACAAGTCAACACCTCCGCGAATGGAACTTCGTAGGAAAGTGAACAGAATTCAAACTGGCCATGGTAGATGCGGCCACTTACTACAAAAGTGGGGCATTTCCGAGTCGGCGAGTTGCTGTTAAATCTAGTTGCGCGGAAATTCCTTAGATTCATGTTCCAGTTTAGCGCTCGAACTATACGTCATACGATACCATGCCATCTCGGGCAAGGATTGTCATACTTAAGTAATGAAAATATCGAGCCGAATATTTTGTATTTTAAAATTGTGTGACTTTTTCCGATAATAAGCCTGTCAAAATGATATTTTATTCCAAATAATGGCAGTGTGACTGGTGGAGGATGCAATATTTTTCGGCAATTTTTTTGAATTTCAAATTATGGTTACCTTCAAACGGCGAGGTTTCAATAACGTTATACAATGATATCGGAGAAAATAGTGCACTTGTTTTTCCTTTTCAAAGGTTTTCTATGAACCCTACTAAGGATCCGTTCAATTCTGGTATTGGCTATATTTTTTCACGAAAATGTTACCGTTATACACACATTTAATATGGTATATTTCCTATTTTTTTTTTTTAAATTTCACACACGCGCATATATGGTGTACAGAATCGTAATCAGATGGCTCAGAAACGACAAAAATAAATAATATTCAATAACTCGAGAACTGACTCTTATAAACTTTGAAACTAACACATAAATAATTGCAGTTAAAATTTTAAGACAATCTTATAAGATTATTGAGATTATAATCTGCGGGCAGCTAAAAAGGTAAAAACCAATAATACGGTATCCGAAACGAACTCAAAAATTTCAAAACTTAAAACAAAACGCGCGAATTCTTTCGTATGATAAAAAACTACCGGTAAATAATCGGGCTAAAAAACCGGAAAAAAGCATGTTCAATCGTCCGAGTGAAAAAGTTGGAATATATCTTGAACACATGCATAAAAGAACGCTTCAGAAGAAAAATTTAGCCGAGCTTACAACTTTATATTTAGATCCTCGGAACGTGGCTCGAAATTTTAGGGAAACCAAAAATTCTTTTTTTTCCCCCTTTTCCGGACGTTTGATAGTTGAACAAAACCGGAATTTCATTAACGAAACTTTCGAAGTTGGCGAAAAGTTCAAAACAGCGTGAAAAGTGATGTATCCTCTTGTAATTAAAAATTTTAAATCTGGTTATAAATATCCCGAATATTTCTCTAGTTTTGCAACATCCGGGTTTCCAACTCCAGTCCCTTCGAAGTGCTCAAAACTCCAATTCCAAGCTTGTAATAACTGATGGAACGTTATTTGAACGAGATTTCTTTTTAATCTTTCAACTGTTTATCAGTTTGTGTTGAAGTGTAATATGCGCATTTATTAGAGTCTATCAATTATTATTATCAGATTCTTTTTGTTGTATTGTATTTGTATGCGTCTCCCTTGCGAAAGGTTGAAATAGACAATATATACATCTTATTTCCACTAAAGCCACATACTTAATTTATAATATACAATATAATACATAGCAGGTACTATTCTGTGATGAGTCTTCTTCTTCCTCTTGACGTTTTGCCCGGAATCTTTCCGTTTGCTACCAACGAGAACAGATCATCATTCGTAATTTTATTTTGAATGAATAGCCGCTTACAAATCCTTAATTGCGGTCAGCGGAATATTCTGTTTGTTGCTTTTTTTTTTTTTTTTTTTTTTTTTTTGCAGAAGTGAGAAAATAAGACGGCAACCTGGAACTTAAATAATTTGAAAAAGCACTCGCGAAGATCTGTTTATTTTAGATTCTAAAAGAAACCAAGGATGTTGTTTTAGGAAAACGGTGATCCGAAGAAGTTTGGTCTAATAACAATTAAGGGGATAAAGATAGATAGATGCTAGAAGGCAAGTGAACGGACACAGAAAAGGGATAATCCGCTGTTATAAATAAATTCGAAACCTGTTTTGTATCATCGCCGGATGTTCCTCTGAAATAACGACTTCGGTATGAAATATAAAAAGATTTTTGCGAGACGTATATTTAACAGTTCCGCTGGTAAGAAAGATGATTAAAATCGATCAAATTCTTTATCCAGTTTTCCAGCTATTTTTTTTTCTTTTTGTTTTTTTTTTTTGATTTAATAAGCAGTCCGGCATATTTAAAAAGTTACTAATAGCTCTCCGCTATTTAACCGATAACATAAGTGAACTGAATTTGGTTCCGGTATCTTTTTCTATTCGTACTGAACGAGTTGTTTATTTCATGTTTTCTTCGAAGTTTCTTTTCTTACAGTTTTGGTTATATTGTCTGAATTACAGTGTGCCACCAGGTGTGAATCACTCTTTCCATTTCAATGTGATAAAATGATCAAATTCAGTGGTTGTGAAATCGTATTTCGATTTCTTGAGCTCTTCTTAGGTTCTAAATGATTTCGAAAAAGAGCGGTAAAATCACAACAATGTTTAAATATATAAATATACACACATTTATACGGTGGAATATGGGATATTACAAATATTTTAAAAATTGAACATCTTCGTTTTTAATCTGGTATTATATAAATATCAGTTATGATTTAACCGATGAAATAACCCCCTAAGATCATAATCTTGTTTCTAATTCTACGGCCGAGCTAGCAGTCACAACACATCTTCTTCCAAAAGCAGTTAAATTAATCAAAAATTTTAATTATTTGCGATAAATTGATATGTGTGTTGCCATATATTTTAAATATAACGTGGCGAGATAAAGTAATTTTTTAGAACGTTTTAATTGATTATACGTTGTTAACACTACAGGCGGGGCGCCGGGTCTCTGGCGTTCCGAATAATTTTTTATTCCATGATGAATATGGCAGGTGTTAACTCTCAAATTATCTATCCGTGTAATAATAAAATATACGGAATTGAAAGACGATTGTTTCTCAGGTATCTCCATCTGTCCCTAACTAAAGACTATAATATGCAGCGGCGGTCCTTCCAAACAAATGTGCCAGCATCTGTGAGAGAAAGAAGACAGGACGTTGCTGGAACACTAAGTATGCAAGCAAATCACAAAATTCCACTCAGAACGAGAAGAAGATGCTTCTTTTACCAAAAATATTCGAAAACAAAGTATTACTTCCAGAAATGTAAAAAATTTTTTTGTCTCTTCAATCACCTTGAAGCTTGGCGTCTTTCGTCTTCCAATATAGCCACAAGCCAATAAAATCGAATCTACATTACCAGTTTATCCTATTATTGAAGAAAAAAAATATGTTTTGTTTTTGTCTTTTATTTTTTTATATAACTTTAGATTCGAGTTTTTTTGTTTTTTGTTTTTTTTATAGTATTTCTTAACTGTTAATATTCTATGTCATTTTGTTCAATTTTTTTTTTTATATCGTTTTTAATACAAATAAAGGATGTTTATTTCGTATGAACCAGTCACATTCATTCAAAAACCGTAAATTTTGCATTTTTTATAAAAAGTCTGTGAGATCCAGCGCTCCTGTTCGTGTTACAAATTGGGGCACCCCGCCTGCAGGGTTAAACATCTAAAACTTCCATTGTGGATATGATTAGAAAAATAATTTACGATAGACACCATGTTATACAAAATTCTTTTATATTTCAATGAAGAATTTTGTATAACACTGGTGTCTACCGTAAATTATTTTTCTAATTATTGTACGTTTTTGCGCTCTTCTCTTTACCCTTTGCCCTTTACGGTTTTTTTCTCTTTATGCGTTTTTCTCTGCTATTACGAAAGATATACACGTCTGAGGAGTATTTTAACGGTCTAATTTGAAGTATTTTTAATTGTTCCAAAGTTCAACGAATCTCATTCGATTTGTGTCGCGTTTCCGAGTCAGCTTATTAAGATGTTGTACATCTTAGTTTTTCCTTCAGTGCTACCTATTGAAAAAGAAAATAAAAAAAAAAAAGTCATACGCGTACAAAAATATTCGAAACATTTTCGATGGTAATTAAGAAGTTGTAACGGTTGAATGTATTAGAAAGAAAAAAAATAGTTTTAATAGTTTCGCATAAATTATCAGATGGGTTTAAAAATACTACATACATACATACACGCATGTACATACATACACATATATAGGAGTTTTATTATTTCGCTGTTTTCTAGAAGAAAGCCCGCTATTAGGAAGATCGGTTGCCGTCGTATAGCTGAAAATTGTACAATATTTCACAATTATTCCGGTTACGTAATACTTTTGACATTTTAAATAGCTAGAATTTGTCAAGTTGACCCCATTTGAGAATTCTGAAATTAACAAAAGCTATTATTTATTACGTTTGTTTTTCTCGCGCCTAAAAATGGGGCCGTACAGCCGTATTTTAGAATTTTGCGAAAAACGAAAAATTCACTGGTAACATGCTCACGCAATATGGCTGATATTTCTCAGCTGGCGGAACACGATACGCTCTGAATGGCGCATCAGTTCGTCACAGCGCTGCGTTAAAAGCAGATAACAAATTCGATCAGAATGCAGCGTGTGGTATTTTTCATGCATACGGTGGTGTTCCGCGAATTCGATAAAAAGTAATGCGAAAAAAGCAGCTGGCAGTATCGAGATAAAACCGATTTAAGAAAAAAACCCAAAAGAAACCCTCCTTCCTTTTTGTCTTATTCAACTTGTGACACACTTTAGAATGGTAACGAAAAACTATTTGCCATTTTAAGAGCCTTTCAAATAATAAGGGGGTTTAAATGACGCGACATCTTTCACCTCGCCCACAAAAGAGAGCCAAATTTTAATGAAGAAGCATTTTTTAGTCGCGAAATGCTCGAGCCGTATGCCATACATGACCGCAACTGCTTCTAGAAGCAGCGCAAAGAGAATAACGAAAATAGAAGAAAAGGAGGAAACTAACCGTCGCGGTTCTAGGCGGCCGTATTAAGTGAACTCAAACTTTTCAATCGTAACTCATCGTCAGGCCGTCTATTAAACGTGATAAAAGATGTCGCACGCTACATCACAAATGGCAACACTGCCATTCGCTTCGCCGACACTTGGCGGGCCAGCATTTACGTTTCTTTTAGCAATCTCCGTAGCTCGGCAGCTTTGCACACTCGAGTCAAAGCCCGCATGCACACGCAGACAGACAGACAGCCGAGAAGGACCAACATCGTCGTTCGCCGGTTGCACCGAAACGGAAGAGCGGCGCTCACAGACGACGGAATCGCGCGCGTGTGTGTCCCGACTGGCTGCGTGTGTGCGCCGGCCTCGATCAAGCTGCAGCCACTCGTCCACCGTCGCTCCAGGGCCGCGGCGTCAGAAGCGGCGCGGCGCGGCACAACTGAAACGAAACGCGCCGCAGACGGCCGCTGATTCGACCTTTAGAAAGAGCTGGGGTCACGCACACAGGCACGCTCGGCGAGCAGTTACGGGCGTGTCGTCGTTGTGCGCGCGAGGCTGTTCGCGGCGAAACGGTCTAGAGGTCTGCGATGTTCGCGCAGATAACGCTCTCTCGGAAGTCCGGAACGCGCCTTGTTGCCTAGCGCCTTCGTCGGCTCGTGGAAGGCCGTGGAGAACCACTTTGCATCAGTCCGTTCGATGCGGCAACCGGGGCCAGATGGGTCCTCGTCTAGCCCTGGCCGTTGCCGTGGTTTGGCTTCCAGCGCAGAGCCACACAGCGAAACTGATGCAAGCCGCGGCAACAGCACAAGGCAACGAACACATATTTCACATGCTGCTGATCGTCATACGCGAACAGCAGCATCCGCGTCGGATTTCTTCTTTATATTTCCATTTATTTATTTACTTTTTCTCTCGCTCTCTCTCTCTCTCTGTCTTTTCTTTTTTCTTCTTTTGGTAACGGTTAGTTTTGTAGGAGGCGGACAGAGTGATGGGATGCGGTTATGCGTATGTAAATTTAAAGAGCATTCTTCTCTCGCGAACGAGGTTCTTCGGTATATAAAGAACGCGCCAGTCTTGTTCGTGTGTGTGAACAAGTGCAAACTTATTTGCTGACCCGCATTGTCCTTTTCGAACTTGGAAAAGAGGAAAATCAAACGAATTACAAAGTCTGTGTCCGATGATGGTGATGGCGATGATGACAACGGGCTCTACGATGATGGTGATAACGATGATTTGTTTTTGTTATTCGGTTGGCGCGCGATGTTCTTACATATTCACCTTTGCCGGAGTGCGGTGTAATTTTTTTACAACTGCCCCCCCCCCGCCTACGTAATATATCATAATGCCGACAAGACAGATCGTGAGAGCGTTTTACGAGTGTTGTGCCCTGTTCCTGATTTCATTAAAAGCGTTTGTACATCGCGCAGTGATTCTCAAAGTCAAACAATTGTGTCAGAAATTCCGAATAAACAATTGCACGCGGTCGACCGTCTATTGAACAGGTGTTGCGTTGTTGTCCGAGTAATATCGCTAAAATTTGCCGTGCTATTCTATTTTTTCTAGGTGGTCGATATGGCAAGATCTTTTTGCACTCCGCTTCCTTTAATTAAATCATCTGGCCGAGAAACTCTTCCCTTTAGCCTATTTTTGTATCCTTACGCTTCATCCATTGATACAGCTATCGATACTCCGAATATCCTGTATTATCCTGTTTCATTTGTCTGCAGGACAAAATTAGTCGTTTACGCGAGCAATAATTGAAACAGTTTTAAAGATTACTTTAGAATTCTCTTGACGAAGGTGGCTCGAAGTGTTTAATAATTAAATGATATCTTGTATTTTTTTATTCTAAATTTCACTTTGTAATTTATTCGCGTTTTAGTTTTCGATGTATTTTTCGTATAAGCGCACGGCTAATGTCATAAAAAAAGGAGAAATTTTCGATGTCCACTGTTATAATTCCGAAGTTACTTGCTCTATAATCACATTAAGTATTATAGCTCACAGCATTAATGTCGCCACAAGGCTTTGATTATAGTGATGACATGCACTTTATTGAATCTTTCAGTCAGCAAGCAATTCTGGCGATAGAATCGTTCAGTATTTAAGTAAACCCACATCGAAAGGCACCTAACTATCAATGGAACATGAAAGTTGTTTTCCGGGCACAACGTACATGTCAACATGGAAGTTTCTCGATTGAGCTTTTATTAATTTAAGATATTATTTATTTAATAGTTATAGTTTAAGTTTATTAGTCGTTAGCCTCTGGTCCATTGGGAAACGAGATAATATTTATATTTTAGTATTGTATCAGCGGTGCTCCAATAGTGGTAAAGAAAAAAAAGCTCACAAATTAGTAACTGTTACGTCCAGGCACGCTCTAGTCTAATTATGCGGATAGTGCCTATTAGATGAAAAAAAAATAAACAATCGCATTACTTTTAAACAACGACACTAACACACTATAAAATACGAGCATTTAATTATAATCATAGAAACGAAATGCAGGTAATAACAGAGTGATCATGTAACTTACAAACATGAAGAATTATAGAACTGAAAATTTCCTTCTTAGTTCATATTTGATTGATTAACATTTGCCAATTTTTTTTTTCCATTCATCATCAAGCATACAACTGAAGAATTAAACAGAAATAGCATGTATCGTTCTAGAAATCATTTTCCTTCACCGATATAATTCTGCTCAATACTGATGAAGCTCTCTTTACTGTTTTAGTTGCCTCTCTGATGACGAATTAAAATGGTAATTGAGGAATGTGTTTTTACGTGGTTTCTAATCAACATAATACATATAGTATATGGTTTTTAAGAATTATTCAATTTCCATCCGAGCTTGACAAGAATAAAAAGCACAGAGATTAACAAAAAGTTTGAATAAGTACACCGTCTGGATCTATATGTATTTATATTAATAACAACGTCAGCTTAAGCAGACTCACATCACTTTTTTTGCTCCAAAACGTTACATATATTGTGTATATATATATAAGAGGACAAAGTATCGATAAAATGGATTGTTTCCCTCGTTAATTGTCATTCAATGACACCGTCATTCTTAGGCCGACCCCCATCACTCCTTTTGTCCCAAAATATTGTATTTATAAAAAGACAAAGTTGTGACAGAAACGGTAACACGAAGTACAGAAGTGATAGAGCAGAAGGTCCAGGGATGTCTCCAGACGGTGTCAAGAGGCGAAGCCCCGTGTAAGGCATGGAGGGCCGGGTTTATATATTTATATATATATATAATAATGTATATATGTATACAATGCTTACATTATTGAAAGATTTTGAACTCTCCCGATACTTTAATATGCAATTGATACAAAAAGATAAATTCAATTTTGATGCACATAAATCATGAACGGTGTTTCTCTATTAATGGAACAACCATGTTTGTATGTTTATTTGTTCTTTTTACGGTCAGTTGCTTATCAGTGCGCATTTTTAGAATGGCTGAAAAAGTACATTGTTATTTTTACTCCGATTTACCGGTTTTTTAAAATTTATTTTGCAAATAATTATAATATTTACAACTGATTTCTTTGTTACGTATGTTTTTAGATGATGAGTAGAGAAATTTTTATGATGTCTCTTTTAAGATATCATTAATAAAAATCAAAGAAAAAAAAAGGAGAAGATTAAAAACGCGTCCGAAAAAAAAATGAATATGCATGTATCACATAAGTTTTCCGGTAATTTGAAATTATTTAACTGTAATAAAGGAACATCAAAGAAATCCGTGTAAGTACGGTTCGCTTGGAAGTCATTTTTCATCCGTACGAAATCAAATTTATCCCAGTAGATAACCTTTTACTAAAGCTAAGCTATTATTTTATTTTAGGTACAAAGCTGTAAGAGACCTAACATAGTAATAAATGCAACAATTTCGTTGATGTGCTCGTTTGGTAATTTCCAATTGTTATCCGATTTAAATATTGAAATTACTTTTCCCAATGTGAAAAAATTTAGTCATGTACGTGCAAGACTTACATTATTATTAACCGGAATTTTAATCTGAAGCGTTCTCGAATAATGTTTAAATATATACCACAAATAAGATGAGTAGGGGAGACTGCGGACAATTGAAACACTCTCCAAAATAATACTACCAGTATTTTTTTTACTCATGTGAACACTGATATGAATTGTTTTGAACATATGTATAGTTTGCAATTACTACTCGTTCATTGACTAAAACCGGTAGTAACCACATGTAGAATAGTTAAAAGAGTTTAGCATTGTGTTTGAAAAGTTTTGTACTACGATTATAATTGTGATACATCGAAAAATAAGATAAATATCCGATTTTTAAAATATTTATTATACATTTTAATGTTTTATCTGTTGATAGTGCTATTAGTATTTGTAAAAATTTTAGTCAGTTTAGAGAATATGATGGATCTTATTAAATTACCTACCATGGGGACAATTGAAGAAATTAAAGTATAAAATTATACGTTATGTGTTCTTCAAGCTCTTTTCCCTTATTTCCCCACATAGTTCGTTTCTGAATTAGTTAATTTTTGCGATCATACGAGAAATTGTTCCTCGTAAATGGTATTGTTTATAAAAACAATTGACAAAAATGTTATTAAATAGTATAAAAACTATAAAAAGGTAATTTTAAATGGGAAGCCAAAAAGTTACAACATTATTTAAAATCTAGTAAAACGAATTTTGATTTTTACATCTTCGTGGCCATAAAAATTTATGTAATGACGAGTTTTGTGTTGCTCGACATAAAAAAATATGAAGTATAAGAAAAAACTAACATGAATACGGAAAACAAATTATGATTCACAACCTATATCTAAATATGCAGAAGCGTATAGGGAAATGGTTGACAACAATCTCTCTATACGATCTGCTGCAAAAAAATTAGATTTGAACCATGTCTCATTGAGTAGATATGTTATAAAACAAATAAAAGCAACTGAAGAAGGATCTGTGACTCTCGTAACCATAGGTGGTAACCTATGCGTAAGACGCGTATTCAACCCAGAGCAGGAAAAAATTTTTGCTGCAGATATTATTAGGACGGCTAATGTATTTTATGGATTATCGTCCAAAGAAATACGAAAACTGGCATATGATTTGGCCATAAAGTATTCAATTGATGTGCCAGAAACGTGGATTATAAATCGCCTAGCAGGAGTAAACTGGTTTAATGGTTTCATGAAACGTAATTCGGAGCTTTCAATTCGTTGTGCTGAAGCTACAAGTCTTGCTAATAATGTCAAACTATTTTTTGATAACTTAATGGAAGTTATGGATCAAAACCATTTTGAAGCAAAAGATATTTCTAGTATTGATGAAACCGACGAAACGACTGTTTTAGTCGTTCGATTATTTCCTTCATAGTTCGCCTACGGTTCAAATATAGTTTTCTTCCGGCTTCTCTTTTTCGTTTTTCTCTTGTTCAATCACCTTTGTGTCCTTTTGACCCTCCAGAGCTCAATTATACCTGCAATGCGAATCACGTCTTGTTCGAATGACCCTTTATTTTATCCGAATGTGCTACCCTGTATTCTAATCTTTTGCGCCTTGGCCTTCCTACTCCTTAAGTGCCCATGTCATTCTTGCATTCCTCTCTCTCTCAATATAGTTCCTTTGTTAGCTTTCTTTATCTCCTCAATTTCTACTCTTTTCCTTATACAATGGACAATTCTCTGCGTTGGGTAAGTTCCACTGTTGACGTGTCCAAAAAAAAAAAAAAAAAGAATATTTCTGTTTGGTTTATTTGGAATCTCATGGTTCAAGCCGGGCTAAAAAAAAGTGGGTCCAATGCACAGAATGTCGCAAATGGTCCCACGAGGAATGCACTCGACAAGAATTATCCTATATACACCATAATTGTCCTTCTGAATAATTCATAAAGTAATTCGAATTATCTAAGCAATTCTTATTTTTCGTTAATAAACATTAATTTTTTATTTTGATATAGTGATTTAATATTTTATTGTTATTTTTAGTAGTCGGTATGCATGAATAATGAAAAGGGTATCAGTTAATTTTTATCGTCTATAATATATAAGAAATAAATATTTCAAATAGTTGCGTATTATTCATCACTGATGTTTCAATTGTCCTGGATTCTGTTTCAACCGCCCCCCTACCAGGGACAATTGAAACATTTAAAGTATTATCAGTTTTTTTCCAATATTTTTTGACTATATGGGAGTCAGACAAACATGTAAATATATTTACAAACCTTACACATTGTGCAAGCAATATACTATAAATTAATTTAAAAAATAAATATAGGTTGGCTGTAAAAAAATAAAATATGAAAATTGTTTCAATTGTCCCTAGTCTCCCCTAGTGTGATGTGCAATACTGTAGGCTTTAAATTTAACAATACTGCCTTTCGAACTTCATCGAATGAGAAAGATTATAAATTCAATCATAATTAACAGGTTTTTGTACGATTCATTTACGCTAAAACGTAGAAAGTATTTTATGTCTAGATCCTGAAATAATCTGCGAAATAGATATTTTTCGAACATTAATTCCTTATGTTTACATTCCATTGCTTTCGGAGTTCTGCTTAGCTCTTCCTTTAACACCAAATTTATCGGGATTGTCTTGAACGTGTTATTTTCTACATTAATGGAGCATAAAGGAACTGAATTTTTTTTCTCATTAAACTCTTTACTTCAATCTGATATAATCTATGCGATTAGAAGTATTTTTGAACATTTTTTTTTTGCCCTATTTAATTTTTAACTAATAATTATTTAAAGACTTCTTCAGAGTAGATATGGTCAACAGAAATGATAGACTTTTTTTTTTATTTATTTTTTTTTTTTTTTGGGGGCGTTGAAAATTTAATTCATAATTTTCAATGTATTAAATCGCCCTTAACCGACTCTTTTCGTTTCCGCTCCAAGCTTTTAAGTATACCTACAATAGTAATATCATTTTCATTTTTTTCAATCATCTTTTATCGCATTTTATAATCGCTCCGCCGAAATCGAACCCTTCTTCTGAAATTAAATTCGTATCCCACTACTAATTTCGGTTTTTATTTGATTCCGTGTTATTTTCAGAAATACTTTTATTGCTTTACTCGTTAAATGAATTTCAGAATTATTTTTTTTCGGTATCCTGGCGAAAATTAATTCAGGCCGATCTACCGGAATTATCTTGTTTTATACATCTCATTTACTAATTTAGCGAACAGCTCTATACCATAATCCTCTAATAACTTTAAACGAGATCGTGACTCATTTACGTTATCAGACTTTCATTATTTTTTTAGATTCCTTTTTGTGTATACTATACGGTTCAGTATTTTCATTTTTTAGTTCGCATGAAAAAGTTGAGTTAATCACAACAGCCAATGAATACGTAATACAAATTACTAAGAAAACGCTTATTAGCTAAAGGTATAATATAACAGCCTTTTTTTTTATTACATTCATTTTTTCTATGTTGACAATAATTGCCATCATTTTTTAGTTTATTTAATTTCATTTTCTATGTTGTTTCGCTTGAATTTTTTTCCATTGCGCAGTTCTAAATAATTATAGTGTCGCAAAACCGATCAATTTTTTTTATTATTCAATTACCACTTCACTATTTTTGTGAAATAAAATTTTCTAAGTATTAAAATGAAATTTAGTAGCCTAGAAAGCATAAGAGAGAGCAGGAACCCGTAACTTTAAAAGGAGTAAATAAAGTGAAAGCGTCCCGCAGAAAGAGCAAAACACTCAAAGAAATTGTGATTCAACTGCTCCGTTAGGATGCAGAGAACAAAAATTCGTCCGTACTTTATATTATAATTTTCAACTGGTCAGGCATTACTTGAAGAGATCGGTTCGAGAGAAAATTTTGAAGGGATTTTTATATGCTGCTGACAGTTGTCAAGATAGTTGTGAAATCGACAAATATTCGCAGAATTAATTACCGGTAGAGTAAATTGTATCGTAAAATGTTTAATTAATAATTCGCAACCTCCGAGTGGAATTGTACACGAATCAAATTGCACACTGTTTATTGATTTATTTTGGCTGAATAATGTAGAACGAAAAAATGTGCGTCTAGGCGAGTAAGAAAATTAGAAACTTCTAGCTATACAACGGATTCTCTCAAGAAACAGTGCGAAGTTTATATCGTGTTTCTAAACTGTAACGATTGATTTTCTCTGTTTTTAATGAAATTTGCAGTACTTTCCTCGGTATAAGAATTGAACATGTGTAAACCACCCAACTTGTTTTTTGAATTATTCACTATACTTTCATCGGAATCTCTTTGTTGCTTTTTTTTTGTGATAATTGTCAGGAAACGAATCTTTCAAGTTCATTGGTTCAGTTTTTTTTCTTTCCAGATTTGTCGTATTAATAAAGAACCAATAAGTGCATTAACGCGTAAAATGTTAACGGTCAACTCCCAACAGTTTGCAAAAAAATTATTTACTGCAAGTCATTACTTATTAATAGAATCTGAAAATTTTTAGTATTCGCCGTATTTTGAATATTACAAAAAAAAGGAAGAAAAATCAGACTTTAATCGAGTAGATTTTTTCATTAATGATTAATCAAAATATTAAGAAATAGTAAATAGTTCTGTTACGGTTTAAAAACTTTTGTAATTTTATTTAAACTTTAATATCGAAATTACAGCAGTCGTACACATTTCGAATATCTTCTCTGATAAACTGATTATCCCATCAAAAACATAAATGTAGAAATGGGAGCCAAGTTCAATATTAAGAACATACGTGGTTATCGACTTCGCCGACAAAAAAATTGAGATCTAAATGGGTGCCAAGTTCTCTAGATAAGCCTGAAATTTATTTATAAGAACATACAACATTCTAAAATAAATTTAAAAAAACAATTTCTTGTTTTTTTCATAGTCAACAATGTTTGCTATTTAAAAATACAACTTCTTAAATTTGAACAGTCGAATTATTTACACAAAGCGGATAATAATTTAGGATAAATTCTAACGATTTCACTTGGCTAGTTTTCACATACAAGTTATCTTATATTTGGCTAATCAACTTATCTTTTTTTTTTTAATGGGTTCGTCGACATGGACATTGGCCCAAGAACAGTGGAATAGAGAGAAAAGAGAGACTCAGATCCTTACACGATCAGAGATAGCTGACAGAAAAGAATCGAGAGCTAGAATAACCGAAGGAGAAGGAAGGGAGAGAATGAATGAAGCACAGTATGGAGCGGGAATACCGTTTTGTAAGAGGAAGGAATAAAAAGAAGCCTGTTCAGTTGAAAGCGACGAACAACTGAACATTATATGATCGGGATCAGAAATACATTGATCGCCGGGAGGGTGCAATGGACAATAAGGAGAATGCACGAGAGAATAACGGAACAATGAGGAAGGGAGCAAACTATGCCCAAAACGCAAGCGGCAAATCGCAGAGAGATTAGAACGGCGCATAGAAGGAAAGTTAATAAACCATGAAAACCGTGGGAGGGAAGGTTGGATAGACAAGAAAAAAGAGTTCGGGTTGGAGGAGACGTAGGAGTCAGACCACAGTTTGGAATGAGCGGCTGCAGACAGAAGGGTAATATTAGAAGCTGAGAAGGCAGGAAGAAACCTACCAGAAGAGGAAGATAATCGAGCGAATGAGTCAACCAACTCATTTCCCTCGATTCCGGAATGGCCAGGAATCTAAAGGAAATCCGTTTGGATAAAGTGGGAAAGGAAAAGATCGTGAATTAAGGAACGAATAAGGAGAATGATGCAATCGGTTGAATGAGAAGGGAGAGGAGAATAGTCTGCAGCACGCTTTGAGCATCCGAAAGGATAAGGAGATTGCGAGAAGCCGGTGAAGTTTTGATAAAAAGAAGGGCACGCAGAATAGCAGAAGACTCGGCATAAAATATTGAACAAAATGAGGGAAGTTTAAAGGACTCGAAGTAATTGAGAGAAGGACAGAAGAAGGCTACACCAACACCATTGGGTCCCTTGGAGCCATCAGTGAAGATCAAAAAATGGCTGGGAAAAAAAGAGCGAAGATTCTGTTGGAATTCTGATCTAACAACGTGATGAAGAAGAGGTTTGGGAGGAACAGATGAATAAAAGCAGTTAATAGGATGAAGCAGAGAGGAAAAATTGAAGGAAAAATAAGGGAGTTTATCGTAAGAGTAGATATACGGAGAAAACTGTATAAGACGGCCAGCGATAAGAGATAGAATAGGAGTCTTGTTAGTAGAAAAGCGCCAGGAACGCAATATGCAGGAATAAGAAGGAATGAGAGAGCAAGAGGAAATAGGAAACCGTTTGATGAGGAAACGATAACCCAAGAGGGGGCGTCTAAGGAAAAGGGGAGGAATGTGACACTCTGCGTGCAGAGCTGGGATAGGAGTAGACTTCCGGGCTCCAAGGCAGAGGCGGAGACATGTATTTTGGACCCGGTCGAGCTTAGATAGAAGGGATCTAGAAGAATTAGCATAAATATAGGAACAGTAATCAAGAGCAGAGCGGATAAAAGATTTGTAAAACATGAGCAGGATCACAGGATCACCTCCCCAGACAGTGTGCGAAAGGGATTTAATGAGGTTGAGCCTTTTGAAGGAAGATACGAATAAACGGTTGATATGGACATGGAAAGATAGTCGGCTATCCAAAAAAACACCTAAATAACGGAAGGAGGAAGTAAGAGGAATTGGGCCATTAGTTAGGACGAGGACGACTGAGGAAGGAATAAACGGGCGCAGTGTAAAGACGACAGTAGAAGACTTAGAAGAAGAGATGAAAAGATGGATGTTGGATAAGGCATTTTCCAATGCAATTAAGGAGATTTGAAGATGGGAGTTGGCCTGCGAGATGTTGCGATAAGAGGAATAAATGAGGATATCATCAGCAAAGAAAAGAGAACAGGAATTCAAAGATAGGGACGCAATTTTGATAAAATAAATATTAAATAAAGTGGGGCTAAGGCAGGAACCCTGCGGTAGTCCACGATAGACTAGTCTAGTGGCATCCTAAATATGAACAGAAGGAGTGACCGTTCGGCAGAGGAAAAGATTAATAATCAGGGTAGAAAAATGAGCCGGAATGTTTAAGGAAAGCATCAAATCAAAAAGAGTTGGAATACGCAAGTTACTGTATTTATATCTTGAGGTCAACATATGTTCCTAAAAATTTGGTTTGCTGATAAAAACTAGCCAAGTTAAATCGTAATTTTTAATTTACCCTAAATTATCTGCTTTGTCTAAATAATTCAACTGTTCAAATTTAAGAAGTTATATTTTTAAATAGCAAACATTGTTGTCTATGAAAAAAAGCAAGAAATTGTGTTTTAATTTTAGAATGTTGTATGTTCTTATAAATAAACTTTGAGGATTATCTACAGAACTTGGCACCCATTTAGATCTCAATTCTTTTGTCGGAAAAGTCGACAAGCACGCATATTCTTAATATTGAACTTGGCTTCGATTTTTAAAATTAATGTTTTTGATGGGATGTCATTACTTTTTGTAAAGAAATTATTATTATTATTCATTCAAATTCAAATTCAAATCGAAGTTTCCTCAAAAGTAAAATTAAATTATATACACGTCAAATCCGATTCGAGAAATAAGTTTTTCTAACGCATATTTAAAAAAAAAGCAATATTTTTTTTTATCGATTTTTAATCGATATCAATGGAAAATGCATGAATTTTGCTTAGGTAAATTCTTGCGAAATATGAATTTTTATTCGCGAACTATTTTAAATTTGAAGTTAATAATTTAGCTTTTCATTTTGTTCCGGTGAATTTTTATTAATATATCGAGTTTTTAAGTGAAACGAATGGCCTCTAAAAATTTGAGTTAAATGTGTGAGGGAGATATTCTGTTTAGAACAATAATGGCGCGCGAACAAGACAAATTTCTTTGAGAAAATTAGCGTGATTTATTTTGAAAATTTTCTAACATATTCTGATCCGAGCCAATGAATAGATTAAGGGTAATAAAAAAAATTAGAGACGTTGAAATATAAATGGTAAAACTTTTAATAAAATTTGCAAAAAGTTTTTAAAAATATTTTCTACCGAAGAAATGAATAATAGGGAATATATGCGGATAGAAACAAATTTATAGTGGAATTTGCCAACCTTGGGAACTAAAAGTTTCAGGCACAAATTTACCCGAATTAATCGAAAAGAAATTCGATTAATAGTTCATTGCGTGGACGCGAAATGGAAATTAGGCTAAAAAATTAAATACCTCTCAACGGATGTTGCCGAAAATGGAATTAAATTTTCAAAGTACAGCTTTCTCAACTATTATTATAGGTATAGAAATAGAAGTAACTCATTAATGTAACTTCTAACGTTAAATGTATCGTGATATTAAAAAGTGTTGTTTTACATAGTATATACTATGACTACGATAAATCACGGTGTATTTACTTTCTAAAATTACACTCTATCCAGCACCTTCTTATACTTCCATCTTATCGATGCGTTTAGAAGTGTGACCTCTTGCTCAGATTTGCATATCATACGTTATAGTTAGTTCATTGGCTAGGCAGTGATGTTTCGTTCGACTGGAATATTCCGCTAGTGAAAATATGGAAAATTATGCGAATATGCACAGCAGGGATCTAAAATAAATACAAAAAAAAAAAGAAAAAAAAGAAAGAAAAACATTAAATCAATAAAACATTTACATTATTACTACTTTTGTTAGAAATTTTCTCCTTTCGAAAATTAAGTGCTCACCGTGTCGCTAGATTACCGCTTTCTTAACAAATACGCATACTTGTTCATGAATAACCGTATCTAATACGCTTTGTCGTTATCCGCAGACCGTAATAACTTAACATTAAACGTGCTTTCATTTTCACAACGAGTGCGATTTTATCGGATATTTGTCATCTAATGCATTCTTCATTCATCAATTACAGAGAAACATCCTGATCCTCACACCTTTTTAGTCATGAAACGATCTTCAGATTACGGTTGCGTGTTAAGTTAATGAACTAGTTCGATTGTCCGGTTGTCTGTCTTAAACGATTTAATAAAGGTTTTGTACAAATTAAATAGTAAAAAATTATTTGTACTTTTTTTTCTTTTGAAAATTTTCAGCTACCAAAATATTCTATGGCAACAGCTGATATAATATCTTCTGAAATTAGTCCAGTACAAATTACCTCACTCTACATTAGAGCAGGTGAAACTGAAAGTGTGTA
Organism: Icerya purchasi; assembly: GCA_039619475.1. NCBI lineage: Eukaryota > Metazoa > Arthropoda > Insecta > Hemiptera > Monophlebidae > Icerya > Icerya purchasi. The sequence goes on from CM077116.1 coordinate 288,613,993, forward strand.
TAGCAATGAGCGAAAGTGAATGAAATTTATAAATATTATATTTTAAAACCATTAAATTACGTTACAAATTTTATATATTTTTATATATTGCACGGACACAGAGTACCTTTCAATTCATTAAAACATATAACTTTATTTATATTAAATTATTGATTAAATTAAAATACAAGTTTAAAAAACATAATTAATTCACAAAAATATATATATAAAATTCGTCCTACCGGTTTCGTCTACTTGACATATTCATTATGTCAAATAGACGAAACCGGTAGGACGAATTTTATATATATATTTTTGTGAATTAATTATGTTTTTTAAACTTGTATTTTAATTTAATCAATAATTTAATATAAATAAAGTTATATGTTTTAATGAATTGAAAGGTACTCTGTGTCCGTGCAATATATAAAAATATATAAAATTTGTAACGTAATTTAATGGTTTTAAAATATAATATTTATAAATTATCATATTATTGAGACAAGCGATTACAGGAAGAAATAACACATAGTGAATGAAATTGTTGCGATGAATACACAGCTTAACCAAAACTTAGCGGCAAATCTTCCGGTAATTCTGAAAGAAATCTTCCGATACTTCTCCAGCAGTAGAAAACATTTTATATAAAAAAGCAGTTTTTAGCCTGCCAGTAGAAATATCTGAGAGCTCTATTTGAGAATGCGGAGAAAAGTGCGTAATGTGTAAAACGTGTCAGTTGGTATCCGTCGGTGTTGAATAATAGCTGAATTCCGATATTTGATACTCTTATTGAATTTCTGTTGTGTTCGCTAGGTTCCGTGACTATTTCTACAACATTAGCGGGTCACTAAGAGCGCACTGGAAAGCGTACATACATTTAAAGCAACAGCATAAATAGCCGATCAGGTCGAGCATTTAACGAACCGGGTACTTCTCTCTATTTCGACCGGGATATCGACAACGGTACACGAACACTTTTCACCTGAAAAACTGTGAAACGACGTTCATATGTCTATCTATCAACTGTTGCAAACCAGAAACGATACAAAGAAATGGTAGTACCGCGAACCAGAGATCATCAGATATCGGCAATTTAGAAAAGCTTGTTAATGTCGACAGACGTATTCAAATCGATTTCTTAATGTGTTTATAGTTCTCCTTTAAATAATATATTTCACGAAGGGGCTTATACGTTTCATTTTACTGTTTTAGAGTTATGTCACTTAATAATCCTCTTCAATTATTCCTGGTTTGGAATCTGCATTATTTCTTTCATCAAAATTTTAGATGTTAATTTTCTTTTATATAAATACAATTTTTTATTTTCTCAAATTTTTAAAACTAAAAGTGGCTTATTGATATTTGTTTGTGCAATAGTGCGTACCGTTGAACATCGAGTTAATTCCATTTCAACGATTGTCTGTCTTAGTGTAAAATACCGGAGAAAAAATCAAGCTTCCTCACTGCTATAATATATTAATTAAAATAAATGGTAAACTATAAAACTTTTTACTAGTATACTCGCTTTCCGAGTATCGGCACATTACACTTTTATGTTTCGTTTTTTCTTTCTGGCTTTTTGAAATTCATTCGTGACAGCTGGAAGAATCACTGATTTTATCCATTTAATTAATATGCTGTTTTCGGTGGAAAAAAAATGAAAATAAAATAAAACTAAAAACCTAACTGCTTTCGATTTTCGAACGGTCGTTATGATTGTCCTGCATTCCCGCTAATTTCCACGTCATTGAAATAAATCTATACAACCAGAAAAAAAGAAACATTTTTCTTTTTTTTTATTACTTCGATTTTACATTTTAATTTATTATTATTTGTTTTTTAAATTAATACCCGTTTTTGGTAATAATTTAACTTTTTCATTCGTTTAAGTCAGATTTATGGATTAATGAAATCGTTAGTATTAAACACAGTTTTTAACAACGATTAATCAAAAAATATTTCGATCGTTACAATTTACTTTAAGTAACAAATTGAACAGTATCAACGTTACCCTTGTTAGTTTTCTGATTTTTAAATATGTATAGTTTCACTACGGTTCCTGTAACGTTATAATTGTATTCTTTAAAAGCTGTACGACTGATTACGTGGCACATTAAAAATCGAAGAATACAGAGTCAGAAGAAAATCGATGGAATAGCGTTACCGTAAAGAATAATTCGAAAAAGATCACACGAAACAACAAACAAAAAATAATAAAAAAAAGATACGCAAAGAAATATAAAATAAGTTATAACAAAATGAACCTTATAACAAAGCAAATATCACAAAATGATGAAAGGACGTTTTCGGGCAGATCCCGTCTTCAGCTTAACGATATAAAATATCAAAAAATATATATTTTTAAATTTTCAGTCTTTAAAAGCCCAAAACCATATTTAATCCTAGGTGACTTCAATGTCCATAACAAAACATGGGATTCAACAGAAAATTCTAAAAGGCGATGCTTAATCGAAAAATTCTTTCTATTCGACGAACATCTGCTTTTATTAAACCCAAAAATATGAGTATCTAAAACTACGTTCACGCTAGATTTTTAGTCTTCGCTACAGCATCTCTAGATGGAAAAATTAAAAAACCGAAGTCCCTCACGATCTATACAACAGTGATCACTTTCCAATAATCACCTCATCACTTATCAATCTTACTACATGTCGGCAAACCTATCTAACGAAATGGAAAATAGAAGATGCTAACTGGGAAATATTCAAAAATGATACGGAGATCTCTTTCAACCACAAACAAGAATTATCAGAAGACATCGAGAGCTTCACATGCTTCATCCTATCTGCCGCAGCGAAATCAATCCCGCAGACATCAGGAAAAATACGTCAGAAAATTGTTTCTTGGTGGTTTAAAGATTTGCATTTGGCTATACCGAAACGGAGAAAAGTATTTCGTCAGTTCTACAGATTGAAGTTAAAAGAAAATTTGGAAGCATTCAAAAAGCAAAAAGCTGAAACATGACAAGCAATTCGGAAAGCCAAAACGGAAAGCTGGAATAAATTTATATCTGAGATAAACTTCAAAAGTTCGTTAAAATCACTATGGGCAAACGTTCAAAAGATACAGAGGGCCGGAAACAACTATCTCCAATAACTTCAATAGACGACAACGACATATCAATCGAAGAACCTGTCCATATTGCAAACAAGTTCGCGAAATACTTTGCTTCGCTATCATCTGATCACAACTACTTCCAACAGTTTTTGAACGTCAAAAATAGTGCAGAGACAACTCCAATTCCATTCAATGATAATAACGAAGAATCGTATAACAAAAATCTGGCATGGCAAGAACTAACATCATGCATTAATAATCACATTCACAATACAGCTCCCGGATCAGACAACATTCACCCAATAATGGTAAAACATCTACACATTATATCAATGTACAACAAAGCTTTTAAAAAATCGATATTCCTGGCTTACTGGAAGATCGTTAATCCCGAAATCGAATAAAAACTCTTCCATTAACAATTATAGACCAATAGCACTCACAAGCGTACTGGGTAAAATATTAGAGCAATTGCTAAACACAAGGCTCTCATGGACACTCGAAGCCAACAAGATACTATCTACCCATCAATATGGTTTTAGACAGTAACGATCAACACAGCTAGCGGTAAATGATCTTTTCACGAACGTTAGAAAATCATTCATAAATTCGAATTTCACAGTCGCAGATTTCTTCAGTTTTTCTAAGCTTATGATCGTGTATGTCGCTACTTCATCCTCAAAAAACTGCGTCAGATCGGGATACATGGTAATTTAGCAAACATAATCAAAAATTCCCTTGCTAACAGACAGATTCACGTCAGAATAGGCGATATTCTATCAGAGGAAAGAACAATCTCCAACGAGGTATTTCAAGGATCACCGTTGAGTGCCACTTTGTTCCTACTTGCAATAAACGATATTACTTGGGTTGTCGAAAAGCCAATTTCTATCAGAATGTTCGCCGATCTCTCCAAGCGTCGTCACTCGAAATCGCTAAACAAATAATACAGCCAACGATAAACATCAACACATAGAGCCACGACCATGGGGTTTCTAATATCCGCCGAGAAAAAAAATTACATCATCTTCTCAAATAACAAAAGCAAACAACATAATATATAGTTTTTATACTGCATTCCAAACCAATTCCAGAAGTACAAATTTCTTCATCTTCTTCTTTACGCCATTTCCGGTCGAAGTTTGGCGATCAATGTGACTAGCTTTACTTTATCGGCCGCTACTTGGAGTAACTCCGATGATGTGCATTTGCACCATCGTTGCATGTCATCCTCCCACGATAATTTTCTTCTACCTCTGCTTCTTTTTCCAGCAATTCTAAGCACAGTTTGCAGGCTTCTATACTTTTCATTGCGATTAATGTGGCTGTAGTATTTGATTTTTCTTTCTTGCACAGTTAATAATAATTCTCTTTTCTTGGCCATTCTATTCAGTACTACTCTGTTAATCGTAACCCATGTCAGGTAGCTATCCTAATAGATACAGAATATTCCTCGAAAAAGGTTTTAGAACTTTAAAAAGTCACTAAGAAAATGAAAATAACATCTGCGAACTTCGTACATCGCTGAAATATAGCCTTCTCTAATTTTCCACTCACCGCCTTATATCCTAATTTCTCACAATTACTCCGTCGTTTCTTTTTCCTAAACGATATTATAGAATTACAATACGACTGAAGATTTTAATCTAAATTTTATATCGGAACGTTCATTTTTCCAAAAAGAAAAATGAAACCGAATATGTTAAACTTTCCTTTTTTGCTATTTTCTTTTTAGATCTAGTTTTCTCCGCGCGGTCAGTTTTATCCATTCAAATGCAAATAATAATATTTTATTGACTGAAATTATATCAATTTAATTAAAAATTAATTAGCAACGCTGAAATTGGCCGAAAAAAATGGTTACATCAATTTCAATGTTAAAAATTTGTATTAATGCTACTTTAGTTTTTTTTTACCCATAATTAAACTGTTTATTTCAAAATTTGTGTATAAAGGTGCAGGGACTATGTATATTCCAATTATTACTAATATATATATATAGACTCGGCCATTTTGGCTTTGCAAGGGACTGTGCTCCTTGACCCCTCTTGCTTACATTTCTGTTTCTTTCTTTTCTATACTTTGTATAAAATCATCAAAACTTACAACGTAATATTTAGGCTGGCCCCCAATAGATTATATAACGAAAAAATGTCTCAGTTTTACATAATAAAAAAAAAAAATGCAATCATTAATTTATACCATAAATTCTATTAATCTGCCGAGACAACATAACATACTACAACGCATATAAATTATATTTTTTCTGCGTTTCCATGGAATTATTAAATTAGCAATATAGTCTGTAGGTGCTTGTTTCTATGGTTCGACTTCTTATTCATCAACCTGCACCGTAATAAGAAGTGTATTAATTATGTTTCCAAGAACGAAAACCGCTACCTCACGCAAACGTGAATTGCGGAAAGGAAAACGGAACGACGAACTGTGCAATAGCGAAGATTTTTCCACCTTTATACGTGATGACACGCCTTTTAGTTCGAAAACGACAGATGTAGAGAAGTTTGAATCGTTTGATAGCATTTTAAGTCAACCGCCTCTGTTATACTAATAAAAAGTAATAAGAAAAAAAATTATCCAAAGGGACCACATTTTGTCACGTTCTTTGATGAATACTCAATTTATGTTCACCGATTTTCATCATTACTTCCATGATACCTAAGTTGAATGGTACCCTTTCTAACGGGAAATTAATCAGTAAAATTGGTCTACATAAATATGAGTTATGCGCGAACAAACAAAAAAAACAAGCATACGCGACAAACGTATAACCTCCTCGTTTTTCGAAGTTGGTAAAAATTAAAATGTAACAAACGTTACATAAAATTGGGAAATTTTTTTTAATAGGGACCGGCCTAAGAATCACGTAATTAATATATGTATGTATGTATATATGTATTGACTGTTACAGGAAACAAAATGTGTGTGTTTATAGTCCTTTTGGAGTTGTATTTATAATTAGGGACGATACTGAATGACAATAACATAGTCCTAACTATAGTCAAGTTGTGTTTACAAAATTAGTTGTAATAATTATAACAAATATGGTAATATCCAGTTAAGCAAATATTGAATAAAAAAAAACTACATGATAGTATCGAAAATTTGCATGATAATGGGTTCACGGTTGAGTTGCACTTAATTCTATCCCTAATGATACTGCTTTATTATTTGTACTATTATTTAATCTTGCCAACTTTTTTTTTTTTTTTACCCATGAACAAACTGTTTATTTCAAAATTTGTGTATAAAGATACAGGGACGATGAGTATTCTAATTATTACTAATATTTACATATATAAGGGGACCGCTCTTTTAGGCGCGATCGATTGAGCGCAGATTCTTTCGGGCGCAGACGAACTCAGACCTTTTTACAGACTACCTACGGTGATTTTCAAGTATCATCCGTTAAACGTTATCATCTGTGATAGCGAGAAACACTAGTTACCAAATACTGCTATCAGAAATTCCACCCAAAAAATACCGTTCTTCGTTAACGATTTAGTTTTTCCGCGCGTATAGCGTGTTATATATGCATATATAATCACAAGACACATATTTTACATGATTTTATTTGGTTATTCACTTTTTTAAAATATATTCTTTTTTTTTTTTGAAAGATCGACTTCAGCGTGAAATACGAATAAACAGACTTTTGCGATGTAAATTTAAGAGTTCTGTTAGCAGTAGTGATACGAAACGGACGAAAATTATTAATATTAATAATCGGTCAAATGCATTATTGATTCTTTTCATTTTTTTTTTGTTAATGTATAGTCAATCGTATTTAAAAATTTAAACATTACCATAATTTACATTTACATAATACTAAATTCAAAACAAAGATATTTAATTTTTAATTTGTAATACCGTATATATTTCTCGCCCAGTATTAACATAAATGTAATTATTTATGTGTTTAAAAATTTTTGCGCCTTTGTCTTTTTCGAGATTTTTTTGAAACCTAGGTAGATTCGTCAAGGAATTAAATATATATATATATATATATATATATATATAATTAAAATCATAGATAACAGAAGAAACTTCAATAAACGTATCCTCAAATAAACTTTCTAGTTACGAATGAGAAAGAAAGATAATATGTATAACAAATATGTATTAGAAGCAAATTCAATCCAGTTATATTACATTTTAGAAGACGGAGGGTTGGTAGTTTGTAATTTTTTAAATACGGTTGACTATACATTAACAAAAAAAAAAAAATGAAAAAAATCAATGCATTTGACCGATTATTAATATTAATAATTTTCGTCCGTTTCATATCACTATTGCCAACAGAACTCTTAAATTTACATCGCAAAAGTCTGTTTATCTGTATATTTCACGCTGAAATCGTTATTTCAGAGAAAAAAAAGAAGATATTTTAAAAAAGTGAATAACCAAATAAAATCATGTAAAATAAGTGTCTTGTGATTATATATGCATATATAACACGCTATACGCGCGGAAAAACTAAATCGTTAACGAAGAACAGTATTTTTTGGGTGGAATTTCTGATAGCAATATTTGGTAACTAGTGTTTCTCGCTATCACAGATGATAACGTTTAACGGATGATACTTGAAAATCACCGTAGGTAGTCTGTAAAAAGGTCTGAGTTCGTCTGCGCCCGATAGATTCGCGCCCGAAAGAGGGTGACCCTATATATAACCGGCTACTTCAGTCATCATAACAATTTATTAAAAGTAGTTGTTAATTTCTCTTTATTTTCTTTTTTTCATTGGTTTCAATTTTCGTAATTTTGTAATTTCTTACCGTGTCTCTAGCGTAAATTGCTGTATATGACACGTAATAATAAATAAATAAATAAGTAAATAAATAAATAAATAAATAAATAAATAAATAAATAAATAAATAAATAAAAGTAGAGTTTTTCTTCTCTTTTTTTTTTGTTTATATCACCTTTTTCTTTAATTTCCTTTTTTTCCCTTTCTAATTTTAAAACTAAAACTTAAATCTTAGTTTTATTTACCAATAAAATTACATTTTCATTGCGTAATATTTTTAAATAAGCCATTTCTTCTCCTTCGTCTTTATCTTTCGCCAAACACACTCCGCTTCGAACTCAAATCTATAATCGTGTCAGATGTTCTCCTTTGCAAAATTTGCGATCCAGATAAATGACCACTGTGACTACAAATGCAGATACCGGAAAAAGAAGCAGTATTCATTAAAGGAAAAGAAAAGTGAAATCGAATTTTATAGTTGCATTAGAAAAAGCGCGGTGATGTAATAAGCAATTCTATGTTTTGTTGACTAGAAAAAAAGTAATTGACCGGTGCGGTGGAATAAAATGTGGACAATGCTGGCTGAAATGGGTGCACTAAACCATCTGACACGGTTAGTAAAAAGATTATATGAAAAGAGCTTAGCGAAGGTATCTATTAATGGAGCTACATACTATATGTATATGTATATTCGGAAAAATTCTAAAACGCGCTGTTCGTAAAGATTGCATTCTTTCTCCGCTTTTATTTAATCTATACGGTGAACGCATTATGCGTAAAATGCTTCAAGCAAATAATAGAAAATGGATTGCAGAAGTGACAGTCGGAAGAGTCCATAATTCCGATTAAGTATTCGCAGATGACACCACATTCGTCGCATTTATCATTAATACATCGCGCATATTACACCGTTTTGGAAAGTAGGAGTTCCCAATTCGGTTTAAAGATTAACAGATCAGAAATCCAGATGACGATAATCAGTTGTCGAGAAAACTTTCCAAAAATTCACAAAATTGCCGGTATCGAAGTAGTGAAAAATTTATGTATTCAAGCACTGTTATGGAAAATAAAAGAGGGTATGTAGCAGCGATCGTCGCATAAAATTAACAAGAAGCATCAATATCCAATTGAAACATATATGAACAGGTTCGGCGATAAGTAAAACTATCAAGATTAATATTGTCAAAACGCTAGTATTCTCATTTTTTCTGTACAGTGACCTGGACCATTCGTGAAACGAAGTGCAAGCGCAAAGATACCTTAGAACTCTATTGCTGCAGGCACTTGCTACCTATTTCGTAATTAGTTAAATGTACTAATATTTCGGTTAAAATCACCAAGAACACCCTCATTAGTAGTCATGTTACGGATATTTCTGCAAACAACTTGGGAAACCTTTTTTGTCAAATACAGGGTAAGCGGCAACATAAACACTCGAGGATCGGCTCCTACCAGGTGGACTGACATTATCCGGAAATTAACAAGAACATTTCTCTGACAGTATATAAATAAGGCGATACAACTGGCGGATGATGATGACGATACATACATACATACACCCTGTCAAGAAAGTATCGGGAATTGTCAATTTAAATCTCCCGGGTAATAGCTAGGCAGATAATTTTTTTTTTCCAGGTTGGTACAACTGTTTTGTATTATGATGCCTATTTTTAGCGCGATCTGTCAACCAGTGTGTTTACAGCAGCTGTTAAAATCAGTCGACCTTGAAGTGTTTGTCGAAGTTTTACAATGAGTGAAAATATTGAACAACGTACTTGTGTTAAATTCTGTGTTTCGAACGAAATTTCTTGTGCCGATACACTGAAAATGTTACAGAAGGCTTTTGGTGAATCTGCTTTATCAAAAACGCGGGTTTACGAGTGGTACAGAGCGTTCAAGGATGGTCGGGAGACGGTCGAAGACATGCCTCGCTCTGGACGGCCTTCAACGAGTGTGACCGATGATAACGTCGATAAAATCAAGGAAATCGTTGCTGAAAATTGTCATGTGAGCTTGAGAGAGATGGCTCATGGATTGGGCATGTCACACGAGAGCGTACGTACGATTGTGCACGAAAAATTGGGTATGCAACGCGTTGCGGCTCGGCTTGTTCCGAAAGACCTGAATTTCTTTCAAAAAAAGTACCGAGAACAGGTAGCTGCAGACATGCTGGATCGAGCCAATTTGGATCCTACCTTCTTGGAAAAGATAATTACTGGTGACGAGACATGGGTGTACGAGTACGACACGCTTACGAACCAGCAATCGTCCGAATGGCGGCCAATTGGCGCGCCAAAGCCGAAAAAACCTCGCCAAAGCCGATCGAAAGTGAAGATCATGTTGATTGTTTTCTTCGATATTCGAGGCGTGGTACACTATGAATATGTGCCAGCCGGACAGACAGTCACCAAAGAGTTTTACTTAAGTGTTTTGAGACGTTTGAGAGAGGCTATCCGTCGTAAACGTAACGATTTGTGGGTCGACAATTCTTGGATTCTCCATCACGATAATGCGCCGTCTCACAAAGCCATAATTGTGAATGAGTTTTTGGCCAAACACTCGGTAAATATCATCGAACAACCGCCGTATTCACCAGATTTAGCACCCTGCCACTTCTTCCTATTCTCAAAACTCAAATTTCCGCTACGGGGAATGCGCTTCGAATCGATTGATGACATCAAGACGAATGCGACGCGAGAGCTAAAGGCCATCCCGGAAACCGCCTATCAGAAGTGCTTTGCCGAGTGGAAAAAGCGTTGGCATATGTGCATCGCTTCGAATGGATGTTATTTTGAAGGTGACAAAATAAATTTGGATGAAAATTAAAAATTGTTCGTTTTATTTAACAATTCCCGATACTTTCTTGACAGGGTGTATATATATGTAAATTGTAATAGACTCATTTTCCCCTCTTGCTACTATTTCGACTGATGAATGCGTTGACTTGGATGATAAAAAAAATTTGTTACGATAAAAAAAAATTTTACGACGGTGTGTTGCAACCGAAAAGCTCTGCCACGCAGAGCACTAGGATTTTTAAAGAAAAATAAAAAAAAAAAATTTAGATCGCGGGAGAGAAAAAACTTCTTAATAAAAAAATTTGAAACCCGTCGATCGAAAGCTGTAGAGTCTCCGAAACGGAGATATCACGAGGTACTATGTGTCCAGTAAGAAATTTCCCGTATAAAACCCGCGTATATTTTTCCATAAAAATTAATACAAATAAAAAAAAAAAAAAAAGGAAACCGTGCCAGCCACGGAAATTCGGCAGACTATAAAGAAAAACTGGTAAATTAAAAAAATTAAACGGCGCGACATGACGATTACAAAATTCACAGACGGTAACGCGACTAGTTAAAAGCTGCAACATTCGACGATGACGATTGGAACGGTAATATCGATTGAATACTGACACCATGTGTGTCTAAAACTCGAACTTTTACCGAATGACCGGGAAATTACCGACTAGATCTTCTTACAATTAATAAAGATAATAATACGCCCCGATGTTTCTAGAACACTTTTAAGAATAATATCGCGTAAATTACCATGTCCTAACGGGATTTCTATAAACTTCCCTCAGTTCGATGTTTCTCGGCGCAGCTTCTACCCGACGAGCACTCGCCCCGGACTCATAGAGTATTCTCCGCTGTCGGCCGCTACCAGCAATACATACGTACACAGCCTCACGCTGACGCAACATTCGACCGTGCCCGGGAATTTTGGTTTTAACCGATAAGCGTCTCCGATATCTACGATCCGCGATTACGTCGATTAAAACGCGGCGTTCGATAAATCACAAAACAAATGACTTTAACCAGAGAGAGATATACTTTTATAAATCAAACACTGCTAAAAGATAGCGCTGCAGGTATCGAATCCATTACAAATATCATATATAAAATAGTTTTGATAACAAATTTTTTTGGCTTAGTTCATTTTTTCGATTGTTTTTTTTATTAAATTTTTTCAAAATTTCCTTCTTTCTGTTTCTAATTTTAAAATTAAAATTATCGGTCGGACGAATTACTCCATGTTGCTGATTTAGACGTCTACGTAAATGCTTTCAGTAGGGGTTAAACAATTTTGGTTATTAACTCGTTTTATGATAGGAGTCCAGCACATTTCATTTCGGCGCGTCGTCGCAATAGCCTAGTTGCTAGAGCGCTTGACTTCCATTACGAAGGTCACGGGTTCGATCCCAGGTGAAGACAGAACTTATTACAAAGAATTAAAATAAAAATATTCGCTAATAATCACGTGGAAGGCAATGGCAAACCACCACGTACAGCATCATATGCGCGCTAGGTCAGTACACAGCAGACAGATAAGGGACTGCACTTGTATATCGATAAGTCAAACGATTACTAATCAGTTCCGAATGTAGTCTTCTTGCGTGTGTACACTTGCGTTGCATATAATAATTGCCATGAGCGCTGCCTATTTTGTACAACTAGAATGTACAAATAGGTGTAGTCACGACGCTCGGAATCGAGCGATACGACTGAAAAGAAAAGACATTTCGGCGCAGCACGCTTCGGTACAATACGTGTGGGCGCCAAAAAGTAAATAAAACGATTATGTTTGGTCTATAAAACGTTACGCACACTCATCAGATATCATTTTACCTTCAATTCTCAACGAGTAGTCTAACACTATCGACCGTTTATCCATGCCTGCGCATACATGCATGCGACGTTTACGGTATATGGAAAATATATGCTGGCACCCCCGTTTATTCGCCATTATTATTATTTTCCTTTTGAGTTCGTAAATTACAGACATTGACCCAGCGGTGCAAGAGAAATTTCTCTACATTTTTAATTTATTTTAATTTAGAGAATCGGCATCCGAATCAGATAGAACCTGAATGAAGCCCACTGCGGAACCAAGTGCGTTGCGGTAGCTAGAATCATATATATAGGTATATGTAAATTTTTGAAGATAAATTATCTAAAACCACTTGCGGACAAAATTCGTAAATATTTGTCACTGTTACGTAGATGAAATATTGCGAGGGTCGCACTTGAGAACAATCATTTTAACTGAAGTTGTGGGTTTGTTCAATAGGCTATTTCAGAAGCTGGAGAAAATGCGGACGGATAAAAAATGGGCTGAATTATTGCAATGAATAAACTATGGTAAAAGGTGAAATATTGTGGAGAAGAAAGTTATTTCTTTGGTGAACAAATTCTAGAATCAGCACAGTGAAAGGGAAAAAAACTTTTAAGAAGAAGGTTTTAAAACACGAATGGTATGAAGGCTCGGATTCACTTTTTCTCTTTGTTTTATCATCTGCACGGAGCGTGAACGTTTTCGGGGCTTTATTTCTTCATATACTTTTTTACAGACTAAACATATTTGACAGTCATTAAATATCTTAGGCCGTATCTCAAATTCGGGGTAACCGAGTAATCGGAAAAGCTATATAATTTGCTCATACTTCTGATATTGCTTGCAAAAAAATAAATTTTCGAATTATTTAGAAAGTTTAGTGAATTGTGTTCAGATAATTTTTCAGAGAAAAGACGAAGGTAGTTGTGAAAGAAAAAACCTCAGAAATTCTTCCAAAGGGGCTTCTTTTAGGTATATATCAAGCTTTTACATGCACCCGGTTTTTTGAGCAAGAACATTTTTGGTCATAGCATTTGAACAAGAGCTTCTAGAAGTGGTTTGATTATAGTTAAATGTAGCGCGTGTCATTTTACGTATTAATAAAAAGAAAAGGAGGATGTGTCACGACGATTGGAGGATAATTGGCTGAAAAGTAAGGAAGAAGCGTTAAGGGTAGATATAGATCGCAGAAAAAAGATTATAAACGCATATGGGATCAAAACCAGGTAGAATGTTAGGAAGCGAAGAATTTAAGAATGGTATAGATTTTGTTTTTTTTTAAGTCAATTCCAGTAAGTAGGGGAAAAAAGATTAAGAAACCACAAGAACCCATAAGCGTTTCCCAATTATAGTTCAAATGAATAGCAGGATGAAAAAAAAAAAAAGAGTCAAATCGACGGACCTAAATATAGATAGACTCTTAAAATAAGTTGAATAGTAATCACTAAATGTGATCAAATCACCCCACAGGAAAGATAAAATTCCCGAAGTTTGTGCCGCTAATGTTAAAGACGCGGAACCTAAGATGATCATAACTGGGGTTGATTTTAGAACACTGAGACAAATACGAAGACGAATAATTCCGAAAGAAGAGATACGGAGCAATTACCGTAAATGAAATGATACTAGTTTAAGATAGAACGGATAAAGGATTTCTGGAACATACACAAGATGCAAGGATTGCCTCTTCAATTAGTATGAGAGAGGGATTTTATATTCGGGAAAGGATAGATATAGACGATTAGTGAGTATACGAAGGGAGAGAAAGCTGTTGAGAAAGGCATCTAAATTACGAAAAGGAATTTAAGGTGAGTCTAATGAAAGGATTAAAGCAACGGAGAGTAAAGATAGGTAGCGAAGATGTAGGTGAGGAAATAGATGGATGATAAAGATTACACATTTTGAAGAGTAGATAAGAATATCATCGATATAGAAAAGGGAAGTTTAAGCAGAAGAGAGGTAATCTTGCTAAAGTTGATATTAAAAAAACGTAGATTCTACGTCAGGAATCGTAATGTAGATCCGGAAAAATTAATCCCGCAGCGATGGAAAAGGAAGAGAGGAAAAAATCACACAGTTAGAAAAAATAAAACCAAATGGATAGGGATGTTATAGGAAAACATTATGCGTTATAGAATGTGGGAGAATATACATTATTAAAGGCAGTTGAAAAACGGTAATCAGGAATTTTTTATTGATAAGTGAAACCATCCGACCTAAATGTACCGATGTAGTCCGCTGTGTCACGGCCTGGACGAAAAAACCAAACATACTTTTCGGTAATTACAAGCTACCAAAGAAGAGGTTACTAAATAAACTTACGGAAAGCTTTCCCGAAAGAAAAAAAAATGATGGAGCTAAAAAGACAGGCTAAACGAGGAAGAGCGTGTACTTTTTTGGGATCGGAATAATAATAAAAGTATTTTGTTACGAAAGGGCAACAGAACTGGAGCAAAAAAAGGAATTTAAAATATTTGAAAGGATCTAGAAGATTAGAACGGTTTTTAATAACGGTAAAAGTGATTCTTTACCTGGAAAATGCTTAACAAACAAGATCCCGAGAAGGTAAAATAAAATGTTTTTTTTACAAAAAATAAATACCGACTTCAAGGTTTATTATAAAAATTGAATAAAAATGCACTAGAAAGTAAAAAGTAGTTGAATAAAAATGCACTAAAAAGTAAAAAATAATTACTCCCGATTAGAAAATATATATCAGAGTGATATACACTGAAAGGTGATATCTTAATACTTATACAACACTGATACCTTAATTAGAGTCGGCATCAAATTCATATTACAATATTTAGGAACAATTTAATGAATATTTAAGGCAGTTTTTAATTAATATTTTAATATGAATTTGATGCCGTCTCTAATTAAGGTATCAGTGTTGTATAAGAATTACGATATCACCTTTAAGGGTATATCCACTCTGATATATATTTTCTAATCGAGAGTAATTATTTTTTACTTTTTAGTGCATTTCTATTCAATTTTTATAACAAATCTTCAAGTATCGGTGTTTATTTTTTGTAAAAAAAAACATTTTATTTTACAATTTTTAGCGTTATACTTGAATTTTTTTCTTGTTAAAAATCAATTTTTTTTCACATTATTCTCCATAATTTATACTTAAAAAAAATCGATTAATTTATTTCGAACTGCGTTTCCACGGTAAAAATATCAAAAGCTACATTTCCATGGTAATTTGGCAAATTGATAGTATTTTAAGTCAATCGCCTCTGTTATACTAATATAAAATGGGAAGAAAAAAAGAGGCCACATTTTGTCACGTTTTCTGACGAATACTCAGTTAATGTTCACCGATTTTCATCAGTATTCACATGGCGTACCTAAGATGAATGGTACTCTTTCTAATGAACAAAGGATCAGTAAGTGAATTATGCGCGAACAAACATAAATAAATAAAAAATAATTGCGACAAACGTATACCTTCCTTCTTTTTGGGAGTCGGTAAAAACAGGTGTAATTTTATTTTGATTTAGGCTGGAATGGGTTTTTTCAGATTTTTCTACAGATCTTCCAGATCTTTTTTCAACTGAAAACATTCAATTGAGTTATTTCCCCACCCCGGGAGCATAACAAAACGAAAAAAAAAAAAAAAAAAAGAGAACATCATCGATGTAGTCGAAGTCAATTAAATACGCATTATTAAGTATAACTCAAAAACTACTGGCTATATCTTGATCAAATTTAAATGGGACCACATGAGAAGCGCCAGCTTTCAAATAAAAGAAGAATCATCAAAATCGGTTCACCTAAAAAAAAGTTCTGAGGTAACACACATATAAAAAAAAAAAAAATACAGTCGAGTTGAGAATCTCCTCCTTTTTTTGAAGTCGGTTAAAAAAAAGTATTAAGAAAAAGTAAAGAATTAATCAGAGACGAGGAAGGATAGGATTCCTGAAAGCTGGAGCAGTTAAAGAATCTATAAACGGAATTAGTTTTTCAAGAGGTAAGTTATGATTAATGGAAGAACGTTAAGAGAGGGAAATTTTAGATGCCGCAAAATCACCTCCTATAAAAAAAAGGAGCAGAGAAGGAATCAATAAAAAAGGGAAGCTTATAGTTAGTAGCAATGTAAGCTGAAATAAAGTTAAATGGACAGTTATTACATCAAACTAAGATGTGCACAAGATTCACTAGGACAGGTCAGTATAATTTCCTGCATAGCTGAATCGCCATATCCGTGTCATCGCGATTGAAATTAATTAAAAAGAAACCCTCGAACGAAAAGCTTGGAGGAATCTTTCAGCGAAGTTTCCGAGAGCAGCTTAATAAATTACATAGTTGAAAAAGTCTTTGAGAAAATGTTTAACTAAGCCTGTGTGGCAGAGTCGCGTTGTCATATTTTAATTAGATACGATGAGGACAGAAACGACAAATATCAGGAATAAGAGAAGGAATGAAAGAAAGCGAAAATAGGCTAGCTAAGTAATAAAAAAGTTACGGAAGCTTCTATATATAGTTTATATCTGTTAATCATTAAAACAAAAAAGAAAAACAAACTGTGATTTATGCTGTTTTTAAATACGAGAAAACTGACAAATCCAAATATCCATCCTTCATTAAAAGAGCACCGTGCAAATTACATAACCAAAAATAACGAGAAAATCAAAGGTAAAAAAAAAGAAAATAAAATAGAGAAATTCGAAACAGTGACACCTACCGTCGGAAAAGAAGTCAGATGAAAAAAAAAGATAGTAAAACTGTCAGTCAATGTTGGAACTGAAGAGAGGCGAACTGCATTATCGCAGCCGTATACGAATAATTCTTACAATAACTTTTACGAAAAAGGCGGGTGGCAAGGAGTAGAAAAGATTAACAATAACGGGAACGCTCGGAGATTAAAAAAGCCGAAAAGAAATGTTGAGCAAAAGGAAAGCGAAGTTGCGGTACAATGCAGATCTCGCAACCGCACGAACATATTCAGAACATACGTAAAGAAATGTTCAGAGATTGACTGTGTATCTCTTCCGGATATTATCGGCGTCTGAGAAAAGCAGTTTGAAAAAATGTTCCTCGACGAACAAATCGGTCGTAATATCGCACTGCCGAAACGGAATAGTATTGATTGGAAAACAAAAGATGGTATTTTAAATGTTCTTTATTTATATCCCAGACAGTTATTTTTACTCGACATTTACTATTCACAGTCGTATAATCTGTTTCGATGATATTCTTCTTGCGTTCATGTTCATTGGTATGCCTCCCCTCTCCACAACTTCGCTTTAATTCAGTCACGTAGTTTATAACTTCCCCACTTATACATATCGTGAACTCTTTTCTTTTTCTTAATCCTGCTGAAAATCTCTTCTAGGCGGCTACACTGAATAGGAGGAGCATCGAAGGGGGTGGGTGGCTTCCTCTATTTTTGTGAAATATCATTCTCTAACGAATTTTTATGCATTTTAGATAAGCATCTGAAATTATCCAGCTACTTTGACGTCATTGTTGCCGCACATTGTAACTTGCGAAAATTTCACTTATACCAGATTATAATGGTCATAGTTGACGCGCCCAAAAAATCAGAATAAGAAAAATAAAGGAATCTGAAATTATCATTTTACGCGCTACTGTCGCTGTAAACTGTGTCTGAACTTTTAAACGACCGTATCCGCTTCGGAAGTAGACGCACGACTCTGAGTGTGCAATGAAAGATGTCAGAATAAATATTTTTTTTCTTCAAATAATACATAAAAAGAAAAAGAGAAAAAGAAAAAGAAAAATCGAAAGACGACCAAATAAAAACGATACGAACTTAAATGATAAATGTAGAAAGCTGTTCGGATGAGTAGGAAGGGCAGAATTATCGGCGAGTGTTCAGCAGAATTTGTTTGCGCAAGTGTTTTCTATGAGTGACGCATGCGATGTCGTCTCTGCCACACGAAATGATCGAAGAAAATTGACAAAACGACAGAATATAACGCGCAGAAAACGTTTTTGGGGGTTTACGCAATTACGCTCGGGCGCAGGTTAAGCACCGTTCGATTCGCCGCTCGAGGAAGAAAATGAAGAAGAAGAAGAAGAAGAAAAATAAGAAGAAGAAAATGAAGAAGAGGAAGAAGAAGAAGGTGCGGAATAATTGGAAATGCGATTAGGGTCAATAACCTTTACACAGGTCGTGTCAGTAGTAATTAATGAGAGTAATAATAAAGCGTTTCGTTATTGAACTCGTTGTTATTTAGATGTACGCTATTCGAGAACGTAAAAGCGTCCGCGTAATTCTCGCCGTATTATTCGTATGAAGTTCGTCGCAATCCTATAAAGCCCGGCTCGGTTGCAAAACACATTCCGAAAACTAGCATCATTAAGACATTTTCCAAGAACCGGCCGGCCGGAAGGTATTAAACGTTTTTTAAATTCGTTCCTTTGTCCGGTTTATTTCGGGCAGAACTAATCCTCTCAGCGAAAACTTTCTCTCCCAAATCGTAACGGGCAATAACTTGCCTCTTCGCCGCATAAGCACTCTTAATTCGCTGCATGATAAGGAAGATACACACGTGCCAATTAACCACCGTTCGTATTACTTACCTTGCAAACTTAAAACTTCCCTGGTTCACATATGGATTTTTTCCACTTCTTCGGTATTCAGTCCGCTGACGAGCATTATACTCTGGTCGCTCACATATACTCAGTCAGTGGCATGCCAACGTTTCACAACCAGGGAGGGAAAAAACATAAATCACCCCTACACATAGAAAGGCCTATATAGATTCACACATGCATCCGCATGTTTGAAAAACGATAGTTATTAGTAATGTTTCATCCTAATCTACACAACTGACGATGTTTGTTACAATAAATATTATATGTACGAATTTTTTTGTATCGTAAGAAATGACGTACCTATAAAGAAAAAACATATAAAAATAAGAAATGAAAGGCAAATTAATAAAAAAAGAATGTCGTTTTTTTTTTTTTTTTTGTCGCAACCCGATAATATTTTATGTAAATAAATAGAGGAGGCTTTAATTATGAAGGGAAAGTAAAAACGCTTTTCTCTTTTAAACGATTTTTTCTTATCGAATTTTTATTTTTTCCAAGTGTATCCGAAATTTCTGGTTTTTGTTTTCTCGGTTCGGTGGCCACCTTGTTTGATTTTTGCGACGATGGTATAATATTTAATGAGGTTGAAAAATTTAGTTTTATTAAACGATCTCATATTTATTTAGCTGTTTGTTTAATTTTCTTGGATTTTTATTAAATAACTTTTATATGTACCGGTAGTATAATAGATATTTTTCTGAGGGAGCGTCGCCTCTGTAGTTTTTTCTCGGGGGGAGAGGGGCTGCTCCTGTTGCCCTCCTATAATGCACTCAATATACCCTTACGAACGTGAAACTGTTAAATATTCGCTCGCGGGTATCACATTCATTACCTCGGTATTTTACTGACAGTTTAATATCCTACCTCGGTAGGTACTTTTAGAAATGAAAAAGTACCCAAACACTTTTAAAGTTCCCGAAATTGAACTGTGTGTGTGTGTGTGTGTCGAAATGGTTTTTACCCATTTTGATATCGTGTCAAAAAACTTTAAAGGCATTTTTTTACAAAGTAACTTCTTCGTTTAGTTTGTTGCCGATTCGGTTAAATATGGTTTTTCTTGTCGCTGCTGTTTCGGGGAAATCCTAAATCTGATGATTTTCATTATTTACTCGATAATGTAAAAACCGTACTTGTAGATGTTGATTGCACTCAGATTTTAAATTACTTCTCAATTTGAATCATGTCGAGCCTCCGATGTGCTACGTCTCAATACAGAGTGTCGAAAATTGTACAAGACTGCAAAGTTTTTGCTTGGAATAAAAGCCCAGTATAAAGACGATTTCAAGGCACTTAATAGCTCTGTGAATGATGTTTTAGGAATTCCAACGAAATCATGCGAGAAATTACTGTACCTTCAGATGCAGATTTTCGTCTACCGAGAAAAGTGGTCACAAAGTTTTCATTGAAATGAGTTATCTCTTGTCCCAAATATACACGGAGAACTCTTTCTAACAAAAAAATAATGAGAATTCATCTAAAAAGGAAACATTACGTGAGATGTAAAAGTTACTTTAGTAAAAAATGTCACAGAACATATGTTGACATGGCCAATGTCAAGGATAAAACTATGGATGTGACATGCGAGAGAACCATTTTAAAAATTCACCAGCGGTTGAAATTAATGTCTTATTGAATTCATTTGAAAAAGAAATTGCACTGATCGATAGATTTCCGTTAGAATAAATCCTACCGGTTTCCATGGGAAAAAAGGCAATAATGTTGCTGTATAACATTTCTCTGCCTACGCTGTGAAACAAGATTATGTGTAACTGTACTTCAGAAAAGTGTAGTCGAAGCCATCCATTACTACTGAACGTGCAAAAGAAGAATCTGATTTTTTTTTTTTTTATACGAAGAATACCACTTACATCACCCAACTATCCTTTCGAATACACAAAAATGCAGTCTGCTTATGTTTGAAGATCGTTTCTCGCATGGTTAATTTTCGGTAGCCTGCTCCTACCGAGTAATTTTTGCAAAAAGTTTAGTGATTTTAACACCGAACGGGGGAGTACTACTGACGTTGTGTATAAAATAATTTCGACATAGTTTTTTTTAGTAATACTATGATTTTAACGAAATGCATCCATTCGGAAAATATAAATTTCTCTATAATAAAAGTCGTTTGCAATATTGCAATACCGAATTATCTACTCTTATCGCAGTTGGAACCAAAAAATGCCGACGAGCAAACTAGCAACTGATAATGCTCGCCTATAATCTTTATGTATATAATTGAAAGTCGGAAAGTTGTTTTTACCGGTGGCCAGTGGATAGGCTAATTCATATGGCAGGTTTTAGTGCACAATTTATTAGTTTTTATGATATGATGTAGCCGAACTTTGGCATTTTTGTCAATGAAGCGGGTAAAATGGAAAGACGAACTCTATCAAATATGTACAAAAAAAAAAATTTGAACAAAATATTTACTATGGCAAAAATTAAATCGGGTAATCTGCGAAACAAACTATCTCGGTAATCTCTGCAGATTTATTGCGTATAGCACACACTGTGAACATTATAGTTTCTCACTTCTTATCATGTACAATATTTGAAGATACACTTACATAAAATATCGAAATAGCCGTGAAATTAACGTTGTTTAAAAATATTGAACCGATTGATTTAATTTTAATTTTTTCTTTTAAAATAATTCGCGTAATAAGTGAAGTCAACGATCGGTCTGCTATCAAAAAATTGCTATCCTTCCACAATTATCAAAAAACTTGGTTCTGTTTTTTTTTTAAACTGAATTACCGGTTTTAACTACTAAGGTTATCACGGCGAGAGCTGCCCGGGCTACCTAAAGACCACCCAACAGTCCGTCATCCTGAATGAACTTCTTCAAAGTGTTATACGATTATTTGTCGTTTAATATTTCTGTTAACGTTGTGAAGGTGCTTGGGCGGACTGCATTAAAACTGTGGCATTCAATTATGATGTGTTGCACTGACGGGTATTTTAATTCAGCACAGTACATGGACATGTGCTTAATGGAGAGTTATCCTTTGCAGTATTTGGTCACATAACTTTTATATGCCCTATTCTTAGCCGATTGATCGTTGTGTATTCGACACGCGTGCTATCAGTCGGCGGCCACCATGGTTCGATCATCGGCTTTATTTGGCGCAAAAACGTAGTTGTTGACATCCATTCTTTGCTCCACTGCTCAGTTACTCTTTCGCGTAGGAAAGTATCGAGTGTTGTTGGGCCTCATGATTTATGCGGCATCGGGGATAACATAGCAGACCGAGCTTCTAGATTCGCGCGCTCATTCCCCGGTATCTGAGTATGTGCAGGGACCCATAGGAACTCAATCCGGTAGCCCTTCTGGTCTAGCAACAGCAGAGTCCCTTGAATTTTTTGCGCGATTGATTCTTCTGCATTATTATTTTGTAGACTTTGTATGGTGGTCAGAGAATCAGTAATAATCAGTATCTTTTTCGGTTGAGCTTTAGAACTGTCGTACTCCTAGAACTTGGTTCTAGTTTTTTTTACATCGCTTATTTTTAAAAAAATTCCGTTCAGTATTGCATAATTAAAGATAGAAGTTGTTTTTAATAAGCGTAATTTATATGTAAAACTTTGCTTTAAAATTTTTTCATATTAATTTTTATTTAATGCACTCTGCATTTATAAACCGCGTTTGTTAATTAGTTAATAAATGAAATAATGTATCTTTTTAAACATGAGCAAAAAATATCTTAAGACTGAATTCAAATAAATATACTAGAAGCTATATTTATTTATCATTCTTAAGGTGTTTGTTAATTCCAAGTAATTATTTATTATTGCACATTTTTCATTTTGGTAAAAGTTGTGAACCGAAAAAAAAATATTTAAATTTGTCGTACAGGCTGGTGCTGTGTGTTTATTCCTAACAGGTAATTGCGAAAATTTAATAGAAATTCCAGCAAACTGTCACTGTGACTTGACGATTTGGCTAACAAATACGAAATACGGCTTCGCTTTATCTTGAGGAAAACTGTGTTACTGCGTTTAGTAAGATACCGATGGGCCGTGTTCAAACGAAGCGTTTAACCGGTCTAGCTGAGCGACGCTCATTCGACAACGATTTCTTTAAACTGAGTATTCGCGAAGGATTACGGTCCAGACCATATATAATCACTCGTACCGAATCACGTTTTACAACACACTAGTGCGCGAAACCATTTATTTCTAGACCGTGTCTTTCTTAATAACCGTCAGTTAGTGGACGGAAAAATTTGTACTGACTTCTAATTCTAGGTTTTCCATGGTACGTCTAAGATTGACTTTGCTGTTTCAATTTAGATTCCGTTAATCCATTTTATTACTATTAATATATATATTAATTCTAAAAGGTTTTTTTTTGTGGCAGTGCCATCATATCTTCTTTAATTCTTTATCAAAATTAATGAATCAAACGTCATTTTAAAGCTTATGTTCCTCGCTATTGACGAAAAATACTCATATTTTTTTAAATTAATATTTTCATAAAAAAAATTAATTAAACAAATTTAATGTTAACCCTAACATTCTATCAACTAAATAATTCTTATAAATTATTACTAGCTGCGTAATAATAAACGGCAAATAGTATAATAATGTGGAAATAAGTAAAGCAAAGTCTTTATTACAATACATTACAGCGCAAGTATTATCTATCAACTAAATAATATAGTGATAAATAAATATATAAATTAAATCAACTTTCATTCGTATATATCAATGCAATGAATTAAATCAGGACTGTTACATCACCTGTAAATGTTAAATATACATTAATTTCTATCTTCTGTATTTCAAGTCATTGTTATAAATTCTTATAAATTATTATTATAAACTCACGTGTAATGCCGAAGGACACATTTAAAAAAAACACTTGACAGAAAAAAGGATTTTACTTAGTAATTATATTTTATTAATAATCTCTTGTACAATAGTTTTAAATGCTTAAGGATTAGGATTACTTCTGTTCGTTCTCATTTTGAGAAAGTTAGTTGTACTGTCAGAATGACTGGTACCAAGACTAAAGTGACAATACAGCAACGTAAAAATCCATTGGGGGGGGGGGGGGGTAAACCTCCCCCCGGTGCGCCTATGCAACTAGTATTGATTTTAATTATAGTTATAGTTATATTTATATGTAGAGATATATATTATTATGTAAGAATTGTAAACGTATGCTAACGGCACAGTGAAAGTAAAGAAAATAATAATTTGTTTTGGGAAAAGGAGAAAAGAAAAATAATAAAAATTAAAAATATACGTATGTACCTATAATACTAGTTAGCAGACGTGGTAGCCAAATTTGTATTTATGTATTACAAAGTTTTTGTTTAAATTATATTTGATACCATATTGTTTTGTTTTGTGTTTGGTTTTAATGCCAGATTTAGTTTCATTTTTAGTTTCTTTACATCTGCATCTAATAATTACGTTTGCTAATTATTCTCATTATTATGTGTAGTTTTCAAGATTCTTTAGTTTTAGTTATTCTATTGTATTATATGTTTTTACACTCATAGATAATTTTTATTGTATATGATTATTACATTTTGCGTTTATAATTTTCATTTTATGGTTCCACTGCTCGCGCTACGGAGCGCATTTGTGAATTTTTTATGTCAATAATAATAATAATAATAATAATAATAATAAATGACTTGATTTGATTTGATTATTATTATTATTACTAATATTATTATCATTACTACTGTGTTAATCATAAAAATAAAAATATTTACTTGGCATACTTATACAACGTGTGTATAGAATCATGAGATCAACATAGTTTACAAATGAAATTATTTGGCTGTAACTATGTAAATTTTATTTTACATCAAAATTTAATTTAGAGAGTATTAAAAGTAATATTACTGTCCTTCTATATAACGTTACAAATAGTTTAAGAAGTAAAATTCACACAAATTACACTTTTTTTATAATAATATGTTTTTTTTTTTTTTTTTTTTTTTTTGGGAACGCCAACCAAGGGCAATGACCCATCATCAAAGAATTACGAAAACAGGATTAAATTTTGATTTATAAAGAAATAGAGGAAATGAACTACGCTAAGATTGGAACAACATCTGGTGAAGGAAAGGAAAGTATGTAGGAAGCACAAAAAGGGAACGCTGCTGTACAAGAAGAGAGCATTCAAAAAGGATATGATTTGCATCACAAACACAGTCATGATCCGAGGGATGAAAATTGCAGTATGGGGAAAAAACAATAGAAAAACGAAAGAGAGACGAAGGAAGACAATTATGGTTTAGACGAAGACGTGTTATGGAGGAAATAACGGAACGACTGAAACCAGGGAAATCAGCAAACCAGGAACGTGATGAAGGAAGAGGTTGCAAGAGTTTGTAAAAGGAATGAGGATTGGAAAAAGAGGTAATGTAGGTATCCGACCATGATTTGAGGTGTGCTCGTTTGGATGGAAAGAGGATATTATTGGCAGGAAATTTATTGACAAATTTGCCGCTATAGGAAACAGAGCGAGCAAACGAGTCAACTAGGTTGTTGCCTGCGATGCCGCTATGACTGGGAATCCAAAGAAGATCGATTTGAATGGAACGAACTAAGAAGAGATTTGCAATTAAGGAACGAATGGAAAGGATAATGTAGTCGCATGAAGAGGATGGAAAAGGGGAGGATATAGCCTGCAAGACGCTCATGGAGTCAGAACAAATAAGGTATTTATTATTATAGGAGGAAAGTGCAATGAACAGAACTGCACGGAGTATTGCATACGATTCTGCAGTGAAAATGGAACAGAAGGAAGGAAGTTTATAAAGTTCGTAGTGTGGAAGAGAAGAAATAAGAAAAGAAGCTCCGACCCCCTCATCGCTTTTGGAACCATCTGTAAAGAGGACAGACGAAGAAGGAAATAGAGACCTCAAAGCTGCGTTGTACTCGCTTAAAGCGATAGAAGGTGAATATTTAGTATGAGAAGGAAGGAAAAACAAATTAGGAGGATATAAAAAATCTATAAAGCTGAATGTAAAGAACGGGAGTTTATGATATGTGTAGATAAATGAAGAATAAGGAGCAAGGCGTCGAGAGACATGAGAAAGAATAGGAATCTTCAGGGGAGAAGACCGCCAATTGGCCAGGATGTAGGAATAAGCAGAAACTAATTTTGAAGACTTAATAGGAAGACGTTTTATGAGGAAGCGATCCCCAAGAAAGGATCTACGAATGTGTAAAGGATGAATGTTGGCTTCTAACTGTAATGCAGGAATGGGGGAGGATTTCAGAACACCGAGGCAAAGACGAAGACATGAATTTTGGACTTTATCGTGTTTGGAAAGAAGATGTTTAGGAGCATTGCCATAAATGAAGGAACAGTAATCAAGTTTGGAACGAATAGTAGATTTATATAGAATAAGAAGAACACTGGGGTCGCCACCCCATTTGTGTGGAAATAGAGCCTTTAATAAATTAGTTCTCTTAAGACAAGAAGTATATAGGTAGGAAATATGTTCGCAAAAGGATAAACGACTGTCTAGGAAAACGCCAAGATAGCAGAAGGACCTAACTAATGGAATAGAAAAATTGTTCAAAGAGACATTAATTAAGGAAGTATTATAGGGACGAAAGGAAAAAACCATACAAACAGATTTAGAGGATGAAATGGTTAGATGGATGTTGGATAGAGCGGATTCAAGCAAGTTCAACGAATTATTGAGTTCATCTTTAGCAGAGAGGATGGAAGTTGAGGAGTAATAAATAAGAATATCATCCGCGAAAAGGAGTGTAGAGGCTGAGACGGGAAGAGAAGCTATTTCAAGCGAATAGATATTAAAAAGAGTAGGACTCAAACATGACCCTTGAGGAAGGCCACGGAATACACATCTAGATCCAGAGAAGGAAGGAGTGGAAAGATAAATGGTTCTACTTTGAAAGAGCTGAATTATCAGGGAAGAAAGTTGAACAGGAATGCCAATAGAAATCATCTTATTTTTAAGGGATGGAAGATGAACTTTATCGAAAGCAGAAACTACATTAACAAAGGCAGCGATCGTGTATTTTCTTTCGAGAAGAGCGTAAATATATGTCAGAAAGAAAAAGGCTGATGCAGTCAGAAGGACCAAGACCAGGACGAAAACCGAACATATTGTAGGAGACGAGATTATTATGTTCCAGCCACCAAACAAGGCGCCGGTTTAGCATACTCTCGAATAGTTTTCTTAAACAAGGAGCCAAAGAAATAGGTCGAAAAGAATTTGGAATTTTCTTAGGAATTGGGACAATTATAAATGAATTCCAAATAGGAGGTGTAAGTCCTGAGAGAAGAAAAGAATTGAAAATTTCGAGGAGAATTTTGAGTGAGAAATTAGAGAGATTTTTAAGAACAAGGAAGGAAATTTTGTCGATTCCTGGAGTCGAATTGGAGGATTTTTGCAACGAAAAGAGGAGTTCATTGAAGTGGAATTCTGAAGTGAGGAAGTGAGATGAATTTGGAAGAGAAGAAGAAGGAGAACTTACTTCGTCAAAGGAAGGAACATAACTGGGAGCTAGATTGTCAATAAAGGATTCAAGTATGTCAGAAGAGATGTTATGATAAGAAGGGTGTTCGGATTTGGGAGTTTTGAAGGCTTTGGCCATTCTCCAAATTTAGGAAATAGACGTGGTCCGGGAAAAGGAAGAGCAAAATTTTTTCCAAGATTCCTTCTTGGCTTGTTTTAGGATGTATCTGGCTCTAGCGTTAGCTTTTCTATGGTCAATAAAATTTGAAAAGGAGGAACAGTGACAGAAGGTTCTAAACGTAGCGACGCTGGCATCAAAAGCCACCTTGCAGTTATTATTCCACCATAAGGATGAAGCTGCATGACGGCGAGGTTTAGAAGGCACTGGAGGTGATGAGGAAGAAAGGGCGAGTAAGATGGAATCAGTAAAGTATTTGTATTTTGAAATAGGATCTAAGTTATGATGCAAAAGGGAAAGAGAAGAGTCAACAGAACGACTAAATTGTTCGCAATTAGTTTTGGGGATACACCATTTGGAGGCATAGAGGGGCTTGAAGTAAGTGGATGATGGGGGAAGACTTTTGAACGATACAATAATAGGGACATGGTCACTTCCAAAAGTACCATCAAGAGTTTTCCAGATAATAATATGTAATAATTAACTATTATTTTTTTTTAAAAAGTGTAATTTAAATGAATTTTATTTGTTAATATAATAGAAATAATGTGTACTTCAAACTTTAATGATAACAAATACTTTTTTTTTAAATCGCGGTTGGGAGTAGCCCTAGCCCCTCCGCTGGGTACGCTGCTGAATAATAGAGAAGCATTGTTTGAGCTGCAATCGAACGTATCACATATGAGAGAATATATATTTAATATTAATGACTATGTCATTCATTCGCTGGGGTATACTACATTTTTTCCCCATGATTACGTCCCGTTATGTTATATAAGATAATAAAGGTTGAATGCTGTATTGTACAATTGTTAAAATTTTCTTTTTAATAAAAGACAGGAAGGATGATGTAGTGAATTGAAGACAATTTTTCCAAAACACTTTTAGAAGAAAAATAATTAGTGGTAAAGGGGTCTTGCCCCTTACGAAGTCGCATAGAGTTTATATATTGTGGCACATTGTGGTTGCATGAATGAAAAATGAGGAACAAAACAAAACATACGTTTCATAGAAGGTTAATTTTGCAATACTTGTAGGTATACAATATTTTTTGTTTTTCCATTATCTGCCTAAATATAAAGGCTATCTGGTTTGCCGAAACGGGATCACGCAACATACAGTTGTCCATGTGAGAAACAATCCGCATCTAAATCTAAACCACACAATTCTAAAGATTGACCTTGAGTTTTATTGATTGTGATTGCGAACGCCAATCGAATTGGGAATTGCAATCTTTTAAATTGAAATGGTGTATCGGTCGGGATCATGGAAATTTGAGGAATGAGGACATTTTCACCTTTAAAAGGCCCCGTTAAAATCGTTGCTTCCACTACGTTGTTCATCAATTTCTTAACTGCGAGTCGCGTGCCGTTGCAAAGTTTTGGCTGATTAATATTCCGCAACATGATAATTGGCACACCTATTTTCAATTTTAATATGTGTGGTGGCATCCCTTGGCAGATCAAGTGAGTTCAAAATTCTGTTGAATAATTAACTACTTCATCTGCTTCCATGACGGTGTCGATCGACTTATATATAATTTCCTCACTTTGAATGCGGGATTGAATAACATTATTAAGTAGATAGACATCTTTATTCATCGCGGCAAGGACAGCTCATTCACTGAGCCAATCGTGATTCTGATAATTAATCTGAATATTCGGAAATACTTTATCGATAAGTTCTTCTTTCGATGTTACTAAATTACAAAAATTATCAAGAAATGATATTCTTCTTGACGTCTCATCGACTGGCAGCTGTCCGTTCCCAATGTCCAGTGACTGCCGTGAGAATACCTCGGCTGTTTGATCGTTCTGCAGCTTGACACGCATATTCGTAGTCAACTGCAATGTACATTCGCGTCGCCACAATGTTGAATATTTCAGGCAAGCATTTATTTCATCCGCTGGTGTCGATCGAGAAATTACAGGCAATGTTTGCCTAAAATCTCCTGCGAGCAATATCAATGCATTCCCGAATGGTTGAACGTTTCCACGCAAATCTCGCAACGATCGATCAAGTGCTTCAAGCGATTTTTTACGTACCATTGTACATTCATCCCAAACAACGAGTTTACATTTTTGTAATACTTTTCCCATACCGGACGCTTTTGAAATATTGCACATGGAAATCTCGATAAATTGCATGTTCAATGGCAACTTCAGAGCCGAATGAGCAGTCCTTCCACCTGATAACAATGTCGCAGCTATTCCAGACGAAGCGAGAGCTAAGGCTATGCCATTTTTTGATCGAACCGTTGCCAAAATCAATCTGGTAAGTAATGTTTTCCCAGTTCCTCCTGGCCCATCCAAGAAAAAGGTCCCTTCAACTCCGTCATTTATCATTTGCATTATGGGATCATAAATGCCCTTCTGTTCACGCGTTAATTTGGGAACGTTTGATTGGGCATATGACTGGAGATCACCAGTGTTGTAACTCTGTTCACGGCGCAAATCCACATGAAATTAAGTAGTGGCTGCTCGGGTGGGTGCTGGCATTCCCAATTGACTAAGAACTTTATTTTCAATAGCTAAGCGCTATCAATGTTTCGTTGTAGATGCCTTCTGTAAATTCCATGGTCATATTGTCATTTTCTAGGCGTACTCTATGCAAAATATCCTCAGCCATATACGATCGATATCTTTCCCATAGCTCTATGGGAGATGAAGGGAAGCAAGCGGTCAATATAATTGCAAATAATGTTTGGATGTACAATGTTGCACGCGTCATTAATACATATATTCTACTGTTGGTCGTTTTCTAATAAATTCAGAGCTTTACACGCACTGCGGAAAGTGGCATGTGTGACACCGTCAACAATTTTCAATTGCTGGAAAGATCTAGGACCAGGCACATTTACCAACAGCATGCGAAGGGAGAAACATTCATTTTGATTAAGATGCACTGTATAAAGTCTACCAATTGTATTTTCTCTGAAAATGCCAGGTTGACCGTTGACTGGTTCCCCTCGTCTGCATCGTATTAATTTTTTTTTTTTAGTTTCATTCCACGTGTAATATGAGGGAACCTTCTGAATACATCAGTGTTCTGGCGAAAGCGTCTTCCTGGCATAAAGTGAAGAAACCAGCTAGAGTTGTACCAGGTGGATTAAGGGCTCTTTGTTGCACATTTGTATCTGTGAAATAAACACACTGTCCATTCTCTAAATATATTGCTAAGTGAACCATAGCTGGATTGCGTTCATGTATGGGAAATGAAAAAATTCGCCATGCAGCCTCATTACTGCTTATGTATCTTCCAGCCTGGTATTGTGCAATTTCATCGATAACTCGTACTGCATTTCTGTCACTATTTTCTGATTTCACACCAAAAACTGCCATGTCACTGCCTTTATTCACATACTTGCAGATGTATTTAATTGATTTGACGGAATTGCAATATTCTACGTTTATGTGCGCTTTGTATGTTTTTGACAGCAGAGGTGAATATGGAACCATCCAACGGTTGTCTACATTAATAACACCATTTTGCGTGTGTATTGTTGCCAAATTCCCGCCATCTTCAGTTGATCGTCTTCTATACCGAGGATATCCATCCTCTCCTGTTATTGTATTAGCTGCGAATGCTCGAGGATATTGCTTAGAACATTTCCCGCCTACCATGCATGGTGAATACGGATTTAGTGTATCGCATGGTCCATGTATCATGTTTTTGATAACAGCTGCATGCAAATCCGTATCTACGTCGGCCCGTGGAATCTCAGCGCATATCACATCGTCGATTTCGTCTGAAGTTATTTTATTGTAAAACCAGATTAGTATATGCGCAAGTGGAAATCCTCTCTTTTGCCATTCTACTGAATACATCCAGCAGCGCACAGATCCAAACACTCCATGTTTCACAATGAAATCTATCAGCGGCTTAAGCTTTTGTCTGAAGACACGCGCTGTGATATCATATCTATCCACGGTTAATTGCCCAGGAAGTAACAGCTGCTGTATCTCGTCCCAAGCTGGATTGCATGTGAAGGTGATAAATAAATCTGGACGCCCATAATAACGAACATATGCCATCGCATCTTCAGTATATATTCCTGCATGTGACGTGGACTGCCTATGTAAGAAGACGGCCAAATAGTTAACTTTCCAACATTGGTTGTATTACCGTCATTCACTACTTCATCTCGCAAATGAATGTATTCTTTGAAACGGAGTTTGGTCTGATTCAAACGAAGGAATAGCAAACGTTCCGTTTCAATTTTTGCATGCATATCCACAATGTACTGGTAAAACAACAAACGGCATTTCAAAATATAATTATCCTCGTTCCTCCGAATCATTAAGCGGTATGCGTAAAAATTCATTGCATTGCACTTTTTATTGATCTCTCCATCATTCACTGGATTTATCATCTTCACATTGAAATGATATCCATCGACAACATCCAAGAAGATAACTGGATATTGAAAAGCATCGTAACAACCGTGAGTTTCTGCGACCTTTATCAACTGATCGTTTCTTCGATGGAGAATAATATCTCTAGGTTGGAACTGATCTCCGACTATGACAATTGCTACTTCGTCTATAGTTGGAGCATTATATCTCCGGACATGTTCTCAGCGGGCGTTTTGTCTGCGTGAATGACAATCTTGTGGATATCTGATGGCATCATATCAATTACTGTTTTGAACAAACGCGCCAAATTGTTCCTTTCGTGAAGGAGCTCCTGTAGTTGCGAAATGATGGATCTTCTTAGCGAGATTTGTATTCCACAACGCGCATCGACTTCATCTCTATCATCACCGATAAAGTACGTTTGAAGGAATTTATCGTCACTATCTGTGAACAGGAGCAGGGAGCCAGCTTTATGATATATTTGTCCTTTGATTTTAAAAGTTGGCATGAATTGAGCAGTCACAATTTTTGCATCAAATGACGTCATTTGGAAGCAAGAGTTATATTTCCTGATGTTCGAAAGGAAATGCTTCGATTCAGCGGTAGATCCAGCAAGTAAAGTTTTCAATAGCTCGGGTGGTGTTTCAAGTTAAGGCAATTTGATTTTTCCGTCAGCGCAACACATCCCGTTTTGTTTCATTATTAAACTTTAGAGCCTGGCAGTAGGTACACAGATATGACTCATTTGGCCAATGACAACATGCCGACTTGAACTATAATCAACAGCTGGACTATACCGGAATGCAAGACGATTGTATGGGAGATCCAGATCTGCTGTTCTTTGGGCACGTGTTTCAGCTATCCTCACCCTCTCACGTTCATTCCGTTGAGAATGAACCAAATCTGTTACTGCAGAAAACGACTGCCGTGCTCGCAATTGTGCATCCTCAAGCCTGGCTGCTCGTCTTTCTGCTGGTTCCGCGTTACGTATCTGGATGGTGCTTAGTCTGTTCTTCTCTCGTATGGATGCCCGCTCTTCCGCAGTCATTTCGAAAGCCGTGTTCTCGATCATTTTGTGTAGCGAGTACGACGACCCAAATTCGATTTTCTGCGAGACATTATTTCGTTTATCACTGGAACAGAAGGAAGGGATAAGATTATAACCTCTTATGGCTCTCACAGCTCTAGGTTGAAAATCATGAGAGATAGGGAAATAAATAAAATAGTTAAATAATAATTATAAAAAATTATTATTTTTTCTGTCCATCTCTCATACAAAACATAACCTTTACTTACGATTTAGCGAATGGCGCAGCTCAATCACCACACGATTTAAATAGAAATATTATGGCTGCATACGGGGGCACCACCGTATTTTTTAATTCTAAATGTGTATTTTAGTTTCCTTAATGTACTAAAAATCGTTCCATGTAAATATTGTTAACGCATTTATTTCGTCGCAAGACTTCAATTTTCTATTTAACATAGTATGTAAATAAACGAATTATTCTTTATTCACTATTAAATTTAAAAAATTCAAATATCATAAGCCAGAAATTTTTAATAAATTTTAATTTTTTCTGAAAATTTAGCTCAATCACCACACGATTACACAAAAGTGCCTTAATCGATTAAGGTGAATATTTAATTCAAATTGTATAATAATCTGAATGGGATGCAAGTGGATACGTTTTTTTTTTGTTAATAAACAATGTAATTGGGAACAGGTGATGTTTCACAAGTGACTACGGTTGTCACTAGCTAGTACGGCGAGTGTTTCCCTCGCTTCCGGCAAAAGGCGCGGTTGCTGGTACACGAGAAACAGATAAAAACAATCTTTGGAGCGGGTTGTATATCGTGTCAAAATTTGAGCTCAATCAGTGCAGAAATTTTTGAGTTTATGAAGTGTACACAAACAAACTTAACATTTTTGTATATATATATATATCATCATTTTTCGTGATTGCAATAGAAACGAATTATAGAATGAAGGAATCGAAAAAAATATTTGTTTTACTGTAGGGAAAACGTGTGTAGAAGAACAAAGTTTTTTTTTTTTAAATTTAACTATATATTATTGGTTTGTTAATTTATATATTTATTATACAAGTTAATAAATATACTGCAGAAATATAATCTAGATGAAAATGATAGAAAAGTAATTAAAAATCTCTGTTGGGAACAAACGGCCAATATTAAAATGAAAAATAAATATTCCGCTGAAAGGTGCAAAACACAAAAAGGGGTGAGATAAGAATATGTGCATTGTCATCGCGGCTACTAAATGTGTATGTTGAAGAAATAATGAAAAATGACGAACTAAAAAAAATTGGTTGCAAAATAAACGGGGAAGTGATTAACAATATTAATTTTACGGACGATAATGTTTTACTCATAGAAAGAGAAGAACAGATGCAAAAGATATTAAACATTATGAACAACGAAAGAAAAAAAAAGTGCGGAATGAAAATAAATACAAAAAAAACTGAAGTAATGAAAGTTTCAAAGACGAACAGTAATTATATAAACGTTAAAATTGCCAACAAACTTTTAAAACCTGTAACCGAATTCAAATATGTAGGTGCAACAATTATAAATGACGGTCGGGATGCGAAATAAATAAAAACACATATGTGAATGGTAGAACAAGTTTTTACAAATTTGGAGAAATTATTAAAGAACAGAAAAATGGCGATGGTGCTAAGGAAGAGAATAGAGTACTACGTGTGGTCCGTGTTGAAATGTGCGTTGGGATCGTGGGCAATCAATGCGAATGTAAAAGAGATTACTTTCGAAATGTGGACAAACCGACGAATGCTCTGAATCCCGTGGACAAATTTCGCTTCCTAATAAGAACGTTTTAACGCAACGTCGATAAGCTGTCTACTGTCAAAGACGTTGGGAAACGAAGACGGAAATGTAATATCGCTTACAAGTGACGGAAAGAAAATCTATTTACATTAGTGGTGAAGAGAAAAATGCTCGGAAATCCAACAAGGGGAGGAAAAGGATAGAATTTGTGACGTCGAATATTGGGGTCAGCAAAACATGCGACGTAATAAATGTAGTGAAATTGTAAAAAGTTAAGGTAATCAACTGTCCTTAACATGCAAACCTCCTGAAAGGAGATACAACAAAATGATGATGATGATTCATGTTGTTACTCAAATTTACACCTACAAAATGAAGTACCAATTACTCGACAGATTTTATTATATTCTGAACGACGTTTTTATCCTAAAAGATCGCTGCGAAAAGTTTACGTTTGAAAATATTAGTTACGATTCAATTGAAAACGTTTCACAATACCATAAACGAAAATTAGGAAAAAATATTGGATAAACTGTAATTTTGTTTTACTGTATTTTTATTTTATGTGTGTGTGTGTGTTTTTCTGCAAGTTCCTAAAATATCAAGATTGCTTGAAAATGCTTGATTATTTAATGATTTGCAGTTGAATGTTTTATTTATTTTAAATCGTCAATTTTTTACAATATTTTTGTGTTTTCAAATGTAGAGGTGGCAAACCCTCGCATTGCTGGAATCTCAGAAGCAGATACCTAAAGTACATATATATTAATTACAACGTAATTCTTAGGCTACCCCCCATTAGAAAAAATGTCCCAAAAAAGTGTCCCAATTTTATGTAACGCAAAATGTCCCAATTTAATGTAACGTTTGTTATATTTTATAGGATTTTTGTTATTGTTATTTAAAAAATGTTACAATTTTATGTAACGAAAAAATGCCTTAATTTTATATAATGAAAGTTAAATGTTAGGATAGGATTTTTGTGATTATGTTATTTTTTTTGTGTTGATGCCAGTAAAAATTACGTTGTAAATTTTGATCATTTTATACAAAGTATAGAAGAGAAAGAGACAGAAATGAAAGCAAGAGGGGTCAAGGAGCACAGCTGGCCGAGTTATATATATATATGTATATGTATTAATTGTCATTCCTTCGTTGGGAGGTAATGTGAAACGCGCGAAATTGCGTTACAAAAGTGATGTCATAATTTACTTAAGAAAAATAAAAGATAAACGTTTTGGTCGGGCTGAATTTTTTCAGATTATTACATAAATGTAGTAAATGAAAGATTGTTAAGTGAGGGCTTTATGTAAATTATAAATGAAAATCTGTAAAGAACGTATAGTATTAGTGCAGAGTTGCTGCGAAGAAATGGAAATATAAAACCGAAAAGTCTGGAGAATTCCGAATTTATCAAAATTGTCAGTTGCATTATTTTAATAGTAATTCCTATACTATAAATAGTGAAAAATCTCATAGAAACGGTAAACTAACATTTACCGGTTCCGACAATTTTTTTCTTTGCGATGAAAAAACCTTGCCATTTTGTGAAAAATAATACAGTCAGTTGAAAACGCCTCGTCTATGAAAATTATCGAAGGTCGTCATTGAGCAGTCCAGTGGATTCTCTATGACAAAGCCGAATCATCGAGATATTTATAAATACGTGTATCTCTCGTCCGTAAGATATCAATGTTGCTCCAATCAATTAACGCCAGTTTGTCAAACACATTATGTAAAAGTTCCATTTGCCACTTCTTGAACCGTATCTGTCCATCTAATTTGCAGCCTTCAACAAGGGTGTCTTCCACCGCTCGTATAGTCAGGTATCGCATAGCACTTTCAATTCGTACGGATAAGTCTCCGAAATATTTTAATTTTAATAGGCAATCTTTGTTTAATTTATAATTGATTCGAAATGGATATATTAGGTTTTTTAACTGTCTGGGGTAAACATTCTTCTTCATGATAGCAAAACTGACAATGCGTTTTTTATCGGCGATTTTTATAGTCCACGTTTTTGAAACATAATTAAGCGCTGAGAACACCAAGCAGTGTACTAGCTTCATTTTAACTGTGTTCTAAATGGACGTATTTCGCCATATCCTATTTGACTCGTGACATTGCGTGCTATTTAAGTTTTATTTTAACTTCAGCCTGATCAGTCACCTAGTCTCGATGAGTGAACCCAACTACAAATACCTTGATGCAGTTTCATATAGCTCAGTGTCTTTCATTTTCCACTCCGCAATAATCATCAATTTTGTTTCGTTTTTAGCGAGGTTTAATCGTAGAACTCTACTCGTTTCGTCCAATCTACAAGCAAGTTGGCTAAATTACTTAACTAATATGGGAACATAGTTGCGATTATATAATATAGATAACTACGGACGTATATATAGCTTTTCAATCGGGGAGGGGGGTTAAATCTAGAATTTTCCTTTTTTTTTTTTAAGCAAAATAAAACAGTAGGTTGCTCGATGTTCTTACATTATTATTTATTATATTAAATAATACACTCTTATTTCATTCTTTATTTATATTTTTACACAACAATATTATTATAATAATACATTAAGAATGTAACTTAAAATTTAAAATTGTGCTGTTCATGTCTTATTGCCAATTTATTTACAATTTTTTCGGAATCTAGTTTTACCGCTAACTCCCGGTGAACGCTCATAAGAGTAATACCAGTAACTCTTTCGTCGTCCATTCTATTTCTAATATAAGTTTTTAATCTCTTTGGAGTGGAGAAACATCTTTCTGGGGTCGCAGTGGAGGTACCGGAGGAAACGTTTTTATTAAAAGAAAAAACTGTTCATCGCAATGATCAATATAGTCGCGTTGCAGATTTACAGCGGTTGTGCTATATCTCATATTTAGTCAGGAATATCGTGCCTTCATTTTCATCGAGAAATGTTTCTGCTATCTTCTTCAACCTTCGGCCTGCTGATGTAATATAATCAGTATACGATTTATAGCTTTTGAGAAATATGCTTGAACATTCTTTCCTACGCGAGTAGCCTAAATAAAGACAAAAAATATTTGAACCGTTTTAAATGAAATCCAAGGTAACAGCAGCGTAGTCGTACACTACGTTTGTGTATTTGGCAGATATACGGGCTTCTAAGTGAGTTAAAGTGTGGAGGGTAGAAGTCAAATCCTAAAAACCCTCCCTTTACATACGTTGATGTATATAATAACGTATTTAAATTAAAAATATGCTTTACCACGACCATTCTTAATAGTAGCCGACAATATTTAAACAAAGTTATAGTTTTAACATAATCGCTAAAACTAATAATTGCTTCTCAATTAAGTGTAGTCCACAGTATGCACTTATAGCGTAAACGTAATACGAGTACTGCTGTATTCCTACACGATAATATAAGAATATTACAATTCATGGAGTTAGCAAAATTTCCCTGAAATGTCAATGCGCTTCTATTTTTTCGAGAAACTTAGAACTCGCAAGGAAATATTTTTCCCGCCGCCCTGAGTTCGGAGGTATTCCGTAGATAATATAGGTTTATGTCACGGAGGTAGCAATATTCTTGTTGGTGTACGGTATCTCTGGGTAAAAGGTTCAAACATCTGCCTATTGTTAAACATATTTGAGCAGCCATTGTGGAGTTATTGCACACCAAATCAGCTACACGTAGAAGAGAACAGGAACGCACAATATTTGTGAGAGACCTCTGGATTCACCGGTTAAAAAACAATTTCTAACTTCACATCATCACTGTTCACAATTACCGTAGGAATGTGAATTTTGCTATAGCAGAAATAATTAAATATGTTTAAATCGATATATACTATCAAACAGAACGTAAATGTACCATTATTACATCGGGAAAAATTATATAAAAATATTTAAAAGAAAGCCGTCATTTGGTAATACAATAAAAATAAAGAAAATAATTTTTGCAGATCCATCGAAATGAGATAAAAAATAGTTGAGATCGATATATTAAATTTTATTTTTTAGAGCACCTTTTTTATTTCATTCCTTTGAAATATCTCAATTTGAAGTACCGGCAAAAATTATTTTCCTTATTTTTACTGCATTAATAAATAAAATCTTTTTTTAAATTTTGTTTTTATATCATTTTATTTTTCAATGTTTAGTTACGTACGTGGAATAAAAAACTTTTTCTCACTTTCGAAATAATACAGAGAAGAGAAACGAAAAAATGTTATCTATATGAATAATATACGAGTAAGAAAGTAAAAGAAAACGAAATTATAAAAAAATTTTCGTTCTCGTTTTAAATAATGTAATTTGCTTAATATCTAGAAATATTAATTGGTTAGATTTTTATTTTTGTACTTTTTTCTATCTTTTCTTACCTAAAACTCTATATATATCTACAATAAAATGATCATAAACGTTTTCCTGCGATTTTTTTTTCTTTGTATATCTTCTTGGGATCCAGATCTATCTAGGTTTTATAAACATTGACGGTGATGTTTTCGAGATTCTAGCGTTCCAAAATTTGCATGAATACAAGAATACAAAAACACGCAGTTTAAGATAAAATCCTTTAAAAATAGTGATGTACGAACTTCTATCGAATATCTCCATTAGCAACAAATAAAACTCCTACTGAATGGATCTTCAATAGTTAAATTCATAAAATATATTCCTTTATAGAACATAACTCGTCGCGTAATTACTGAATTACACAGCCAAATATTTTAAAAATTAATTAAAAATTATTACAAGGATGATTTTGAGTGTAACATTTTTGTATATTATTGTGAAATTAAACACTACGTTTGCATTATAATACCAGAAACGGCACTTTTTTCTTACATTATCTTTAAATATTTCATAAAATATTTTCTGTTTTTTATAGTTTCGTATTGTTTTTTTATTAGTACTTATATTTTTTCGCTGGGGAAGAATTTCCAACGAAGAATTTTGAACCAAACTTAAGTCTGTGGGTAATGTATTTCCGAGCTTTTCACGTTTCTTACTTTCGGGTTTTCTTTTCCGGATTTCGTCTTTTTCGCGATTTCTAACGTTAATGGACTTGTGCAAGTTCCCCGATCTTAGTGAGCGCCTAATAGCTAAGGGAATAGCATTGCGGTTCGAGGAGTTTTGACGATTAGCATTACTCGTTTAAAATTCATACGATTCACAAACATTTAAAAGTAGGACAATAATACATAGTAATATACGTAAGTTTCAGTTGCATAACTCCATTTTTAAATTTTGAATGTGTAGTTTAGTTTGCGTAAAATATTTATAATCGCCATGTAAATATCGTAAATAAATTAATTGCATGATTAAATTTTAATTTGCCATTTAAAGTGGTAAAAAAACGAATTACTTTTTTTGCGGTATTAAATCCGAAATAAAAAATTTCGAAATTCTTTGGTAGAGTACTATGACAAATTAATACGACCTATGTATTTTCATTAAATTCTATTCCTATTCTAAAAATTTTATAAACGATCTTTGCCTATTAAAGACGATCATTTCCGGTTTATGAACTTCAATTTGGTTTTTCTATTTATCACTGAAACAAGCGCGTTGGACGCTTTCCCTTTACAATGGCTCATTTCGTAGAATTTTCTTGAGATCTTAAAAACTATTAATTTGCGAATTTCATCAAAATCATTACAGTCGATTCCGAGAACCCAATTGCAAACATATACAAATTTAATTAAGGAAATTATCGGAATAATCGCACAAACGTTGTGAGATTCTTATATGGATATGTTTTTTGTTAATATTATAATAAAAGGCCTTTAAAAAATATCGGCGTGGTAATGAGTAAATTGATAACGTTATTGAGACTATGAAAATATGACGTCATAGAAAGAAGACGTTTTGAAGCTGCGAGAAGTTATTTTACCGAATATGGAGAACTTCCCGTTGACGGTTTAGCCGGCACTTGGGATCGCGGTCGGCTAATCGAAAAGCCAATTATCATAATAGTAGTTCAACTGTGACGGTATTTTTTTTTCTTTTAATTTTATTTTGTCTTGCGAATAAACGCAACGGAAGGCGAAAATAAACATCTAATTACGTAGTATTTTTCGTACGGCATAATCCACTTAATATTCTCCATTTATTAAATCAGTATGGTAGAATGGTCGTGCTGTAAACAGGAATACGTAAGGTACTACGCAGGCAAATATACATATATAAGTGACTTTTATCTTAATTAGGGAAATGAGAAAAAAGTGTAGTTGTGTTTTTTTCTTATTTTTACTCATTTAAAAGAAACGAGGATTTTTATCCTAATTAAATTGCTTTTACGATTTTGAAAGCGATTTGTGTATACAAATGACTTATATACACAGTTAAAAAATTCTACAATTTACGAGATTAAAATTTTAAAACCTGCCATTTCCAAGAAAAAGTTGTACGTTTATTACTAATAACTAAAAACCGGTTCATACGTGACAAAAAGGGGCTTCAGTATGCATAAAAAGCCTTTAAAAGCTGCATAAAGATAATGAGCACAATATATATATATATATTATATATATATATATATTATATATATATATATATTATATATATATATATATTATATATATATATGTATATTTGTATATATAAAATCTTTTGAAAATCTTTTTGTTAAAAATAACAAACGTACCATAAAAAATAAAAATATTTTTTAATTTCATTAGAGCTGCAACGTAAATGTATTGTTGCATAACTTCCGCGGTAAAACTATGTAATTTATTATTAATATCACACCGATAATTGGATTTATTTTTTTAATAAGTACGAAATGATCTTTAATTGAAGAACCTTCAAATATTCGCTTGTACTGGGAAAGTAATACGATATCCGCCAAATTCACTTCAAATCTTTTTCATAATTTGGAAATATTCATTACGGAATAATATTTTCCATCGGCTAGCTGTCTAGCGAATTATTGGAGTTTTTTCTGGTATACCCAGAGGGTAAACAGCTGATGTAAATTTTGTACACTACTCGCTGGAATTCCTCTGGACTTGCTCGAATTTCTATGGAATTGTTATGGAATTGCTATGGAATTGCTATGCAGTTGCTATGGAATTTCCGGGAATTCCTACATGTTGTACACCAAACTTCCTCAGCGGGGTTTACCCCTTGTCTTTGATAGTGTGTGCACGGTGATATGAAGGGATAAATTTTTCAAATTTTTTGTTGAACATAACCCATAATCAATCAATTATCCACTGTTTTCTAATACTTCCTAGTAATTCTTATTATCCTCATAATTCTACAGCGGTTTACTCTTTCGTAATAATTGAAATTAAAGGCTCAAATTCATAGATTTCTCTCAAAATTTATTAAGACTTGTTCCAGAATTTCTAGAATTCCGGTGGAATTACTGAGAATCCTTATGAAATTGCTGGATTTCCTATGGAATTATTGGAATTCCTACATGTTGTACACCAAACTTCCTCAGCAGTTTACTCATTGGGTGTACCTCGCACGGGAGTATCACGAAATAACTTTTGGAAGGCAGTTTGTTTACTGGCGTCGAATTTTTTCGACAGGACAATGTATTTTTTACGTGTAAACATAAGTTAAATTAAAATGCCTCGAGAACCTCCGACTTTAGGCATACCTACATATTTGTATATACGGGGAGGTGCATCAGAAACGAAAATACACCCTTTTCATTCGCAGAAAAATTTGGAAATAATTTATTGTTTCATTTAAAAATTGTGCAATTTTTTCACACTATTTCCAAAATTGAAACAGAAATATGTAAAAAAAGTTTAAAATCAGCAGAATATGCAAAAAGTGTTCATGGAAATTATTGAAATATAAAATCGCATATAATCATGTGTGTACTAATGAATATAAATTATATTTTTTCCGTTCGCTTTTCTGAAAACCACCCCGTTTATTACGCCATAAATATGAAAAATCAAGGTCCTATTCATTTTCATAGTTCACTGGAATTTTCTCAGAACTACCTAGTTCTGAGGTGTTTAATCATGCAAACAATACGAAATAGAAACAAAATTGAACGAAAAAATCAGAAAAAACGCTAACATTTAATACGTATAGATGTATATAGTATATGGAACATATTTTAAAATGGAGTAATTAAATATATGTATTTTTTTTTTCTTGTTTGGGTTTTCCCTTGGGCCTGTCAGCAACGGACGAGCATCAACACGTGTAAAATTAAATATATAAATACGGATTTCGTCTGTTGTGCGTCTGTTATGCGTCTGTTATCGATGTTAAAAAGGCTGAAAACTGTTTGGTTCTGTTTCGTCTAATTTCCATTTCGCTTGAATTTGGGTTTTCGCTTATTCGGCGGATAAAAAAAAGACAGACAAGCGTACGGATGATTCGTATTGGCAACAGCGCGTCATAACTGTCGAAATTCGGACTGAAGTTTAAAAGGTGTTCTGAATTGAGTTTCGCGGTCAAAGCAGAAGTCAAATATAAAAAACTAAACGCAGCATTTTTTCCTGCTATTTGATTGGGCTATTAAGTCCCCCCCCCCCCCCCGGGAAACAACAAAAACGTTTTTAATAGCGGAAGTACATGAAAACAACAGGAATTAAAAGAAGTTCCGTTTAAAATGTTTTTCTTTCTTTTCGTTAATGGACGTTAATCTAGGGTAAGTGAAATTTTTAGGAGATACAATTCGTAGTAGTCGAACCCGGTTCTACTCTAACAAAAGACCACTGCCTAACCAATTACGTCACCGTACCTGGCTAAAAACATTTAATGTAAACGTTCAAAACACAACTCCCCAGTAGTAACGAATATTTCAAGTTATTCATTTCGAGCCTTTGTTGTGACTCTCAAATCTCACCCGCCTTGTCAGTCAGTCTATAGGAACCTCACTGATATTTATTGTGATATTTACATTGAAATACGCAGCTTCTGAAAAAAAAAAAAAAAAAAAAAAAAGAATACTTTAGATAAAGAGCGATTTACAAGCGAACAAATGATTTTATAACAAATTGAAAACGACGTGCATATATGTATATTAAGGTTTCATCTAAATTCCTTATTAAATGGCAAACAGGGAATCATTTTTTTTTTTTTTCTTAATTTGTTTCGGGTTTAGAAATTTATTTTTAATATTATCTTTTTTAATCTTAAAAAGGAGCAGGAAGTGTGTTCAAAAAATTAATAAACGATAAGTAAAGTTAATGCGGATTTATTAACTGTATAATTTATTAATTGTATATTTTAAATTTATTTTTTGAAGCCAATGAACTTTTGTTTAATTTTTAATTTTTATTATTATTCTTGTTTGGGTTAGAAAACTATCGCTTGGAGTTTTCTTTTAATTTTTATAAAGAAATTAAAAATTACATCGTTTATTCTTGTAGATAATATTTATATAGTGTAATTTACAATTAAATATATCGGGGGAGTGATACAATCACAGAGTATTCATTGATACAAAAAAAAACTTGCGATAATGTAAACTTAAATTTTTATAAGATTAAAACGGAAGTTTGGACGTGTGAATTAAAAAAGAAGTACACCGGAAGGAGGCAAAG
This sequence comes from Icerya purchasi, assembly GCA_039619475.1. Taxonomy (NCBI): domain Eukaryota; kingdom Metazoa; phylum Arthropoda; class Insecta; order Hemiptera; family Monophlebidae; genus Icerya; species Icerya purchasi. The sequence continues at coordinate 288,658,306 of CM077116.1, forward strand.
ATTTCAGTAATGCGTAACAAGAATTAAGTAAAATTAGCATTAGAGGCATTGCATAAAATTCGAAATAAAATAAATCAATCGAAAGATGTAGAAAAACCAGTTACATTTATAGTCCGGCTGAACTCCTACCGATATGTAAAAGCTTCCGTATCAGATTATGGTATCGCATATTTACGCTCCCTCCTTTTTATAATTATTATTCATTTCATCTGTCTGTTCAGCCTACCCTTTCTCCCTATTCACGGTTTCTTTTGTATCCCTCTTTTCGCCGTTCTGATGTTGTTCCGGTTATTCGTATGCATTGTGACTATTCTCTGCTACCTTTCTTCCGATTTCGCTTTTCCGTGATTTCCTCTTCTTATTGTCCTCTCCATCCTGATGATGCGGTTATTTGCGAAGCCGATCATGTGTTCTTTGAATGTTCATCTCTTTCTACGGAACGTTCTGCTTTGTTGAGGCTTGGGCTTCGTACTCCTTTTGTGCCTCTTATCTTTTCCTTCCCAATTAAAATTATTTGCTGCTATTTGTTCCTTTTCATCAAATATTTCTGATCGGATTAAAATATAACTGATTTATTTCCTTCTATTTGTTTTTGAGTAAAGGTGCTTGATTGACGAGCACAATATTAAAAAAAAAAAAAAAAAAAAGAAAGAAAGAAAAGCAGGACAGTTTGAAAAAAGGAAAATAAGGAATTAAAGAAGAAAATAAAACAAGTTGACCCTAGAAAGTTGAAAAACTATTACAAATAAATCATTAAAGAGATCGAGTAGTAACTCAGTAACGGAATAAATGATATTTCTAGACGAGAGTGGTCTAATGGAAAAGGAAGGCGACGAAGTTAAAAATTGGAATAGAATTAACGGTAAAAAAATGGTATAACACGTCGACACTATTTGGTAAAAATTGAAATAAACCAAGACCGATTACTACCGGAATCGAACATTTAAGAGCAAATCAAGTAGTTAAAATAGCAGGAAAACAAAAGTAATAAATATCGAGAAATAATGGAAAATGGTTTATCTGGTAGTCGACTGATTTGCCTAAACGAAAGTGCAACAGTCCACAACGAAAAATAATTCTATAACGCAAAAAAAAAAAAAAAAAAGGAACAAAGGAACTAAATTATAATTACGGACAGATTCAAAAAATATAAACGCAGAAATCGAATAGAACCGAAACGATGATATTATATCGAACAATTATTACTACGAAAAAATCTCTATTATTATTTTTATTAAGTATTAAATTTATAATTCACATAAACAATATAAGTGTTCAACAAAATGGGAAAACGTAAATAAATTTGTTTTTTAGTTTAAAAAAAAAAAAGAAAGAAGTACATAATGATACAATAGAAAGTTTCCTAATGAATGCAGAATGAAACAGCTCCTAATTAACTGAATATTAAATCGCATTGATTCGATACATTAAGCTGTTTTTAATTAAATTTGTTTTTTTATTTATTTTTTATATTTCCGGCGTTTTCATCGTTTCACAATTAATGTTAAATTAAAAATTGAGGTTCTTCTTTTTTGCATAATTTATACATCCATTATTACGCGAAAGTGATTCAGAATTTTTGTTTCGTATGCAAAAATTTACAGGAAACACCGACGATAATAGAACAGGCTCCTTTAGTAGGATAACGCACACAAAACCGGCCGGAAACCGCAATAAATAGCTGCTTCATAGTACGCTGCTGTAGCGGTCAGATGTGGTAATTTGCCTGCCGTTGAAAAATCGATGATCAGATTTGAAATCGGCGATGCAGTGGTTTTTTGTCGAGAAGTTTTGCGGTAATTTTTTTTAGTAATGGCAGTTATATCGCATGGGTGCAATTTCCAACTGTGTTATTTGTCAATCGCTTTTGTTTTTCTAACTGATTTTTCACCTTTTTTTCTTTTTCTTTTTGCATACCCGTGTTGGTTAATTTTTTTTACAATTATTACTATTATTTTTTTCCATGCTATTTCTAGAAACCGAACGAAATGGAGAGTTACCCTTGTGAAACGATGTTTTGACTAATTTGAAAAATTCTCCGTAAATGAGAAAAAATTCAAAAAATTTTTGGAAAATAACGAAACACATTGATCAGTCCTCGTTTGATGTAATTTCGCACCCAGAATTCAAAGATTTAAAAAAAAAAAACGCGATATTTAAGAATACATATGTATTCTTAAATATCGCGTTTATTTTTTAAATATTTATCGGTTTATTTTTTAAATCAATATGATAAACAATAGTCTGTTCTAGCTCTCGGTAATAGTTAACCGGGGAACAGTTTTGCAGAGACTGCACTTTTTTCTGACGCATTTGCAATCCTTTCTAAACGCAAAAAATCAATGAAATGCTCTTAAAAGATTGTTTATCTAGACGGTGAAATAAAAATATTTGAAATCACTTTTTTAAATTACATTCGAACTAAAAAGCACCTAAACGAGAAAAGAAATTGCCGCGGTTAATTTGGAAAGCTTGCTGATTCGTCTAGTTACTCTACCAATGGGCGAAAGGAGGAACTAAGCTTATTTCCGAAATCTGCTGATATTACAGGCTCTGCCTGTCTTTCCGAATACAAAAAAAGGTAGATTTTTGCAAAAAACTAGATTCGATTCGATAACAACGCTTCTGTTTTAATAAAATTCCTCGGCTTAATGCTAGAAGAGTTTCCGAATTAAATAAATTTTGTTCCAATCAGCGCGACATACTCACGCATATTAATGGTAACACTTCCAAATACTTTAAAAATAGGCGCAGACGTACGTAAAAACGATTTCCGTAATTGTACCGTTTGATTTGAAACACACGCTGGTCCGTCTATAATTGTCGTTAAAAACACACACATTTCTTCTCATTTCACATTTGAATTACTTCGAAATTACATAAGCGCAATTTCCATAGAACACACTACTGCGATGGCTATGTGTGTTGCAGGCGCTCTTTGATTTTCATTTGATATTAGTGCACACTATACTACACATAGGAAAAACATAGTTTGTTTACGGTTTTGTTTAGGTAAAGAATTATTTTATTCTTAAAATAGAACCAATTTATTTTATTGATTTTATTCTTTAGCGGTTATTGAAATACAGTTTCTGGTCACTATGTAATCAATATATACAATCATCTTAAATTATTAATAAAAAAAAAAAAAAAGAAATTCTTCCTAATCAGTTGTAATATTTTACACGGTAAAGTAACGAAAAATCTTTTGTACTTCCATTAAGACGTTTTTTTTTTTTGTCTTCCAACATATAAAATAACCGAATGTATATCATGATATCCCTAAAAAAGTTGCTAATGTGCAAAGGCTTAAAAACTTGGTCGCGATTTTTTTTGAATAAAACTGGTTTACTGTAAATGATTTAGCGGAGATTTTTTGCTTCTAGGATCGTAAATTTTCGCAACAGCATTAAGAGGATAAGACTGGAATTAATTTATTTTGGCCGTGCAAAATGCGAAATAACGAAACACGGCTTAATATTATGAACGTTGATTCGAATCAACTAATGAAGAATACCGAACAAATTTTTTGTCTCTGAAAATGCTCGCGCGAGTTAAGCATAATGGTGCGCTGCTTCGTTTCAAATTGAACGCAGTTACATCGAGCAGTTTATTTTTGCGCGTTTTAAATTATAAAAACTATAAAAAGTCGCAATCATTTTTAATTGTTGCTGATTTTGGCAAAATGTTTACAAAAACCAAAAACGGATACTTCATCGTTTCGATGTTGTTGCCCGTTAGTGTGCTTTTCAGTTCAATAATCAAAATTATCTTTACTTTTCTTCTACTTTCGAAATAATTTCATTTTTCTTTACGCAGTTCGCCACTTCCGTAACTTCTTCCGAATGACTAGTTGTAAAAATGCTGCTTGCCCCAGATTTCTTATTACCTTCTAATGCTCCGGTCGAAATGGTCTTCCAGAAGCATGAGCGCCCGAATGATTTTTTACATTTCACTGCTACATTAAAACTACCGAGCAATCGGTATTTAAAACGGGACTCCGATTTTTAAGGAACTTTTAATGTGTACAACTTATAATAAAAATATTGAAAATTACATTAGTGTACCATCATGATTGTAGCGAATAATTTCGTTTCTATCGAAACGAGTTTTCCATTTTAAAAAGACATTTCATTAAAAAGGAAAACGGGTGACTTTTTTTCTTTTTCAAATATTTGTCGGCTGAACAGATTTTATTACGAAATGAAACCGATTTTATTTTCTAAAAATTTTCCGCCTTGACTTTTTTCAAATTCCCGCGAGCAGGTGGCAACAGCGGCTGGGGCCACCTCACGCCCACACGTGTCTGTAAATGCGTGTAGTCTAGTTTCCTTTTCACCATATATAATATTCACCGGTTCGCGATCTTTCTTTTGTTGTGTATATGTTAGTTTTCTTTGAATTTTCGTACCTGCGCGCAGAATGTAGCGCGCGCTGGCGTCACGTTTCGAAACGCTTTATGGCATTTACCATTCTGACCTTTGTTCTTCCCATAAAAATGCCGTTTCCGCTTTGCCCATTTTGTCTCTTCGTACGGACCGGGCCACCTATCTATCTAGGCTCTGGATTACGATTAACTCTACTTTCCAGTTTACTGCATTTTTAGTTCCATTATTCCATCATTATTAATTTTGCTTTCTTAGAATATCGCAAGCTTTTTCGACTACTTTTAATAACGATTTTCGTACTTCCAGCTGTTTGTGCGCGGAATATTATCTAAAATTTTCTCAGCCGATTTTGCTAACTATATCGTCAGCTTAAATATTAAATAACGCCGGGGACAAAATGCATTTCTTAAGATCACGCTTGATTCTAATATTGTGATTTTGACCTTATTTAATAATAGTACGATCGCGCTTTATTCTAAATGTAAATTTTTGTATTGTACTTTTCTACACTTGTTTATCTGTTAAACCGGAAAACAGTGCTAGTATAGAAATAAACTAGCAAAATAATGAGCAAAAATTGTATATACACAATTATATGCAACTGGATTCCTGGAAATGGCCCTAGCAATTTCGATGAAGTTCACGAATTGTCTATCGATTGATTGAAGTCGTAACATCGAGAAACTTCTATGAAACGAGTAATTATAAAAAGGAGGCGACGAATTTTCCTTTTTTAGCGATAAGGTACTCTTTTGGTGACCGAGCCTTGCTCGAATTTATTTTGAACCGGTAGATGAATCAAAGTATGTTTATGCGTTTCACAAATATTTTAAAATAAAACAACGATACACGTACGAAATTTACGGTTGTATAAATTTATTTTTCAATTTTGAAAATGTGTATTTTAGTTTACATAATATATCTGAAATCGCCATATAGATAAAATTTTTGATTTCCCTTTTTTCTTTAATAAACGAATTATTCTTTATTCAATATTAAATCCGAAATAAAAACGTTCGAAATTCATAAGTCAATAATATTATGACAAATCAGTACGATCTGTTATTTTTATATAATTTTTACCGGACTTTCAAAAAGGAAGGAGGTTACACGTTCGTCGCGTTTTTTTTTTTTCTTTTTAGTGTTTGCTCGCGCATAACTCATATTTATAAGGACCGATTTTAATGATTCTTTTTCCATTACGAAAAAGTACTATTCAACTTAGGAACCAATTCATTCACCACCTCCAATCACGCTAGACTTTGGCGGGATATTTATCCCTCCCTATTTTCTAATCGTCATTCGCATTACCGTTTTATTCAGCCGATTCCTCGTTCCCTGTCTTGGTTCCGTTCTATTCCTTTCGGTCGTCGCTCTTCTATTGTCTCTCTAATTCGTCTCCAAATCATTGTCTACTCCCCTCCTCTCGCTTTCGATTTGCTCTGTCGCCTTCTCCTGATTGTTCTCTTTACGATTGTGATCCTCCTCGTACATGTGATGCTGATCACATTTTCTTCGAGTGTCCTACTCTGCGTAACGAACGCTCCATTTTTTTTAATACAGTCAGCTCCTGTCATTAGGACTCCCTACTCCCTATAACTCTTCCTTTATCCTCTCCTTTCCTTCATCTTTTGTGGTGTCCGCACTATTGTCATTTGTTGCGTCCATTTCGGACCGCCTAGTTATTTAGTTTTTTAGCTTAGCTTTTCCTGTTGTTGGGTCAATGCCGTTGGCTCGCCCACAAAAAAAGAAAAGAAAAATAAAACTTAGGTACCACGTGAGTACTAATGAAAACCGGTAAACATAACCGGACTCTATTCGATAAAGAAAAACGTGAAAAGAAGTGTGGGAACTGTGAATAACTTTTTTATTCTTTTTATGTTTCAGTAGCATGACGGAGGCGATTGATTAAAAGTACTATAAATTTGCCAAATTAATGTCAACCTTCGTTACCGATTTTCAAAAAGAAGGAGATTTCAAATTACACGTTCGTCGGGCTTTTTTTTAATTTTTTTGTTATGTGTTTATTCGTGCATAACTTACATTTATATGGTGTGTGATTTTACAGATTCTTTGTCTATTAGAAAGTGTATCATTCAGACCATGTCGGTACTAATGAAAATCAAATTGAGCATTTGTCAAAAAAAAGTAAAAAAAATGTGGTCCCTTTAGATAATTTTTTTTTTCTTTATATTTCTTATTAGTATAATAATAGAAGCGATTGATTTAAAATACTATAATTTTGCCAAATTACCATGGAAATGTAGCTTTTGATGTTTTTCGATGGAAAAACAGTTTAAACTAAAGAAATCGCTTTTTTTTTCTTTTTTTTTTTTTTTAAAGCATAAAATATGGGGGGAATAACGTGACAAAAAAGTTGATTCTTAGCGAGAGAAAAAATTCATGCGCTAAAAATTGTAAAATAAAATGTTTTTTTACAAAAAATAAATACCGACTTTCAGATTTATTATAAAAAAATTCACTAAAAAGTAAAAAAAATAAATTATTCGATGAAAAATATATTTCTGAGCGATATATACCTTAAGATGATTTTACCGTGATTCTTATATTAATACTTATTAATTAGCGTAGGCACCAAATTAAAATTACAATATCCAGAAACAATTTAATGAATATTTAATGTAGTTTTTAATTATGATTTTATTTTTTTACAATAAATTCCTCCTTTTACTGCTTTTTTTTTTACACTTTCTTTTTTCGTCATTAACTTTTCCTTAGCTAATGGAGTTCCCGTTTTGGTCTTCCTTGAGTGTAATTTAGCGCTTTTTTTCGTTGTTTTCATTTTTTTTCAGGATATGCAGTTTTTGTTTTGACAAAAACTGTGCATCTTATTAAAAATGATTTTTTTCCCTATATTTTAATTTTTCTGAAGAACCCTCCCCCCCTTTTTCTTTAGTGTTTGTATTGGCCGATAATCATCGAGATCTACTGAAATATACTATCCATTGGTACACTTTCGAACGATCAAAAGGAATCATTAAAATCGTTCTAAATAATCAAAAGTTACGCCTGAACAAACATAAAAAAAAAAAAAAAAGGAAAAAGAGGAAAAAAAACCTATGTGACGAATTCCTCTTTTTGAAATTGTTAAAAATCGATTTTATCCTAGCGGCGTTGCTAAATCAGTTTTCAAACAATGAAAATACCCGCAATCTTCAAAAAAAAAAAAACGGAACTAAATCGTTCGACAATGTCGACACCATTCTGTCCTTTTACATCCTTAATCCTTAAATTGACAACTCCATACCGACGCTGCAGCAACAAGGACTGAACTGCTCGTAAATTACTAATTCAACTAGTTTACAGATCTTTCTACACGATAAGATTTGAAAAAGGTCGAATCTACAGTTAACCTCTTACAAACCGGTATTCCTGCTCCAATAATTCTTCGTTTGAAAGAATCGTCCGATCTGTTACGCTAAAAGTTGTTTTGTGCATGAAAAGCAAATAAGGACGTATAAGATCATTCTAGTTGAGCCCTTTCACCACTTTGGATGTTTTTCAGATTTCGGGAAACCTTTTAAAATTTTCTTTCATTGTGCAACTGAATAAAATTGATGAGAGTGGATCACGCCTTTTCAAAGTCCCTTGTTAATTATAAAATATTCATCTATTTCCATGCGTTTCGTTAAAACACCCCTCATACATTTTCACAGACTCTAATTATACATTTCTTTTACCGGCACCTCTTGGTTATACGATGCTGTAAAAATATATTCATGTTTCAGGAAATTAAAATCAGAGCTAGCTTTGTAAACTCATTTGAGATATTCATCGCATTTATTTATAATTTAGTTTTTCGTATGCTTCTGATGCGAGAAGGTCTTTCGAAAGACAGCAAGCTGTTTTATCAGTTGTTAGACTGCCAAGAAATGTTTTATTCGTATTCCTGAAAATGACAGTAATATAACATATATATATATATGAACGTAGTAGGGGGGCAGGAGTCTCAACCCCCCCCCCCTAATTGCCACAGAGACACAAATTTTTCCAAATTCAAAGAATTTCCGTTAAATCTCTAGATATCTAATATTTTTAAGCGAGCAATAATTGTCTATATATACATACATACACATATCAATTTATTTCGCGTATCTTGGAAACGGCTCTAACGATTTGGATGAAATTTGCACACTAGAGGTATTTCAAGCCAATAAATCGATCTGTCGTATAAAATCTAAAATTGATTTTTTAATTTTATAGATATGAATTTTAAAATTAAAAAGAAATTTTAAAAAATTAAAATTTTAAATAAATTTAACTTGATTAAAAATATAATTCAAAATTATTAATTTTTATCAGTGTACCACCGATTGTACACGCCGGCATCACCGTGTTAAATGTGTTTAAAAAAAAACCGAGTCAAAAAACTGTAAAATTTTCGCCGGAAAGTTAAGTGGCGCGCGTCGCTTTTTTTAAAATTTTAAATGATTTTTTATTATTATTTCTATTTGTATCATTTAATTTTAATTTGTTAATATATTTTTTATTTATTTAATTTTCTTTTGCTAATTTATTTATTATGAAATGCACTCCTAAAATGAACAAATCTGTAATCTTTACATTTTACAATAAATTTTTTAGCATAAAACATTGTGTCGCAATAATCGATCATCACCACAACAATCCTTTTTGGACTTTCTCTCAAAAAGAGTAAAACGTGATCATCGACAAGCAATGCACCACCGCCTGAGGTACAATTTGTATTGGAAAAATCCAGCGAAAAATCTTCAACGACAGCGATGAACTACGATATTGGGAAATATGTTTGTGTAGTCCTCCCAAAAATGACGAAGGAATGCTTCGGGCCTTAAAGGACCTGTGGATTCCATCAGGGGCTTTCAAGTTTTCCGTGATTGGAGTAAGGAAGGTTTTTTTCGATGTCATTGGTTAAGCAAGTACCTATGGTTTGTCTATTCAGACTGATTAAAGGGGGCTCTTTGCAAGGTATATGTCCTACTTGGGTAAACAGAAGCCGGTCGTGGACGTCAAGAACTTGGATCATTCACTATAAAGCCCTTTACAAACTGGAAAAAGGCTTTAGAAAGCTTCAACCATCACGCTAGCACTGAATACTATAAACTAGCTCCTCACCAGGCAGCAGATTTCGTGATGGTTACGGAAGGAAAGGCCATTAATATTGCGGATTCATTCTCAGCCGAAAGTGCTAAAATTTCGAAAGAGAACACTGAAAACTTAAAAACTGTTATTGGAACAACTATTCTTTTGTGTGGAAGGCAAGAAATAGTCCTCTGACGAAACTCAGATTCTGAACCTATAGGATTAGACGAACCGTCCCATAATAATGATAATTTCCGAGCAATTCTCTCATATCACGCTAGGTCTGATGATGAAGTTCTCAGAAATCATTTAAAAACACAAGGCCAGCATGGAAGAGTCACTATATTTCATCATCTATACAGAATGAAGTGATTAAACTGTGCGGTGATGCTATTCAAGCGCAACTACCTAAAAGAGTAAGAGCAGCAGGGTTCTTTTCAATACTCGCAGATGAAACACAAGATATTTCCCGCCAAGAGCAACTAGCATTATGTTTGCGTTATGTAGACTGCTCATCTGGAAAGTCAGTAATTCGGGAAGACTTTATTGAATCTGTTTCCGCAGAAGATGTTTCTGCTAAAGGATTAACGGAGACAATTATCACTCATCTGTTATCTTATAATCTAAATATGCAAGAATTTATTGGACAAGGTTTTGATGGAGCTGCAGTGATGAACGGTCGGTTACGGGGCGTGAAAACAGTGATCGCCGAGAAGTACCCGAGAGCACAGTTCGTCCATTGTGCAGCTTATGTTCTCAACTTAGTGTTAGCGCATTCATGTGAGATACCCATGATTCGCAATTGCATGAGCACCATAAAAAGTGTAATAAATTTCTTTCGACAAAAATTACAGATCAAACTCTTATAGCTCTATGTGAATCCGGATGGACTGAAAAGCACGTGGCTGTAGAAAGATTCGAAGAAATGTTTGCAGTAATAAACAAAACACTTGGCGCACTTCAAGATACTGCTAGCAGAGATGTCGCCACTCAGCCACACCAGCTTCAGACTGCAATAGAAAACAGTCAATTCATTGTATCGCAGGTTATACATAAAAAGATATTTTCATACAGCGCAAAGGTTTGCAAGACTGTACAAAAAGTCAACGTAGACTTGACCAACACTTGCAATTATATCATGACCATAAAAGACATCTTACAAAATATCCGGAATGAAGAAGAGTTTTCAATACTTTTCGAACAAGCAAAATCGATCAGTTCAACTGGAATAGCCGTTCCTTCCGAGAACAACTGGAAAGCAAAGGCATGAGACTGCCGAAATATATACTATCGTCAAAAAATTTTTTACCCTTTTGTCGATCATGTGATCAATTGGATGACCGTTTCAAGCCACATCATGAAGCAGTCCAGAGAATATAAATTCTCCTATACCAGTAAAAGACAGATAATGACCCGAAAACCATAGAATGTCTGTGCAAAATTAAAAATATTTTTTTGGGCGAAAGTGATGCGAAAGAGTTTTCAAATGAATATGAAGTATGGCACAAAGTATGGCAATCAGCAGCGGACAAACCGGCCACTGCTCTAGAAGCTCTCGACCAATGCGATGAAACTTTTTTCCCATCGATAAAAAAACTTATCATCATTTTGGTCACACTTACAGTATCGACTGCGACTCCTGAGAGGTCTTTTTCGAGTCTAAAAAGATTAAAAACCTATTTAAGAAACAAAATGGGCAATGAACGACTAACTGGTCTTGCTTTAATGAGTGTTGATCGCGATCTAGCGACGAAGCTCAGTTCCAGTGAAATCACGTAGGTGTTAGTGCGAAAACGCAAACACAACATGTTTTAAAAAATTCAGATAAATACATTGACGTAAATTCATAAATTATATATGAATTTTTTAATTCTAGATCTCCTTGTTTGTCACATGCTAGGTCTTACCAAATCACTCGCAAGACATTTTTTTGAAAAGTTTTTTTTTTTTTCAACGAGATGATTTTGTAGCGGGATTTGAAAAATTGATTTTATCCCCTACGTCAAATTCGTATTGTCAAGTTTTGCAGACCGTATCGATAACTTCCTATACTAATACCGCGATATTATTAAAGGTGTCATAATGTTCTTTATGCGACGAAAATATGCGGATTTTGGAATAAAATCCAAATATTGCAATGCGATTCTTTGAAATCTAGATGATAGTGTTCTTTGTTCGTTTCAGCGTAGTGCCGAGTTGCGGATAGGCATAAATTGTTTTGTGCGATATCTCAGTGTCAGCTCTATTATTTCCTCATAGAGGACTCGTAGAAAAATTTAAACATTAATTAATCAGGTTGAATGGTGTCCAACTAGAGGTTAAAAATTTTAAATTTCTCAGTACACATCAGTCATATTTGAATTAAGTCAGTTCTACGATCTTTATGTAAATGGTCATATTTCGCCATTCGTTTAATTTTTAAGCAAAAATATTGAGGTTATTACTACATAAAAGGCCATTCAGTCCTCGTTTCGGCATATGCTCTCTGACTAACGTTCAGTACATGTGTAAACAAATAACACTCGGACCTGTATTAATTTTTCAGCGGTACACCGAAACTCCTGGCCAGCATAATTGTGTCATGTCCGCGCCAAATCGTTCATCGTAAAATAAACTTTTATCGGCACAATTCCAAGCAGCTACAATTTATGTGTATTGTCGGCGTTCGTAACTTTTTGATGCTCCGTTAGGTTTACCATTGAAATTACTGTTCGGTAATATGCAGCTTTATACATTTTCATTAAAATAATCCGATATTAACATATCATTAAAAATATTACGCCCATAAACGTATTGTTTAAGAAGTTTAGTAGTTTGTTAATAAATTTTCTCTTTACTCGATACGCGGTCCTTTGCAAATTTCCGATTTTCAACGATAATTCTCGCGTATAAGGTAAACTTCAGCCCGTCGGTGAAACGAAAGGCCAATAATTTTACAGGAATTTTTCTTCACCGATACGTATGTTTCATAAAGTTCATTGACCCGATTGTATTATAGCGCATCAAAGACAATATGTTATTGTTTTTTGCAGAATTCTTTTCGTGCTACCGGAAAACGTTCACCATTTTCACTGACAATGGCATGCCGTTGACGCTTTATATACATCAACACTTGCATACATATGCGTATTTGTGCGCGCGTGCGTGTGTGTGTGTGTGTGTGTCTGACAGCGTGAAATATAAATTACTATACATATATATATATATATATATATATAGGACGTTTAAACGTCAGTAACAATTGTCTGGGGATAGAGATGAAGTTTTGCGAGATGTCGGTTTGGTAGTCGAATATATCGCCAGAGTGACATTACACTTATTGCGCCTAGCTGCCTTATTTTCTTGCTGAAAAGTTCGGTCTTTAGACACATTCCGAAGAAGAATCACATCTAACGGTAAACAAGGAAAAACGCGATTTTAAAAAAGAACAGCAATGTAGAAAGAGAATGCCGGAAAATAGAACGAGACGGTTATGTAAGAGCATAAAGTGGACCAGAATGTGAAAGTGACACAATTTTTTCATTATACGCGTGTCGGATCTGGTCCATCACTAATGGAACAGTTCTCTGGTGTAGTTCCGTTTCGCTTCGTCCTCTTAGTTCCTGTGACGGAAATAAATTGTTACTAAGCTAAAGATATCGTAAACTTTTATTATACTCGAATAATGAGTTTTATTTTGATTGGTCTCCGGTTACCATATGTAGATTTGAGGCCCAAAAAATTTAAAAAGGCTTAAACGTACAAACTTTCAAATTATACTACTGAATCCAGTTTTCTTGCAGTTTTTTAAACAATTTGCTAATTTTAGAGTTGAATTTTATTGGCATATTTTACGCTTTTTTCTATAATTAAAACTGAGTGTAAATGCGATTAAAAAAATATGCTGTTTTCGTTTTCCGGCAAGCGACCGTGTATTAATTGCGCAATCTATTTTTAACGTAATTTTAGTTCGTTCGATTTAGCAACCAGTTTGAATTAATAGAACTCCACATATTCGCAAATAATTTTACATTGTAAACAATTTTAAATTTTACGTATTTTTATATAGGATTCACTAAAAGAGGGAACTAAAGCCTGTTGCGAAATTTTAACTTATCCATACTTGTAATTTTAAATGATTTTACAGAAAATTCACTAAAAAAGAACCTAACCGGAATTATTTTGCTTCGAAATTTTAACTTGCGTGTACTTGGCGAGGAATTTTAAACTGTAAATAGTATAAAATAGCGAAATACTTGCAAGTAATTTAATAAAGTTAAACTGTTTTAATTAGTATATCAATTGAACTAAAAACGAACACGTCCGGAAATACAGCATAATAAAACAGAACAAAAACAAAATGAGCCACCGTGATTAATCTTATAATACAATTCACTATATATATATATATATATATAAAAAGTCTAGCCAAATTTCTCCGATATATTAACTTACATATGCCCGCCAATTTAAAAATTTTTAATAATTTTATATTAAAAACACAATTTTAAATTATGAACAATTTAAAAATCCAAATAATTTCGAATTACAGGCAATTTAAAATAGGTTTAAATTGTTTACACTTTTTTGTAAGTAATTTCATACTGTAAATAATTTACGGTCGAACCAGAAATAAACATATCAGTATGAACGAATGTGCAGAAAATTGAAATGTACGAAAAAAAAATAAAATGACCCGGCACGATTAATTCGTTTTTATTTTTCTTCAAGTAGTTATTTTCTACAATTTTGCCAGGAATTTTGACGTTTCCTCTTCATCGTTCTGTTAGAATAATACCATACGTAGCTGATCGCTATTTGCGATACTACGAAAATCTGCTAGTTAATTCCGGTGCAATATTTTTACATTACGTGTGTTTGCGTACGCACAACACATTATCGGATTGTCGTCCTTTATTTGAAAAGAATCATTTATTTTCACCCGCTCGACCCTTTTTCTTTTGCCCGTCTTTTGAGGTAGCGACGGTTCCTTTGACTTTGTCAAAACGTGTTCCTTTTGGAATACAATGAAATTCGGTACTATCGAATAAAGAGAAACAAAATAATTGATTAGTTCATTGTCATAATTTAGGGTTTGAACTAAACGAATATTACGTTATCGAGCAAGTCTAAATATTACCAACTTCCAGACTGTACTCGATTTTGTAAATCATTTCGACGAATTACACAGAATCGAGACGAGTAATTTTTCCACCGGAGATCCCTAAAATAAATTTAGAGTCCGGTGTACGAAAATCACAAAATTCAGAAATAGCAAACAAACCGTCTCGGCCGGAAAATGAGCTAGTGCAATGATTGCAATAATACTTTTCGGGGCGCCGGTTCTGAATATAATGAGAGAAAATGATGTTTCAGTTATGAAAAAAAAAAAAAAAAAAGGATAAATTTTTCCTTACAAACTCGAAAAAAGTTAAAGAATTACTTATAGGTTGTCGGTGTCTGTGCACATATATAATGTATTCACAGCGCAAACAAGCTTTTAAAATATAATTGTCAAATAGTGATCAACGGTCCAGAAGTGTGCGTACCCGAAGTATATTGTTTACGGTGTAACTTTGACTGCAATATCAGATACGTTTCCATAATTACGACCCTGAACTAACGATTGATTTGTATAGATTTAAAAAAAAAGTAAAAAAAACGTTACAAATTCCTGTGCGTATGTGTGCGCGCGCCATATCAGCTCGTACAGTGATCGAATTAGACGTAAAAATTCTCTAGCGTTTTCTTTGAAAACATGATGTGCAGTTATCCATATACCAGGTATCCTCTGTGTTTTTCTGTTCTTCTTCCATGTCGGACGGTTTCGTAGGGCACTCGGTGGTTTCAATTTAATCATCATTTTACTTTGTTATTCCTATTATAAAGATACATATTCGCAATATTGTCTAACATTGCTATTTCTTTAATTTACTAATTTCTCCGTCTCCTGTTCTATTTACGCGGTTGGCACGACTAGCGCAAATATCAGTGCTATATTCAATCAGTTGTATTTGAGTGGAATTCAATATTGGAACTTATACTTCAATACCTAATTCATATCCAAAAAATTAACAAACTTGCCATTACAAATCAGTAAGTTATTGGTATAATTTTTACCATATATTTCCAACTTTTTTAAATGTATACATATGTAAATCCTTCGGACTTCATTACAGAAATGCCCTTTGGACCTCTACTATAACTCCTATCGAATATTCGGATTTGACTCTCCATGCCATTCTTCGCAAAATAGTACCTTTTTTTTCGTGGCAATCATTTACAATTACCGTCAAAATTCCACTTCGAACTTAAGCCACTTCTGCAACATAATTTCCAAATAATGCAAAAATGTAACATGACAAGGTTATTAATACATGCACACATACAAACGCACACACACACGCGCGCAGCATTTGTTTTTATTTTAATATGATTCACCGATACCTTCCATTCAGTCCAAGTATGATATTTATCTCTAACTATGATTTATTACTAATGTAAGAGCTGAAATATCGCATATTGTCATCTATGTATAAAGTATATTGACTTCGAGTCACAATATTTATATTAATGTAAAGAGAAAGAAATGTATATACTGCGTGGGGAACTTTAGCTGAACAAGTTATTTACAGAGAGGATTGGATAATTTCATTAATAGGATCGATTTTAATTGTTTTAATTAAATATATACCGAAAAATTTTAGATTAATCATTTCAAATTTATTCATTCATCAGGTGGAATTAAAAGCTTTGACAGTAACTAAGGACATTATATAAGAAGATTTACTAAGACCGAAATTCGCGGGTAATAAGTTCACCAGTTTTGGTTATCTATTTGACGATGGAATAATTGAATCTAAGACACCATGTTATATAGCAGTTGAAATTTTTTTCGATATTTCCTCTGAAGTTGCTATGGTAACTGATGAGTTAAACAGACTGTAGCTAATTCAGGCACTTTGTACAAACATAACAATTTCTAAATATCATCGAGTATTCGAGACTCATTCCATTATTATTTACTATTTATTACTAAATAAGAAGAACTATTTGTAAGCATAATTATAAATAATAAAGCTTTCTTCTAAATCAAACCGCGTCAACTTTTAATATACTATTTTTCGGGTCATTGTCTGTTTTGACAAAGGGGAAAACAGTTATTTCGTAATGTTCTTGAAATGCATTTATCTGATCCTGCAAAGGATCTTTATGCTTGATTCTGCCATACGCATATGGTATTTTCCTTCAAATGAAAATACACACACTCACGCAATATACGTATATCTAGGCATATATTGTATGTCGATGTAAAATTTTTATTTAAAATTTTTTTGTAATATTGCACTTTTTTAATTTAATTTAGCTCTGTATTAAAAATATCAGTATATTACGGAAAATTTTATTCCATAATTATGAAGCTCCATAATTCTGTTTTAAAAAATATATACTTACTTTTAGAACTTCATTGTATGCAATAATTAGTAAAGTCGAAAATGATAAAATTAACTACGCACCCAAAATAAATTTTCCCTAAAAAAAAATTGGTAAATTATTTTATTTATTTATTTTTTTTATTGACATTATTTATGACTGTAAGTCGTTTAGAAATTTTTATGCCATGCAAAAATCCTTATATAACACGCGGTAAACAATTTAAGTTCATGTTTTTACTAAAAATAAACACGTAGGCCGATTATTGTGCACTATCATCCGAAAGGCATATTCTCATGTGGTAATGTCATTCTGTATATATATATATATATATATATATATGTATATATTTTTTTAAATATTTAATCACACGGAACCGAAGAAAAATAATTTATTAACAAAATAATGAGCAGCGTATTCGGAGAGGAGTGAAATATAATTTCGAACCCTTTCGAAACTGACACAAGTTTCTTATGAAACATAAATCTGAACAATAGAGTTGAATAATAAAAATTTTTCCTAAAATTCTTCAAACGACATATTATCGAACAGACTAATTAAAAAAAAGAATCCTATTAGGATTAAAAATCGGAAAATTATTAAACCTACTACTGACGCCATCATTTTTGTGTAGTAAACAAGCAATTGCATTGTGAAGATCGTAGACAAACGAGACATTTCAAGTGGTAAAGGTGGTGATTTTAAAAGAATATTTTAATCTTTAGGCAAGATTTAGAAGTAAATTTACCGATTAATTTTCTCGTTTTAAAATCGGACATCCAGAACGCATGTACATGAAAGAGAATGACAAGGTTCTAAGTTGGAGTATGACTGGTACGTAAACAAAAATGTGGTGGTTTATTTATTTATTTATTTACTTTTTTTTAGTAAGAATAAGCTAGTAAATAATAATCGTAAAAGAAATAAGCGGTAACGTGTGTAAATTGAAGAGAATATTAACAACAGGTTTGTGTGAACCTTCGCAGCTCATCACGCTGTTAATAGTGTAAATAGAAACAAATTTTTCAAATTCCATTCTTTCCGGTTAATATTTACTCATTAAGTTAATAACATTTCAATTTACGTTATAATGTTTATTTCTATTTTAGTTGTTTCTTTTTAATACTAATTGAATTCTATGCATTGCGCATTTAGAGCTGCAATAACATTGTTGAAAATATTTCTGGTAGAAAATGGTACACATTAATTAATTAAATTGAATATGGGATTGCTGATATGCCGATTAAGGTGCAAAATTTCAAGTACACAAAAACTAGTTAGAACAGTTGAAAACATGAATTGCGGTACGATTTTACTTACCAAAATTGAACAGCGCAGTTAAATAGAGCAAATATTAAACCAAAATCATCGCTGTTTAATCGGCACTTTCGATTTTACAAAGATTTCCGGTACAGTTCGAAAATGAAATCATATTGGACAGCTGTGTTAGAAATACGGAGCGGATGGTGAAGAAAAAAGCGATAAGATTACGATGAAATTTATCGTACTTTTTAAAATGATTTCGAATTATCTAACGATAGGCGCTAGATTTAGAAATTTAAACTACGGAAAAACCTGTCGCATTAATAATTGTAATTATTGCCCGAAAAAATTTTAAGAAAACATTTATTCGATTAACTAAGGAGCCGATGAATGTTTTTTAAAAGGAAACTTCTTTTCCCGAACAAAATTTCGAACGACTGCTACTCGCCGGTGACGAGATATTTTAAACATTCTAATTCGGTATATTAATAGACAGCGTGCAGTACTTGAAAATTGGTTCGATAAAAATGAAATTGTGTAGTCCGGAAAGTTCAAAAGAATAAAGCTGATAATGGGAAATTCAAAGAAACGTAACTAAAACACACTTCGTAGTAGTTAGCTGGTGTATCAAAGTCAGTGACCATATTGTGTATTTTCGTTGTGCTATCGACTATTCTAAAAGCGGAATATCGGTAGTAGTATGCAAAACAACTTAGCTAGGATTTTTAAATTGCGCCCGAAGTTACTCGAATTTATAAACAACACCGGACTTGGTATAGGAAAAGCTATCTTTCTTGTTCCGAATTAGCTACAGAGTCTATAATTATTTATCGTTTAAAATATTATTTAGTCGGAGGTAAACCGTCGGTAAATTCGGTGTATTTATAGCCTAATCGAAAGAGTTAATAATAAACTAGACGAAAAATGGTGATTTATACGACTGCAACGGGGAACAACAGCTAGCGATTTTAATTTATTGTCCTCCGCGTCTTTCAGAAAAACTACCTACCATCGGCGAATTCGTACAATTACTCACGCGTGGCCCGACGATCCGATTCTGCTAAATAGCTCGAATGAAAAAAACATTATCACGAATGGGAAGAGTGCAATCGATTTCATTTTTGTGTTCAACTCGTATTGTAAAGCCCACTCTATTAGTTCTATATTAGCATCGTTAAATAATTCATTGGCGGTGCCGTTCATTCAATCGCAATAATAAATTATGCGAAGCTTGCGGATGAACTAAAGATTACCGATATCCGTCGAGTAGCAATTCTGCTTCCGAAGAATCTATTTCGTAATCAGTGTCCCGATTCGTGTCTACAATATCAACTTTGGCCGCTGCAGAAGATAAAAATACGCACAGCGGAACTATGAACCACCGAATCGTTTAAAGAATCGATGAAATGACTTTTATCGAAAATACAAGAACAATGGTAGTCTCATTAATTCGGTCGAAATTTACGAACGGTACGATGAGTTTTCATTAACTCTCTCATTATTTACATAAAACCCAAGTACACGAAGGTGTCGACTTTTTCTTATAGGCTCGTTGTTCCGAATTTATATTCGTGTCTTCATCCTCTCCATATTTCATCAGCTTTGTTTTTTTTTTTTTTTTTTCGGGTTTATTTTTAGTCCAATTTCTTTCAGTGTTTTTTCTAATTCGAGTATCATTTTTTGTAATTCTGTTTCATTATGACATCATCGGCAAAGCGTAGATGATTGATATATCTTCCATTTATTCTGATTCCATTGGTTTCCCGCTGTAGATTTCTGAACGTGAAATCAAGGGTACTATTGAATAGCTTAGGTTGCCTCACTCCCTTTTTTTATTTTTGGAATTTCTCTTCTATATTATGTAATCTTATTTGTGATGTAGTTGCTTCATACATGTTTTGTATTAAGTCCGTATATGCTTTATTTATCTTGCTATTTCCCAACGCTTTCAAAATTCCCCGGTTTTACACCGAGTTGTCAAACGCCTTCTCCAAGTCGACCAATCCCAAATATAACAGTATGTTGTATTCCTTACATTTTTCTCTAGTAACGTGGTTTTAATGTTTTTACATGGTCTGTGGTTCTGTAATTTTTTCTAAATCCTGCTTGTTCCCTTGATTGCTCGCTATACAGCGTGTTGCTTCCAGTCAGTTTGCTATAATTGGAGTGAAAAGTTGATAGAGCACTGATAATAATTGACCTATAATTTTTTTTTATACTTTTCTTATCTCCCTTTTTAAGTATTAGGATTTTAATCGAGTTTTCTCAGTCTTTCGGTATATATATAGTCTTCTCTTCCAAACATTTATTGTACATATATAATTGTTGTAGCTCAGAAATTATAATTGTTTCGCCATCCTCTTTTATCATTTCAGGAAGTATTTTGTCTATGAGCTCTCTTTGATTTCATTTGCTGTATAGCGCGTACCTCACTTCTGATTTTAACATATAGTCGGTATATCCTTATCTCTACACATCTATGTCCGATCCGTTATCAATATTTTTTCATTATTTCCTCTTTTTTCATCCTTTTTTTTTATCATATAGTATGATTTGTAGTAGTTATGTACCGTGCGTGGTATCTCCGATCTTATTTCCTTCTGCGCCTCATTGTATGCAGATGTGTTATCTGATGTTTTGCTTCTTTTAAATTTCTTCTTAATATCTTCAATGCTTTATTTTGTTCTATCATTTCTGTGTTGTTTTCGAATTTTCATATATTCTATTAGCGTCTTCTCTGATTCTTTTTCTTATTATTTAATTAATTTCGACATGTTCTATAGACTGTTTACCTTTTTCGGTTTTTATAGTATCCCCAAGCTTCTTTGTCAGTTATATAGAGTTGACCACTGAATGAAATTAGACTAAAAATAAACCCGAAGAAAACAAAGGTGATGGAATATGGGGACGGTGGAGAAGATGACACGAATATAAATTTAGAACAAGGCGCTGTAGAAAAAGTCAACGCCTTCGTATACTTTATTACAACGTAGCGCAATAATCAAATTTAAAGGCTATGAAACCATTAACGCGTTTGTGAGTTTGAAAACATTTTGAAAAAAAAAAAGCAATAAAATCATAATAATTTTTAAGCAACCATAATGATACACATCTACGGGAATGCTGGGTGAAAAGTACACGCGATATTGCAAATATAAAATTGACCATATTTGTTTTGAATTTAGCATTGTGTGTAAATTTAAGATTATCTTCAAATAAACATACGGAATTCTTAACGCATGATACCATGCTTGACTGACCTTGTTTTCTCTCTTCGTATATATCGTTAAAATTAACATTTTCTATAAAATGTTTTTTCTATTTTATTCGTTCTTACTTTTTTCATTTTTTCTTTTTTTTAGAAATAACACAGAAGAAACAATTTTCTACAATGTTTTTAATAACTAATCGTTTGAAGAAAAGAAACGGGTTGTTCAACGAGGAAGAGACCTTGTTCTTTTACATCATTTTTCTTTATACACAGCATAAAGACAAAATGCGGAAATCAAATGTACTAAAAAAAAAAAAAAAAAAATTGATTATTAAAAAATTTTACAGTTCAGCGTTTGTTTTCTGGTAGCAATAAATTATTTTGTTGGCCACATTTATTGCTTTTACAAAACAGTAAATCGCTTGGTTTCGCAATCGATTTAGAGCTACTTTGACTCTCTTCCAAATGCTATATCTAAAAACATGTTTGTAAAGATTGTCACTTGATTTGCAATCCGATTTCAAGTGAGTTTGATAGTAATTTGAAAGTACAAAAAAATAGAAAAATATGAAAACATTTAACTGTTTATGTCTGCTTTCTAGAAAAACAAGAATTATTTTTCTGAGGTAATGATGGAAGTGAATTTTCTTTAAACAGAGGAAATTATGTGGAATACTAACGGACCCAAAGTAAATACGATGTTTTATGCTAAAGAATTGGTTTTCGTGTAGAACGTCAACTGCGATTCAGAATGATTTTATTATTCAAGCGATCGATGCAGTGTTAGTAAAAAATATTATGGATGAAATAAACGAAACTCAATCGGTATTAATCATGTTACGACAGCACTGACATGTCGTCAGTGGCCTCTTCGTTATGTAACTAAACGCGAGGCAACATCTGGAACTTTCCTTTTTTTCCCGACATTTACGTTGGTCACTAATCTATTGCTTCCCTACGCATTAACAAACTTAATAGGTAACTACATTTCTACTGTATTCAAAAGTTAAGGGACTAGCTTTTTATTTACCATTTCGTAAGCGAATATATTTCGCGTAGATCTCTACAGAACCGAAAGTAAATGAATCAGATAAAAAACCCGTTATTTGTTAACCTTTATTACTTAGATAGTGTCAATGCACTCGACATTCGAAAATATCATCGTACACCATCTTACCGTACAGTGTTGACCAAAACATTTATTTTCATAATATTATCATGTGTTGGAAATTGTAAAAAAATTTGATATTAAAAATAGCCAGTAAAGCATATAATATAATGAATGACAGACTCCCTTATAATGGTCTTCAGGCTAAAGTTCTTTCAGAAATTCCAGTAACCTTATTACACAGTAAGTAAAGTAAAATAAGTCCCATACCCTTGATAAGGTGTCATGGATTGTGAAGTTCACAATGTACTAGGCCCAACAGCACTAATGCGAGTAGGGGGGAATTCCTTTCTCACGGCTGACCTTACTTTCCCAAATTTCTCTGGTACTCAATTATTTCAGGCTGGGTTTCTCATCAGCGCTCCGCGATTGCTTCTTTAATCCGGCTCTGCGATTTGAACACTCTCTTCTCCCTTCTTCATGTTTCTGTTTTTCCCTGTCCTCCTCTCCCAATTGTACCTTTCACAGTTCTATACTGCCGTATGTGATGCAAACTACATCTTCTTTGAATGCTCCGCTCTTGCTTCTGAACACTCTGCTTTGTAGTCTAAAATCGTAGCACTGGGTCTTTCCGCTCCATACAATTCTTGCTTTATCCTTTCCTTCCCATCTCTAGCTTTAATACCTGTACTTCAATCTTTCCGAAGCTCTATCGCTAATCGTCTTTTGATTGAACTCTTTTTTTTTAAATTTTTCTAGTTGTTGAGTCAAAGCCTCCGGCGCGCCCAAAAAGTATAAAATGATATTATTATTATTTTATAATAAAAAAAAAATAAACCAAAAAAAAAACCTGGGTACGACTTGGATCTGGAACACTAAATTTAATTTTGTAACAACAGCCAACTGCTTCTATAAAATCTTTCAGAACAGTTCTTGGTTTAGCAGTTTTGGGTTTTAAAATCCGGTGAAAGAAGCCGAGCATTGAATTGTTTCCTTAATAAAACATTTGCCGAATGCGACAACATGATGGAATTTATAATTCAAAGTTAATATTAATTATTGAAAATTATCCGGAGCGATTATTGGCCTTTCCTGACTACACAATTAGTTATAACATTTAGGATGCGGAGATGTAACCTCAGGGTTCTAGATTATTTTGAAGTGAATTTTTTACTCAATTTTTATGACAGTTTCCGCTAAAATTTTCATATATACAGGTAATTACCAAAAATTTAAAATATAAGCTCTATTGTTAAAAATAAATTAATACACTTAAAATTACAATCTCATTGTAAAATTAAAAGATATTGAATAGAGAATTACAATGAAAATAATGGCGAAGGCGTGTACGGAACATTATTTTTTGAAATTACTGATGCTCCGACCAAATAGATTCACGATTCAGCCAAATATCGGACACTGAATTATTTATTTGAATTTTCGAATGTTGACAAATTCGTTTTATATTAACAACCATTTTCAACTGTCTCGAGGAGAATCGGCACTCTGTCTCCGCATGTAATAAAGCCTTCGGCAGACTTGGTTTAAATACCTCTCTTAGTAAGTCGTCATCTGTGATATTTTCTACCGAACCTTACAACACTCAAAGAATCTCTGTCCAAATAGATAATGAAACAATCTCATCGAAATCATCTGTTAAATATATAGGTTTATTTTTGGATGCTAGGCTTACTCGGACGAAACACACACAACATCTGCACGATTGGGGGGACCTTTACTAATCTACTTAAGTCTGTCTGTATTCTTTCAACAGATCGGATTGTTTTGGAACTACATTTTAAATCCACTCCAGGATTAACTATAGATCTGTTTTTTATCGTTCAGCTGCGGTCTCCGATCTGAAAAGATTGGACATACTTCAAACTGTATGTTCGAAACTTATTACTGATAACATCCGATCTTCCCCAGGTCTTAGTTAACAGAAATATGTTACAGAATGTAAAATTAAAATATGAAGATCGGCTTAACTTCTACAATAAAGATTGACATAGAAGCACATAAATTGGTGAAATCGCTGTTCTCATTCGAGGAAAACTATCACTTCGCCTGAATTTACACGAACAAACGCATATTCAAAGCATCATCAACGCTCCCGCTATCCCGAAACGAACAGAATTACTCCCGAACATCATCAACGGTCATATTAATACATCGAAGGCGATAAGCCTAAAGCATCATGAAGCTGGATCCGCGCACCAAAGTTGCAATATGGGCTAGCGCAGAATATGTAAAGCCAGCTTGCAATAAAAGCAATGAACGATAAAAGCACCGTATTATGTTTCTTCGTTTTCAATCCCAGTGATTGGATAGGCATAAAAAATGATAATACGTTTCGCTGGATTAATCGAACGATGCATGTTGATTGTTTAGTAGTAAACTTTGTTAAAACTCGGTTTTTATCGATAATGTTATCCACTATTGGAAGTGAAAACGGGGAATCATTGATTTAACATGCTGTAAGTTGCTTCAATACTTAACCTGTCAAAACAGAAATAAGGAATGCAAAACAGGTGTTTTACTTAAGTCAAATTGATAGAGCAAATAATGCGAGTAAAAACATATGGAGAATAATTAATAATATTGTAAATAAAAGGAATAAAGTATCAATTGATGATTGCATTTGCAGGCATTTTGGAACCGACTCATCATTAGTGGAGAAATTCAGTGAATATTTTGCAAAATCAGTAGAACAATATAAACATAAGTGTGATATCCAGTTATTGAATTCAAATGATGAAAACAGGTTGATGTGTTCTTTTTCATTCCTCCAGCTGATAATATACAAATCGAAGCAATAATAAATAGCCTAAAAAATTTCAAAGCACCAGGTTGGGATGGCATTAGAACTATGGACATTAAGCGAAATTTAGAGAGATTCGTTCCTATACTAACAAATATGATTATTTATTCTATAAAGAGTGGTACCATCCCTCAGGGGCTAAAAAAAGGAATTAATAAACCAATTTACAAAAAAGGAGCTCAAAATAAGCTGGAAAATTACCGCCCTATAACAATAATTTCGGTAATAGCGAAAATTTTAGAACATTACGTAAACAGCCATTTAAAGAGTTACCTAGAAACAAATAATCTCCTTTACGAAAATCAACACGGATTTAAAGGAAAAAGATCCACCTTAACGCTATTAAGTAAATTGGGAAATGAAATAAATATGGGACTATCGATAAGGAATCAATTTATAATTACTTTCATTGACCTATCCAAGGCGTTTGACTTAGTAGATCATGATTTATTAATAAAAGATTTAGAAAAGATTGGTATTATTAACAGACAGCTCCAATGGTTTACAAACTATATTAAAAATAGGAAGAATTGTGTAAAAATTGCAAAAAATGAAAGTAGGGATAGGTTGTTACAATATGGTGTCGGACAAGGAACCATACTGGCTCCCATTCTTTTCTTGATATATACTGACTCGCTTCACAAATATATTAGAAATGCAAAGGTGTTTGTGTTTGCGGATGACATTGCGCTATTGATAGAACACAATAATATACAAATGGCGGAGAAGTTACTTCAGGAGGACGTTGATAATCTTAGTAAATGGGCGCATGACAGGAGGTTAGCAGTGAACATAAATAAATCAAAGATAATGCATATTCGAAACATATCCAAACATGCTACTCATGAACCGCGGATTATCATCCACAGTAGCGAATGTGTCCATGATTTATATTTAAGGAACAACAGTCCAGTTTACGGATGTAAACCATTAGAAAAGGTGCAGGATTTTAAATATTTAGGGGTTTTTATAGATAGCAATATGAATTGGAAAAAACATATACAAAATTTAAGTGTAAAAATCAGACAGACCATTCCAGCATTATATAAGATGAAACCAGTACTTCCATATGAAACACTAAAAATCTTTTTTAACGCAATGATAATGTCTAGGATATTATATGGTATTCAAATATGGGGAGAAGCGAAGAAATCACAACAAGATAGCGAAATTGCAGAAAAGATGCTTAAAATTACTGCTTCCTCATGGGGGCATAATAATTCAACATCATCATGGTGGAAGGTAAACAATGTGATGTTGCCAAAAATGTATTATTATTATTATAGATTATTAGAGCTCAAAACCAATAATATCAGAATACCATCAAGACCTAAAATTAGAGTTACGAGAGATCGAAATACAAAATACTTTATTCAACCAAGGGGGACCAATTTAAGGATTGATAATACACAGCAGACAGTACTAATTAAATTACTACGGGAAATTCCAAGTAATATATAAAAGGAGAAAAGATTAGGTGTGTGGAAGGAAGACGTAAAAAAATGGCTGATAGATTGGTGTGCAGATTAAGAAACTTTCGTGGATTCTTCTATTTGTGCTACCATGTCGGTGACTTCTTTATTTAGTAAATTAGGTTCCTAAATTTCTTTTTGCTTAGCACAGGAACTACAACAGGTGCATGTAGATGATTTTCAATAATGTAGCGGAAAAGATCTTCTTTCTTTTACATTAGTGGGAATGATTATTTTGAGTGTGACTGGTTGGTGATGTATAGGTGCTTAGTGTGTAGTCATAAGTTACTGTACTAAATTAATTAAATTACTATAGTGATAAGAAATATTATTTTAGATGTATTGAAATATTATTAGTAAATTGTAAATTTATGTGAAATAAACGATAATGAGGGTGACGGGAACTCACGAAACGGGCAAAATTGCCTTATGAGACCCACAACTTTCTTATTTAAAAATAAAAAAAAAAACAAAAAAAAAAAAACCGTTTGACAGATTCAGCGGCTTTTTCTACATATTGTCTCACATCATCAACAGTGGTGATCACAATTGCATTTGTTTTACCCGCAATCAGTTATCTACGAGCAATGGGCGATGTCGACTGGTTTGTATGGTTTAGCATTGTAGTTAAATCTGTAAATGAGGTTGGAGTTTTAGGTTTGTCAGATGTGCTGGCGTTTGGCTGGTTGTTAAATAAATTAAGAAAATAAACACGTTCGTTACTGAGACTGGTTTGTTTAATAGCGACTTAGTGGCCGATTAGTTGCTGGCAGTTTTTCGGTTTTAGATGGCATAGTGCATTTAAGTACGTTGAATAATAATGCACTGATAGCGACTAAAATCCGGTTAGAGTTGCTGGTGATTATTTTGACTGTTATAAAAAATAATGGTTAAACTGGCATTATCAGCTAATAAATGAAGCGAGGTAAGATAAAACGATCCCGCCATAATTTCTTCTTAATGATTGATAACGAAATTAATGTAACTTCACATTCAACAGATGACCCGTTTGCTTGGCATTTAAATTTAAATATTCTTGTACTACAATATACTGCACAGCGCCTATATATCGAAGTTTTTTACATTAAAGATCCACTTTTATCGTATTTTTTAAATTCTTGCGACAGTTTAGAGAAAGTAACATTTCTCCGCGTCGAATCCGAAAAGTTATGCTGAAAAATCTTGGATGTACTATTTAAAAATGCTGACGGTTCGGATGTCCTGTACTACGGAGCTCGTAAAAGCTTTGTGCTAACACAGTTTGCGGCGATTTACACTGCGAAGCGGTTGAAAAAACGAAAAAAATTATGTAACGTACATATGTAGCAAAGTGGGCAACCTAAATAAAAAGATTTTCAACGGGAAATAAAAAATAAGAAAAACCGAAAAAAACAGAATGTGATGATGTGTAAAACTTCTGTACATTTAATTTTGAAAATCAATCAACTTTATATCCTCTGATGTATGAAAAGAACCTGTTAATAATTAGAATTCCCGAATTAATCTTTTTTTTAGGAATATTTCTTAAAGCGCTCTACGTCACATCTATTATTATTCTCATCTTCAGTTGGAATAAAAAAAAAGTAAAAAAAACTTTCAAATTAACCTTCTATTTATGCACTAAAAAGTACAAAATAACTTCATTAGTGTGCGACTACCAGATACGCGTATCTTAACATTAAAATCGGAAACTACAAAATATTCCAAAAAATAAAAGCGGGCCCCGCAGATTAATAAATAAATTATTAATATTTAATTATTAATCTGCGGCCCCCGCTTTTATTTTTCAGAATATTTTGTAGTTTCCGATTTTAATGTTAAGATACCCGTATCTGGTAGTCGCACACTAATGAAGTTATTTTGTACTTTTTAGTGCATAAATAAAAGGTTATTTTAAAAAAGTTTTATTTTTTTTATTTTTTAATTTTTAGTCTGGACTTTTTACTATGTATTTCAATAAAAATCAACAAATTTAGAATTGTATTTTATTTTGCTTTATTTTATTCAATATCTTGTGATTATAGGACATTTACAGAAATTTTTATTAAATAATTTATTATATTGTCTTTTGTTTTTCATACAATAGATACGGAATCCTCAGCACATGAAACACAATGTTTGACCAATAGCGCGATCTTTCCATTGATATATCACATGATCGAAAAAAAAAAAAAAAAAAATTGAAACTTTCGAGCTTTCGGCGCCCCAAGGGTCGGGTTTTAAAATTGGAAACTCAAATGTTCCAAAGTAAAGAAATACACAAGAATGCGCATTTTTTTAACCTTGTTCAAAATTTTTAACTATAAAGCTGGGCTACAAACGGGGCTACACGTCCTTTTTGGGCTTTTTTAAACTATTAGTAAACTTCCAATGTTTCGTTAAGAAAATGAAATACGAGTTTGCTCCCGACAAATAGCGCTCTTTTCAACAGTATATCATATGCCTGGGAAAAAAATATATTTTTTTCCAAAAGTTCGAGCTTTAGAAGCCCCGAGAGGCTAATTTTAAAGTTGGAAACCTAGATGTTCCAAACCAAAGAAATATACGTGCATGTGCATACTTTCAACCTTGTTCAAAATATTTAGCTGTAAGACTCGCGTGGCAAAGAGGGAGCTACATATTAGATCTCGCGTTTTTTTGAATTTTTCGTAAACTTCGAAAGTTTTATTAAAGAAATAAAATATGGTTTTGTTCTCGGCAAATAGCGATCTTTCCAACAATATATCACATGCCCAAAAAAGAAAAAAAAAAATATTTTTTTCCAAAATTTCAAGCTTTGAGCGCCCCGAGGGTTTAATTTTAAAGTTGGAAGCCCAGATGTTGCATAATATTGTATTGCCATCTATAAGAAGCATTTCTGCAAAAGGACACTTTTTTAATTAATCGGGAGGTAGGTGAAAAATCGTTCGCAAGATTCCCCGCAGACAGACAGACACACAGAACCACGGCAAAGCGAGTTTAATGAAAGGCTATAAAAAGCAGCACGGTTGAAGAAATCAATGTGAACGTGAAATCAACTTTCTTCTCTTCATAATGCTGAAATTTGAATTGGTAATGTTGCAATTTCGAAAATCAACAATAGCTTACGTTGCCGTAGTTCTTGCTTAGCACTACAGCTGATCAATTGAGCACAGTAACTATTTTTCAATGAAGCTCTCAACGGAACCTTGGTGTCCAAGGCCTCTCGTAGCAAATTGAAGGTCTCAGTCGGTAGATGAGTCGGACCACTCCGAATCAATCAGAGTTGCTCGTTCCGTATGAAATACTTTGCGTCGTTAGCTTAACGCGTGTTTTCGAAGTTTAATAGGCAAGTGTCCAAAAAAATGTCAAAAAAACCGTAATTCCGAACGCATAAACAAACTCGAATAATATGATAAAAAAATGGAAGTAATAGTAGCAAACAAACAACAATTTTCTATAGAGATATTTTGGTGTTTTAAAACTATTTTATTTACTTTCTTTTATCTGTTGTTTAGTTCATAGCAGAGTCATGAGCTCATTCGCTTTCCTCCGTAATTATTCATGACACCAATTTCCTGATTTTATTTTTCCTTTATCAACACGAACATGTAACTTTATTCGCAGCGATAAAATGATCGTTTTATTTGTAATTCACCATTTACAGTAATTTTTAATTGATTCTCTTTATCTTCATAACGACTTTCTTTAATTAATATTTTTGATATACGAAAAATACTGCATACATGTTCTCTCGGTTTCACGCAACCCCAATAGCATTACATCACAGAACTATAATAAACCGTGTTTCCCATTTCATAAGCCCGAGCTAGGAGCGGATTAAGGATTTACGGAGTCCGGGATTAATCTTGAGCCCCCCTTCAAAGAAAGAATGGTGAAAAAATTCATCTATGTGCAAACAGAACAAGCAAACAAAATAAAAAAACCTACTGCGCACGTATGAATGACCAATAAAATTTAAATTATCATGGTTCTACAACCGCCAGCTGTCAGACGTTTAGCATATTTCTCCAGATGTCAAGTTTGAATATCATTTCAACGAGGCCTATTTTGTCACCGTACGCATAATAGCGCTGATAACGTTTCAACAGATAACTAATATGGTGGCTTGGAATTATACGATAACTGAACAAGGACCATCCTACGAAAACACAATAAATTACTATCGTATTACAACAAAAATGTGCATTCGGTAACGCGTAATTTTTATTCGTACGATAAATTAAATTAAACTTACAACAGCATATTCCGGCTACTGAGTAATATGAAGGGCTCGGTAAAATTTTATTCGCATTTAAAATTTCAAAACCGGAAAGTTTATTTAAAAATTTAAGTGTGTTGGAAAAGTGAACGCAAAAAGCATATAGGAAATATAAAGTGAAAATACGTAAAGTAAACTAATAAATCCGGGCGGAAGAAAAGTTGCGCCCGCCAGTGACGCCCCCCTCAGGGGGGAGGTCTGGAATGTATTTAAAATGTAGCAATTTCATTTATTCACACAAATACATATTAAAAAATATGTACGTATTTTGTGAAGGCATTTTTTAATGGAATTGCGCTAGTTCTCAAGACTACGTTAAAGATGAGAAAAAAATTAAAATATGTTGTCAGGAGTAGAGGAAATAAAGACCGCTGGCTAAATACGATTGTGTTTTTTTTTCGTCTATACGAAAAAGCTGACATAAAAAGAAATCGGTGTAAATATTTTAGACCTCCGCTTGATGAGTCTTTCATTTCGTCACTGAAGCAAAAACATACCTAATAAAATATAATATGAAAACATAATATAAAAGTAATCTCACCGATTACTTTTATTACAATCACGCGATTAAGAGTATAAACGTGTTTCAGAGGTCAACTACATACATATATGCTTTAATGCGAGACTGAAACACAATGATAGAGATGAAATCCGGGAACATAGCGGGATTACGCATGAAAATGAAGAATTTAAAATTTACATTTTACTGAACGTAAAAAAACATTCACTTGAAGAAAATAGTGACAAAGTAAGTAAATCAGAATTATCTAAAAGCGATAAAAGTAAAAACATCTACATAAATCTATATTCCTGTTAACTAATATTTATAAAAATGAAATAAGATTTTTAGTTTTATTTGAGTATATCCGGTATTGTTAGCTGGCGATGGGCTATAAAAAGCTTCTTTAAATTGAGGTATTTATTTTAATTCAATACTTATTTTTGTTTGTCTTTGAGGTATTTATTTATTTTATATTTCTAAAAACAAAATAAATGAGTCGAACATATCACAGAAAGGATCGCAACAAGAACAGAAAATGCAATCGTTATTTTAATTCTTTATAATAAAAATTTTTAATTTCTTGTTAATTATTTACACTTTTAAAAAACGATAATGATATTTTGGGTGGTCAATTAGTTCGCCGTGAGCATGATTCATCAAAACCACGTTTCGCAGCGCCGAGGGAATATTTTCGATTACACTTATGTGTTGAACTTATTTTGTTTGATTAATGTTAAATGATAACACACACAAATATACATATATAGGGAAATAAAACAAATTATAAGAACGTTTTATGATAAAATGATTACTAAAAGTCAGAATGGAAAATTTTTAAAACGAGCAAAAAAGTTTTCAAAAAAAAAAAAAAAAGGTAAGAACTTAATTAAACACGTTTTGCTTTTTTTTTTAGAATAATTTTTTTTTCTTTTAAGATATCTCCATTCCGACTAATATTGAATAATAAAACAGCTTTAAGCGGAGGTCAGATTTGAAAACTTTTGAATATAACCGGAAATACCGTATTAGACATTATTTGAAGAAATAATTCTGGAAATAATGTTCAATACGGTGTTTCCGGGAATATTCAAAAAAACTTTGGAATCTTATCAAATCTATTCCACAGAAAGGACAACCGGAGTGAAGCTGTCAGTGTACGATATTCTATCCGAAGGGAAATCGAGCAAAATACGAAAATTAGGACACCAAAATTAACATATTAAGAAAAGGTAAACACAATTTCGATTGAAATAGTACGCAGAGCTATAAAAAATACGAAAGACTACAACAAATCGTCAACTGCCAGATATAAACCGTTTATTAGTTCGGTTAAAAAACAAGCCTAAATTTGTAAAAAAATACTCATCATGAAAAATTCTGCAGAAATATCCATATTTTGCAACGAATCAAAATTTAATGTTTACAAAATCGACGGAAGACAGAAACTGCGTGGTGTAAATGTATAGAGTTGAGATTGTGAAGTTAAAAACGTAATTGCTTCTATACTACATAGAAATGGTAATCTCGGATGGTGTGGGTTTATGGCAAACGACATAAGTGCACACACTGATGTTCAGTGAAGGCAATATGATTACCGAAATGTGCGTAGAAATTTCAAGAAACAATCTGCGACAGAACGTAGGGCAATTAGGAATAATGGGATCGTTTTAATTTTGTTAAGGATCCCAAGCACATAACTTAGAAAATTCGAGGATGACTCTTTTATCTCATGTTATTGACACGCCAGCGCAGTTCCCGGACTTTGTGTCTGACACTTATCTCACGGTTCAGTGTTACACTACATTATTATTACACTCTCATTACACTAGTTACAGTGCATTTTTTTAAAAGTTCCCGGTTGACGGCAACAGTCCGTCTCAATTTTTAGTTTATTGTGTCACCGTGTTCGTTAATGTTGAAAAGAACGGATTTAGCTATAACATATGTTGTTATTCTGAGCCGCCTAAATCCATCATTCAACGAGGAACGTTTATTGAGTATCAACAATGACCTAATGTGGCAGTCGAAACGATTAGTCTAGATATGGGGAATGTATGCAACAATTACATACTAAATTTGTCTATTATAAATGTGTAAGTATTTGTAAAATGTTACATTAAAGGTGTGACTATGTATAAAATTAACCGTGATTAATATTCAAATTAATATTTATTCGATTTAGTTACGCGCAGTACCTACACCTGTGTCCCCTAGTATATCCGTCTTTTGAGATGCCAAAAGAGACAGCATTGAAATTATACTGACTTCGAAGTTATAGAACATTTTAGAATATGTCCTTTCCAGTTCAGTTGACATATTAAAACAATTTAATTTTAAACCACATCTCTTAATTAGTGCATTGACTGAAAATTAACTGTTACAAACTGAGGTATTTAATTACGGTCTTACCTATTTTAAGCCATAATGTAAAAACTAATTTCAAAACAAATTTGATTCGATTTCTGTTGTAGATTTATCGGTCTTTCGCCGGCAGCTTAGCTACACTGCAAAAACTTCAATCCAAAAATCATACTGCAGTCAGATTTTAACGGTTCGCGAACGGTTCAGCATCGGTTTAAGTGTTTCCGCAAATAACAAATAATTTACTACGAACATTTTTATTGCGCGTGCGCTTAACTGTTTCTGATTGCTCCGCTGACCAAAGCTTATATCTCCCGCCCACTCAATATTTTAAATTAAAAACTTAATGGCAGAAATAAAAAATAAAAATAAAAAATACCGCGATAGCCATTCTTCGTTGTTTTAAGTCACCCTCTAAAAACCGTGGGTAATGCATCGAGTTTGTTGTTGACAGATACTTTTTTTTTATTAGTGAGATAGCCGTAAAGTGTGTACGAGAAGTGTAAGGAAATAAAAAAAATTTAATAAATAAATTTTTAGTCATAATACGCGCACTATTCATAAGATACATAAAAACGGATATGTATGTCTACATGTCCTAGAAAATTGTACACATACTGAAATTGGACATAATGAAATATAAAATGGAGTTGTAATACGAGAAATCAGATAGCGAAAATACTGTAAAAAACTATTGGAAGGAAAATACGAAGAAGGAAGTACACCACAGATGCAAATAACAGTAACTGAAAAGGAACCGCCGATATTGAAAGAAGAGATTAGCCGAACTTTACAAAAACTAAGGACCCGCAAAGCGGCAGGAGAAGATTAGATTGTTGCAGAGATGTTTATAAAGATTGGTGGAAAAGCAGAAGAAGTCTTATACGAAATAAACCAGAGAATATGGGATACAAATATCTTGCCAAGCAACTGGACACGATCTATCTACATACCAATTCATAAAAAAGAAGAACGTGACCTATATGAAAACTATAGAACAATAGCACTGATATCGCACGCCAGCAAAATAATGCTGCATGTCATACATGAAAGGCTAAAGCCGTACATATTACCACAGATGCCGCCGAAGTGAATTTAAAATACATAGTTGGAAAATGTAGAGAATTCAATGTTACAGCGTACATCTGTTTCATCGACTATAATAAAGCATTTGACTGTGTCCAATGGGAAGAACTATGGAGAATACTAAATGCTCTGGAAGTTCCGCATCATTTAATCAGTCTTGTCAAATCGCTGTACATGTCTAACGAAGGTAGAGTTAAAGTAGACAACAAACTGACGGACGAGTTTAAAACAGGAAAGGGAGTACGACAGGACTGCATATTAAGTCCGATACTGTTCAACATTTATAGTGAGTGGATAATGCGAAGAACTCTAGAAGAATGGAAAGATGATATAAAAATCGCAGGATAACCAATTAATAACCTGCGATATGCGGACGATACTGTAATTATCGCTTCATTGGAACAAAAACTGATATGCCTTCTCGGAAAACTGGAAAATGTAAGGAGACAATATGGCTTACTAATAAATAAAAGGAAAACTAAAATAATGATCATAGATAGCAACAGCCAGGCACAGAATCTACAAAGGCTAGGCGGCCTGTAGGTGGTCGATAGATTTATATACTTGGGAACGCTTATCACGAAAGATGGTGGCTCAACTGAAGAAATTAAACGCCGAATAGCGATAGCAAAGCGGGCATTATCACAGCTAACAAAAGTATGGAAGAGCCACGACATAACGATCAGCACAAAAGTACGTCTCCATTAATAGACTGGTGTTCTCGATTTCCCTATATGCGTTCGAATGCTGGACCCTAAAGAAGAGTGATATTAAGCGCATTGACGCATTTGAAATGCACTGTTGGAGGCGTATGCTAAGGGTTCCATGGACTGCAAAAAGAAAGAACTTGTCGATACTACAAGAAGTCAATGTGGAGCACAGGTTGCAGCATGTTGTACCGAGACGGATAGCGACCTTCTTTGCGCACATTATACGACAGGATGGACTCAAAAAGGTGGTTATGACTAGAATGGTAGAGGGTCACCGGAAAAGAGGAAGACCCCCAACAAGATACATAGATGGAGTCAAAAAGATAGTTGGTGTCGAATTATTGCATGAGATGATCGATCGGGCAATAGACAGGACCTCATGGTGGCTGGACACACGTTACGATGATTCATAGTGTCATGATGCTCGAAACGAGCAACCGACGATGATGATGATGATGATGATGAATACGAGAAATAAGTACTAATATTGTTTCACTTTCTTCGACAAACTTTGTAGAAAGACTAATTTAAGAATGGTATTTTTTTTTTTTTTTTGGGAGGGGGGCTTCTTTTATATAGTCATTGACCCGTTACAAAATAATAACTTATTCTAATCTAATATTAAAATCGAATATGACTAGAAAAGCAATTATTGGAATTATTGAAAGGCGAGGGAACGCAAGAAGAAAAGAAGCACTGTAAGGAGACGGAATATATACTCTAACAAGATTTGAGTGTAGGAAAGATCGTTTGTGAGATAAGGAAAAACACCCAAAAAATACATGATTAGTATTATAGATGAAGTTGACATTTGGAGAGTGAAGTGGGCAAAAGGTGGTAGATGAAAAAGAAAAACGGTAGCGGGAGGAGGGAAGCAAGCTATGACTGAAAAGCAACGACTATTACGGATCGGCGGAGCGAGGGAAAGAAGGAAAACTATGTTTTCCGGGGAAGGGTAATATTAGTTGAATAGAAGAAGCTACGGTTGGAAGGAGAACAAGCGAAAGTGTCTGCCCAAAGCTTAAAATGGAATTGTTTGGAGAGCGCCGGAAAACTGTAAATAGCATTACCGTTTTGTGCAGTATTGTAAGTTACTAAATCAGCACTTTCATTACCTTTTATGCCGGAATGGCCAGAAATCCACAGAAAATTAACCTGTATGGAGTTGAATCTAGATAGATTGACATTAACTGCGGGAATGTGAAGAATGGTTAAATCAAAAAATGAAGTAGAATGTGTAGAATAGATGGATTCTCTAGGACACTCCTGGTGTCGGAGATAATCAGAAAATTATTAGTTTCGAATGTGGAAAAAGTAAAAAGAAGAGCATGAAAAAAAGATGGAACAGTGGGGAGAAAGTTTGAAAAATTCATAATAATTTTGTAAAAGAATTAAGAAGGGCGACCCTACCCCATGGACACCTTTAGATTCGTCAGTAAAGATCGCCAAAAGTTAAGTAAACATGACCTATTTGAAAAAATCGTTATCTAAACTAGCTTTTCTCTTTTATTACGGATAACTAGGATTCTACTGTGCACATGCATATATATGCACACATACATATAAATATATATATATATATATATATATATGAAAATGAAATAAAATATAAAATATTTTACTCTAAATAAACATTAATTCTCTTGCCTATACGTATTAATACTTAAACACCGATAGAAACATAATTTATCATATAGTAAAAATTCAATAATAAATGTAGTTCTAGTCACGCAAGATCTGGAGAATGAATTCGTCTAAAAGAAATTAGTTGGTGTACTCTGTTCTCAATTTCTGTTAAATTAGATCGAATTAGAAATTTATGAACTAGAAAATTTAAGGTAAAATGGCAGTATTTTTTCAAAGTCACCTAGAAAGTGAAAGCTAGATTAAAAGAATAAGCAAATTAACATGTAGAATTCTAAAATCACACAGAATCCATAAAAACAATCTAGCAAAAAAAAATAAATCATTGAAGAATATAATATTTTTTCATTGTTTTTTTCTCTTTTATTTTATCCAGTACCACTTTTTATTTGTTTTATTTTTTTAGTCATTTCTTTACGGTCTTTCGATTTTTTATTATTATTATTATTATTAAATAGGTTTATTGATTTAAGATGATCATTATGAAATTTCTTAAAAATAACTTATTGTTACAATTCTCAAGTTATTTTTACGGACGAAATAAACGGAAACGTCCGCTTTATGTTTAAATATTCAAGATTTATATATGATCCAACAGGACTTTACGCATACCGGCATATTTTTTTTTATTCTTTTTTTGGATCTCCAGCCAAAGTCATTACATTAGATTATACTAATGAAAAAGAGAGAGAGAGAGAGAAACGAATTAGAACTGAATACTAGTAGAGGTAAAAGGAAAAAAATATGCTACAATAGGAATGATCGTGCAGGGGACAAAGGTGTACGAATAAACAGAGCATTATATAGAGTAGGCAAATCAAAATTCAAGAGCTGACTACAAAAGTGAGAGCGTTCTTATAGACCCGCATTCGAAGAAGATGTGATTTGTATCGCAGAGTAAATCAGAATCATCAGGATGGAAAGAACAAACAGGAGAAAAGGACATAGAAAAACGAAAAGAGGATGCAGGAAGCTTACTATGGTCAAGGTGAAGCCTGCAGATAGAGGAGATAAGAAAGCGCGAGAGATGAGGAAAGTCGTAGTACCAAGGGTAAGGAGGAAAGTAAGTTTGAATATTACGAAAAAAAAAGATTCACAATTAGAGAATAAAAGTGGATAAATATCGTGTAATCGTCCACGATGACACTTCCTGAATGGAACATTAAGTTTAGAAGTAAAAAGTTTGGATAGAATTTGACCAGTCTGAACTGCAGATCGAGCTAATTGGCTGGGGTTCCATAAGAAATCGATTTGTACGGAATGAACGCTATACAATCTAGTGACAAGAGAACGAATCAGGAGAATTATGAAATCCATGAAATGATGAGGCGGAAGAAGAAATATGGACAGTAGCACACTCTTAGAGAATCCGAGACTAACAGTTATTTAACTAAATACCATTAGTGGAAGTGATGTAATGGAGATAGAACGAAGGATAGCTGTATACACCGCGTTAAACATGGAGCAGAAAGATGGCATATTATAAGATTCAAAATGGTTGAGTGATGGGACCAAAAAAGCAGCTCACGTACCGTTCGATGTTCTGGAGCCATCAGTGAAGATTACAATGTGGAAAGGAAATAAGGATTGAATGACAGAGTTATATTCTTGGCTAACTACATGAGCGGGCAGATTCTTGTGAAAATCGGATATGCAGATAGTGGAATAATTAGGCGCCAAGTCAAGGAGTTTGTTAAAATATAAATTGACATGTCATACACGGTAATTGTTTAAGAATGAAATAATAAAAATGAGCAAAAGACATTCCCGATTTTTCGAGTGATCGTGGGATGTCAAAGGCTCGCTTTACACCGAATTTGTTTCGGTTCATGTACGATCTAAATGGTGCAGTACACAATGGTCAGATGTTTTTAATGCAAACTGATGCTTTGGAATGACACATTCCGGCGTGGTATAATTAAACTTATCCGTTTCAAAATTATTTTCTCAAAAGAACTTTTGAAAGCACTGACGACAAGAAAATAGATACCTTCAGAATATAGAACGCCGTACAGAGCTTTGGCGAATCTAAGTGAAGCTCGCAATTTTTTTTTTTGTCCATACGTAATACTTAGCATAAATAAGATTCAGCTTCCGTTTCATTATTCCTTCATATTTATGTACCGTTTATTTTAACCAGTACAGCCGTTTCTTCCGTACAATTTATAAACCGTTACCCGACAAACAAAGAGCTATTCCGAAGAGACAATAGAAAATCGAAGAAATCAGTCACTTAATCACACATTCTCCATGAATTACGCGCGCCAGAAAACCATTAGACAGTAATGCAACCTAATTAATGAGGAGATAGCGATGATGATGACCACTTTTAAAAATGTAACAGGGCTTTTAATGTATGCGGCGATGAAGGAACAGTTTTCGGTTTAAGTTAAAAGTAAATTCGCTTCATACCGATTTATTCTGACCAAATCGGCTCGGAATATCTATTTTTTTCTTTTTTTTTCTTGTTTTTTTTACGTTTTTACGTTTTTACGTTTTCCCTGCAATTTTTGCCAGGACTTTTGGTCGGCCGTTGCGATTGTCCACTATTACTTTCCCTTAATATTGGTTGTATGCCCCGTTTTGCAGCCACGCTGCATTGTGCTGTTCCCTATTAAAATGATAGTGTGGAAAGCTTCGTATTAAACGATAGAAATCGTTTCACTCAGTTGATGAACATAACCGTCCGACAATTAGTTTTTAATCTAAACTAGAAAAAATTGGCGATCCACACGTTACAAGCACGTGCGTTTGTGCTAGTGTAAAAAGTGCCGGTTAACGGTGCTTGCCTCAGTCGAAATGGCTCTACAGATTTCTTTTCGCTTAATGATCGCTTTCATCAGTGCGTTTTACTTTGCAATTATCCGCTAAATTATACGCATTTATAGTAAATTACCACGCGTAACGGATCTGTAGCACATGCGCGAAGTGAACTCATCGAGAACACGGCACGTTAAATGTGTTAATTAATTTTCATTATTGCTCAGATTGATCGCGAACATGATAACCTTAACGGAATGTTGTATTTTTAACACGTTCTCCGATGGAAATAACATTGCTACATCAACATCATTGTCATCAATGGTCTCTATTGCCCACAAGGTTCGTGTCTTCACGGTTTCACAAAATTTCTGTCTGCAGAATCGTTCGAAATTAAATTTTTTCTAAAAGCAAACGTTGTCCTTACATTTTATTAAAAAATTACGGAGCCGATAAGAATAATCTCGTTTCTCGGAAATCGAAGGTGACATAAATAGAGTAAAAGGAAGATTTATGCTCAGAGGACAGGAAATATGATGTAGCGTGGAAGTGGAAAAAAGTTATTAAGATGAAGTCGTAGTTCTGCGATGAGATAGCGAGAGTCTAAGAATTACTAAATACTCCGCGCGTTCTATCTTTTCGAGGTACCGCGTGAACTGTTAAGAAAAACGCGACTGGTGTATAAATTATTTGCCACTTTGCGAACGCGCGAATTAACGAAATTTTCAATAAAAAAGTTCTCGAAGTAGTAGGCTGTAGTGGCGATTAGGTCCGTAGAGAAGTGTCGGTTCCTTGAGGCTTCCTTTTTAAAATGAAGTAGGTCTTTAAGTCGCTGTCATAAATCGCATACGGAGTTGAATGGTTTTTCGTAACGTTGCCGCTCTGATTCAACGAAATACTATTGGAATAATAGGCGACTTCAAAATGTTTTAATTGAACAGTTCGATTGTTTAATAAATTCAAAACTTCTCGATTGTTCGATAGTTGCATTATAAATGCGCTTGTTTTCTCAGAGGGATACAGTCGATATAGCGACCATTTCACTTATTTCGTTTCTATTCGAATAATTGATCCGCATTAATAATCATTCGAAGTTTATACGAGCCAGTTTCAGATGGAAAACAAAAGCTTCTCTGTAAACGTGAATATTAGCGATCAAAATTGAACAAACAAGCGAACGCGCTCTTAAGCTACGATTACAGTAGACACGAATTCTTTCGAACGGTCATTCAGACGTGTTCGTCTGAATTCGTATTCAGTCTGTAATCTTGGCTTTCTTCATTTAGATGCTTTCCCTTTTTCGACGCAAATAATTCGCTTCTGTTTCCAGTGTCCAGTGTAGTACTCTACGATAGCTTGTTAGATAGAAAAGCTTTAATGCGCTTACGTATAACGCAAAAAGCAGGTTGTATATGTCAATTTTGAGAAATCATTTAGACGACTGTGTTTATCATTGTTCTTCTATCGTTTTTCGGTTCAAATTTTACCTAACATCTCTATTTAAATTTAAATATTTGTTATTTATCGTTCGATTCTGTCTGTGCTATTTAATGTAATTATTACAAGTTCATTCAATCCAAAAAAAAACAACAAAACAACACGTAAAAATCTCCGCAGAACCGATTTTATTCATATCGTAGTATTTCGATGTAACATCCGCTATTTATACTTTTGATATAGAAAAATCTTAAAGAGAAAAAAAAAAACATTTTTTAACAGGGCCAAAAAAGATACCTGTGATGAGGAGAGTTACCGTTTTAAAGTTAATATATTTCCATGTAAAGTACACATAATAATATTTTCCATATTTAGATTTTTATTACCCGAAAACGAATTAGAATCCCTGTCCGATATAAATTCTCTTCACTATAATTTGCAATAATAAACAACTATTGAAATAATAATAAAAGCTGTAAATTACATTAAAGCTTTCGAAGTTCATCATTATAATAGTGTATTAAAATGTTTATTTACATCCGTTTTAATATTGTAATGTATGTATAAATTGTTGCAGTTGTATATCTAATTTTAATTATCGTAGCTTAATTTTTCACACTAATTTCAGAACCGGCTTCCTTTTACAATTTATTTTCACACTTCGGCAGACAGCAATAAAAAATTCGAACTAGTTCTATAAAAGATACATTACGTATTATGATCTAAAAAGAAAGGGGAAAACCTGAACTATTAGGAATTATACTAGAGGTAATATTCCGAAAAAGAACAGCAATTAAAAGAAAGCCGATGATAGTTCATAAAATCCGATCGATCCGGTTATAAGTTGTGCGCAATGAAAATGCGATTCAAATGAACTATGTGAAAAACATAACGGTCTAATTGTAGTAATAAAATCATTCGTAATCTTACGTAAGGGGGGGTAAAGTTTTTAAACTTTTTTTTTGCATTTTTTTTTTTTTATTTGCTTATATGAATGTACAACATTTCAAGATAATTGTGTAAAAATTTGAAATCGATCGCAACAAAACTAACGGACCTATAGAGTTTTGAGTGAGCGTTGCTCCGCTCCGGGTTTGAACAACTACTGGGCAGCTACGTAACGCGGCTACCTGGAAGCTGTTTCGTGCTCTTTTGAACTTCGTATTTTCTAGTTTCGCTGTGATTGTGTATTTATTATTAGTAAAATGCCGAAGAAAATTAGCAGAGAAGATCGCAAGAGTACCAGTTCCAGATTAGATCAATCAAAAAATATAATACCTCCACAGAAACGAAAGACAGACGATGCCGAAGCAAAAGGTACATCGTCAAAAAAAAAAAAAAAAAAAAACCTGAATACTTTTGTGCCATTTGAGCTACTTACTACCATTATTGTTCGATGGACGAGAAACCGCAGCACGACAAATGCCCGAGCGGCCAAGACTCGTGGTATGAATGGCAGAAAGCTGCAGCTGAAAATGCCCTGAAGTAATTCAAACACAGTTACACTGCACTTCCAAGCGACGTTTCTGAAAAAATTAAACCGATATATGAAGACTTGAGTAAGGGGGCACTTCTGCAGCGATATCTGGGAGGATTCACTCAAAACAACAGTGAAAGTTTGAATCAACTTATTTGGAAAATTACCGCAAAATCACTGAGTGGTACCTCAACTGTGGTTGAAATCACAGCTCATGTGGCTTCATGTATGTTGAATGAGGGCTGTTTTGCTTTTCTCTCATTTATGCAAGAGATAAACATCAGTACAGGGTCAAGTTCTCATGAATGGACGCGCGCAGTAGATTGAACGAGCATAAACAGAGTGGAGCAACAAGCTGCACTTGAAAGTAAAGAAGGCAGAATTCTACGTTGACAAGAGCAAAAAGCTGCCTTAGATTTTACATCTGAAAGCTGTGAGCTTTATGGGCTTAGCATCGATGACTCTGAATAAGTATATTAGAAGAAACTCTCGCGTACCGATGTTTAAGTCAAATTTTTTTGTACACAAAACTTTAAAGCCTTCTTGACATTTTTAAATCCCGTGGACACTGTAACTCGAAAACTAATGCACCGATTCTTTTGAAATTTTGTACAGTGTTTCTGCACATCAATTACGAGGTAACGCTGGGAGGGTTTTTTTTTTTTTTAATTGTTACTTATTTTACAATAAAAAATTTGTCGATTTT
Source organism: Icerya purchasi (assembly GCA_039619475.1). Classification (NCBI taxonomy): domain Eukaryota; kingdom Metazoa; phylum Arthropoda; class Insecta; order Hemiptera; family Monophlebidae; genus Icerya; species Icerya purchasi. The sequence goes on from CM077116.1 coordinate 288,701,987, forward strand.
GATGGCGAAAATCGCGTTTTTGACTTCCAAGTGTTAACAAAAATTAAAAAATCAAAAAAACAAAAAATCCTCCCAGCGTTACCTCAAGAAAATGTTTAACTATCAGTAGCATTTTGATTTTTTTTGATTTCAGATAACCAGTGGTGAGATATAGTGTCCACCTCAAAACAACTTTTTTTTGAGGCTTCTTCGAAGATTTGCTGCTAACGGCTTATTTTTTAATATTTCTTATTTAAAATTTCAGAAAATATTGTTCAAATGTTACTTTATTGTATTACACTTAATAAAATATATTTGCATTTACTGGAGCATAAAGAAAAATTATTGAAAATGAGCCTTTTTTTACCGAAATTAACTTTACCCCCCCTTAAAAGCTGGGGAAATTTAAAACATTGTAAACATACAAATCCAGCAACAATTTCGGAAATATTAATAATTTTAAGTAGTCGCAATTATATTAATTTAGTTTTCGTAAACGCCCCTTTTCCCGCAAATATTTACGGCGTATAGCAACAAAACTAAAAGTCACATAGACAAAGCATTTCCGGCAGAAAAATCACTTACGTGTCATGAAACTTGTTTCATTGCAATGTAGTGATGGATAAGTTTGTTATTTCCTCCGATAATGTAACAGATTTTTCATAGTTAATACTTGTACACAGTATGCTAGGTCCACAAGGCACTCGCGGCTCAAAATGTGTGTATTTTTTCTTATTAGGGTTGGGTATCATTCCTGAAAACCCAGTTTCATCACTACCGATCAACTGTCTTTAATTCCTTCTTCACCGTTCCATTTCCCCCACGTCATTCGTCTATTCTATAAGCATTTACCTACCTATCTGCTTCGTTGGGCTTTAAATGTAAATAATTTTCATTTTGTTATTGCTTTTTAATTAACAAATTCATACAAAGCTTCTGTTTCTTTCTCTTTTTGGGAACTATGCCTGTCGCAGTCCAACAAAAAACTGTCCTCACGTTCAACCGAAGATTTCTGCACTCTCTGCGATGCCTGTCGTAATCTAATGAAAGTCAAAAGTTTCACTCAACTAAATATGCTCCTGTTGTTCTTTGTAAAAAGAGTGACTAAACGCGATGCTTCCTTCATCGTTTTCATTATTTCTTACTACACGCATTATTTCAGTGCTTAAAGGGTGCTGTATACTTGAACACCTCGTTGCGACATAATTAGTTAAACCAATTTATTCATGTAATTTGTGTACAAACAAGAATATTTCAAATTTTACCTGTAAAATTATTAATGTACGGGAAATTAATAGAATCCTTACTATCATACTAATAACAAATTTTTTTTTTCGGTTATGTCAAAAGTTTTATTTGAAACTTATAGTTACTACAAAAACATTTTATTCAAAGTTTTTTTTTTTTTTTTTTTTTTTTTTATATTTAAGCAGTAAAATGCAGTTAAAATTAATGATAGGTAAGTTTGTTATTTTTTCGGATACGGATCCGGCGCTGGATCGTATGTTCGAGAACTGCATTTCAAATACGATATCCATATCGAACTCACATAGATCATCCGACGTTTGCGTACACAGTAGACTGAAAAATTGGAAATAGTTTGAACTAGTTGTCGATGCAGTGCAATAACCCCAGTGTTAGATTGGCGTGTGTTAGAAAGAGAGATTGCGAAATAGTTAACGTAGGAGCATAATCATATAGAGAGACTTGTTGTGTCTACGGAAAAGCGATATACGTTTCTTTCTAATTCTAATCCTATCGTTTTTCGTTTTTTTTCAACTGATCTGGCACGTTTCTGCTCGGATATTCATTCCCCTCGTATGAAAAACGCAAAGAAGGACCAGCAGTCTATTTTTCTCAGTTCAAGGTCTACGTTTTAGCTTCTTTATCAGAACTGTGTGAATCATCTGTATAACATTCATCGATTTAGCACTTGCTGGCTCGGAGTTTACGCATCTGGAATTGTATTCGGAATTACATCATTAACTCCACTATGCGATACTGATACGCAGACATCGTTCGAGTTGGCATTATTGTAAAAAGCGACAAATCAACTTTTAAAATTAATCGCGTATAATCTGACTTAAAATTATTGTAAAACGATGCGTAATTTTATAGCTTTTAAAAGTACTTCAAAAAAAAAAAAAAAAAAAAATGGAATAGGTAAAATATCCAAATCGGTTTAATAGTCCACGCGTTAATTTCGGAAAATAAATTTAATTTTACATGTTTCTTATGAGGCTGGTAGAGAATAAAGTATTCGAAAAATGCTGCAGCCGAATTTAAAATAAACGTGAAAGTGAAAAAGCGTGAGAAAGAGAGAACGAAAAGAAAATGTATTATTTTAAGAAACATATCCACGTGTAAAATTGGACATTAAAAAAAGAAAAGAACAATCGAAATCGATACAGGCACAGCGCATTCGGTTTTGGATTTTAATTATTTCTGTTTTTCCAATTCCGAATAACATTTTTCGATATTTACTGCAGAAATCCCAAATTGAATACGATTCACAAAAAATCCGGCAAATATATATTAAAACATCGTGTTACTCAGAATTTTTTTTTTTTTTTAATATGTATAATGGTGTTTATCGTTTTAAGATCTCATTAGTGGTGCTTCTGTACATAGTCGAAGGCTTGAATAATAACCTTCGAAAATAAACCAAAGCCGTTCGAAATGGTTGTACGTGGGTGTTGATATTTATATTTCTGGCTTAATAATGAAAAAAAAAAAGCTAATATTGATGATCGAAATCGGTTCATTGTTTTCCAAAATATTCTCCATAAAGATTAATATAAGTTTTCATGCGTTTGAACTAATTTTCGAAGCACTTTTCCCATTCCGATTGAGGTAACTTCAAAACATGCGTTTTTAATGCATCAACCGCCCCTTCGGGCGCTGAAAATCGTTGACCACGTAATTTGTTTTTGATGTACGGGAATAAAAAAACGTCATTGGGAGCGAAATCAGGGCTGTACCGTGGGTGACCCATCAATCTGACGCTTTGGCCGGTCAAATATTCCTTTGTTTGAGCCGATATGTGAGAGCTTGTGCATTGTCATAATGAAGAATGCTTGCTCCTTTTCTTTATTTTACCGAAGACTTCTAACAAACAAATGGTTGTGTACCATTCAGAATTGATTGTCTTACGTTGCTTTGGTGACACTGTCGCTATGTGACTAGTAATTCCGAAGAAACAGGCAACTATTTGCTTCGATGTGCTTCTTCCGCCAACAACTTTTGTTGGATTTGGCTCATCTTGGAAGATCTACATAGTCGATTGCTGTTTTGTTTCAGGCTCATATGCATAGGATTCGTCACCTGTGCAGATGTTGTACACAGCCTTTAATGCATCTTGGACGTATTTTTCAACTTTTCCTTGCACCAATCGACTCGAGCCTAATGATCATGCAATATGTTATTGATACTAGTCATACTAATTCCCAAAGATGTCTCAATCTCACGATATGTCACATGACGATCTTGCTTTACCTGTTCACGCATAGCATCGATGTTTTTATTGCACAATAACCGATTTTGGACGACCTTCAGGAAAATCGTCCTGGAGCGAAGGTCGGCCATAATTAAATTCGTTATACCAGCTTTTTTTTGCAGTACTGTAGGATGGTGGTTTTTGGGCGTATAAAGAATTGAGTTCATCGGTACACTCTTGTCGTGATAATTCACGTCGAGTTGTAAAAAATAATCGCACAAAAATGTTCGCATGTTAATTCGATTTTTTTGCTAAGATTTTTTTTTCAATTTCCTGTAAACAACCCAAAACGCATTCAAATAAAAAAAAAATGTTATTATGAAAGTTACGTTAAAAAAAGTGAAATTTTCTAACGAAAAGGCCAGATGACGTCTAAAACATTCAGTGTTGCCGAGGCCAGAAATATAAATAGCAACCTACGTATATCGCTGTTACGATGGATAGGTCGTGGAAATATACCATAAAACGCTTTAGCTTGTATTTCGACGAAAAGTCAGCAATAATAAAAGCATCATGAGAAGAAGTTATGCGAAGGTGGTGTGAATGCTCAACGGAGGACTTATTTAAAAAAAAAAGAACCGTAAGAACGTAAAACGAAAATTATTATTTAAAATGAATATATAAATATATACATGTATATTCGCTGAATAATTATAGTTTTAGTTTTAAAAATATGATGTACTCTATTAGACTTGATGAGTTACAATACTAATGGAAATACCGGTAAAACAGCAGTGAATCCATTCTTTCGGAGAATATCCAATAAACGCTTACGGCACCTATGCGGCCACGGTCGTGTCAGATTGATTGAACTATAATATAATTTCAGTTTACATTGCAGTCCTCTAGCTCTCTAGGTCCGCTTGATAACTCGATAATTTTAATTGTTCCTTTTAAAGTAGCGTATCTGATTCGCTCGGAGACAAGAACCGATTAAATTCAAATCACATCCCGTTAAATTTAAGGATATACCATGCGCCATGCAAATTTCGAAATTTACCGAAATTTGTTTTCATCCGACGGAAGCGAAAGTTTTACATTTTTTATTTATACAAAAAAAAAAAAAAGGGTCGCAAAATTTCTGGACTTTAATTAATTTTCAAAACGGATCTCAACTAGAAATTTAAGGAAAGTACAAAGATTGAATTGAAAAATTAACACAATCGATGTCGGTTCAAGTACAACTCGGTTACTATTCCGGAAGACTGGAGTTTTACAATTATTTTTTTTAGGGCAACATAAACGTAGTTTAGACGAACACAGGCATGCAGCGGATGCCGTGGGCGATTTAGCCAATGCGCAGTCAGATTCTGAGCCTTCAGGATTTGAAATTCAGCCTATCTTTTTTCGTCACCTTCATAATTTTCATTAAAATTTCATTAATTTCGTGAAAACGCCGGAAAATATATTTCTTTCAAGTGAAATCCCGATGAATTTTCATTCCGTCCGATTATTTACTGTTAATTGACGAAGTTTTTAAATCGTTTTTATTCGTTTCCTTGTTTTAATTACAAACTTTCTTCTTTGTTTATTCACTATTTCAATTCATTTATGTATTTCTTTTCGCAATACTTTATCCAGAATCGAGAACTTTGTAAGCGTCCACTTTTAACTTTAAAATCATTCAAACTACACTGCGCGAAAGGTATTTAACGAATCAGCAGTCGGTAAAGGTTTTCTGAGCGATTTTGGAACAGTTCGGAACCGGTTAGTTTTAAAATTTAAAAAAAATAAATGAAATACGCGTTGAGTCGCGAGTGAAACGTGATAAGGGAGGAATATTCGCTTCGGATACTTCCACACCGGCGTTATGGGGGTGTGTTTAGTAAGAGATTGGCGCTTGGTGATTTTTTAAAATAGATTTTATTATAAAAGTGTTGCTATTGCTTTTAATAATTAATCATCAACGTGTACAGCAGATTTTAGTGTTTTCAGGTAGTTTCGAATTTTAAATATGTTTCCCGCGTTTCTCCTGTAACTAACAGCAACACTTGAACAAGTAATAAGAATGACGGAATTCGACTAACACTTTTTATTACGTGTCGGTAAACGTTCATTAAATTGGATTATAATTTTTTTCAATAAACTTAACTTGTTTCCTGAAATATCGTTGCTCAATTCGTCATCTGCCAACTATCGCTATTCCGTGGAAAACTAACAGATAAAAGAAATTCCAGAAATAGCAGAAACCGATTTTTATCGGGTTTACATGTTTAAATTACCCTCCCGTTCAGTTATAACTTAAAAAGATAGTAAATACTAAATTCGCCACAATTCATGAATAAGCATTTATTTTTTTTTTTTTGGTTTTGATAGAATGAAACTGGGGAAACTAAGGTAGGTGTGTATAAACTTTTTGATAACGGTTATGACAGTAGCAAGGTTTAGTCGTGTTAATCACAGGCGAGATCTCTTGTTAACAACCACGAGGTAGAGTAAGATGTTTTGGTGGTCTGCTGCATTTTCTTGGGCGGAATCCGCGAAGTTGAGCTTTTTTTCTGCGTGTAACTGGGTTTAGATAGGAAGGGAGAACAGTCATAGGAATTTGTTTAGTACAGCGCATGGTGATGATTGGCGGAAACCGTATGACCGATTGCATACGAGGCTATATCATAACCGGGCGAAGAAATGCGAGACAAAGGATTGGTTCGGTAAATAGGGACAGAGTTTTAGACTTGCAAGCAGCGCGACGATTCAGAAGTTGTGCAGGAGTAATTCTAAACCGGTATTAGAAGCACTGTTTAGATGAAAAACTGAAGTATTAAGCAAAATATTAGTTTTAGTTCACTCAGTGTTCGTAACGAAGGTTTTACATCAAGTTTTCGCTGTCGGTCAGAATTCTGAAAACGAAGGTCACAGAGCCCGAGAATCTTCAGTTGAACGTGAGAACAGTTTTTTGTGAGACTGCGACAGGCATGGTTTCCAAAAAGAGAGAGAAACGGAAGCTGAATTTGTTAATTAAAAAGCAATAACGGAAAAAAATTATTTACATTTAAAGCCGACGGGAGCAGATAGGTAAGTAAATGGGCAGTTTACAAAATAAACGAATGATGTGGGGAAAAAGGAATGGCGAAGAATAAATTAAAAGCAGATGGTTGTAGTGATAAAACTGGGTACTTAGGAGTGATACTAAACCCTAATAAGTATTTTTCGGTAAAAAAATACGCAAATTTGTGATGGAAACCCTGTTACATTATAAATAATTTTTTATAATAATATTTGTTAATTTATTTTAAATATTTGGATGCGCAATTTAGCAACTGCGCTAGATATTAGTCGGTAAAAAAATTTATTTCAATTCGATATTTTCAAAATTTAAATTACTGTGAAAAGTATTAATGTCACCGGAGTATGGAAATATTAGTTGCATTCAGATCTTAAATTCCCACCAACTTTCAATTATTACCTTAGTTTGCACAAAAGGAAGAAAATGTGAATAGAAGATACAACTTTTTATTAGTGAAAATATAGAATGCAATTAAAAAAAGAGAAAAAATTGAAGATTTACACAGGAATTTTATAACTGCATGTTTGTTCAAAGAACGTTTATGAGCGGTCGGTTCACGAAGGAAATAATTTTGTGAATAATCTGTAAACGAAAATACACTGTTAAATGTAAGTTAAATTTATCGTAATTAAATAATTAAAAACATAACGATAGTTATTATTATTATTATATTATCAAATCCTAACGAATCATAATTCTAGAACCGACTGACTGGGGCGGCATCGCTGGATTTAAACGGTCAATTGAACCTATTATATTTATATATATATATATATATATATATATATATATATTGTCTTAAGTAATTTGGCCGAAATTCTGTCTCTCAATATACATGTACATAGTAGAATTAATTTCCAAACGCTTGGCAAAGTATCGTGAATGGTGAAATTAATGTTCACAGCGTCGCTAGGGATCTAACAAGGTCTTCCGCCACTTCCTCCAGTTTGGTAACGAAGCACCTCGGTTACAAGGCTATCACGCTACCTTTTTACTATATATATATATATATATACGCGTATCTTTTAAAGAGCTTAATCATTTTAATTTCGATTAATAAATAAAAGGCAAATTATGTAACAATTTAAAAAGCAATAATATATTTCGTAATCAAATACTACATATTCTCCATATTAATTCGAGAATGTATTTGGTGAAGCGAAACAAAATTATGATAAATGATAGCTATGTTGAAAAATAATAAAAATCCATAAATTAAATAATAAATAATAAAATCAATGTAATCATAATTTAATTTTGAATAAGTGCTTATTAATGAATGGAATATTGTTAATGATAGTTTCTTCATATTTATTAATGTAATACGTTGTAGAACTGTTCAGTAAGTTCAAATTACTTGTATGCTGTGTAACAGATATATCTGTTTTAATATTGTCTCTTAATTTGTGTTTTAGCTTTGTGATATGTTCGGTAACTGACGATTTGTTCATATGTGACAAAAAGTAATTGCTACTAAATGTTCACTATATGGTAAAAATATGTGTTTGTTCTATACATATTTTTTTTACTTATTTTGAAGGGTTATTTTATAGGGCCGTTCAAAGAGCCGTCAAAAATTGCCATCAGCTATAACAGCATGCGTAATTGGCCGGTACATTTTCTATTCTCGCTGTTGCCGAGATTACCGTTTTTTGTTTTGCCTTACCATTATTATGTAGAAGATGAATAATTTAGTTATTCAATGGGCATTTAAAATCTATTAGTTCGGACTTTTGTAAATATTAAAAACTGATCATTTTTATTTATAGACTTCCAACTGTTTAGTCAGAATATTAATATCAGTACTAAACATTTTATATTCGGATTGATTATTTAAAAATACCATATTAAACTTATACATAACTAAACTTTGTAAACTATTAGATTTTTGCGCAAACACCATTCATTATCAATTCGTGCATAGGAACTTGGATATTACTCAATACATGTGTCTCTAAATTTACGACCACGCTGATTATTTAAAACGTTCAAATGATCGTCAATCGGATGCAATTTTTTCACAAAGCGTATTTATAATTGCCGATTTAAAATTCAGATTAAGTTTTTAACTACTTATATGAACCGGCTTCAGACTCTGTGGGTTCATGATATCTAGAGCTAACATTCAGTAATCGTTTTCGATTATGATCTAAACCAGCAGCAGCAGCAGCGTTTTCAGGAAATTAGATATATACTTTCCGTACTTATTAGAGGCGTGTCTACACTTATTTACTTTTAAACATTATAGGAACTTTTTAAACGAACGAATCCTAATCACTTTATCGATGGTTTTCTCTCTTGATATTGATTCAGTCGAGTAAAAACTCGGATAAAATGCTTTTGGTAACTTTTCACTATAAAAAATTCAACGAGTATATCACCAGTTCTATTTCTTAAAGTATACACATGGTAGAGAAAGTGAATTCACTGCCTTCGTGATAAATTTGTTCACCAGTCCAATTTAGTTTATACTCCTTCTTCAGCGGTATTTTAACTGTACTACTATGCGCTACATTAAAAATTTTGTTTGTTTTGTGAGAGAAGAACGAGATTACTTTACTACATATATTATTCGCAACAATGCAACATAAGTTTATTCATATAAAAGTAGTCTCGTTTGACATATCTTTGCATTAGTAAAATAATTTACGGTAGACACCAGGTGTAAAAAATTAATTTTAAAACTTAAAACTTAATCTTGAAATCTTAACGTTTCGGAAAGATTACAATTACCATCATCAGAAACAAGTTTTCTGATGATGGTAATTGTAATCTTTCCGAAACGTTAAGATTTCAAGATTAAGTTTTAAGTTTTAAGAATAATTTTTTAAACATAATGACTTCCGTAAATTGTGTTTTCCTATTCATAATCACCTTGTAAGTTTTAAATGTTTGACTATATCTTTGCATTAATATTTATATGCCAACGCTCGGTCATCTAGCTATAAAATCTATCCATAATAAATTCTTTAGCCTTCAATTAAAACTTTCTACAGTACTAGCTTCATGTACTGCAAGGTCTGATCTTGCATCGCTGTACAACAGTTTGTAGTTAGGGATTATAGAATTCTGTATCTACATCTGTTTGTTAAGTTAAGTTGATGTTATATTGTACAAATAAATGATATAATTATGTTGGGAACCCACAGACGGGCTAGTGCCTGGTGGGACCCGCAAATTATTATAAAAAAAAAAAAAAAAAAAAAAAAAAAATTTAAAAGATTAGCTACCACATTTAAATAAATTTTTTTCGAACACGAAAAAGAGAACGTTGGTTTACAAATAAATCCGAATAAAACGAAATACACGAAATATATTCAAAGTCACAGAACCATCATAATTCATAGCGAAATACAAACACAAGCAAGAAGCACAGAAGAAACAGATCAGTTTACAAATTTGAGTAAAGTATTCACAACAGGAAATCAAGGGATGAAATTAGACTTCGAAAAAAAAAAATAATCAAACTGTCACATTGTATTCCATAAGGTAAAACGCGTACTTAACACCACAAAATCAGTTCAGAAAATAAAGCGAAAATATTTAACCAGCGCGTGATTCCAGTGTTAACGTATGCTACTAACGGTGGAAGTCTTAAAAAAATTAAGAAAAACTGAAAGATGGATGGGACCAACTTTATTTTGCATATACGAGATAAGATTAAATCAGAATATATCCGAAGTAAAACAAAATTTTAAGAGATACGGACAAGAGTAGCACCGAACAAATGGGCCTGGGCTGGTCATGTTGGTAGATAAATGAATGGAAGGTGGGTAAAAGAACTGATCCCCAGTGGAGACTATATACTGTAAAAAAGTGAGAACATTCTTAAGGTGGACAGATGATATTATTGCAGTCGCAGGGAAATAATGGCTTCGTGAAGTGCAAGACAGACATCGATGGAGAAGATTAAGGGAGGCCTACATCGAATCATTGATGTAACGCAGACAAAAATAAGAACAAAGAAGGTTACTGCTAAAATTTTTAACATTGTTTTCATCATAAAAAATATTGCTCTTGGAATAACCGAAGCCACTTTCCGACAAAAAGCTTGTTTCTTGTTGAACACTTTAATATAAAATCTGCCCATTTCCTATTTTCCGACTGGGCAGATAACCCGGAAGAAATTCTAGATCCGCTTATAACAAATTAAGAAGTAACATTTTGCATTTACCATAAATGCGTTTCGAGTTTATATATATATATATATATATATATATATATACATTAATTACAACGTAATTCTTAGGCCGGTCCCCATTAGAAAATATGTTCCAATTTTATGTAACGTTTGTAATACTTTAATTTTTACCCATTTTGAAAAAGAAAAAAGTATACGTTCGTCGCGTATGTTTTTTTTTTTTATGTTTGTTCGCGCATAATTCATATTTATGTAGACCAATTTTACTAATTCTCTTCGCCCATTAGAAAAAGTATCATTCAACTTAGGTACCACTAGGTGAGTAATGATGAAAATCGGTGAATATAAATTGAGTATTCGTCAGAAAACGTGAAAAAATGTGGTCCGTTCGGATAATTTTTTTTTCTTATTATTTTTTATTACTATAACAGAGACGGTTGACTTAAAATGCTATCAAACGATTCAAATTTCTCTGCACCTGTCGTTTTCGAACCAAAAGGCGTATTATATATAAATTTGGCAATTTTTTCGCAATTGAAAAATTCGTCGTTCCGTTTTCGTTCCCACAATTCACGTTTACGTGCGGCGGCGGTTCTAGTTTTTGGAAACATAATGAATACACTTCTTATTACTGTGCAAGTTGATGAATAAGAAGTCCCAACATAGCACAGGGAGAAGCATGTAAAGACTATATTGCTAATTTAATAATACCATGGAAACGCAGAAAAAGTATTATTTATATGTGTAGTAGATTAATAAAATTTATGGTATAAATTATTATTTTTTTTTTATTATATACATTTTTTCGTTATATAATCTAATGGGGCCAGCCTAACAATTATGTTGTACATTTTGATCAGAAGGAAAAGAGACAGAAATGTAAGCAAGAAAGGTCAAGGGGCACAGCTCCTTGCGAGGCCAAAATGGCCGAGTTATATATATAAATATATCCTCAATTAATACTTTCCGCGTAATGATGATAAAAATACTAATTGCCGTTGAAATCAATTCCAGTGGAAATTGTAACGCAGCTCTTTACGTCAATTATCAAATCTACAGTAGCATCTGGTAGAATTAGCACTGTAAAATTTGCGTAATTTGTTGGATAATGAAGTAAATTTTGATAAATGAAGAAAAATAATTTGACGGTTTTCTAAAGATGTGACACAGTCGTCGACGAACGACGGCGTGAGATATACACAGCAGGCGAACTTTAATGAAAAAAGTAAAATGTATAGTATAACGGCATTTTGCCACGGTCATATTTATTTCATTTGGTAGTTTTTATTAAACTATATGTGCACGTCTAATGATAAAATTAAGAGTAGCGCGTGGGAGTGTTCGTTTCTAATTGCTCGATGTAGGCGTCACGCACTCATTTCAGTTAATAACAGCCTCGTAGGCGAACGAAATTTATAACGACATTAAAGAAACCGAAGACAGAAAGGCAAAACTAATGTAATATTAACGCTTAGAAATTTCTACGGATACGATTTCGCTTCCCACATCGCGCCTAAATTAGTGTTTGCAACGCGGCAATTTATTCGCAATTTATTCTTTTCCCTCGAAAAGATGTTCCTCCGTTGCACTTTCACGGATATATTTTCGGGGTTTTTGCACAAATGGAAATGCTCAAAATTGTTTTTGACTAAGAGTTGTCATTATAAACTGGTCATTTTATAATAATATACGATCGTATCAGGTGGGCTGTTAGATATCTAGGTGTAATTCTAGGAGATTATATTTTTAGGGACACTTGCTGAAGCGCAAACAAAAATAGAGCTATTGCAGCCTTGTACCCAATTATTAATCGAAGATCTTACTTAAACATTACAACAATCATATTATCTATAAAAGTATCATTAGACCAATATTGGCTTACTCAGCTCCGGTTTGGTGCTCAATTTCAAACTCTGATTTTAATTAATTTAAATTACCACAAAATAGGTGTTGTCGGTGTATTTTAAACGTTCCCCGCTGGACTAAAATTGATCATACGTATAATTAGTTATAGTTTCCCTGTGTAAAAGATTTGTAATTAACACAGCAGAAACATTTTTTCATCGCTGTTCCTTACCGTAACAATATGCTTGTCAGGAATATAGGCGATTACAGTTCGGAGCAGCCGGCCCGAATGTACATTTAAGCATCGTTGAATTAAATACAATTCAGTTAGTCAGTGATACTGCTAATCAAGTAATGTTTTTAATAGTATAAATTGGCTGTAATTTCAATTATTTTTTGTTATACCTTTTCCCTTTTGTTTTTGTGTATATTATATATATATATATGTATATATGTATTCTCTGTAATGTAAAAATTCTACATTTTTTATCACTAATGTAATGCGGTTCATTCGAGCTGGTATGCATTTTATGTTTATAAGCTAAATATGAACGTTGTGTTCTGATATACGTAGGTCTGTTAGAAGTGTCTGAAGCTGGTGGTGCGGCCGTAATTTATCTGCGAATTTCGAATTGTAGGAGAACAATTTTCTATTTTACGAGGCAATATCCTTGACTTTTGGGATGTAATAAATTCTAAAAATGATTATTACGAAACATTTTTGCGTGTAATTTTAAAAAAGTACACTTTATTAAAAGTTAAGGTTTCGCTGATGGCATTGAAGATATTGTTTTCCTCTTTATAAACGAACTTATCGGCGACATTAATGCATCTGAAAACTCGTAAGATAATTAATCGAAGGCATCCGGATGCGGGGCTTTTTTCTTTAAAGTGTAATCAGCGATAAAAAGATCGCCGCCACGTTCAGAATGAGATAACCAGTAACGTGTATTATGCGTGAAATTTAACCATTTCAACTGTCGCAAAATCTCTCGCAGCCTTAAACAGCGAGACTGCCTTAATTTATTCTCAAGTAAAAGCGCAATATTAATAATTAAATAGGATTTAAAAATAATTGAAATAATTAAAGATGAGAAAATTTTAAACTTTGCCGAAAACCATTCGATTTAATATTCACTTACCTAAACTTATATTTTATATGTTTCGCATTTTTTTATATTTCTTTTTTTCACAATTATAATGTTATTTAAAATTAGAAAGTTTTAGCTATCGCGTTAAGTCTGTCGACATTTGTTAAAGCCAATCACAGTGTGTTATGTTCGTCTTATTCATTTGTTATTGCGAAACCGTTAATTTCGATTTTTAGTGCCGTGATTATTACGGTTCTCTATCTGCAATCGAAATCAGTTGGCTCGTTTATGATTTGTTAATTGTGTTTTTTAATGTCTTTATGAACTTTATTAAATATCAACATTTCTCTTTTCCAGTATAACAAGCTATTCGGCACAGTTACAGCTAGTGAAACGTGGTTTTCGCTGTGTGCGTAAGCGCATATAGTGTCTTCCAGTTTAACTGGCGTATCATAAAGCAAAAAGACGAGAAAATCTCGCATTACTATGAAGATAACCTTTATAGATTCAAAAATATTTTTTATTTCAACTGTAAATTCGTTATAGTAGCTTACTGCAGTTAATTATAAGATACGCACGTTTATTCTCAGCTTATTATTTAATATCCAGAACATTAGAAATGAGCTACGTTTGTATTCTTTTTTTTTTTTTTTTTTTTTTTTTTGTCGGGTACCATGTACTGCTGCTATGGCCAGGAGCACCCGTAAGTAGTCATTGGATGTTATATGGAGTTAATCATATTTATATTTCGGAGAAAGTGAAGGACTGCTTCTATTGCAACTGGATCATTGGATAAAACTTGTTTTAATGAATTGCAACTAAATTTTTGAGGTCGATATATGGAGTATTTTGGGCATTCAAAGAATAGGTGTCGGAGTGTAGGGTGTCTGGTCGCAGCGGGAACACAATGGTGGCTCTGTTTTATTTATAATATAACTATGAGTCAGTGCAGTATGACCAATACGAAGACGAGACAGGACTACCTGTTCTTTTCTACTGAACGTAAAAGATCTCCAAGGAATAGGATAAGAGCGGATAGCTCTAAGGTGATTAGTCGTAGGGATTGCATTCCACAGTTTGTATGTCTTATCTGTGGTTTATGCGTGCGGATTTGCTGTAAAAGTTGGCGGCATATTTATTAAGTTTTGGCGTATGAATCAGAGTTAAATCCGTGTCGGAAGTTTGTAATAGGAGTCATTTTAAGAATATAATTCGTGCAAAAATTTGTTTCGCATGATTTTTGAAATTTAGTGTACCGAAAAAGGGGAGGCGTAGAGTACTAATATACACGAATTGTGTATGTAGCTGATTAAAGTTTCGGTAAATTAAGCAGTCGTATTTAATTTTTGAAATTGGGATTTAAAAACGAAAATTCAATACGTCGACAGTTTCCCCGTTCTGAAACTTGCGAACCAGGCGAAAAAAATTACATTACGTCTAATAGGACAAAAAAAAACAAAAAACAAAACCAGTCAACCTCAATAAATAAGTGAAAAATTTATTATTCCTCGAAACAAGCAGGTAAAATAGAATAAAATCGGAATTGTTGACGTATAATGACAACGTAAACGCCTGAATGTGAAAAATCAGGTTGATGCCATTTATAGTAAAAAAGTAAAGTAAGTCCCATATATAGTGTATCCCTGATGAGGTATGTATCACGGATTATGAAATTAAGATTTTCGTAATTTACCGAGCCCGATGGATCTAAAAAGAGAACATTCGGACCAGCATTCGGACCAGTTCCTTCCTACTTGGGATCCGCCTTTACTTTCCGAGATTTCTCTGATACCTGATTGGGTAAATACCCGGGAGCTGCTTGGATCCGGAACCAGACAAATCTCGAACCGGTGTAATCTCTGATTCGGTAGCCGAGCACCACTAGGCTGTGCCGGTCATTTATAATCTTTTTTTAACGTCAATATCAAAAATTTCTCCTTACCTCCGGCTTATTAATCAATAGTTACCGTTCTGGATTTTAAAGATTTCATCGAGTTCAGGGAAACTCATAAAACGCTGATACAGTTTTTGCTCATTTTATATTTGAATAAATATTTTTCAATTTTTCGTCCGACGACTACGTTCTCTTTATTTGTAGATGCAACGCATTTTCTATCGAGAGACGGCCAACATTAGCTAACATTTCCTTCGAGTGTGAACAGGTTTTTTTTTTTGTTCTTTCTCGATTGTTTTTCGCTTTTAATGGTGGTCCAACTTACCGTTTGATAAAATATAATTTTTGATTTTTCGGAACAACTTATTTTCATTTTTTCCCCTTTATGAACATCGACAAAAAAGAAGGATATATCCGTTCCGAAAATCGCTGTAATGTTGGAATAGATAGATAAAATTATAGTTTAAAAAAGGTAAAAACATATGCTTCTCATATGTAAGAGGCGCTAAAAAGCGTAAAATAATTTAAATTCTTTTACAATACTAACCTAAGAGTGTGAAGAGGTGAACATTAATAATTAATTTTAATTCAAAATAAAAATTTAAGTTCTTTTACAATATTATAACTGAAGAGTGCAGAGGAAATGAGTAAATAATTAATTTCAATTCAAAATAAAGCATGGGGTGGCTTTATATCATTTACATTTGTTGAGGATCTGAATGACTACTGAGATGAAATCATCCTGTGCTTTATTTTGAATTGAAATTAATTATTTACTCATTTCCTCTGCACTCTTCAGTTATAATATTGTAAAAGAACTTAAATTTTTATTTTGAATTAAAATTAATTATTAATGTTCAGGTGAACCACTCTTAGGTTAGTATTGTAAAAGAATTTAAATTATTTTACGCTTCTTAGCGCATCTCACATATGAAAAGCATCTGTTTTTACTTCTTTAAACTATAAATTTATTTTTAATTTTTTAGTCTTGAAGGGGAAATGTAACGGAAGATCATATTTGATTAGAATTAATTTCCGCGCTTAACTAAAGCTATACTTAATTCCGTTGCATGCTTTCCGTCTATTCAATAATACAATGCAGCAACCTAAATCCATTTTCACTTAATTCCCGACGTCCGAATTATTTGAAATTTTTACGAATTATCAGAACCCGATGACAATGCAATATCATGCCGGAAAAAAGGAACCTACACAGGATAAAGTAAAAAAATGTAAATATTTATAAACGGAATTATTATTATTTCCCGCGAAAATACGACGGCCTGACGGGGAAGCAACCTCAGTCGGTCTCATTATGTTTCGCGCCACGATGCGGCCGCTTGGAGAAAAAAACCGGCTACAGACGCTTTCATCGAGCCACCGTCCATTTTCAAAGCTCCGAGCGAGCACACCTATTTATCAGACGAGCTGAAGAAACGAAATTTTCGCTGTAATTTTTACTGCGTAGTTTGCATCGGCAAAATCAGTGCAGCACGAATTCGGCGGTTTCGGTGGTACAGCAGCGCGCCACATATCTATGAAAAAGTTTATATAGTAAACAAAAAAAAGTTGACTCTTGCGAAGCTTCAACGGAGATAAAATAGCAACTTAAATTGTTTTAATGTTGCACTGGGAATATTTCATTTGAATAAACAGCGCTCGTAATAATTCAGAATTTTACGAATTTACCGGAATGTTCGAGACTGACTATAGCGGTTTTATCATTTTCGTGACGTACATTAGATCCATCTAATAGCTTGTTTTCTTTTGGTTTTTGCTTCTTTTTCTTATTTTGTATGTATAATTTATTAAATAATCGAAAAAAAACTTTACATTTTAAAATGCTTTTAAAAACATGGCCAAAGTAGTTTCGAATCGGTCCTTTATATCAATACGGACCGCTATGACGGCAACTTACTACGTTATGCAAAAAACGTTTTTCGCAAACGAAATAAATAATTTTTCTTTCGTAATTCATTCGAAATTTGGAATAATCTAGTTTTTTTTTAGGTATTTATTTAAAACACACCGAAATTCGACGAGTGAAGTATAAAAGTTGCGCCAGCTTAAAATCAAATTTAACTTTACCACTTTAACGCGACGATCATTTTTCTTTTCCGATAGACTATTGCGCATTCAATAAAGATAGTAATTCAGATGCTTTAAAAACGCGATTATTAGCGAATTGTGTTAAAATCAACTAGTTAGTTTCATCGAAACCGGCTCGCATCTTTTTATTAATATTAAATAGGGGAGTAAAATTAGATTTTCACTTCGGAAAAATTCCCCGATCGATGATTCCAAATGGAATGTGTTCAGAAAAGTGTGCAGAATAACATAATAAAATGCCTCGGCGAGAAAATGTGTGCTAAATTTTTTATTTAACAATTTAGGTTCAAAAATATGTTTTTTTATCAATAAATTGTTTATTTAAATTTTTTCGAAAAAACTGATAATTCGAAAGAACGAAACATTTTACAAAAGAAACATGACATTTGTTTTTCAATTGGAATTGAGCAAGCAGTAATTCTTTAATTAACGCTTCGATTCGGACTACGTCGAGCCATTCACTAGGCTGAGTGTGCACCTGCGCGAGCGCGCGCACCGTACATAAGTGGCTGTAACTTTTAATTGACCAAAACAAATGACGTACAATAAAACCAATTGCGTATTAAAAAGGATCATTTTTAGTAGTAGTAGTAGCTCATACGTTTGAATGAATTTTTAAGTATTTTGGTAAATATTTCATGCGTGAGTTTGAAGTGAAGTGCCGCACGAATTTTCGATTGTTTCATAAAATTTGACGAAATTTGAATAAAATAAACCAATCTATGGATGCTCTATATTCAAAGGGATTATCTGAAATAGGTCGTTCGACAAAAAAATTAGAAAAATTTATTATTTTGCAAAATTCACAAGCCTTTAAAGTTTGTTAATTTTCGAAAAATGCATTTTTCCACTTCAAGAACTTTGATCGTTAATAATAAAATCTTAAAAAAACGATATCGACATTTTGTAGGTGGTCAATTTAGGCATAGGATGTGTACTTTAAAGTCAAATAATTTATTTTATAATTATTATACTTTTTGGTGATGTTTTTTAGGACATGATAAAAAAAAAAAAAAAAAAAATTCACTCAAAAAGTCTAAAAATTCGAGTATAAATAAATTGTTTAAACTAAAAAAGAAAAATTTTTTCAAAACACGTGGACTATATGAAGGTGATACCTGAGATATAAATCTTGAACAATACACCTTATTATAATTTTATTTTTCAATGTAATAACCATTAAAAGAAAAAGAAAAAGAAAAAGAACTTAAGAATTTTTACGATACGAATTAGCAGACTTTCTTTTATTATTATTCGATGAATCAGATACGCGAAGAAATGTTAAATCCCAATTATATAGTATATTTACATAATCATCTACTGCTCTACACGTACTGCAAAATGTACAATACGTTATTGATGGAGTAATGTTATCTATCGAGGACCATGGAAAGTAAATGAAAAGTTCGATAGTATTTGTAACAGCTACATCTTGTATCCGCGAAGAAATTATGGAAGCAATGTAATTGTAGTTTTCGATGGTTATAGTTCGGATAGCGTGAAATCAGCAAAACGAATTTGTAGAAGTCGCAAACAAAAATGCGCAGATATTTTCTTCAATGAAGATATGCCGCTTATTGTTGCCCGAGAAAAATTTCTCTCAAATGAAAAGAATAAAATTTCTTTTATAACTTTATTAACCGATAAACTGAAAGATAATAATATTTATGTAGCTTAAGCAACTGCCGATGCAGATATTCTAATTGTTCAGACTGCACTTTGTTCAACGAATTCAAAAGTTTTTATCTTGAAAACCCCTATACACTAATTTTCATACTTCATTAATAAATATTTAAGAAATTCAATTTTGCAAAACTAATTTTTCACTTTTTCCCTGTTATTGAACAAATAAATAATTAGCACACTTTTTTAAAGGGTGGAATTTTTAGTTAACAAGCGAATGCAAAAGGTTTTATCAAAAAGTATGGATCGCGGAATTATTCCGAAGTTTAGGTCTGATTTTGTCTAATTTGACTCCCCTAAAAGTGTTACGTTTGTGCGTACATTCTGTATCAAGCAGATAAACCGGTAGAGCGCAGAAAGCATCGGAGACATATAATATACCGGAAATCGAAGAAATACTATAATATATATATATATATATATATATATATATATATATTGGGAGTTCGGAATAAGCATCGATGTTAATTCATCGCAATTCAATAAAAAATGTTCTATACGGTGAGAGCTGACAGAGAGAAACTGGCCCCCTGCTTTCATTAGTGCCGCTGGACTTGGTTGAACCTTAACTTTACACAATCTGTGATACCTTATCAAAGATATTATACGAGACTTACTTTATTTTACTTCACTGCGGTGATAGCGCAAGATTTTCGGCGTACCAGTGGTGATAAGCGATTTTGTCGTGAACCGATTACATTACACGTTGATGGCAAAGCCAAGAGTACCGACTCAGTTTTGGTAAGTGAAAAACGGAATCCAGTTTTGGAAATCAAGTCTAGGATTGAATGGGCCAAACAGGATTTCATAGAGTATAAACGGAGCCACTCCTCTGTGATCAGCATCTATCTTTTCGGATCCGATACGGAATGGTCACAAATGTTACATGTGGTTCGCTGCTCTCTACGGTGCGGAAACATTGAAAGCACAATCAATAAAACGCTTAGAAGAGCCGTTGAAATTTGGACCATTCGTAGAATATTTAATCACACAGAAGCTGAGAAATTCAATGCTTCTCGCAATGGCCGGTTTTGACAGCGGTTTTTTAATGTAAAGAAGCGAAAGACAAATACTATCTTGGAAGCATTCTACGCGGAGAAAAATATTCATTAGCGCGTTCGATATTGGAGGGAAAAATAAAAGAAGGAATGGAATCGCGCCATGGTGCCAAAACATCTGTTACTAGACATGTCCAACTTTGGAAAGCTGTGTCGCACGACAGAAACCGCTTTGTCGTATAATATTCACGCTATGGTAATCGCCAACACTCATGGAGTACGGCAACGCAAGAAGAAGAAGAAACCTGTTGTCCCGAATAAAAGCGAATTATCTTCGCTGTCACTATAGGAGTAACTAGTATGTGTTTTTAAATTATTATTTTGTTCATTCATTACCTTTTATTATTTGCTTTTGACTACCTATATCTGCACAACTAGAAAGTAGAAATATTCACAATGATCGGAGTCAAACGGTATGAATCTTACGTTATATTACAATCTAGTTTCCAGTTATAATTTTAAGAAGCCGATAAAATCCCTCGTAAATTCAGGCGAATTTAAATATAGACCGCGAATAATCGCTAAATCGTTTAATCAATTTCTAAGTGTAATTATTAATCGTATAATATAAGTTTTTAAGTTATCAATCGAGAGCATCGCCAGAAACATCTTTACTCAAGCTGGTGTATATCCCGTTTATTGATAAAAGATTTTATCATTTTTAACATTTTGGAAAGGTCGATTAAAAATACGCAATCCGCCAATTGAAAAGAATTATTTAAAAAAAAAAAAGTAGTTGTTATACACCGAGCATGCTCTGCACCTATGTTGAAACATTTAAAATAGAAAATATTTAACGGAATAATAAACATCAATTCAATCGCGTTAAATCATTAGTTACCGACTGATTGTGAGGGAAGTGAAACGTATTATTATGGTAAATAATATCAATCTGCGCTGAACGTTTCCTTCTCTACTGTCAACTTCTGAGACTTAATATATTCCTGTTTCTCCTTATGGTGCTGCATCTGTTCTCTCCTTTCCTTTGCTACCTATTATCACTCCTCTTGGTTACTTCATTGGTGCTATAGCTCAGGCCTGCCGTAAGCGGGCGGCATGTCTAGAGGGCGGCAAATTGACCGATCGAAATATATGATAAAAATATATTTTATTTAATAATAAAAAAAACATTCAAAGTTAAAAATTACAAAAAACTACTTAAGATCAACAATGAACCAGCAAAAACTAAGTAATTTAGCTTTAGTTTCGATTGAACATGAAATTTTAGACAGCTTGAATACGAAAAAATTCATAGCAGATTTTGTAAACATAAAGGCAAGAAGAGTTCAATTTATGTAGATTATTCTTTATATAGGATATATTTTGTATTATTTAAATGTGTAAAAATCGTGTAAATGTAAGACAAAATCACTAAGTACCTACTTATTATAAATATAAATATAGTTTTTCTTTGTAAAGTCTTATCATTTTTGCATACTCTTAAAAGGCAACATTAAATAGCCTTTCTGCATCCTTATTCAAAATGGCTCGAATTTGATTTGATACTCGGATTCGGAGAAGTAGTCGAACGAATTGAACGTTATCGAACCTGTTCCTGAATGTTCCACTGATTCGCCGATTCTGAGCTCAGCGTAGAGTTGCGGCAAATTTGGTATTGCACGCGGGCGTACAAACAGCTAGCGGCGGGCCTGCTATAGCTGACCGCATACGTATCTAAATAATTAATTCATACTTTTCTTTCTTGTCGAACATGAGTCAATGCTCTTTGTTAGCGAGCCGAAAAAGGAAAAAAAATAAATAAACGTGCCCCCATTCACACCGGTCAACGCATATACGCATAGTATCTATAATTTTTAGCGCGTTGCAAAAAGTGGAGACAAAATCAAGCGTTATAGCCGTATTTCAAAAATAATTGTAAATAATTTTTTCGCTCTACTAGCGTAATTACCATCAATTTCTGGTTATTCATTTAGCAATAAATAATATAGACCGCAAACGACCTCAATGTATTTAGGTAAAACGTTAATATTTTAAACGTTTTTTTAATTAAATACTTTAAAATATTATTGATAACAAAAATGTTTCGGAAGCGTCTTTATCCGTCATATTTATTATCTTTGGTTTGGGCGAAAAAATAATCGATAATCGTAAAAAGGATATGTTTTTTTGTTAACCCCCCTTTGGGCACACTAAGGACCTACACCCAGAAACAAAAAGGATATTAAGAAGGATTAAGTAATATTTATTCTTCCCTTCGTTCGTCGCGCTATATCTGAGGTTTTTATTTCTGCTAAGACTGGACGTTATTCAGCAAAATGTTTGACCTAGCTGTAATTTACGGAAATACTGCATATGAAAAACAAACTTTAGCGTAACATTTTTCGAATTCTGAATAAACATTGACGCGTTGACGCGTGTATAATTTATCCGCGAATACAGAAAAAAAATAACACAGAAAAAAAAACGCGCAAACATAGATCGAATCGTGACATGGCTAATCTACGAATTTGCGATAAATTTAAAAGCCGCCTCCTATACACGGTGAAAATAGGGAGCAGATAATGGCTCGCTAAAAACGGTCACCCCGGCTAGTCGTACAGACAGCACAAACAGTGGATGATCGATATTGTCACTAATACAAAAAACTAAATTTGGTTAGAGGTTATCTTTTAGGTTTCTAGTAAAAACACCTTCTGTTCTTCTGCTTGTTGAACAACTACGCCGTTATAAACATTGAAAACCTGTGAAATTCTAGTCACTACAAGATGAATGAAAAGAATAATTACATATTGACACCTTTAATGCAGGAAAGGGGGAATTTTAATTTCCAAAGGTTGTATAGAAATTGTCGGTAATTTGGTACGGTGTCGGTCGATGTGTTTTTCCTTTTAGATAGTGGTTGATACGTGCTGGCCGTAAAGATTTTAACTAATCAGACTCTTCACTTCTGCAGCGTTCTTTATTCACCTCCTAAATTTATGTATTATTCTTACTTGTGAGGCTTGCAAATGATCCAGAGAAATGCTTCATTTCTTTTCTCTTTCTACGAATTATCCATCCACTTTCTCCAAAGTTTCCATTTTTTGACTTTCCGTCTTTCTCCTTGTCCCTAAAAATTTCGGCCGAGAATAGCAAACCGGTTTGGGATCTTCACTATGCATTCTACGGAATAAACCTGCTGGTTCAGAAGTTGTTTCAACAGTTCAAAATAATAGGAGAAAAAAAAAAAGAAAAAAACACCAGATTCTAGCGAGTGAATAATGATCGAGATTTCCGGGAAATGTGTTTACTCGTGATTATGATTAGTGCAATTCTGAGGCTCAGTGGAAGACGAAAAAATCTTATACGACATTCGGGGAAACGAGAAAAAGCCAATCAGAATTTGAAATTACTCGATGTGTTTTTATTTTCATTCTATAATAAATCACGAATTAGCGTTGTAATTTTTTTAACGAGCTAAAATTTTCAAAAAAGGGACAAATCATAAATTACTACCGAATGAACCAGAATCAAACTTTGTACAACGACATTTTGATTTAATATGCAGTTTTCCGATTCTGAAGCAATAGCGGCAGTTTTGAACATTCACCGAATTTAATCCTCGAAATCGATAAACATCTATCGATCCGGTGAAGATCCGGCGATAGTTCAAAGACGATAGGTTGTGGCACAGTTCAAATCATAATGTGTTCTGTGGAACTGTACAGGTAATATATATGCATATGAATATATTATATTGAAGAATATAATAATGTTTGGTGCATTTTTGTGACTCTCATTGGTTTCATTATTTCATATTCAGTAGGGAATTAATCAAGTTTGCTATATTCCGTTATAAAGGGAAAAAAAACGTAACTGGAAGATTATTAATGTGTACTTTTAATGTCTATGTGTAAATAGGCAAAGATAAAACAGTACCTTTTTCTCCCTTGTTTGTTAACCGATTTTCTTTCTTTTTTGTTAAGTGTTATCGGTAAACAAATTTTGGAAATAGTTATTGTTTTTTTTTCTTATCTAAATAAAAAGTTAATACAAAAAATGAAAAAAGGAATCGCTACAGCCAATTAAAATGTTTTAATTTTATGATTCTGTATTTCAATTCAGCTATCATACGGAGCATTGTAATTGATATTTGGTGGCTCGCCATTTAAGGCAAGCTCAGCTTTATCGATATAACAGCAAAACGGCAATTTGAAAATGTGTTGAGGTGGTGGGAAAAAATATTTGAAAAATTAAAGTCGTGTATAATACATTTGAAAACGAAAAAAAAGAAAAAAAACCGGATTTGAAAGCAAATTTTATATATAAATTTTTGCACACACTGTTTGTGAAATAAATGAATATTACTAATAGTAAATAAACGTCTAAAATGTATAAACAAATGTTTATCTCTGGATTAGCGTTTCCAAAATTATTTAATCATCGGCCAAAGGGCATGGCGGAGGTTCAAATTCAATCCGTCGTCACATTCCAATTTTCTTTTTTGACACAATGCGGGGAAAAATTTCTAGATTAGCGTCTATTTTTGGGACTAAACTGTTAATTTCGATGCGGTTCCGTTAGCTAATAATTTAATAACGTCTTACATGCTGCTATACCTGACTATTTCAAGTTATTCATTACCCATACGAGACCTTTCCTTTGAATTTCTTTTCTACATAACCGTTTCCAAAATTTCAGTTTTTCTTCTACGACTACAGGCCAATACTGCGCCCGTTTATTCCTTCCTCAGTCGTCCTTGTCCTAAATAATGGCCCAATTCCTCTTACTTCCTCCTTCCGTTATTTAGGTGTTTTTCTGGATAGCCGACTTTTCTTCCATGTCCATATCAACCGTTTATTCGTATCCTCCTTTAAAAGGCTCAACCTCATTAAATCCCTTTCCCACACTGTCTAGGGAGGTGATCCTGTGATCCCACTTTTGACGATCCTTCTTGGGTTATCGTTTCCTCATCAAACGGTTGCCTATTTCCTCTTGCTCTCTCATTCTTTCTTATTCCTTCATATTGCGTTCCTGGAGCTTTTCTGCTAACAAGACTCCTGTTCTATCTCTTATCGCTGGCCGTCTTTCTCCGTATATCTACTCTTACGATAAACTCCCTTATTTCTCTTTCAATTTTTCCTCTCTGCTTCATCCTATAAACTGCTTTTATTCACCTGTCCTCCCAAACCTCTTCTTCGTCACGTTATTAGATCAGAATTCCAACAGAATCTTAGCTCATTTTTCCCCAACCATTTTTTGATCTTCACTGATGGCACCCAATGGTGTTGGTGCAGCTTTCTTCTGTCCTTCTCTCAATAACTTCGAGTCCTTTAAACTTCCCTCATTTTGTTCAATCTTTTATGCCGAGTCTTCTGCTATTCTGCGTGTCCTTCTTTTTATCAAAACTTCACCGGCTTCTCGCAATCTCCTTATCCTTTCGGATGCTCAAAGCGTGCTGCAGACTATTCTCCTCTCCCTTCTCACTCAACCGATTGCATCATTCTCCTTATTCGTTCCTTAATTCACGATCTTTTCCTTTCCCACTTAATCCAAACGGATTTCCTTTAGATTCCTGGCCATTCCGGAATCGAGGGAAATGAGTTGGTTGACTCATTCGCTCGATAATCTTCCTCTTCTGGTAGGTTTCTTCCTGCCTTCTCAGCTTCTAATATTACCCTTCTGTCTGCAGCCGCTCATTCCAAACTGTGGTCTGACTCCTACGTCTCCTCCAACCCGAACTCCTTTTTCTTGTCTATCCAACCTTCCCTCCCACGGTTTTCATGGTTTATTAACTTTCCTTCTATGCGTCGTTCCAATCTCTCTGCTATTTGCCGCTTGCGTTTTGGGCATAGTTTGCTCTCTTCCTCATTGTTCCGTTATTCCCTCGTGCCTTCTCCTTATTGTCCATTGCACCCTCCCGGCGATCAATGTATTTCTGATCCCGATCATATAATGTTCAGCTGTTCGTCGCTTTCAACTGAACAAGCTTCTTTTTATTAATCTCTCTTACAAACCGGTATTCCCGCTCCATTCTGTGCTTCATTCATTCTCTCCCTTCCTTCTCCTTCGGTTATTCTAGCTCTTGATTCCTTTCTGTCGGCTATCTCTGATCGTGTAAGGATCTGAGTCTCCCTTTTCTCTCTGTTCCGCTGTTCTTGGACCGATGTCCATGTTGACGAACCCATTTAAAAAAAAATCAAGTGTAGTTTCGCTGGTGTTTTTTTATGTCTAAATCAGGTATTTAATCTTTCGGCGCGTATCGGATTTTTCTGTTTCTTTTACTCCTCTTATATTTCATTCGTCTTTTTGCCAATCATATTTCTCATTTCCCCGGCTATTATTGTTATTTTTTCGTTATTATTCACTTCGTAAAACCGAACAATGTCTCTAGCTTCATTCAGAGAGATACTTTTCACTGCGTACTTCGCTGAAATACTTTCCGTTACTTTCGTTATACAGGGCCGATGTCAAACTTCCATTTTTCATATATATATATATTTCCAAGAAAATTCTGCTTACTTCTCCACTCTATAGCCGATATTTCCTATTTCACTTTTATTCGTTTCTGCTGAAGTGGAAATATCGCCGTGATGAAATTATGCTCGTAGATGTCTAAGCTTAAATGTTTACGAATATACTCGATATCTGGTTTCGTTATATTCATTCGTCACCAGAATGCCTTTCTTTTTAGCATCTCGTAGAGCTTGATGTTGACAACTACTAGCTTGCGCCTAATACACAAAACCGAATTTTTCCGTTCTTCGTTTCGAACGGCTGACTAGATTATCTTCCTTCATCGATTTTTGCATTAATAATCAAGATTTTCTGAATCTATCCTCATGATGGTTGATTTTTTAAACTTGCATTTAATAAGAGTTGTTCTTTCTTAAAAATTGTACAAATCCCGATAAGCGGATAGTATGTTTTCGTTTATCTACCGACGACGACTCTATTCAGACTTCGTTAACATTTCGATCTCCGGAATAAACAATTTGCCCCGGTTTTTCTCTTCATCACTCCATTTCAGGGTGTCAGTTTGCTGCAAACACACATTAGCAAAAACTTCTTGAGGCGCTTTCAATGTTCACTAACTTACATGAGAGCTCGTAATGTTCACGTTAACATTATACGATATCAGTTGACGCGTCCATAAATAAAAAAAAACAAAAAAAAAACAATAGACCCTAATAAAACCGAGTACATCGTCCGATAGTTTTTTTGTGTTTTTCTGCATAGCAAATTAATCGTATCTTCTAAAATCCTTTTAAAGCATTTTCTAATTCAAAAACTAATGCGACTGTAAGAACAGATTATTAGCCTTTCCAGCTTTTCGCGGTTTTCTATCAAAGCTTTTAAAAATTCCTTCCAGTTAACATGGTAGAACTGTTATTTTGACTAGTTTCACGCTGCTGAATCTATTATCAAAGAGAATTTTATGAAAAATCCGCGAAAATGAACGACTATTCGAATAATGTGGAAAAAAGATTGAAAACGGTATTAAAGCAGATAAAAGCCACTCAACCGATGAACGGATCGAATAAAAGGAATGCTCTAACACGTAAAAGGGTGTAGAGCGCAAAGTTTTATATTATCGTAAATTTTTAATTTATACGAAATTATTGATTCCGATAAATTCATCTTATAAAAATGTGCGCGCGTGTACTTACTTATTTTTTCCTATCGCATTTGACGGATTAATTAAAAAAAGAGGGCTCTGAAAATTTTCCATTAATTTTACAATAATTCTTGAGGGACGCAGAAGAATAGCGCGATAAAAATTTGCATCGTGAACGACAACTACCGCTCCGGTATGTTCGACTGAGCGGAACACCATTCTCAAACGAGGGCTCTTCTGAGGCTGAGTGGCTTATGAGAACGAAAATTGAATAATACCACAATACTCTCCCTTTCCGCAGCTCAGTCCCTCGAAGTTATTTTAAATAGCTAAGAAATGATTCGATTATTAGAAAATATAAAAATAAATATAATTATATATATATATATATACTATATATATGAAAGAAAATATTTGTCTGTTCGCCTGTCAGTTTTTTATGAATGAGAAAATATCCGATTAAAATGAAAATATTTTAAATAAAATTATTACCATAGTAAATTTAAATTAAATGTAAAAAACGACTATTATGATAAATATAATAAATACGAGCTCTAGATAACGATGTATTAATTTCCGGCTCAAGAAAGAACACGATTTTTATTCGTTTACAGCATTGATGTGGATGCAAGCGTTAATTCTCATCCACGACAAAGATGAACACTATTCGCCCTAATTTTAACAAGTATTCACCATCGAATTCACTATCGAATCCTAAATATCTATGGCACAGATTCAAAGAGGACGTCAGTGAGGACATTTTAGCGGCTATACATCTTCCCGATACTATTTTTAATGAATCGCTTATCAAAATAGCAGATGAATGCTTAGAGCCATTAATAATAATTCACACAACTTGAAATGTTCGTTCCGACAACGATCGGCTTTTGTTATTAGCGATAGAAACCTAATGAGTCAGTATTGGCCTTTTGAGATCATTTGTGGGGAAGCCAGAAAATCTCTTTTGATCGTTGAACAAAAATTGGCGTACGATGAAATTACAAATGGTGTATTAGCAGCTCAAAGCTGTTTGTGTTTTTTCCGTGATGCGTCTAGCGGTGCAGGAAAAACTTTCCTCATTAATTCGATATTACCACATATATATATTCTCGTTCATAAAATGAAATTGCTCTAGCTCTCACTTTATCAGGAATTGTAGCTTGAATGCACAATGGTACATAAAAAATCACTTGAAACGTGTTGAATCGAACTAAGACTTACGAGTAAATTCACAACTATCCGGTGGAGCTCTAATTTTATTAACAGGCAATTATCGACAAACTCTCTACCTGATATACCCCAAAATCAACACCAGCTGATGAACTCAACGCTTGCCTAAGAGCGTTCCGTATTTTTGGTGACATGCGTAAAAAATTACATTAACCATCAATATGTTCATTTGCAGCTGGATGCGCCGGCAGCCTTATTTTCCAAACAACTATTGGACATTGATAACGGAAAAGTACCAGCTGATACAGAAACAATTAGCATTCCACAGAACTTTTGTATTATGACGCCATCTATTTTGAAGAATTAATTGGAAAAGTTTTTCCACAAATAGCCGTCAGTTCATAAAAATCACCAATGGCTCGGCGAACGTGTAATTTTGGCCAGCAAAAAACAATGATGTTAACGTAATCAATCGCTCAATTGAGTAGTAGATTAGAGGAGAGTCTGTATAACATATCAATTGATAGCGTTATCAATGCGAACGAAATCGTGAATTATCCGGCTGATATTTTCGAATTGGTTGGACTCCTAAGTACTAAAACTTAAGGTTGGTACGCCCATAATTGTTCTCCGCAGTATTTAATCCGGCCCTATTGTGCAATGGAACCAGACTGGCTGTGAAGAAATTAATGCCGAATATAATTGATGCGACAATATTCAATGGCAAATTAAAAGGAGGAGGAGATATGCTCATTCCGCGCAATAATGACTTTTGATTTTAAACGGTTGCAGTTTCCCGTTCATGTCTCGCTTTTTCAATGACAATTCAAGGTCAACCTGTCAAAGTGTGCCGATTACATCTTGAAAACCAGTGTTTTTCACATGGCCAATTATATGTTGCATGTTCACGTCAGTTCAAAAATTTACTTACTTTTACACAGGATAGCAACAACCAAAAATATAGTTTATCAGAAAGCGCTTGAATAAAAGTAGGTTTATTATAAAAAATAAAATGCATCCAAGTTATGTGTGTTGATATTTCTTTTAAAGTTGTTGTGGCATTGCAACGCATGCCATCGGGCGTGAGCTAACATAACTTAAAGAGCGAATATAATAATGTATCGCTATTTTATTTCCTTTGTTTTCCTCCAGATTATGCTACAGCAAGGGGTGGCTGGGCCAGCTGGTAATTAAATAAAATCGACATAGAAAACATTATAATGTATTATCAACACCCCAACGTGTCTCGGAGACACTATAATCATGGTGAATTGCGTAGCACTGTGATTATAGCGTCTTAGGTTTACCGGTGTTATCAATTTTAATATATTCATTTCTTCTAGTCGGCTGATTACTTACATTAATTATATTAATTTGAAAACACATGTTTTTATTATAAAAAATTACTTTATAAAAACCAAAATGGCGAAACATTATCTGTAGCGACATTTTTTTAGCTGTAGCCCACCGTCAGTCTAGAATAGTAAGGCCGTTCAGATTTAACTATATCACGGTTCCAGATCGCCTTTTTTAAAACGAAAAATATTTAACAAATTCTCTAACTTCTAATAATCCGCCTAATGAAATAGATGCTTAATGCATATGTGTTAATAGAAATACATTTTTTTTAAAAAAGAGGGATGCAAACTATATTACACCCGAAAACTATAATAATCTTCCGTATTCTGTAATGAAGCTGACAAAGTGGCCTCGATAAAATGTAAAACAAGAATTGTTGATGGGAAGTAAGAAGTGAAGAGCTGCGACCGAAGCGATTCGAATGAGAGACGGACGGTGTTCCATAGTAATGAGGCCGCAAACTGCTTGATGGGAACACTGGTCTGAGAAAACAAGGTTAGAAATAGTTGGGAGAAATTAATAGCGTCAGCCGACTGATTAGCGTAGCGTGCAGAATGCGAGTAGAATTATTATTTTTTCATTAACCCTAATCGACATTGCAAGTAGAACTATTATTTTTAACTGATACTCGCACGCTACACCGAGTTTGAATAGTTTCTTCCCGTCCGCAGAGTATTGCGCATACGTTTTTCCATTTGGCAGAAAAAACGGCATAAGTCTCTCGCTATTTCGGTTCCATTTTTTTTTATTATTATAATAAAATTCGTAAAATACGCCGATGGCTTGTTATTCTGACATTTTCTACGTTACCGAAACTGCTAGGCGCCGCATTTTCTATTAATTACGTTTATACGTCTATGAATTTTCTTTGAAAAAGTGTCCAAGTTCAGCGTAGTTGGATTATTCGAATAAGGAACAACTGACTCTCATTTTATATTATCATATACGGTGTACGCCGTTAATTGAACTTTAATAAGGCATGCCTGGCGCCCTAATGGGGAAAGACGGAAGAATGAAATAGCACTAATAGCTACAACCTTGAATTGTCGTTTCTTTTCCCCGGTTTTTGCTTTTTTCTTTTTCCGGTTTTTTTACATTTTAACGATAAGTCTCATTATTAGTTCTGCGTGCAATGACGACCGATTTTTATGGAACGCAAGTTATCTTAAAAGAGTTGCTTAAATGCTACCGAGCAGCGGCATTAGTCGCCTTTCAGGCAGTTAGTCTTCAACTTGAACTACAAATTTTCGCTCTATTGCCTATACGCGCTGTAAATAATGAAATAAATCGATTTCTCGCGAAAATCTCTTCCCCCCCCCATTGCAAAAAAAAAAGACTTCGAATTCTGCAGTGGATTTCGAATTTTATTTCAAAGCTGCGCTATTCGACGAATTTTTACCGTTCTTTTCTTGTTTCGTTTCTCTTCCTCTTCACTTTTTGTCACGATTATTCGTTGCCTTATTATTTCCTCCATTTTTACTTCGCTTGTTTCGTTAATCTCTTGATTTTTCCGCCAAAAACGACTTAAATACAGAGTTTCCGTAATATTCGAAATCGTGACGCGCGCTGTTTAAAACATATGATTGTCGGCAATTTTTTCGTTTCTTTCCGTGCTATTTTTCCTTGTTATTTTCGCTAATCCTCATTTATTCGTAACATTTTTTCCTACTCCGCATTATTATTCTTCATTTTTTTCAGGACTACTACTTTCCGTTACATTTGCTATTTTTGTAACGAGCTCGCGTTTTTAAACACACTTACTACTTTTCGATCTGTTTCCAGAACACACTGACGCAATCGTTTTCCCCGATGGAAATCAAAAAAGAAAAAAAAAAAAAAAAACCTATTTTCGCTGCTTCTCTTTTTGGTAGGAGAGCTTGAGCCCGTAAAGACCAAAAAAAAAAACCGAACCTCCGAAGGCATTACAGTAGTGTGGCTTTATCGAATTCCAAACCGGAACTGAACTTTACTCCTCGGAAAGTTCTAAACTCTTAGCCGTTACTCCCTTTTTTGATTGTTATAATTTATCGCGCGTTCTTGAATTAGTAAACGAAACCGTTCATTTGTACTTCTTTCTCACGCCTGTTTCGATGACACATCTCGTTAGAACGCTATCCGGTCTCGATTTCATTTGTTCGTTTACTCTTTTTTACAACCGGAAACACAGTGACCTGCCAAAGGGGTTCTTCGAATTAGGCGCGCAAAAATTTATACTTCCGTCGGGCAAATACTTTAAGCTTAGTACGCGGAATTCGCAAAATGTAACACTTCTTGAACTGATTTTATTCGATTTGCGAGCTTAAAGCTTTTTCACTCAATAAACGCGATGTAAGAAAAATAACAACCGTAGCAAAACACTTTTTAAATTGCGAAATCGCTAGAAACCTCTTTCGAAAATTTTATAAATCTGCAGCAACATTCTGCACTTTTAAAATTTTTCCCCTTTGTTCGGTCATCTCTTCCTCCTATCCTTCCGTTTACTCTCCCTCCATTAAATACAATCGCTGCTATTCTTCGCTTTAACTCCATTTTTCCCCTTCTTCTTTCACATACTTTCTTTGTGATGCTGATCGCATTTTGTTTTTTCATGTATCGCTTTCTCAGCAATCGTCCTTCGACTCTTCTCTACTAAAACTCGCGGTCTACTGCCTTTATTGGTGCTGCTTATTGTTGTGTATTCTATCTCATTTTCCTCCGTTTCCGTTACGCCTGCCCTTGAATTATTTTTTTTTGTCCAGGATCTATAAATATTTATTTTCTCCGCCTTTCTGATAAACAAGTAAGAAAGAAAAAAGAAAAATCTTAACGTCCGCTTCTTCTTCTTCAGGTGCCTTCTCCTCGAAGGAGGTTGACTATCATATGACGAAACTGTTCTCTATTGCCGGCTATCCTTAAGGCTTCTGAACCGCTAGAGAACACAAAAACAGAAGACTTTCTTTTATCTTTGTTCTTTTTTTTTCCCCCGGCAAAGACTTACCCTGGTTAGGACCGAGAACATCTCCCCATTTCCTCACTTTACCCTTCAACATTAACGAACTACGTTATTCATTAAACAATGCTAATGATTCTTCCTCTTATCGAGTTCTTAAAAATTTGTCCAACCAATCTCTTCAAATTCTTCTCAATATTTTTAATTCTATTCTATCCACTGGCTCTCCTCCTCCCTCATGGAACTCCTTTGTGATTATTCCAGGCCCCCTAAAAGAGATCCTTCTTCCTTCCGTCCAATATCCCATGATCCGTGTCTAAGGAAACTTTTCGAAAATATCCTGAATAGACGTCTTATTTGGTGGCTGGAAAGTAATGATTTACTCCTTAGTAACATGTTTGGTTTCCGTCCTGGCCTTGGTCCCTCCGATTACATTAGTTTCTTTATTTCGGATATTTATAATTCACCCTTAAATAAAAATTATACTTTAGCTGCATTTCTTGACATTTCCAATGCTTTTAATAACATTCATCTTCCTACCTTACGAAATAAAATGCTTTCCATTAATCTTCCATCCCAATTTATTTCAATTGTTATTCGGTTGTTCCAGAATCGTGCGATTCATCTTTCTGCACCTCCTGACTCTACTTCCAGAACTGTGTACAATGGTCTTCCCTGTTCAAGTCCTACGCTTTTCAATACATATATTCCTAATATATAGCCTTCCAATAGGGTCGTCTTCCATTTTCTTTGCTGATGACATCCTTCTGTATTCCACTTCTCACAATCTTAGCTCTGCAAACGAAGAAATGAATAATTCCTTGTCAAAATTAAATGACTCACTCTCAGATCTACACCTTTTTATTTCACCGTCTAAATCCGCTTGTATTAATTTTACTTATCGACCTTTTAATCCTTCTTTAATAAACCCTTCTGTAAATAACATTCCCATTCCCTTAGTTAAAAATTTTTGTTATCTTGGTCTGTTCCTAAATAGTTGTCTCTCCTTTTTCGAGCACATTAACTATCTCCACATGTCGGTAAATAAAAGACTAAATCTCTTTAAATCTATTTCATCAACAAGGTGGGGAGGAGATCCTGGTACCTTAATTGCCCTATATAAAACTATAGTTCGTTCCAAACTAGATTATTGTTCGTTTATCTATGGTAACTCCTCCAGATCTCTCCTTTGTAAACCAGATCGGGTCCAGAATTGCTTCCTTCGTTTATGTCTAGGAGCCCTTAAATCAACTCCCATTCCTGCAATACATTCTGAATGTAATGTTCCTCCTTTACCAATCCGTAGATTTCACTTGGGATATCGTTTCCTTTTAAAGCGTCTTCCAGTTTCTTCCTCAAAACTTATTTCATCCTACTCTACTGTACTTCAGAATTGGCGATTCACTTCCAAAAAAATTCCCTTTCTTTCTCATATCTCAAATCGACTTGTTAAATTTCTTCCACAAATTATAATCCACAACAAACTTCCTTACTTTACCTTTCATTTTACAGATTTTTTCTTTCCTCCTAATTTATCTTTGCTGTCCCCTTACTCTAAATTCTTTCCACAACCTAATCAAGATTTCCTTAACACTATTAACTCACTATTTCCTTTTCATTCTCTTCTTTATACTGACGGATCGAAGGGTCCTCACGACGTTGGAGCATCCTTCCTATATTCTGTTCACAATTACTTTGAAGGTTATAGACTTCCCCTCCATCTTGCTCTATTTTCTTTGCAGAGTCTATTGCGATTTTAAGAGTCATTCTTTACATATCCTTAGTACGAGACAATAATAAATGCCTAATTATCTCTGATGCTAAAAGTGTTTTACAAACTATATCATCTGTTTTTCCTCATCCTTCTTGTGATCCTATCATTCTTCGTATTCGCTCGATTATCCATAACCTTTTCCAAACTTACCACATTCAGATTGAGTTCCTTTGGATTCCAGGCTATGTTGATATAGAAGGAAATGAAAGAGTTGATCAGTCGACTCGAGATGCAGCTGTTAAACTCCCCATTAATAGGTTCACTGCTAATAATTTACATATAACATCAGTCAATGATGTTATTAAGCAAATGGCTATTAAACATGGAAAACGGATTCATCGACATGTTAACGTAGAAATGATTCGACTTCTTAACACCAGAGAAGACGTAAGGCGCCTTAAACGACTCCATCCATCAGATTTGGTTTAGTAATATATATATATAAATATATATATATATATATATATATATATATATATATATACATTATAGGATATAAGATTTGCGATTGTAATTATTATCTATTGTAAATATGTAATATGTTAGGAGCAGTGGTCAATGGACTGTTGCTTCCATACGGGTTTGGCTTAGTTTAAAGCAACATTTATTAAAGTAGATATTTATTTAATTATAATTTAAGATTGTATCAATAAAAATAATAATAAAAAAAAAATAATAATAATTTACTTGCATTATCTAAAAATTCCATTATAGGTTTTGATCAGACTCATACCCTTCTTCCTTTTCTAACCAATTTTCCTCTTAAATTTTTCTATTCAGCCGTATCTTCCAGTTAATCCTGGGTTTCATGAATTTCCGTCTTTGCAGCGCTATTTTATTTCCTCTTTATGTCGATTGCGTTTCGATCATAGTTTTCTTCCTTCATCTCGCAATCGATTTTCAGACTCTCCTTACTGTTCGCTACATCCTCCAAATGATATCCACGAATGTAATTCTAACCACATTCTTTTCGAATGTTCCACACTGTCGTCTGAACGTTTACTTCTCTACTGTCAACTTCTGAAACTTAATATTCCTGCTCCCAATAGTGCTGCATCTGTTCTCTCCTTTCCTTCGTTAACTGTTGTCGCTCCCCTTGTATCCTTCATTGATGCGATATCTGACCGCATACGAATTTAAATAATTAATTCAACAATACTTTTCTTTCTTGTCGAACATGGGTCGTCAATGCTCTTTGTCAGCGATCCCAAATAATAAAAATAATAATAATAATAAAAAAAAAATAGGACCGAGACCCGTGCGAAACGGGAACAATTAAAAATGAATGTAACCCCGTATAAGATTTAAGATGAGTAAATATTAAATCCGAAAAAAAAGGATCCTAGGCCAGTTGTAAATTATGATTTTTATTTATTAGCCTATTAGAGAGTTAAGTCAGGCGACTACCGAATTAACTCGCACCGCATGGATTTTTATCGGAACGCGACTGTGGCTCTTACCGCGCTTATTATAATGCGAATCGGTTTCAGCAACGAGCTGTAAATGTTGAAGTCAGTTGTACGTTAGCGGAAATATTCGATGGAACACAGTGTCTCCGTATTAGTAGCGATTTACACTGAAAGTTGAAGTGAATAAAGAGAAAATAAAAAATTGAACTATAAAATAATTCGCTATAACAATATTATCGAGGAGTGATTAATAACGTTACGCTGCTGAAATATTTCAGACAAAATATACTGAAATGAACTCTAGAGAGTTCATTAAAAGAAAAATTTTTAAAACTTTCCGATCTTTGAATATGGATTTTTTTCTAACATTCTCTTTTAATATTTTTTATTTTCGTTTGCTTGCGGGGAAAATATATTATCCACATTCGTATTTCAGCTCTAAAAATATTCGACGCTTTTTTGTTTTGTTTTTTTTTTTGTAAACAAAAGCGAAAAAACAAAATAAGAAAAAGAAATCAGGCAGCCATGCTGCAACATGTTTAGTAATCGGCGAAGAGGGATACCTTGCAGTATCATTTGAACAGCGCTCGGCGAAATGGCGATAAAAAGGAATCAACTTTATAAATTATTTATTTCGTCGCGATAAATAATTCATGGTTTCCGTCGACGCAATAGCACGTGTTAATGACGTGAATGAGAATTATAAACTGTGTGGAATTTAAAAGAACAGTCTATCTATAATTAAAATGCCACACGGCCTCGCTTCGATTGTAGCGTAAGTTGCCCGCTCTAGTTTTAACCGCCATACTAAAGCACAGAGAATGCGTGGATGATGAATCGCGACTTATAGCAATTGATAACATCGACAATTATCCTCATCAACCGCGCGCTGGATTAATGACATTTCGAAAATAAAAGTAAAATATATCGAATTAAAACCG
Organism: Icerya purchasi; assembly: GCA_039619475.1. Classification (NCBI taxonomy): domain Eukaryota; kingdom Metazoa; phylum Arthropoda; class Insecta; order Hemiptera; family Monophlebidae; genus Icerya; species Icerya purchasi. The sequence goes on from CM077116.1 coordinate 288,739,430, forward strand.
TTACCCTTCATCGTGCTCGTGGATCCGAACCTAGGTGTGACATAAACATATCAGCTACGCGGCATGAAGAAAAATTATCATGTGCAGCGATCTGGAAACAACGGGGAAAGACATTAGCGAATACGCCTGTAAGGCCCAATAGCAGTTGCAGCGAGAAATGTGTAAAATGTATCTTTTTTTTTATAGTACAATAAAAAACAATACACAATTGACGGAAATTATTATTTATAAAATATTATAACACCAAAACATGTTTCTCGCAGTGATCAGCTACATATTCACGGTGTAACAATTATTCCAAAAGTGTAAACAAGGAAGAAGCTTAATTATAATATAAGGAATCGTTAAATTGATAAAAGTCGATATATTTTTTTTTTTTTTTTTTTTGATTTATCGACTTTTATTAATTTAACGATTTATAATATCGTACTAAGCTTCTTAATTGTTTACATTTTAAATTGTTAATTGTGTTACAAAACGAATATATCGATTTTTATGAAATTTAACGATTTAAAAAATACCCCATACTAAAGGTAGCTTCTTGTTTGTTTTTCCTTTTTAAATTGTTAATTGTGTTACACACATCATGAGTATGTAATTTGTTAAACATTTTGATGTTATTATAAACAATAATTTCTGTCAATTGTATTTTAATTTATTATACACACAGAAACGGTTTCGATACTTAATAATAATCGTATCATTTCTTTTTTTATCGCCCGTTGTCGCGAGTAAATTGCCATTTTCTTAAAGTCATTGAAAATAATCATTTATTATAAATGTTGTTTTTTAACGATTAAATGCGTGTTTAAACGCAAGTGTTGCAATTTGCCCTTATACGATGATATTTCAAAAAATATTAAATGTTCTTTTTATTGTACAAAAGTTCATAATTTCTAACAGTTTCAACGTAAGTTAAAAGAAAGAGAATAAGATAAAAAACGTAAAAACTTTTACATTGAAATATATGTACATATCTTTAAAAAATTTCACCTCTCTATTCCGTTTCACGTTGTAGCCGGCAGCGTTGTATTTAAATATACGTCGGAGGGTAATCAATAAAGACACATTCCACATTTCACAATCCTCGTTGCAATGGTCGGCGCGCGGGGGGGGGTGTCTAATGCGTTATTAAAAACGAACCTAAACATTTTAAAGGTCGACATAGAAGTCACACGAGTAGTAGTCATTTTCGCAGATATCATTGTAAACTAATATTATTACTCGCGTAATGCGTATTTATTCGATGAGATATTTTTATTTCCGGTATGAATGTTTCTAACTTAAACTATAACAAAAAAGACAATCGAATCGCTTACGAAAAAACCCGTAACAATCTCTAACTGCGTCCTTTCCTCCGCATCCTACTTTAGACAGATAACGGTAGCAATTAGAGAGTATAATAATGATAATAAAAGATCGTATTAGACAAATGTTAACAGTAATCGTTGAAATGGGAATTTGTATCGACGCTGCCGACGATAATATTGCAAACTTTTTAAAATGACGCTCTATTTGAATTCCACCCAAGAAGTTAAATACGATGTAGCGACGTGTAATTGCCTTTTTTCACGTATACATCCAAATTTTCTTTTTATTAACCGTTTCGAAAGCAAAACATTTTACCGCAAACATGTAAAACATCTTTTTAGCGATTTTTTGTTTTTCCCCCGGTTTTTTCTTTTAGTCGGAAATCGCGTTCGCCAGCCGAGTCCAGAAAAGGCTCTGATATAATAAATTCGAGCTACCGCTTTTAGGTGGCAACGTTTAGTCGGAACAGCTGCCAACCCGCTGAAGCACGCTGAAAATTCAAAGCTTACGCAACGCCGTATGTTGCGATAGAAATTTAAAGGAGAGAAAGAAAAAAAAGGTTAAAAACCAACTACAAAGTTAAAAAATAACTTAACTTTTTTTGTTGTTTTTTTTCTTCTTCAGAAATCAAACATCTTTCAGTTCTCCTTTGTCGAAATTGTCGTCCCTTTGGCGGAAAAATCCGATACGAAAAAATTTTTGGCATTCGACGTGATTTTTCTTTCCCGCTAGACTGAGTCACGCTTCATTTTAACATTTCACGTTACGCTCGCAGAATTGCTGTAAAAATCGTTTCCCTTAGCAAATTTCGTAATACTAAATAGAAAGCAGGTGTTGCAATTTGACGCGTGAGATTTGCTCAGAAATATAGTTTTTTAAAAGACGATTTTTGAAATCCAATTTTTAAAATTCTCATAATAACCTGTTGGTAAAACGGCGGAAAATTAAAAAAAAAACTTAACTAGGCTAACTAAAATCAATTCTCGTAACTTTTGGTTTTTTCCAATATGATCCATATTTTCTCAATTTCAGCGCTATATATATACATATACATATATATGTACATATATATAGGTGTATAGGTATATCATTTATTACCCATAGTTTTTTACATTACCGCATTCGATTGTTGGCTGGTTTTGATGAATTCCCGGATAGAACAGTTCCAACTGCGTATTTGTTCGTTGCTATTATTAACATGGGGATAATCTCATCGCTGCTGGGCTCAATCCAAAATCTTTTCTGTCATAAAGAAATTTTGATTGTCACGAAATTTATTAATTAATTTTTTTCTTACAACCGATAAATAATTAGAAAAGTGTTTTATTTCTATTTACGCTATGATGGTAAACGTTTTATTGTAGTCAACAGATTGAATTCACGTTTCGACAATGTCCCCTATGGCCGGGTCATCATTTGTCACGAAGAAATGTCACTAATTCTTATAACGATTTACTAAGAAACTTTATTTAAATTTTACATTTAGTAAATATTTCATTCATTTTGTGATCATCGGTTCATGTTTTTACTGAAACGAAATCACCTTCCGAAAGATCCAGTGTACCTATTTTCGTTACCAAAAGGAGTTAGTTTTTTTTTTTTTTTAAATTTATTTCAGCACGTCTAACCGGGCACAAGCGAAAATAATTTTCGACATTTTCACTTGATTCCTATAGAGAATATAAGTCGCAATTGTTTCTTTTTATGCTCGTAATTTTCGAATGATCACTAGCGAACGATTTTAAGGATGGAATAAAACTTTTCCGATGTTTATTCATTAAGGTGTGTACATTTTTGAACTGCGACTGTTGTTTTTTTACGTGTGATAATCTCAGCCGTATTTTTCTTATTCCGCGGGAACTTCTGAAAGGACGGCTACTTTCGTTTGGTATAGTCACGCGATTCTACCAAAGAACTGCTTTAAGGTTAGAGAAAGTTTGATGTGCTAAAATATTGTAGTTCTCTACGCCGTTCAACTGAACCTAATTTCTCCGAAAAGTTGTATAACCCTACGAAAAAATTTTCGAAAACGCGAGACCGGTTAAAAGGATAAATTGACAGAAAGGCGTTCGCTTGCAGAGTTAGTGGAGATCAAGAGAACGAGAAGGTCTGTTGGAAGCAGGAAATGGTTGCGTGCTATCATTATCTTTTCTGTACTTCATCCATCATCCTCGGGGATAGAGCAAACGACAATCTTTAGAAGACCCTTACCGAGGCAGAAGGCTGGTTTAAAAGTGGAAAGTTCATATTAACGAAAGTAAATCAGTAAACGTTTATTTCACGAATGGATAAGTCATAACCCCAACTGTCAAAATAAGAATAGAGTTGCCTGTGAGAATAACAGTCAAGTACGTACAAATGAATCGATGTTGCAGGAAGTTGGTGTCACAAAAAAACGTTGTCAACGATTGTCACAATGGAAGTGCTAAAATTCTTGGGACATATAATAAGAAACCAGGAGGGAATGGAACGCACTTTGGTCACGGGAAAGATTAATGGAAAACGACCACCGGCACGCACACCTAAGGGATGAACAGATATTATAATATTACATACAACAGAATTGTCATTCGCACAATGCGCACGTCAATCAGAGGAGCGTGACAAATGACGGAAAATCACAAAATCACTGGTGGATCAAATGTTAATCACGATACCCCACCTAAGGTGACAACTGTAGATGATGACTTGGGATTACACCTAGATAGTCGCTTAACATGGAAGCAGCGCATACAGGCAAAGAAAAGAAAAATAGATATTCGTATAAAAAAAAATATACATATATATACTGGCTCAGTGTTCCCCCATTATTCAAACATCTAGGTGTACGTTAATTTCATCTCGTCACATTTTTGAATCTATCCGTTCTTCCGAACCAGTTATTCGATAATAAAAAAGGACCGTTCCCAATAAATACTTGATTCGTTTTAGCTGCGAACACAACCTCTCCTTCTACGAGGTTTTATTTAAGTGTACTCTTAATTAATACTACCTTAAGTAATATCGAAAAGTCTCCTTGCATTACGTTTAAGTTTTGGCACGTGTCTAAAGCAATCGCTTTGGCGAGTTAAGCTCTCCCTCCACATGAAAAAAGAGAAAGCAAAACAAGAGCGAACGGAGGTTTCAGCCGAGACGACGAGACCCTGAAATTTTAGTTCTTGTGTACTTTCAAATGAACGGATCCAAGGTTTTCGACTACAAATTCAAAATGTTTTACGAACATTTCTATGCGCAGATCTTTTCCGATCGATTCACATTTCTTGTCATCCATACGGATAATAAAATTCTCCGATTTAACGAAAATATTTCGATTAGGAAAAATTCATTGCGGCTGCTTTTTTGAAGTAAACTAGCGCGATCGAATGCGTAACATTTGTCGGAGATAAATAGCGTTCATGGTTAACGGGAAATGATCTCTTTAAATTGTCCAGAAATGACCGCTCAACGAAGATATGTGTAGAAGGCACGTAATAAGCGGTAGGAGAAGGAACAGAAGAGAACAAAAACGAAACCGCTCAAGTTCACATTTAATCGGGCCGTTATCGTATCGGCTATAAAACGAAAATATTTTAATTATTAAATTTTCTTCGTATTTTCTAGTAATTTCATCGAAGCAATAACCTTATTTTCCGGCAAATTAGTCGTTAACGCTGATAAGGAGCGGCGGTAAAGATAATATTTCCGCTGATTTCGCGCACTCGGAACGCACCGAGAAATAACAATAACGTCATCGGCTTCTTATCAGTATCGCTCGCTGATTACTTAAAGCTTCCCAAAAGAGGTCAGCTAAAAGTTTTAACATTTCGGTCGACAGCACTTCAGAAATTTCTCTTCTTCAGTCGTCTCTAGACGAATCATATACGATATATATATACATATATATATATATATATATATTTAAACCACCGAAATAAATAGCGCTACGCGTAATCTTCTCTTAAGAACGTACCGGAAAATCGGGGGAGAAAATAAAAAAACGACTCCAGAAAGGCGCGTCCTCGTCGTAAGCGATTTTCCATCATCATCGCTACGTTTTCCGGTCTCGGTCAGAAAGAAAAAGATTTTTGCCTGCTGAACCGTAAATGTATTTCGAGAAACGTGTCGGAAATCAGAATGCGCGTATTAGACCTCCGATTACTCTGTGAACGGGATCCGATTGATCAATAAATTATTTACCTCAACTGTTCACTGTCGGGTGAGATCGTTTTCAGAATTTTCACCAGGTTTTATGGGCACGCTAACTACTTTTAGTCTGCAGAACGCGTTCCCATGACACATGAAAAAGAAGCGAAACGGATAGAAGTAACAAATATCGTAACACGATTTTTTTCAGCAAAATGCCCTGTAGCAATTCAAAGCGGTGACGCTTTAACGGTAAAAATCGCCAACCGCAAATATGTACAACAAAATATGCAAAATGTAACATTCTTTTAAAAAAAGTGTTTCGTAGTTAACGAAGCTTCTTCAGTTTGTAACACAGCTTTCCAAATCAAAGGGTGTAATCGACTTTTTAAACGTAGCGCGTTCCCTATTGTAAAAAGTTCTCGGAGGTGCTGGGAACCGGACAGATGAAAAATAGCAACAGACGCCGGATAAATTTGCGACTTTTGATCGTGCGCACGGATAAATTTGAAATACTCGCAACTCCGTAATTACTCAACCGGCTCTACCCAAACACCAAAATGGCGATGAATAAATATTATTGATGGTATCTGGCTTGGATAATTAAATTCCTATTATATCCACGGCCGAACTCTAATATTGCGATAGTATAGAAATATTCGAAAAGAAGCGCCAAGTCTGACCCGAATTTAATAACGCGGCTTTAATTTAAAATTATCTCCCGTGTGGATCAGCTGTGTATTGTAGAGACATGGTGGTGACTTTTTAAAAAACCCACAACATTTAACTCGTATCTGCTCACATTCCGTCGTCGATTATTAAATATTAAAAATTTTTTCGTTTAACTTGCGAAAACCGTCTTGCCGGTTTATTTTTTTTTTTTTTGCTCACCCTTATTTGTGAACGTATTATTACGTGTATTCAATGTTGATGAGACGGAAAGCGTTACAAAATATATACACCAGTTTCATGTATATAGATTTCCTAATATAGCACAAAGTAAAAATCTAAAATTCTCAACTTCAGCTTTTCCGTTTATTTTACAGATCGAAAAATATTTAGGTTTGAATTTTTTTTTTTGGTTAATGCTTATTATTATTAGTGTGAATAAATAAATAACTGAAAACTCTTACCCGTAAATATTTTTTTTTTTTTTTGATCATTTTTGTATTCTATTCAAATATCGTTGTCATTGATAAATTTTTTCGATTATACACAAGTTTACAATTACGTTTTAAATCTGCACTTTTACTTTATTCTGTATTTGCACTTTTTTCTAACTTCAATTTGTAATTTTTATTAATAATTTATTACCAGTAAGTCTATATAGATTGATAGATAAAAAAAAAAAAATCCGTCATTATAGGGAAAAACTTGTATTTCCGCGTGAGAAACACTGTATTATCTTTTTTTTTTTTTTTTTTTTTTAGGAATTATACCTGCATATAGAACGGTATCGTATAGTGCAACCAATGTATTATCATCTAGGACAAAACATTTTCAAAAGTGTGCCGTTGTATAGCCATGTGTAATGGTACGAATTACAAACAAAAGAGATATCCGTTATACAATTTTTTCCAAAAAATTAGGAATATAAAATCCGAAAGTAAACTGGTGTAAATGAAACGGGGGGGGGGGATAAACGACATTTTCTTGTCCGGAACAGGAAAAAAAAAAACGAGCTATCATTCGCACCGATTAGACATCCGAATAGATTATTTAAAACTTTTTGTATTTGAAATATTTTTTTTGTAGCGATCTATTGAATGATAATGTTAAACTTTCAAGTTATTTTATATTATTATAATAATAAAAAAAAAAAAGTTAGCAAAACTGTAGACTAAATCGTATTTTAACTTAATATCAAATAATTCTTTAAATAGCGAGCTACCTCTTTTTTTTTTTTTTTTTTTTTGTAAGCGTCAAAAATTCAACCCATCGACAATAGCGAGCTATCGTTTTCATTCGGTTTGTGAATTAATTCTTCGAAGTCGCACGTGCTGCAGTGGTCACAAACTGCTGCGTTTAATCCGGTTTCCTAACAAGTACACTGGCCGCTTGTAGCAGCAAATTAGTTTCCGCTAGTATTTCTTCAAATTTAATTATTCGTTCTGGAGCTTTTAAGAAATATTTTTCCCATCAGGAAGTTCTTTCAAAAAAGCGATGTAATGCATGTAGCGAACAAGTGAGCTGAATTAATTTCAGATAAATTTTAAAGTTCCTCTTCCGCTTTGATCATGTAATTGCATCGGGTACCAACTGATTTGTTTTTGTCTAATTCGTCATCGTGTAAAAGCCATGCTTTTTTCAACTGAACTGTTTAACAAACGAATTCAGCCGATGACGACAGCTTTCCGTTAAAGCTTGCTGCTTCAACTGCTCCTGTCCGGATACAGTTTTCGTTGAATTTCATCGATGATTTTTAAGCGTGAATTGCGCGCGAAATTTCTTCGTAATGTGTCGCGGGTAAAATATGTTTAGTGTATTTTTCAGAAACGGACATCCGAAAATTAATTGATTCTTAAGTTTTTGTAGTAGTAGCACACAGATGCCCTGTTACACACATCCGGTTACACGAATCTTAATTAAAATTCGTTAGATGTCGAACATGTCAAACATCGTGTAATTAAATCCTTTAACTTTTTTTAAAGCTGGTTTTAAAAACCCCGCATCTTTTATGTTCTAGCGTATTTAAATGTTTATTTGCCCACTACTAACTTCCGTTAAACACACTTGACAAAATAGTTCTCCATTTTCAATAGAACGTATTTGTTTTTTTTTTGAAGCTCGGAGTTCAATTCATTCTTAACAGCTTGTAATATTTTGTATTTATTGGAGATATTTTGAAATTTACATGAAACACGTAAAATAGAAAAAAAACAAAAAAGTCTGAGGCGGGGGTAACGCATGACTTCTTTGTACACAACTATTAAACATTAAAACGAGCAAGTTATAAGTAAATGTCGTAACAATCCCGAGTCCAAAATTTAGACTTCCTACGGCCGTCATTTTTGAATTATGAGAAAAATTCCATGAAATCATCTAAGAGAAGTTTGGTTCAACCGATTAAACCAAAAAGGGGATGAGTTCTACATTCAAAATTTCAACTTTCTGCGACTAGCCGTTTTTAAATACATATACATGCCTACATGTGTCACCAAAAACGACGTAAAAATAGATCCGGGGATAGTCAAAATCGAAATTCCTCTTGAAATATGAAATTCGAAATATTCTGCGAATATAGTACTTCCCCTTTCATCACCCGTACATATATGAGGGGGGAAGTGATCAGAGATGGTCGAAATATCCGTTCAAATGTGGCATTAAACCTTTTGTCGCGATTATATAATACTTCCTTTACTTAAGAGAGGAAAAAAGTTGCTCATTACTCAAAAGTAACAAAAGATCAAATTTAACGAGGTAATGTTAAAATTGTTTAACATTAATAAAAAAAAACATGCAATAGTATTCCCAGAGAATTGATGGTCTTCCATTTGCTGTGTGACTGTGATACTTTACTCGCTGTTCAAATGGTAGTTAAAAAATTGATCCTGTTATAAAACAAACTCGGTAAATCACTGTTTCCTTCTCTATTCCTGTTTCTTGAACGGAAATATGTCAAATTTTGCAGCGCAAAGCGAAACAAAAAGAGTTACGTCGTCCGAGCTCCCTGAAAGAAGAATAAAAGAAAAGATAAAAAAGGAAAAACCTATTTCTTAAGATGCTTGACGCTAAATATTTATATATATATATATATATATATATATAGTTTTTTTTTCTTGATTGGGTTTTTCCCTGGGTTGTCAGAAAATATTTATATACATTTTATGGAGATAATACAAAAATTAAAAATATACAAATAAATCCCTCTGCTACATAAAATAACTAGCTTTTACCCACGACTTCAATACCGGTTTAAATCTTTACTTGGAAATTAATGAAAGAATTATTGCTTTATTTGGAATTTATACTTCTTTTCTCTCTTTTAATGGAAAAAAGGTTTATCACCGTCCAACAAAAAATAGTCCTCGATTATCTTTCTGAATAACCCGTCTGTCGCGATCTAACAAAAAGTTTCGCTCAACTAAACAGCACACACAGCCATCATTTTGAAAGGAGCGACTTATTCACACATAGTGATCTTTTATAATTACACACATTTAAGAGAACATCTTCTTCACTCGATATCTTCCGAATTCTTCGTCTCGAGCATATTTTATTAAAGTTAATTTATTAATATAAAATCAAAATAGCAGTGGTTGAGTAAAAATTTCAAATTTGGATATAAATAACATTCCTCCGATATAGCAGATATTAAAAATTCCGTTGCAGCATTTTTTATTTCTCTGTAAAAACTGATAGAAAAGACTACCCTTTTTTCTTAACTCTCCGCAATGAGTACAATAATTGGGCTAGGAGAGCGACTTGTATGTTTAGATCATGTTATGGAGGTTTGATGATTTCAACAAAGCTAGAAAAGAGAAATAACGGAACACGGTGTATTTACTTATGTCATAAATTAATAAAATGTTAACGATTATTATTTACCAAAGTAATCATTAGATATAAAAATTTTTACGCTTAATTTATATTTACCATGGTAATCATTTTATTTAAAATTGTAAAAAAATTAATTATTTTTTTCATTCGTCCCGTATGAATTACTGTACCGCTGGTCACACCTCAACTACTTACAATCTCATATTTCGTGATGGAGAGGGGGTAGGAAACTGTACCATACCTTAAAATCTTCCTTGGACAGCATGATCCGTCCAGCGGTACAGAAATGCATACAAGACAAACAAACATTCATTTATAAACTGCACATAATTTTATCTACATAGATGGCGCTAAAGTAATTCATAAGATTGTAATTGAAGCTGTTCTACAATAAACACTTGTTTGCTTATATTTCTTATTACAAACCGAATAAGAATGAAGATTTTTCACGAAAAAGTAAAAAATACCAACTTGTTTTCAACATATATAGTAAATATACATTGTGAATAAATAAGATTAAAAAGAAGTAAAAAAAGAAGATAAAAATATGCAGCATACCAAATATAAAGTTATTATTTCTGATGAATAAAATTTTTAAATATTAAAAGAATAAAATTATTTGAAATTAAAATTAATTATGAAATTACGTCGCAGGCGAATGAAAAAACCTGATCAACAGGAAAACACTAACAGAATGAAACACCAAAATTGAACTACTTGTCGACTAAACTAATCGTTTCTTTCTTGCGGCATTCTTTCTCTATCACGCTTTAATCATTCCAAACTTTGATTGGAAATGTATCCATCTTTATTCTCAAATCGCCTTTCACAGTACCGTCTTATTCAACCGGTTCCTCGTTTCCTGCCTTGGTTTCATTCTATTCCTGTCTGTCGTCGTTCCACGGTTGTTTCTTTAATTAGACTCAGAATCAATCACATTCTCTCCTTCCTTCTTCTCGCTTTCGATTTGCTTTGTCCCCTTCTCCTTAACGCTTCTAAGCCTTCTTGTATTTTTGTGATTCGAATCATATCCTTTACGAATGTTCTGCACTCTCCAACGAACGCTCCTTTCTTTACGCCCAACTTTTAGCTTTCGGTCTTCCTCCTCTCTTTAACGCTACCTATATCCTTTCCTTCCCATTGTCTTCAGTTATTCCGTTGCTGCTGTCCTTCGTTCTTTTCATTTCTGACCGCCTGGCTATTTAGTTCTATCTCTTAATTTTTTTCACGTTGTTGGGTCAAGGCCGCTGGCGCGCCCAGGGTAGAAAAAAAAATAAAAATAAAATAAACTAATTGTTTTTGCTTTTAACTAAAACGAAAAAGAGGAAAAAAACATCGAGGAGTATAACTAGCCCCGGACTGATTAGGTATAATTTTCGATTTATTGACAAAATTTTTCCTTCTTTTTTAAAAAAAATAAGGGACGGACATTTTTCCAAGCAAAGTAAGAAGAGGAGCACACCTCTATTGATTAAGTAAACGATGGGTAACAACCCCCCGTTAGTAAAAAGAAAAGTCGCTGAATTCAAAAGAAAACTGACAGATTTTGAGAAAAACTGTGTGTACTTTGTGCTATACGCTGTTTGACCGTCACCGTGTTTTATCTTTCGGCAGCAGATAAACAAGAATCCTCTCCCATGGTTTTCCAGATACTTGTTCACTCTCTTAAACGCTCCACAATTTCGGCTGTCTGTCGCCTTCGCTTTAATCAAAGTTTTCTCTTCCTGCATTATTTTTTCGGCTTTCATCTGCATCTAGTCGCCGTGCAACCTGTAAATGCCTTGTACATATTATATCGCAACGTATATAATTTCGAGATTGAACCTACGTAGTACTGCACCTCTAAATGCCTTGTACATATTATATTGCAACGTATTCGCAAAAATATATCCATTTAACACAACTAACTACCGCTAGTACAAGGTTCCTGATTTACATCATTATCGTCAGAGGTGGTAATACTAAACAATGTGGCCAATGGTGAGAAGAGTACGACACGTAAGCTAACGTTTGTACGTTCGATACGTTTCGAGTAGAGATTCCGTCGATGCGCGTCATATTTCGCGTTGCGAGAGGTCCACCGAATTATTCATCTCACAACCGAACGTGTTTCACTCATGAATTGACGGAATCGCAATCGCTCGTCCAAACGGAAATCGATGTTGAAATCACCACAGACTACAATCGATAAATCGTACAGCTTCATTTCATCGGTGAGAAACAGACCTTTCAGCTTGATCGAGTGCGGAAGTAGGTAACGCTCGAAGAACTTGATCTTATCGTTCAACGTTGTCCCGTTTGAGAGGCACGTCGAAAAAAGTAACAGACGCTCTTGATCGATCGTCGTTTCGGCTTTCTTTTCGCAGGAAACGTTGAACTGGAGGAACGCAGTGTACATGCCGTAACGGTTTACACGAGACTAAAGTTACATTTAATTTATAATTACTACGGTAATTGTTTTGTGTGCTCAGCAAATGTAAACTGGCGTGTGAAATACACAAACCTACGATTTTCATAGGTCTTTACAAGTCGTTATAGGAAACACCTCTCCCTTTCGGGACGATTTTCGAGTTAATGTGGCAAAGTAAAGACATAAAAATGTCAAAAAAGTAAATGGAAACATATTTTTTTAGAACATATAAACAAATACAAATTATCTCATCATTTTATGATAATTAAAAGTAAATATATAAAGTAACGATACAGCAAAATATTATTTAAATGATCCATTTCCTTGTTTTTTATATTGATCAATAACAAACACACTGTTTTTAGGAAATATTATAATTAAATTTTACATAAATTGCGACATGTTTCGGCAACAGATGCAATACAATCAATTGCATGAATATGGGGCACTTTTTTGCTGTAATTTATGTCAAATTTAATTATAATATTTCTTAAAAACAGTGTGTGTTTGTTATTAATCAATATGCAGTAAAATAATAAAATTTCCTGAAATATATGATAACTTATAATTTTTAAAATGCAAAAATTAAGCAATAAAAATTTCACGAAACGTGTGTACATAAGAAAAAATTGCATTAATCGAAATAATATAATATTTGAAAATATGCTTAACACTTCAGGACAAGATGAAAACAAAATTAATTAAGCAGCGCGAAATTTTACTGAAGAATAATTAGATAACTATACAGGTAAAACGTGGTATGCAGTTAGACGAGCAAATGTTTACTGTTATACGGAATTATCGACATTTAAAACAACAAACGGATTTCTTCCATATAGCGTTATAAAAAACTGAAGACGGTTCTTTCATATGGGACATTACGGATATACTTTAATGCATTAATAATGTCCAGAATTTTATATCGGATCCAAATATGGGGTGAGGCTAAAAAAACGGAAATCAATAAAATAGGTAAAATTCAGAAAAGCTATTTGAAACTTATACTACCCCATTGGAAGCGGAGTGATACTACATCAACCTGGTGGAAGGAAAATAATGAAATGTCTCCTCCCAAAATGCACTATTATTAATTATTACGGACTACTTGAATTTAAATGCAATAACGTAAAGTTACTTTCCAGACCAAAAACTCCGACTGACAAGGAATCAAAATAATACCTATTCATCCTAAATCTACGAATCGGCAATACAAATGATTCGGTTCTAATTAAATTAATGAGTACCATAGTCACATAATAAACGAAAAACGAATTGGTGTATGGAAGAAGGAAGTGAGGAAATGGTTGAATGAATGCTGCAAAGATTAAGGAATTTTGCTGCATACTCTTTTCCGTTTATTATTATTGCTGCATTTTTTAAGGCTCTTTTAGACCATCTATTTACCAGTTTCCTTTCTTTTTCTTTCCTGTACATTAGTGTAATATGTAAGCGGCTCCTGTGTATGGGTGTATTATTTTACTATTCATATATATATATATATATATATATATATATATATATATTTGCGTCGATTGATATATTTTATTTTTATTTTTTAGTTTAATACGTTCGATTTAAGTAGTAAGAATGATTAACTGTAATTTTGTTTACTAGAATAAACAATAATAAGAGTGTTAGACACTCACGCACCGGGCATACTTTCCCAGTGAGACCCACAACTTATTTATTAAATAAAAAAAAAAAATTAAAATGAAAATATATGTACCTTTTTATTTTGTAATTTTCTTTGCGCTTAATTTATGACATTATCGTGATCGATTAATTTTGAAAGTAAAATAAACTAATCTTGAAGAAAATAAAGAAAGAAGAAAACATAAAAGCACACAAAAAAAAACCCCAAAAGAAACGGTCTAATTTTAACAGAAAGTCAAATATTTAATTAATATTTTACACCTCTTTTTGTTATTTCGCAGGTTCTTTCAGCTGTTTTGAGAGTTTATTAAATAAACAGGCCTCCATATATACAGGTTGCATTCTAGTACGATATTTTACGTAGGTACACCTCAGCGGAGTCCCCCATTCGAGGATCTCGTCCTTCCATCGCTTTTTGCTCCATATGGAGGGCCTTTTTATTTTTCATAACAAATAGTAATAAACTAATTTTATAAAGCCTCTGTTGCCGCGATGTTATTGTTAGTAGATTCCATCTTGTTACTTCTCAAAGTTTCAAAAACAAATTTTTGTACACATTTTATTAGATTTAAATGGTGTTCTACAGTATTCCTCCGATGAATATAATGTCGTACGTCAGTAGTGTTTGGTATAAAACTGAGAATACACAAGCCAATGTCGATATTTGTTAAGAAATTGTTTAGAGTAATGAAACATGTAATTTAGTTTTTGCAGCTTATTAGCTAAAATAATTAAATGTTTATTCCATGTTAATTTGCAGTCAAGCTGAATTTCGAGACACTTAATTTCGAAGGTTCGTCTCATCTTACATTTAAGTCGTTCCATTGGTGCTACAGTAAATTGCTACTAAGAATTTTGTCTTATTTAAATTTCAAACAGTTAGCCTTGAGCCAAAATATATTCTTTCGACATCATTATCCATCAATTTTTGTAAGGTGTAACTCTTCAGCTTACTGCTAATACATGCGCTATCGGTGTATGAAAAAAGTTTACCCCTGGTAAAAGCTTGTCGAAATTACTTTTAACAGTTGTAAAATCTGAATTTAATAACTGCACTTAATAATTTTACAGTGAAACAGGATCAAACTAGCACAACTGTTTACGGAAACAATAATTAATGGTAATGATAATAAAAAAGGATCGCTCTTCTAAAAAGAATCAATCTCGTTAAAAAAAAAAAAAAAAAATTGTAGACGAAGAAATTACAAAATATGCGAAATATATGCAAAAAAATACGCAACGCATTTTTGAACTCCCAATGTTTCAGTTTAAGAACTATTGAAAAAAAAAAAACGATTCATCGCAGCAAATCAAAAAGTTGATTTTGCATGTAAATTCGATCTCTACTTGATTCCATTAGTAATTCGGACTCGATGTTTTATGTATTACGTTATCTGAAAAAATGTTCAAGGTTTCGTATAATTGACAAAAACCCTTCTTTCGAACAATTTATCACTTGTAACGGTGTTATTATCGATTTTAATCGGTTAACAACTGCAAATTTACTATAATAATCGAGTACAACAATAATATTAAATATGTTTAAGTCAACTACAATTTTTCGCCAGGCACTGCGTTCAGAGATCGCATAAGAAGGGAGAGTGGCTCGCACTAAAAACATATTAAAAAAAAGAAAAAAGAGTGTCGTTTTGTCAGTATTTTTAGTTAGCTCCGGCTAAAAGATACTTCTTTGGGAATTTTTTTTACGTGAAGCAACTCTAAGGTCAATAAATTCCTCCTTTAAAACTCGCGGTGTTGTTATTCGAAAAAACAAAACATCTTTTTGCAAATAAATTTCACTTCTTACATTAAGGAATGATTTAACTTCGTGCCGTATACTTTTTTTAAAAGTTGACCCTTCCTCAATGCCTTATCGTCAATTATATAACTTGTTAGTGTTGTTTTTGATGTACGAATAATAACTGAATTCACGATTACTACTGAGCGCGTAGTATTAATAGTTTCTTGTTCTGGACGATGACTAAGTATGTCCGCAATTTGTAAATTTTTTTCCCTGCAATATAGAGATAATTTAAAAATTAGTAATCTTGTTAATCACATTAAATGTGTGTTGATAATTCTAGTCCGTAGGTTGTTGTTTTTTTTTAAATTTCAAATAACGGTCTACGGTCTGTATGAAAAACTTCTATTGACTAAAAATAATGGAACTGTTCGGAATATCAAAAACTAAGGCTAAAAGTTCTTTTTCAATATGATTAGAATGTTGTTGACCACTATTCAATGAGACTGATGCATGTTTCATGGAGTGCTATCACTTCAAAACAATTAGACTCGCACCACAAGATAGAACTATTTTCTTTTACCGATCAAAAAAATATGCCACAACCGACGCGGATGATACTAAATTTTTCAATTTGTCGAAACACTTAGCTCTCTTCATTATTTATCCAAACCCAAGCATTATTATTAATTCAGAGTTCACGTAATTAAAGTTTCAAAATGACTACTATATTCATTTCTACTACGAAATGTTAATCCTTCTTCGTCAGCGAATTCAATTTATTCAGGATGAGAAGAAAATTATTTTACAACTTTATATATAACTTTTTTATGCTTTTTTATTGGTTTTTAAAGTTTTATGTCGTTTTTTTTTTTGTTTTTGTTTTTGTATGTACTTGATTCTTATTGCTTTATCCTTCTTAAAGGAAGTCGCGATATTTCCTTCCGAATTCAGTTATTACAGTCACTGATTTTTTTTTAAGAATAAAATTTATATTATTTTCTTTCTCTCCGAATGAATTTATTAAAAACTTTTTGTTTATTTAAATTTGTTATCTACTGCATTATTGGTGAAAATCGTATCTTCTAGTTGCATTCGCGAAAAAATATACGTAATGTGTGACATAAATCCCCTCCGATTCAGTGTAGTAATTCGGATAAATTTAAATCCATTTATCCAGTTAACACACCAAAGTTGTACTTACAGCGTACTCCATTTTTCGCAGAATTCGAACCATTTGCGAACTCCAAACTGTTTATTTTTCTCCGTGGAATTTATTGCCGAAAGCAAACTGGATTAGTTGCAGAATTAAAATTATCTTTTATACATTTGAAAAAGCAACGATCAAGAGCCCGCAACCAGTGTGTAACGTGTGTGAGGCTTATCGAAGTAACTTTGCTTTTTCTTTTTTTTTTTTTTTTTTTTTTTTTGACTCGCTTACTGAGGAAGCATTGGCACAACGCCACAATTCGGAAAATCAACAGTGTAGAAAGAAACTAGATTTTAATACTATTACAAACTGAGGAAAAGAAAGTAGAAGAGACTGAAAGCGAAAGACTGAAGAAGGCCGTACAGGAGGTAGGAAGAGAAAGGCTTAAGAGTTGAAAGTAAAAGCACGGGAAAGAGCGCGGAACATTCAAAAAAAAAATACGATTGGGTTTGTAAATTAAACTACAATTATCTGGATGGAAAGGACACAAACGGAGAGGATATGAGAGAAAAACGAAAAAGAAAGAAAAGTTATGATTAAAGGAAAGACAACAGTTGGCAGAAATGAAAGAACGACAAAGATGTGCAAAGTCACGGTATCATGGTCAAGACGGCGGACAAGGCTGAATTCGAGAAATTACGAAGGTAGATCGTCGAAATTTAGAGTGATAGTTTTTGTAGTGGGAATTTATGTTCATAGCAAGGAATTTAGTAAGAAAAAAGAACATCGGCACGCTCGCACGACCAGGGACCTATAAGAAATCAATATAGATAGCACGGCAGGAAGACAGCTGGGAGATTAAAGTTCGAATAAGAAGAATAAGGATAAGTAATAGCTAGAAGAACACTTTTAGAGTTAGAAACAATCAGGAATCCATTAGTGTAACTAGAAGAGGAAATACGAATGACATATAGTACGGAAAATAGCTATAGATTGCTTTTCTTTGCGAATTCTAGAATTTTTATCTAACACAAATGCGACTATCAAAAATGAATAATTTTTGCAGAATAAAACGATATTTCGGCCGAAAAAAAAAAAAAAAGAAAAAAAAATACATCCGCCCTATTTCTAACATAGTATTTTCGCCGCTTCCGGGAGATATGTCAAAGAAGCATTTTCATCTATAAACTATTTTATCCACATCTCACCTAGACACTTGATCATCCTTGACTTTTCCGGATAATTCGAATTTGAAAAAACTTTAAATTCTATCAGAAAAATATATATTGCAATTATTTACGTAATTACCGACATGTTCCGGGAACACAGTCTGGTATTACGAAATCAAATCAAATCTAATTTGATAATACCACGATTACGGTGTTTCCGAAACGTGTCGGTAATTATATAAACAATTTTTATACATTTTTCTGACAAAGTTTAAAGTTTTTTTTCAAATTCACATCTCACTTATTTATCTCGAGTAGAGATGAGAACTAACTGGACTTTATTCTCTGGTTTAGATTAACAAACATTGCGTATTACACGCTCACATGTTAAAAAGGTCTTAGCAAATTTTCTGAGAAAAAAAAAAGTGTTCAATATCCGCAATAGTAAGAAAATGTTTTTGACCCGTTGCAACCGAAAATATCGATTAACTTTATAAATAGCTTCAAAACGCAGACATAAATAATAACTTGTGCAAATCAAATTGCAAGATGACTACTATTTCAGCGTGTTTATCGTAATGAATTCCGTCTCGCTAATTACTCAGCAACCGACAATGTAAAGAAATTTAGCAGTTCATCTACCGGCAATTATGTAATGATTACCCTTCTTTCGCCTACCGTTTGGTGTCCACTCTTTAATGTAGGCGTTTTTTTTCTTCTTTTTTTTTTTTTTTTTTTTTACTTTTACTCAAAGAGTTTCGGCATAAGTTTCGAACTTTTTTTGACAGCATTCTGCATAACCGAAAGAAACTCTAGAGTTTTCCTTCGCTTTTCATATAGTTCACGTGTATTTCTGCGGCCATGCAGTATGCTCAGCTTCCGATCAGTCTCCTCCCGTTCAAATTTTAAATTAGTATCTTACTCTAGAAGAAGTCGGCGATTTCCGATAATTAATTTTGATTTTTGTTATCATTTGTCGTTACGTTTTTCTGCTCGTCTTCGTATTCTTCTAGTTGCTAATTTCTTCTTGTAAAACCTTTATTTCAAAAAAAAAAAACCCAATTTCCCTTTTGAACTCGTTAATAATGTTCCCCCCCTTTTTTTTTTCTTTTTTTTTTTTTTTGTTTCCCCGTTATAACTTTACATTAACAACTGTGACCTTTTTCCCGTTCTTCGGATACATTTTTCCTATCTTTAACCATTTTTTTTTCGGAATCTACGAAATGATTTTCTTTTTTTCTTTTTTATTCGTTTCTTCGATATACTACATTATTAGTTCGTTTCCGGTCGCCAGCTGATACCAGTTAATAAAATAGTTTGCATATCTCGTTGCGTTACCGTTGATTTGTTAGCAAAGCAATAACGTAAAAAACTAATTCAAAGGAATGCAACTGCTGACACATTATTACCTAATTAAGCCTATTAATAGGTAAACTTCTAAATTGTTATTGACGGCTGGGGTAAACTACATTTACAAATTGCGCGTTCACTTAAAATTAAAAAAAAAGAAAGAAACGCTTCCCTTAATCACTTGACCAACCTTATAATTAGTTAACTTTAATTCAATTTTTTCACGCGGTTATATTAAAATTTTAAATTGCACGACAGGAAAAATTTGCGACAATCATAAACATACCGGTATAGGAATAA
Organism: Icerya purchasi; assembly: GCA_039619475.1. Taxonomy (NCBI): domain Eukaryota; kingdom Metazoa; phylum Arthropoda; class Insecta; order Hemiptera; family Monophlebidae; genus Icerya; species Icerya purchasi. The sequence goes on from CM077116.1 coordinate 288,759,136, forward strand.
GGGGGGGGGGGGGGGGGAGAAATTATAACGGAATATAAAGACGCACTAAAAAACCGGCGCGACGGTACTTTTTTCTTAATTTACGAGCCGATCAATTGTCGCAACGCGATAATTATTTTGCGACTATTTTGTCTGAAGTACGATGTTAACCTTATAAGCTGCGCTGCGTAATTCTAATAACATTACACAATTCGTTCTTTGCATTGAATCCTAAAATATTTAACTATTCCTAATTTAGATTATTGATTTTCGAACAGCTTGAACGATTTTAAAAACGAAAAAAAAAAAACAAAACAAAACAGTAGCTCAGATAGTACCATTCAAGAAGCGCGTATTAAAACTAAAAAATCCTTTTTTTTTTTTTTTTTTCTAATTCCATGTGAACATCTCGAACGGAAAACACGTATTTCCGTAAATTACTCGTAACGTATAGAATAAGCAAGAATAATTGTAATTTTGTATTTTAAATAAACGGTAATCTGACACGACCGGCATACTTGCTCCGTGACAAGTTATTTAAAAAAAAAAATCAAAATGTACTACCGCTGAAATATTTTTGGAGTGGCAATTTTAATTTTATATAAAAATTAAAAAATGCCTTTTCTTTATACCGTTTACAGTGTCGCCAATGTCACTAGGAACGGGAATTAAATAACGCAAACAATTTTGCGCGGCCAAGGGCTCCAATCAGCCGCGATACATCCATCATTCTAGCTCGCTCTTCTTCTTATGATAGTGCGTCGCATTTGATTATCATTTATGGTACTCAGCGAAGTTGATAATTTTTCAGCGTCACTTTTAATGATCGAGCTTCGTAGCAATTTTTAGAATTGCAGAAAGTGTTCGCGCACGCGCCAACTAGGGAACGAACGAATTATGGTAAAGTAGTATTTCGAAAAAATTTGGCCCGTCAGCCGGGAACGATGATGACGAATTTTACAATTTGTTGTTTACGACATTTAACCATAACTGTGTAATGCATGTTTTCGTCGTCTACGAGTGTGCTCGGTGCGCGGGTTATTTCCCTTGAACTGCACAGTCTCTGGCTTGTAATCGATTTTGTTCGCCCTCCGCTTCGCCATTCACGATTCGGCTTATTTACCGTACGCACAGACGCACACACACACACACACGCGCGCATATTATAGTGAGAGATAGAGAGGGGGCTACGCATATAAAATGTTCGCTGGATGGGTTACTAAAGTGTAAAAGGGATAATTTTCCGTTTCCCGTTCTCACTTTGGGAACCCGTTAGCTAGAGTTTTGAAATTTTCCCTGCAGCAGCGGACGCTTCACAACGTCATCCAGTGTAGCAGCGAGCTGCCCATTCCTACCACATTAGCCCGTTCCCTTCTTTTTATCTTTTTTTCTTTTTTATCGTGTCCCCAGGCTCCTCTTGCTGAAAACGGCTTCTACGAAGCCCTTTTCCCGGAAAATTATACATCTCACTTCTTCATCTCTCTCCTTCCGTCCGGCCAGCTAAATTTGCCGCTTTTTTTCCGGTTTCGCACTCCGCTGTTCGGGCTGCACTGTTATATAACGTTATTAGCGTTATTATTATTACGACTAGGTAGTGTGGTAGAAAATGACTGTCGTGTTCTACGTATTTGGCGTAATTGGTTTAAAGAGCGAACAGGCGAGCGCGGGCAGGGATGACCAAATGGTGATGTAGCATGCCATGTTTGCATCAACGTCGCCTCAGGAACGTTACACGTTCACTACCACTGCTGGTCGTCTGCGATGTTTCCTGCGCGCTTTAAGGATCCCACGGCACGACATCTGTCCAATTACGCAGTAGCAAATTCTTAAATTACACATGTAGCAGCAAGAGCATTGCTTCATTATTAACATTACTGCCACTCGAACCGCCAAATGACATTCGAGATGTGTTGCGTATTAAAAAATTTGCTAGAAACCGGTGCGCGATATGATGACTCTATTTGTCAAGACATAAACTTCCGACGCATTCGGTAAAATCCGGTTAAAATCTCAATCTCTTCTGGAATTCGATAAAATTTTACTTCCCGCGCCCTTTCCTCTTCCAATTGTTAACAGTTGCGCGAAATGTCCACTACTTCTTTCTGATCTACTGAATGTTTTCGGACAAGCAACACGCCGCGTGTATTTAAAATTAAGACATTTTCGGAGCGTTAATAAATTATTAGATCTGAAATTTGTGGTACTGCGCGCGTTTCCAATGCGATCCTTGAAAAACACTTTAATATTTAATCGACTGAATGAAGAAAAATTAATCACTGTCAAAACATATAACCGCAATAACTTGATGTGTAAAACTATAAATTTTACGCAAAAACGGATAAACGAATAAATGTATCCAAAGGATAAACGAGCATTCATTTTAAAAAATCTGTATAACTCATTTCGCATTGCATAATACTAGTAGTCACCGAGCTTACATTGCGAGAAATATACATTTTTATGCATGCTTTACATATTCTCGCTTCCATAAGAACCGTCGAAGGCAAATTCGAGTACCGCACGCGAATATATTGGACCTTAACTATTTCCGCTACACAAAAATCCCTAATTGTATTTAATCACATTTCTGTTTTGTTTTTTTTTTGACATTTTTAAGTCTTTGCTTTGGCACATAAACTCGAAAAGCGTCACGAAATGGAGCGTCATAGAAAAGCGTTACGAAAATTTCATGTATTTACTTAGATACGACTGATTACTAATAAGAGAGCATTAATGAGACCGATTTCCCACATACGCGAGTATGCATTCAACAGAAGTAGGTTAAAGTGTTACCTATAACGACTTGTAAAGACCTGTGGAGATCGTAGGTTTGTGTATTTCACACGTCATTTCCTCAGTATTACTAACTCTTTACGATAATGATGTAAATAAGGAACCTTGTGCTAGCGGTAGTTAGTTGTTAAATGTATAGTTTTGCGCATACGTTGCGATATAATACGTATAAAGGAAATCACAGGTTGCACGGCGGTAATATTAATGTCGACAGAGGCCGTGAAGCGAACGACATTCTAATGTCGGTGGACGCCTGAACGGCTGTACAAAGCCCACTTTTAAGGGAAAACATGAAAATATCTCACTGTGTTGCGGATTTGTACGCAAGCAGATTTCAAAGATTCTGGAACAAGTAGATTTTCCTCTCTGCTTCATCCTATAAACTGCTTTTATTTTTACATTGAATTAATCGAACGGTGTATTCGACACGCGGGCTACTAATCGGCGCCCGTCATGGTTCGATCATCGAGTATTTTTGACGTAAGAACGTAGTCTTGGACATCCATTCTTTGCTCCACTTCTCAGTTATTCGTTCTTGTAGAAACGTGTCAAGCGTTGTCGGGCCTTGAGACTTATGCGGTATCGGGGATAACATAGCAGACCGAGCTTCTAGATGTGCGCGCGCGCTCATTCGCCGGGATCGTGTAGGGACTCGATAACTCGACCTGCTAGTACTTCTGGTCTAGCAATAGCAGAGTACCTTGAATTTTTTGCGCGACTGATTCTTCTGCGTTATTATTTTGTAGACTGTGTATGGTGGTCGGAGAATCTGTAATAACTAGTATCTTTTTCCGTTGACATTTGGAATTGTAGTACTCTTGGAGACAGAACAGAATGACAACATTTGTGCATCTAGTGCCGAACATGCATCATTTAAACGGGTAACCCCACCAGTGCACCACCAATTTCGTAAGCGCACGCTGCTGGAGACAATTTACCTGTACAAGATCCGTTTGCATACGCCTTCGTGAAATCTTCCACATCTGTTACTTACCTCAATCGCCTTCTGTTTGAGATTTTCTGGAGGTATTTGCGAGTTATTGTGCTCTAATAGTGATATATTTGGTCGTAGTGGGTACTGTTTCCACGGTGCGAGCCGTGGTAGCCTATTAACTTCTGCCAGACACGGAAGGGAAATATTATATTTGCATAGCATTTTGTTAATTTCTGGGAGTACATCGCTAGGGAAACCAGGTTTGAAGGGGCACATAATTTTGTTTTCTACCGAACACGTTAATAAACTGCGGTAACCATACAGCGACTATATTTTAAAGAGTAATGCCCCCCCCCCCCCCATTAGTGAACACAAACTCGATGAAGGTGAAGTACGGTGTACTCCCAGTATACTACGAAGAGTGGAGTTTTGTATCGGATCAGTTATCTTTAATACGGATTTCTTTGCTGATGAGTACACTTGACATGCTTAATTAATTTTACCGAGTATTATTGTGCTCTTACATTTTTTTCGTACTCAATATTTTGCCGCTTTAATATTTACGAATAACGTTAATTGTTTTTTTCGCGTCACTGAGTAACATCAGAGATTTCGAGTAAATTTAGAAGTCTCGATTATAAATTGCCAAAACGGTCAACGAAGATTCTCTCTATAGGAATTACAGAATTACGCTTGTATCGTGCCAATTGCACAAGTGTCATTCTGTATTTGCTCGATAATGTTGAAAAGATCGTACCACAAAAGTCATCGAAGATGAGCGTCGCGAGTTCGAACAATTTTTAATCGATACGCCATCAAATATTAATGACTAAAAAGCGGAAATTCGAAATATTTAAATCAGGATATCAGCGCGAGCAAATGATCGGCAAAGATGACGAACGAAATCCGTGATATCGATCCGACAAGAAATAGAAAAAAGTGATTTCAAACTCAAAAACATATCCATGTTTCAATGGTTTTTGCTTAAGGCGAGAAACTTGCGACCCGTCAAATCTATGCCGCTTGTGTCTCCACATCTAATCAGCCACCGAGATTCTGTCCATCTGTCTGGCAAGTAGTACGGTTTACGTAACGGTTAATCTTAAAGCTAAGTTTATAGGTACTAAGTTTCACGAAATAAAATCATCGACTAGGTTTCAATTTAAAAATATCTATAGTTTGTTACTTTTTTTTTTTTTTGTCCTTCGCGTTCCACACATTAACACTAGAAAACTTTCTATTAGTGTCAATCGGCTGTTACGGTGAGATTTTGTCTCTAACACTTTAGTGAGTTTAAAAAAAAGTTATCGCGGATTTAAATTTATTCAGGAAGGAAATTAGCGCTGATAAAATACGTTTTTTTTTTTTGTTTTATTTTTAAAATAACTACTATTATCGCTTATTCAAATCAACAAAATTACAATCTATTCTTGATTATTACATAAATCTTAATAGTAATTAGCCTAAATTATTACCTGTCTAAATGAATATATATACATACATGCATAAACGTGCACGCAATATAAATACGCATCTTTATATACAATGAAATATGAACAGCTTAGTGTAATCAAAGTATGAGAGAGATTAGAGCGAGGATAATATAAATAAATAAATAAATAAATAAATAAATAAATAAATAAATACATAAATGTGTACAATATAAAATGGAAAGGTCCAGTTTTTAATCTATGCACCATTCTTTCAGCGGTTTCCTCACTTTCTTTTTCCATACACCAATTCTCTTTTCGCTTAATATATGATCAGGGATAGTACTTATTAATTTAATTAAAACTGAATCATCGACAATCACATCAATTTTAGTTCGTGTTACTTATCGTGTTATTTAGACTGTTTATCAATCACCACTTTTTAAAGATGGAAATTCTTCTCTAGATAACAACCGGGATGCAAATCGGAATGAAGCTGTTCTTAATAGTCTGGCGACGCTGTATAATTTTTGCACATTGCCCTTGCATACAAAACACATTTAGCAGGTTGTTCTAGAATTTTAAAGCTTTTGTTCGTTTCACGCCTACCAGCACGTTTTACACACTACAAAGGTAGAATTCAGTGGGTAGCAGAGTTTCTCCATTACAACGCGCCTGTATTATTTCTAGCAGATTCTTCGAGAGTAACTACCGCACCAAACAGTTTGATGGAAGCGATTTGTTTCTTTTTTGTTATTCTAAAAAAGTTTTTACATAAGACTGACTCAGACAAATATAATAAAGAATCTTTCAACATCCTGTTTGTTAATTAATGAAATATAGTAGTTTATTACAAAAACCAAAAATAAAACAAACAAATTTAAAAATAAAATGAAGGCTTACTTAGAAACTTTTTTGGGGTATAACCCATCATCAGCATAGAACACAATTCACTATGTGTGATCAGAAACAAATAAGATTTAACTTTATGAGATTTGTAATTCCGATGATCCTCGAAACATTTTTCTTCCATCGCACGTTTGTGTCTGCTCTATCTATTGTCAAATGGACAAAGATTTAGCTCTTTTTATTGGCTGAATTACCATAACATATGGGCAGAGTTAAATACGCGTTAGTGTAGATTTGGATGTAATACTTCTGCCTAGCATAACTAAAGAACGGACAACAAGGTATTCTGAAGTTACGTATTTCATCTGGCCCACGGGAATAAATAATAAAATTGAAAATGTTGACGCTTTGGTACTTATGAAACTAATGGAAGTCATAGCTTCGGACATACACGAGGAAAAAGAAAATAGGATGTGGAAGAGTAAAGTTAAAGCGTGGTTAATTGACTTTTTATAGAGAGTAGGCTAAATATGTTATTAAGTATTCGCTTTGTTGGTTATATCCCCTTCTTCTGAAGCAATTAAGTACTTTTTTTTTTTTTTTTTTCGGTTTATACGTTTGTTTGTAAAACTTAGTAATTCACCCCTATATGTACCCCTTTTTGAAGGTTTTTTAAACATAAAACTAGTGCTTAACGCTTTAATGCTATAATTTAAGAATATTTGTTTAATATTTGTTTTTAATAATAAACGTTGATAAGCGTGTCGGACACCCGTACTGCGGGCAGCACTGCTCAGCGAAACCCACAGCTTATTTTAAAATATAATAAAAAAAAAACACCTTACGTTGAATATATTCAAGGGGAAATGTTTTAAAAGTTGCTAAATTTAACACCGTACATAATTATCGGAGCTTTTTTTAAGTCTATTGACCTGATAATGCTAATTCCACAACCGATTCGTATATTTCGATCCGTTAACCCAAAGTTTTCTTTATTTTTCTTTTACTCATCATTACCTACGGTATTTGCTGCATATTTGATGATTTGTACGATTGTCATTTTCTTCTATAGTCGCCAATTCAAAGAGTTTCTGTTTTCGTTTAAAAATCGGATGAATCGATAATAGATGAATATAATTATGATCGCAGAACTCGCTATGCTAGCGTACTTTTGGCCCCTTTTAAATGTATTATCCGTCGGGAGTGGTAAACGAATTAACACTTTGTAACAATTAACAAACATTGACTAGAAACATAAATTTACTATTAAAAATAATACACCGACATGTTTCGGAGACAATGATCCATAATCATGGTGAAAATATACACCAAGTTAAAAGTAAACCATACAAAAATCTGACTAATATTGAAAAATCAATCCATTAAAAATGATATATCGCAAAATGGTCGAAAAAATACATACATATATACATGAAAAAAGTAAATAAATAAAAAAAAGAAAGTAAAAATGTAAAAATATAAAAAGTATAAAAATTATAAACGAATATATAAATTTTTTTCTAAATAGACTATATAAATCATGTTTTAAATGAATGTTTAATACAATATGCCCGTATTTATGAATAACATATAAAAAGTAATGTACCATAATTAATATTATTACAATAATTACTAATTTCAAACAATACAACACTATACTTATTAAAATTATTAATAGTACTATCATTACTGTTTATACCATCATTATTTTATATTACTATTATTACCACTACTACGGTTCATTCCACATCATAGTATACATTTTCAGGTGGTATGTGTATATATGTACATGTGTATATATTTGTGTAGGTATGGGTGTAATCATTTGAATACCTTACTAAGTATCTATATGAGTGTATATAAGTGGATTTGATGTTCTGATTTGTGTAAGAATGAATGAATGTCTACAATTCAGTTAGGATTAAATGTGCAAACTGATTTTAAGTACTTAAATACTACTATTATTATTATTATTATTATTGATATATTAGCAGTTATCTCTTATTACCACTAGTTATTTTTATTAAGTTGCTACATCTGGTAAACAGGAGCAGTTCTGAAATGTTCTTCTAAAGTCTAAATCAACTTAGTTTCTAAGCTCGGTTTACTTTGTATCTATTAAATAAGCATTGTAAATATATTCTAACAATATAGTATATTTAAATTACAGGTAAGTTATTTCGGTTTATGATGTAGAGGTGAAATCAATAAAAAAAGGCTGAAGAAAAAAAAAAAAGAAAAATGTACTCATGTGGACGTATGTATTCGATTATTTGTAAAAATATTATAACTCGACTGTAAATCACGTTATTACTAATAGATAGTGTTTTATTTTAATTAGTATGTATATTTCTTTTTTTTTGTTATCATTTTAATAATTCGTTTCCACTACTCGCGATTGCAGCGTATTTGTGAGTTTGTATTGATAATAATAATAAAATAAAAAATAAAATATAATACGCTCCAGCGAAGTCCAACATTTTTTCGTCATTAATTATTCTCAATATTTTTAAGTCTTTATTAATATCTAGTGTAATATTGTGTTTAGCTGTTATTATATGTACGGCCATAGTTGACTTTTCAACATAGCCATACCGGACTGTATATGCGTGTTCTTTATATTGCACCATGAAATTCCTACAGGTTTGCTATATATATATATATATATATATATATATACTAGCTTTTACCCGCGACGTTGTTCGCGGAGAATTAGTATCCAATATGCATATTGATTCTACACAAACATTCGCTAAGCAACTTTTGGATATGGGCGAAAACAAACTTCTGGTAGATCCTGCAACACAGGAGATATCATTCCCACCCAACTTCTAACAAATTCAGTCATCAATTGAAGATCTTGAAAATAAGGTTTTCCCAAATATCGGCAACAACTTCAGGAATCACGATTGGCTTTGCGAGCGTGCCATTTCAGTTCCAAAGAATGATAACGTCTATCGAATCAATAATAAGATTCAATTGAAAATTTTTGGTGCGATTACAGAGTAAAAATCTATTGATACAGTTACAGAAGGGGATCAAGCTGTTAATTATCCAGTCGAATTTTGAAATGCCACCGCACAAACTGACATTGAAAATTGGCTCTCCAATAATGCTACTTCGGAATCTTAACACGCTAAAGTTGTGTCATGGAACCAGAATTTACTTGAAAAAAATTATGCCGAATGTGATTTAAGAGACAATAATTAGCGGAAAATATAAAGGAAAAGATGTGCTGATTCCGCGCATTCCAATAATATCCACTGATTTGCCTTTCACATTTAAAAAATTACAGTTTCCTGTGCGTCTTGCATTTCTGATAACAATCAACAAAGATCAAGGGCAGTCGCTTAGAAAATCCAGGTTTTTTCTATGGTCAGCTATATGTTGCTTGCTCTAGATTATGATTACGCTAAATGATAGTATTAATTTGATATAATTAATGTTAGTTCGGTTATATAGCGCGTAAAATATATTGTTCGTTCGCGTTAATTAGTAATAAAAAAAAGTTATATAATTTATCGCAAATCTGTAATAATAAAAATAACAATAATTAAATAATATGAATATTAGTAATCCTTCCTTTTTACGTATTTTACGATAAAGCTTTATCGATTTTTCGTTGTAATATACAGGCCATCCATTTGAAATAAATATATCGAATAGTAAATGAATATACACTGGCAGGACAACGTCTGAAAAACGTTGCTTAAAAAAATATTTTGAATGAAAATTTTACTACTATAAATGTACATAAACAAAAATAATTACATAAAAGTAAATAATAAAGAAAAAAAAATAGAAGTAAATATCGTTTTATTACTTTCACCTCCGTAAGGGGTTATTTCCAGAACAAAAACTATTCTATGTTCTTTCCTTGACCTCAAACTATCTCCATATCAAATTTTATCTAAATCGGTTCATCGGTTTAAGCGTGAAAAGGTAACAGACAGACAGACGGACAGACAGAGTTACTTTCGCATTTATAATATTAGTAAGGATATATATATATATATATATATATATATATATATATATATATTTTACTACAGGTATCGCAAATAATTCTATAAATACCAAAATTTATTATATAAGTCATTAGCAGTGCTGGTATTGATGTTGTTTGTTTTTTTTTACCTTAAACTGTATAACTACTATGGTCATTACAGCACACACAAGGGGGGGGGGGATCATTTAAATATTCTAAGTTAAACCGCCCATTTTAATGAAGGTAATAATAACCCTGGTGATAGAAGTTACCTCATTTGAGAGGATCTGCTCTATGTTTCTGAGTAGGCTAAGTTGCCTCCGCAACACGGTAAACTTTTCTCAGGTAAGCAGTATGTGAGAAACTGTCGGTACAGTTGTCTGGCTGCACAAGAGGCACGTAGCCGGAGGCGGCGTTTTATCGATTGTGTGTATGTGCGAAATAGCGATGTGGTCAATTCACAACCGGCTGAAGATCTAAAAATCGTATCGGGATGTTCCTTCCGGTGGCCACCATGATTCAACTGTGGGCTTAATGGTTTGTAATATGGTTTTGAGATATTTGTAATTTTATAGATGTTTTTATTTAAATATGCGAATGTAATCCATTGTTTATCTGTTGTTTTATTATGTAAATGCTTTTCATTATTATTGGCTATTCCGTTTCAATATTTTCAGCTAAGGCTATTTATGAGATTATTATTGTAATTATTGTTAATAGCTATTTTCTTTCTAACGTTTAATTCTTGGTTTATATTTTTATTATTAACTTGGGATGTGTATAGTCTATATATACACCTTTATATATGCTTGGAAAGAAGACTTTTTATGAAAGATTGGATGTTGGATGTGTTGTCTATGATTACGCCAGTAGTTGTTTCCTTTCTAAAAGTTTTATATATTAGTTTTTTATTAATTATTGATATGTTTAAGTCTAAGAAATTTGAGACTTTTATTTCAAATTTCTACAGTATATTGTGTAACTTATCATTTATATTATTCAGAAAAGTATGAAAATTACTGATACTATCTATGTCTATTAATGTCGGTATTATTGTTATTAAATATACATAAAATGTTATCTATATAACGATTATAAACGATTATATTAGATTTACTTAAGTTATTTTTGATTATATTTCCCTCATAGTATTGTAAAATTATTTCTAAAATAATTGTTCACAAATTATTCTCGCAGAAAACATTAACCGAATGCGCCGAATTTTCGTTCCTGACAAAGAAAATCGGTACATTCGCGGAATCGCCGTTTCTTTCGTTATTAACAGAAAATAGACCTTTTATTAAAATGTCAAAAGAGCGCTTATTTTTCACAGCTTACATAATAAACCGTTTCGTCCCTCACTATCAAGAGATTTAACTGTTTCGCCTTTGACGTACCGCTTCGTTACATGACGAAACTGATTTTTAGAGTAACTTCGTCGTAGCCTTTTAGTGAGTGGGCTCTGAGATAGCCTCGTGCAAATTAAGCTCCGCTGAAATGACACGGGAAATCTGCACTCATCTGGCACTATTGCTGCTACACTTCAACGACTACGTAGGCAAAAATATACCGTGTGTTATCTGAAACACGTCTTCCCTACCCAGCGATCGATATAGCGTAATAAAATTATGATCCGAAAAAACTAAAAACATATGCTTTTCATATGTAAGATGCGCTAAAAAGCGTGAAATAGTTTAAATTCTTTTACAATACTCACCTAAGAGTGAACAGGTATGGAAATTAATAATTAATTTTAATTCAAAATAAAAATTTAAGTTCTTTTATAAAATTAACATAAGAGTAAAGAAGTAGACATAAATAATTAATTTCAATTCAAAATAAAGCGAGGGGTGGTTTTATATCATTTACATTTGTTGAAGGACTAAATAGTCCCTCAACAAATGTAAATGATATAAAACCACCACATGCTTTATTTTGAATTGAAATTAATTATTTATGTCTACTTCTTTACTCTTATGTTAATTTTATAAAAGAACTTAAATTTTTATTTTGAATTAAAATTAATTCTTATTATCCACTAAACTATTTCACGCTTTTTAGCGCATCTGAATGTAACAGAAGGATCATATTTGATTATAATAATTTTCTGCAGCTATACTTAATCCCGTTGCATGTTCACCCTTTCGGTAAATTCAATAATACAATCTAGCAATCTAAATCCATTTTTCACGCACTTCCCGACATCCGAAATCAAAGATTGTTTCCCTACCCCAAATCATCGTGCAATTTTCTTGGAAGCGGCTAATGAACGCCGAAAAATGCAAACGCAAAAAGCTGAGCGAGCGAAGACAACTCAAAATTTAGAAATACGAACGAATTGCGCAATTTGTGCGAGTAAAAATTCAAATTAAACGACCAACAAAAGTGTAGAGTATGTAAGACCGAATATCGCCAAGCGCAGCGAACATTTATATTTTAGACGGCAAAATTATAAAATTTACCAAGGTGTGAAAATAAAATAACTATAAATATAAATCGATAGCCATGCACATAAATATAATAACAAAACGTAAGCATAAATGAATATACTCTGTTGTTTATATAATTATTATTTGTTATTTTATTAACAACGAATAAAATAGAAACAAAATGGAAACACTGCGTTTAAAGTATGTGGAAGTTTAAAAAATTCAAACAAATTTTTAGCACTTTTTTTCGAATATATAATTCGACTAAATTAAGCCGCGTAAAACGATCGGCTATATTGAGTAACTATAGAAACATTAGATCGAACGAAATCATCAGGAACAAATTTAACAACATGCAGCGCGTCGATTGTGAATTTAATGTAAACATTCTAACAACTTAAGAAACTATTGTAGTTTTACAATAGATAATCGGTCTGCAGAAAAATTTCGAAACACCGTAAAAGAATTATATAATCAAATTAATACTGACTTTTAATAGAAATAGCTAAAAGTACAAAAACTCGTTTTTCCGAATTTATTTTAAGTCTACGCAAAAACACATATGTACAGTTTCAAAAGCGACCATTGGCGATGAAACGACATAAGTAATAAATTCTCATCGAATATGATATTCAGCATTAAATTTCAGATTAATCGCGTTAATTTAAATGAATTAGTCAAAAAGAAATTACAGTGACAATAAATCGATTTCGTAAAGCCTACACAGTTACATCGGTGAACTTAAAGACTAAAAACGTTTTCAAAACTTTAGGTGGTTCAACGAACATAAGCCATCAAAATGAAAAGATTCAAATGGAATGAAATAGAAAAATTCGACTGTTGTAATATTTTGAATTTCACCACTCGGTCGGTGCTGGCAACAATAAATGGTGAAAAAATTCGGGCAGAAATGTTCCGAGAAAAATTACACGCATTTATTCGTAAAGAGTCAGACGAGTCAGACTGAGGTTATATCAATTGGAGTAGTCTGGCCGTCACGGTTAAGTGCTCTTGTAAGTCGAGTGTATTAGGTCTGATAAAGTCTGGGTAAGTCGGATTATCGAGAAGAAGTAAATTGTTAAAGTAAAATGTAATCGAGTTTTATTTATTAACGTGAAGTAGCGAAAAAATAATAATATAAATAACGGAACACTACGTTCAATAACTTTGTGGCCATCTGAAAAAAGGTGCGTAAGATTTGAAAAAATAATAAATAAAAATTAACTACACCGACTCGCCACCCGGAATCGAAGGAATAGTTATAATTCCTTTTCCCCCCTTTACGGCTAATGTATAAAACACTGCGTTATATTTCGTTTAAATGATCTACCGCTTCTCGTGCCTTTACCGTATAAGAGACATCATGGCTCGAGAACCGATTCGTGTTTAAGGGGGGATCCTGCTTTAGAAGACCAAAAAAAGCTCTTTTTTAAGGAATTTTTTTCGAAGAAAAAAAAGACAACTAAGCGAGAACTTTGAGGTATATTTTCTTACATATTTGAAGTGTGTAAATAATTTTTATTAAGTAGATATAATAATAAACTGCAGAGCAATGTTTCCTAGAACGTCTTCTTACTGTAGTTCGCAATTGGCGGGAAAGATGCATTCGTAATTCTTGTCAAAAACATAAAAATCAAATAAATTTCCAATTATTAAAATTTTTTTTTCTATGTGAACTTAAAAAAAAGTTAAAATAATTGAAAAATTATGACTTTTTCAGGCTTGAAAAAAATAAGTGCTTTTTCAACAAAAAAAGGTTATTTTAAGTTGCGTAAGAGATCTCTAAAAATACTTTTTCAACAATTTTGTTGGTTCACATAGAAGGGAATTCATCATTACCGAAGAGAATAGATTTTCGTTCAAGTCAATAGGTCGTTTAGTTTTGTTGCTATCGTGCCCGCCAATTCAGAAAATCCGAAAAAATGAAAACTCGACAAAACGAGCTTTAAAGTTTTCCTATAAGAGAAAATATAATTTTTTTTTTGCTTACGCTAATGATCGGCTAATCAGCTACTCCTGCTCTATACAGTAGTCCTTCTGCTTCCTCAAATAACTCATTCTGACGCATTTGTTCGAGTCTACAAGCCGTGCGAACCCCACTGGTGCTAAGTTACTGGCACCTGTTCTCCTTTTCGATCCGTTGCGTGTCTGTGGTATCAGCAAACATTTCGCATTGCTGGCCAATATTCAAATTCAGCAACTGCATAGTATTCAAAGTCGCTGAATAGCCCTCATTAAACATGGCCGCAGCCAAGTACGCGGCTATTTCAACGACATTTTGGCTAGAATTCAAATGCTTCGAATTGATGCGCCAGACCATTGAGTTAAATGACTCGTTTGAATTTTGCGTGTGACCGCCTAAACATCTCGTTAAAAGGTTTGTCATTTGATAATTCTTCAAAAATCGGGCGAATGTGCTTCTCAACTTTTTTCGTCAATCAATCGAGCTCGATGCTCAAAAGATCGTAACTGAACTATCGATTCCGGTTGGACAATTTTCGTGTCGAGGGGATTTCTCCGTGGAATGATCTAGCGTTGCTATCACAGCTTTTTTCATTCCTTGGACAGAATCAATATTTCTTCTAATTTCAAAACCATAATAAATTGTTTACTTTTTTATGATATCTTCCGTTAGCCACTTTTTACCGCCGAGATTCTCATAAACACGTGCACAGACAACTGTTATCACGAAGTAGAAGATAGAAGGGCGAAGAGAGCACCTGAGCCTGGCTAACAGAAGCTCAAAGTAGAAACACACGCAGAGATAACTGTTCTAATGGAGTAGAGAAGGCAAGGTTGAAAAGAGCGCCCGAGCCTGGCTGAATGCCCTACACTTGTTTGACGCTCCTTTTCGTTCAGCTTTGTATTTCCGAAAGTACTTCGAATTGACATTTTGCGAATGTATACGCTTGGATTTTAGAAAATAAAAAAAAAACGATTTTTTCGATCTTCTAAAGCAGGATCCCCCCTTAAATCATCGGTAACGGCAGCATTCGGACAATAATGAACGTTTGACTCCAGGACAATCAGTGCGCTTGTTTTACTTTGTCAAAATAATGACGTCGTATATATATATATATATGTATATGCATGTTTACTTTATTATTGTTTTCTTTAGAATTTTACATGTATCAGCGGTAAAGCAAAAAAAATCGAATAAATTATTAATTCTAACGGTAAATTCAAGTAAGCTTTGATCGTGAGCTTTCTAAAATTCATCCTGCCTTAGCTGGAGGACCACAAGTTTCCTAGTCGAATATGTGGTCGAATTGGTTCCCGTAATAAACTGGAATTACTACATTAGGTGGTCGAACATGGTTCCTATTGTTATTAGAATGATTGATGAATACTTTATTAAAACGTGATATTTAACCAAAAATAAATATATTTTTGATAGTGGCGGTGAATTTCGCATAAGAAATAACATTAAGTTTAATTTACCTCTGATTGCATTTGATTCTTTTTTTTTTTTTTTTTTTTGAAAATATAGACATGAAATACAAATCGTCAATAAGTACACAGAACTGTTGAGCTGTGTGAACGAATTCATTCATTGGTAAAGTATTATAAAACTACATTAAGAGTGCTAATTGTAGTTTACAATTATTTATTTTCCATTTACAGTTCAGATTTTTTTATAACAATAATACACAAATTGAAGACAGCTTGCAACATAGATGTGCGAATCGCTTGCAAAGAAACGAGAGAAAATTGTTTTAAATACATATATCCAAAAGACCTTTTTCATTTGCTTAATTTCGCTGACTACGTAATGAATAATAAAAAGAGAACACAGTAAATAATAGCAGTAATAATTAGAAACTCTAGCTGAGAAGCCGCAAGGTACAGCGGAGTTAAAATAATAATAAAAAAAAAAAAAAACTTCAACAACATAGAATGGAAATCAATTCGAAACCAGCTAACTTGAAAATCAAGTTTATCTACTTGAACCAATTCGATCAGCAAAATCTTACCCGGGAACCAATTCGACCTCTCCCGTTTCCACATTCGGACCTACGCTGCATTTACCATATACCGTCGATTTCTCGGGCAAATAGAAAGTGTACATTTCGTCGATAGTACACACCGTTCTGATTTCGTGTCGCACAGATCCTAACACTACCCCACTAGTATAATCTGCAGAATGCGCAAAGCAAAGCGGAAGATTGGTTCAAAAAGTGAAACATAGCACAGTAAACGATAATAAATCTGCTCATTTTACTGATGGAAAAGTCATGATATCATCCGTTCAGATTGCTGATAATACCCTTTCGAACAAGTATAAAATATTCAAGTGTGCAATACTAACCGACTGGCACGGATGCAGCAAATTGATAAAAAAAAAAAGAAAAAAAGCTTAATATTCGAATTGAGAAATGAACTAGCTGACAAGCAGAAATAGTCTGTTGCCATTAGGTAATAAACGCTAAAGTTATTATTAGATCAGTCTGGACTTATACGGGGTGTAGCTTTCAGGCTACGCCAACCTAGTAAATATAAACATAATCCAAACAGTCCGGAACAAAATTTTGAGAATGTTAACAAAAACGCATCCCCTGTTATCTAACCAATGATGTTTTGTATAAAGATTTAAGCGCTCTGTATCCTACTGTAAATAATCTATTTTCCTCATTTTTAACGAGTGTAATATTGTTGTTTCTAGTATAATCGGTAATTTATAAGTTAATAAAGAAGCATTAACAGAAAAAAAATAGATATACACATATATATGTATATTTATTTATATATATATATATATATATGTATATATATATATATATGTATATATATATATATATATATATATATATACGAGTATGTAAATTTTCATAAAAACCTGAATAATCATATTCTACCATTTCTTCATAGTGTCCAATTCATTTATTTAAATTAATTTCTTCCGCAAAATAAAATTAATTAACATTTAAAACACAAAAAATGGCCTACCTTACTGACAAAAAATTAAGAATTAATAGAGTTCCGAATCAGAATTGTTTTTTATCTCTCACTATCTCGCTCTTTAAGATAAATCTAATAAAATTAGAACAGGCTACCTAATTTGTGCAGTTGGTCTTCTGAAATGTATCAGAATAGATCGTTTTTCCACACATCTTCTGTCTAGAAAATCAAGCACGAAGAAGTTAAAGTTGCGTAGAAATCCGACAGACCGAATCTTCAATAAAAAAAATTTGTTTATCGATGCGTCATATCATTTTCGTATACCCGTTATAAAATCTTATCGAGATAAACATTTCTCATTATGATACGTTCAGTGTAATTTGATGTGTTTTTTTTCGGATTCCGCATTCTACGGAGCCATCAATTCGGCGAGAAAATTACGAAGAACTGATTTTTCTCTGAAAATATCTTGAGAAAAATCCGTTTAAAAATCAGAATCTTCCAATTACTTCTTTATTTTTCTACCTTTACGAGCTGCTTTTCTCCTTCGCTACCTATACTCATGGTTATTCACTTTTGTCTCCGATCTGTCAGCATTTAAATCACTTTGCCTTCCCTGAGCGGAGGTATTTCATATTAGTGCCCTCGATACTGAAATAAATTTGCCGGCTAATTTCTTTTATATTCACCGACTGACTGCCGCTAAATTAAAACCACGTTCAAGTTTCAACGTCAAATTACAATGCAATACGCTAAGTTCCATCTTATTTATATTATTAATTCTATTTTAAATTTTTTACTAACTGCATTAATTTAATTTAATTTATTTATTGATACATTCGCAATACGATAACATTTCGCCGGATTCCTCGGTGAAAGCCAGAGCCTATCGGACGCAGGGGCAGCGCAGTGACTTTAATCGAGTTATCGTGGTGCATAGTCTAGGAGATCTCGTCGGAAAACAAATATGTATTAAACGTTAGTTTGCGCTGCGAACGAAGTTAAAATTTCAGCGACTTTCGTCGCGAATGTACAGGTTTAACGGATACGTCAATAAAGGTATCGCTGCTGCAGTTGACGAGGCACGTAATTGAATTTAGCCAGCGCCACTGCTGACGGTTGAACGGCTTCCCGGATTTTGCGGCAGGTAACTGAAATTCACTGAAATGGCGCCTGTTTCGGCTAAAATATTCAATTTACTTCTCCGCATTCCGTTCCGCGTCGAAATTCACGCAATTTAACAGAGAAAAAGTTGTTGTAGAACGGCATTTCTCTTAAAAATAGCATTGTCGAAATCGGTTCGTTAGAAACGTACTTGATCGGTCATCGGTTAGTGCAAAATAAACAAGTCAATTAGATAAACAATGGTCCCTCGTGTGAGGTCTATCGTTCAGCTTTGCTAAAGAATACGGATTTATTTTTCAGATTTCTCGTAACTATAGAAATTCGACTTCTTAGCCGACACATAGGAGGAGCCTGTGTTCTGTTCCGTGTAAACCAGAATACTGCCTCTCTTTATGGAATCTCTCTCGATGCGGTAATCCGTAAATCCTGTATAATTATCGTAATATTCTGATTTCGCAGAATCGAAAATGATTAAAGGCTTCTGATAAATTTCATTACACCTCAGTAGTGGCATTCAGTGCGTAATATCTTCTTTTCGGTGTTCAGTTTACGCCGATGGCTCATCTGATACGTGGCTATCTCTTTAATCCGGACCTCACTAAAAAAAAAAATGTTTTACTTTTACCCCTCTTGGTGTTTATTGCTTGGTTCACAACGCTTTCATGAGAGGCTCGAATCATCGGCTAATATCAAATAGTTCATCTTTTATAATATAATTATATCGACCTCTCAGTACACTAATGTCGTCGAATAATGCAGATATGAAAGGTTAAAATTGCAGATGTGGAATAAGTGTGGAAAGTTAAAATTGCAGATATGTAAATCCAATAATTGCATCCATTCTGGCCGCTACGAGTACACTTCCTTTGCGTATAGTTTTAATTATGGTAGTGCTTCATGGTCGAGACACGATCTGACAGCACGGTGGCAATGTAAGAAGTATTTTACTTCCTTTTTCGACAACCACTGAGCTACACATAGCGTTTTATCACTTACTGTGTACGACCAGAAACCGTGTAGTGTAGTATTGTAGTCTGCACGATTCGAATTCAGTCCTTTCAAATACATTTATATCGATGTTTGTGATGTGTGGTTTAATTGTTTCGTGTTCAGCTAGCTGATAAGGATTTTAACTCGGCGAGTTCGTTCGATAATTTAAATCTATTGAAGCGGTTTACTCACGTTTTTACCGATTCATTTCGTTCGTTATACATTGCGTATATGTATACATATGTTTTTAGTAGCGAATATGACTAGTGTCGAAAATGCTTATTTCGACACTAGCATTAAATATATAGATGACTTTAAGCAACTGCTCGATGAATCGCATAATATGAAGGTAAAATCGAAAGAAGGAATTTTTCAAAAAATTAGTAACCCAATAGCAACATTAATCTCGCCGAAGACGCGTGTAAATAAATTAAATAGTAACTTTAATGAGTTAAAGAAAAATACAGAAATAAACATATCAACTATATAGTTTCCGGAGTTATTTCGGATAAAAAACCATCTTATTCTTCCAAATTAAAAACTAATTTGCTTACAAATAGTAATTTAATAATTAAAAATAAATACGAAACTTTAATTATCGAAGATAGAAGTAATTCAGATGATCGGAATTAATGAGTTAAACAAAATCAACACAAGCCAAATCGGAGTTGATGTTGGATTTGTAAAACAACATAAACGTAAAGAGTTATAATCGGTGTTAAAGATGTAAAAACCAATTTGATAAAAGCAAGAAGCTTCAAACAATGTAACAAATATAAAAACCAAAACTGCACTAAAAAAGGAAGGACCCAATGATCACGATAGTTGATGTTCGTTCCTCAATTGCAGAATTAGATATTAGTGTATGGCGATCAACAACAACAAAATTGGTAAAAATCCAAAATCTGTTACGTTAAAGAAAACTAATGATGGTAAACTACGTGCATTTGTGCGCCTAGATCCTGATGTCTATCATATATTAATGGAGGCTGGTTACGTGGTTGTGAACTGGTCAAAATGTAAAGTGTATGATTATACTCCGATCATCCGCTGTTTTAATTGCTTCCGTTTCGGCCACATGAAAGATGAATGTAAAACTGATCCAACCCGTAGCGGATATACACTGGATGAAAACCAACTTAAAGCAAAATGTAATAATTGTTTTTCGCATACCTGTTTTTAGCATGAGAAAGAAGAAGTTAAAATTTCTCTAGAAGATAAGAAAAATATTATTAATAATATTGCACACAATACTTTTTCCTATGCTTGTCCACTATATATTAAAATCGTAAACAAAGTAAAACGTAATATAAATTATGGCTAATATTTCAGAATTTGGAAAAATGTAAACCATCACAAGCAAGCGCAATCAGTATTAAATTTAAATAATTAACATAACACTAATTACTTATGCGCCATTTGCGATCCTTATTTATATGGTAATGAAAAACAGTACAACTTCTTATTGCATACTAAATACGTTGCTATCTGTAGTAATATTAAGAACGTTAGTAGTACGAAAATTTCAGATTACATTATTAAAGTTAATGTGTAAACGATATTGTTATTTTTGGAATATACTTTCCGCCTAATAGCGATCTAATTTATCAATTTACACTACTGCTCAAACGTATAAAACAAAACTCGAGACTTAACGTAGTAATAATGGATGATTTTAATTGAAGATTTAAATTTATGGAAAACCAAAACTTCCAACACACGCCCAGGAATGCGCAATTTGAAAATCTTGTGTATTCGGGGAACTTCATAATTACAAAATGATTATAATGTATGTACATTTCAAAACTACAATGGGCAAAGCTTGAAAGATTATGTTTTAGTAAACTATAACTTTATGTATAAGTTGTCTAATGTTAACGGTTCAAGATTTTCACTTAAGTGATATCAGTATTGAAATTTTCGATACAAATATTACTAATAATGATAATATTCTTACCTTGGATACACAGATATACTTATTAGTAATCTTAATGGCGACTTAATTTTAAATTTTAAAACTTGCAAGTACCGAATTTCGAGTAAATAATATTATCAAACAATTACTGCTAATTTAACGAATAACGTAAATAAGTCCAAGGTTAAAAAGGCTAAGACGAACGAATCTTGGAGAAACAAAGATTTAGAATATTTTAAATCACTCAGCACTCACACTCTACTGCCCGCTTCCTGTTCTCTTCGGTTTTCTCTCCTTATTGTTCCCTATATCCTAATGAAACAGTTGTTTCTGATGCTAATCACATTTTCTTTGAGTGTTCTGCTCTTTCTGCGGAACGCTCTTCCCTTTATTTACTACCCTTTTAAAGTCAAGGCTTCCGGCTCTCTACTGTGCTTCCTATATCCCGTCCATTCCGTCTCAGTCTGTTGTTTCCGCCATTGGTTCCTTTATTTCCGCGCCGATCGAATTAAGTTTTAATTAGTTAACTCTTTTTCCTATTGTTTCTGGGTGAGGTCCCTGGTCATGGGCTCGGGAGGAGGGTGTAAGAAGGTGCATTTGCACCCCCTGTCGGGAAGGAAAATACACAGAAAAAGATTAAGAATTTTTTTTTTATTAAATCACTGTCTGAATAGGAAATTAAGGCGTCTGGATTGCTATCCAAATTTGCTTATCACCTTTATCGATACATTCAATGTCGTTTTCCTGTAAACATTGGGCATGCACAGGCCGCTTAGCCTTGTGTCTCCCATCGTTGACCGATTCCAAGTCTTGACACGTCGTAACGTGCTAAATGTACGTTCAATGCTACATGTTGTTGCTGGAATAGTTAAACCAATTTTGATTGCCTCACATACCGCTGGACAAAACGGGCTGGCTCGATGAATCAAATCTGCGTATTCAACAATGAATTAATTTAAAGCCGCATCACTTGCTTCGTTTGTCTTCAATATCTCGTACCACGTGGGTAACCTCGGCAATAAAATTATGTAGAAAACATCCATAAAAGGTTCTGTATATCTTCGGCTACATCTAAAAATGAAGATTTATCTAATTTTCGGATATTTTCTGGGTGGGGAGCTGCATAAGTGAAAATTCTTTTTTAAAAGATATTGAAGGTCAAAGTTTGATGAACTGAGGAAAATTATTTTTTTCTTCTTAATTTTATAACTCGCTAATTAATAAAACTCATAAAATGAACAATACATATTTTTGTAGAGCAATTTCCTACAAAAATATGTGCTGAGATTTGCTGTACGTTCAATTAATGGCAAGATATGAAGGGGTTCAGAAAATTATTCAATGACAAATATCCGTCAGCTCTATTTTTCCACTGTGCAAGCCATACATTGAATCTTTTCATCAGTGGTCTGAACAATGTTAGTGAAGTAAGAAATACTGCTGGAACTACAAAGGGCATCATAATTTTTTTTTGGAGAGGGTACATTGTGGCGAAATAAAATTCCAAATATACCACCTCTCTTTTGTGAAACGCGTTAAACAGCAAAGTACAAAAGTATCAGAAAATTTTCTAACCATTGTACGAGTTTTAGAAGAACTTTCGCACGACGCACTGAACTCTTAAAAAAGGAAAACCAAAACATATATACACGACTGCTACAACTTCAACATACATTGTGACACTCCTAGTAATAATTGTTGCCTATTCTGCCAAACTTGAACCCGTCTGCTACAACCAATTACAAGAAGTAAATATGAATATAAAGTCTATACACGATCACGTAAATAAATTAATGGACGTGCTTTAGTTCCACCGCGATAATGGCTCCATGGAGTTTTCGGTCATTTTCGAGAAAGCTCAAAAAATTTGCGAAAAATTCGATGTTGAATTTAAGCGTCCTCGAGTGGCGGCAAGACAGGCTCAGAGATCAAATCAGCCATCTGAAAATGTAAACGAATTTTTCAGAATATCTATATCTTCATCCCATATTTAGATTCTATCATTTCTTTTCTGAGGGAAATCGATTCTCTTCAACACACAAAAACGCATTTTCACTTACGCAGCTCCACCCAGAAAATATCCGAAAATTAGATAAATCTTCATTTTTAGATGTAGCCGAAGATATACAGAACCTTTTATGGATGTTTTCTACATAATTTTATTGCCGAGGCTACCACGTGGTGCGAGATATTGAAGACAAATGAAGCAAGTGATGCGGCTTTAAATGAATCCATCGTTGAACACGCAGATTTGATTGCTCGAGCCACCCCGTTTTTCCCAGCGGTATGTGAGGCAATCAAAATTGGTTTAACTATTCCAGCAACAACATGTAGCATTGAACGTACATTTAGCACGTTACGACGTGTCAAGACTTGGAATCGGTCAACGATGGGAGACACAAGGCTAAGCGGCCTGTGCATGCCCAATGTTTACAGGAAAACGACATTGAATGTATCGATAAAGGTGATAAGCAAATTTGGATAGCAATCCAGACGCCTTAATTTCCTATTCAGACAGTGATTTAATAAAAAAAAAAATTCTTAATCTTTTTCTGTGTATTTTCCTTCCCGACAGGGGGTGCAAATGCACCTTCTTACACCCTCCTCCCGGCGACCATGTATGCAGGCCTACGTTTATACGGGCTATGCCGATGATTTACTTTTACTGTATAACGTACATTTATCCAGTAACTCGACTTTGTCGTCCCATATTGCTAATTGTAATGAAATTACTTATAAACTAAAAACAGTAGTAGATGTTTTAAACCTCAGATTTGATCTCAAATCATGGTGATACCTGGTCGAGACAAAAACTTCGACCAAAATTTTCTACAATAATTTAAAAAAATTAATAATCACACGTTTAGTTCTACTGACCGTATTAAATATTTAGGATTCATTTTAGACGATAGATTAAAAGTACAATAAGCATATACAGTACATAAATAATAAGATTAATAAACATAATTACATTTTTAAGTCACTTGGCGGTTAATTGTGTGGACTAAATTATAAATGTAAAAAGTTATTATACTTACATTGTGCTGGTGTCTACTATCATCGTTTAACTAAACAACAAATTAAACTGCAACTGCCTGGAATTTCTGATTGATTTAACTTCTTCATATATGTATAATTGCTTCAAATATTGCGATGCAGACCATAGCATGGGTCTTCCCTATCGATCCCTTTACATTAAAAAATGATCTCTAATTTTTAATGCTAAAAGAGAAAATAACGGTATTATAAGTAAAGAACTTCTCATACTAGTTGATTTACAAATTTTTAAGATACTCTCTGACAAATGGCTCTTCCTTAACGTAATAGAACATTTTAAAAACAAAAACCACTAAAGTAAATCACTACATGACTCAAATACTCACTAGTCATATTGGATACTATTTAAATAAATTAAACATTATTGATGATAATAAATATCTCGTAATTGTGAAAGGAAGTAGAAAATGTTCAACATATAATATACATGTGTAGCAAGTACAAACCAGTTGAGACAATTGTATATGACTGACTGTGGCACTTCAACCAAATGAGATTATTTTATTGGAGCAATTTCCTCTATTCATTTCTGAATTATTTAAAATTAATCGTACACATATAAGTAATCGCTACACTGGTAGCTACATTAGGCTACTCTGGTTTGTTATATTTCATTATTACGAGTAATAAAAAATAAAAAAAATAAAAAATATATACTAATAAATACGGCAATGGGAAATTCCCGTTTACCGTTTCAGATGTCGCACTAATTGTGCAATAGTTACTGACACTGTTCGGTCTATTTCTTGATCAAGCGCGGCGAAAGGGTTATTATCGGGAAGCGAGACATCGATTCGCTGATTTATTTGACTGGAATTCAATGGTCCGTTTTACCTAGCCTGGCTTATAGTTCGAGAAATGTTCCTGAATAATTTACGCTAAACCTGCATTAAAAAATAAAACGAGTCTTATATTTTCAGTAGGTCGTCTGGAATAAAGTTCACGGCTACTATTCTTTATTGTTCGGCTTATTACAGCCATTCGACATTGTTTCCAACATTAATTTCAAATTTTTCGCTTCGCTCTACCGATCTCCGTGTAATATTTTCGAGTTCGCGTTAAACTTCCGTGTCCTATATCATATCATTTAACATTTCCTAAAAACCAAAAATTACCTTGATTATGAAATGTTGAAAGATCCAAAGACCAGTTTAGCCCTGAAAAATTCGATTTCATTGCAAATTAAGAAAAGATGTGATGAATTCGAAGGGGACAAGCCCATCGATAATCAATGGACCCTCTTTCAGAATACAGTTTTAGGTAAAGCGAAAGAACATCTTAAATCGGAGAAAAAAGCGAAAAAGAATTGGATTAATGAAGAAATAGTGGTGAAATTGATTAAGAAAAGACAGAATGGGAAAAATTGTTGGTCACAATATCAACAAATTAATCGAAAAATCCGGCAAAAAGTCAGAGAAACGAAATCGGAAAATTTCAGGAAAAAATGTGAGAAGATAGGAAGTTCCAAAAAAAAAAAAAAAAAAAAAAAAAGAAAAAACACGATGTATTCAACCTACATAAAAAAGTTAAGGAGGCTACTGGTCTATTTAGACACATAAGGTCAGTCTCACATTACGAGACAATCTTGGTAGACCAATAACAAACGAAGATGATATTAGGAAAGAATGGGAATCGTACATTGGTCACAGCTCTTCAATGATACATGTGTTAGTCTAACCTCAATTGACGTTACTGCTTAGAAATCCTGCCAAGCGAAGTAAAGAAATCTTTTAAGTCGGCAAAGTCACACAAAGCTATAGGTTCAGATGAAGTCCCGGCTGATTTATTACTAATGTTACATGATAATGGCCTATAAAAATTCCAGTCAAAATTCCTAATGAAGTATATCAGAGGGTTTTTTTTACCAAAATATCGATATCACGATTCATACCGAAAACGCCCAATCCAAAATATTTCCATGAATTCAGAATGATAAGTATTATGAATCACGCACTGAAAATACTGTTACGAACTGTACACGCCAGAATTGCAAAGAAATGCGGGAAGAAAATTTGAGCCAAGAACAATTTGGTTTTAGAGTAGAAGCACGTACCCGAGAAGCGATGATTTGCATGAATGTACTTATTCAAAAGGGTCTAGAGTTCCAATAACCCCTATTTCTATGCTTCATGGATTTCAAAAAAGCCCGTGATAAAGTCCAGTGTCAAAAGCTGTTCGAGATACCAGAAGACATTGGATTGAATCCAGCAGATCGTCGAATAATCAAAAACCTGTATCTTAACCAGAGAGCGCTATTATTTCATTAAATCAAAATACTACTTCGAATCCAATTAATATAAACCGCGAAGTGAGGCAAGTGTCCTGTCGCCAATGTTGTTCAACGCCTATGCAGAACAAATCTTCAAGGAAGCTCTGGAAGACAGCACAACAGATATCAAAATAGGTGGAATAATAGCTGGTATTGCCAAGGAACTGAAAATGATCATAGAGATTAGTCGAAATTATGGAATATTATTAAACCCAAAGAAAACAAAGATAATGGTCATTGGAAATAACACTAGCTCCAGAATACACATTAATGGAGAAAGCCTGGAGAAAGCCTGGAGAAAGTCGAATCGTTTAAATACCTAGATGCGCAGCTGAATACTATCTGAATGGAAATCAAAAGTCGGATTGAGCAGTCGAGAAGTGCATTCAACAAGATGAGGAAAACCTTGACAACCCACGATTTTAGTTTGAAATTAAGGGTTCGAACTCTAAAGTGTTATACATATATGGTTCACTATACAGCTGTGAGACGTGGACTTTGAAAAAAAAACACCCTGAGTCGATTACAACCTCTGGAATTGTGATGCTACCGAAGAGTTTTGAAGGTACCCGGGACAGCTAAGAAGACCAACCAGGAGATACTCGGGGTTATGAAAAAAGACCGCCAATTGATTAATTTAATAAAAATTCGAAAATTGAAATATTTCTGGCATTTGATCCGTGGGACAAGATACACCTTGCTACAAGCCATTTTGATGGGAAGAATCGTAGGTAAAAGAAGAATTGGACGGAGTAAACGTACTTGGTTCTGTGATATTAAGGCGTGGACAGGATTAAATACATTAAATACAGAGTGGTTAATAACAGCAACAGAATATCATCAAGACTTCGCCAGATGGCCATGACCGAGATTGGTCAGGACAGCAAAAAGAAGAACACATTCTAAAACAAATTCGTAATTTTTATCCTATTTGTATATTGTGCCAGCATTAATTCCGCCCTTGTAGCTAAAAATTCCGACAATTTTATTACGCCTTAGCAAATAATTTGTTGACTTTTTTTATAGGCTTTTATTTAACTCGGTTTGTCATTTTGTCTGTCTGGAGAGAATCTTGCGAACAATTTTTCACCTACTTTCCGATGAATTAAAAAAAAGTGTCCTTCTGCAGAAATTCTTGTTATCGATGACAATACAATATTATGCAACATCCGGGTTTCCAGCTTTAAAATTAGACCCTCGGGGCGCTGAAAGCTCGAAATTTTGGGAAAAAATTTTCTTTTTTCTTTTTTGGGCATGTCATATATTGTTGAAAAGATCGCTATTTGCCGAGAACAAAACCATATTTTATTTCTTTAATAAAACTTTCGAAGTTTACGAAAAATTCAAAAATACGCGAGATCTGATATATAGTTCTCTCTTTGCAACGCAAGTATTTATAGCTAAAAATTTTGAACAAGGTTGAAAATATGCACATGCATGTATATTTCGTTTGTTTGGAACATCCAGGTTTTCAACTTTAAAATTAGCCTCTCGGGGCTTCGAAAACTTGAAATTTTGGGAAAAAATATTTTTTTTCCCGGGCATTTGGTATATTGTTGGAAGGAGCGCTATTTGTCGGGAACAAACTCGTATTTCATTTTCTTAACGAAGCATTGGAAGTTTACCAAAAGTTTAAAAAACCACAAAAAATGACGCCCCGCTTGTGGCTCAGCTTTATAGCTAAAAATTTTGAACAAGGTTAAAAAAGTGCACATCCCTGTGTATTTTTTTACTTAGGAACATTTGGGCTTCCAACTTTAAAATCGGATCCTTGGGGCACCGAAAGCTCGAAAGTTTCAAACAAATATTTTTTTTTCGGTCGCGTGATATATCAATGGAAAGATCGCGCTATTAGTCAAACATTGTGTTTCATGTGCTGACGATTCCGTATATATTGTATGAAAAATAAAAGACAATATAATTGAAAGAATGCGATCCATTATTTAATAATAAAATGTAACACAAATTTCTGTAAATGTCCTATAATCAAGATATTGAATAAAATAAAGAAAAATAAAATACAATTCTAAATTTATTGTTTTTTATTGAAATAAATAGTAAAAAGTTCAGACTAAAAAATAAAAACAACTTTTTAAAAATGGACTTTTATTTATGCACTAAAAAGTACAAAATAACTTTATCAGTGTGCGACTACCAGATACGGATATCTTAACATTAAAATGTGGAACTAGAAAATATTATGAAAAATAAAAGCGGGGGTCGCAGATTAATAATTAAATATTAATATTATAATACATCCTAAGCCAAAATTACAATCACTATTTAATGTTGTTCCATTGCTGTGCATCACAATACCGCACACACCGAATATTTTTGTAACTGCGGCCCCCCTTTTATTTTTCAGAATATTTTGTAGTTTCAGATTTTGATGTTAAAATGCGTATTTGGTAGTCGCATACTAATAAAGTTATTTTGTACTTTTTAGTGCATAAATAAAAGGCTATTTAAAAAAAAAAAATTATTTTTTTTATTTCGCTTGTTTATCGATTTCGGCAGAAAAGAAGTTACAAATATATTAGGGCGCTATGAAGTTTAAAAAAAAAAATGTATACAAACCAAAATCGACAAACACAATTTGCCGGATAATCTTAATTTAATATTCCGAATTACTTTTTTTGTTTTTTTTTTTTCTGGGCTCATTTGAAATTATATTTCGATCATGAATGTTGAACGAAACACTTATTTAGATGAAAACTGGAAATAAAAAAAAAGTCTTGGAACGTGAAATTGAAAAATAATTAGTCTCGCATGCTAACGAGAAAATGAAAACATCTAAAATGGTTTACGGAAATATGGAAACTTTTTTATTTTTTAATTTCCGCGCAAAATAGTATTTTATTTGTTTTAAAAATGATTGCTCAGAATCAAAGTTTATACGCTTTCTTCGGGTTTAACTCGCTACCATTCTCTTGCTAATCAAAATCATTTCGGATGTGTAATATTCGGAACATCTATCCTTCCCTAACGCGTCTTTTTAGTGAATCCTCGTTATTTTTCCATTTTTTCGAAAGTTATTAAATCCTTTTTTTCTTACATAGCCATCTCGAACTTTCTATGAGTTTGAGTGAAATCTAACCTTCGCGTTGAATTCACTAGCTGCATTTATTATTGCCGTTTCGGCTTGCACCTATTATCGCCGAGTACTTCTGCAGTGGTTAGTATACGCTATCTGAAACGTGGATAAAAACAACTTAAAAAACACGAATAATTTTATTTCTTAACCAGCGCGGAGAATTCAAATTTTCCATCTCTACATTCGTTTGTTCGTTCGTCCGAAACGTCAATCACATTGTTTAATTAATTAAGTGGCAGTGCACGGTTTTGTTCCTTTTTTTGCTTTTTCTCCTTCTTTCTAGTTTTTATAAAGATGTTTTACGTCATTTGAGGTACTCCGAACTAATTTCAACGTGTATGATAATGTAGATGAGCTAGCCTACAGAATGTCTTTCTTCAGGCCAAAAAAAAACAAACAACTAACTAGTATACATTTGACGCCATTTCCGTAATAGAATAGATCCCACAGTCATATAGATAATCTACTATTTGGACTTCTTTGCAAGAAATCATTCTTCATTCATTGTATGCACGTACCTCCATTGCCCCCTGCGAATTCTGTTTAAATTGCAGCACTGCCGACGTCTTCTTCAGCACTCGTCATTATTTTATCGTAATTCAGCTACTGGGAATTTTCAATTTCGTTCAGAACACTCTCGGGAAACTACCTTCGAAAAAATTCCCTGTATATCGGTTAAATTGATAATATTCCGTTATCGTTCCACTGCAAAACTCGAAAAACCCGAAACATTTTATTGAAGCGGTTTTACACTCTTGTGTTAAATTGTAAAACCGATTTGGAGGTAAACGAATAAAAATCTGCTAATAACTTGTCTGAAAATTGTCATAGAAGCGAAGGAAAGCGAGTGCAAGGATTTATCTTATATGCACAAACGCGCATGTACCTCTTTATCGTATTCGATATGAAAGATATCATTCCCAGAAGCGACTTTATTGAAACACGCGACTTTCAATGGCGCATTTTGATAGTTTGAACTGTTTCGTAGTTTTAACGCGATACGACTGCTGATGAGATTAATTGGAAGAATGTAAACCTCCTTAATTATGTAATTTATCGTGACTTTAGAAGAGAATGTTTCAATAAGGAAAGAAGTCCTAAACAGACTGGCGCATCAACAAGCAGCTCGAACTGATTGACTGAGAAAAGCGAAATTTAAAATACAGTTTGTTTTTATTAGGAAATGATTTCAAGAGTTTTCGCTTTCAACTATATACGTATGTTGAATATTTCATAAACGAAATATTGCTCTCGTCGAGGAATACTAAAAATTTATCATAATAATAGTTCGTAAGTTTCTAACATTAAGATTTATTAAATGAATCCAGTATACTAATTCGTGAAACACTCATAAAAACTGAATAAAGATGGATTCTAGGCGCATATTTTCATTTTCGTAAATAAGATTTCTTTTCAGTCAAAATATATGTGATTAAATACAAATGCACTCAAACGATCAAACAGCATGAATAAACATGTATAAATTTACATATATATATATATATATATACATATGTACATATTGATACAGACTTGGTTATTTTGGAGTTATTCGGAATTTTCGAAATACAATTTGGCAGTGATGATGGTAATCAATAAAAGTAAATGAATTTTTATCGAATTTTAATGCAACTGCCACGGGCAATAGTTTAGGTATTAGCTCTGAGCTAGTTGCAAAAAGTAATTTTTCGTAAACCGCTTTTTGTACATGTACTGATGCGTATATCTGTAAAATTGTCATCGACATTCCGCATATATGGTGAATGCTACTGTGTAATGTATATATTTTGTTTAAGTTTTCCCATAAATTTGTATCTATATATATATATATCTATTAATGGGAGTTTCCTTTTTCGAAATCTTGACTGATACCTTTCTTTACCTTCCGAATAAACTTACCGTCGCTTCCATTATCTGGGTTTCGAATGTTTTTCTTAGGGAAAAAGAAATGATTCTTTCGGCTGGAAGTCTTGCACAAACTCGGTTCTTCGGAAAAGACCTTGCAAATGAACCAGTAAGCTGCGGTCAGTGCCTGCACATAGATACGCTGGTAAGAACATTACCATGGGAAGACGCAGGTGATAAGGGTTTTTAAAAAAAACACAAAGTAAAGGAAAAAATTTTGGGTCATTTGTAACCCGGTACCCAAAAATATGATTTGATCTGTTTCGAGGACCCATGTTGGTACAGGACTTCGCGGTTCGTCCGGAAGAAAAGATCGCCCATTTTTCCTTAAAAAAGGCACCTAAAATCCAGGCAGCAGAAGGGGCAAGATTTCGAAAAGGGAAATTTTCATTAATACATACATATATTTAAAAACCTATGAATCAGTCAAATTGAATTGTGGAGATATATTTGGTATTGTAACGAATTTAGTGTTATTAATAAGTTACTTTACTCATTTAAAAATAGTACATATATACGATTTAAATGTTGTTATTTGATATATGACACTGGAAATACTTGTCATCTATGTACCTACTCTGACCACATACGCATACATCTACCAAAACATCAGGTCACCCGCTCACACCTACATCCATCCATACACGTACCTAAAACAGAAGAATAAATAAGTCACATTGAAACATTCAACTCACTCACACCATGCAAATACATATTAATTACAATGTAATTTTTAGCCTAACCCCTATTAGAAAATATGTCCCAATTTTATGTAACGTTTGTTATATTTTAATTTTTACCGACTTTATATATATTAATTACAACGTAATTTTTAGGCCACCCCTCATTAGAATATATATATATATATATGTATGTATATATTAAGTACAATGTAATTTTTAGGCTGGCCACTATTAGATTTGGTAACGAAAAATGTCACAATTTTATGTGAAGAAAAAGTTTCCTAATTTTATGCAATGAAAGTAAAACGTTAGGATAGGATTTTTGTAATTATGTTATTATATTCATATGGACCGATTTAGAATTACGTTGTAAATTTTGATAATTTTAAACAAAGTATAAAAGAGAAAGAGACAGAAATGTAAGCAAGAAGGGTCAAGGGGTACAGCCTCTTGTAAGGCCAAAATGACCGAGTTTATATATATATATATATATATGTAAACATAATCAAAAAGTATAAATATATACTCATACATATATATAACATTAACAAAGGTAATAACAATTTTTCTATGCAGTCTAATTTTAGAAAAATAATCAATGTAAATGTTGTAAGAATAGAATTTGAAACAAAAATTAAAATAATTTGCTTAAATGTATAAAAGAAGCGTGATGAGTGCTCCTTCGGTATTTTTCGTGGACATCTGTGACCCAAACAAATTTCCAACTTGGCGTAAATAAGTTATGAAACCGGACTTCTCGGTGGTGAAGTATTTATTAATAAAAGGAACCAATATCTTTCGTACTATTCTAGCTTGTCCGGTAGAATTACTTTTTATTACGTCGTCTTGCTGCAGAAAGAATCGATAATATTTGGCTACTGTTGGTAAATAATCGTTTTTGACTGGCAGCAAGCCTCGGCACAATTATCTGTGGCCTTCAATCGTATTGCCGAATTTACGAGCAATTTCAAAATTATCGTCCTTCGGTGTTACCGCAGTGTAATTTAACGATGATATTATTATCTTTGCGTGTACGTTGCTCTGAATTATTCATTCTTAAATTTAAATTTGAATTTTCCGCTTGGAACAGCTTATCATCACTCTGTAAAGAGAGCGCATTATTTCATTTCTTATCAGTTCTTTCGTAAGCGCTACGTAATTGACCATGGTCGATTCATTCCCAATTGATAATAAAAGCAGGTCGCTATAATATTAGTACGGCTGGAAAGGCTAACTTACAACTACGACTATCGGGACATTTAGCTCTTGCATTCAATTACATTCATCTAGGGCAGTGTTGGGAATTTTATAATTAATTACTGTTATACGATTACATTTTATTCTCAATTAGAATTGGATGTAACCGATTACTTTCGGTAATTAATTACAGAAGTGATATTTTCGCAATGACCACTATTTAACCAATTATGCTTCAGTATGATCATAATTGATAATAACTATAGCGCATAATTGCGAAGTAATCGAATTTAACGAAATTAAGATTCGGCTTGGTAATTATTACACGGATAACTTTAATATTTCAATATCTGGGGATGTAACAGTTTTCATTTTTCAATAGTATGCGTGCGTATTATTGTCCTAAAATATGTTTCATAAAAAATAGTAAATAATACGTAAACAAATGAAAAAAATTAAAACCGGCAATCACTGCTGCTATATGAACATCATTGAAAGACTAAAATTGTTATCCGGATATGTAATTATTAGTTATTCTGTTCGTTTAATAATCATCCATATAGATTACCTGGAATCTTGTGAAAGAATAATTTGACGAGTTAAATTATTTCGTAATTATGCGTAACAATCATTAATCATGATTCTACAAGAATAATCAATTTGTCGAGATTAAAGTTGAATTACTTAAAAAAGCCACACGGCATTACTCATGTCCCTCCAACTTTACAGAAGGGAATATTATGGGGTGTATTTCGTTTTTTATCCCGATAGTCTCAGTAAGACATATCTATCGTTCCAAAGATGGTATTAAGTTACTCGCATTCGGTTGAAATTTAAAAGCTCTTTACTTTCCGGTAAAATTTCAACGTCCAACTTAATTGTTCAAGTGGTACCTAACATTCGTTCTCTGTTTAATGCGCAAAGTGATTTTTCTTTTAGGCATATTGCTAAACACTGCTGAAGCACCCTGCAGAACTTCTCTCAGTGCTGAGGCAAGCACTCTTTCTTAGTTTGCGATCAACAAGCATGTACGCCCATCTGTCGCAACTGCAAAGAAAACTTGCATTCTACTGATCGTCGTTGTCTCCCGAGTGGCTTCGTTAAAAGAAAATCAAGAAAATAATGACTTACGAGAATATTCCGTTCTCTGAAGCGCCTCAAAAGTCAAAATGCTTAACTTCAGCACTCACTTACGCAAATAGCGCCGCCGCTTAACCTTTCTCTCATTTTTCTGTTCTAAATTCTACTCCCATTAGTCTGTCCCCTTCATCCTCACAATTAACGAGTTTGCCACTGTAGGCTCTGCTACCCTGCAATTATGGTCATGGTGTTGAGTGGTATGTTACGCTCATCCTTTGGGTAAGTAATAAAATGTACTCCATCGTTCATTACATTTATGTATCAGTATGGTCGCTAGGGCTATGGAAACCATGCACCACTACGGACAATTACGAAATTAACCGAATTTTTCTGATCTCACGTTCCCTTTCTTTTCTAGGTTGTTTCTTTCTATTCTATTTGTAAGCGGTATCTTCTTGTTCTATTCACCCGTTCTCGAATTTCCTCTCCCTTTTAGATTTCCATTTCTTTTCCCCATTGTCCTTTAACTATTTCCGACATTCTTTCAAGATATTTTCCTCATGACGATAAGTTCCGACGCTTACCACCCCAAAAATAAAAAAAAAAGGAGACACTAAATTTAATGTATCGATTAATCGGTTCATTGACAAGACTGATGTACACCAATTTCAGTTTGTATATTTTCATTACATTGTTATCATTTTGTTTTATTAAAGTTGATTTTTCCGTTTACACTATTTTTTCTGTTCGTTAAATAATTGAAATTATTGCATTAGATGAAGTACATTTATTCGAAGTAGAGCGCCATTAACGTATTCAGCCGGCGAATATATATATATAAATATATATATATATATATATATATATATATATATATATATATATTTCTTTTTTTTTTCTTTGGGCGCGTCAACACAGGGCATTTACCCAACAAAAAGGACTAACAAATAATGAAACGTAGGGATTTGAAAGTTATATGAGGAAGCGATTAGAAACAGAAGAGATGAAGGTAGCCAATACAGGAACAACAGAAGAAGAAGGAAGAGCAAGAATGTAGCGGGCACAGTAACGGGTCGGGAGGCCAAGGCCAAGCAAATTAGAATAAAGGACTGCGCGTTCTGAGGAAATACAAGAGCATTCGAATAATAGAAAGTGATTTACATCACAGGTCAAATTTAAGATAGGAGGATGACAGAGACATAAAGGAGAAACTGAACAATATTAAAACGAAAGAGGGAGGCAGGAAGCAGACTGTGATTAAAGCGGAGGCGAATTATGGAAGAAATAACAGAACGGCTGATGCAGGGAAAATTGTTAAACCAGGAAGCAGTGGGTGGAGAGGGTTGTATAGCAAGGTAAAAGGAGTTAGGATTGGAGAAAAGAAACGGATAAAGATCAGTCAAAAAGTCATGGTGAAAACGATAAGAGAGTCAAAGACATTGGGAGGGGAATCTAACGACCAATTACTGTAGCTAGACATACCAGTGAATCGGCAAGATCGTTACCAACGATGCCGCAGTGGCCCGGAATCCAGAACAGGTCAATTATGATAGAACAGGATGTTAATAAATTATAAATTAAGGAACGAATATAAAGAATAATAGGATCTGACGTGAATATAATAAAAGGAACGAATTTAACAGATTACGGATCCAGCGCACATTAATAATATGTAAGAGGTTAAAGTAATTAATATCAAAAAGTATAGATCGAAATACGAGTATTTAATATTAATATTGGAAAGTATTGATGCATGAAATGTCGTTATTAGTAAAGAAAAAATACCGAATGATGACAATAAAAAACAACAGTGCCATGTTAAATCAGCCAAAGCTAAAGACTTTTGGTTCCATGATTGAATCCTGATGAGATTAAACATATTATTTTAAATCGCAAAAATCCTCAACAAATTTATGATAAATTATGGACTATATCAATAATAAGATGGTACACACTCATTTACAATTTTTAATACAAAAAATTTTTAAGTCAGAATTTCGTGACAGTATTATTAATTGTTTATGTAATATAGAATTCATTTGTGCGCAAATTAAAGCTCATGGAGAAATTATAGATAATAATTACAAAATAAAATTTTATCTATTTTTCCAATTTTATTTTTCTTATTTTAGTGTAACGCAGGAAAGTGATTCAATTTCAGAACGACCTTTAATAACTTGACTGGTAGATTATTAAAAGGAAAAATAAAGCTAATTAAAAAAGATAGGCAAATTGCTAACCCCAATGAGGCAAGCAACGGTTTACAGTGTTTTAGATTTATCATAGAATTAAAGATTGCCCATAACCAAAAGATATGTAATGTTTTAAATGTGATCGATTTATTTACGAGGAATTAATATCGTAAAAATTTCAAATAAAATAATTACAGCGACGCAATTTTAATGCGGATGTAAAAAAAAAAACTGTAAACACTATAGTAAAAACGCTGCAGGACTTTGAAACCAATAATATTAACTGTGAAGTAATGACACAAATACCATTAAAAGTTATAAACTTAAGAAAAATTTATCCTATATTCAGGTTTCTCTAATTATATGGTTTCTGATAACTATGGTTTCTGATAACTATGGTTTCACTATATATGGATAATATTCGAAATTTTAAACAACCAATAAAGATAAAACGTAGCAAAAACGAATAATTATTTAGTACGTAACAAAAGGGTAGTTTATTAATATCTATTGGTTCTGAAGAAACATACGTAATGTGTTAATAATTCCTGGTTTAGAAAAGAATTTAATATTGGTTAAAGAAATTAATAAACTTGA
Source organism: Icerya purchasi (assembly GCA_039619475.1). Classification (NCBI taxonomy): domain Eukaryota; kingdom Metazoa; phylum Arthropoda; class Insecta; order Hemiptera; family Monophlebidae; genus Icerya; species Icerya purchasi. The sequence continues at coordinate 288,796,541 of CM077116.1, forward strand.
TACGAGGCAAAATTTGATAACAATATTTCATCTAATGAAAGAGTATTATTTTATCAAATTAATAATTCGATTGCGTTATGAAATAGATTCTGAACCGGTAAATACAAAAATTAGTCTACATTAAAAAATTTAATTGTAACCGTTATTTAAAGAAAAAAATTTATATATCGTGAAACTTTTTTTCATGGTACTAGAAAAAGAGCTATGTCAGATGTGAACCATTTTGTTACCTTTATCGATGATTATTCTCATTTTGCTGTAATATGCGTAATGAAGTATGAGAAAAATTTTGGAATTCTGAAAATTAACACAGAAAAACAAATACAGGTGATGAATTCTTAGAAACTTCTTTCAAACAAAAAAAAAAATTATTACGATACAGCGATTCATTCATTATTTACCACAGATAATTGCTGTCGCGGAGAGATTTAATAGAATAATTATGGATTCAGCTAGAACTTCACTTTTGGACTCGGGTCTGTCAAAAGTGTATTACAGACCTAGAATATTCAATGTGCTACATAAACAATTTAATAAAAATAAAATATCTGCAGAATTACGCTAAGATATAAAATGGAAAGAGGCGACACAGCGGAAAGTTAAGTTTGGTTTGTAATACAAAGGTGTTCAAAAGGAATTGATGCTATTCGAATATTTAATAAAAAGAATTTATCGAATAATACATCTCATAAGAAAGCAAGATTTGAATGGCCATATATACAAAAAGATAATTTTATGCATCAGGGGCAACTGTGCAAGTCTTTATGTTCATGATAATTCAAAATAACTTCAAAATTTTCTAAGCGCATTTTTGAATGGGAGACTACAAAAAAAGTATACATATTTATGATAATACTCCCACAGTTTAAAGGTAAAATTTTTAAATTAACCAAATCGATTTATGGATTGAGACGAAGTGCATTATGGTGTAACAATGAAATTGGTAAAAGATTTTTGATGAATATGGCTTTCCAAGATCAGAAGTAGATTATTGTTTAGGTGTAAAGGAAAACATATTTTAATCACAGGCAATAATGAGAAGGAGATAGGAGACATTAAAAAGTATACTTGGAAAATAATTTTGAAATTAAGGATGGGGAAATAAAGAAATTTCTTAGAGTAGAAGTTGTTAGAATTAAAAATGGTACATTTAAACTAGTTCAAACGGGTACTAAAACTAAAAATTATTCGAACATTTTGGATTTGAAAATTAAATTTAAAGAATCGTCTATGGAAATGAATTGGTGTAAAAGACAAAAAAATGTAAGTAGCTGGGGTCATTAAAAATTCACAGGCATATTCTATGAAGCTTGTGCTACATATGACAAGTACGTGGACTGGTTTTTGAAGTAAATTTTCCTAACTTACACGTTAATGCGAAGTAAAACAATTATTAAGATTCAAATAGCACTAAAACATATGGCCTAACCTATACAAATACAAAGTATAATTTGCCAACGATAGGTTTTCTTAATGCAAGTTGAGCCCAAATAGAGAATTGGAAAAAGAATATCAGGTTCTTGTTACGTGTTTCCCCTTAGAATATATGTTATACTAAAAAGTTAATAAACACAAAGAACGGTTTATCTTTAACTGTGGCAGAATATGTAGTTTTACACAGCAGCAAAAGAAGGATGTCAGATGAATCAAAAAATTACAGATAAACGGAGAAAATTTGTCTCATTAACAGTCAAGGAACAAAGTGTATGGTTAAACACAGCTAAAACAAACGGAACAAAACACATTAAATTAAAATAGCATTTCATCAGATATAAAGGACGGTAAGATTAAAATATCGCACTTTTATTAAAGTGAGCGAATCGGCGAAATCTTCACAAAAAGCCAAAGAAAAATTAACACAATTTATGTACATATATATGTATATATATATATTTTTTTTTTTTTTTAATTTTTTGCCGCTGTAATAAATGAAATAGAATTTAAACAGGTTTTGTATGTTTTCTAAAATTAAAATCAATTATTAAGGGAACATGTTGAGGTTGAAGTTGAGAATTCTTACTTGAAAACATCGTGCTAAATTTAATATATCGATTAATCAGTCCATTGATAAGACTGCCGCGCGCTAAATTTTTGTTCGTGACGTTGTTATCTTCTTGTTTTGTTAGAATTGGTTTTTCCAGTTACGTTTGTTTTTCTGTTCGTTAAATAACTGAAATTATTACGTTCGATAAAGTACATTTATTCGAAGTAGGGCGCCACTAACGTGTTCAGCCGGCGGATATAATAAAAGGAACGAATTTAACAGATTACGGACCCAGCGCACATTAATAATATGTAAGAGGTTAAAGTAATTAATATCAAAAAGTATAGATCGAAATACGAGTATTTAATGTTAGTATTGGAAAGTACTGATGCATGAAATGGCATTATTGGTAAAGAAAAAATACCGAATGATGAAAATAAAAAACAACAGTGTCATGTTAAATCAACCAAAGCTAAAGACTTTTGGTTCCATGATTAAATCCTTGGCTAAATGGCTTGATAGTTAACTAAAGCCGGGCCATAAAAAAAAAAAAAGATTAAATCCTGATGAGATTAAACATATTTTAAATCGCAAAAATCCTAAACAAATTTATGATAAATTATAGACTATATCAATAATTAGGTGTGGTATACACTCATCTACAATTTTTAATACAACGATTAGAACGGTTCATTTAGATTATGTTCGATAAGTTACATTTATTTAAGGTACGCATTTCGCTATTAACGTGTTCAGCCGGGGCAGAAAATGAAAGAAGAGAATTTTTAACACGATTAAGCGCGAAAGGGTCACAATTGCAGCAATATCATTGTTGCGATTAATTACCTTAAAATAGTAATCCGTTACGCTCAACTCTGGACTAGAGTACATGCTGCACAATTTTTGAAACGATAATTAGTTACAAAATGCCCGACTGTGATCTAGGGTATTAAGCGTAATGTATCGTATTCTCTTCATCAACCGATAGACTATTATTTGATACAAATCGGAGTCATAATCAATGATCACATTGATATTTCTTTCGGTTCATTCGAAGTTCTCAAGACACCGATGGAAATTATATCCTATTTTCACGCTACTTCAGAATTCGTTCGACGCAGCATGTCACAAATTCGCTAGATTAGAGTCAATTTTAAATAATGCAAGACGACGTGAAGTTTTTTAAAATAAAAAAAATAACGAATAAGACAAAACTGTACTAATAATCAAAATATCAGCCCAGAATAATATTTCTACCAATCAAAAAGCTATATGGTCCTTTAAGGAATTTAAAAATGACTCGTCGCATCGTAATAGAGATGCGATTAATAAATCGGTGAATTTTCGAAGAAATCACAGTGACCGTTGCGAAGTAAAAAATGCTCTTATTTTCGACACATGTCGTAGATATATCACATTGTTTTCGTAGTGAAATATAACTGAATTTGCCGAACACGCATTCTAATTCGGTATACTGCATGCGCGAAAATGAAAAATTTAACTAAAATCATCGTAATACAAAATACCAAAACTTCCGATTAGAATATAGCTGTGTTATATCTAAGAAAATATTTCATTTCAAAATAACTGTTCCATTGTTTCCTGTCTACAACCGGAAAGAATTGTTTTTATCTTTTCGATTCTTCATTACTGTAATCCTTACGCTGTCTTCTTATTCTTCTTCGAATGATGTTCCGAGTGCTCTTTTGTCGCAATTCGATTACCGCAGTTGATCGTTTTGAAATTTAGTACGAATTTTTGAAAAATACTTTTTTTAAGAATAACCGTCGAATCGACCAGTTATTGAAGCCTTGAACCGTGTATCTATTTCTTACAGTAGGCCGAGAAGAAACTCCGTAGTTCTTAAATAAAATCGATAAGCGTGATAAAAATTAGCGCATTTAAATATATAATTTGCATAAATGTAAGCAATCTGGCGAAGATTTGAAATTTTCGCATTTAATTCTTTGTGATGTAATTTTCATTTCGAAATTCCCCAGCTTAATTAATAATATAAAAAGAAAATCGACTTATTTGGGCGCCCGTAATTCCGTTTAGTAATAAAATATGTGTACGAAATTTGTACATCCGTGTCCAGTTTCAAATCAATTAAAGTATTCTTTAACATGATTAGAAATAAAATATTCGCCGTTCCGCCATCTGTAATTAATATACCGCTGACCTCATGCACTTTCTTTTCGATAATTCAGAGCCGTGACAAAATTTAAAGTATAAATAAATTTAAAAAACCCGTTCATTATATGTAATAAAATTGATTTTATATCGGTAATAAAAAAAAAAAAAGAAAACTACCAGGAGTGTATTTCAAAATAAGTTGAGGAAAGGGGACAAAGAGAATTCGCAATAATAATTCTGTTATAGCCTATCTACATGTTAAAGCAATCTTACAGTAACAGCAACCTTAAAAGGGGGGCCCCCTAATCGTAACTAACTGAATTCCTGACAGCTTATCGTAAAAAATATATAATAGTTCCAATAATCCCGCGGTGAAACTGTCGAATTCAAATTCTGAAGTTCCGTTTATTCTTTCTCCGCAACACCGGTTGGTGTCCCGGATTACGATTTAATCGGCTAACCTAATCCGCAATTTTATCTGCAGCGTCGACTGATACCGTTACTACGCGTTATCGCTCATCCATCTAACTGTGCCTAGTGGAACCGGAACAGCAGTAAACAAGTTCGTTCTTCGGAGTCAAGCAAACGAAAAATTAAGCCCTGTTGGCCTTCACAGGTCGAGTTATCCGTGAAGAATTTTTATTTCGAACCGAAAAATGTTAGCACTTCCTTCTCGCACAGTTATATTATAGACATATACATATTTTTTAACTGGTGAGGAGGCCTATTTTTTGTAGCCGACCGAAAACGCACCGACTACTACCCTGTTAATTCTTGATTGCCCTTCTTTTATAGAGTGTGTTTCGATGCGTGCATTACAAAATTCTCCGAAACAAATTCTTTCAAACGCTTCCGCTACCATTGCAGCTAATTTGGCTTTTGCTATTTTATACGAACCCGTTTGACCTATCTCTAAATAAACAGGTTCTATTATGCGGTTTAGTAATTTCATTGTTTATATACGTTTCCCTTAGAAATGTTAAACTCGGCGGAAATTATGTATTCTTAAATATTGTTAAGCAATCTAGGTGTATTATTTAGCAGAATATTGAATAGAAAGTACCGTATAAAGTGTACTACTGTACATGTAAATAGGGTTATTCCTAAGCAGCTATAAAATCTCTTTAGCGCACGGTGGTACATTTCACGGCTTTTGTCCACATTAATACGATGTAATAATATCGTATCGTTTGATCTTTTTTTAAATATTCGCAAAAGATACGCAGTCATGTGAAGTTTTCGCGGCAGTTCGACCGGTTAAGAATGTGGCAGATTATTAGTAAGATGTCTCGGAAAAATTTCAGTTTTGCTTTACGTGCGCTATATATTAAATAAGCAATCCTCACAATTTTGGGCTCACAATTCGATTAGAATAAAATGTATTAAATCTTCTCGAAAGATGTTTTTTCACGCAACCGTATATTCTATTTAACTCAGAATTTAGATTCAATTTTCTTATCTTATACACAATAGTAACCATTTTTGTTTTGTTTTTTTTTGGGGGGGGGGGGGAGAATACGAGTATGCGGAAAAATTTGGATTTAGCTGAAATCAGGTTCACAATTCAAAATTGTCAGAGCGGATCTATATTTTCTAAAAAGTTTTCATTTATGTGCCTCCATTTAAGACAATAACGATGAAACTACCATCGGAGACATGTATTTTTATCTGCAGCTTCTGGGACTATAGATATTGGAGTATATCTTAAACGCTTTTCACTGTAATAGGCGGTTTATCCTATTTTTTGATAAGCCAAAGTGCTTCAATAGTTCTCAAGCAGAACAGTTTTAATTGCGGCTGTCATCAGGTCATCTGCGATATTAGGGGAAAGTACTTAAATATCTTGAGACACAGCGGAAATGTTTCAACTATGTTGCATTCCAGGACACTATGGTCCCCTTTTTCACGGGGTGATATAATTGACACTGCGGCAAAAGGCGCTGCGTTTAATGAAGTTACTTTTTCAAATATTATCTCCCTTTAATTGACCTAGTCGAACTTACCCAGAAACAAAGTAGAGATGACCGATTAATTTGGATTCGTGAATGTCTTCATTGCGCTGGGTCGCACTATTGCCGGGCAATCCTGGTTTTATTTTATTTCTCCCATACTGTCAATCGAGCACACTACTGGTTTGTGAGGATCGTTTGCCGTTCGCGTATAAAGCATTTTAAATTGGGACTCATCTTTCTCTCGATGTCGACTTTTTTCCACCCCAACAATAATAATTTAAGAGAAAATGTCAACTATTTAATATTTAATTGCCGTCCGTTTGATAATCGCAGACATGCCTTCGTCGGTGAACCAATAGCTAACAATACATTCCCGCCCTACTATATATGTGTGATCAGGAATTAGTGGCGCTATTCGATTTCCCGCGTATTAATTTTTATTGTTTAATTAATTAAGTAGCAGTGCACGTTTTCGTTGTTTTTTTTTTTTACTTTCTCTTTACTTTTAACTCTTTTTATTTCATTGAGTGAGCGGCGTGTCATTTGTTTTTTTCTTCTTTCTAATTTAAAAATGTTTCGCGTTTGTTGTGTTTTTTTTTTTTTTTTTATTCTTGGGTGAGGTGCACTGAACTAGTTTCAATGAGCTGGCCTAATCTCCAGGCCAAAAAAAAAGAGAATTTTTTCCTTTTTTTCAGCTTTTATAGCAAAATTACGAGAGAGCTTCCTTTGAGATTTTTCGCTATTAAATAATCGATCGAACATGCCATTTTTTGTTTTTAAATTTTTCAATTTAATGGATTTACGAATTTCTAAATAATTCTTTTGCTTATTGTTCTTGATAGAACGTTTTAATTATGATATTTATATGCAAATTTACACGTTTTAAGTGTGCGTAATTGTCGTAATTTTTCCTTCGCGGAAGAACATCAAAAATGATCGAGCTTGTAAATCGCATTAATCCGGTTACTTAAATTGCTATTCCATTATTAACTATGAAAAAACAGGATGTTATAACGTTGTAATTTAAAACAGATTCACAAAAACGCATTTTCTCAAAAAAGAAAAAAAAGAGAAATAAAAAAACAATTGTTTATCGAAAGAGTAATACTTGTAAGTGAAACTAAATGTTTCGACAATTTTATATACGTACAAAATTAACTCGGTATATTTTCAAAAATAGTTCAGTAAGTTGTGTTATTCGAAAAATATTTAATTTTAATTTGTGAGGTTTTTCCTTTAGACATATCGAAAAAATACGGTACGCTCGAATTACAAACGTTCCTTTATGTAATGCGTTGGATATTTGAAAGTATGAGCGGTAACGAACTTTTGGAACCACACGTCATTTGTTAAAAAAATGTGACGGTTCAAGTTTTGTTTTCATTCGTTTTTTCGCATTTTCAAAAAAATTTTATGCCCCATTAGAAGTCAACGATTGGTAAACCTTAGCCCCTCGGTCCAAGTAAACGAACACAAATATATGCCCACTTCTCGAAATATATACGAGGTCTCTTCTCAATCTAAATGACCTCACTTTAATTTTCAAATTTTATAATGCAGTTGCGCAGCAATGCGCCATCGCGGTTACACGAAGAAATCGTTTGAATGCAATTTCTTTGACGGCTGCTTTGTGAGCTTATACAACGAAGGTTTCTCCTTCATTGTTCAAGCAGTAGGCCGTTTGAAATTCACCGCATTCTGCGAAATGGATTTTCGTTGCTTAAAGAATGTAAAGCGATGATGCTTCACCGCTTTTCGCAACGAACAATCGGCTAATTCCGTCGTCAATATGAGTCAAAATGATGATTTGGTACTCTACACAGAGAGAAAAACTGGCCAGTTTCGTAGTTTAGGAAATTGCTAGAAAATTGCTGAAGTGATAAACCCGGAATCACATTTTGAGCTGTTGGAACGACATAGGGTCCACTGCGTAATTATAGTCTATGGTCAACAGGACAGTGTAGAAAAGACGAAACAAAGTATAAATAAGAAAACAGACGAGACAAAAAGCACGAGTTTTTAAAAACGGTCTGCTCCTTTGCTGCGATTACAGAATCAGTTGTAATTCATACTGTAATTAGCCCAACGAGAAAATAGTCAAATAGAATCCAAAAAAAAATTCAGTAGTTGGAATTTTGTTTTCAAAAAAAAGACGTTTAAAATTTCCATACCTTAAAATCAACGTTTTCGTGTCATTCAGCTGAAACTCGTTAGCGCCCTAAAGATAGAAAACTTACACAGTGCTGACGCGTTACTAAAATATCGATATTTCTCGGTCATCGTATTTTTTTAAGACGACCTATAGTTCTGTTGCGGTACTAAATGTAGTCTACCGTTCAATAAAAATTAGTGTGCCGTTGGTCTTAGTACCATTATGGAAAGCTTAACTTCGCAATCCATGATACAATATAAAAGGATATATGGGACTTAGTTTACTTACTGTTATAAAAGAGTATGTGACTAAAAACTGAAATTGAAGCAAATCTCGTGACCAATGAAATAGTTGTACGCATTTTTTTTTTGTCGTTAATAATTCTGTTTGAATAAAAAAAAAAAATATCTAGAATAAAGAAAATAAAGAGATAATTTGTTCAGATATTTCTGTAAAAACGTCCGAAAGAGAACGTCACGTTATATGGCAACACTCATCAGGATGATGAGCAGTACCGTATTCGATAAGAGGTTATTATTAGACATAGTGTAGACCATGTGAAATTGGCACAGCTGGCGGTGCGTGGCAGTGGTAATTGATTCGATGTGAAATTGGCACAAGGTGCTTGTCAGTCGCTTCGTAACACTATTAATTAATCATACGAAAGGTTAGTTAAAATTTTTACGGCTTTCGTTTTAATTTTAATTTTATTTTTTCACCGAATAGCTAATCAGTGACAATTTATTTCGTTGGAACATATCCAATCTAGATTTGTACTACACCGTAAAGTAATTTGTATTTCGATGCATTTGCATATTACATAACGGCGTTTTCGTCTCGTTAATAGAAAATCTTCGAAAAACGCTAGAACATTATTACACTTTGTCGGCTACGATATTTAGAAAATCTTCAAAGCCATTTTTAAATTTTTCTTCTGCCAATTTCATATTTTTTCGACAAAGAATTTCTTAAAATATACGAATTTTTTACAACGTGAATAGGGTATTATTAAAAAATATCCAACATGTGTCATGTGCTCATCGCTAAGATGTACACTTTATAAGATAACTAATACAGTTAATTGTGTAGAATAAAAAAAAAATAAAAAGGGAAATGAGATACTGGAAACGAAAATTATCAGCATCATTTACATCTTCTGTTCAGGACGTTGGTGCGGCACCTCATTTTACTACAGTTGTCTCCACCTGGCCTTTTGTATTTCTTCCAAAAGTGAATTTATTCCAGCTACTATTCCATGTATGTATTCCATCCGTCGTATTTTATGTCCAAAGTATTTCTTTTTTGCTTCTTCGATGATATTTATTAGCCGTTTGGCTTACTAATTTTACATTTATTTAATACTACTACATTTGTCACGTTTTCCTTCCATGATATTCTGTGCATTCTTCTGTAGCACCACAATTCGATTTTTGTCAGCCTCCGATATCGTCCAGGTTTCCAAAGCGTATCGTAATTGTCGACCATACGAAGCAGTGAAGAATTCTCATTTTTAATTGTATGTTCAATTTTCTATCTTTGAGCGCTCGTTCTAAATTATTAAATGCAGTTCAGCCACAGCCTATTCTTCTTCCTATTTCATCATCGTCTTTCCCATTTTCTGTAATTAAACTCCTCGGGCACAGGTTGTTGTAACTAGAGTCACCTTCTCTAGTAAGTAATCACTGACCTGTCATATAGTGCTAGCCCCACTGACGGAAAAACGAAACAATAACCACGTGGGTTTTGTACGTCCACGTCGTGCAGGGTGGAAATTGTCTATTCGGCGGGCTCAGCGCTGATTAGAAAAGTATAATCAGAACCCACAACACACTGCTGCTAGGAAAACAGAGAAAGGTACACTTGCCGAAGGTGTCCCTAAACCGTTTTTCGGCATATACAACTGGCAGACCATCAGCAACTCGCTCGTGACAATGTGTCTCAGTCGGATTGATGCATCAATCTAGAGCAAGTAGCCGAATGTCCGACGCCTTAAAACCGAGTCTGTTTGGCTAAGGGAGTAAACCCTGACAGAAAATCTAGTGGAAGGCAACGGGAAACCACCACTGTACACTCCTCTCGGTAATGATGGCACGTCAAAAAAATCATAGGAACACTGTATCAATGGGATACACCGCTAGTGTATCAGGCAATGGGCGGTCACCGGTAGCAATACAGGTTGACTCGAGTTCCTGTCACACCCTCGCTGGTGCGGAACTCTACAGGTCGGAACAAACGTGCAACAAAACTGAAAGATAACCGTCAACAATGCGATACCAAAGGAAACGAAAATATGAAATAAAAATACGAATACTAGCTATTATTGTCGATATTAAGACAAGGTGCTAATTCGGGAAAACCGATTAATCACATTCGCGTAATTTTACGCTACACATGATGCGGAAAACCGAATAAGCTATACAAAGAGAGCCATTTAAATACAAGAGTTCTCAGTTGAAAAGTTTAACAATTACAAGCGCTTTGAAAATATCAACTTTGAAGTTGCAAGGGTTTCATAGGATTCTCCGAGTCACGAAAGTGACACAATTAGAAGTATTTCCCCTAGTTGGAACACCTGCTGAATATTTCCTATTGCAAAGTTTCTCAATTGCTAATGCTTTTTACCTTACCAGTGAGAACTTTAAACTTTTGAGCTGTAAAAACTTATTAGTAATAAGAACCTCTTAATCACAAGTATGTTTCCTAGTCACAAGGATTTTTCAGATATGAAAGCTTCCCAGATGAAGAAGTACTTAATAATTAAGCTTCTCTGTAGCAAAAAACTCGCCAGCTACATAAGATCTTCCTAGAAGCGGAAGTATTTTCCCTTTTTTTACCGCTTCAGAGTTACAAAGAATGTTCCGGGCCTAAATGCTTCCGAACTTTCTAGTTCCGTACAAGCTTTACAGTTGCAAATGCTTCCTAGGATTCCTAGATGCACATGTTTGTCACACAAATCGTTACGAAAAACTGTTACGGACAATCGACGTTGCAATGTTTCTCAGACACTTTTGATTAATTTTTTCTTTTTTTTCGATAATGGCATAGGTAATGAAAATTTACTTCTTTATGAGTATTATAGGAAAACTATTATGGGAGGGGGGGTCAAGAAAGGTATTCATTAATATATGTATACGGTGACGGATCGAGAGAGCATTTTGGGGAGGGAAATTGTATAATTACGTAATATCTTATACGGTAAGCAGTAGATTTGAGAAATATATACCTCATTTCATAAAGAAAATTAAATAGCAACCACCACTTTAGAAATTTGAAAATGTTTTAAAAATACGTAATTATTACAATTTTTAATTTAACTTTTGTTTTATTTTTAGGAGTAAAAAATAAAAAAATTATAAAATTATACCTAAAAAATGGTAGTTTAGAATTTGAACAATAAATTTGTAGAAAGAATGGAACGATATTATTCTTATTAGACTTTACTTCTTTTTACTTTTGTTAGTAATCCGATCCGAATTCTTTGTCTGTGAGCGGGTAAAAAAAATATATATATTTCTCATTGAACTATTTTTAATTAAAATTGCAAAATAAAAATTAAAAATAAATAAAAAAGACAAGAAATCGACGGCAGTTACGTTTAAAACAGAATAAAATCCGTATATAACATTTATACAAAATTTTTATAGTATAAATTAAGTTTATAAATTTTTTCATCGAGGTTTTGGTTCTGGGGGGGGGGATGTACCTTATCCCCCGTGGATCCACCGCTGATATATATACATATTTATATATAAACTCGGCCATTTTGGCCACACGCTTACATTCCTGTCTCTTTCTCTCCTATACTTTTGTGTAAAATGATCAAAATTTACAACGTAATTCTTTTACACGTTCGTCCCGTTTTTTATCACGTTTTTTGACAAATACTCAGTTTATATCACCGATTTTCATTTAGACTTGAATGATTTGAGTGGTACACTTTCTAATAGACAAATAATCAGTATGAATATAAGTTATACGCGAACAAACGTAAAAAAAAAAATAACAAAACATACGCGATGAACGTATAACCTCTTTCTTTCTGGAAGTCCGTAAAAATTAAAATATTACAAACGTTACATCAATTTTGGGACATTTTTTCGTTACATGAAATTATGACATTTTTCTAATGGGGCTCGGCCTAAGAATTACGTTGCAATTAATATAATGTATGTATACAATAATTTATAAAGAGCATAACCACAGTTAATTCACCGACAGCAATAGCACGCACCTAAGAAATGAACGCAAGAGATGAAGCGAAACGAAATAATTTCGATAAGTAAACGTTAACAGAAGATTCTTTGGAAAATGAGAAATGGTTCTTTGAATATCCAAAAACAGCCACTAGCACAACATTTATGTGCTATATCGATTAATTTCATCGTCGATATAGAACAGTTAACTGTTGAACGATAAAGTGATTCTGCTAAACGCCAGACATGTGTTCTTGTTCAACTGTACCTTCGATCGTAACAAATTGTAAAGTGCTAAATCGACCGCTTTCATTAGCACTTACCAAATATAAGCCACAGCCCATTAATAACGATTAACATGATAGAAATCCAAACTGAAGCGATTTTTTTATCGTTTTTCATTCTTCCTCTTAGAACCCGATTCAATGTTCGTTTATGCGCGCCTCTTTTTATTTCCCATCCTCTGTAAAATTATTCTACCTTTTTTTGTTTTCATCCACTTTCCTTAAATATGAAGAAAAAATGGAATAAATAAATATTCGACGATCGTTTCACGTTGAACTAGTTCAAAAAAAAAAAAAATAAAAAGGGCAATTCATATTTTTAATATATTTTTAACGTTACTTTTTGTTTCCTCTTATTTCGCTCGCATATTTTTCAAAGAGAGCGCAGTCGATTTTAGTTGTTTTTTAAAAAAAAAACAAGGTTAGTCAAGTATGATGTTTCATGCGCTGATGATTCCGTATATTAAGTTGAAAATAACTATAATATTTAAATTTACACAGTAAAAGTAAAGTAAGTTCGATACCCTTGATAGAGCGTCGGAGATTGTGAAGTTAAGGTTCACAATGTACTAAGCCTATCTGATGAGAATACTAGGGCCAGTCCCTTTCTACTTGGGATACGCCTTTACTTTCACAGATTTCTCTGGACCCAATTATTTCAGGCTGAGTAAACCTGGGAGCGACTTGGATTCGGATCGAGATAAGTCTCGATAGTGCGAAATTCAAAAAGCAAAGATATTCATTAGTTGTGGGTTGCACATACGACGGTCTCACATAACTATGTACTTAAAAGTACTCCCACCCACGTGTCTTTTCTGTTCCAGTCCTTCCTACCCTTCTGTGGAGCACCTGATGCAAAAATGTGTGGCGTTCGCCCGCTCTGTGTTTGCCAGCGTTACACTTTCAACCATCCTCTCAAATGACCTAACGCGTATACAAATTCTTCTTAACAGTCTACTAGATAGGATATGAAGTAGCCTCCTCATCCTGACCGATGTGCTGTAATAACTATTGTAGTTAAAAACGGTACATGGGCGATATCAGGAAAAACAAATCTCTGAATTTGTGTTATCGTATATATTTTTCACCTAGCATTCCTGCGAAAGTGTATCTTTATGTGTGTGAAAATTTTTGTGACTTTATTGGTTTTTTTTCAAAACTTTTTAAAACCTATTATGCTCTTTGTAAATGATTTCAGAATCTCCAAATTTGAATATTTTATTACATTATAATAAAAAAAAAAAAAAAAAAAAAAAAAAACGATATTACCTGACGTACTGTAATATGAGTAGTTTAACTTCTTTCAACAATAAAATTTTAAAAAAATAGGTATAAAAATATATTTATAGAAACAACGAATTCGATCCTTCCATGTAATCAAAAATAAAAGATGCTCCTAAGAACATATCTCCAAATAAACTTACCAAGTACGAATAGAAAAGCAAAAAAGAAAAAACAACGGATATTTAATAGAGCAAAAGTTTATGTACGTTACGTTTTAAATGACTAACAGCTATCAATTTCTAACTTTTTAAATATGGCTGACTAAAAAAAAAACCCATTCGATAAAGATTGAACGATTAGTAAACTCTTAAATATGCATCGCGAAATTCTATTTAGTCGCGTGCGACGGAAAAAAGCTAAATTTTCGAAGAAAAAAAATGCGGTGTGCAGGTGAACAAGTTGAAAGCAAAAATTATCAGTGTTCAATTGCACACCAAGCCAGTGTATCCACATTTCGTATTTTTCGAGCTGCTCCTTCTCTGGAAAACTTCCCAGCTCACAAAAGAGCTAATGCCAAATTCCGATTTACTCTCGAAAAAGGTTAAAAAGGCGTCTTGGGATGCTTTCTGTTCTTCCTTTTCTAGATCTATTCCTCTCTCGCAAATTTGGAGGTTGGTTAAGGCTTTCCGAAACCCTCAGTCCTTAAATCCCTTTACTTCCGGCATTTCGGAGAATAAGCTAGTTGCTTCCTTTGATTGTGTTGCTCCGCCTTATGTTCCTAACTTTGATGAATTTAACCTTTCTATCTCTGCCGCAAGCCATTCTGAGCATTTTCTAACTTTTCCGTTCACTTTTAATGAATTATTATCAGCGTTCCCGAAAAATCCTAACTCTTCTCCAGGGATAGATGGATTACCTTATATTGTTCTTAAGAATCTTCCTGAATATTATCTTAAAATACTCTTAAATCTATTTAACTCTATTCTCCATCTAGGTTCCGCTCCTCCGTCATGGAAATCCTTTATCATCGTTCCCATCCCCAAGAATAGTAATTCCTCGTCCTTCCGTTGCATTTCTCTTGCAAGTTGCCCGAGGAAACTTTTCGAATCTACGTTGAACCGGCGGCTGGTTTGGTGGCTGGAAAACAATGATGTCTTGCCTAACAACATGTATAGTTTTCGTTCTGGTCGAGGTTCTACTGATTGTGTTTCTTTCTTCTTGTCCCACATCTATAAATCGTTTATCCAGAAAAATTATACCCTAGCTACCTTTGTTAATATTTATAGTGACTTTGACAGCGTCCACCTTCCAACTCTTAAGAGCAGAATGTTATCTATCAATTTACCTGCTCAATTCACATCCTTAATCATGAGTCTTTTCCTAAGTAGAACTGTTACTCTAAGATTTCCTTCCTTTTCAGAGTCACGAAAGGTTTTTCGAGGCCTCCCGCAAGGTTCCTGTCTTAGTACTACGCTCTTCAATATTTATTCTCTTGGTGTCGCCTCTCTTAATCTACCTCCTTATTTTTTGCAGATGACATTCTTCTTTTTTCAACTGCTCCTAGCATTCTAAATGCTTGCAATAACATGCAAGAATCCCTGTACATTCTGCAGAGTTCTCTTTTTTCAAATCCATGTATCTATCTCTACTCCAAAATCTTCATGCATTGTTTTCACATTGTCAATCAACATAAATATCAACAATACACCTCTATACCTGTTCTCGTGGATCCGATTAAGGTAGAGATATAGTTATGTCAACTTCTAGAATATTCCACAATGCCAAAAAAGTAAAACTTTAACATAATCTTTGCGGTGGTTATCTTCAAAACGTTTTGTTGATAATTCAGATGGTATATTTTAGGTTGCAGTGTCCTTTAAATTTTATTAAAATTTGTTCAGCCTCTTTTAACTCATTTTCAGAAAAAGTTGAAACAGACGGCCGAAAAAATATTTGACAATGATTATTTACATTTTAATATCGAATAAAAAGCGCAAAAATGCTTCAAATTGTTTTTAAATCACAGAGAAACGCTAATTTTTTGATTACACGCATACATTTAACTTTTTACTTGTTTTTGTATATCTAAAATATTGATAGGATATTAAGTCGGTAATTCAAATTTTTGCCCGCGGAAAAAAGGAATATTGTTTATTATTTGATTGAACAGTATATTTAATCATTCATTATTTACTTTAATTAAAAAAATCTTATTAATGCTATCAACGTCGGAATCAACATCAGTTTTGTCAATACTATTTCATTTGTTGTTTTTTTTTGTTTGTACGTTTCAATAAATATACATTTTCGATATGGATTTTTTATAAGCTGAACATGTTAAATGTTGTTTACTTTAGCATTCATGTGAATTGTGATTAAACCCTTACCATAGTGTAGACACATTTTGTCAAAACCCCTAATCCTTGAAGTAAATTTTGTTTAGAATTATGTTACTTTTTATTTTGGGGCTTTTTTTTTCTTCCACTGTACCGGCTTTAAGAAGACATAAATAGCGCCAGTGATTTAAATATTACAGTAGTTTAACAGTAAGTATAAACCCTCCAATGGAAGACTCGGGTTTGAAATAAAAATTCTTGGCATAACATAAGTCTCATCTTCATCGAACGCTGAATACTGCGTGTGACAGGTGTAATACGTAAAAAGCAAATAGTAAATTTCTTAACGTGTGACACCGCGTAACAGCTGGTGAATCAGCGAGCACGGTATCAACCGCGAAAGCTCAGTGAACTCTTAGTTATTAATTTTCCTAGTCCGATTCGGAGTGATTGAAAACGGTAGATTAAAAAATAATTTCACTTTAGCGAGTATGTCCGAATAAAAGGGGTAAAAAAAAAAAGATATTTAGTTTGTGGCTAAAATTAAACGTTCCTAATTGTTTTAAGTTTTTTCCGACGTTTTTTCCCCGTTTTCTCCTTATTTTTTAACATGTGTATTCAGATTAATTAAGAATAATGACGCAGCAGAAAACACAATAATTAATTAATCTGCCAAAATCGCTGAAATAACCCTACCAGATCATTCCTCTAACCGTAGCGTTAAAAGTCTCTATCTTCAGTACTGCCGTTTATGCTGGCCGAATTGTCTTGCCTTACGTTGTTCCACTCTTTGCCTGAATCCTCGCAATTTTACTGAATGTTATAACGAAGGTATTCAGTCTTATATCGTTTTAGTCGGTCACCCCCCTAGGACGTTGACGTGAAAGTAACACTTAGCCGGACTCTTTCCACAGTCAACAGATAGGAGTGATGTATCATCTTAAGAAAAAATAAATAAAAAGACAAAACTAAACACCGGAAATAACTCTTTTGAAATAAATTAATAATTAACAAGAAACGCTTACAGTTTAATGGGATTTTTGTTGCCTGTAGTCCGGACGTGACTATACGATTCAATTTTTTTAGCGAGAAAATATTCTAAAAAACTAACAGGCCAAATGACTGACGTAGTCACACTAGCTTTGCATCTGAAAGGTGGAATTTACTTTGAAATGCTTTTTTTAAGATTCGAAATTATGACACGTCGAAATCGTTTCCCCTGACACGTGTTGAAAATATCGAAATAATTAGAAAAACAAAATAGTTTCGATGATACGAGGCCGATGCCGAAACCTATTAGTGTTAATTAATTACTTCTTCTGATACATGGTGATAACGATGGTCTGGTGAGTGAGCCGAGAATACTTTTATCCGGTAATTGGTAGTGGTTCGGAGTGGGCCGATATTTTCGTATAATACGTCATCGAGAGAAGCGAATAGCGGTAATTTCTCTTCCGAACGCATCATCGAGATAACCCGCATAAGCATACAGTCAAATGATTTGTATTAATTTTAATTTAAAAAAGTCCACCAAAGCAGCTATTAGCTACCGAGACTCAGCCAGCCCGGCTAACTCGACTACTTAAAAATGATTCGAATCATTTAATTTTTCATAGCGTACCCGAGGCTGATCGAAAAATATTCATAGATAAGCCGAATATATTCACATTATCGTTCACGAAACGGAACAAGAACTGTCAATTTTTTCTTCAATTTTTCGTAACTAGAGGGGAGAATCTTTCCGATATGATAGCGGCTGGATATTAATATGCTGGATGAATAAAATAAAAAAAGAAACACAAATTTTATTCTTCTCAAAATATCTCCGCCGATTTTTTTCGACGTGCTTACATACTCTAGATCCCTATATAGGTTCTAACCGGAAAAACTAGCTGAAAAGGAAGCACATCTGAATTGATCCTGTTTGGAACTGCAGTCTGAATATGGATCGTATTCAAAAATTTCAGGGTAAGCTCGTTAGCCGAGAACCTTTAACCAGAAATAATTAGGAGAGGAAAAAGTCGGTTCTATTTTAATGCGATCGAATGTCGCTAATAAGTAGGAACAGATAACGAAAATATAATGTGTGGGAAAGAAAGAACAGGATATAAAAAGTGCTACAGGAGTAGAATTGCCAATACTCAGCAGATGAAGATGAACACTTAATAATAAACACATGATAATCGTTTCAGACAACTGCGTCATTTTACTGTGATGTGGTTGGTTAGACAATGGTATTTTAAATTTCACGCATGCTGGGTTGGAAAAAGAAAACAGTGCGAAGAAGAAACCAACAAAAAGCGAAATCGGGAGGAAACTAATATATGGTTAAAAGGTATAATAAATAATGGAGACAACAACATAGCAGTAAAGTGAGAAAATCAAAAAGAATCACGAATTAGCAGGAAGACCAGATTGAACGGGAAAAAAACTAATAATTACTGGAAAATGAGGGGACCAGAATTTGAGATGAAAGCTTTCACACAGCAGAAGAAGGTTAAAGGATGAGGGGTTTTTAATAGAAGAAGAAGCGAGAGGAAACAGTAACCTGGGCCAAAGAATTAGCATTCATTGCTGGAGACGTCCGAGTTGCTAGAAACTCACAGTAAATCAATGCGAATCGAATGGAGGAGAAAGCATGCACGAGTAAAAACATGTACGAAGAATAATAAAGTCATAAAAACGATTATAAAGGGAAAAATATTTAGCCTGAAGGACGCTTTTGGAATCGAAAATAGTCAAATAATTTTTGAAGAAAGGTGATTAGAGGCAATGAACGTAATAGATCACAAGATAGCCATTAACTCGACTGTGAGTATAGAACGGAAGAAAGGAAAATGAAAAGATCCGGAAATATTAGAATCCGGAATGATAAAAGAAACTTCGACACGAACAGGTTCAAAGCATCAGTGAAAATGGTTACATGAGGAGAAAGTAGGAAATTTACGGTACTGTAGAATTCCTGCTTACTTAATTACAACTTACGGAATGAATTTCGAAAGTGAAGATAGAATAAAAACTTTAGAAGTATGACAAAGAGCAATTAAGTTGACACAAAATTAAAGGAAATTATGTATGACCAAAATAAACTGAGACGTAAAAAAATGATTTTCCTGCGAGTAAACTGCTGCTTTCTAAAGATTGAGAGAGCGGAATGAGAGCGGACGGGAAGACGATTAGCAAAGAAACGACAGCCTAAATAAGATCTACGAATAGACACAGAAGTGGTGTGTTAGGTTCAGTAAGAATTGTTGAAATTGTAGAGGACTTTAAGAACATAAAAACAGAGTAGAAGACAAGAATTTCTTACTAAATCTAATTTAGTGAGTCGGAACTTGGAGGCACAGCCATAGATAAGGAGACAATAATGGACTTTTTAAAAAAAAAAAAAAAAGAATGGAGGGATTACAACTTTATTCAATTGGTAACTGGAATTCCAGCAAGTTTAGCCCCTTCATGGAAGAAGAAGAAAGATATTTGATATGTTCTGTAAAGAATAGACGACTATCAAGGGGAGGATACCAAGATAACAAAAGTAATTCGAGAAAGAAATGAACTATTTCAGGAAATATTGACTGAAGCGGGGTTATTAAAAGGAAATGTAGGACAGTAGTGAAGAGGTAAAAGCGAATAGAAGGAAGAAAGTTCAGTCGCGAAACTACACACTTTCCTTCCTCTTCTTTGTTTAGTTTTAGAAAATGGATTAATCAATATGCGCATGTTATTGGAAAGGAAACAAGAGATGGGAAACCAATAAAAGATGAGGAAAGAGCAGTGTCATTTAGAAAGTAACTTCGTGATTGCCGCAGAAATAGTTTTGATTAAGAGAGAAAAAGTGGAGGAAGAAGGGTTAGAAGTTACCAGGGAGAGAAACAGGATCGATAGCAGAAAGACTTGGGAGAGCATAATATTCTGAAATATGGTTATCCGGTGAGGAGACGGGTTTGTTAAGAGTTTTAGTTATTTCGACCACGGGGTATTTTAAGTATAACATTACCTTCAATACAGAGATCAGTCAGCAACAGCGAGTTAGCATCGTCGGAATATTCATTCAAACTGAGTAATTCTTCGTATTCGCTGACTCTTTTGTAGTTTTCAAATTTACACCAAAATGATTACCCTCTCGGACCTTCTGGCGTTAATGTCTTCGTAATATTGCATGAAATGTTACAAAATCCGGTGTTATGAAAGGGTGTTACGCATTTTGAATTTCTAATCTTCCGCTTAACCGTGTTCATTCCTGGTACCGTATCCTCTCTTCCTCCAACTCTAATCTTAATTTCTATGTGTTTATCGAATGTTCTTCCTTTCGATCCTTATTTCATAATCTGCCATTAATACTCTTTACAATATCCCATCTATTCCTACATTTCCTAATCCTCTTATAGTTCTTATACCCCGGCTTCGTCGAATAACAGAATAAAAGTTACCGTAGAACTATTTTTCGCTGTAGTTGTCATTGTGTGTGTGTGTGTAAACTAGAAAAAAGCTGATTCAGAATTTGATGAAATGGGAGGTTCCCTCTATCACAAAAAAAAAAAAAAAAAATATATCTATATATATATATATATATATATATTTAAATAAACAATAGCGAAGGAGTTTTAAATATACAAAGTTATCTGAAAAATAAAATTATACCGTTAGGACGGATTGTTTTAACTTTCGAGTCTTTTAATCAGTTTTCAAACTTTTTAACCCGAGACAGCGCAGAAAATTATCTCATTAGTACACTTCGTGTTATAAATATGACATCTCTTTTAATTGAGCACTTCGAATTGCAAGTGGAAATCGAGATTCAGTCATTTCGATAAAGAACGGCCGATTTGCAGATGAAAGTGATAGATTTTTGCGTCAATTTCAGCTACAGCTGTAGCTTTACTAGATTAAGATAAATTCGCGGTGAATTATGGTACGGCAGGAGTACACAAGATGATGCAGGGTTTTAGGGTGGAATTGAAAATTCTACTAGGTAATTAGCTGGCCTAGAGTAGCAGCGAAATTATGCAAAACGGGATCCGGAAATTATGAATTCCTGATTAAACGGCAGTGTGAAACAATTCGATCTGGTTTCGAGTTGTAGTCGAGCCCTACTACTATCATCCGTTACAGCAAAATCAACTCTCTCGCATTTAATGCAATTTCCGCGAAAATTTCTTCCAATAATTTCGTACACATTGATCTTACCGAAGAACTTACACATCGCTATGAATCATGAATTCGTTCGCTTGTTCAAATTATTGTGCAGATTTTTTGGATTTTACAACGACATTCATATTTCATCATTTTTTAACGAACCTTCCGAATAGTTTGTGATTTGAAAGTACCACCGCTTTTTGCTGATGCTGCTAATCATCAGTTACTGTTTTGACCGTTATTATTGGCCCGTTCTTTTCAAATTATCCGCTGAAACGGTCCCGACTAATCTCGTTTATTAGATAACAAAGCGGTTTTTCTATGCTATATAGAATTCCCTTTTCGAGTCTAAAGTGATTTATATTTAAGCCGACGTAGTTTAGAAAAGTTTGCAAAAAATAATCTTCTACTCTTCGCTACAACGGCACCACGGTTACAAATACAGCCGCTGCTCTAACGGATCTTCAACCTGTTCTTTTTTCTGGTACCTGGTTTTGATTAAAAACGTTTTCGCTCCTTTAATTTTTAACAACACGCAGATGAATACCTAATAAGGTTGTGACGCCGATTAAACTCAGTTTTGTTTCCGCCAACATATACGATCAAATAAGAAAGTCTAGGAAGATTTTCAACCCACCGAGCAGCGACGGCAGTTTCTCTTTTAAAACGAAACAAACAACGGAGCCCTTTATTGCTCATCAATTAATACCGTTAGGGTTTTTTAAAATGCTCGCAAAAATTGACTAACAGACGTGCATAATTAATGGCGTCCTTTCCTACATGCAAAGGCTGCGAAGCGCCTGTAATCAGTTTTCGCAGCAAGTTCAAAGTCGCGGATTTTAACACAACGTGTGTCGCGTTTAATACATAACGAATAGAGTCGCGTGGGATGTACAATATGCACCGATTGAACTTTTTCTTCACGATGTATTATTTTTGTTTTTTTGTTTTTTAATTGAATTTTAGGATTAGTCAGGCCTGCAATAAAATAAATACTCCAACTACTTCTTCATACCTGCGTTTTACCGATGAAAAAAAAAAAAACGAACATGGATGCCCCTTACTTATATAAATAAACTGTGCACACTGATCATTTTCTTCATTACGTATTTAGCTCATGCGTGTGTAGTAATTTTAAGAAATGAGTAATTCGCTTTCTACCAACTTCCAAAAAGACAGAGGTTATACGTTCGCCTCCTGTTTTTTGTTGTCCTTTCTTTTATGTTTGTTCGCGCATAACAGTAGTCTGTTTAATTTCATCTCCGAATTATATTTCTCCTAAATTCGATCTAAGTGACTTCCCTTCTTCCATTTTCATTAATTCTTTATCATCTTCTTTTGTCATAGGCAGAGATTGTCCCGCACGCCTTTCTGGGAATACAATCGTTATAATAACAATTATTCGATCCTGGAAAATTTTATGCTTCAAAATGATCCACTTCTTCTCAATGACGGTTTTCCTACTTGTGTCAGCAATCTCACTTATCTGCCACATTTTTTTATCTCGGTCTCAGCTGTTCTGAGTGTACTCTGGATGGCACCTTTGGAAGTGACCACGTTCGTTTCATAATTTTCTTGAATCAATTTTCACGTTCTATTCGGCACGGTGTCGGAAAACTTTTTAACAATTTTTAACTTATATTCATGTACGTGAGTACTAATGAAAAACGGTAAATATAAACTGAGTATTGGTCAAAAAACGTGAACAAATTCTTGTCCCTTTGGATGATTTTTCATTAGTATAGCAGAGGCGATTGCCTTAAATTATACTGTGCGTCAATTTACCAAATTGCCATGAAAATATAGCTTCGAATAAAAAAAGCGATTAGATATTTTACCGCGGAAATGCAACTTAAAGTAAAGAAGTCAATTTTTTTTATTTAATTTTGTTTTTTAAGCATAAAATATGGACAATAATGTGACAAAGAGTTGATTTACAAAAAACAAAAAAAAAATTAAAGTATAACGCTAAACATTGTAAAATAAAATGTTTAAAAAAAAAAAAAAATACCGATACTAGGAGATTTATTATAAAAATTTAATAAAAATGCACTAAAAAGTAAAAAATAATTACTCCCGATTAGAAAATATATATCAGAGTGATACGTATGCGTACTTTAAGGTGATATTATCGTAATTCTTATTCAACATTAACACTTATTTAGGCATTAAATTAAAATTACAATATCTGAAAACAATTTAATGAATATTTAATGTAGTTTTTAATTATGAATTTGATGCCTAATCTAATTAAGGTATTAAGGTTGTATAAGAATTACGATAATATTACCTTTAAGGGTATATCACTCTGAAATATATTTTCTTATCGGGAATAATTATTTTTTACCTTTCAGTGCATTTTTATTAAATTTTTATAATAAATCTTCAAGTATCGGTTTTTTTTTTGGTTTTTAAGAAAAAAACATTTTATTATTACTAATTTTTATACAAATTAAACGCAATTTCTGTATGCTAAATAAATATAATTTTCATATTTAACAGAAATTTCTGTTATTCTTCTTATCATTCTTGCTCAGCATCTGAGATATTTTCTCCTACAGCACTATCATTAGAATCACTTTTATCGTCATAATTCTTCATCTCGATAATCTGCATCCGTTAACAGCTTTCTAATCTTTTCTACCTAAACAGTTTCATCGTAACAAAACTGAAAACCCATGAACAGACAGAAAATAATCCGTACCCGCCAACTAGAGCGTTCGGTCGAATAATTTAAAAAAAAAAATGTAGACCATGAGCAAAACGCATCCCGCGTCGCGTACAGAACAGACCGACGCTTAAATATCTCGACTTTCGGTGAACTCGCTGGAACTTTACCAAATAATGTAATCAGATTATTAAGGTTTACCAAAACGTAAGCAACACGCTTAGGTTAATTCCAGAAAAAAGAACGTGCGATGCGCACCATGCGATTCTTCCAGTGTTAAGTAAACTTCTTTCGTATAAAACTTACAATCTTCAATGACGGTACGAAGAGCTGATAAATCTTCGGATTATTAAAAATAAAGTTATAAAAATTGGCTCGACATATGTAATTATTAACTGCGCTTTACGTTTTATCAATTACATAAGCATAAAGGCCCCATATAAGAGAATGGTAAATTTGCCCTGGAGAACTATCGGGTTGATACTTGACTGATAAGTGGGCATCATTGAGGAGACAAAAGTTTCAGATCCTTCATCCATTACGAGTAATTTATGAATTTATATAGTGAAAATAATCCTTAAAGTGTCAACTATTGGGCTGTTACTGTAAAACTAGTATTCTTATTCATACCAGTTTGTTAGCAATAATTTTTTTTTTTTTTTTTTCAAACAATATATTACTAAATATTAAAAAATCAAAAATGATAAATAAAAGTATACCTATTCGCAGGGTACAGAAAAAGCATACGAAATCAACAAAAATTAAAGGAAACGATGGAAAGGGAAATATGTAAAAAGCACTAGGAGAAAATCGCTGTCGAAATACGGTAATAAGTCATACGTATCCGGAAAGAATGTGTGGAATATATGAGCATGATTTATAACCACCGTTACAGCTTAAGAAGCAAATCGCTACATTGAGCTTTTCTCCATATTCTTAAAATATTACATGTTTGAATTTTTTTTTTTTTTAAAAAGAGAAACAGAATTATAAAAACCAATTAAATATTAAGCTGCGAGCGATTTTAAGCAGTATTAAAAGTTTGCCCGTTAATTAAATCTGTATATCTTCTTGCGCAGTTTTCATTCATTTCGATTTGCAAAAAAATTAAAATCGTCAGATTTGTTGGTATTTTGTTTTTTTTTAATAGTATAATTAACAGAGGAAATTAATATGGTTTTTTAATCGTTTCGCGCAATGTATTCTTAATTATTTTTAATTCCTGTATTGTTTCGTACATCGGCAGTTTTTACTTGTACACGTATGCAAGTGCGAGACCGATAAACAATAAAAAAAAAAGTGAATTATAAGTCTGTTTACTATGTTTATTTATAAACACGAACGTATATAAAATAAATAGAATCTTCTTCGCTCGTAGAGATATAAATATTTATAAGCAAAGCCTTTAACAAGTTACGAGTATTTGAAAGAATGCCTATCATAAACGGTTTCTTCCAAGCATTTTGAATGCACTATTTTGCGCACGTACATAAAATCCTAAAAAAAGTACAAATATATATGTACTTATAAATTGGATACAAAATTTTATTGCTGTTCCAAATTATGTTCAACAGTTGACGAATAGTTCGGATTTCGTGAGAAATTGTACAACGTACGTGTTTTCCGTGCAAATAATTGATCTGAAATTAACTTTGCAGGTATGATGGCCCTTTGGAGATGGTAAAATAAGAACGATTTTAATTAAAAGATTAAATGGTTAATTAATTTCGTTGATTATTATTAATTATCGGTATCGCAAAGAGAGCATTCGTCGTAGATTTAAAAATTTATAAAAATAAGAAAAAAGAAAAACGGCATCGTCGGAGCTTAAAATTGATTAACTATATTATAAGGTTAGCCGACCGTCGATGGAACGAGTACTAAGCGGATTACATAACAGCTGGAGTTCTTTCTTCGTGAAGGATACTTTGCACTACACTAATCTCAACGAGAAAGTATTATTGATGAATTTTCATTTGTAATTTTTATTTATCGCTATATTTTGAAATGAAAAAATTACTTCCGAACTTCGGCGAATATTACTTTAGACTTTCAAAATTAAAACTATTTCTCTTCGGTTAATTTAAAAATATTCTACGCACCGTATTATAATAATAAGACCGCGACTGAAAAAAAGCTTCTGCATTGGATCCCTTACCGGGTTCTGTTTGCTTCGTTTGTTCTCCGTGGCAATTTAAAATTGTTAACGTTATTCTTTAATCGTTGACTTCAATTTGTAATCCATTCCCTACTTTTCATCTTTGTAAACTGTTGCACAGGTAAAATTTCTCCTTTATATGACACTTGGCAGATACTAAGACTGCGAAATATTTCGCATTCGCTATTGTTAAATGTAATTTCTTGAAAATAATTTCAAGCAAGCCACTCGCAATGACAACTCAAAAAATAGCTTAATCTGTTTTTGAAAAAATAGCGCTTCGTACCCCCGTTTACTTATTCATCTCAAAAAGTGCTACATGGATGCTCATTTTGATTTCATTTTTGGGCCGTAATTTAACTATCGGGCATTTTAATCTGCGCTCCTAAGCGTATGAAACGTAATACATTTGTACATTGCTTACGATGTTAATATTTTTATTTATTTTTTTCTGTTTTTTTACCGTCGCCCAGAAACAATTTAAAAAAAAAAAAAGAAAAAACAAACAGTTAGATATACTGACACGGTCAAAAATTGACAGAATGAATGAAGAAAGAACTAGAATAATGGACACAAAGAAGGAAGTAACAAGATATAAGAGGCACGCGATAGCGACTGAGAATGCCCTAGAGATGGAATAAAGAATGACGCGTTCTGTCTAGAGAGGTGAACATTTGAAATGGTTACGAATAGGATTACAAATAGCTCTGCAATTAGACTGAAGAGAACAGTTTTCGTATGGTGTTGAAAGAAAAACATGAGGAGGACAACAGACTTAAAGGGCAAACGAATAATAGACACGATAACAAACGACAAAGTGAAGGGAAATCGTAAAACCAATGGAGGAGAAGAAAACTCGGCCGGATGGATAGGATAGGCAGGGGCAAAAAAATTTGTTGGAAAAGGGAGTCAACATATGGAATCAGAATTTAGAATGGACATTTTTAGATAGAGGAAACAGGTTAAAAGCGAGAATTCTAGAAAAATGGAGGCACATGAAGATGCAGTGGTCTAAGGAACCTGCCATTTCGCGTTACCTTCTTTCCCTTACGGCTAGCGGACGATCCCATCGCTTAAACTTCAAACGCGATCACTTTAGTTTCTTCTACTTCTGATATATTACTACTCTTTGAAGACCGGCTTAATCGAGAAGAACTTGCGAGCTTTTAAAATTTTTCCTCACGATTAAACTGAAAAACCAGAACAGTATCTAGAATGAAACAGAAATTCAATGAAAATCAAGTATACGAAAAACACTGTTGAATCTCTTTCTCTCATTGCCCTCATAAAAGGGAATAAACGATAAACCTAATGCAAATCAATGATTAAACGTGTTTTGTTTTCGGTTTATGCAAAAATTAAAAGATCATCGCAAAACAGCAATAATAAGTGGAAATACGAATTAATCGAACAACTCTGTTTTCTTCCTTTTGACAAACTTCAACAAGCACTTAAATACCAAAAAACGTATACATCACATTCACGCGGATAATTCGTAGATATCATCGTACAGTATTTTAAGGGTATCGATGAAGAAAGAGCATTTTCTCAGATTCAGCTTGTCTGGTTCAAACGTCCAAAATAAGTTGACACAAAGGGTTTAGCACGCAGCTTCAACAGTTATCTCGAAGCAGATGAAATTCAAACGTTAAGGGTTCGAATTCCATCCTTGAACAGTTGAAATATGAACGGTGTTTTTGTCTTTTTTACGAACCATATCTAGAGTATTCCTCGTCGTAAATGTGGATTTTCCATCCGAGTACGGTGTTTCATTTTATTTCTTCGTCTATGGATTCGCTTGTGCGTACGGTGTTTTTGTTTTATTCGTTTTTGGTCATGAAATGTTATCAATTTTTTCTGTCGGTATTTATATAAATATAAATACGTTATTGTGTAAAGTGAAAATATGTTTCGTAATGTTTCGCTTGAATCGCACTTATTAAAATACTGAAATTTTTTCTCTTTTTTTCTTCTCGATCTCACTTGTAATAATAGTTCTCTCTAATATTTAGAATATGTCCGGCAGAGCGCGGTGTAGCTTCATCATATATGATAGTTTGAGCGCCGACGATCATGACGATCCCGTTCGAGAAATATGTACGGACATCGGATAGCCTCTTCCTGCTACATCTGTCACCTTGCCGAACCTTACTCGTTTCATATTAAGATTACGAATGGCTGAATGTGTCGAGTTCTTCTATGCAATTACGATAATTGGGACAGCCGGATTCGCTTAATAATTTTACGACGTCTACTGATGTCGCGATGTTTACGACTAGGAATAAAGTTAACCTAAAATGAGTATCCGTCATATAGTGAAACGATTATTAATTAAACGGCGCGCCGGTATTTATGACACAAACGAACCGACTAACATTCCGTTATCCGTTGTAATTTCGAAATTGTAATGGAAAATTAATTTGTTTCGTGAAGTGGCGGAATACGGCACGAAATTTTCATCGCGTAAAACCGATGCAATTAACGCTTTGTAAATTGATGATAGTATTTTTCCCGAGAAATTCCATTTTCTTTTTCCGGATTTCGCGCTGTAGACAATTGCAGTAGCAAAGGAAAAATTTTAAATCCTCTTATCATACCGATATATTCATTTGAAAGAGTGCGAGTCTTCTTAGTTTTCGGTAATGACGACACGTAAAATTTAAGTTGCATCCCAAAATTCCGCCAACCGTATTTGACTTTTAAAACATTTTTTGCGCACTACACACGTTGAAATGATTAAAGTTTTAAACGCTGCAATCGCCGAAGTTGAGTTTCAGCTTTTAGAAAATTTTACAAAATTACTTCAATTTCGTTACAAGACTAGAAATAACGGAATAAACTATTTAATTGTCGATCCCGCGAATGGCGTTTATCCGTAGCTAATTCAAATGGCAAAATTATGATACATATTAAGTATTTATTAGGAAATAGGCGATAAAATAAAATGCTGCAAGGGAAATTATTAAATTAATAAAAATTAAAAACACTAATTCAAGCAAAATACAAAAAGGAAAAATGTAGTCACAGTGAATACAAAAAAAAAAAAAAAAAAAAAAAAAAAGGGTGTCAGTCAAAAACTAACGGCGTTAGAAGTGAAACTTTTTATGGAATTCGATAAATTTTAAACGAGGAAGCAAAAAAAAACATACAATGAAGTAAAGAAAAATTGACCTAACCCTTGTGTAACCAACCGGGTACAGGTACCGGCAAAATTATTTTGTCATATAATTTTTTCCTAAAAAATTTTTTTTTATATCCTGCTGGATCCGCACGATTTAACTAATTTAACAACGAATAATGCATTTTTTTTGTTTCTTTCTGTTATCTAATTTTAAAAAATTTGAGTTTGAAAAAAAGTACACGGATCATCCAACCGGGAAAAACTATGAAATTCACGTAATATTTCATAAAATTACAATATTTTTATACAAAAAGGAGTAAATAAGTATTAATAAATAAGTTATAATAAATAATATTGATTTTTAATTATTTATTAAATACAGCCAATATAATAATAATAATAATAATAATAATAATAGTTAGATCTTACAATTTAATTATTACAAAAAAATAGTACAAAGTGCCAAGTAAAATTACGACTTTGTTTTTCTTTGGCACATGCGACGTACAACTTCGTCGAGGAAGCCGAAATTTGATGCTTTCATTTCTTGAGGGATATATGGCTTGTTTCGTTTCAAAGTGCTAACGAGAGTGAGGTTCCGAGAAAGAAGATGTTTGACCAGAGGTAAAGTTGTAAAAAGTCTGTCCGTACATGTATTCCGGTCAGATATCCTTTAAAATAACGGAAAGCTCTTTGACAATTCCTTTTTTCCTCGATTGACATCTCGCGAATATTATCTATCTTGCCTGTGTAAAGAATCCCTTTCAGCGAGAATTCAGTCTCTGCATTTATATTCCAAAATACTTTTAGGCCGCATTTAGCAGACTTTGTAGTCACACACTGGATAAACGACGTTCTTCGTCTAAATGTAAAAAGTTTCTCATCGGTGGTTATGTTTTCCGTTGGTTTTATAATTTACAAAAAAAGATACACAACATTTAAAAAAGTACATTGAGAAATATTCAATAAACACGCACGAAAATATCCGAGCGTTCTCACTTAGTATCGACTGTGCTGAGGTACACTGCAATATGTCCGGCTGCTCCGAGTGAACGATCGAAACTAAAAATGCCATCCGAATATATAAATTTACTTTAAAGGTGTCCTAAAATACTTCTTAGGTACAAAAAAATTTCGAGACTCCTCCTGCTGCTTCTCTTTTAAATTCAACGTATCTGGCTTTCTTCGAATTCAAAAATTTTACGGTCTTGCTCGGTACGGATTATACCTGACTTTAGGTAATAAAGGTCACATTGCGTATAATCTTACGTTGAATTTGTCTTAAAAACCTTCGTTAGCAATAAATAAATCTATATATATATATATATATCTTTATAATACTTGGGATTATTTTAAGTTACAGTCGTCGACTTTTAGCTATAAATTTGTACATGGGTACCCGGGTACCCCGGTTGGACAACAACGTTAGTTTATTTGGTTGGTCACACAATGATTAAAACTATAACAGAAATCATTTATAATATTAATGACAATATGCAGATAATCTCAAATTAATCATTACAGAAGTCTTGCATGCACTAGTTATATACGTCCTTCCTTGATGCGATATCTGACCGTATACGAATCTAAATAATTAATTCAGTAATATTTTTCTTTCTTGTCGAACATGAGTCAATGCTCTTTGTCAGCGAGCCCAAAAAAAAAAAATATATATATATATATATATATATATATATATATATGTATATGTAACAATGTATATATATAACAATATATGTAACAATATATGTAACAATAAATATGTATATGTAAGCGCTACTTCTGTAGTATTTGACTATCTGCACATTGTTATTGATTTAACAAATTACTTCTGTATATAAGTAAATTTTTCTTTACTTCAATGTACTTTTTATTTTGTTTCCTCGTTTAAAATTGATTGCATTCTATGAAAAATTGCACTTTTAACGCCGTTAGTTTTCGACCGACGCACAGTTTTTTGCGTCCTCATTGCCAATAACCAAAAGTAAATACCACAAATTTCATCTTTACATTCACTGTAATTTTTTTACATGAATCTTCTCTATTAGATTTTTTACTGTTGTCTTTACTCGGCGTCATTTTATTCCTTACTTAATCAACCTCGTTTTAAATAATGGTCCAATCCCTCTTTGTTCCACCTTTCGTTATTTGAGTGTTTTCCTGGATAACCGACTTTCATTCCATGACCATTTCTCATACTGATTGGGGTGGTGATCCTGTGATCCTGCTTATGTTTTACAAATCTTTTATTCACTCTATTCTTGATTATTGCTCCTACATTTACGGAAATTCTTCTAGATCCCTTCTGTCTAAGCTCGTTCGGGTCCGAAATACATACCTCCGCCTCTGCTTTGGAGTCCGAAAATCTACTCCTATCCCACAGCTCCGCACGCGGAATCTCACATTCCCCCGTTTTTTTGGGTTATCGTTTCCTCATCAAACGGTTGCCGATTTCTTCTTCCCCCCTTATTTCTTCTTATTCCTCCATCTTATGTAGCTGGCGTTTTTCTGTCAACAAAACTCCCATTCTATCTCTTATCGCTGCCGGTCTTGTTCAGTTTTCTCCGTATATCTACATTCATGATAAACTCCCACATTTCTCCTCCATTTTTTTCCCCTTTTCTTCATCCTTTTAACTGCTCTTATTTCCCGATTCCTCCTATACCTGTCATTCATAATGTTGTTAGATCAGAATTTTTACTGAATCTAAGCTCTTCTTTTCCTAACCATTTTTTGATTTTCCCCGATGGCTCTAAAAGATCCAATGATGTTGATGCAACTTTTTTCTGTCCTTCTCTAAAATATGTCCAGTCCTTTAAAGTTCCTTCCTTATTCTCAATCTTCTAAGCGGAATTCTCTGCTATTCCGTGGGCCTTTCTTTTTATCAGATCCTCTTCTGTCTCTCGCAATATCCTTATCCTGTCGGATACTCCAAGCGTGCTGCAGACTATCGCATCACCTCTCCCTCCTCACTCAACCGACTACGTTATTCTTCTTATTCGCTCCCTGATTCATCATTTTTTTCCTTTCCCACTTAATTCAAACGGACTTCTTTTGGATAACGGGTTATGCCAGAATTGAGGGTAATGAGTTAGTTGACTCATTCTCTCGGTTATCTTCATCTTCCGGTAGGTTTCTTCCTGTTTTCTCTTCTTCCAATATTACCATGGTTTGACTCTTATGTCTCTTCTTTCTCCAACCTGGATTCCTTTTTCTTATCTATTCAGCCTTCCCTTCCTCGTTTCCCCTGGTTTCTTGACTTTCTTTCCATGCGTCGCTCCAACATCTTTGCGATTTGCAGCCTGCGCTTTGGGCACAGTTTGATTCCTTCCTCGCTTTTCCGTTACTCTCTTGTGCCGTCTCCTTTTTGTCCATTGCACCCCTCCAATATCCAATTTGTATTTGATCCCGATCACATAATGTTCGGGTGTTCATCTTTTGTAACCGATCAAGCTGCATTTTACTCCTACCTTTTACAAACTGGTATTCCCACTCCATACAGTGCTTCGTTCATTCTCTCCCTTCCTTCTTATTCTGTTGTTCAGGCTCTTGGTTCTTTTTTGTCGGCTATCTCTGATCGTGTAAAGACTAAGTGTCTCTTGCGTCCTTTTTCTTTTGTTCTTAGACCGATGTCCTTGTAGATGACCCCCCCCCCCCCGGGCAAAAAAATGAAATAAAAATAATTGGCTTATGATGACTATAATAACGTATAAATATTCGGATCTTAATGAATTTAAGTATCTTGAAAAAGCAGCTTCCAAGCAAGTTCCATATCGCGTTGTTTTTATCTGGAATTTATATTAACCCCATAATAAAAGTTTTATTCAAATATAAGGAATCTATTATAAAACTAATACCATTTTCTTTACCTATGTCAGTAAAGATTTGATTTGATTTTTTCGTATACTTTTTTCTGCCTCTCTCACTCTAATTTTCAGTGAACGGTCATTAAAAAAGGACAAGTAGTTTAATCAATTTTTTTGTTAGCTGGACGTGTTTACTCTACTCTCTATTTCAAAATTCGTAGTGTCCCATAAAAAGTTTCACTTTAAAAATTATAGACCCGTGTCAGTAAGCATTGCAGTTACGGTAATTCTACATAAATCAATATCTTCGGGAGATTTTATATTTAGAAACATGAGAGGAAACTTCGAAAGAAGCGATAAAGTGACACTGTATACAGATTTTATAAGTACATCTGAAAAACTGTGGAAAATTACTAAATAAACTAGAAGAATAAAAATATGGTCTGAAAATTATCTACAAAATCGTTCGTTTAAACATTTATCACTGCCGTAAGCAGTGAACAAAGAAAAAAATGGATTATTTTTTCTATAGAAAAATAATTTGTCTCCTATATTTCGTTATACGTGCATAGACAGTTTAAGAAAATATTTGAAATTCGCATTTGAAGATTATGTGAATCAGGGGTGGCCAACCCAAATGATCTTGCGGGCCACTTTGGAAATGCATCATAACTCCGCGGGCCGCATATAAAATCATATATCCCCAGATTAGATTTAGACCCACTATAGACATTTTTTTATAGTGAAAAATTGAAATGTAGTGAGTTATTATTACTGTGTTTACTATTATTCTTACATGTAAACATAGATAATATAATAATAATGATACTAAACGCATATTGCTAAGAAATGTATAACACTAAAAATGAAATATAAGAAATCTATAAAAATCAAACATGTTTGTGATCGCAAAACTCAAAAAGTAATAGATGGATTGACTTGAAATTTTTACACAACATTGCATTTCTGTATAAGATGGTTTGCATATTTTTTTATCCTTAAGTTTCCCCGGGAACGGGAAATTCTAAGCGATTTTAAGAGGCGCGATCTATGATTTGTTTTCGGCATTATAGCGAGGAATTTCAGAAAAACGTACTGCGGTTGTATATGCAGGAAGCTCTATAATTGCATAAGTGTGTTTAAATCAAATATGCGGGGACAGTCGACAATCAGGGATGAGATGAGTGACGGAGAATATATATGGATAAGAGAGAGAGAAAAAGTGTACAACAACAGGTTCCTTGAATGAAACCAGTCATCATCGTCGAGCTGCCAGAAAAAATAAGCGTTTTTTATGACACTGTTCTTGATTTCGAAGGGTAGAGTGCTGGAGAATGTTGAACCGCATGACATTTGAAATTGTTGTGTGCACTGTGCATATTGCAGTCAAAACGTGTAATAATAATAATAAAGATTATTTAGTTTTATCTGATTTCCTTTGATTGCATTCCACAGCATAGCCATAGCACCGCAAAGAGTATGGTATTAAATTGAATGGTGTGTTTTTTCAGTGAATCTATGTTTACTACAATACTTTTATTTACTTTCCTAATCATTAATATTAATCTTAGGCACAGCGAAGCGTGGTCGGATTTAGCTAGTATATAAATATAAACAAAATAATAAAAAATTTTATCATTAAAAAATATTTATTTTACTAGTGCTACTTTGGCCATCTCGAGGGCCGCAAAAATGTTCAAGGCGGGCCGCGGGTTGGCCACCTCTGATGTAAATGGTACAGAACGTAAAGGTTTTAAAAAGGCCGATATTAAAATGCAACAGAATCTGGTAACGATAAGTATACTTGAGAACATGATAAAAGAGTCTAATAATAAATACAACCAAAATTACAGTGGCGATACTTTTAAAGCATCAGCGGAAACACCAATACCGAAAATAATAATGCATTCAAATGAATATATATGTACGTGGAAGAAAACGAAAAGTGTGGAAAATTAAAATGTGAACTTATGGAGACAGTGCAGCCAGCTACCCTGCTGTATTTGGCAATGGTGCTTCGTTCGAGCAGAACACCCCGCTGTCGCACATTGAAACTTCTAATAATTTCATTTGCGCGTCTACAGTTGGCGCGCTCAAAAAAAAAAATTATGAGTATTTCTGTAGGTTATGATTATTAAAAAGGTAAAACATTGCATCTGCAACACCTTCATTATATTATATATACATATATATTTTTTGGGGGGCTTGACAATAAGCCGTTCGATGTAAGAATAACGTTAACTAAGGAGGGATAGGTAATATTCAGATTGAAACAAGGAAAGTTTCAGATAAACATGACCGTAAATGTTTAACATAACCTCGCGCCGTTATTATATAGTTTAAGAAATTATGTAAGACGCGCTACTACAGTTACGACTAAGGTGTCGCGATTACAGGCATGAGGTACGGTTTAGTAAATTCTCAAACAAAAAATATTGAAGAAAATATAAAAGTATCTGAAATATTAAAAGTTACAGAGGTTTACATGTAACAATAAAAACATATAAATACCTACACTTAAAAATGTAATGAAAATAAGCATGTAAGAAAAATAAGTTAACAGTTGCAAATTATTTATATTATACCTTTGTGTATTTTATTTTTACATATTATACAAGTGCACAATGATACTTACAATACATACACATTAAAAATAGCGTCCCCGGACAAAGGGCGCCCAAATTGGAGGTTCTAATATATTTCGTGCTGAACGAAAGAGTTTCCATAAACATTTCGGTTCAGAGCTATGGTCAAGGGAAACTCGTACAGTCTCTAGTAGATTATTCCGAAAAAACTGTTACAAAACGATTTTCTTTTTTCTCTTATCGAAGCATGATGTTTACGGAAACGATTTTGTTCAGTCCGAAATTTCTTATTAAAAACCTCCGTTTGAACGGAAAGTTTCAAATAAACATGACCGTAAATGTTTAAAATAACCTCGCGTCGTTATTATATAGTTTAAGAAATTATGTAAGACGCGCTACTACAGTTACCACTAAGGTGTCGCGATTACAGGTATACGGTATGGTTAGAAAATTCTCAAACAAAAAATATCAAAGAAAATAAAATGCATCTGAAATATTAAAAGTTACAGAGGCTGACATGTAACAATAAGAACATAAAAATACCTACACCTAAAAATATAATGAAAATAACTATGTAGTAAAAATAAGTTAACAGTTGCAATTTATTTATATTATATAAGTGCACAATGATACTTAAAATTATATAATATATATATATATATATATATATATGTGTGTATATATATATATATATATGTATATATATATGTGTGTGTATATATATATATATATATATATATATATATATATATATGTGTGTGTGTGTATATATATATATAAGGTGATTTTTTAAGAGTAAAGTTTTTCAGGTTGGCAGCATTGGTTGGTATTGGTATCCAAACGTCATCTGTCAAAGTGAAAAGTTTTCAGTATACTCTGCCATTTCATCATGGAAAGACTTATAAATAAGCAACGATTGCAAATTGTTGAAATTTATTATCAAAATTCGTGCTCTGTGAAAAATGTGCATCGTTTGTATCGATCTGGTGAATCAACAATTCGTACTGTTATCACCAAATTTGGTGCGAAATTTAGTGATAACAGCACGAATTGTTGATTCACCAGATCGATACAAACGATGCACATTTTTCACAGAGCACTGGTTTTTGATAATAAATTTCAACAATTTGCAATCGTTGCTTATTTATAAGTCTTTCCATGATGAAATGGCAGAGTATACTGAAAACTTTTCACTTTGACAGATGACGTTTGGACGCCAATACCACCCAGTGCTGACAACCTGAAAAACTTAACTCTTAAAAAATCACCCTATATATGTGTATATATATATATATATATAAACTCGGCCATTTTGGCCTCGCAGGGGGCTGTGCCCCTTGACCCCTCTCGCTTTCATTTCTGCCTCTTTCTCTTCTATACCTTGTATAAAATGATCAAAATTTACAACGTCATTCTTACTGGCATCAACACAAAAAGAATAACATAATCACAAAAATCCTATCCTAACATTTAACTTTCATTATATAAAATTAATTCATTTTTTTGTTACATTTTCGTTGCATATTTCGTTACATAATATTGTGATATTTGTAAAATTACAATTACAAAAATTCTATAAAATATAACAAACGTAAATTGGGAAATTTTTTTGGGACATTTTTCACGTTACATAAAATTGGAACATTTTCCGTTACATAAAATTGGGACATTTTTTTGGGAAATTTTTTCGAATGAGGGGTAGCCTAAGAATTACGTTGTAATTAATATATATATATATACATTAAAAATAAAAATATCATCCCCGAGCAAAGGGCGCCCGAATTGGAGGTTTTAATATATTTCATGCTGAACAAAAGAGTTTCCATAAACATGGGGCTGTAAATGCTTCGGTTCAGAGCACTGTTACAAAACGATTTTCTTTTTTCTCTTATCAAAGCGTGATTTTTACTGAAACAATTTTGTTCAGTCCGAAATTTCTTATTTTTCCCCCCTTTTTTATTATAAATTCTCTTTTCAATGTGAATCATTTAATATTGTTCGTAAGCAATTTCTGTGCAACCTAACTGAATACAATAATGTTTATTTATACTTTTGACTATCGAATTTTCTTTATACCATAACTGGAGCCACTCCAGTGTGTTGCAATATTCGATTGGTTTTGTAATCTGGACCATTTTGACGTTAACTGTAATTCCGTTCCGGCGTATTCATGCGTGTTTAAATGAGTAACAGCTGCTTGTTAGGGAATTATAAATCAGCAAGTACGTCGTGATGCAACTAAAAACGAAGAAACGATGGGTTGTGCGAATTGTTTTCCTCGTTCTTGCATTATTCGCCATCTCTGGTGATCTCTTCTGCACAGCAAGATTTCCTGCTGAGTGATGATATCAGTCTTATGGAAAAGTAATAATCTTTGTCTTCTTCATTCTGTGCTCATGATAACGACTTCGGTACTCGTCACGGCGTTCCATTTTTTCCGATGTCAGGTTAGCACACAAGCGGAATCTGCAATCGTCAACGCTGCTACCGAAAACGCGTGTTATTTTTGCTGCTCTCGAACTTGGGCCATCGTTGCCGGAAAGAACTGCTAACCGAGATACCTTTGCCATGAGCAAGAAATGGATGCAGCCGATATGTCGATCGGGGAATTCGGTGGGTTTGGCTCCTTTGTTTGTTGACGTTTCATCTGTATAGGAATTCTTGGTTATCGGAAAAGTCTTCCGAGATCTGCTAATCGGATATTAGATCAGCGTTTGCTGTAGTAGCATTATCTTTGCTACAATTAAGCTAGTGATGGGCGACTATGAATGATTTTGATACAATCGAATGATGCAATAACTATTAAACAATTAATCGATTATAAAATTAGTAGCTGAATGATATTAATAATTGAACGATGACTATTAATCTCATTCGATTATGAGCATTCGTTGGTTTTATTAGTAGTAGGTTATTAGTAGTGCATCATTAGGCATTAGTAACAGCAAGGTAGATTATTGATAGGAAGGTGTGTAAGGTGGGGCAAGTGCTACCCGAAAATTTAAAAATTAAAGTTTAACAGTTTACACAATCTGTACTAATAGAATTTTTAGGATTTTTTAAATTTTATTTTAAAGTTTATTTTATTATTATTTGATCGCACCAATCTGTGAGTTTTTATTGTAATGTATTTTTTATAAAAAGGATTTGCTCATGTATCCTTGGTGTGCTCTTGCTTATTTTATGCGAGGCAAGAGCAAACCGGGTGTTTATTTCTGAAATATTACTGTATTTTACTTATCGGACTAGCGCGATATAATCTCATTTATTTTTTCCCCTTAATACATACTAATGAAATACAGTAAAATATAAATACTTAACTAATCAGCAACTTTTTAATTTCAGGTAATTCTGACCCGGGTGCATTTAAAAAAAAACTTATTTCAAAATAATTTGTAAATACTGTACTATCCATTGGTTTATTGTAACTTCTTATGCAGTTTTTGACTATTCAATGCCTATTGATACAAACCATTGATCCCATAAATTTTTCCCTTAAACATAATTAACAGCGGTGCTTTACAACCACTTCCGCTACAGAACATTAAAACTGTAGAATTTTCTTTGCCGGCAGCACTCTCGTTGTGCGAGTTGCAGGAAGTCCTGGTTTTCTTACAATTTTTGTTTTCGAAGGACCGGAACAAAAACTACTTTCGCTCAAATTCCATACCTGATTCGGCTTATTTTCTAAATTTAGTTCCTTAATTGGTCTTCTCCAGTAAGTCGAAATATTCATCTATAATAAATAAATCTAAACTTTTTTCCCTTGCAAATTCTATACATTGTGATACTTTATTAGATAAATTATACCTCGGTTTTAAATTTAAAAACCAGTCCTCTCCAGCGATTCCATTTTTAAATTGTGTTTTGATCTTATTATGGCTAACATATTTGGGAACTATATTTATAATTTCCATTCTGGTAAATCCCCATTTTTCCATGGTACAGAGTCCAGTGTGTTTAAATGGGCAATTACTGCTGACTTTAGGCCAATTTTGAAGTCAACTATTAGAATTATCGAAAAACTGTCTGCAAAAAAATAAAAGTAATGATGTTAAAATTGTTCCCCTAATTAAAAGGGCACAACATAGGTATCAATTCAAGCAAATACATCCACAGAAGACACGCTTAATGAGAAACTGATCGATTCATTTGCAAGAAGATTAGTGTGGCTTTGGGGTCAGCAAAATTTATAGCAGAAGCTACACATTTTTACATCCAAAATTTAAGAAATCTAGCTGTAGGGTAGAAGGTAATGCATAAAATGCCGAACATTAGACTACAGAGGAACTCACTGTTCTTATAAATGGAAATAAAGAAATTAGTAGCTTACAATTAAATAGCAGCAGTAATCAAAGAAGTATATCAAGAAAATATTGATGAAGATAATCTCCTTGGTCTCTTTTTGATAATAAAATATCTCAAGCAACTTTTATTTCAACTTCATCCACTTCATCTGCCTTAGTAATGGTAGAATAAAATAATACATTGAAACAAAGTTATTACCAAAATACGAAGATCCATTTAAGTACTGGCAAAATTACATGAAAATATTCCCCCGGAACTTTTTACACTTTCAAAGAAATATTTAATGATTCCGGCAAATACTGTGCCATCTGAAAAGTTATTTTCTAAGACAGGTTATACTTTATAAATGATAGATGAAATAGACCAAATCGAAATAAGCTCAATGAAATAATTAAATTTTTAACTTCTAATATGCCAGTCAATATAATAGTTACAAAGGACATTCATCTTCTTATATTAATTTTTAAAATCGCGCTTTTTAACATTCATTTTTGCAAAAACGATAAAAGTGAAGTGTTATATTTGCAAGTTGTAAAATTAAAAAAGTATACTTCAATGTAAAAATTATTTTTAAAATTAACTGTCAACTTCAGAGTTATCTTTTTTTTTTTTTTATAAAAAATCGTCAGTTTACTTTTTTAGATTTTAAATTTATTTAAATTCGGTACATATTTTATTGTAATAAATTCATTGTGTCATACTTTAATGAATTGAATTCCATTAGCGGTGATGGAGTGATTAGTAATATTGCAGTATGAACTGCCGGATAATCGTTATTGTTAATCAACTGCTTCACTACTGTACATTACTGGAGAATATTGATTCCTTATATAAATGCATTTTCTTTTTATTAAGTATCATTTAAATTACTTTTAAAAAACTGTTTGCTTTATAACTTATAGCGTAAATTTAAACGCCGTTTCAAACATTTTCATTACCAATTAGTAATTACTAATGCAGATAACTGAATATTTCAAGATATGCTCATAACCGAATGATTTCATTAGCATCATTCATAATCACCCGTCACTAGCTTAAGCCTACTCTCATTATCGTCATAGTGAAACGACCGTTTTGTTGCGATCTGCGGTATGCTTCAGGGGAAACATGTCGCCGAAAAATCGCCATCCAGATGCCTGCGTTCATTCCGAATTTGCCGTAATCTTCTGCTGACTCGTCTTATGCAGTTCTCTGCCGAGCATGCCCATTGGTCCGTGCTACTTAATTTTCTCTATCATATCTAAAAACAAAAAAGAAAATAAAAAAATCGGTCATTTCATTGTAAATTACGTCCTCAAGTACATTATGAACTATCACCGCGGTCTATTTCATCAACCATTGCACCGAAAGCAACGGAAGTGTTCAAGTCGCTGTAATGTGTTTTCCTTATTCAGATCCGTTTTTAATCACTTCGAACGAAATATGTTAATATCCCGATTTAAAATTTTCAGGAATTAGAATTTTTCTAAGAAAAAATTCGAAATTTGTTAGAACGCGTGACTAATTTCGAAATGCAGCCGAACATTTATTAATGCAATTGTCCCGGTTCTCGTAGTTTATTGCGTTCTAACACCAGCCGATTTTTGATATTGGCGACAGAATCTTTTTGGTTAATTTTGAACTCCGGGTTCGATTTGTAACGGCAAAAAAGACAAAACCTATACATATACGATTTGAATTTTCCATCAATATTCTCGTTGAAAGGAGTATGGCGCATTCGTAAATGTATTTCTTGTCTTGCATCTAAACTCGTTTTAAGACAATGATTATTAATTTCGTTCAATGTGAAATTAACTCGTAATGGATGTCGTTTATCTTCGTATGCGCAATATGTTCTTTTATACGGCCGATTACTGAGACCATAAATTTAATACCGAAGTGTTTTTTTACAGATTAATTTCAAAAAGGCTCTCAGACCAAAGATTTCAGATATAAAAAAAAGAAT
This sequence comes from Icerya purchasi, assembly GCA_039619475.1. NCBI lineage: Eukaryota > Metazoa > Arthropoda > Insecta > Hemiptera > Monophlebidae > Icerya > Icerya purchasi. The sequence continues at coordinate 288,838,529 of CM077116.1, forward strand.
AATTTATTAACGTTCGAATTATATCTTAATGTTAAAAACTATCGTCACCCTAAGGACTGATAACTGTGCAATTGCAATAGTTAAGAAAAAAACCTTAATTTTTGATATATAATTCATTCGAATGGATTATTTCTAGCTTTGAAATAAATGCTTCTATTGTTTTATTTCATACTGAAACTGAAACTGAAACTTAATGGATTAAAATAAGCGTATTACTTAAAAGTCAATTTAAAACTGAGTGTAATACAAAGATTTCACTTTTAAAAAGGAATAACTTATGAAATGTCAATGCTAGGTAATGCTCTCAGTTAGCGAACCTATAAAAAAAAAAAAAAAAAAAAAAAAAATGTCGTTTCGCGTCGTAATTGGAAATTAAAAATTCACCGCAAAGTATTCCCCACATGTTAGTCACCCATAATGAAGTAGAAATTTTTTCAATAATACATACGTTTTATTAGAAATTTAATCTAGTTTCGTTTCATTTTGCTATATTTCTTTCATTTTACAATATCTGAAAAAAACCCTGTACATTTCTAGCTGTAATGAAATCTGACGCATTCCGTCTTCTTCTGCCTTTTCACACTTTTTGGTCATTCCTTTTACCTTTAGGGAATTGGAAACATCCTTATGTTCCTTCCTTTCCCATTTTCATAAATCTGTCAAATTTTTCTCTTCGATTTCTATTAAACTTATTCAACGCCTTTCTTTGCCCCGATTCTACTCCTTTGTTACGGAATCCCTTCATCGTTATCGCAATCCCTAAACCTAGTTCTTTCACATTTCGTCCAACTTTGCTTGCTTCCTGCGTGTTAGGAAGCTTTCCGAAAGTTTAATCAACGGAGGACGTATTGTTTTGTGATTTGAACATAATAATCTGTTACCTAATAATATGTCTGATTTTTGGATACGGCCCTCCCAACTACATGCATTTTTAGCAGACGTTTACACATCATTTATTGACAAAAAATGCCTGATTTCTTCCTATCTTGATACTTTTACAGCCTTTGATAGCGTCCACCACTTCTCTCAATCCTTTCTTTTAATATACCGGTTCTCTACTCTTCTCTTGTTAATAATCTTTTCCGGTGCAATTGCTTCTTTGTCTCCGAATTCCTGTTCACTTTTTTTTTTTTTTTTTTTTTTTTTTTTTTTGCCGACAACATCCTCGTTTATTTCTCTCATTGCAATATCTCACTAACGCTCAACATTAAAAAACGCTTTTTCCAATATGTACGTTGTTATTTCCCCTGCTACATGTTCTACTGTCGTTTTACACGGCGGCCTTTTGATCTGACTTTAATTAACCTTATGTTACTAACTTCATCTTCCCCTTATTTGAATGTCTTCCTGGCTTTCATTCCATGACCACATCAGCTGTCTCTACTTGCCATAGTTCAAAAGGTTCAACCTCAGTAAGTCCCTTCCTCTTCCGCACACTAATCTTGCTTATACTTTGCAAATCTTTTGTTCGTTCTATCCATGATTACTGTTATTTTATTTATAGAAATTCTTCTAGGTTCCCTCGCTCCATCGTGTCCCAAACACATGTCGGAGCCTGAAAAGCTACTGCGATTTCTGCTCTACCTGCGGAATCCCACATTTTTCCTCTTTTTATTCCAAGATCTTGTCTGAGCCATCGTTTTCTGATTAAACAATTACCGATATCTTCGACTACTCCGGTTCATTCTTACTCCTCCATCTATCATAATTGGCGTTTTACCACCAATCAAGCTCCAATGCTATCTCTCATCTCTATCTGCCTGCTTTAGTTTTCACCATATATTTTCACTCACTATAAGCCGTCACATACTTCTCCTTCAACTTTTGTTCATCTGCGTTTTTACATTTATCCCATCGTCTTACCATGTTATTAAATCGGAATTCTTAAATACTTTAAGCTCTATTTCCCCAAACCGCTTTAAAATTTTTACTAACAGCTCTAAGTGAACCTATTATTATGGTTTAGATTCACCAATTTTTTAGCCTTTGCTAAGCTACTCTGAATTCTTTAAATCCCCTTTTTTCGGTTCAGTTTTTCTACGTTGAGTCTATTCCTATTTTAAGGGTCGTTTTCTTTATTTCTTCCTCTCCGATCTCCCAGAATGTCCCCTTATTATATCAGATTTCCAAAATTTCCCCTACAACCTTATCTCTTCTTTCGTTCCACTTCACTGGCTACGTACAATTCTTCTAATGCATTCTTTGCTTCCTAATCTTTTTCTTCGTCACTCGGTCTAAATTGATTTCTTATAGATACCTGGGCATCGCGAGATTGAAAACAATGACTTAGCAGATCGACTAGCTCGTTTAACTTCTTCTACCGGAAGATTTATTATTATTTTTGAGTCCACTAACACATCTCATTTTTCTCCCCGCAGCTTTTCATTCTGAATATTAAAGTAACCATTATTCCTCTTCATTTTCTAATCCTGACGTCTTCTATCTGTCTGTTCAATCGAATTATCAGTCTCATGCTTGAGTTCTCAAGTTTCCTCCTTTGCAGCGTTTACCTCCTACTACAATCTGTCGTCTGCGCTTCGAACACGGTTTGCTTCCCTCATCTTTTCTGTTTATATTTTCTCCCTCTTTTTATATGTGATACAGATCACTTTTTTTTTCTAAATGGTCTTCTATCGCCGCTGAACTTTCCCCTTTTTACCGGTCACTTATACTTTACCTTCTTATTCTTTTATTTCTCCTTTTGGTATACCCACTTTCATATCCTTTCTGTCTGCGAAGTACACTTTTTCCTATTCATTATTTCTTAGCGATTAAAACGAATTAAAATCATATAAACCAATTAAAAAAAAAGGGTATATCTATACACTTATTTTTATCATAATTTTTTGAGTAAATTTTATGTTTATTTTCGAAATTTAACCGCCCGAATCGAATTTATCAACCATACAACACAACTGATAACAAAGATGGAACAAAGTAATCATCAAAGCTCCTAAATCAAACTACGGCCATTTCTGAACTCCATCGAAGCGTATATACATTTTCAAAACCTTTGTTATAAAAATAAATCGTTATAATTATTAATTTGCCCGGAGCTTTTATTTTATTATGTAATTTTTCGTCCTTACCACGTTTTCGCTTATTTTGAAAATAAATAAATATAAAGATAGTTGAAAGAAACGGGTTCTTAATCGAGCTATTTACTACGATTTAGCGTACATTTTTAATTAATGCACTGCCCTGATCAATATACAATGTGATCGATGTATTCTGAAATTGATAGAGCTTATTCGAAACAATAATAATACGATCGAGTCACAAACGCAAGATAGTAGCGGTTGAAATTTAAAAACGTGAAAATTATTTTTTTGGTTTTCGATTATATTTTAACCATCCAGTTTTTACAACGTGTTCGCTTTTATAAATAATTTTTTTCGGATTTTGTAAGTTCTCGAAAAGTTCAGCCTTTATTTTGCTATTGCGTTAGCGGATTATTTTTCGATATTTCCATCGCCTTTTTCGATAAACAAAGCGTTAAATGATATTTCGGACGATACATATGAAAGAGAGAAAGAAAAACGAAAGACCGGGTCCTCTGATTTGTGACTGAATAAATGAGCTTACCGTGTAAGTGGTGAATTTCAAGTCGATATTTCGATTTAAAAAATAAGGTATTTCAGCCAGTTTCATTTAGATACTTGACAATATTTTAGATAATCGAGATGGTTCGAGGAAAGAAACCCTTTAAAATGAATAATGGAAATAATCATTTTCAAATACTCCATTGTTACCTTCACAAATTTTTAACTAAGATAAGAAACAAGAAAATTATACTAAGCCTAAAAAATGAGCACTTGAACAAAACGTTTTTTTTTTTTTTGTTTTACATATTTTAAAAGAAGTTTCAATTACAAGTTTTGCGATTTTAACAGTGTACACAGATTTTCACATCACTTACATGCACAAAAGGTTATAATTTTAATGGTAAAATTTTAAAATATTTTTCGAAATAAATTTTTTTACTCCTGAGGTATTAAGCAAAAAACCAATTAATCCGACGTTTCGTAGTGAAATTAAACCAATTAATCCGATATTCCGCAGTGAAACTAAATAATAAACTCACGTACGAACTTCGAACTTGATATAAATGATTAATTATGTAGTTTAACTTGATCTGTAATCAAGTTTCATGGTGGCATTATTTACACACAATCGTCGTTTTTTATGCGTTTGAAATTTATTTATAACGAGAAAATCAGTTGTGGCCCAAAGAAATTGAAAAGAATTAAACGAAACGACCAGTGAACCGAAAGACGTATCAGCAAAAGTAGGCCTGAAATTGAATATCAGGAAGACAACGTGCGTAAAAGGAAGACAACGTGCGTAAAAGGAAGAATCTAATTAAAATTAACAACTGCGAAATGAAAGTGCGCTTGAATTTGTATATTTTTCCTGGAAACTAAAATTATCGAAAGAAAATCAACATTGCGAAATGATAAGGAGATGCAGAAGATTATCCTGGGCATAGGTAAGTTGAAGTACATAGTCTGTAATTATATTAAAATACCATGGTGATAGACCCATGCATTTACCGGAGATGATACATGGAGCGAAGTCTGCTCGCCAAAAAGGAATGAACATCGCTGCAGGTAACCGCCATGGAAAGAAGCGTATTTTTACTATGCTGTCGAAGGAGGCCGGAAATAAAGAACAGAAAAATACGAAAAAGCAAAGAAAAAAAAACAAAATACGACAGAAGTCGAGCGGAGATATGCAATCGAAAATGAAAAGATGATGCCATAAATTGCTGCAGCAGTGACCATAATCCGAGAAGTATAGGAAGACCACAGAGCAAACGACATCACCGAACTGGAAGGAAAAATTAAATGAGAACAGCACTAAATCGGTCGCAGTAGCAAAACGTGTAGCCTATATTCAGAACTGGTCGTAAAGGGGCGAAGGGAAAAGTAGAAGAAGAAGGTACAGAAGAGCAATTGTGGCCTGAAATTGGGTCGGATTTGAAAAAATTTACAAAAACGAAGTTTATTCGAGGCTTAAAAGTTCATCGTTCAGCTGTATACAACTAATATGTACGAACTGCTCGGATTGGAAATACTTCGACAGGTAATAAAGGGCAAATATACCCTACACATGCGCCGGTTCCCGGTGTAAATGAATCTGAGCAAAATCCGAAATTTCGAAAAAATGTTAATACCTATTACGTCATTTCAGAATGTTAAATGTCAGACTGAAAAGCAGAGGCAGCTGCTTTATCGAACTTTTACGATGACGTAAGCAGCGTGTTTTTTCTCTAGTAAAAAGTACTTCGACCCGACCTACTTTCGCGTAACGTGCTGTATTTTTGCGAGTTTTCTTTTCATCATCAGATTTCGTTGATGACGATTTTTATTTTTCGATTAATTAGAATTTCTCTCACTCTTGCTTCCTCGTTTTCTCAGACCTGCCAGCGATAAAATAGAGCAGCCGCAGCTATATTCAACCGATTCTGTAGCTTTAACTCGGTCGCCTGTTTCTGAAATTCAGTGCCCCCCCCCCCAAAGAGAAAAAGAAAAACAACGAAAAAGAACGAACGACGGTACGCTAGAATTTGTTACGGCGATCTGGTCGTCATTGATTAATTATCTGCGTCAGCATTTAAAGATGTTTCCGGTAGCCTGGAGACGTGAACAGAGAATGGTGTAGCTCGATCATCCGGAATAAATACAATGCCCCAGCTCTGCATTAGAATAATTCGTTTAACCGCGTGTTAAATGCAAATGGGATAAATCATTTGCATATCTAACCGTCTTAGGCTGCGCCTAACTACCAATCTCGAAATTCGGTTGCTAACATTTATCACATTCTTCGCTGCCCCAATTCCGATGCATTTAAAACACGCAAGAAGGCACGTGTCTTATCCTAGTTCAGCGCTTATTATTTTTTCCTCAGATTTCACGCGCGCTTTATATATAGAACAGGTGAATTAAATAATCCTGATATTTCGTCATACAGCCATCTGCTGAAATTAATCGATATTATCACTGAACAAATTGTTTTGGCGCCAATACGGACTATCATATTAATAAAGTTTCACTTTCTACATAAATTAAAAATGTAAGAAATGGCCGTGAAGACTTGAAATAAACGTAGAATAATAACTGTTTTTTGGGGTTTTTTTTTGTTTTTTTTTTTTGAAGAGGCGACACGTCAACAGTGAAACTTACCCAACGCAAAGAATTGTACATTATATAAGGAAAAGATTAGAAATTGAAAAGATAAAGAAGACTATCGAAGGAACTATATTAAGAGAGGGCAATGCAAGAATGGCGTGGGTACTACAAGGAGTGGGAAGGCCAAGGGCAGGAGATTAGAATGCAGGGTAGCGCGTTCAGAAGAAATATAGGGGCATTCGAACAAGATGTGATTCGCATCGCAGGTATAATTGAGCTCTGGAGGGTCATATGGACACAAAGGTGATTGAACAAGAGAAAAACGGAAAAGAGAAGCCGGAAACAGACTATGATTGAACCACAGGCGAGCTGTAGAGGAAATAATCGAACGGCTAAGGTAGAAGAAAAGATTAATCCAGGGGGAAGAGAGGAAGGAAAGAGGATAGAATTCGGTCCAGAAATCAGCAATGAGAGAGGCAGTAGAGTGTTTCAGCAGGAAATCTACTAATGAATAGACCATTGATCGCCGCCGAACGTGCCAACGAGTCAACTAACTCGTTGTCAAGGATGCCGCAATGACCGGGAATCCATAGTAGATCGATTGCGATAGAACGTGATACAAATAAATTAGAAATTAAGAAATTAAGGAGTGAATTTGAAGAATAATGGAATCAGTGGCATAAGTAGGAAAGGGAAAGGAGATAGCCAATAAAACAATTTTCGAGTCCGAGCTTAGGAGGAATCTAGACATGTTGTTTTTCGAGGATATAAAAAGAACTCTTAAATGTATAATGGGGAAATTTCTTTCTCTAAAATAAAAAGCCGCAAAGCCCTCGGTGTAGCTATGTGTCTCATTAATTTAATTTAATTTAATTTAATTTAAAAAAAAACAACAAAAAAAAAGGCCGATAATTTTAACGTTTAAAGTTTTTTTTAGAACCAAACTTTATTAGTAAGTTGAAGAATGAAATTTTGATTGTACAGTACTTAATGCTAGCCAAATGACATCGCCGGGCCCCAAAATAAAAAAAGAAAATTAATGTCGTTTAAAGAATTCGATAATACTAAATTCGAATTTTAATCTGCGTTTAATCATTATTTTATTAATAATATTTGTGTAATGTTCATTTATTATTATTAAATTTCTCATCAACTTTTCTTAATTTTAAATATCAACTTTTTCATGGATTATTTTAATTACGTAATCACAGTAAATTTAAAACTTTTCGTACTAACTGGATAAAAATATTGATTTACTTTATTAATTTATTTATTCAATTTTTTTTTTTTTTTTTTTTTTTTGGGCGTCGAAAATTCAACCCATCGACAATTTATTCAATTAATCCTAACTATTTAGTTCTTTAACTTAGTTTTTTCTGTTGTTGGGTCAATGCCACAAACAAAAAAAAAAAAAAAATCGAATTTGTGGTTTTTTAAATTTTACTTACAGAAGTTTTATTCTAACCGCTATCTCACTTGTGCCTAAGCCGAAATAGAATACCAAATAGTTTGTGTTGGACCAGCGTAATTCGGAAAATAAGGTTATAATTTATTTTATACGTCTCTTTCAGTTTGATCTGGAATTTTTAAGTGCTAAAATATATATATATATATGTATATACACCCTGTCAAGAAAGTATCGGGAATTGTTAAATAAAACGAACAATTTTTAATTTTCATCCAAATTTATTTTGACACCTTCAAAATAACATCCATTCGAAGCGATGCACATATGCCAACGCTTTTTCCACTCGGCAAAGCACTTCTGATAGGCGGTTTCCGGGATGGCCTTTAGCTCTCGCGTCGCATTCGTCTTGATGTCATCAATCGATTCGAAGCGCATTCCCCGTAGCGGAAATTTGAGTTTTGAGAATAGGAAGAAGTCGCAGGGTGCTAAATCTGGTGAATACGGCGGTTGTTCGATGATATTTACCGAGTGTTTGGCCAAAAACTCATTCACAATTATGGCTTTGTGAGACGACGCATTATCGTGATGGAGAATCCAAGAATTGTCGACCCACAAATCGTTACGTTTACGACGGATAGCCTCTCTCAAACGTCTCAAAACACTTAAGTAAAACTCTTTGGTGACTGTCTGTCCGGCTGGCACATATTCATAGTGTACCACGCCTCGAATATCGAAGAAAACAATCAACATGATCTTCACTTTCGATCGGCTTTGGCGAGGTTTTTTCGGCTTTGGCGCGCCAATTGGCCGCCATTCGGACGATTGCTGGTTCGTAAGCGTGTCGTACTCGTACACCCATGTCTCGTCACCAGTAATTATCTTTTCCAAGAAGGTAGGATCCAAATTGGCTCGATCCAGCATGTCTGCAGCTACCTGTTCTCGGTACTTTTTTTGAAAGAAATTCAGGTCTTTCGGAACAAGCCGAGCCGCAACGCGTTGCATACCCAATTTTTCGTGCACAATCGTACGTACGCTCTCGTGTGACATGCCCAATCCATGAGCCATCTCTCTCAAGCTCACATGACAATTTTCAGCAACGATTTCCTTGATTTTATCGACGTTATCATCGGTCACACTCGTTGAAGGCCGTCCAGAGCGAGGCATGTCTTCGACCTTCTCCCGACCATCCTTGAACGCTCTGTACCACTCGTAAACCCGCGTTTTTGATAAAGCAGATTCACCAAAAGCCTTCTGTAACATTTTCAGTGTATCGGCACAAGAAATTTCGTTCGAAACACAGAATTTAACACAAGTACGTTGTTCAATATTTTCACTCATTGTAAAACTTCGACAAAACCTTCAAGGTCGACTGATTTTAACAGCTGCTGTAAACACACTGGTTGACAGATCGCGCTAAAAATAGGCATCATAATACAAAACAGTTGTACCAACCTGGAAAAAAAAAATTATCTGCCTAGCTATTACCCGGGAGATTTAAATTGACAATTCCCGATACTTTCTTGACAGGGTGTATATATATATATATATATATAAAAAATTGTATGTAAATATAGTTTACTTATAAACGATGAGTTGGGAAAGTATGCTAGAAACAGCTATCAAAATAAATACGAAAAAAAGATATACTTAATTCTGTTGGTTTATGTCAGCAGAAAACGAAATTGAAACGATCGAATTTATAACTGCTTCGTGTATCCGCAACATATGTGATAAGTAATATGTTGCCAGGATTGGCTGGATCCAACTGAATGGCGCGAATTTCGATATTTGGAAACGGCATATTACGAATACAGAGAAGAGTGTAATTGCGCTTCCTGTTCCCAGAGTTTATGAAAACTAATTTTGCGAAGGAATAATTTAAAAAGATTCACCTTTTTAGTTATTGCGTAAAAAAGCAAACTACGCGACCGCTGTAGTTATTTGTATGTTTTTTTTTTTTTATTTTCATTTTTGCTATTTTGCTCTATATTTCACCATTTACGAATTTGTATCCATTTTTACGTATAATTTTCATAGGAAAACCAAATGTAGGTTATGAGGCGTGGACTTTAGGCTGATATTTTCAGATTCGTATTTTTCTATAAAGGTTTATAAAGCGTCCGGACACGGGGTTAATTTTTATTTTGTAATTTGCCTGCACCGCGATAAAATGGTTTTCGAATATGGAAAACGGTATGTAGTATTTTGTCGAGAAGTAATCAGGAAAATATTACGAATTTCGGTGAATAAATTAAAGAGACCGGTAACGTTCGTCGCATTTAATTTTATTTTTTCGACACTTATTAGTTTTCGAAATTTACGTCAGACAAATTCTTGATGTCCAGCTGAAGTGTATATTTTTACAGTGTCAGCTTGTTGGATACAACCAGATTATCGTTATCTGTGTAGTCGAGACAACATTAATAAAGGCCATTTTAATAAATAAATAACGAAATAAGAGGTGCGTTTATATAAATACGGCAAGAATCGCGCCCGAGCCAAATGGGTTTTAACCGGCGATCACTGTATTCTCGTAAAATAGCGCGATTTCATTATATAAGAAAAAACAAAATAAAATTCGTTTTCAATTTCTAACACAGTTAGGAACGTCTGTTTGCGTTTGTAGAATTTTACAATTGTTTATTTTAAAAATTCCGTCGTTATCTTTTAAAACCAATTTCCGACTTTCTTTTTCAAAAAGTTCAAATACAAATGAAAATGGTATTTATTTGTATTTGAAGTTTTTTTAGAAAAAAAATAATAGTAATACCGACGCTTTATGCTTTAAAAATTGAATAAAATTGCGTTAAAAATTAAAAAAATTATTACTCACTAAAGGATAATTTACAGTAAAATTTAACTTTTTGAAGTCGACATCAAATTTAAATTAAAACAATATTTAGAAACAATTTAATGTCATCCATAAGATAAAAATTTAAAATATTAGAAACATCGGGAATATTTCATGCGGTTTTTAATTATTGCTGCAGTTTGAATTTCGCGTCGACTGCAATACGTATAATATTGTTCAGGAATGGTAACAATATTCCCTTGAAGTATATTTTTCAATGTAAATTATCATCTTTTATCGAGAAATTACGTGTATTTTTTTTTTTTGATTTCCAGTACATTTTTATTCAATTTTTAAAGCAAATTCTAAAGTGTCAGTATTTCCAATTTTTTAAATATTTCACTATGAATATTTCTAACCAGTAATACGGATAATAGACCAAACTGAAAGGTCGATATTTTTGGTATTCTGTAATGAGCTGGGTATCGATTGTAAGAATATGATGTTCAAATTCTGTCGGTGATAGCTGTTTTCAGTGAATGTCTGTCTAAGAGAATATATTCATTGGTGTATAGCACACCGCTAAAATATCTAGTAAATAACTAATTATTCGAATCATTGTGGTCAAAAGAGTTATATGCAGGAATGTAAAAACGTAGTATTTTTTTCAACTATGAGCTTCTCAATTTGCGCTGTGGCGGTTTCGATTTACTTTATTCGATTTAGCCGTCGTGGCAATTATCGTTGAAAATAATTCTTTTTTTTTTTCTACTACAAATTACGCTTCTACACTTAATATTGATGATATTTTAAGTCAATCTCGCGTTTATTATATAATACTGAAAATTTATCTAAATTGTTCACATTTTTTCTAGGTTTTTGGTGACTACTGACTACTCGGTAGCGCCGCAGTAGCCTCCTAGTGGCTGCGGTGCTTGGTTATCAAACCGGAGGTGTCATAGGTTATCAAGACCTGTCTCGTTCCGGATTCACGGGGCTCCCATGAAATTAATCTGAAAAAGAAAAGGCAGATCCAAAGTAGAAAGGAACTGGCCTTCCTGCTCGCACTCAAGCTGTTGGGCTTATACATTGCGATTCTTAATTTCACAATCCATGATATCTTACCAAATGTATGAGATTTACTTTACTTTGCTTTACTTTAGTGAGCACCTACATTCACTGATAATTCATACAAATATATCCATACGGTAGCATCACTGGATGAGGTATACTTTTGAATGAACAAAGAATCATTAACATCGGTTCATATGGGTAATGCGCGGACAAACATTAAGTAAAGTAAAGTAAGTCCGATATGGTTGATAGGGCGTCGGGGATTGTGAAGTTACGGTTCATAATGTACTGAGCCTAATATGCTCCTGATGAGAGAATACTGAAACCAGTTCCTTTCTACTTGGCATCCGCCTTTACTTTCCCAGATTTTTCCGTACCCAATTATTTGAGGTTGGGAAAACTTGAGAACGACTTGGATTCGGAACGAGGCAAGTCTCGATAACTCATGACACTTCTGTTTTGATAGTCAAGCACCTTAACCACTAGGCTAGCGAGCTGCCTGTGGGCAACGGTATCGTTGTTACATTATCTTCCGTCATCAGTTATTTAAGTTTATACTATTTTAAACATATAATATTAAATGTAGATATGATGAACGCATAAAATCGTTTAAAAACAATGAAATAGAAAAATCCACTTATTCCGAGCATTTAATAAAAAATAAACATAAACCAAATTCTATAGAAAAAACAGTCACAGTCTTAGCTAAATATAACAAAGGTAATGTGCTATGAACATAGTTGAAAATTATTATATAAATAAACATAAAAATAATATATTAAATGACCAAATCCCAAATAACAATAATCCCCACTTTTTAATATAAAATTTTAAAATATGTTATATATTTATATTTATATTATTATTTAAATTGATCATTAAATGCCTTAAATATTATATATTATAGTCTATGTACTTCACGTCTGTTTTAATAATTAATTTGACATATATACTCCGCCATTTTGGCCTCGCAAGGAGCTGTGCCTCTTGACTCCTCTTGCTTACATTTTTGTCTCATTCTCTTCTATACTTTTTATAAAATAACCAAATGTACAACGTAATTCTAAGTCGGTCCATATATAGATATAATCACATAATCACAAAAATCCTATAAAATATAACAAAAGTTACATAAAATTGGGATATTTTTTCTAATGGGGGTGGTCTAAGAATTACGTTGTGATTAATATATATATATATATATATGTATAAAAGAAATTATAGCGAACAAAGATTTATCGGATTATTGGTTTTTATAACGTCTGATTGAAATGGTATTTTTTTTTTTTTTGATGGGGTTAGATGAATTTATCGTAAAAGTAGCACAATCCGAAAACAGATTTCATCAAATATATTACATTTAATATAGAATAAAAATAAAAATACTTCAATATTGCACAGCTTAATGGATTTGTGTGCGATATTGATTATTTTATATAGCGCGTAATTTATTTTTCACTCTGAAAAAATTTCGATTTGAACCAGGTATTTTTAAAAAGCTTGCGTAATTTTGAGATTACGCTTTCTCCGTAAATTCAAATAAACAGTTGTTCCGAAAAACGTCACTGCAACTTTTTCGTTATTTTCCAGCTTATTACTTTCTAAACGCTTAATCATCTGGAAATTTTATTAATACACTCTCCTTCGGAAATTAGATTTTTGAAGCGAAATTCTCCTTTCTCTCACAAGCGCACGCTAAATTTGTTTTCAGTTCCAGTGATAAATCTCGATGTTTTAAAGAGGCCCGTGAAAGCATTTTACAATTTTTTTTGGGCGTAGTAAAGTGTGTAAAACATGAAAAAAAATTTCGCCTTTAGCACGGAAGATGTAAAAAACATCGGGAGATGGTGAAAAACGAACACTTTCGATGTATCAGTTTCGAAAACCAACTAAAATTCTAGCACCGATAAGAAACCGTCAAACAATTACTTTTCTATGTTAGCGAGAGTTACGTTTCTATTTGAAAGAAAAAAGTTCAAAGGAACAGCGAAACATTTGAAAAAAGAAAAAAAAAAAACATGAAAATTTCTTTTAAAAAATTCGCTCCGCGTTTTGTTGGATTCCTTTCAAAAATATAATTCGGAATAACGACGGAGGAAAGAAACATGTTTCCGTGGAAGCGTACAACTAATCTAAGGAGAATTGTTTTCCTTTTGTTTTTCGTCGGTAACTTTTTTTTCATCTTAATCGATGTATTTCTTTTTTTAACTTCGTTACTTCACCTTATATTTATTCGAGCGGAGAAAGAGAACAACAGGATGTCCGTTTGTTGAGAATTCTGCGTGATATACTTTACTGCCTGATGTATCGAAATATTAAATGTGTCTAGTTGTAGTGCGGAACAGGAATTATCTGAATTGAGAATGTAATTTTCAAAGGCAGAAGTTAAATAAACGGAATGTTAAATAATCGCGATCAATTACCGAATGGATATGCGCAAGCAAGCAGAAACTAATGATTTTACTTGTTACAGAAAATCCTAGAAAATAATAATCGGTATAAATTACGGCGTAACAGAGAATATGCATTACAAAAGCCAGAGATAAAACGTGAATAATCATTAAACGATAAAGTAACTGATGTGTGAAATTAATCTGCCCCCTTTTTTTTTTTTTGTAATATTACAACAATTGCCATGTCGGCACAGCTGGAATTAGTCACGAAGCTCGGTGGTTATTGGAGAAATACGACTGAAGAGAATGATTATACACAGTTATATTCAAAGCAAACGAACACAAAGGTTAAATGAATCATTCACGTACACTTTTTATTAATCGCTATTATTTTATAAAAAGTGTATATAATTCGTTCATTTGATAAGAAATTTCAATAAGGTGTTCTTCAAATTTTAACAGAACGCAAAGGTGTTATTCAAAAATATGTAATTTGTTTTGTTATTTCGAGTATAATATTTAGAAAGAAAAAGATATTCTTGAGATATTTGTTGAATGTATAATTTAAAATACTTCATAAATGATGTACGCGTAGCTATTGATTTTTTTCTTAGTTTTACCTAGCTTCAATTTGATTTTTTTTTTTTTTTTTATTTAAATAAATAAGTTGTGGGTCTCACATGGTTAATTTTGCCCGTTGCGTGAGTGCCCAACACTCTTATTATCGTTTATTCTAGTAAATAAAATTACAATTGATCATTCTTACTACTTAGATCGAACGTATTAAACCAAAAAAATAAAAAAATAAAAATAAATAAAATATATCAATCAACGCAATTATATACATAAATAGCACAACAATACACCCGTACATAAGGGACCGCTTACATATTACATTAATATACAGGAAAGAAAAAGAAGGGAAACTGGTAAATAGATGGTCTAAAAGAGCCCTAAAAATGCAGAAATAAAAAATAAATGGAAAGGAGGATGCAGCAAAATTCCTTAATCTTTGCACCATTCTTTCAACCACTTCCTTACTTCCCTCTTCCATACACCAATTTGTTTTTCGTTTATTATGTGACTGGGCATAGTACTCATTAATTTAATTAAAACCGAATGTTTGAGACCAGCAATTGCCCGAGCTTTCAAACGATTAATTTCAACTTCACTGATATCATTTTATAGGAAAAAAGAGGATTCTTACCTTTGCGCGAAAACATATGTCTAGACGTCGCTCACACAACCACCGACTAATGAAATTAATCGTTTTTGAAACTTCGGGAAATTACTGGACCCGACTTAATCGAATTGATCATGCATGGAACACATGCTTGGTGGGCAAGTTCGAGATGAAAGTGCCGTTTTCGAAGAATGGTTACTATTTCTAGTACAATTTTCAACTCAGTTGAATGTGTACCGAGACATCGTTATCGAAATTCATAGCGGGCAAACTAGCTTCTTCCCTCAGTATTCCTACGTTAATTAGCGTTTCACTTAATAAAGATTAAAAATTACGTAATTTTTAATAATTTTTACGACACAGTGGCGTGCTGACGTGTTAAATATAAAAACATACAACCCACTTCTGACGTAATTCAAAAGCCGTTGAATGATATTTATAAAAAAATGGCGTTGGAACGAAACTTTCGGCCAGCATAGCATTTAAATAATATAGAAGTAAAGTAATTTCCACTTGCCTTATATCAGAATCAAAAATGTATATATTTAAAAGAGAAAAACGGCTTTTTGCGTAATGCTGAATGCGAAATAAATATCTAGAAGAGATTAGAAAATGTGATTGTAAATGATATCGTAACGGGAAAAAAAGAGTAAAAAGTGAAAAGAAGACGTGGAGGGGTAATATCGGAATGTAGCGAAAGTACGCTAGTTTATAAGCAAAGCTTACTGAATAAAATTGCGAGGAATTTAAGATGTTTATATGAATGTTCGATAGAGAAATTGGAAGCGTAACGCGTTAATACTCCTTTCTCTATCGGTTAAAATAGCAACAGCCAATTAGAAATGTTCCATCGTATCGAAACGTCTGTCCGTCATAGCGCCCCGGACCTTTCAAGTACGATACTAGCAAAGCGATCATCTTTGACAGCTCCTTCTTTTCTTCGCTATTACTTCTCATTTCTGTCCGCAGCGACAATTTTTGCGGCTAATTTTATTCCTGTGAGTTTTACTGCGTCCTTTTCTTTCGTCATAAAAAGAGGGCGTTTCCAATGCACCTAAATTTTAGTTGAAAAAAGTTTTCATGTGCATTTTGCGCAGATATTTATTATTACAAGCAAGTGCAATAGTCTCGTTCTCTTTTAGGCCGTATCTTTCGAGTCAAAAAAAAGACCGAAACAAAAAAATCATTATTCTACTTCGCAGTGCTTCTTTTTTTTTTTTTTTAACCCCCTTTGGGTTTGCTATCAGAGAGCATTAGCCCAGCAAAATGGAAGAGATGCTTGGAACAGAATGGAAACTAAATTTTTATTTTATCAACAGTAGAATCAAGGAACACCTCTAGAACACAACTGAGAGAATAGGCAGAGAAAGAACATAGGAGGCGTTGAAAGGAGCAGGAAGACGAAGCTTTAAAAGATGCTAATAAAGTAACTCACGCTCGCGAGATAAACCAGAACACTCGAAGAACACGTGATTCGCATAACAAACATACTGGGAACCTCCTTCAGGATCCAATGATCAAAAGGGTCGCACTGTTTTGTACAATTTCGCCTTCTGTATTGCTTTCTTTATTAATATTCATTATCTAAGACCCCCCCGCCATTTTTTCAATATTTTCTGAATTGCCCTAAATGAATAAATTCGACCCAGTTGTTTTAAAAAAAAACAAAAAAACATGTTGAATATAATAAAAAAAGTATTTTCGTAATTTTATCGTTAAAAGGAACGATTCTTGCGTGTATATATGTATACAGTAACCTTCCACCGGTCGCGCCCATTTTTGTAACATGACTGGTCGTGCGCAACACCCGTGTTTTTTAGTCTAAACGGAATTTTTTTAACATGTTATTTACTTAAATACTATTATTTTGAGTAATGAAATAAGTGTTTTTTATAAATCAATTGATCGTAAAACCGAATTATTGCTGTTTTTATTAAATTTTATTAATAATAATAATAATAATAATGAATGTTTAGCAAATCGTCAATCATACTCAAATCGATCATTTTTATAAATGCTTGACTTACAGAATTCACATCTCGTGAAAATTGCTTTGGTCCAGGAAGTAACTTTTATTATATTTTTCTGTTTTGTTTTTGATATTTTTGCAAAAGGGTTCCTTTTTTTTTTTTTTGCTAACGTGCATATCCATCTTTTCCTATGTAAAATTGCTGATCTTCAGGAGTCTCGTCAGTTTCTTCGTCGTTGTCACCGTCTTGCTCACTATCAGTTTCCTCAACGTTTTTACAAATATCTTCTTCACTTAGATCACCGTCACTATCATCCAATAACACTGTATTTTCTTCTTCCGAAAATTCTTGTAGTAAACGAAGTAATATATCATTAAAGATTTTTAAGTTCCGCCCTAAATAAATTATTCATCTTCTTCTTCTTCTTCTTCTCGTGCCACCCAATTCGGCTATCGCTTAATCATCATGTATGGATCGGATTATCTGCTGAAATTGATTACGATCTTTTGCTATCCTGACTAGATCGTACTTTCAGAATACTTTCTAGTTTGTGGTGTGGTGTATATGTGTGTGTGTGTGTGTGTGTGAATGGAAACCTAAGAAAATTCTAAATTCAAACAATACTTAGATGATTTTCCGTATAAAAACGGGGTATTTATTTGTAAAAAAAATTATTACGTGAACGGTCGCGCGTTGTATTTTGTACAACGGTACAGGCTGGTATCAGAATTTTATTATTTATCAAAAACGACAACACAAAACAAACTGTCGGTAATGAAATATTTTTTTACTAGAAATTCTAGTTGAAGAATACATATGCACACGTGAGCGGAAATGTACATCCGGTGTTAGCTATAGTAAAATAATGCTGAATGTTGTACAAAATACAACAGCGCCACCGGTGGAAGGTTAACTAAACTAGATTAATGTTCAAATGGAATTAGCAATCGCACAGACACAAGTACAAATTAAGGAGCCATACTATTTTTTTTTTTTCAATTTCAAAAAATAAAAAATTAACCTTACATAAAATAAAATTTATATTTAAATTTAGGTAAAGAAAAATAAAATATCGAATGCAAATAATTCGCATGAATAGAAAAATACATAAGTGTATAAAAAAGATTATTTGACAACTTTAATTTAAAAATTATAAACTAAAATACTATGGTAAGTGCTTTCATTCTATAGTAAAGAAGAAATTGAAATATATATTTCTTTAAAAGAGAATTGAAATCGTATTGAATACATCCGCTTGCATTAATAAACTTTTCTAAACGGCTAATATAATTTTACCGGTTCACTGCGCCGCCATTTCTGTGCCAATTTTTAATTGTGTCAACAGATGTTCACTAGTAGTATTTATAAACTTCTGTTCACGGAATAGACTGGTTATTTTTTATTTCTATGATTTTCAGAGCTACAAGCCTTCATCACTAGGATGGAAAAATTGATAAATGTCATTTTTTTACGATAGTGGAGAGTGTGGACACAGTTTTATATGCAAAATGTGCAGCGTAACGCGCCGGTTGTCCTACCAGAACAGTGAAGTATTTGGATAGTTAAACGCTCAATCTGACTGACTGTTTACGTCGTTCTCTTGTCTGTATAGACTTTTCAATGCATTCTCAGACTCTCTGACTTTAGGGTAATACTCATAGTACTTAGCAAACATAATACAAAAGCGAATAGACCATCAAATCGGAATTCATCTGACACTGACAGATCGATAAGTGTGTCTTACACATTAAATATTTATGCTCAAATAATCGACTTTTCAGATTTCAACTAGCAAGCTAAAAACTGTGTCTTCCTCATTTAGCCAGGTTAATCTCTCTACTGCCACAGAGTAGTGTTGACGGGTTTCTTCTTTTTCATTTTGATTCGGTACTTCGGGTAAGACAGTTTGTGTACACCAGTTGGCTCAGTTGCACAAAATTGCCACTAGGAGGAGCGCATCAAAATCGCTAAATTCGAAAGCGGAAAGCTTATTTTATCAATTTTCTTACTCACGTGGAACATATAAGTGATCAGTTTTGAAACTTAATAAACTGTTGTGTATGTTTACACTTTGTTGCGTATATTATCGCGTAAGTATGTAAAAATGTAAGATGCAGCATTTGTTAGATTTTAAACGGTTGATCTGGAACGGCTATTTTAAAAAATAAAATACACTGTAACCCATTTTATGTGAAAAACAGCCGGTTAATGCGAAATGAGAATTTCGTCTAAAATTAAATCTGTATATTTATGTGTAGCTTCATTATTCTGATAATATAAAAACGAAAATGAACAAAGTTCGCTAATACGAAAATTTAATGTTTTCTTTTAAGAAAAACAGAATTATATTTTTTAAGAAATTGAATTGATAACCCGGCGGTAATTGCGATGATTAAATGAATACTTTAATATCGATGAAAAAATATTACGATTAATACTTACTGATTGGTTTTCTTTAAAAATAATTTATAATCTAAAAATTTATTTTTAGATTAAAGCATAACACAGTATTAAAGATTTAATGTAAAGATTCTTTTTCTGTAACATATTTCTTATTATAAAATTAACGAAACATTCTATATATCGGAGAAAATTTTAATTATCTTCATGTTTTAAATAAAATGTCAAAAAAAAAAAAAAATTCGGTGACGATATTTGTTTATTATTTTTTTTATTACGAATCACCTTGTAGTGAAAATTTCTTAAAAGTTTCCAGATCGTAATATTTACAATTATGAAAAACACTCTATTCAAAAGTTTATATTGCACAAAACTTTTTATTTAATTTTGCAGACTAAACAACTATTAATTTTAGATTTTCAAGACTGAAATGACGAGAAAAAAGTTCATGAAACATGATTATTGTGTAACTCCGACCCAATTGATTCTACTTTTTTCTTTAATAGAACTAACTTATGTTTACAGAAACTGCAGGAAGTTTATCTACTTTTATATATTAAAAATAAAGAAATCGAGTAGTATGTTTATCTTTACAATGGTAGAAGTTATTATAATCACCATGAATAAATGAATATTTAATTATATCTGCGTGTTTTCGAATATGTAGAATCCGATGGCAAGTTTATAAGAAAAATTTTAATTATTAATTTCCGGATAGCGAAAATTCTAATCATTTGACACAATAAATTAAAAAATTTATAGTTATATTATTCAGTAGAAATACCGAAAAAGATTTAGAAAATAATTATGTATGTTTAATGTGGTCATGTATATGTACATATATAGAAAAAGTAAAAAGAATTTTTTGATAATTGCCTACATACATAAGTTGATAGATATTATGGCCTTACAAGTGTTATAGTGCTACTGACTTGTATAAAAGTGCAATCTTAACGTTTATCTAAACAAATTTCATTATAAATTTTATACATTTATACACAGCAAACATTTCAGCTAGTGTGCAAAAAAATGTATATTTCTTAGCTATATTATGTGTCTCTCATTGTATTATTAAATATTCATATATAGAACTAAACTTTTCAAACATTTAAACGGAATAGTTTTATTTTTCTAAAAGTCACTGCTATGTGTATACAAACATACAAAAAAATGAAAAAAAGAAAAAAAAAGGTTACCTTTATAATATACATTTGTTCTTATAATGAAAGAAATTTCTATTGATGTCGTGAGCTGCAATGAAATTTTCATAATTTTCTTTACCCTCTATATAGCCATTATAAAAACCGTCATCAAATTTTAAATCATATTTATTAAATAAATCCTTCAATATATTCATATTATATTTATAATCCGTATGCTTTAAAATAATAAAGGACGGGGAAATTGAAGCTTTCAGCTTTTTACTTAAACGATTTTGATACGCTCCCAGTGGCAGTTTACGTAAGCACACCAACCAGCGTACACAAACTGTCTTACCCCGATACTTTAACGCATGCTTAGAAGTATAGGATTTATCGAATCCTCTGGAACTTTTAGTCATGCAGCAAAGTACTAAAGCGAATTGGAAAAGAATGAAATCTGACAGTCTAGCAATATCAATTCGGCTGAAGAAACGGCGCGGGGGGGGGGTTTAGTTGGCCAGTAGAAATGTCTCAGAAGCAGCCCTATACGAGAAAATGCTTGATGCGTAAAATACTAGTTGGAGTCCCTTAGTGCCGAGTAATGGCTGAATCGCGATTTGGCGATCTGCTCGAATTCGTGCTGAAAATAGTTCTCCGATTACAAGCAACTGCGTAAATAGCCAACCAGATTAAACGTTTAGCGAAGCAGGTACTTTTCAGTACTTCTATGTGTGCCTTGTAAACAGCGTGTGCTTACGCTAGCGCTGTTTTATTTTATTGCAGCGAAATGTAACATTTATAAATACTCTCGCCGAAATCTAGTGAAAATCTGTCAACTGCGACAAATAAAAAAATTGGTACAGAAACGGTAACGGCTCGATCGGCGATTTAAAAAAGTCCATTAACGTGAACAGAAACATATTCAAATAGACTTCTTAAGGTGTACCTTTAATTCTCTTCTAAATAACACGTTTACATCTTACTTTTTTGTCTTTTAAGACGAACACAAAGCAAACACGGGAAAATGTGATTCAACTCATGTGCGCGTTCACTTGAGTTAACAAATTAATGCCGAAGAGCATTAATTTTAAGATGGAGATAAGGTAATAGATGAGAGCGACTTCCAGAATAGAGAATAAAATCACGATATCGTTGAGTGGAAATATTACGAACGTTGCCATTATAGATTAAAGCAGAATTCAGAAAGGTCATTCGAACGGACAAAAGACGCCTACAATAAAACGTCAGAGGTGTGCATGGAATAAGCGTCTACTTTTTGGTTCCTAAAAAAAAAACCAAAACGGCAGCTTTCGAAATATTAAACGTTGCACAGTTATTGTATTGGAACGTAGTAGTCAATTTATTTGTTTCAACGTCGCAGACATTAAGCGCGTGCTCGCGTCTAAGCCGCTACCGACCATTATGCTTAATTACATTGTAGATTTCTTCTTTTCCGGACAGTTTTAGAGCTCTGCAACGACGGCCAGTCATATCGGTTAGAAATATTTATGACCACTCGACTGAAAAAATCGATTTTTCTCGTCCATTAACGCAGGACACAAAGTAGGACGTAAAAGTCAACTAAATGAGCTATTAACGCCGTTGCCCTGCTGGAACTAAACTGTAATCATGCTTTCCAGCCTACGACATTGAGTTCGCAAGGACATTCCGACCATTTGCACTCTCTTTAACATTTTCAAATGGTCTTTAACCCTTTTTGTTTTTGACCTTTTTTCAACGGTTTACATACTCTCGTAAGTTTCAATCGTTCCATTAAAAAAAGAACATTGTGTCCTTCATTAATGCCGTAATTCCTTCCTACGTTTGCGATTTAGTTGCAAAGGATTTTTATTAAAATTTGCAACGCGCGCATTTAATTCAAGAAAATCCGCAAATTCCCATTTCCGCTTGATCACTTTGGTGTATTTTCAGGCAAAGTTAACTGCAAACGTTTAACTATTCCATTTCGGCACTTTCTTAATATCTTAGCAAAATTTTCAATCAAACCGATAATGTTATGCGTAATATAATAATACTGCCGCGCGCGGTAAACTCTGGTTAATAAGTTAACGTCCCGCGCATTACTATTCGAATAAATATTAATATTCGAAATCTCTTATTGCAGTCTGTCGGGCCCCTATAATTACCGCGAAATTGTAATATTTTAGCTTGGAAAGTAGAAAGAATGCCTCGGCAACTGCCCAGGTCGCATCTATATCAGACGTATTTCAGCAGCTAGGTCTGACTTTTCCCTACGGTGAGAAATGTTCTCTTTTTACACTGTTTCCATTATTAACGTGTTTCGAAATAATATTATCGTAAACGACAATACGCAACAACAACATTTTTCATTTCCCTGTAATCTAATTAATCACCGAAAAATAGTAGGATACGTTATAAATGATTAAATTTATTATCACTAGTCTATACCAGAAGAACTGTGACAAATTCGATCTTGAATGCGTAATTATTATATAGTATTTAATAAATGGTCCGGGAAGACGAAGTAGGTACTTGAAGAAATTTGTAACGGAAACTTTGCCGAAAATAACGTGTTTTTCCCGGGAGGGATGGTATTTTATTACCGTCTGCAATCAGCCGGAAGACTAGTATAATTTGTTTAAAGCGTTTACGCCCGAAGACGAATTTAGCAGAAATCTATCTTGTATCGATTTATAGAATTTGCGCTGCGATCTCGGTGAAACCTGATCGTGCAGCGTTTTCTATCGTCCACACAATTTAATCACCTCCAAAATGTTTACGAAACGTCAAATTACACAACAGTCTATTTTACAAGCTTGACGTATTTCAATGTTGGTCGACCCTATAATATTACGAATTTTTCAATGTCTTATACCGTTGAAATGCGTTCTATTTAAAAACGGGAGAAAACGATTCGGTCGAAATAAAATTACCGACTCCGAACAGATGGTAGGTTTTTAGGGGGATTTTATTGCGGATAAAATATGTTTTAAAAAGAGATATGTGGTCTACGTCTGCGGATGTGACGAATAAATAATGGAAGAGAATTGGAAGTAGCTGTGAAAAAACCGGTGCGATTTAGGCGCATGCAAGTACACCTCCTGAGCTGCCAGGCACGTAGGTAATTAACGTTAATCGCAAGCAATTAGTCGCAAGAACTCCGACACAGCGTTCCCGATTCGACGATTTCGATTTGTCGCTGTGAAAGTCTTCACCGTTGAGGAAGTTTCCGTTTACGGACCGCGATAAAAAATGACGTAGCCGAAGCTAAAATATTTTGTTAGAGCATTTATCTATTTCATTTCTTTATTTATTTTTTTTTTTTTTAGCTTTTTAATCGACTGAGAAGAAAAAATCAGACTATTTGCAAGCAGGCTTATGAAAGAATTAAGCACGGAAATTACAGGCAGACAGGGAACAGCAGGACATGAAAGGAAGGCGTGGTTTTGGAAGATTGCAAGAAACAGGAACAGAAACGAGAGGACTCAATTGAAAAGAAAGAAAGCTGAAAAAAGGTCAGGGATAAACATAAGCTAGAAAAGGGCAACGTAGGAAAAGGAAATTAAATAGAGACGAAAACGAGACGATGGCATCGGAGAATAATAGACAATTAATGCTGAAAATAAAAGAAAAATGAGGGATATTCGAGAAATTCGAGTTTGGAAAAAAGATCAGGTATTAGATGAAATATGAAAAACTGGAAAGAACCGGCTTGCAGTGCGAAATGCGTTAGTGAGAGATCGAAGAAGGACATCATTAGAAAGGTCGCCAGAGCCTGGTTCACTTTTTTATTCGCTTCAAGCGATTTTTTTGACCGAAAAAGTTCGCCATAATTATCGAGAGAAAGGCTTACTCTCATTAGTGCCGTTGAGCTTTTGTACATTGTGAACCTTAACTTTACAATCCCCGACGTCAAGGGTATGCGACTTACTTTACTTTTATACGTTTAAAGCCGTTTTAAAACAAAAGATAAAGAAGTCGTACACATTAAAACACTGTTAACAATTGTGTGTAAGAAGTTGAGGTTAACTTGTGTGAAAATTTCTTTCAGGCAGTTGGATCGGTTGTAGTAGATAGAATACCTATGTTCTGAGGTAATAGCCAATCAAGAATCGGTATTTAGTCACGTCCTCTTTTAACCAACCAGTCAGAAGCCAGTATTTATTCACATGATCATACCCTGCTTTACACAACTAATCGAGAGTCAATACTTACCCAAATGACCGTGTCTTTTTTACATCAGACCCTCCATTAAAATTTCAATACTATGCAATCATGTTCTACACCCACCATTCCTTATTGTACATACCTTCACGTGGGGATGCCTTAATGCAATAACAGCACTCGACCGAATCCAAAATTAGCTTTAACCAACCAATTATAATTTTGCTAACCTGTGCTAAGTTGCTTTTTGTATGTTTGCATATGCGCTGATGATGCATTCACCATTGTCTGACCGATGTAATAATTTGCTAACCTGAACTAGTTGTTTATGTTTGTGTGTGCTTTGAGAATATTTTTTTTTTCTATAATGTTGTCTAGCCAACTGTAATACTTCTTAACGAAGCTACTGTTTTTTTTGTGTGCATGGTTTAAGGATATGCTTTATTATACCTAGTATAACTTACCAGTCTAATATTACTGCATCTTCCGTGTTTCTCCGAACGAGTATACCCCTAAAAATGGTTTGATCTGTTGATTAATCAAAATTAGACTAACCTTCGTTAATGCTTGCTTGTGTGAATAATTCGATGCATATTTCACGTATGTTTTTTGTAGCATCCGCTATGCTTATGTGATTTAAAAGGTGCATTGATTTATATTTTCTCGAAAAATAACCACTAAATTAATGTTTTGTAAGGGGCTGTTTCAGCTTTTCGATTTTGGGAGGAATTCACACATACC
Source organism: Icerya purchasi (assembly GCA_039619475.1). Lineage (NCBI taxonomy): Eukaryota > Metazoa > Arthropoda > Insecta > Hemiptera > Monophlebidae > Icerya > Icerya purchasi. The sequence goes on from CM077116.1 coordinate 288,863,908, forward strand.
TAACTAGCTCTCAGTACTAACTTTTATTGAGACTCGCTTTTTTGTTCTAGCCCATATGTGTCTAGTATCGTGCTGGGGATATGAGTAATCAGAGTAGATGATTGATATAAGCTGTTCAGCTCACTAACCAATAGTAGTATAGAATTATTTTAATTGCTGCAACTTTGAGGCGATAGTGAAGATGTTTAAGTTATTTGGAGATTCATGCAAACGATTAATTCCATATTGTACAACGAAAGGAGAGGGGAAAAGGAAATAAAATTGATGCGGATGAAATAAAAAAAAAAAAAAAAAAAAAAAGGAAAAAAAAGTATAAAAAACCGACAAATTTCAGGATTAACACACAAAAGAAATGGTAAAAATTAAATAGAGAACATAATTATAAAGTACAACAACGGTTGGATAGCTGAAATTAGCGAAAACAGACTAAAATACCCCCAGAAAATGCGATTTTTGAGGAAAAATGGTGTAAAAAGAGGGAGTTAAAACAAGAGAAAATTAGAAGAAATCTAAAGAAAATGGCATACGACATATTTTATTATGAAGTGATTGTTTCGCAAAAACACATATTTTGCCTGCAACTTTGCGGCAATAAGAGAAAAGCTGATGTGAAATGATAAAGGTGCTTAAATTATTTGAAGATACGAGACAATTAGCTTTGTATGGTAAAACGAAATGAGAGAAAACAAAAAGGAATGGAAAACACCATCTACCAAACAATTATTTAGGAACATCCAAAATTAATACACCTAGAAGATGAATATTAAACGGATTTAGCGAGATCGACTATCGAAAATATCGCAGGCTTCACTGAAATGGCCAATATAAATTTAATGGAAATCAAGATTTTCTATACCCCTGACAGATGAAAGAAATATCTTTAGAATTTCCATAAAGGTGAAAAGTTAAAAACATTTCTTTCGAATTAATTATTTAGCATTAGGCGTAATATTTCGGAGTTGAAATTAACAATATGACCCAGAAAAATGAACAATACATTGCGTCAATCTGTTAGAAAAAGGAAAAAAACCACTGACATTTTTAACGGAATAATTGAAAAAAAAACAAAAAAAAATATATATATATATACATATATATATGTTTCGATTTTCAACAGGTAAGGAAATACGATTAGAATTTAAATTCTCGTTTATTAATAAGTAGTGAAACATATTTAAAGATTTAAAATAAGCACATACCTAATAAAACAAAAAAAAAAATAAATAAATAAATTGCGACACGCATTAAAAATAATTTAAAGGCTAGCAGTAAATAAAGGAAAAACCGAGAAGAAAAAAAAGGTACACGGTTAAAGTTAAATAAAATGGTAACGTAAGAAAAAGCAAAGAGTTGCTACACGGACAAAGAAATAATAAAAACAGAATAAAGTTCGATCCGAAAAGTAAAATAAAAACAACTACAAAATATTTAACACGTCAAAATGAATAAAAAGCAACAAACGGAAAAAATAAATAAAAACCCGCCAACAACGCACTCGAGGCTAACTATTTAAATAATCTTACATATCATACCGACGAAAATAGGAAATAAAACAACGCATTTAAAGCTCCGATTATTTAATTAATAAAAAACATTTTAAATTTAACGTAATGCTATTATAAAGATTACACCTAGATGAATTACCGCATTCGTTTAGAATAAGAAAAAAACAACGCTGGAAGACGAAACATAATATAAGCGGGCGACTTTTATGGTTTAAATCTCTTACGAAGAGTCTAGCAGGATGTAGCTTATTTAAAATTTATAAAGCGATTATTAAATTACATTTAGATTTCCCTGCTCCGATACTCAATTTAAATAAATCAAAAGCACAGCCTTATTTGTCTGGGGGATATGTGAAGTCAACACTTCTTACCATACCATCTTAGCGGAAATATCTGAAATACCAGTAAACTATTTTCACTGAAGTACAACGTAAGTTTTATCTTAAAGATAGAGAGCAACACTTTCATCCCATTAACAAAAACAACTCCCTATCCTGATGAATTCTTCAAGCAGTCTATATTGGAAATTTACCCCGCTCCTTCCGCTAATAGAAAGTTGTAACAATTATTCACAAACAGGAATTTACTATAATCTCGAAATGGTTTCATACGAAGTGGATTTTCAAGAGTTAACATAGTAACATACAGGCGCAGTTTTAAGAAAAGGTCATTCGGAATTAGAATATAACGATAATCATAAACTCCCGCTTTGAACAATATCAACTATTCAACACTGACGGATCAGTAGACATTTCCCGCAATAAATTCAACGCTGCCTTCTATCATCATGTGAACATGACTCGATCGCAAACATTCCATTTGCTGTATTCATCACTTGCTGCAGAAATGTATGCAATATTCAGACATTTACCTTATTCCAAGAAACATATCGGACGAAAAAATATATTAATTTTAACAGACTCCCTCACAGCATCATTAAAGCTACCCCAAATCAACGATAGACAAATGATAAACGTGGAATGTTTAATAAGGAAATATGTTTACATGCACCGAGTAGGAGGCAGGTAACTCTTATCGAAGTGGACTGCTTCCCCAACTGCGACGTTAAGGAAAATAAGATGACCAATGAAAGGGTTCGAAGAACAACCGGTAGAATGAATAACTTAATAGGAAACTGAAGAGATTTTATTACCACGGCAATAGAACAATGAATTTAGTATTTTAAGTTAGTAATGTCAGTGCTGAAAACAGCGCGGTTTAGAGGAGAACACTCGATAGGGATCATATAACTACAATGGTAAGACTGCGGACCGATCATGCCGGGTACCGGAACATTTGGTAGACAACACATGTCCGAAATGTGGTTTGAAAGGATCAATAGATTATATTATCTGGCACTAATGATAGTAAATTTAATCTTGAGAAGGAGGTATGGAAGGAATTAAATACTCTGCCAATGACGGTAAGCCAAACTTTTTCGAATCCCCTATTTAAGCAGATTGTTATCGTAGAAATACAGCACAAGGGAAACCAAATAATAAACTACAATCGACATTAACATTAATTTAAAAGATTAAATTGGCCATAGAAAGTCGATACAAAAAAAAAAAAAAAAAAAACTGAAAATTTTAAATTAACCATCATGTATGGCTGTGGGAGTTTCTGATTTGCTTTAATTGTTCGCGCCCATAACAATTGACAGCGCTGCTGTTTCATATTTTACGCGGGGGAAACTTTTAAAATTAATAACAAAGGCGACGGGGAACCTTTTTTTTTTTTCTATTTTTCCGTTTTATATTTCGCTTGATCATTTTGCCTTCAGCGAAATATTGGAATAATTGAATTTAGTTTTCTGTAAAATAGCAATTAGCCCCGTATTATTTATTAAACACAAAGACGATTCATTTTTTTCATTATTCACAGACAAAAAGTTATTTTCGTAATCGATTTTTAATAACCGAATTGCTCAATTCCATCTTCGCCAATTATATAGAACTGTTTTTACCGGATATTGAACTTTTCCATTATTTCTCTTTATTCGAATTAATACGGGAAAAAAAAATATTGGCCTGAATTGCTGTTCATTTGAGTATTGCTGATCAAAACCTCCATACTTGAGCAACTTCTCTAAGGCCAACTGTCTACCAACGCACGCGATGGCGGCAACGATTCTGAAATTGAGAGTGACCTGCCGGCGATTGTTTTTTTACTTGCCTGTCCAGTAACGCTGCACGACAGCGACGCAACCGCAACTATACGACTTTATTCATTTCTTTCAGTGGTGAAGATGATGAAGCTACATTTTTTGCGTTATTTCGACAACATCGGTTTGCGTTCACCCGCGTGCTGGCTAATAATACACATCGGAGGATTATTATTTATGCGACAGAATTATTTTATTTGACAAGCGAATATTCGTTATGTCAAGGGAAACGTTGAAGTTACTGAATATGCACGCCCTGTGTGGGGCTGCTCATCACACGCTAAAAAGGTCGATATGCTCCTAGATGAAGACCAACTTCTCTACCAAAACTTTACAAACTTAGCGATATCGCCCCTCCAGAAATTCGACGAGAGGTAACTGCAAAAAAAGTGAAAGGTTTAAAGCGGTCAATGACAACTGACATCCGCTATATTATGAATATAAATGATTGGCTGAAACAAGACTGAAATCCAGGAACAGTTTTCTACGAAAGGTCGAGGAGCTGACGGGTACTGGAGGAAAGGAAAGACTTCGAATATGGAATATAAAAGCAAACGGTAGTCCAAAGGCGGAAGCACTGCCTAGCGGCAATCACTTAAGACTGTAGGTCTTTGGAAAACCACTTATAGTAGACCGGGAAGTGGAACTGCGCGCACAAAATATTATCTTCAGAAGTGGGCAATATCGATCAATGTGACTGCGGTGAAGTTCAAGACTGTAATCATCTATTTACATATCTCCTTAGCGGCAAATATGAACTTGGAAGCTTATATACAGTGTGACATTGATAACACTTAATAAAATTTATAGAACATCGGACGAATTAACGTACACAGTAGAGCGCATACGCGAATAATAACTAGTTAGCCTAACGGGCTCATGCCTTAGGACAGAAATCGGTTTCCGCAGAATGAAAATACAGAAAATGAAGAATTCATAAAACCCTCCTCTCAAAACAAATCAATAAACAAATAAAAAGAGAAGTATATTACATTGGTAACACATTTTTTCCTTTACTAAATATACACACATATATATATATATATATATATATATATATATATATGTGTGTGTGTGTGTTTGTATGTATGTAATTGGGGAAAAAAAGGAAACAAGGAATTGACTTCCGGATCGGATAACGAAGTGGAAGAAGAAAAAGTGAGCTATTAACTGCGACTTGTAAACACAAAAGCATTACTGATTCTCACTTTATTAGCGAGCTGTGTGATTAACAGAATTATTTTTAATCTTTAGACGTTCTATTTTAGATAATAAACGGTAAACTCTTCACAGTCCTGCAGTATGCGATGCTGTTTGCCTGTGTATAAAGTTACGGACTTGTCGTTTATTGAGAAAAATGAAGGAACATTGGTAACCGCTCTACCTCTAAGAAGGAGAGGTCACGATCTGCGGGTCACCGATTTTGATGAAACTTTGCAGATCGATAGAAGATCATGAGTAGATAAACTGTGTGAATTATTAGAGTGCAACGTTTTGATTTACGCGAGAAATTTAAATTCTTAGGAGCCGAATTTAACGGATGATATACATATAGCCGTTTAGACAAAAATATGCAATAAATTCCAGATCATGTTTATATTTACTTTATGCAGATGGTTCGGAAGACTGATTATTGCACAATTTATTAAAAAACAATAAAATAATTTAAAAAATTCAATTTTTAATTTAATAAAAATTTAAACATGTCATTTATTACGTTTATATACTATAAAAACACAGATTACAATGTATATGTTTTGTGGTGTAGCGGTAAAAGTGACGTCTATTTGTACATACTTGGAAATAAGGCATATCCGGGTTCGAATCCCCCGGCGATGTCCCGTAAAATTTTTGATTCTTATATTTTAAATTACTAATTTTTAACTAATTATTTCAATTCTGTATACATAACTCTATAAATATAATAACAATTTTTAAACATTTAAATTATTTAACGACTGTTTTGTGCTTGGCTTCCCTCTAAACATTCAGATAAACGTGAAATATTTTTAAATCTAAATGAAATTTGTTTTTCAAATGAAAAATTAAAAGAACTTTGCACTTGTGTTAATGTGATTCATTTATATGTTGCAGTAAATATTGCAGGAATTGCTGTTTTATTTGTTTTTATGATCTATATCATCCCAAATTATGTAAATAAAAATTAAGTTTGTAGCATTTTAATTATAGCTGATATTCATCAACTCTCTTATTTTATATGTAGATACGTATATTTTTTTATTTATATTTATATACATATGTATATAATGAATTTGTTGTGTATAAAACATATTTATCTTACGTTTTAGTATATTTATGTAGTTATGTATAAAGAATTGAAATAATTAGTTAAAAATTAGTAATTTAAAATATAAGAATCAAAAATTTTACGGGACATCGCCGGGGGATTCGAACCCGAATATGCCTTATTTCCAAGTATGTACAAATAGACGTCACTTTTACCGCTACACCACAAAACATATACATTGTAATCTGTGTTTTTATAGTATATAAACGTAATAAATGACAGGTTTAAATTTTTATTAAATTAAAAACTGAATTTTTAAAATTATTTTATTGTTTTTTAATAAATTTTGCAATAATCAGTCTTCCGAACCATCTGCATAAAGTAAATATAAACATGATCTGGAATTTATTGCATATTTTTGTCTAAACGGCTATATGTATATCATCCGTTAAATTCGGCTCCTAAGAATTTAAATTTCTCGCGTAAATCAAAACGTTGCACTCTAATAATTCACACAGTTTATCTACTCATGATCTTCTATCGATCTGCAAAGTTTCATCAAAATCGGTGACCCGCAGATCGTGACCTCTCCTTGTAAGAGTCTACTTTCATGACGCGTATGATAGATCTCAGCTTCTATACCTAATTTGCGATTTTATCACCGTTCTGTTAACTGTTTCTTTTCAGCATTTCTATTAACAACTTCCTCATTAGGGCTAGCGTCCGATTATATTTATACTCGGTATCGTTTTCATTTTAAAATACGGTCGATTTAAACGGAAGACATTTTCTGCCTTAAATTTCCGTACGATACGAATTTGTAGAGAACATTTACAATACAGACGTTATTATTAACATCAACTTTAAGCAATATTCCCCAGTAGTCTCCATTATTATTTTTGCATTTTGTTTTAATATACCTTCGTATCGTTTATAACTGCCGTGATTATTGCGTTCTTCTTCTTCTTCATCCGCCGTCTCCAAATTAAAGGTTGACGATCCACGATTGAAAATTTTCTTTTACAATGGCCGATCGGAGGAGTTGTATAGAAGTGCAGTCGAACCAGTTGATAAGATTGTCCATCCATGAATTTTGACGTTTTGCTCTCGATCTCTTCCCATTTATCTTTCCTTCCAAAATGATTTTCAGAATTTAGTATTTGGGGCCTCTTATGATGTGTCCGAGGTACTGCATCTTCCGTTTCTTGATGGTTTGCATTACTTCAAGGGTCTTTCCCATTCTTTCAAGTACCTCGATATTAGTAACTTTTTTCACCTATGATATTTTCAGAATTCGCTGATAACAGTACATTTCAAATGCGTTAATCTTTTTTTCCAATGATGCATTCATTCAGCGTCCAGCTCTCGCAGCCATAAAGCAATATAAAGAAGATGTAACACCTTAGCAGCTTGATTCGAAGTTCGAGCCTCAGATCTTGACGGGTGAATAAGCTTTTCATTTTGGTGAGAGCTCTTCTAGCTTGCTTAATCCGGTTGCGTTTGCGTTACGCTGAGCAAAATTGGATGGTTGTAGTGAACAAATTCAGCATTGACCTAAGCCGGTTTGATTGACTGGATAAGAGTATATATCTAAGGATTCATTCTTTGCTCTCCCAAATCGGTTGCAGTGTTTAATAATGTGTTCCGTAGTGAAAGCAATTGCCGCATTACTACAAAATACGCGTGTGAAGTGAGAAGAGAGATCCTTTCAAATATGTGATTCAGTGTTCAACTTACCTATTTTAGACCATTTTTGTCGTAAAATTTTCCGAGCATATATTGTCCTATCGATGTTACACGTGCATTCATGTGTTACCCGGTCTAGCTGTTTTCTGCTTTATAATTCGGGTTTTATGTTTGAACCGGCAGGTCATTCGCACCAGTTAATTGTTTCTACAATTTATTATTACTTTCACGGGGTAGTATAAAACGGACGGTAAAAATAGCTAAGAAGTGACAAAAGAAAATGTAGAAATCGGAAAAATGTTTTCAAAGAATATACGTCAGATATATACATATTAGTGCTAATAGACATTTTATTAAATTCAAAAGCAATCCCCCGGGGCTTGAAAATGGTGGAAGAAAGTGATGAAATAATCGTTCTATGGATTCTAAGAAGTGATGGGACGTTTAATTTTTCGCAAATACTAATTAACTGATAAAAAAAACGAAAAAAGAAAGACGGCGTAGTAGTTTTCTTAACTTGTTCTTTTATTGTTAGGATGATTTTGTTCTTTCTCGTGGAAAAAAATAACTTTTCGGATCATTGCTGGCGCGTTATTCAATTAGAAGAATTCCGTAGTGCAATTAATATTGGGTATTTCGTGAGACGTAATCGGAGACTGGAAATTGTAACAAAAAAAAAAAAATATAATGCTTGTAGGAGGACATTCGTGTGCATGTGTGTGAGCTGTAGACGAACTATGCACTCCCGATTCACGTTTGCGTATTAAAACTAAATCAGACGATCGTCTATTTCAAGAAAATGTAATAAAAAGTAATTTAGTTACTCGTATTTAGCAAAAATTAATCTGTTTGCAAAGTGGAAACATTACCGGCAAGCCGCGACGTAGAATGTCCGATAGGAAAAGAAAATAAAACGATACATATATGTTTCTTCTTTTTTTAACGTAACGTAACAGAAAGATTAATAAATAGGAAATAAGGAGATTTCCAGTTAGGATTGTGCAAATCTCTCACAGTATCAAATTGCGGGCAGATTTAGAATGCAAGAAAAAAAACAGTAATCGTGTTTGGATGGTAATGTAGGAATGATATTTGGGCCTTTGTTTCGTTTGCTGTAATATTTTAAGAAAATTTTGGTCGATAAAATTTTACCACTAACTTGACATCTAAATTTCTCCCTTCTGAAATCGTCTCTTCCGCTATTTATTCGTATAATCCTTTATTGGAGACATTGATTATGTGATTTCTCCTCATCGCACCGCTCTAGTGACCGTCACTAGCCTTTATTTTAAACCATTTTTACACGAGATTTCGTTTTCTTTCGGTAAGTTTTGGTTTTTTATCAGTTTTTAAATATTTCCGTTTGTTTTCTACATTTTCATTTCGCCTTTCCATCAGTTGATGTTCATCACCTTCTTATGAATTTCAGTTTGTTCCTAAACTGGAGTAATTACTCTGTGCTAGCGCGTCCGATGCAAAAAACGATGCCACTGTTCCTTAATTTTCTTCTTCTTTGAGTTACATATATTCTTATCATTGATTTTTTAATTCAAAGCAGAGCGGTTTAGAATCGGCGTCTTGCCTACAAATCGTATTTTCGGTATATTAGAAAAAACACTGGAATAAAGTCTACCGTAGGCTTTCCTGTTTTATTTTAAAGAAAGCCGACCGGTTAAGATCTCGTTAAAAATGAACAAATCTTTTAAAAAAAGCTTTATTCGCTAAACATTCTAGTATTTTTCGATGTAACCGCTAAATTTAGACATTTGCGTCACATCACCCCATAATAAACTTTTCAATGCTGTCCTTATAACAATTTCCGACCAGCTCTTCGAAAATTGTAATTAATCGATTTTTAAGCGATGCTCGTTGGATTTTCTGGCCCGCATTTCTGCTTCCACGTTCATTTACTGTTCAAAAATTCCACGGTCTAATCTCTTTCTGCAGAAAATACCAGTTTAGAGTCTGCTCTGACTTTTATGTTCTATCCTTTTTCACAATACACGATCCTTCTACCTCTCCGTACAACATAGTCTTCCTTTTTACCGGTGGTTCCGTGATTTTCCTTTGGTTCGTCCGTCTGTTACCGTTTCGATTGTTCGTTTACGTTTCTGCATCTTCTTCGTGTAGTCTTCTTCAACCGGACGACGAACACCTCCATGATTTTAATCATGTCCTTTTTGAATATCCTTCGCTCGCAATGGAACGATCTGTTTTTTATGCTCAAATGTTAGCTCTTATTTTGCTTCTTATTGTGCTTCTTACATTCTGTCGTTTCCTTCTTTGTCTCTTATCCCCTTCCTTAATTGTTTCATTTCCGCAATATCTGATCGCATTACTGTCTGACTGAGGCTCATCCCTCTGTAGTTCTTCTAGGTGAAGGTTCCTTATTAACTTGCTCAAAAAAAAAAAAAAAAAAAAAAATGTAATGCACAATAGTTAAGCAGGGGTCCTTGTAATAATTAAACTGATAGCTACTGAGAATCTTACACCCCGAATGACTCCTCTAAATTATTTTATCCTTCATTTTTCCGCCTTTTATTTATTTATTTATTTATTTATTTATTTATTTATTTATTTATTTATGTATTTATTTATTTATTTATTTATTTATTTATTTATTTATTTATTTATTTATTTATTTGAAGCGATAAAATAAATTTGAAATTTTTCGATAAATAATAAAGAGATTCTCATTATTATTAATTTTCTCTTCCAGTAACAGCCAATGAAACGCTTACTTTGTCTCTTATTGATCTGAAACATTCTCGAATAACAATCAACCGTTCGATTTCTTCCGGTAAGTCTTCTTACGCTGTATTTATGACTTTATTGATTAGTCAAACAATGAGTTTCTCATGCTAATTGCTTTTTCGCTATCTTTCTTGATAGTCATTTGCCCCTCTTCAAATATATCAAAAACACCTCTCATCTATCAGAATTAATGAAAGTCCTGCCGCCAATTATTTTAGAGGGTGATCTTCACAAACTTTTCCAAATTCGATTAGTGTTCTTTTCTTTACAGCTGTGCCTCCATAAATACGAATGTAATCCAAAATTTTTGCCATCGACGCCATCTTGGTGTTTTAAAACTTTCTACAATTTTTGCAACTCTTGCTGAATCTAATACCCCATCCCGCCTACTCGCGTACATCATTTAGGCTATCGTTTCTTTGTTTAACATCATCCTACTCACATTAGCTACTCTTATCCATTACTACTTTTCGATTTCTAAGAGATGACGTTTTACACATAAGAAAATAATCCTAGTCTAAGATTTTATTTCCCTTCGCCTTAGTTCATTGTGGCTCTACGCAGTATCCTTTAATAGTCTATTTTTTTTTTCATTTTTTTCATCTCTATCTTTCCCCTGGAGTATTATTTCAACTTTCAAAATCCCTCCCCTAAATCGTAATTAAAAAAAAATTCCAGAGTACAATTCCCGATTTCCTTCTCATCTAATTATTTTTACTGATGATTGGAGAAAGCCCGATGGGGTGTTCTGTTCTTCAAGATTTTACCTACTCGTAATTTTTTCCTGTTTTTCGTTTGCTCCATATTCACAAATTATAATACCCGTTGCTTTCATCGCCTCCAATCGTCAATCGCTCAATTATTTGACTCCTGAAATCACGAGCTTCCTTCAGGTTTTCCGTTTACCCGTTCCTGATCATTGTCTCGTCACTGTTTCAGATTTTGGCTAGATATTTTTCGCTTCATTTTTTTTCCGGTAATTTTATTCATTTCACTTTTTTAAATTTATTTCATGGTACCTTTTGTTTCTCTCACTTCGGCGTTCTACTATTGTTTCTACTGTTCGCCTGCGTTCTCGCCGCATTCCACATCTTCCTCCCGTTTCCGCTTTTCACATAGAAGCATAAAAAATTCACATTCGTGCCAAATTTCTACAATTAATTTTAATAGTTTTTAAAGTAATTAACTAGGAAATACTTTGCGCATAGGCGAGAATTTGCTTACATATATGACATACATAAAAAAACATATAGAGAAGTATGGAACTTGAACGATTTCATGTTTAAACAGTTACGGTACGCACCTTTATTAAAGAAAGAGATTATTTTTCTGCCCGTTCACTAAATAATCATCGCTGTTGATTTTTTCTCAACTGCGAGCAGTTCCCATTCTCGTTGAAGGGATTAAACATCGATAAGAAATTTTTTACGATCAAAATAGCACAGATGTCGCGTAGCTCTCGACCGTATAAAAAGGTTGCATTATATCTTGGGTGGACTGAAAATTGAGAAAACACTAGAAAGGTCCGTCTTCAGGGATACCGTAATATTTGTAATTTTAAAAGATGTCTACGCGTTTGTCGGTTAGTGGCGGAGAAAAGAACTGCGTAATATAGAATGGATACATTTTTAATTTTACTTTTTTCCATCGCTCGTCAATTTTACCATTTCTGTTATTTCAATTGATTGTTAAATATAACTAAAAAAAGATCAAGAATAAAAGCAGACCTTATTGGTTTTAATAAGAATTATGCTTAAAATGTAATTACGAATTGTTTAAATGTAAAGTTTAAGGGGAAAAATATTTTCATTAACATAATGTTTTACGCAAAATAAAATAATTAAAAAAGTTTTTTTTAGAGAAGTTTGACATCTACAATACAAAAAAAAAAAAAAAAAAAAAAAAGTGTATGTATAGTATGTATACACACAAAAAATCAATAAGTAAAAAGGAATTTAAACTCGAGAAAATCAAAAATTTAATTTTGTATACGGTTGATGATAGCATTGAAACCGAAATAACCGTTTCCCAAAATTACTTTCAAAATAATCGATATATTATATTATTATTATTCGTTAGCTGATCAACCAGTATTTCACGGAGTAGCCTCTTCTTGAATTGAATTCCAGATTAGACGGTCCGTTGTTCATCCACTGTTCATCGCCATTTCTGTCGCTCTTGGGCAATTCTGGTCCAGGTGACCTCCAGTCTTCATCTAATTTCATAGTCCCACCTGAAGTGCGGTCGTTCCCGGGGTCTTTTTATTCCTCGTGGGTACCAATGTAAAATTATTGTTATCCATCTTCGGTCTGTTCTTCTCGCTATATTGCTATTTTATTTTATTTATTCTTTCTCTTATAGAGCTGTTACTCCTGTTTCATCACGAATCCATTCTATCGTTTTTCGGTCTTTTCTAGTAATTGATAGCATGCATCTCCCTTTGAGCTACTTGTAATCGGTGGTTGAGATTCTTGGTTAGTATCCATGTTTCACAACCATATGTCATCACCGGAATAATAAATTGATCGATCGCTTTCTTTTTCAGGTATGGCAGTTTTAATTTCGGAGCGACCAGCGGCTGAAAATTCGCTTTCTCGCGCGGACGAACGACGCAGTAAGTTTATCGCAGCGGATTAAGCGATCGAAAAGTACAATTTGGAAAGAATAAACGATGGAGCGGCAACAGCGGCGAAAATAACCCGCAATTAGTCGCCGCTGTCACGAATATCGCCGTCTTCCTCTATAAACCGGTACTCGAAATATCTGCTTCCTTTCTAATTAAACATCTACGTCGTTGTCGAGTTTGTCTCTCTCCAATGACCGTCATACGTCACAGTTGCTGGCGGGAAAGTTCACCGTTGTCGCATACAAAAACACCATCGCAGAAGTAAAAGCTTCCGAGTTTAATAATGGTCTGTAACAGCACGTACAATCGGATAAAGCTCAGATAATCCAACCGGCTTTTCAGTTTTATTCACCAGTATGCTTACTAATAACGAATTATCGTGCGCCAACGTTCATTTTGTGTGGATTTGGTAAATATTAAGATGCCTATAGTAGTAGAGCCTTTTATGAGTTCATGGGGGCAAATTTTCGGTACGCTCACATATGCAAAACAACAGTAACGGTATACTTAACCAAATATGCGCAATATTACATTTGAAGATGAAATGTACCTATTGGTTTTCAAATTAATAAAGTTCTGCAGATAAGGCTTTATGGTATGATTAACACAAGATGGGGAAGTTAATACTAAATGAACCGAATCAAAATTAAACGAAATCAAAAAAAAAAAAAAAAAAAAACAAAACAAAAAAACCAGTGAATAATCTCTTAAAATAATCGAATGCCGAATGTTTAGGTCTTCTATTGGACGTGCCGTTCCGTTAGCTGTTCAGAAACACAATCATGAGATTACACGTCAAATGTATACTTCAAAACAGGTTTTCCGGCTGAAGTATAAGTATAAATTGTAGTACAATCTTCGTCGAAAACCATAAACACAAAACATATATATATATATGTATGTGGAAATTTTTTTTTTATTTTTTTTTTAATGCGTAAAACTTAACGACCTGAAATGAAACTTTCCCGTTCGTAAGTAAAAAAAGCCAAGAATAAATTTGTACATTCGGGAAAACTTCCTCAGGTAGGTGTGAGCAAATTTCTAAAGTTGTGTGTACCTTCGAAGATTTCCAAGATTACACATTTTTCCTCTGCTGTTTTTCGTATATCAACAGAAAGCTCGATGTTCGAATAAAACGGCGTTTCATTTTTTTTTTTTTTCGGAAACTTTAAAAGTCTTTTCGCAGGAGCGAATGTATCTGCTCCATTTAACGGCACCGCCGCTGCCGTTATTATACTCGAACTTTTCGAATAGCTTATAAACATATGCATCATTAAGGGGATGCTACAAGAGAAATGTAGCGAAGACCGCAATTGAAAAATTCGGACCTTCGAGAGTGAAAAAAAATTACACTCGTTATAGACCTGGATTTTTTGATGAAGTTTTAAAAATTTGCGAAAATTGTCAAAAAGACGCGAAAAACAGGGGCCATGTACTTCTTTCTTCGACACGATCATCGTATAAGTACATTTTATTCGTTTCTAATTCAGTATTGTATAAATGTAAACATTACGCTAATATCTTAACATCATCCGGTGCTCGCGACTGGCTTCATATACATGTGACATTAAAATTATCTTTTATTCGTTATCTAAATCGCGTCGATTGCCTGCTTTTGGCCCTGCTTCGTTGTAAATGATAATTTGAGTGTTTTTTCTTTTTTCTTTCTTTCTCGTTTTGTATAAGAATTTATTTTATTCCGGGCGCGCTATCATTATTGATTGTCGGAACAAAAGCTGGATAGAAATAAAAATTGAAATAACGAAAAAAGAATTGCCGTATTAACATATGTATATGTTACTAAATCGAAAACAGATATTTTCCGTGCACCTCTTTAAAAAGTATATGTTACGAAATATCATCCGAGCAGCTCCGGAGATCCAAATTTGAAACGGAAAATTTAAATATTGTCGGTCAAAAAAATTTTCTTTCAGCGGAAAATTTAAAATTTATGTCGATAATGCTCGCGCTAAAAAAGAAAAACATCTTTGCGCACTTTCAAACCTTCTACGAAATATGATTTAGTCACCATTGAACTTTCCCCGTCGATATACAACCTGCCTGGGCAAAAATAAAATATCCGTTTGCTTTAATCACATGAAAGAATTTCCTTCGCTATGCGTATTTATTTCCAAATGTGTGTTTTTTTTTTTTTTTTTTTTTTTTTTTGCTAATTTTGGCCCTCAAAGTAATCATCGGTTGAAAGAGTACACATTTTTGTTTGTTATTTTTTTTTTTTATTGAAATCATTGTAACTGTAGTTTCTAATTTATTAAAATTTATGCGTTAAACCGTTTTAGAGTTAATATTTCGTGATTTTGTTTTAATTTTCCGAATTATTTTACTAACGCTTTGTGCATTATACACGTGTGTATAGTGCTAAAAGTTGTCAGTTTATCTCCGTTCGATTCTTTCATTGTAATACTTGCGTTTTACTTTCGCCCCTCTCCCGGTAGAGCAGGGACTGCTAATCTCGAAGGAAATTTGAAAACATCGACGATCAGACAAGTCTAATTAAAAATTTATAAGAAAAAAGTATCGCACAGTTTCTAAATAAATTCAAAAGAAAAGTTTAAATGAGGCGAGATAATTCGTGTTTAACGTCCATTTAGATTATACACCTATGTATACATATATAATGCGAGAAGATGATTTAATGGTTTTAAAATCGTCGTGATCGAAAAAAGCGATAAATACCTAGTGTGATCGCGGATAATGTTCGCTTCGTTTAATAATAATTTAACGTTTAAACCTATTGCGCGCATTCATTTTACCTAGATATTAATCTCGTGTATTTCGACTGATGGAGAATATTCCGTGATTAAAAGAGGAACGTCCATTAAGAAATACTGCGGATTTCCTATTTGGGCCCGTCAACCAGCAGGTACCCCATTACCTCGAAAAGCGATTAATCCGTTTAGATGTTGTTAATGAACAAATAGCCGGTATGAAGGA
Source organism: Icerya purchasi (assembly GCA_039619475.1). Classification (NCBI taxonomy): domain Eukaryota; kingdom Metazoa; phylum Arthropoda; class Insecta; order Hemiptera; family Monophlebidae; genus Icerya; species Icerya purchasi. The sequence goes on from CM077116.1 coordinate 288,879,846, forward strand.
AAGACAGGATATAAAAGAGGCAGTAAGAAGATCGAATCTCAGCAAATTGGAATACGGACGGCTCAACAACAGAAAGAGATTAAGCGCTGCAGGCGCAACTGCATCATTTGAATTGAGAAAACAATAAGGGGAGGAAACTAACGAAAAAGTTGAAAACGGAAAGAAGGTAACACAGAGTAATAGACAACAACAAAAAAGGCGAGCGAGTGCGGCTCCGTTACAGCAGCGAGAAATAGCTACTGATGAGTATATATATATTTGATAGCTGTGTGTGTATTCTCTTCCGTCGATGGTGAGACGATTCCCCGCTTAGATTACTCATTCGGCAATTGAGAAAGACGCGTAAACAAGCAAATGATATCAATTCTTCAAACAGGTTTACCGAGCTATTTTTTTTTTTTTTTTTTTTTTTTTTTTTTCTTGTTTGGGTTTTTCCCTGGGCTTGTCAGCAACGGACGATTACCCATCAACATGTGTACATAGCAGCAATTAGGAGTAACAAGGAATGGAATCTGATAAAGAATGCTATACCAAAGATGGAGAAACAATAACAATCAACGTCGAAAAATGCCAAACGTATGTATCCTGAAAAGAAAAGAAATGACGAAGGTAAGAGCAAAAGGAGTTAGCTGTCCCATACCATGGTCACATCTGCAATTACAGAGCCCACAGTACAAACGGACAAAGGAATCTGGCTATAAATAATTAAGGAAGAAGAAACACGGGATGTTTAAAAAGCAGTTAGATCCATCAAGCACGAAACCTATATAGAACACAGCGCTTAGCGTCCGTAAACAATTATCCGAAAGTTCAATGACTTTCTTCATCACTATAAAGCAAAGTTTATAGTTTTTAATTATGAAACATTAATCATATTTATGGCGACGACTGCAGAAACAGCGCCTACCATTCTGTTAAAAGGAAATGAGCAGAATTTTCACTGAACACTATGGCCACACTGCAACAGCAGCGCCCGCAGTGCCGGCTAACAATGAGTTCACCTATCTACCGTTAGGGCCGCAAATGCGACAGCGAGCCCGCAAAATTAACTGCGAGCTGTGCCTGTTTGTGACTGTAACTGCAACATCAGTGCGTGTTCTTCGTTTAGAGAGGAGTTCGTTGGAAATCACTGGACACGATAAGTTAGGAATGCCAAAATGGGAAATACTGAAGAGATTAGATATTAATATAATGTAGTACAGAGGATAGGAATTTTGCTACAATTGGTATGATCAACGTTGACTGTAATGAGAGAATAAAGGACACACAATATGGAGTTGGAACATCATGTGAGAGAAGCTCCGCGTATAGAGCTGCCCTTTCCGATGATAAAGAGGAGCATTCAAAGAATACATGATCAGAGTCACATACGACTGTGTTATCGATCTAACGACAAAAAAAAAAAAGAAGATATTATCAAATTGTATTTTTTCGCCGGAAAATAGCGTATTATCAAAGGCAACAGAGAGGTAAATGTCTGCCAATTAAAATCTAATAATTAGTAACCCGAATGTGCTGCCTATACCTGACACATTGATTTATATTGGACAGACCGTTCGAAATTTCAATGTCAGATATCATCCAGCAAGGGAAATATTGAAAAATTGTATGATCCAGCAGAGGAAATATTGAAAAATCAACACCGACAAAACACTTCATAAGGAATAAACATAAAACAACGTTAGAAATTGAACAGGATATAAAAATGTTGAAAAATAATCACAAACTATAGCTTGGTAAATTTTGCCGAAGCCACGAACAAAAAATAATACGTATACATACGAGTAGTATGTAACTTTAAACATAAACAAATCGGATAACAATTACGCATTAATGTGTATTTTTTTAAATCTTTTAATTGTTCCGTTTTATTTGTGTGTAATATTTTTAATAAATTTTCGATATATTTATTCTGTAAATCGCGATATTGATTATGCGATTTAACCGGTAATTCGATAATTTTCTTTGTTTCCGTTGTTTACGTTTTTAACTTTATATTACGTAATAGTGTCTCAAAGGAATATGGAGAGCGTGTTGCTTTTCGAAGCATGTCCCAGGGTATTTTTGTGATTTTTTAATTTTCTAATTAATAAAGAAATGCCATTTTCAAAAGAATTACCGGAAAACCTATATTAACAATGTTCAAATTGAAACATTTAAGCTGAAGAACCGATAAAATTATAGCCAGATGTCATAATAAATTCCGTACGTACATATGGCACCGGTGAGAATCAGCACTACGGAATTCGGAAATCAATATTAAACGATCCGACGGAAAGGATAAGTTGATTTTCCTCAGAACGATTCTGTGGCAAAATCGCTCGGAAAATTTTCTACGAAATACGGTTACGAGGACAAAAAAGTGTAATGACGGGGACATCCGGATATCGGACGAAGAAGCCCCGGTAGAAAAAGATACTTGGGCAATAAGACGCAATGAAAATTAATGGAAAACAAACGGTTATTCCCTCAGTAATATTTATAGTTTACGATATGACAGGCAATAGTCTAACAGAATATGAGCTTTTCTTTACGATGATGGGCTGTTATATATTTTTTTTTGGAATAAAGAGAACAGTGATTATACTAGGATTTAACCGTAAAAAGAACATTTGTTTTCTACGATTTGTTCGATGTTTGCCGGTGTCTTTTAGCTACGGACACGTATGCAATTCACTGATGAATTGATAACGAACTGAAATAATCGCGTATATTTCCAAAATCGACGCTATTTTTCGAAGTAGATGATTCTAGCTGGAGAGTCTCGATTGCGTTTCTGTTCTTTAGTGCGCGCGGCGTGAATAATAATAAAGTAGGGGTTATTGTTACAGTGAAATCTACTCGCCTAGTCTGCTTTACGAGCCGCACTACGAAAACGTCACAACATTATTAAAAGACAATTCAACCGCCGACGATAAATTCGAAAGCCTAAAATACGTTCGTATTTAGAACGGGAAGTGTCTTTACTTCTGTTACGCACTTCCGGAAGAAACAGATATTTTATCAGCGGCATAACGCGATTATTTTCGGTTAACGAAAAACATCGATGTGCCATGAAATCGAAACATTTTCTGGAAAAAGTTTTCCGATATGGTTGAAAATTTTTCAGAAGAAATTCTGATCAGCCAAACTGTTGCTTCCGAAAGCTCTCACTTGCTATCTCAACGACAATTCAGAATGCGGCTGCCTGCATGCTGACGGTCTGCCATGTATAATCATTTACAATTTTCACCGAATGTGTACGTATGATGTGATGACACATGGCGTAGTAGGACTTTAAGCAAGCTCGCTTACAGCCGAAACGTAAAACGTTACTCTTTCTTTCTCTATAGCGCCGTACTTAATTACCGAGCGTCGACGACTACCTATTCGTACATTTTTAGCTGTACAGACACAGAGGCATAGTGAACTAGGCAATTTGATATATACGCAACGCAGGTGTACACAAGCAAGACTTCATTCGGAACTGATTAGTAATCGTTTGATTTACATCGTTTTACACGTGCGATCTGCTGTGCACTGACCTATAGCGCGCGCATATGATGTTGTACGTGGTGGTTTTTGCCATTGCCTTCCACGTGTGATTATTAAGCGATTATTTATTTCATTTAATTCTTATAATAAGTTCGTCGTCGCCTGGGATCGAACCCGTGACCTCCATATCGGAAGTCAAGCGCTCTAGCAACTATAGGCTATCGCGACGACTATAAAACGTTACTGAAAATTTTTGAAATACTAATAATTTTTTCGATAAACATCGATTTTGTTGCGGACAATTTTCGTGATTTTTAAATTTTACTACATAGTTTTTATCAGTCTTTCTTAATTTTCTTCTTTTCCGCGAGGGTATCGCGCGCAGACGTTTGTGCCGAAAAAATCATTTAGGGGCTAATTCCACGCGTAGCGATCGCATGACCAAAACCAAATGTCCCGGTTTTTAGCAGCACGAATTTACAGAAATTATTCCAGTCCATTCTCGGGTGTTCTGCGTCCATGAGAGTCTTCTGCGACCAACCCCTCTTCTTTCTTCAGTTTTCCTTCGAAGAAAAAGCCGGTATCATCCCGTGTCTTTCTTCCTCTGATAGTGTGTCCGAAGTATCTAATTTTTCTGCCCTCAATTGTTCGTCGGATTTCGGCGGATGGTCTAAATACTTCGACTAAATTTGTTGTTGCTGGTTTTTTTTTTTTTTTTTTTTTTTTTTTTCGATAGTCCCCATAGTCGTGTCTTTTCCAATTGACCTATTCTCGGATAATTGGGCGTAGTAATTCTTCGATAACGTGGCCAGATTAACGGCTACCTTCCTCTTCTTTATTGCACTCTTTTGTTATTTGCTCTTTGCAGTACTTGATCGAGTGTGTCGTTTTTTATTCTTACAGTTTCCCAGTCCGGCGACATTTTACATGCTTCAAAGGTAGCTTTTATTTTTGTACGGTCAAATTTCTATTTTCTCGTCACTGATTACAACAGATGTATTCGGATATACCTAACGTCTGATTATCACGAGTTTTGTTTTCCTTTCGTTATTTAAGGTGTATTAATTTTTAAAAAACTCGAATCTGCTTCTTTGGTAAAACATCTTTACAGATTTAAAGAGTAGTTCCTAGTAACTCGATGCAGAAAACGCCCCCCTCCCCCCCCCCCACGTTGGCAAAATGTGTTTGACTGACATACCGATTTAAAGCACAGCAAACGCAGTTTTTTATATAGTTCATGTGTAATAATTTCTAAAAATAATTCTAAAATGTTTTCTTACAATTGTATTCTACATGTATTAAATTTACTTTTACTCTACTGATTATTAATTAAATACTTCTTGATAAAGTTAATTATTAATTGTTGTCGAATTGATTTTATCGAAAATTATTCGTGGAAACGTGTTAAATCTGAGAATAAAATTGAGTTTTTAAAAGAAACATGTTTTTCCTTTTAAAAAAACAAAAGAAAATAGCGAAAAATTAAAAAAAACAATTTCCTTTTTGGAGAAAATCGCTTTTAGAAAAATGTTCTGTTTACATGTGTCTGGAAAAAAAGCGCGCTGCTTAACACGTTCGATCGATAAAATCTTCGCATCTTATTTAATTTCTGGTATCTATTATTCTATTATTATACATATATATGTGTATATAGAATACTAAAAGTCTGTATAATATAGAGTATTTTATAGGGCAATCGAAAAGGCTTTTTGGACCCTATTATACTATACTATCGGCGGTCGAAATTTCAGAGATGAAGCTAATTTATGATAGGCAACGAAGCATTTGAGAGGCAACTAAAATAAAATGTTCTCATATGCAGCGAGACGCGTTTTATTACCAGCGCAACCGCTTACACATTTCATTTTAACGTAATTTTCCCATAAACTTTTTATTCCGGCGTAATGCGAAATTCACAGCAATCATTTAAAACCTTGATCATCGCCGCTCATCCTTTGCATATTATTTCGCATTGTTGTTTTGCAAGCAGCTTTCCGATACATAAAATTTTAAATGCTGACTTGAAATGTTCATGAATATTTCCGATCCGCAAGCAATTAAAAAGTTACATTTATGCATATAGCGTAGCATTAGTATATTTCAGTGATTAAAAACAAACCAATTTAGTAACTTCTTCATGCTTTTTATTCGATATTAAGATATTTATATAAATCATTGTCAAACATTTTTGAAAGTGATTTTTTTTTTTTTTTTTTTTTTATTTGTGAAAGCGTCATTCTGTACCGTTTTAAACTGCTGTGGCTATTACAGTACGAAGATGCGCAGTTTGTTTTTATAGATATCTGATTATTCCGCTAGTTCTGATAAATTGTGTTATGGATAAAATTGCATCGGGGGAATTCTCAAGAATGTTGGTGACTGTTTTGTTATTAATTGAAAGGGGTCGGTGAGGTGATAATGCTGGACAGTCGCATAGTATATGAGGAGTTGAGGGAGCAACATCTTGACCGCAACAGAAAGGACAATTCATAGGAGAGGGGGTTCTTTGCAAAATAAAATTATGCGACATGGCCGTATGGCCTGTGCGCAAGCGGCTAAGTGCACAGAAGTCTCCGCGGGAAATGCTTTTTTCCGGCCACCATGGTTCGGTTGAGGGTTTAATTAACCTCGAGAAAGTCTGACACGAGGACCCCATTGGGTTTTCCATAAGGACGTGGGATTATTAAAGATTATGTTCGAGAGATAAGGTGGAGGTGGGCTGTTACTAGGCGAGGGGCAATATATTTCTGCTCGGGCGGATGTATCGACGCGTTCATTTCCAGGAATCCCCCTGCATGGCTGGGCGTCCACAGAAAGGATACGGAGCACTGTCTCTTAATAAGTTCGTATAATACCTGCTGGCTTCGAATTGCTACAGGATGTTTGGTGAGGGGATTAGAAATTGTCAATAAAGCTGCGGATGAATCAGATACCAGCAGGGCTTTCTGTGATGTAGGCTCTGTAGAAAGAAAATATTCCAAACAGAAAAATACTCCATATATATTTCAGCATCCAGTACCGAGCAATTGTCATTCAGTCGAATGCTTCGAATCACGTCGCAGACTTCAAAGGAACAGGCGGTTGGGGATGAAGTAGCCTCTGCTGGGGTAGCCTTGGCAGCATCCGTGTAGAAAAGGATGTGGTCGGGGTATTTTTGCATTGTTGCTGTTGTCAACTGAATGATATTCGGATGCAGGGGTTTATTACACTTCGTCGGGGAAAAGTTAACATCAATGTTTAAAGGGGCCCACGGCGGAATCATGATGTTAGGAGCTAGGTTAGGGAAAGGGATTACGCTCACGTTGTGTTGCGATAGGAGAGCCAGGATTTCTGGGAGAGGGTAATTAGGGAACTCTGGGGTGTTCGGGAGGTCATTTGTGTCGATAGGACAGCCGCACGTTTACTAGAGAAAAGAGCGAGGGTCTCACAGTGGTAATAATATATAGGTTCGGAAATACTTTAGTGGGGGAGTGCCTAACAAGGCACACAAACTTACAGACGGGGAAGTTCTATGTGCGCCAAGTATCGTGCGGAGCGCCTTGTATTGAATCAAGGGATTTAAGTAAAGAACGAATGGCTGACGAATACGCCTGGGACCCGTAGTTTATTCTGGAAATGACTAAGGATTTGTATATGGAGAGGAGAGTTTTCGGAGGTACATTATACTTTCGTGTTTGATACATATTTAAGAATAGATAGGAATTTAAAACAGGATCAACGCGTTTTAATGAAATTTACATAGATTATTAAGCACATCGCAACCTAACATATAGAGCAGCTGAATTGTTTCGATATCTCAACAATCTTTGGAGATAACCGCGAAAGTATATTCAACTCATTTTTCAATAACACATAAACTATTTCATCTTTGAAAAAAAAAAAATATTCCAAGTTGAAGTATAACATATTTTTTGTTGGGTGACTAAGCTAAAATTTAGTCATATTCGATAACTACTTAAAGAGTGTCAAGTTCTGCAAAATAAGAGTGTAGTAGTCGTCAGTAGGTAATATATCTTCATCCGAGCGCACAAAGGATGCCGCCGACGTTAATTAGGCCTAGTTAGAGCGCGAGAACTATAGCGATTTTTGTCCCACGGTCCGTCCCGTACGACGGTACCAGCCGCGAGCGCAGTGAACGCGCACCGTTCGTTCTCACGCGCGATCGGCCGCTACTGTGTTTTTTCGAAATTCCGGGGGCGTAAGTATTCTGGCATGGTTTCAAAAAATTCCATCACGCAGCCCCCGCATATTCATATTTCCACGCACGCTACAAACATTTTCATCATACAGGCTTATTACACAAGTCTCCGCATGTAATAATAGCTATGGCGTAATTTTTAATTTTAATTTTACAGTGTTTTATTTATGCCTCTCAACCCTGATTAGACTCCGGGCCTTGTATAATATCTAGACTATTACGGCCCAAGATTCTCCGGTTACAGGACTGCCCTTAATCCATTGTCCCTGACGAACTGAAACACTGCGCTCAAGTTCAATGTAGTAGACCAATAATATTCCTCCTCCTATTGTTTTTCGGTAAAACTTAAAAACATGTTGGTAAAAACAAGATAAATAACGTATTCATCGTTTTTTACACTTTTGCTAAGATAGAATTGTGCTCTAGACGACGGGTGATATTAATAGCACACAACTGAATGCAGAAATTTAAATTCTCTTATTCAGAAAATAGTTAATCATCTCACCTTCGCCTTTGTAGGATACGTACGACAGTATTAATTTAAAGCCGGTCTGTGTAACCTAACATTTTTTTGTAGCTCATGATATGGAAAGAATATACACAAATACACATAAAGCACGATAGTTTTTAATGAAACGTTGTATTATTAATAATATGGTGCTATAGATAATTTATAAATCACCAAAAATTTTTCGCTTATACTAGACCTAAGTAATTTAAAAAATCTGAAAAACGAACGGTATAACTCGGCAGCGGATTGTATAGTTTAATTAAATTATGTCAATCGAAAACCAGTTTTAAAAGTTAGATAAAAAGGTTTTGTTTTATATAGTGAAATTGAAGACTATCTCGATGCTTTAGGCAGCATAATTTTTTCGAATTCACAGTAAAACCAACGTTGCTTAACTCACAGCCAATCTGAATACCGATAATATCTCCAGCTTTTTGATTAAATCGATTAATAATTTCAGTTCCAAAGAATTTTTCGAATTAGAATAGCGAATGGTATGAAGCTAAACTCGTATGACAAGGTTTTCTTCGATTTTTTTTTTTGGAAAACTGGTTTTTCGTTCAAAATGCTGTATTTAATATTACCCTAACGTTTTTTAGAGTTTTAAAACATAGGAATTTTTTATTGGATAACTTTACTGTCAGCGCGTATTTCGAATTTGAGTCTTTTTTATTTTCTCTTCCCTGGAAATGTTTCAGACCGAATTTAGAGCCACCACATGTCGCTCTTTTTCCTACAAATTCCGCATATATTATTTCCCTGATTTCCAATAGCGCACGTTTATATAACTTTCGGATGACGACGACGGCGACCTTTTATTTAGTACAAAACTCGAGATGAGAAAAATCAATTTTTCTGCAACGATGATCCGCTATCTAATTTTACGGTTTTACATGTTTTTTGAAAAATTCCGAAGTAGTGTTTATTTCCAATAAGGTTTAATTTTTCCAGTTTTTTAAATAATCGCATGATTATACAAAGACCTTGCTTATTGGACCTCGCTGCGAGAGTACCTCATAAACTATAATTGTTATGAAAAAGTTTGTATCAAATTTTTTTCTTTAAATTTACGGTCTTCATAGAGGTTTTTATTACACTTAGGAACGTCGTTCTCGCGCCGGAGGTAATATGAAAAAACGTTATAGGAAACCCGCTATTAAATACATAATGTTTTTTGATCCGAAAGACAGATATATATATATATATATATATATATATATATATACATGTATATTTGGTAAAAATCGGTTACAACGATATAAATTATAGCGACGAATATTGTTGGAACGGCAGAATTATCTAAAACTATATATTAATTGTTATTAGTTATGACGCGACAAATCGTGATACACAAATAAGAAATTATCGCTTACGACATTATACTGCGACATTTAGCTTTGTATAGCTAAATTTAATAAAAAGCCCCTTTTAATTTTGTTATTTAAAAGAATATAAAATGTACTGAACACGCAAGAAAAACATGTTGATATTAATTTACTGTATTTTGAGTAACTACTAAATCTATCGCTAGTCATCTTTTGATACTTTTGCTTTAACGAATTATTAGCGACTCGGATTTTTTACACGATTAATGAATAACTAAAAGCGATATGAATTAAAATATATCGAGGTATAAAAAGAAGAAGATGTAGGGAGGACGAAAATAATGGAATCTAGAAAATAATTATAAAAAGGTACCCAATTCGGACCAGTTAACACGTTAGAAGCGAAGAAGTAAAGAGCAACCGATCAGAGAGCAGACACGAAGAGATTTGAAATAGATAGGAGAGGAAAAGTTAGAAGGAATAATTAAAATGGGAGTATAATTACTGCGCCGAAGATTGTTCCAGTTATAATAAAGGCGAATGATGGGAGAAGAACAAATTGAGTTGAAGAAACCGTAGATGGCTGGATTCTTTGAAATAAATTTGGACAAAAATCATTAAAACCCAAAGTTCTGAAAGGATAGACTTCTCCGAGCTAATACAGTTAAAACTGAAGGTAACGCAACCCCGCATAACCATGAATGAGCACTTCAATTACTGTCCTTCTCACCCTCAATAAAAGACTGTGTGGTGGAATTCAAGAAGGAGAATGAAGAAGAAAGAAAAGGATCATAGTTAAAAGGAACATAGATGGAAATTATATGAAGAAGACGAACAATTTTAATGCGCATAAGGATGTGAACCATGCAAGACTGAATAGAAGCCGGAGAGAAATTGAGAAAAATGGAGGCAGAGTGGAAGAAAATGTCGTTCTTAACGAAAATTGCAGACCCATCCAACCATCATCTCGATCGCATTCATCACTTTTGAGCACTTAATGTTAAAATTCATGCGTTTTTGAAATATTATTATTATTATTATTATTAAATTAAATTAATGTATCCACGTGTGCAGCAACTAAGGCTAGAGGCACGGTAGGAGAAGAGGGTTAGAGCGAGAAATAGAAACCGGATTGATGAAGGAAAGTGACTAAATTCGACAGAGAAGAACGGCCGTCTTTGAAAACGAGAGAAAGCGAAGGAGAAAGGTTAAGTGACCTCCTCAGCGTGGTGACTGAGGGACAGTCAATTAGGATATGGGGAGACGGAGAGGATAACGCTACATACGGTACATTGTGGATTCGAAGTTTTGTTAATAAGGTACGCATGAGTGTGCAGTCTAGTGATGATCACGTCATCCCTGCGGTTTAGAAGCGAGGTCACCCAAGGATCAACCGAATGTTTAATTTGCCGGAGCTTTTTGTTTGATGAAGTCAGCTACCATTTCCTTTGTCGCAGTGCAAGAAGTCCTGATTTGATGTATTTCTTAAGGTCGAATGCCGGAACTTTAGCAGCCTCCCTGGCCGCTTTATCAGCCAGTTCATTCCCATGAATCCCAGCTTGAGCCGAGACCCACAGGAACGTCATTCCCTGACCCAGCTCCGCCAGTACCAGCCTCATCACTTCTTTGGCTACTGGGTGCTGATCGTGGTTGAAGACGTCGCAAAGAGCGTCGAGTGCTGGAAGCGAGTCGAAACATACAATTGATCAGCGTCGAAGCTCATTAAAAATTTCACGGCGAGGTAAATAGCGTATAATTCAGCTGAAATGACAGAAAACGTCTGACAAAGTGAATAACGAATGATGGCTACTACATCCCTAACAACTGAGCAACTAACAAAACCGTTGAACAGAGATGCGTCAGTGTAGTAGATTCATAGGTTCGTAACATAACCTTCTTCTTGATTTCTTCGATGGGCAAGCATTCTTTCTCTTTTCAAACTGAAATAAGACAGCACCATTTTTTTGACGGCATCTGGTTAACACTCGAAGAATATTGTTATTAGCTTCGAGCTAGGATAATTTCATTAAAATAAATTAAACGTAGAAGTCATAATAATAGAGTATTTTCTGAATAAACGAAAGGCGGGGAAAGATGGCAAAGGAAGTAATAGAAAGCAGAGCATGGTCGAAAAAGAAAAGAGAACGAGTAACTGAAGTAAAATGAAAAATGTAAGCTAGAGTTTACTGAAACGAAAAGCAAGGAACGAAAGAAGAAAAAACTGACGCGAAGACTAAAAGGAATTAATCGAGGCAATATTGAAAAATGAAAAAAAGGAGGGCCAGTCAGGATTGTGAAAAGTTGAGAAAAGAAACACAAAACAAAAAGTGAAATATATTTAGTATTAAGTAGATGAAGCACAATGTTGAATTGAAGAAGATAGATAAGAGGCAAGCAACCGAGTACTGTAGTAGGATAAATAGCAGTAAAAACGAAAGGAAAAAAAAACGTTGTAAATATTAATGTAAATAATACGGTGTCAATGGATCTTAACATTTTTCGTTTAAAGCAACCAGATGAAAGGCTAGTTCAATACCGACCAACATGTTTCTTACGGTTGCGAAACAAAAAAAATGGTACAAACCAGTACAAAGGTATTGTGAGCTCACTTCGGAAAGAAGAGAAAAAGAAATATGCTCAAAGTAGTTATGATTATTTCAGTGGTGATATATTTAACCAAAAAACGGAATCAAAACTGCCAATGCTAGTCGACCGGACAACCGACTAAGATATTTTAGAACAACTGTCGCGTTTCCCGGATGATAATTTCGACAACACTCGGTCCGTTAATAAAAACAACGAGAATCTGATGCTGCTATATTATTAAACTGGCTACCAGCAGCGCTTCGCAAATGGGTCGTGACTCCTCGAAAATGATCTATAGCGTAATTGTAGGTCTACTACTGCGCGATCGGAGCACGTAAAAATGCTGAAAGTTAATCGAACTGTCCGAATCGATCAATTCACACTTCTGCCGCTTTTTCTTAGCGACTATTATGTCCTTATATATTAGGTTCGTGCAGCGGAGACGTGATCGCATTCGGTAATTTCAGTAAAAACGCAATTTGTAAACATACCTTGCTAGCGGTCGTTGATATGAAAATATTTATATCTGTGCGTATGTATTAGTTATTAAATAAAGTATAAACAACGTTGTTTATAAAAATCGAAAGTGAACACAATCTTATAAGGGGAGAAAACGAAAAAAAAACGAAAAAGAAAACAAATATGAAAATAATAAAAAAACATAGTCAGCTACGAACAGAAATATTAACGACAAGTGATACAGTGTATAAAGTAAAAACTTAACAATAATATTTTATTTTAATTTTTCTTTTTTTTTTTTTCGACCCCTGCATAGGAACGCGCGTGACGTGGAGGTACGCTCATTTAAACTGCTGATGGTTACGCTCGTGAGATGATCTGTTGAAGCGTGTGTACTCGTGATCATTGACTAGATGTCCGGTTCCGTTATATTCAATTTTTTGAGAGGAGTTCCTCCGTTGGATCGAGATGGAAGGCGGTTAGATGGAAGCGACGAAAAAAGAGAAGATAGTTTTGAAAGTTTTTTAATGATTAAGAGGTTTACGTAAGAAGGAGGACCAGGTTAAGTTGGACAGTTGAAACAAGACACGAAGGAAGGAGATAAAAATTATTGCTATTAGACGGGGTAGAAGTAGAAATTTTTATGTGAAAATGCGCGAGAAGCCAAACTGTAATTTTCAAATTTCGATAGCTCTTGAAAAGAAATATTTTCTAGGCCGTTAAATTTCATTTTGCCTTACCCACGCGAGCCATGAGTAGTCGCGCAACAGTGAAACCCTCTTTCAGGTTTCAGAAGGTTGTTGCATCTGCAGATAGGATGTCTGAAAGTGCAATAAGAATAAGAAAAAAATGAACTGCGATGTAATTGGAAAGGAGAAACATGTTCAGTATTGTGTAGGTAGACGAACATTATGGGAGACAGGAAAACGAAGTTTAAATATTAACCACAAATACAGGGAGGAGAGCTTCAAGAAGTTTTAATTCGTTGTAATGGCAGGAGTCTTTTAAGTACATTCGAGAAATGGGGGGTAATAAGAACTTAAGAAGAGCTGAGGTTTCTTCCAAATTTTGTGTTCCTCGAGAATGAAGTATCTACTTCGATACTGTACATTTCTTGTTTCATTTTATCTCTATTTATTTAATTTTTTAGGTTTTTTTCTGCTTTTTGTTCATTTTTCATTTTGCAAAATATGGTAAATAGTGAGGTAGTAATTATTTCAGGCGGTTCCCAAAAATTAGCAGGCAGTTTGAAGATACTGTGACTTAGCGGTGCTAACTCCTTTTTAATTTATTTGATAGTTTAGCTATAAGGAGAAATGGAATATAGCGAAGTTAATATTATCCCTAAACGGTTGACTTCTAATTTATTACAATCTAGGCAAATTGAATCGGCAGGAGAGTGTTTGTTTAGTTGTCGATTTTATTATTCCTCGATAGCTTATTTTTTAATCTAAAAGTAAATTGTTTAGACACTCGCGAGATTAATTCTGTAGGACTTTCTTCTTTTTTTTTTTTTCCTAGTTCTAACTAATCCCGATGAGTATCTTATCACCGTGTTATACTATTTAAGCGACTATCGTAATCATCTGAACGATAAAGCTCTAGATATTTAAAAAAATAACCGGGCAGAGCAGCCACGTAGCCCAACCGAAGATAATATGTAGTTTTTGAGAAATGAAATAATGCGAAACAATGCAAAAATGTTTTGAAAACAACATAAGCGTGATGGTTTAATACTATGTGTACCGGCAACGAATTATTTTCGATGAAATAACCGAAAAAAAAAAAAAAAAAGGGAGAAAGAAAATAATAGAACTAACAACTGTTTTCCATTTGTAGTTTAATGTTTTAAGTTTTTGATTTTAAAAAGAGTTTAGAGATATTCACAAAATAGAATATATATTGAAAAGTAATTTTTTTTATTAGACTTGCACTGCCATTTCTATCTCTTTAAAAATAACAAAAAACTTTTCTCGCCCTTTCAGTATGCCGGCGTCTCGTTCTAATCCATACCAGCAGTTTTGTTTGGATGTTCCTGGATTATGTATTTGCAGGTAATAGATCGAAAATGCATGTACAAAAATTTCAAAGCTGTGAATGAATGCGAAGAACAGGGACGAGTGTCTGGACTTGCGGATTAAACAAATACAAGAAGTAAAGAATTATGAAGAAATCATTCGTACACATGGTATACCGTTAGTTTATTTGATCAAGTGATCGGCGAACCGACGTAGAAAGCGGCCATATCGATTTTTGAAGATCAGTAATGTACATAGGTTTAATTTCCTGGTATAAATTAAATTATTTCGGTTAAAAAAACCGGCTAAATGCTCCGAGCTCGAAAAAGTAAAATGAAAGAGAAAAAAATTAATAGAGATTCTTGTTTTCCTTTTTTCATAATTCTTCGCAGATGTAGAAAATACAAAAAAATTTAATATAAATTTCAAATTTAAACCACCTGTCTACGTAACTTGACCGGGTTTTAATTAAATTTCGTTTTAAATTTATAATTAAAAAATTTTTGCAATCTATTTTCCAAGTTCGCGTCTTGTTTTAGTGTTTTTCTTTGCATTAACTCGTGCTAATTTTTCACATGTGCTATAAGTTTTTCACGTACTAACTCCACGAGAGGGTGACCAGAATCGGCATCTTCACGCCTGCTCGATGGAAATGTCGCGTTGCAAGAGGAAATCCTGATGTGGTTTTATACCCTAATAATTTTACGTAGACACTTCGATGAAAATGCTGAAGTCGGCGATAAAATTGTTTGACCTGTTTAGAAAAAGGTAACGTGTTTCGGGTAAAAGTTATCTTTGTAATTTTCCGCAACAGTAATAACAGGATAGCGATATATCGCAGATGAGAGCTATAAATATCGGCTGCGACTACTATTATCACTGACACAAATAACTTCGAAAGGTATTGCAAAACAAGGCAGACTACTTTCTCTTTTATAAAGTCAGTAAACCGTATCACTCTGAATGGCATGCGGCATTATCGTTTTCGAATTTTCTTCTGATTCACGTTGTTCGTCATTCAAAATCGCTGTGCGCTAATTAAACATTCCGCCGGCTGCCACAGTAACTTAGAACGTCAAAGAAAGTCTTTTCGTTTAGTCAACCGTGAAAAATTGCGAGCCAAAAATATCCTCCCCGTTTACGAACTACATCACTTACGCAATCTATCAGTGTCGTATACTCGTGCTCGCTCTTTCGCTTTTAATCTTTTATATATATGTGCGTGTGTGTATATATGGCGACAGGCAACAAGGGCGACTTTATCCAGACCCAGAGCTGTAGATTAATTGGAAGAATCACTTTAATTCGATTGGATATTGATATAATAAAGGAAGAAGGGACTGGGATAACCTTATTTACATCTAATTCTGCGAGCATGTATATAAAAATTTGATACTTCAATACGAGCACGCTCCCCCGCTCCTGGATGATGTGGTATTCCATAATTCTTATAAGAGGGTGTATCAGGCCATTTTTAAACGTTACACAAAAATATTATATAATTTTTCATATTATTCCCGGAGTGAAAATATGTAGTCTTTAATAAATAGATGCCCCCCCCCCTGGACCTTAATCTAGAAACGAACAGTAAGGAAAGAAGCAGGAACAACTACCCAAAAGGTTAAAATGCTATGCGATCAGAAATGGAAAGCACAAAGGAAAGTAACAGGGGAATAAAAACAGGAGTATTGGGAAGGAAAGGACAAAAGAAGTGCTGAAAGGAGCAGGAAAGCCCAGCGCCAGGATTTAAAAGTACAGGTAAGAGCATTCTGTAAAAAGAGCACAACATTTAAACAGGACGTGATTGGAGTCGCAAACAAGAGAGGATCTGAAACGTGTAGAGAACAAAAGGGGGAAAGATAAAGAGAAAATCAGATACGGGAAGAAGGGAGGAGAGAATGACCAAGTCTTAGTCTAATTAAGGAAACAATAGTAGATTAACGAGAAGAGGGAAAAGCTTGAAACCAATGCTGAGAATTTGGAAGGGGTTGTAGAATGAAGTAATGAGACGAACGGTTAGAGAAGAGAGAAGGATAGATATCCACCTATAGTCTGGAATGTAAAAGAAATAGGATGTCTAAGGCAGGAAAATTTCGGAAGAGATTATTAAATTTCGATATTTTCGTCAATCGGGGTAAAGCGAAAAATTTCTTAAAAATATTCAATTCTTTGAGAATCAATATCGAATACAATTCTGTTTCGTTGTAAATTCATTGGCTAATGTAAAAACCAGTTTCGATTAAATGCTAAAAGTATCAAGTAAGTTGACAAACGAGTCTAAGTTTTTGATCTAAATCTATTCGTGATAGAAAATCCAAAATATCGCCGTAATCTTTCCGAGTACGTAGAACACTTAAATAATTTTTCACTCTGATGATAGTATGATTCGTATCGACTTGACAGATTCTGCTATTAAATTAATACATACAATTTTTTTTTCAACAATAAATTCGACTTTCCTTCGCAAAATATCACGCCGATGTAAGATTAGCCATTCGCAATCAAAATTGTCTTCATTGTAGAAATGCAATTATTTCATCTACCGATATAATCGTAATTTTTGATGAAAAAAATTGTAAATTATTCAAGAATGATATTTATGTTTTTCATTTATCTGTCAGTGATGTGTTATTATTGAATATTCCGAGAATTTTTGTCCGCAATGATTTTTCAAAGTTTTAAAATCGTGAGAATCACCGCCAAAACGTTTAAAAACTTTCATTATTCTTATAAGTGCCTCGGAGTCACTTTTTCGAATTAATTGCCTAATTTGCATCTTAATGTTTGTCGCCTTTCTTTGAATATATTCAAAACTTGATTTTTCCGGATTCTTAAATTAAACACTTAAGCGTACACTTCATTCGGCAGCCCTTTAGTTAGAAATAAAGTGAAAGTAACACAGAGGCGAATATCTAGTTTTGAGCAAATTTTATTTAACATCGATCGCGAAGTTAGCAATAAAAAAGATTAAACGAACGTAAGTTCTTTGAAAATATAACGAACATTAAATTCAGAAATAAATGAGAAATCGTGAAAATACGAATTTAGTTACAGGTTGTTTGTTAACAAAAATTTAGGAAATATTTGAAAACTTTTTTCCCCTTTGATTGCAAAAGTTCATTTTTATTCTCTACTTAACTTGCGAGTTTCTTTGCACTGAAACCTTTTTAAACAAGCAATCCGTAGACAATATTCGTCTAATCGAATAGAGTAATAGTTGATTACCATGAAATTTAAACGTAAAAACGCTGATTAATATTAGAAAATAATCGTCATTTTATAAAGGTAGATAACTTAACAACCAGTGATCTCCTCTTATTCGCAGAGTGCAGAAAAACATGAGATTTGTACAGTTTTGTTTAGTAATTTTAAGTGAAGTACTAGAAAAAAATTAAATTTGAAAAATAATTCAAAGATACTCGTTTATTCTTAGCCAACGAGTAAATTAATGTCCAACTTTGATGAATCGTTTACTGCTGCATCGTATCAGGAAAATTCTAAAACGATCACTGCTATTACTTTGGAAGAAAATGTAAGCAGAATGTGTATGAATCAGGCCCTTAAAAGATCGATTTTCTGCAATTTTTCATTTAAATTTTGTACAAATACTCTCATAAATACATTACTTCTCATGCAATATTACGCATTACTTTAACCATATATATTATGTATTGCGTTACATAATATTATAGTAAAACATAATATTTAACTCCACTCTGCGTAATATGTCATCGGGGAGCGTTGTTTTTGATAAAAAAATTCCTTATTTCGAAATGATTGTCGACTCTTAAAAGAAATAAGTTCAGTCAAGCATGATGTCTCATGGGCTGAAGATTGCGCACGTTAAGTTAACGATAACCATAATATTTATAATCATATAATAATAAATTTTAAAAAAAAGGCATTTGATTTTTCCCGCTCCAAAGAGGAAGGGGCACGTAAATTTTTGCAATTTTTTGAAATTATCGTAATTTCGAAAATTTCGTTAAGAAAATGAAATATGGTTTCGTTCTCCACAAATAGCGATCATTTATTTGCTACATCACATAGCCGAGAATAATTTTTTTCCCCAAAAATTTCGAGATTTTGGCACCCGTGGAGCCTAATTTTAAAGTTGGAAATCCGGATGTTCCAAACTAGAGAAATATACGGAAATGTACATTTTTTTAACCCAATTCAAAATTTTTAGTTATAATACTCGTAACGCTAAGGGGAAGACACGTAATTTTTTGCGATTTTTTTAACCTTTTCGTCAACTTCGAAAGTTTCGTTAAGGAAATGACTTACGGTTTCGTTCTCGTCAAGTAGCGATCTTTACAATGATATATCACATGACCGGAAAAAAAATACTTTTTTCAAAATTTTCAAGCTTTCGGTGCCCCAAAGGTCTGAATATAAAGTTATAAGATTCGATACATTTTTCTGAATGCATATGTTCAAAATACGTTTGTTTTTTCTCCAACGTTTTTACTTTACGTAAACTTCCTTTTTTTTGTTGGGAGGGGGGGTAAATAATTCTTTTAACCGTAATTTTAGCATTTTATGAAAGGACTTTTGTATTTTATTTTATATTTTGAATTTCACTTTAAAGGTTTATCTAGTGATGAGTTATGAATTTTTTTTAGGAGTAATTTTTAAGGTCGCTTTTAATACCATATTATGACGTTTTTTGTTGCCGCCCAGGGTAATAATCGGTTAGCTTGAAATTATAGATATTGTTGTAGGTAGGTAGAAGTTTAATTTTAATTTATGATCCAATTTTGAAGTTTATAAGTCGAACCGTTCGTGAGTTATTGCATATTTTGATTGAATATTTTTGTAATTTCTGAACTATCTTATTAGGGTTACGTACATTATATGTGTACGGAATCCTAAAAAGGGAGAGACATCTGATTTCACGAATAAGAAATAAATTTTTCCCTAGCAACAGCGCATTTTATCGTTATATTGGACTGTCGTTGAAATAATAAGCAATTTTAGGAAATGATTATTCAGCTTACCGGGAAACCGGAAGTAGCGTTCGGCTTCTGCTGATTATGTAGCATATCACACGCATACATAATATTTCGTAAATGTGTGGAACTTTTTTAGAACTCGCATCTCAAAATTTCATTGACTCAACAGATCTATTCATTCCAATCAGCTACATATATTAATTTTTAACTTTACTGTTCTTTTATGTGCGGTAATTTTATTGAGGCAATAATCATTACATATTATAAGTTAAACTAAATAAATTAAATGGATTTAAATATTATTTGAATTATATAATTACGTATAAGTGTCGACGAAAGCTACCGGTATAATGTATTCGTATCAATTGTTCTACGCGACATTTCTTATTCAGTTTTATCTGATCCATGAAAGGACTTAATTCGTTAGCGTCTGCGTCTGTTTTGAGTTAATTCACGGCAGAACCAACCTTATGAAAGTGCTTTTTAGTCATTGCAGTACAAAGAGGCTAGCAAGTCTTAATTGCGAGCAATTTCTTACCTATTTCGCTGGCACTTTAGAAAAGGGCTTGTGGAGAGTATACTTGAGAATAGGCTCCTCCGGTGACTCGAGAATAATCGGAATAATATTTTCCCGACTGTCGTGTATGGTTTCAGACCTGGTTCGGATAAAACAGGCTGTATTTCTTATTTTATTAAAGACGTACACACCTTTATCCTTTATTAACGAAGAATGCTTATCGTCGATCTTTTTCAATGTCAGAGGTGCGTTTGATAACATTCATTTTTTTTTTTTTAAATAAATAAATAAGTTGCGCGTCTCACTGGGCAAGTATGCCCGTTGCGTGAGTGCCCAACACTCTTAGTATCGTTTATTCTAGTAAACAAAATTACAGTTAATCATTCTTACTACCTAAATCAAACGTATTAAACCAAAAAAAAATATATCAATCAACGCGAATATATATATATATATATATATATATATATATATATATATATATATATATATGTATATATATAAATAGTAAAATAATACACCCACATAAGGGCTCTTACATATTAGACGTCGCATAAAATAATATATAGGAAAGAAAAAGGAAGGGAACAGGGAAATAAACGGTTTAAAAGAGCCCTAAAAAATACA
Organism: Icerya purchasi; assembly: GCA_039619475.1. Lineage (NCBI taxonomy): Eukaryota > Metazoa > Arthropoda > Insecta > Hemiptera > Monophlebidae > Icerya > Icerya purchasi. Next base: position 288,900,516 of record CM077116.1, read on the forward strand.
ACAATAAAGGGAAAAGAGGATGTAGCAAAACTCCTTAATCTTTGCATCATTCTTTCAACCGCTTCCTGACTTCCCTCTCCCATATACCAATTTGTTTTTTCGTTTATTATGTGACTATGGTACTCATTAATTTAATTAGAACCGAGTCATCTGTATTGTCGATTCGTAGATTTACTTCTCTAGGATGAATAGGTATTATTTTGATTCCTTGTCAGTCGGAGTTTTTGGTCTGGAAAGTAACTTTACGTTATTGCATTTAAATTCAAGTAGTCCATAATAATTAATAATAGTGCATTTTGGGAGGAGACATTTCATTATTTTCCTTCCACCAGGTTGATTTAGTATCACTCCGCTTCCAATGGGGTAGTATAAGTTTCAAATAGCTTTTCTGAATTTTACCTATTTTATTGATTTCCGTTTTTTAGCCTCATCTCATATTTGGATCCGATATAAAATTCTAGACGTTATTAATGCATTAAAGTATATCCGCCGTTTCTTTTCGATTAAATTAAGATAGAAGTTTCAGATCGGTTCGCGAATTCATCCATAATTTGTTTGCTAAAAAAGAATTTTAGACTTTTTAAATTCGATTTCCAATTTAGCCACGACAAGAATTCCGTATAAAGGCTTGACTCACGGCTCTATTTTAAGTTCTTTATTATTTAACGAGTATGTTATTTCTTTAATTTAAGAACTGGTTCTAAAATTAAATTGCACAATGGGTCAGTTGGTTCGGCACTGTTATTTGATGCGGGTTTATTAAAGAAATTTAAGCTACCGGCTGTCTGTCGATTTTCACTGTCGAGTTGGTAGCGAGAGATAAGGCAGTAGAGATTATACTCAATACATGTAATCTAGGCCAACAGTATTTATTATACACCGACAGTTTAATTTATTATACTTTGAATAACAGTCATTTTAATTACAAATGTCCTTCTAATTACAGACTCACTTCAATCTATCAAAGCCATCAGAGCCCAGACTGTTTCAACTCTCTACCAATTAAAATAAAACACCTGCTATTCGAACTTTCACGATCCGACGTGTATGCCACATTCTTATGGGTCCCTGGCAACTCTATCTAGTCCGATGCCGTTCAACGATGTACTGCCTCGATTAAGACCATCAGTATTTCTGATGCACTTTTTCGAAAAGTGGAGCAAACTATGGCCAGAACAAACGACCTGGCTCAGGTCCATAAAGTTGAACACCAACCCATGGTGGCTGCCGTTCCTCATCTCACGTAACGATTTCTCAATCCTGTCGAGACTGCGCTTGGGGAACACTGCACTGTCACACAACTAGGTCTTTGAAGGAGCCCCTCCCCCCCATCTACCTGTCCTCTTTGCGGATTCATGGTCTCGCCAACCGTAGAGCATCTGCTGAAATGGTGCCGGCATACTTCCCGTACTTCTAGTTATACCTCACCCCACCATCTGTTGTCGAACCGCCGGAATTGTGTTTGGGCAGCGTTGAATTTTGCAGCATCGAACAGACTGCACCGCCTTCTGTAATTTCCAGTGAGTTTAGGTGCCGTAATAGCCCAGGTAGTTTTACACATGGCGCCTCGATTTATATGTATCTGTAAATTTATTTTAGAAACAAAAATAAAATTACAAATGTCGTCCTTTTACTTATGAAATCAAACACGCATGTTTTAACATTTTCAACAAACGTGCAGAGGTAAGTTTCTGCTGAACGAACCTAGTCATTATGCTGTACTGGGGTATGGATGATAAAAGTTTAAAATTCATTTCCCTTATTGGAATTTACATTCTATGTCAGTTAACATTGATAATATTTTGTCACTCGTGTTCGTCGTTCCTTTAATTTACAAATTTTAGCTATCTGATTTTAAAATTTTGAGGGTTCCTATTTTTCTTAATTTTAACGATGGAAAAATGAAAAGTCAACTATCTCTAGCTGCTATGTTGTGTAGATTTCCTAGATAATTTTTGTTTGAATACATTAGAAGCTAGTTTTTTGTATTCGAATCTCTGTTTCCATGGTAAATAACGTGGATTATATTTTAAGTAAATTTCCACAGTAAATTGAATTGACAATATTTTACAGTCAATAGCGTTTGTTTTAAATTGAAAATAATGAAAGTTATTTCTCTAATGAGATTACTTTTTTTCAACGGTATACTTACATGGGATCACCTCAAGTGATGGTACACCTTTGTATGAGAAAGGATCATTAAAATCGGTCCACATGGTCAAAAGTTACACGTGCACAAATATAAAACAATAAAAAACAAAAAAAAAGTAGGCGATCAACGTATAAATTTTCTCTTTTTGAATTCGAAAATAAAACTTGACATTACCCCAGAGAATTTCTTTATAAATAATTGAAAAATTTATAATTAATAATAATTACAAAACATTGAAAAAAATATATTTTTTCAGGAAGTGTTTTATTACGTGACGGCTATAAATATGGGCTAAGCCCTCACTACAAGCGGAATTTTTAATTTCCTTGTTTTAATTAATATATATAAAAAGCTGAAACATAGAGAATATGAAAACTTTAGGCCAGTTGCTGTAAGCAACGTGATTGCAACAATATTAGAAAAGTACGTAGAAAATAATCTAATGAAGTATTAACAAGAAAATGTGATAATTGATAAAACACAATACGGGTTTCAAAAGCGAAAATCCACATCGAACGCAATCGGTGAGCTTACCGAATAAATAAGAGATACCTTGGTCTTTGTTGATAACGTTCATAGATCTTACTAAAGTTTTTGAAACGATTGATCACAAAATACTCATAAACGCATTAAAGGGAATAGGAATGACGAATAGTTTAACAAAATGGTTTCAAAGTTATTTAAACCAGAGAAAAACAAGAGTGTAAATGTCTTAAGTTTATTATATATATAGAAATGGTCTACATAAGGAATTAAGTTACAGTAACATGTAGTCTAGTTCGCGGATGATATAGCAATAATTACGTCACATAAAGTTTGTTTTTTTTTTGGATCAGCTTTTGCCTTTTGGCCAGTCAATACCCAGATTTAATGAATTGTTTGTCCCTTCTTATAATGTAACATTAATAGTTTTTAAAAAAACATATAACGCCTTACATTGTAAAGGGCTTCTTTATAATTTGGTATACAGATATCGGTAATGTGTAAAATTTATTTAAAATTTCTTTCGCCAATTCTTCTGTTTCCTTTTTATATCTTTCACACCGCCACACCATATATTCAATCGACCTTTCCAATCCGCATTCAGGACAGTTATTATTAATTGTTATTCCTGATCTTGCAAAATGGCATCCGGTGGTGGCCCGATCTTATACGACATATTGTCTTCTTCTTCTGCTGAAACTCGTATCCGAGTGAACTGGTTGCACATTCGTATCTACTGCTGAGGGTGGGTGTGAAGATGGCTGATGATTCCAATCTTGGAATAGCAAATGCGACCACAATGATGACATTCGAAAACGACGGGATAACGATAGCACGATAAACTGCTGCTTTGGTGGCGATCGACAAATCCTTATTATAAAACACCTTGCGCTTTAGCCGGCCGAAGGCTGAAGCGGCGCACTTGATTCTATTTTATATTTCGTCATCTATTGTTCCTCTGTGGTTTAGGAACGAACCGAGATATTGAAAGGTGTCTACCTGCTCTAATATTTTTCCGCGTATCTATATGTTATTTGTGAGGTTTTGTTGCTGAGTAATTTGGTTTTATCGATGTTTATTTCAAGGCCAAAATCTTTGTATGTTTCATTCAGTACCTCCAGCATCATTTGTAGATCGGTCTTATTACGTGCCACGATGACACGTTCGTCAGCATATTGCAATTCGACGATTCTGAACTTTGACACCTTAGTTTTCGCTTTAAGTCTACCCAGATTAAGTAAACCTCCATCCGTCCTGTAGTTGAGGCTGACTCCTCTGAATATGAAAGCTGCCATGAAGATGTTGAACAAAAGTGGAGCCAAAATACAGCCTTGTTTAACTCCCGCACCAATGCCAAACTGGTCAGAGATTTTACCGCCTGTCATAATTACTGCTTTATTGTTTAAGTATAAGGCGATTATTATACGAACAATCTTCTTTGGACATCCAAGTTTGATTAGGATATTAAAAAGAGTTCTGCGATTGACGGAGTCGAATGCTTTCGTCAAGTCTATAAATGCCATGCAGAGTCCGGTCTGTTGTTCAAGAGCCTTTTCCTGTAATTGTCTTGCTGTGAAAATCATGTCGATGCAGCTTCGGTTGTTGCGGAAACCTGCTTGCGATTCGGGCATAATTCTTTCGAAAATTAGCGCGATTCGGTCGTAAATGACCTTAGCCAGCACCTTATCTGTTGTGGACATTAGCGATATTCCCCGATAGTTTGAGCAATTTTCTGTTTCCCCTTTTTTTTTATAAATGTTTACAATCATTGATAAACTAAAGTCCAGGGGTACAGCTTCTTGATCCCAGATCATTTCAAATATTTTCCTTAGATGTTCTGCAAGATTGAGTCCACCAATTTTAAAAATCTCTGCTGGGATGCCATCGGGACCGGGTGCTTTCATATTTTTAAGTCCGTCTATTGCCTTCTTAATTTCGAATACTTCTGGCTTATAATCCATGTTGGTATATTCATCGTACGGCGGAAGAAGGTCTGTTATACTTTCCATTGTTGGACGCTCATGATTTAGTAGTTCACAATAGTATTCCCGCCACCTCTTTGTAATGTCATTTAGATTAACTAAGCGATTACCTTCTTTATCTTTAATTGGAGTAATGTTCTCGTAGGTTGGTTTATAAACCTTTTTGAGTGCCGAGTAAAAACTCCTTAGGTCGTTCTGATTAATAAAATTTTGGATTTGGTTCGCTTTTTCCGTCTACCATTCATTTTTAAGTTTCCTAGTTGTTCTTTGTAACGTGGCTTTAGCCTCTCTGAGCTTTATTCCATTTTCGACCGATTCCTTGCTCAGATATCTGCTGTACGCCTTGTTTTTGGCTACTATGAGTCTTTGAATCTCAAGCTGGTTATCATAAAACCAATCATTCTTTGCTTTCAAGCGATAACGAGCAGCATTGGTAGATAGAACTCTTGGTGATGTTCCAAACGTCCTCAACTGTTCTCTGTGCTTCCAAGTTTATTTGGGAGATTGCCCTATATAATTCGTGCGTGGTTTTATTCAGTATTACTTGGTTACGAAGATTGTTTAGAGCTAATTTCTTAGCGCAACTCCTAGTTGAAGCATACATTGTGCGCGGCCGTAGGTGAATTCGCATTTTAGAGAGCACCATGCGATGGTCTGTATCGGCTTCAGCTCCTCTCATGACACATATTATTTTGACGTCTCGGATGTCCGACTTTCTAACTATAATGTAGTCAATAAGATGCCAATGTCCTGAGCGTGGGTGCTTCCATGTTGCGATGTACTTGTGTTTCAGTTTAAAGTATGTGGTTTGTTATAGCCAGGTCGTTTTCTGCACATAAATTAAGGAGCAATAAGCCATTGTCGTTAGCTTTCCCAATTCCACACCTGCCAATAGTTCCTAGCCAGATGGTAAAACGATTTCCAACACGAGCATTAAAGTCACCGAGTAGGATAATCTTATCTGCTTTAGGTATTTTACGCAGTATGCTTTGGAGTTTGTAGTAAAATTTCTCTTTCTCGCTATCCGAAGCTACGAGGGGCATATGCTGATATAACGGTGGCATATTTACCATAGACAAGAGGTATTCGCAAAGTCATGAGATGTTCATTGATGCCTATTGGGAACTCAGGTAGATTTTTCAAAATTTTGGTTTTAATAGCGATTCCGATACCATGAGTTCTGGGTTGTTTTGAACTTTTTCCTTTCCAGAAGAATGTATATTCATCGGTCATTTCTGATAGCTGCTCCTCTTCTTCGCGTCGAGTCTCACTGAGTGCCGCGATGTCGACATTATATTTCTGTAGTTCGTGGGCTATGATGGAAGTTCGCCTTTCTGGTAAACTGGTATTTGAATCGAACATGGTTCTAACATTCCAAGTGGCTACTCTTAGGTCTATGATCCTACATTTATTTGTAGTTATTTTGCTGTTGTTTCGACCGCTCGAGTTGGGTGCCCCCTGGACGCGGTATTCCAGGCAGGTAGTAATAGTGGGCTTTGTTTAGGCCACCTTTTCTAGGCCTTTCCCTTGATGTAGGAGAAGCAGTGCGTTCCTGAAGATGCTGCTTCGTCGCGCATGATCCTGCCAAGCGTCAGATCCACTATACTGACAAGCGACCAAAGTCACACGCCGCCTTACGTGCAGAAATTCAGCTAGAGTCTTCTAGCTAACCAGGCCTGTCTCCGTCACCGTCTTTCCATCGCCGCAGGCCGTGAAATGTGCACCTTGCAGTGCGTGAAGTTATCGAAAAAGCGGTTGCACATCCGCAATCACGTCTGCGAGTATTAAACGATGCCAGTTCCAATGGTACGCCGAAGCACAACAATCGGGGCAATCGCGATACAACTAGAATCGTGTAATGAAGTTTTTTTTTTTTTTAATAAATTGATAGCGTATATATTTTTTTCACAATATTGTTTATTTATTTATTTGATGATTTAATGGTTAATATCTTGAATGTTATTGCCTGCACAAGTGGGGTTGTTATCCACTTGCCTCCTTCCGCATTTGTTGCCACCCAACTATGTTGCTTGACTTAACAAGTCCATATTGTACAGATATAATCTCGCTCCAAACCTTTTCCCCTAAACCAAAGATTCTTCTCTATTTTACTCCTAATAGAATAATATATTTTCCTTTTTATTTCACTCGTGTTTTTATACTCTGCGCTCCACCTTCTAACTAAATCTTCTCTTATATAAGGGACGAATTCCTCCCAGTTTAACTTACCGATTATTATATCCCCCCCCCCCACATAAGTTGTCTATTATTTCATTTCCCTCAATTCTTCTGTGTGCAGGAATCCATTTGAATTTTACCATGTTATTTTGTTTATATAATCTTATCACCAATTTTTTAATCTTTATTTCAATGTTATACGGTTTATTTGGATTTGTATTTTTCAATTAAACTGAACTGGCCTGCTAGGATTAGAATCTTCTTATTTTGTCGGTTTCTCAGAAATTCCAGTGCCAAGAATATTGCATAAAGTTCCATCATAAATGACGTCCCAGCGTATGTGATCTCATAAACCCTGTTAATCTGTAGATTACTGTAGTAAAAACCGGCCGAATATATGCCTCTTGCCTTGTCCACTGATCCATCAATGTATACATTTTCGTAATCTAAATAATTTCGTAACATTTCTTCAAATTACATGTTATTTATTTGATCATTTATTATATTATCCTCGATGTCTATTGAAAAGGGCATCCAACGCTCTTCCCAGCTTAAATAATTTGTAGAGAACTTAATATTCGAAATAATATTTATATGTGACAGTCTTTTGAAACCTGTGATTAAAGGACAGGTCTTCTTATTCCTCCAATAACTATTATGTTGCATATTATTTAAACGAAGAATCTGTTTGTTAATCTCATGGTGTCTTTGTTCACTAATTTTAATATAGAGCTTATCTGAGACATATTGCATTCCTAAATCCAGAGGCATCTCAACCACTTCTGCTAAAACACAATGTGAGGGAGAAGACGCCACAATTCCTATACACATTCTCAGTGCTTTATTTAGAGTCGTCTGCAAATTCTTCATCCCACTTTGACTAAAACTTCTGAACGGAGCTACGTAATCCATGTGTGCTCTTATTAATGCGTTGTATATCATACTCACCGACTCTGGGTCCGCACCGCATTTAGTCTCCACAATTGCTCTAATCAGATTTATTCCTTTTTGGAATTTTTTCAAAATTTCATTCATAACACTAACTCATTTTGGTATCGAATATAACCCCTAAATATTTGTGTGCTGTGCAAAACTGAATTATTTTGTTTTCAATTTGTATCCGCAGAGACGTTAAATTGTGTCTTCTTGGAAACACTATTCCACGCGTTTTTTCTATGTTAATTTCTAGGCCTAAATTTTTTAATTTTCTTACTACTTCTGGGTATTTGGTGCTGCTGCAGAGGCATAAATTACCAGACCCAAGCGCACTTGCTTATTTTTCATTTTCTCTAGTTCCTGCATATATATAATGAATAACACAGGGCTAAGTATACGTTGCTGATCCATAATTTCTTTTCCTTTACCGAACTGTCGTCATTCTACCATTATAATAATTATATATCCAACGTATTATTTTGTCCGGTACATCTATTCTTTTTAAGAGCTTAATTAACTCAATTAAATTTATATTATCATATGTTGCCGTTATTTCCATAAATATACTGAAATCGTGAACCAGTTTTTGGATAAATGATTACAAAATATCTAAAGAAAACACGGTCAAAGCTTCTCTGGTACCTGAGCCTTTCCTAAATCCAAACTGAATTTTTGGAAATTTTTTATTTTTGATCAGCCAACACTCTATTCTTTCCTTTACGATCTTCTCCAGCATTTTCCCTGCGCAGGAAAGCAAAGAAATAGATCTATAAGAGTCACTTATATCTGGATCTTTCGCCGGTTTGGTGATTGGGCAAATGCAACGTTCCTCCCATTGTTTAGGAGAAAATCCTGAGCTCAAGGCCGAATTAAAAAAATTTAATAAATATTTTCTTCCTTTTATATGTAAATTCCTTAACGCCCCATACGGAATACCATCCATACCTACACTTGTATTTTTGTTATGTTCCAAGCTCCCATTTAATTCTTGCATCGTAATATCTCTATTTAATATCTCATTATCGCTACTGCTAATACTATCCAATATTAGTGATAAATTTGTGGTGTCCACTGGACTCTGAAATCTCTCTATAAATTTGTTGATTCGGCTCGTGTTTTTACTATATTTCATGTTGATAGACGGATTTATAAACCGATTAATTCGTTGCTGTATCTCCCGCAAACTAATCCTATGCCCAAGCTGGCTACAGTATTTTCGCCACTCATTCCTTTTTATTTCCTTTAAGGTTTTTTTTTTGTTTGTGCCTGTTGATTTTTATACTTGATATAGTTTTGCACAGAATGTTCTCTATTGAACATATGCAGAACTGACTTTCTAAGTGCGACTAGCCTGTTACATTCTGTATTCCATCAAGTCTTAGTACATCCTTAGTTGGAACTTGTACGATTTTTTAAGTTACTGTTTTTGCTATTGTTGAGGAGCTTAGAGTACTTCATATTTCTGTACGGGAGACGGCCACAAACACATCATCGTCTGAATTGCGGATATTATTGGTTATAACCTGTACATACTTATCCTAGTCTATTTTTTAGTTATTAGGAGTCCAGTGCACACCACTCTCCTTCTTTCTCCTATTCCCATTACTAATAATTTTTATTTTAGTCAAAATTGGAAAGCGGTCGCTCCCCATATGATCTGACAAACACTACATTCTACTTGGATAGCCAATACGGCAGATACCATCATTAGATCTAAATTGTTATTTTTTCTACCGAAGGAGGCTATACGTGCTGGCTGATCAGTGTTCACTCTATATAGATGCAATTTATTTAACGTGTTCTCCAAACTTCAATATTAACTTCTGCTGCCCCCCTGGAGATGTGCAAGGCATTGAAGTCGCCCATAATGACGAAAGGTTTTATTAAATTTCTCATCATCTTTTCCCATTCTGAGTTAATTGCTTTGTGTCCCGGAGGAGCATATACTAACATAATGTCTAGACGGAGATTTTTGTGCGTAATCTCTACCACAAGATTTTGTATCATTTTAGATGGTTGTAATGTATTTTCGTATTAAACGTTACGTTACACTGATTGGTAAATTAACAAAGCTAATCCCCCACCACTTCCCGATTGTTTGTCAAATCGTACGATATTGTATGATTTCATGGGAAGCTTTTTATTCCTTGTTAACCATGTCTCACGTTGTCCACGGATTTTAACATCATGCTTATTTAAAAGCTGCCTTAATTCTTCTTGACTAGAATATATGCTTCTGCAGTTCCACTCCACTGTACAAAATTTATTATCCATCTAATTTCCAACTCACAACTCAATTTGACTAATTTTTATTTTTCATTATTCTTTTTTTTTTTTTTTTTTTTCTCAATGATATCTCCAAAGAACTTGCTTCCTTGGATCACCATGTAGTAAATATTATCAACGTTCATATCAAGAAGAGGGTGGATGATAAGACAGTAACCGTCAAGCTACCCCTTTTCAAGGTCGATCTGAAAATTAATGTTAATAACCGTGAAGTTTTTGACATCCGTTCACTTTGTCATTGTTGCATCACGGTAGAAATGCCTCGCAAAGTGGAAAGCCTTCCGCAATGTAAGAGATGTCAAGAGTATGGGCATACTACAAACTATTGTACCAAAACACTGAAATGTGTGAAGTGCGGTGAACGTCATCTCATCAAAGATTGTCCGTTGCCTAAAACAGCCCCCCCCCCGTTGTGCTAACTGCAAAGCAGAACACACTGCAAATTATAAAGGCTGTCCATATTAGGAGTCGAAAATAGCACCAATCAAAAAGGTGAAGCCAGTAACAGCTGTAGATCGCGTTCTAGGACGTGTACCATCAACTCAGCCTTCCTACGCTTCGGCAACATCAAAGAGTGCATCTATATCTACTCAAAATCAAGAGCAGCTACAGTCGCCAAGTGACATTAAAAAGATCTTGGAAATCCTACAAAGATTGGAAACCAGTCATAAAACGCTAGAAAATAAATTCAACTCCTTGGAGCAGCGTATTGCGGCACTAGAAGAGCCTCGAGACTCTCCTAAACGTAAAACTCGTAAGAATTAAAATGGCGATAAAACCTACACTTAAACTAATGTGTTGGAATGCTAATGGGCTTGCAAGGAGGAAAGATGAATTGGAATCCTTTCTTATATTAAATGATATAGATATTGGTCTAATATCAGAGACGCATCTGATCAGCTATTCAAACCTACCTGGGATTAGTAATTATTCAATTTATGCAGCAAATCATCCTAGTTGTACTGCCCGCGGAGGTTCTGCTGTCTTAATCAAATCTTCTATTTCTCACTATGACGTTGGTGTCTTCGTCATCGATAGCATTCAGGCATCTATAATATCAGTTAGGATGAACAGCCAACAAGTTCGGATTGCCAGCATCTACTGCCCTCCTCGATGTCCGCCGGAAGAATCGGATTTTACAGCGTTGTTCAATCATCTTGGCCATTATTGGATTTTAGGTGGAGACCTAAATGCCAAGCATCCTGCTTGGGGTTCACGCATCTACTCACCTCGAGGACGTACTTTGCACCAAGCTGCTCTTTTGAGCAACGGTCATTTCATTTCGCCTGGAGGTCCAACCTTCTGGCCATCTGATCATAGTAAAGTACCTGACGTCATTGATTTCTTCATTATTAAGGGATTGCCGCCTACCCACTTTCAAGCAGAATGTGCTCCCGATCTGAGCTCTGACCATATTCCAGTCACCCTTACATTTGCGGATGATCCAGTCCTTGTTAATTCATCCACTTCTTTAGCTAACAAAAGTACTAACTGGGACACCTATCGTGAACTTATTGATAGCCAGATTGTACTTAATTTTCAGCTGAACAACTCTAATGATCTGGAGTTAGCCGTAGGAAATTTCTCTACCCTTCTTACCAACTGCGCTAAAGCTTGCACAACTTACTTTGAACGACGACCTCCGGAGGTTGCCTATCCTAATGCTATACGCCATCTGGTTAAACTTAGACGAAGAGCAAGAAAGTCGTGGCAGAGAAACCGCACTCAGGAAAGTAAAAATCTGTTCAATCGCCTCAGTAATAATACCACTCGAGCCATTAAACAGTGGAAGAATGACTCGTTTGTTGCTTATCTTACTTCTCTGGTACCAACTAAAGAAGCCAATTACTCCCTGTGGACTGCCACAAAACGCATTCGTCGTCCTCCATTCGCCAACACCCCCCTTAAACGGGGTGATGATAGCTGGGCCAGAAGTGACGCTGAAAAAGCAGAACTACTGGCCCTGCACTTTGAAAAAGTTTTCCAGCCGAATGATATCCATTCCACCATCCAATCACAACTCGACCTGGATGATCAGGGTCGAATACGACACACCTCACCCCTAGAGGTAGCCAGAATCATTGATGGCCTACGGCTATGGAAATCTCCTGGCCTTGATCTAATATCTGCTAGTATGCTCCGTGAACTCCCCAAGAAGGGGCTCATTTTCATCACTAAGCTAATTAATGCTGCGTTCAGATTAAAATATGTGCCGCGATCCTGGAAAATTGCCAAAATGATAGTGTTTCTCAAACCTGGTAAACCACCTGAGGAACCAGCTTCCTATAGACCAATTTCTCTTCTGTCTATTATGGCCAAAATTTTTGAAAAAGTAGTTCTTCGCAGACTGCAGGCAATTATCACTGAGAAAGACCTCCTTCCCTCTTTTCAATTTGGCTTTAGAAAAAAACATTCCACAATCGAGCAGGTTCACCGCATTTACAATATTGCCAGGCAAGCACTGGAAAACAAAGAATTTGCGCCAGCCACTTTCCTAGATGTCAGCTCGGCATTTGACAAAGTATAGCACCAAGGACTCATCTACAAGTTAAGTAACTCTTTTCCAAGTTGTATCTGCAAGTTGTTAAATTCGCATTTAACTGATCGCTCTTTTGTCATTCACTATGGCAGTGCCATCTCCCAATCTATCCCGATCCGGGCCGGAGTCCCACAAGGCAGCGTTCTTGGCCCAACTCTCTATCTACTTTACACTAGCGACATCCCGTCAACGTTAGGCACTATTACAGGACTATTTGCAGATGATACGGCTATTATTAGCTGCAACAGTAACTACGTCACTGCGGTAACTTCGCTTCAAATGGCCTTGGATAACATTTCCAGATGGGCTAAAAATTGGAAAATCAGCCTCAATGAGAACAAATCAGTTCGAGTTGACTTTGCTTTACGGCCGATCAATTATACTCCAATATATTTAGATGGCAAAGAGGTTCCAATGGCTAATACAGCTCGTTATTTAGGACTTCATCTTGACTCAAAACTCAATTGGCAAGAGCATATTGCAAACAAACGGAAGCTTCTAGATCTGAAATTATCTAAATTCTATTGGCTAATTGGAAGAAGATCTCCACTTAATCTTAGAAGCAAACGGCTGATCTATGTTACCATATTTAGGCCCATGTGGTCGTATGGTGCTGAACTATGGGGCGCAGCCAGTCGTTCCAACATCCTGAAAATTGAGCGTTTTCAAAACAAATTCATGCGTATTATTTCCAATGCTCCCTGGTATGTAACCAACAAACAATTACGCACAGATCTAGATCTAGAACCAGTGGATGATCTAATTCGTCGTCAGTCAACCAGATACATAAATCGCCTCCACAACCACCCAAACGTGGACGCCATAATCTTACTTGATACCTCAGATGACACTCGTAGGCTCCTCCGTAAGCATCCAATTGACCTATTTAATTAGCAAATTTGGATGCTAATTGATTTGTCAATTTTCATATTAATAGCTGTAACTCTCTTTTGTATGTACAGTAATTTTTCAATGTATTTTCCTTTATTTTAAGCTAATTAGTCTTAAGTATTGGTAAATGTATATAATTTAAATACAGTTCCAAATAAACATTTTATAAAAAAAAAAATTATTCTTTTTTTTTTAACAGCTGTCACTTTTGTATTACCTTCCTTTCCTAGCATATTTTCTTGTTATTTTTAATGTTTATTAAGATTTCGATGTTCTGTACGTTATTGTTTAATATTTTACCTGTTTTAAAGTTGTTCATTTTTTGACTCGTTGAAGTAACTTTATTAGTTTTATCATTTGTCAGAGAATTATTGACTCCATTTTGTGCAATGCGCGAAGTAAAAATAAAGCGGTTAGTGAACTCCCTTTTCGATTTAGATAAATATACCGGACCTTGATGCGATTTTTCATAAGATTTTTTATTACTTTTAAATGATCCTGCAATATTTTCCTCAGCAAATGAACTTTGTCTAACTTTAATATGTTCCGGCGAACGGTAACCGCTGCTTAAACTTGGAGGGTATTCATATTCTGGAATACGGCTGAAATCGTCTTCAATGCTATTACCGTCTGTTCCGGGAAGGCAAGAAAATTCTTCACTTTGCAGGACGCTAAACCTGTTACTATGATTTCGTTTCTGCATCGTTTTGCGCTCGTAATCTGAAAAACGGATTCGGTTTGCATATGAAGTATTTTTATTTACGGTTGAAATTTCTGCCGAAACTTCCGAAACACTCAAATTCTTACGAGACATTAATGATTTGATATATTGTTGCTTGATCCATGCCGCACAGTTACGGGACGTTGGAGCATGATTTTTTCGACAATTAATACAATACTGCTCTTCCTTACATTCCACTTTATAATGTTTATCCGAGGAACAACGGATACATCTCTTCTTGTTTGCGTTACAATTTTTCGACGAATGAGAGTACCGGAAACATAGATAACATTGACGTACCGGTTGAACATGGGATTTTACCAGAAAACGTACTCTATTAATGAAGGCGTGTTTTGAGATTGCTTGCCCATGGAAGAAGATGTGCACCGTCTTCGATGGAACATAACTATTGGTTCCCTCCTGTAATACCCTCTTATTTAGTCGAATAATTTTAATATGAAGAAGAAACGTTCGAATAATAAATCGGAATAATCTCACCGGTAATATCAAATAAGCAGCTTGTGAAGACAGCAGACGACGCAGCGTAATCTCACAACGTCGAAAAGACAACAGTAGGTAATAGATCTTCATCCCATCACACAAAAGATTCCGCCGGCGCTAATTAGGCCTAATAAAAGTGCGTGAAATTTTTGTCCCACGGTCCGCCCCGCATGACGGTACCGACCACGGGTACAATGAACGCGCACCGTCCGTTCTCACACGCGATTGGCCGCTACCGTGTTTTTTTCAAAATTCTGGGGTTCAGTATTCTAGAAAGGTTTCAAAAAATTCCACCCTGCAGCTCTTACACACTCATGTTCCCGCGCACGCTGCATACTTCCTTAACACAGGTTATTATACAAGTCTCTGCATGTAATAGTTCTCATGTTTTCGCACACGCTGCTTACATTCGTCACACAGGCTTATTATACAAGTCTCTGCATGTAACAGCTATTGTGTAATTTTTAATTTCAATTTTACGGAGATGGGAGGTGTAAAATTTTCACGGAGTGCTAAAAACGTTCGAAACTCGACACTTAAAACCTAAATTTTAAAGGGATTTTTCGATTAACGTTCCGTTGTCGCATTTCTTTTTTTTTTTTTTAAATTTTAAATTTTACATTACAAGGCGTATAGAAAAATACGTTACTTTCATCAACCGTGCAGATGATTCACCTTTGCATCGGTCATCTGACCGGATGCAGCTACATTTTATTTGTCTTATATCCACGTCACACACACACACACAAACACAACAGTCCGGTATTTCCAGGAATCGCAAAGATCTCCGCTCAATCATCTACAATCAATTCCAGGTGTAGTCTTGCATGCATACTAGCGTTGCATATAGCAGTTGCCATGAACACTATGTCAATGTCTGTAAAGCTGGATTGTACAAACAGGTAGTCTCGACGTTTGAAATCGAGCGAAACGATCGATAAGATTGTTGCTATATTGAATCAATGTTGTTACATTAGGCGAGAACTAAGGAAATAATTCGGCAAACGATCCAGATCAATTGCGGTCAGTGTCGGGTAAGTGTGTTCCCACAATAAAAACATTAACACGTTCCAAAACACAAACACTTTTCTTCAGTATGTAACATATCGGGTGTATACTTGCTTCACTTCAGAAATATATGTAAAAGACTTCATTTACATTCAATCATCTTGGCCTTGAACTTTCGGTGGAAAAATCAGTTATGATGATAATTAGTAAAAGAAATATTTCAGAATTTCGTAGCCAATTATAGACAACTAAGTTAATTTGTAATCAACCTTCACCAATACTAAAATCGTTTAAATATTTGGGAATTATCCTATACGATAAATTAAAGTTTTATTATTATCTTCCGGATAAAACAAATAAGAAATTTTACATGCTTCTCAAAATTCAACCTATATAAAGGACGAGTAATTATATATAAAGGAGTTATAGGATCCTTGTTTAATTCCTGTTCAAGAAGTCGGCTTGGATTTCCGAATTTAATATGTATAACAATAAATTAATTTCCGTAAAAACTAACGTAATAAATTCATTCAATTCTCGATTTAGTGTTGAGTTAAATTATAATTTATTTAATTGTAAGTATGCTTTTATCGAGGAAATTAACGTAATTATAAATGATATATGGTAGATTAAATCGACCAGTGATTGGTAGAACAACTTTTAAGTTCTTCCATAGCATAGAATATAAATTTAATGTCGAAGATGAGTTGAATGTAAATTTCTATTCCAGTCAAGTGCTGTCTGGACATGGCAATTTCGGATCGTATTTGAAACGTTTAAGCGTAAGACCATCAGACAATTGTTTATTTTGCAACTCCTGTATCGATTTGGTTGAACATTTTCCGAGTGTTCTTTTACTGCAAGTATTAGCAAAATTAACAATTTCAGTGGTTCGATTATAAATAATCAATTCGTTATTAATAACTACATAGGATTAAATATCTATAATGTTCAGTCTTTTAATCAATATTCCAGTGTCACTATGCATATGCGAATAATTAAATTTAATGTTTTAATTTATGCTGTTACTAGGCTTTTGTATCACGGTTAATTAAAAAAAAAAAAAAAAATTGATATAGGGAACATGATACCGGAATTGTCAGGACTGAATTTAGAATAAAGAATTTAGGTGTGCTTTTAGATCTGCAAGAAGAATAGAGGTGTTCGAAATAGGGGAAACATTTAAAGATTTTTTAGCAGATAGGTCGACTATTTGATTTCCAGGAATACCGCAGTGAGAAGGCATATAATAGAAAACCACATTTTTATCAGAGTTGATTAGTTTTTGAATGATTTCTTGGGTAATGGGATGACGCTTTTGATCATTGTAAGCATTCCGGAAAGATAAAGTTGATAGAGAGTTCGAAAATATCAGAATATTGTTTAGCTGGGATTCTACATAGTACATTATAGTTAGTTTTAATGCAAAAAGTTCGAAGACATATGACGGAGAAATACGGTGGAAGTAGATACAAAATTCTATCCTCTTTATAGATAATTGAACATGGATTTTGCTACTATCGGTGTAGATATGTTCGGAATTAGTATAGTCACTGATTAGCGCAAGAAAATTTTGACTGAAAATAACAGGATTTGTAGAGGATTTTGACAGTTCAAAAAAAAAAGAAATTAATTGCTGATTTAAAGGTTATATTCGTTTCAGTAAAAGGTCGAAAAGACTTGGAATGTTTCATCTTCTAATTTAATTTGTAACGAAGACGGAATCGTTACAGGATCGTCACTGATATAAACCTATCGACGGAAACTGAACACATTGTATGGATATCATCCATTGATAACTTAAGCTCACTGATTTTGGAGACGGTTTTAATGTTCAGGAAGTTCAGAGCTTCTGTTAGGCAATCTTTAGTAATTTTTTTTTTTTTTTTTCTTAAATTTTTTATTGTGACGACAATTTAGTCTTTAACAATAACGGTGACAAAGTTGACTACACGTGGAAAGAGTTACACTTCCAATGAAGTGACTCCGACTTTATACATCATTTCACTAAGTCATATGGTTTTCGGCGTTTAAGTCGCCTCATATCCTCAGGTCTTTAGTAATGTCAGGAAAAACATTGGAGATGATCAACTTTTTGGATGGCTGTATTAATTTTCTAGCTATGAGAATGTTACTATTAATTAGAATTTCTCCGTGATGCTCATTGAGAAATTGTTCCATGGTTTTTTCACTACCTACATAAATGCAAATACGATTTTTGAAAATTTTTAAAGCGTATATAATTCAGATAGACTCAACGATGCTTCTGAGCGCTTTAACGTAGACTTGCTATAGAGGAACACCGTAAGAATGAAAATAATAGCTTGTTTAGCTCTGTTGATTTTTCTGGTCGGGTTTACGTAAGTCATGTTTTCTTTCAGAGAGAATATTTTTTCGGAAAGTTTGGATAATTTTGTATTAAGATTGCTAGTTTGATTTTCTGAAGTTTGAGATTTAACTAGAGGCGGGAAGTCATAACTGGAAAACATGTTTGTGTCGATATAGGCGAGAAGTCCTTACCTATGAAGTAATGTTAGATCGATTAGGTAACTTACGTAGAGATATTGAATAAAATAAAAAGATAGAACAGAAAGGAGCATAAAGAACATATAATAACGAAAACGATTAAACACACGAACATAACACGTTTTTCCACAGTCGCTTATCGTTCCATACATCAGGTAATCATTTGTGCTTAATTTAAATGTAAAAATGAATAAATGTACAGCCCATATTCTTATAAGTTATAACTGTTTATTTAATAATTTTTAAGTTATTCTTCAATACTGTCTGTTTAATTTTAATTCTAATTTTCTGAAAATATAGTTATATACATACTTTTTGCTTTGTTTATGAATTTAGAATGAACAATATGTTAATGGTACAATAGTTCCTCATTATATAAAATACATAAATAGGGATGTGCATGTTTGTTTTCGTCAATTCTTATTTACTTTAAAATAATAAATTATTAGGAGTGGAAATGCGAAGAAGTTCTCTAAAATATGCTTGTAAAACCTAGAAAAGACTTAGAGCATATCACTTAAAGGAAAATGATATATAAAAAAAAATAAAAATAAATGTTTAAAAATAGCCTTTGACTTATGCAGTAAAACGTACAAAATAACTTTATTAGTGTGCGACTACCAAATACGCATCTTAACATTAAAATCTGAAACTAGAAAATATTCTGAAAAATAAAAGTGGGGGCCGCAGATTAATAATTAAACATTAATATTATATAATATTTAATTATTAATTTGCAGTCTCGGCTTTTATTTTTCAGAATATTTTCTAGTTTCAGATTTTAATGTTAAGATGCGTATCTGGTAGTCGCACACTAATAAAGTTTATTTTGTACTTTTTAGTGCATAAATAGAAGGATATTTTTAAAACGTTTTAACTTTCAACTTTTTTTATTACCAAAACTTTGGCAAGATAACGGTACGAACGATTGCTAATAATTTTCGAATAATCGTTTTAAGTTTCCATAAAAACTAAATTTTTCTACATCAATGGTTAATATCCCAGTTCATAATGACCTAAACACGGTAAGAAGCAACAATTCGAACCGTCAGGGCTAATAAAAACGCCCTTGAGAATCTGTTGCAGCGGCACAAAATTTTAATCTCGAGGTTATAATATTGTTCGGTCAGACGGCGAGGACGGATATGCGGAAGCCGCTATCCTAATTAGGAATGACGTTGCTTTTCTCTTCCTATGTCCGCTAATGCATATGAACCGAATTTAGTCACAATTTCCATTCCTAGCTTACTTCCTGATCCTATAAACTTAGTCTTCATTTATTTTCTACCAAACTTTGATCTTAAGAATTTTCCCGTCTCTGTCTTTTTTAATTCTATTTCAAATCCATTCATAATTACTAGCTTTAAAGTGTGGTTATGTTGAGATAGCGGTGTGAGGTGGTGTAGGTAATATATGTGTGAAGATGTATTTTAAGTTTTGTTTTCAGGTTGCCGTTAACGACAGTGTTGGAATGAATTATAGTCATTAATACTATCATACCTTTGGGTTGAGTAACGTCCTTAGCTGACATGATCAAAAATTTAAAAAAAAAAATGAGTGCACGGATGTATCGCCGTGTTTACATGTAAATTCATGTATTTCTATATATATATTTGTATAAATTTTTTTTTTCAATGTCATAATGTATGTTGTACGTATGTAGTAAGAGGGTATTTAGGGTAATTATGTTATGATCGCATTGCCGATGAGGTATAAAAGTTTATTGTTGTATTAAGTCGGGAATCAATATGTTAATTTGCTTTCTTCAAGAAAGAAATACTAATTCTATGTGTCGGTTATGTGTGAGCAATTGTCTTTCCTCTTCATTCCGAATTTTTCATCCACCTGAGTATATTTATAAATAAGCTTACGTCTCAAATATGACTCCACTAATACAGTACCGGGGTGAACATAGCTGTATGAACTATAGTGATATTAAAAAATGGACTGATAATGTAAACGGCGTATTTAATCTAAACAATTCACTAAAAATAAACACCGAATTATTTCATGTGCTGCACTTAAACATAAGAAGTGTTAGGCGTAATTGGGATGAATTTATAACTTACATTCGCAGGACAACTTGAAGCGTTATTGTATTAACAGAAATAAATATAGGAGATAATGAATTAAATTGATATAATATGGCAGGCTACACGAGCATTGAACTTCAAAGACCAGTGGGATACAACGGGGGAATACTTGTATTTATAAATAATAAATTTAAATGCAATATTCAGAAGGTCAATAATAAGCCAAGTATGGATCTGGTGATGGTTGACATAGATATGTGCGAAAATAATTCTTTACGTTTCATTGCTGTATATCGAACACCGAATAAAACATAGGGAAATTCATAAATGAAATTGCAATACTTTTAAAGAAATTAAATAATAAAGATAATTTCCTGATTTGCGGTGATTTTAATATTGACTTATTGCTTCATAATGCGCAGGCGAAGAACTTTCTACATGTATTTTTTTTTCTAAAAAAGAAAATACATTTAGAAAGTTCTCCGCTTGTGCATTACGAAACTTTCTAAATGTAATTTATGGGGCAGGGAGAGTTCAGTTAATAATTGGAATTACAAAAGAAGAAGATCTATATAGATAACATATTTATGAAGTCTCTCCAACTAACACAACCTAGAGTTGGTTAATTCCCTCGCCTGGCGATCCCCCCCCCCCTTCAAAAAAAATTATCCATCAAGTAAAATAAGTACATAAAGTATATCGCTATTGCAGTAGCTTTTGATTACATGCGAAATATGAAGAACGTTATCTGTTAGTCAATCATTTTTTTAAATTTAAAGTACTTGACAGCGCACTAAAGTGAAATAGAAACAATATAAGCGTTATATAACTTAAATTAACAAGATTATTTTTTGAAAATTCCCAAACATTTTCATACCGGTTAACCCATTGTCCATAATAGTGTTTTCAGAGCCGCATGAAGGAATAACATTATATATTACTCATAATTTATCAGTATTTCGTCAGTATTATCCTCATAAGAATTTACACTATATATTCGCAATGGTTTACTCCTTAAACATTGTCTGATTGAAATCGCAAGCTCAAATTCGTAGATTTCGCTCAAAATTTCATAAATTTTGTTCCAGAACTTCGAGATTTCCTGTGCAACTACTCAAAAACCACTTGAATCCGTACGCATTTCGTATCTAATTTGTCCAGCGATATAACCCTTGTTATCTTTACAGTTTTTAGGAGTGAATTTTTAAAAAATAATCTACCCGATAGAAACGCACACGTCCATGACAACAATCCGATAAAAGTACACTTCCAAATAACAAAGTGAACTAATGTGTGAAGAAAATATTATTGTAAACACGTTCTCTCTAACGTCATTGATACTTAAATGACGTAAGAGCCTAATAAACGGTTAAAAACATTTGAAACCAACATTCGTCCGAAGAGAAGAATTATAATCAAAACCTGAAACAATCGAAATGCGAAAAATTGAGGTGATCATAGGAAACGCATTAGAAGCTTACCGAAGAAGAATTCTAACCATATGGAAAATAAAAGTTAAAAAAAAAACTCCAGAAATCCAACATTAAACCGACAAATTTGAAAAAAAGCAAAAGAAGAGCATATTTTCAATTTTTTGACTTACCACGTTCATTAAAAAGGTAACCATATCGTAGACGGATTTCATTGTGACAATAAAGAACGGGTAGGAAAGAACGAAATCCGCCGAGAAGGCCAAGGTGAAATTCCACTTGCAAACCAGTAAAGCCGTGTACACCGTTTTTTGAGTCCGTAGGGATTTGTCGTGCCAACCGGTTTGATAGAGCGCGTCGCCAACACGCTGGTTTAGTTCAAACAACCGCTGACCGGTACGAGAAAAGTAAAACAACCAAAGCAAATCGTGCGTTACATTTATCACACAGTTTACCCACAAATCAACTGAACTGCCCGTAACCACGAAATTATACGAGCCGAATATTAACATTAAATAACTGACTACGTACGATATTAAAGTCAAACGCGTAAATGACTGTAAAAAACTTTCAGTGAACCGAACCAAAGCTCGATGATGTCGAATGCACTGCGCGATTAACGTGTAGTAAACCTCATCGCGAGCCTGCACCCATCGATCGTATTCCGGGTAGTATCGTTCGATGTTCTCAGATATTAATATCGTATCCGGTTCCAAGTGTTTCGTCCTGTCCCTTACCATTGCGTCAACTTCTCCGATGGCGTATAATAAATCGTCTAGTTCGATGTAGATGAACTCGACGAAGTAGTAGAATAAAGCATAAGTAAATATCAAACCGAAGGATTCTGGAACGGCCATGATTACAAGAAGCGTGTAATTAACGAACACCTGATGAACCGTAGTAATTTTGGGCAGTACACAGTGTGAAAAACGGAAAAGTGTGTTGTAACATTCGTCAAAATTATCAGCGTAGACCCAAAGCGTTACCGCATACGATAGCCAACCGAATATTATTAAACCAATCAACACGGACACGATAATCGTGAAATTGCGCCGTGTTCTGTTCCGATGATCGTGACCACGAGACTTTCGAGCTTCTTCCATCTCATCATCCGCGTACGAGTACAGTTCGTTGGCTGCCTTTCGTAGACGAATTACCGACTCCTTATTCGCGCGTAACCAAACGAAACCATAATCGCGCAAACAGGTTACATTAGCAAACATCCAGGCTAAGTAACGAAGAAGATTGCCATCCACCGCCGAAAAATATTTCATGAAGAAACACGCAGAGGATGCAAAAGTCGTTAACAGAAAAAAGAAGAACTGCAATTTCCTATTTTCCGGCGTGCACATGCACCAGCGCATTGCGAAATCTAAAACAACGTCGGACGAACTTTTCCAACTCCAGCGACTCTTAAACGTTTGGCCGCTAATCGAATTCGAAATTGGCGAACGGACGTTCACTATTGAAGCATCCATTTCAGCGGATCCGCTCGCCCAGTAACTCACTATAGAAATGACTGCTGTTTCTACAAGTTCCGCCAAGGTGTGGTCGGTATTTCCGGTTAATGATACTTTCTTGATATGTTTATGCACTCATTAATTGACGAAGGTCGCCTACTTAATATTTCTCACGAACGAGTTTCTGATGAGTTTCTTTATTATGTCTTGTTTACATTTATCATCGAAGGAAATTACTTTATCAGGTGTACATAAATAATGGGCATAATTCTTTGGGCACTATTATGCCTCACAGTTTCAAGCACATTCTGTTTTCAGGTACCTTAATGGTTCTGAGGAAAGCCTGGCCTAGAAAAAAGGTAATCCCTGATAAGTGTTAATTTCATGCACACAGGGACCAAGTATTCAAATAATCGTTTCTATGTTAAAATATTTATTTTACAAATGTTTTGTCCATTAGGTGATAATTCATCCCTGGCCCGGTTCGAAATCATTGCGCCTTCGAACCGACCCTTATTTCAGCTTTTTTAATCTACTCTTTTCTTTTCCCATTATTATTATTATTAAGCCGCTATGATCCGTCACATGCCATTATGAAAACAAAAAGAAATTGCGGAATTTCTTTTTGTAGCCGACCTTTACGGCAAAAATGCCCATCGTGGATCACACGAATGATTAAATAAGATAAGTAGAACTGTAAACTGGCCATATTGTGACCAAAGTTCCAAGAGCACTCGATCAAGACTAAACAGACCTTCAGCATTAATGAATTAAAATCTGTTCTTGCAAAATCTTCCAACCTCACTCCAGGTCTCGACGGCATATTTTATCTTGTTCTTAAAATCCTATCTGAATTATCCATTAATACTCTCCTTAATCTTTTTAATGCCTTTCTTTCCAGAGGTATAACTCCTCCCTGCTGGAACTCTTTTATCGTCATTCCTATTCCTAAAAAAAATCTTCCTTTCGCCCAATTTCTTTAGCATCCTGTATCAGAAAATTATTCGAAGGTATGCTGAACAGACGCCTTATTTGGTATCTCGAATATAACCACGTTTTATCCAGAAATATTTTTGGCTTTCGGCCTGGGATTGGCCCTCCTTATTGTATTAGTCTTTTTGTTTCCAGTATATACAAATCTTTCATCCAAAAACAGTACACCTTAGCTTCCTTCATTGATGTCTCCTCTGCTTTTGATAATGTGCATCTGCCAACTCTAAGAGAAAAAATGTTCGCAATTAACGTCCAAGTTAAATTTTCTCCCCTTATTATTAATCTCATGATGAATCGCTCTGCCCATATTTCTTCTACACTTCTCTGCCATGAAAGAAAAGTTTTTCGTGATCTCCCACAAGGTTCTTCCCTCAGTCCTACTGTCTTTAACATCTATACTATCGGTGTTGCCTCTCTCCCTTTGAATTCTTCCTCCTTGTTTTTTGCCCGATGATATCCTGCTTTTTTCTTCCGCCTCCGATGTTGTAGTCCTTAGTTCATATCTTACTGCACTGGATCAATCCCTATCCTTAATTCACCTTTATATTTCCCCTTCTAAGTCTTCGTCTATTGTCTTTTCACTTCATCATTACAATCGTGTTTTGTTTAACCTATCCGTAAACAATATACATCTTCCTCACGTTAACTCTTTCTGATATCTTGGAATTTTTCTCAATGGTCGGCTGACATTCTCTAAACATACTGATTATCTTTTCTCTTCTACTATCAAAGGGTTAAACCTGCTGAAAGCTCTTTTCTGAACGAAATGGGGTGGTGATCCTTACATTCTGATTTCCTTTTATGAACCCGTTGCCCGTTCCAAATTTGATTACTGCTCTTTTATCTATGGTTGTGCCTCTAAATCCCGTCTTTCTAAATTGGACATTATCAAAAATTTGTTTCTTCGGCTTTGTCTTGGTGCTCTTAAGTTTACTCAAATTCCAGCAATTCTCGCAAAGTCTAACACATCACCCCTGTCTCTTCGCAGATCTTATTTAGGCTATCGTTTCCTCACCAAACGTCTTCCACTCACGTCATGTACTCTCATTCATTCCTATCTTTCAATTTATAAGAACTGGCGCTTTACGCCTAGAAAAATCCCTGTTTTAGCTTTCATTTCCCTTAGCCTTAGTTCCTTTTGGCCTTACACAATCTCAGGTAATAATCTCCCTGTTTTTTTTTTTAGCTTTTCCGATCTCTGCCATTCTCCCAATGTTTTTTTTGTACCTTCAATTTTCATATCCCTTCCTCAAACAATAATTCAATAGGAATTCAACAGCATTATCAATTCACAATGTCGCATGTAACCACTTTCACGGATGACTCCAGGGGACCTCATGGTGTTGGAGCTTCTTTTATCCTTCCGGATTTCAATTTATCTGAATCATTTCGTCTTCCTCTTTTGTTTCATCTTTACAGCCGAGTCGATGGCTATCCTAAAACTCCATTATTTTCATTTCCTCCAGTCGTCGGTTTTCTATTTATTTGATTATTTCAGACTCCATGAGTATTCTTCAAGCGATCAGCTCCCCTTTTTCTGATTACTCTTCATATTTCATCATTCTTCGCATACACTGTCTTGTTCATTTTCTTTCTTCTTACTACTTCATCTATGTTGATTTGCTTGAGTTCCAAGCCATATGGGCTTTAAAAGTAACGAGACGGCGGATTCCTTGGCTCGATAGCTGCTTCCTCTCGATACTTTTTTAAAAAAGTTTCATCCTCTAACTTGAATTCCCTATATACTAAGTTTCATTTCAAACTTTGGTCAGACATTTACCCCTCCTCCTTTCGTAACGACCAATCCTTTTATCAATCTTTGCAGTCTAGTCTTCCTTCTAATCCCTGGTTCTTTGAGTTGCCTTCACTTACCCGTTCTGTTGTCCTTTCTATGGTTCGCTTGCATTTTGGCCTATTCTGCTCTTCCTTCCTCTCGTTTTCGCTATTCCCTTGTCTCCTCTCCAAATTTTCCTCCCCACCCCAATGAAGTGGCGGTTTGCGACACCAATGACATCTTTTTTGAATGTCCACTCCTTTCTGTCGAACGTTGTATTCTATATTCTTGTCTGCCGAAATTCAAGCTCCCTGCTCCTTATTGTGAACCTTATATTTTGTCCTTCCCCTCGCCATCTATTATTTTATCCGTTAGTTCCTTTATATTTTCCGTATCTGACCGAATCAAAATTTAACTGACGGCTCTTTTCCTTCTTGCTGTTTCTAAGGGTAGGTCCTTAGCTGACGTGTCCAAAGGTGGGTGAAAAAAAAAATAAATAACAGAAAAAATTAGGAAGTAAGTAATGAAAAATCTAGCAGCACAGTGGTATTCCGTAGCTGGTTTGTTTAATTTCCTTTTCTTCTCTCTCCAGAATTTTTTCCCCACTTTTTTAAATGTATATCATTATTATCACTACTAGAAATTATATTTATTTCACAGTTTGAAATTTCTTTGCACTATTACATCCAACTGCATCGGTACTATTCATGAACTTTAAATAATGATCCCATTCTATCGAATAAATGTAAATATTATTATCAACGTACGATTACTCGAAGCGGGTAAGGGAAAAATACATTAAGGATGAAACAAACCGCAGGACTTTAAATTCTCCGAAAGGAAGGCTCTGTCTATAGCTAGTGCCTAACCGTTAAACAACATATGATTAATTTCCTCACCGTAAACTGTGCTAACATGTTATCATGAGATTTGGTATTCCTAAATCAGTTAATAGCTTAAACAGGATGAAAATGGAACCATTGTCAAAAGCTCCTTTAACATCTAAAGACGTGGCCAGAAGAAACTCCCTATTAATGAACGATTGGTAAACGTCATTTAAAAAGCTAGCAATACCATCCAAAATTCCTAAACCTGGACGAAACTCAAACATACTATGCGGAAGATGTAATTTGCAAGCCATCATATTAAACAGTTCTTTATAACAAATTCAAACGCTTTTCTTAAGCAGGAAACCGAGGAAATTGGTCGATAAGAAGATGCTTGAGCAGGAGATTTCCCGGGTTTCAAAATAAGACACACAAGAAACCGCCCCCAGTCCTCGGAACCAAACTCCGTTGCAATAAACCATTAAAGATGCTGAAAAGAATAATTTTTACATTTTCAGACATTTTCTTTAGAACAGAATACGTTACGGACTCTATGCCAGGTGCTGAATCTTCCTTTTTATATAAGGGGACAAAGAGTTCCGCATAAGAAATAGGTTGTAGCAAAAAATAATTCGCCTCCGTGCGAGTTTGTGGAGTCTAACTAACTTCCGTTAACTACTCTGAGTCGTTCAAACTCCCCTCGTTCTCCTCCATATTCCTAGCCGAATCTATTGTGATCTTACAGGCAATCCTTTTTATAGCCTCCACTAACAATATATCCAAGGTTCTCTTATCTTCTGATTCAAAAGGCGTTTTACAAGCCATTGCTACTCCCTTTCCTAAACCATCCGCTGATCCTATCGTGCTTCACATACGTTCCTTAATTTCACATCTATTTCATTCCCGTTCTGTCCGTATTGATCTATTGTGGATTCCTAGTCATTGTGGAATTTCGGGAAACGAGTTAGTCGACTCTTTGGCACGTTCGGCTGCTTTAGACGGTCGCTTTATTAGGCATTTCCCAGCTCAAAGCCTTCTTCTTTTTCCAATCCTGCTTCTTTTTACTTATCCATACAACCCATTCCTCCTCTTTTTCCGTGGTTTGTTAATTTCCCCAACATGAGGCTGTAATGTGCATGTGCTTTAAATTTTTTATAACCACGCTCTGCTACCAAATTAAGTTTTTATAACGCATATTCATTACATAATTTGACATCCGGCACACATTCGTTGCTGAACGATTAATTAAAACAATATATCTACACTAACATAACAGTGAATCAATAAAAGAAATATAAAATATAACCGAAAATATATTCTTCTAATTTATAAAATTTATGATTACCTTATCATATTCATATATATTGTGTTTTGCCCTGCTCGCCATTAATTAAATTTTAAATTCCATCAAAACATCCTCGGTACATCCAACCACACTTTATGTGCTTTAGTTACACATAATTTTCATAACTTTTACAAAAAACAAAATATTATTAAATTCAGCACAATTCATATTCAACAACTTCTTCTTTCAACGTTTTTCAAAAATTCACTTATCTTCTACTTCTACTTCTCAAACCACATTTTCGATCATCATTCAGAGGAAACAATGATGATCATGTATTGGCATAGACTAATTATTTAATTAATATCCAGCAATCTTTTTTTATTGATTTTAAAAGTTTACGTGTTTCGGCAGCAACTTTTTTTATATTCTACGTTGATTGGGTGGAGCTTTATAACCGAAATAATCATTAAGGATTAAAATTAGAAAACTGAAAAAAGAATACACTGAAGAACTGCGGACATCAAAGCATGAAAAATGGAAAGAACTGATTAATTCGTCGACAATCTGGGGCAAGCCGTATAAAATCTGTATGGACAAAACCAAACATAGAGTAGACATGCCTGCTTTTAATGTCGGTGGATGCATCGTACACGATAACATTGAAAAACATAAAATAATTTTTGCTGAATTATTTCCAAACCGAACACTTAAGTTGCAACCGACTCAGCCAGATAAAACTCTTCAAATATGTGAAAACGAATTAACTACAATAATCAAAAAACTGAACAATAGGAAAGCCAATGGACACGATCAAATTTCTAACAAGATGATTAAACTTCTTCACAAAGTAGACGAAAAAATATTTAAATCTATTTACCAAAAATGTATCGAACTAAATTATTTCCCTAACGTCTGGAAACAAGGAAAAATTAAAATAATAAACAAACCTGGAAAAGATTTAACAAATCCGAAATCATACAGGCCTATAACGCTACTGTCTAGTTTAAGTAAAATATATGAAAAAATAATAAAAAATTTTCTGGATACAGAAATAAAAGAAAAAGCGATTTTAAACCAAAATCAGTTCGGCTATCTTAAAAACAAATCAACCGAGCTAGCAATAAAAAAGTTATGCGATTACATTGAAAAATATAAAAAACGAACAAGACATACGTTACTAATCAGCTTTGACATATCCGGAGCATTTGATCAAATAAAAATTGATGAAATCTTAAAAATAATGAAAAGAAAAAATATATCTGGTACAATACAAACTATAATTCGTAACTACTTAACAGATAGAAGAATCGGTTTATTTAATCAAGAAAACAAAATCCTATACAACAGGAGTGTCAACTCAGGAGTACCACAAGGTTCGGTTCTAGGGCCAGTACTTTTCAACATAGCAATGAGCGAAGTTCATAATTTGCATTTCAGTCAACACTGCAACATGATAAGCTACGCAGACGATATAATGTTAGTAGCAGGAATTAATAAAAAGGACGAAGTTTACAATATAAATGAAACAATAAAAAAATTGAGTAAAAACATTCAAAACTTAGGCTTACAATTCAACATAAATAAAACCCAAGCACTACTAATAAGTAGAAAACAAGACAGGGAAGAAATGGTACATTGCATTGAACAGCACTTATGCATAAAGATAAAGATAAAATAAAAATAGTAAAAGAAATAAAATACTTGGGAATAATCATAGACACAAATTTAAATTTTGGAAAACACATCGAATTCATAATAGACAAGATTAAAAAAATTTATTTCAAATTAAGATCACTATATTCAAATATGTTCGGTTTCAAATATAAAGATAGAATAGTATTCTATAAAGAGCCATTTTTGGATCAATAACAGAATACTGCTCTACAGTATATTTTCCAGTTTTACGAGAAAAAGACAAGAATAATCTGTTAAAATTACAAAGGAAAATATTAATCGGATCAATCTCTGGTTATCGCACAATATCATATACTTCAGTCAACATCATAGCAGCAATAATACACCTGTAGACTTCAAGTTAGAAACTGTAAACCAAATCAAATCATGCAAACAAGAAGAACTAAAATTTTAGACAAAAAAAAGTTACGAAAACAGATCAATAAAATTAATTCAAGTAGTATACGACACTCTGGCAACTCAGATGTGATAAATCAAAAACTGGCAAAGTAACACGGGGGAAATAGTTCCAAACTTAGAAGAAAGACTACAAATGAAACATTTTTATATCGATTATAACTTCACTCAATTTTTAACCGGACGTGGAAATAATAATGGGGTGTCTATATGAAACGATTTAAAATTGCTGAAACAGACATCTGTATAGACTGTAAAGGGGAAACAGATGATTAACATTCGATTTTCGAATGGAATAAGTTTAAAAACGAAAGAGAAAAACGGAAAATAATAAAAAAACCAATAACCGAAATACATAAAAAAAACTTTTTTAATTTGATCAGCTTTGTCAACCATGTAATGAATAACAAAACAAAACACATCAACAACAAATAATAACAGTAACAATCAGAAACTCTGGCTGAAAAACCGCAAGGTACAGCGGAGTAATTAAATAAATAAATTTAAAAAAAAAAAAGAAAAAAAAAACCGAAATTTTCTCAAAGCCTTATTACGGTTTCTAATTTTTAATTCACACGCACTATTCCAGCAGGGCTTAGATTGTTTTTCCCTTTATATAAGGTCTCTCGTGGGGTCGATTTTTGTAAAGCCGTCAAAATGGCTTGCTGAAATAGATGATATTTATCCATGAGGTCTGCCATGGAATTGACTTCACGAATGCCGAAGTGCAGTGCATTTTGAAATCTATTCCAATCACCCTGTGCGAGTTTCCGTCGTAAGATATTATCATCTAAGCAAGGTGGATCAAAGGCAGTAGAGTTGGAAGATTCTGAACCAGTGTCAATAACGATAAGAAAATGATCGCTACCCAGTGAAATCGGGAGCACTCTCCAAGAGCAATTCAGAAAAATATCACTTGAAACTAACGATAAATCTACTGGATTATTTGAAAATTACGGATTCCCAAATTTGGTAGCCGAACCATCGTTAAAGAGACAAAGTGATGAATTAGAGATAATGTTCAACACTGTCTAACTTTTTCTGTCATTCCGACTACATACCCAACATCTATTTAAAGCATTAAAATCCCCACCCAGAATAATAGGGATTTCGCCCAAGTTATCTAAGGCTCCGAGAACGGTTTCAGGGTCAAATAAGTGATTTGGGGGGGGAATAATAGGAATTAAAAATTCCAGAGCAGCTCCCATTAGTAAGAAAAGCTGAAACTGCATTGGATTTCGTATTGTTAGTGGAAACAATTAGGTTTAGATTAATTGAGCGGTGAGTAAACGTTCTCTTGGCGAGAACAGCTACCCTACTGTACCCATCCGCTCTATCATCCCGGTAGCAACTGTAATTATTAATAATTTTCCTGTTACAATCCAACATTTACTCGTCAGCTGTCCCACCCATAATTCATACCGAGCACAAATTCTCCAGTCGTTCAACCTTTTCGAAATCCTGTCTGATCGCCATGACAAAATTGAACGCCTTCTACGTTTTCTCAAGACCATTAACCTATTCTACTCCATCTAACTCTTATCGTATCCATGGGTTTGGCCTACACGGAGTACATGGCACGTTAATCATAGAAAAAGAAGAAGAAACAAAGCGGTTTAATGAAATAATTGATACTACCTTTATTATTTTTACTAATATCCCATTAAGCTCAAAAGAAGATTTATTCGATAAAGATAATATCGCTTCTTTAACATCGTCCTCTATGAAAGTAATAGAAAATGAGTTTAGACTTAAAGAAGGAAACGATTCATCCGTTTTCTGATCATTATTATTATAATTATTAGAAATTTGTTCTACAGATTCATTAAAATATGTATTAAAATGTTCATAACCCATTTATTCATTGCCATTTGCTTTTATTTCTATTCCATCAATTTTAATACCTTCAATTCCATCGATATCTCTTCCAATTATGCTTTTCACTAATAATTTCTCCGATTCAACTGACATTTGTCTAAAAGAACTGTATAATCTGTTTTTCTATTTTTCGAACATTTCGTTGAACTTCTTTGGATACAATTTAAGAATTCTCTAATAAAATCATATTTTTAAAAAAAGTTTAAAATATTTCAAATCAAATCAAAATGCCTTTATTGAGAAAATTATGCATTTCTAAAATATGACAAGAAAACGAATTATTTATAAATAAAATTTCCGCGGCCCGTGAAGAGCAAAGGTATGTCTTGACCGTTCCCATTTTGATCTATTAATTGCTATTTCCTCAAAATGTCTATTGATTAAAAATTGATTTATTTCATCTTTCCATCTATCTCACTCATGACCTCGTTTCCGTGTGCAGTGTGAAAAGTACCAAAAAGTGGATTTATATGTTCAACGGCCGTCTACTAATCTCATTATATAGTCAACCCATCCTATTTCCTCCGTCTAACATAATTCACCACGTAAATACTATTGTATAAAAGCTGTTTTATTTCTTTTATTTTAATCCGATCCCACTTATCTGTATATTAAGCATTGATCTTCCTAGTGAGTTTTGCGTTGTCCTTAGTTTCTTTACAATTATTGTGTTTAGTGTCCAAGTTTGGCACACATAAGTTGAGTCAGGTAATATACACATGTTAAAAATTTGACTTTTACAGTGATTACTGAAAAGGCCTTCAATATCATATTTACCAACCAATAATTATTCCACGTCTTAGTAATTCTCGCGTTTACTTTTTTTTCCATCCTATTCTCAAATGATAATTGTTGACCTAAGTATGTCGCTTCACTCAGATTATTATTTATCTGTATTTCTCTCTGACTTGTAGTCTCAGCTAGTATTTCAGTTTTTGGCGAATAGAAAGTCCAACTTTTGATCTCTCCATGTTTAGTCCTAACAATATATCTCTCAGTTTCTCTAAGTAAGAGAAAAAATATCATCTGCAAATATCAAATTTGATAATTTCTTGCCATTTATATTCATTCCCCTATTTTTCCACCTCATTTCTTTAAAAATGTCCTCTAATGTACGATTAAACAAAATTGCAGACAGTAGGTCTCCTTGCCTAATCCACTTTTTAATTGAAAAATATTCCCCTTTAATATCCGTTAATATGCATCCTTCCAGCCCTTTATACATTCTTGAATCAATCTATTGACATTTCCTGGGACCCCTCGCTTGTGCAATGCTTTAAGTATGTGTTCATGTTTTAAGGAGTCGAGCGATTTTTTGTAATCAATTATGGATGAATATATATATTTATTTGATATTCGTAGCTTTTTTTTACTCTTTGGTTTACTGTATGAAGGTGGTCGGTTGTTGAAAATGTCTTCCGGAAGCCAGCTTGTTCTGTCGGTTGCTAGACTTCTAAAAAATATTTTATTTTTATTTCCATTAATTTTGAGATTAGCTTCGAAATACTTAAGCTCAAAGTAATATAGGGCGGTAATTTTCGATTTTATGTCGATCACCTTTCTTAAATAGTATTGTTATATCTGAATACACCCATTCTTCCGGTATATTATTCGTTGTTAAGGTATTCGTGAAAAGTATTGCTAGAAATTTAATTAGATACTCCCCTCCATTCGTTAACTATAATGTCATGGCGTAGGTTTTTGTTAGATTTTAGTTTTTTCATTATTATTTTTATTTCGTTAATTAAGAGAATTCGAGCTCTGGTCCGAAGTATACCATTATGTTCTCGCAATTATTTTCGCTCTTATATAATTCTTTGTAGTAGTTAGTTATTAATTTATTTATCTCGTTCATATTATATATTTTTTGACCTGTTGAATTAACGAAATATAAATTCCAAAAAGCTTAAAAACGAAAAAAGAAAAATCCATAAATTTTACATTAAACTGACAAAATCAAAAAAGAAACAGAAGAGTACGCTAGATTTTCAATTTTTTGACTTACCACGTTCATTAAAAAGGTAACCATATCGTAGACGGATTTCATTGTGACAATAAAGAACGGGTAGGAAAGAACGAAATCCGCCGAGAAGGCCAAGGTGAAATTCCACTTGCAAACCAGTAAAGCCGTGTACACCGTTTTTTGAGTCCGTAGGGATTTGTCGTGCCAACCGGTTTGATAGAGCGCGTCGCCAACACGCTGGTTTAGTTCAAACAACCGCTGACCGGTACGAGAAAAGTAAAACAACCAAAGCAAATCGTGCGTTACATTTATGATACAGTTTACCCACAAACCGATTGAACTGTCCTTAACCACGAAATTATACGAGCCGAATATTAAAACTAAATAACTGACTACGTACGATATTAAAGTCAAACGCGTAAATGACTGTAAAAAACTATCAGTGTACCAAACCAAAGCTCGATGATGTCGAATGCACTGCGTGATTAAAGCGTAGTAAACCTCATCGCGAGCCTGCACCCATCGATCGTATTCCGGGTAGTATCGTTCGATGTTCTCAGATATTAATATCGTATCCGGTTCCAAGTGTTTCGTCCTGTCCCTTACCATTGCGTCAACTTCTCCGATGGCGTATAATAAATCGTCTAGTTCGATGTAGATGAACTCGACGAAGTAGTAGAATAAAGCATAAGTAAATATCAAACCGAAGGATTCTGGAACGGCCATGATTACAAGAAGCGTGTAATTAACGAACACCTGATGAACCGTAGTAATTTTGGGCAGTACACAGTGTGAAAAACGGAAAAGTGTGTTGTAACATTCGTCAAAATTATCAGCGTAGCGCCAAAGCGTTACCGCATACGATAGCCAACCGAATATTATTAAACCAATCAACACGGACACGATAATCGTGAAATTGCGCCGTGTTCTGATCCGATAATCGTGACCACGAGACTTTCGAGCTTCTTCCATCTCATCATCCGCGTAAGAGTACAGTTCGTTGGCTGCCTTTCGTAGACGAATTACCGACTCCTTATTCGCGCGTAACCAAACGAAACCATAATCGCGCAAACAGGTTACATTAGCAAACATCCAGGCTAAGTAACGAAGAAGATTGCCATCCACCGCCGAAAAATATTTCATGAAGAAACACGCAGAGGATGCAAAAGTCGTTAACAGAAAAAAGAAGAACTGCAATTTCCTATTTTCCGGCGTGCACATGCACCAGCGCATTGCGAAATCTAAAACAACGTCGGACGAACTTTTCCAACTCCAGCGACTCTTAAACGTTTGGCCGCTAATCGAATTCGAAACTGACGGACGGACGTTCACTGTTGGAGCGGCCATTTTAGCGTATTCGCACGCTGAGCAACGCTTTTTATGACTGGCAGCGTTCCTATAGATTTCGCTGAGGCGTTGTTACTAAGTCCGAATAGTAAAGACTTTTCGATGAGTTCTGACATTCATTTATCGGTGATGATAATGTATTAAAGTGTTCTACTAAATGATCTTCTGATGCTTTTTGTTATTTTTCGTTTAGGCTGTCAGCGGAATTTCTTGTCAAAGTTTATCTATCGTATAAAATTGATGGACCTAATTGTCCGGGCACTATATTAAGTGATGTATTTTTTAAGGGAGCAATTCGATTGCCTTCAGTTCTTACGTTTAGCGAAGGTTAATAATAATTCCAGAAAATATGCTGACCTTGAAGAATCGCCGATAGCTAGGCTGACGAGTACCGGTCGTTTTATTAAAATAATCATTTGTCTATTAATATATTTATTATAAACGGCTCTTGGCGTGTTAAATGAAATTAATTTCTATACCGCGAGATACTTAGACAAGCCCTAACTATTCAAAAATTGATCAATCGCCTTATTATGCGCTACATAGTACTTTGAACGAAATATAATGTTATACACATACTATAAGTCATCTACGTTCATTTACCAACCGTTCCGTTACAAAATGAATGGAAGGTGTATTTTTCTTTTTTCCAACTTAATTCTACTATAAGCTTTCGCTCAGCTCCTTTCCTTCGCTTCCGCGTTCGTTGACATACGAAACCCTTTTTTCGGCACAAGTATATTTTATGATCTAGGACATTTCAAATTCTTTAAAATTAACAAAATATCGGCGATAATGAACGGTATCACAGATAAAGTCGTAATTTTCCGCGGATAATGTGTAAATTTCATGTAAACATTCATATATATATATATATATATATATATATATATATATATATATATACACTAAGGGATTGGTCTCGCTAGCCGCTTCGCGGCCTGTTCTTTCGGATTTTATACTGCATTATGTTGTAAATTTTCATAAAGTCTGCAGCGTTCACATATACTAATTTTTTTTTGAAAAAAGGATACACCAATACGCCAATTAAAAAAGTAGGATTCAGATTAAAATATCAGAAAAACTGACAGCGCTAGCAGTGTAATATATGTGAGAGGAATATATTATACTTAATTCTTTTTGGAGAATTTAGTATGCAGGTTAAAAAGAAAATCAGGTAAGCATTCAGATAGGCGGCACCAGTTCATTTTTGGTGGTAATTTTAGTTCGTTCATTTTCGCTGTTATTCACATTGGGTGAACTAACACAAGTTATGATTTATAACTTTGTGTTAGTTCACCCAATGTGAATAACAGCGAAAAGAGCGAACTAAAATTCCGGATATCACATGAAAAGAAGCGAAGTAACTTAACGATCATAAGAGAAATAGAGCAAAAAGTGAAATACCGGAAAGAGAATATTTTAAAAATAACGAACCTACTCCAAATTATTACAATTAACCGTGAATGGCCTATGACATGCCGAGAATACCCTACACAGGAAATGATACTTTATGAAGACATAAAAAACAATATCGCTGAAGTAGACAGGAAAAATTATACTTTGTAATAAAAAAAAAAAAGAAAGAAATAAGGTGTAAAAACCTGAAAAACAGAACCCGATGCTTGATGTAAAATTTGATGGCATCTTCTTCCGTATATGCCATCAAACCGAAATAGACAGACTTACACGCCGCGTCGCACAATTCAATTTCCATGACCTAAACCAAGTGCAAACTGGCAGCTAGAATGGACGGAAATTCAAATGAGAGAATTTGAAAACAGTAATAAAGGAAAGAGAATGTTATTTTAATAAAATGGAGTAACGTAAAGATGAGATATTTAATATGAAAAATTACATAACTTAATATGGTGAATTCGCTGGTACTGGAACGTAAATTCAAATGAGAAAATATAAAAGTAGTCAGACGAGATTAGTAGAAAGTGGCAGCTAGTAAATAGAAATATAATTAATAAGACAATAAACAAGCCACCAAATCAACAGTCAGACGAGAGTAGTGGAAAGTGGCAGCCAGTAAATAAAAGAAAATTAAAATAAATTAAAAAGAAAATAAACAAGCCACCAAACCAAACTAATGACAAAAAGAGTATATCTGAAATATTTTAAAAACAGTAAATTATTGAGATGAACTAAATGTAGCACTATGAACTGTAAAGACGGAAACGAACTGGTGCCGCTTAAATGAAAATTTACCGAAAATCAATACGGTAAGCGAAAGTTGAAATACATCGATAGGTTACCTGAAATTTGATACTTAAAGCACCTTTTCTTGTCAGTCGACCGCTAGAGAACAACACAATAATAATAATATACAAAGAGTTTTATGGATAGTATAAAGGAAATATTTAAAACAATACGTATCACTGTTATCGGCTAGAGTGCGGTGATGGTTGACTTGATATCAGTTCACCGCGTTTCTGATTCTCAAAGTCAATTTCAAATCACTCGACAAAATAATTAATACTTGTGTAGAATTTCAGTGAAACATAACGGCGAAATTAGTTATGCAGTATTAAGAAAATAGAAACTGATGTCTCATTAATAAAAAATAATTTTTTCGCAATAGCTAGATATTTTTTCATAAGTTTATTAACTGTATGTGTTCATAGATTTCCATAATGCATTTTTTTATATTTAGCACACTAATTCAGTATACATAAATAAATAAAGGTTGCCAGAAATAATATATTATTATATTAACTCTGTTCACACAGAAACGTCTAGGACACAATGTTCTATAATCATAGTTTAAATATTTAAATTTCAGGACCTTCTACGTTTTTATTGTAACTAACACTGATAATTTTTATTACATTTTTTTTAAATTTTTGACTCATAAATTTTACAATTTTGTATATTTCATGTTTAA
Source organism: Icerya purchasi (assembly GCA_039619475.1). Lineage (NCBI taxonomy): Eukaryota > Metazoa > Arthropoda > Insecta > Hemiptera > Monophlebidae > Icerya > Icerya purchasi. The sequence goes on from CM077116.1 coordinate 288,938,693, forward strand.
TTTTTATGTTTTAATAAAACGATGTTGATTTTAAAAAAAAAAAGCTATAGCTTTTATGAGGGCTGTTGACCTTTTTCAAATTTTTCTCCCACGACTGTAATACTTCGGGTGCATTAGATATAAAGCAAAAAATAGAGAAAATGTCCCTAGTTCCATTCTATAGCAGCTGAACCATGTATTAAATAATGGATATTGCAAACTTTCGTAAGCAGAATCTAATTCATTTTCTTTCCATATAATAACTTTTCTCGGATCGGCTTTTGGAGAAGTATAGAGGCCTCCCGAAATTTCAGCACCAATTGGTCGATCACCAAGGACATGACGATGAATTTTTCGAATAGTTTCTTCAAATGCCAAATGTGATCAATTTCCCTTTCCCTCTCATTAATTCTATTCTCTTCGTCAAACATTCCCTCTAAATTTACAATTTTTTCCTCTGTTAGTCCCTCCATCTTCTCTTCCAAGTCGGCTACCTTATTTTGGACCGTTTTATGGAGCATGGTTTTAAAACTATCGAAGTTTAGATTTATATTATTATTTATTTTTTCTTCCTATGGTTCTTTGAATTTTTTATTTAGAAATTCCATCAAACCGTTCGTGTCCATTTAACTTTTAAATTTTGCGGGTCCCATGTTGCCCATTTATTCCAGTGATTCTATTGCATTATTTAAAAAAGGGAATGACCCTACAGCTACCATAGAAAGGGCTGTGGACTTTTTTTTTAGTTTCCAGTCTTACCGCTTTAAGCGTCTATTTGTCTCTAAATAAACATTTTTTCAGATTTTATACTATTTCTATATTCTGAAAACCTTAGTGTGCAGATTAAAAAGAAAACCAATAGCATAACTCATATAGATTCGGCTAAGGAATTTTTTTTAAAAATTTTTCTTGAAACTTGATTTTCAAATTTTTTAAAATTTGGGCCCTTTAATTTTGATATTTGGAGGGTCTCGTATTTTTCCTATATTTTAGCGATTGAAATACATCATTTAAAAAAAAAGTGACTTCCCAGCTACCATAGAAAGAGTTGTGGACTTTTTTTTAGTTTCCGGGGTTACCGCTTTACCACTCCAATATGCAATTTGTGTGTGATCCCGATCACGAAATGTTCGAGTGTGCATCTCTTGTAACCGATCAAGCTGCTTTCTATTCCTCCCTTTTACAAATTGGTATTCCCACTCCATATAGTGCTTCGTTCATTCTCTCCCTTCCTTCTCCTTCTGTTGTTCAGGCTCTTGATTCCTTTTTGTCGGCTATCTCTGATCGTATAAAGATCTAAGTTTCGTCGTTTTTTTTCCTCTGTTCTTGGGCCAATGTCCTTGTAGACGAACCCAAAAAAAAAATTAAAAAAGCGTGTATTTTCTAAAATTGTAGTTTCTTAATATCAAAAATTTTCGAATTTTATATTTTCCCTCTATTCTGGAGACCTTAGTGTGTAGGTTAAAAAGAAAATCAATACCGTAACTTATACAGAATTGGCTGTAGAATTTTTTTTTTTAATTTTTCTTAAAACTTGATTTTCACATTTTTCAAAATATGGCCACATTAATTTAAAAATTTTTGAGTTTTCGTTGTTTCCTATATTCTAGCGGTTAAAATACATAATTAAAAAAAAAAAAATGACCCTCTAGCTAAGACGGAAAAAGCTGTGGACTTTTTTTTAGTTTCCAGTATTTCCGCTTTGAGCGTGTATTTTTCAAAATTTTGTTCCGTAAATATCAAAAATTTTCGAGTATTTTATTTTTCCTGTATTTTGAAGACCTTAGTATGCAAGTTAAAATAAAAAACAATACTGCGACTCATGTAGATCCGGCTGAGAAATTTTTTAAAAATTTTTTTCTTGAAACTTGATTTTTACATTTTTAAAAATTTGAGTCCTTGATTTCAAAATTTCCTATATTTTAGAGATTGAAATACATCCTTTAAAAAAAAAAAAGTGACCCTCCAGCTACCATGGAAAGAGCTGTGGACTTTTTTTATCGCTTTAAGCGCATATTTTCCAAAATTTTGGTTCCTTTTAAATAGTCTCAACGATGCTTCTGAACGTTTTAAAGTAGTCTTACAATAGAGGATCACCGTAAGAGTGAAAATAATAGCTCGTTTAGCTCTGTAAATTTTTCTGGTCGGGTTTGGGTAAGTCATGGGTTTTTTTTTTTTGCGGGCGCGACAGCGGTTTGACCCAACAACAGGAAAAGCTAAGCTAAAAAACTAAATAGTTAGGCGGTCCGAAATGGACACAACAAAGGACACCAGTGCAAGCACCACAGAAGATGAAGGAAAGGAGAGGATAAACGAAGCGTTATGGAGAGTAGGGAGAACTAATGTCAAGATCTGGTCGTATAAAAGAAAGCGTTCATTACGAAGAGCGGGTCACTCGAAGAAAATGTGATCAGCATCATGAGGAGGATCACAGTCGTGAAGAGAACAGTAAGGAGAAGGAGACAGAGCAAATCAAAAGCGTGATGAGGAGAGGAGAGAATGATGGACCCGGAGACGAATTAGGGAGACAATAGAAGAGCGACGACCGAAAGGAATAAAATAGAACCAAGACAGTTAACGAGGAATCGGCTGAATAAAACGGTAATGAGAATGACGATTAGAAAATGGGAAGGGATAAATATCCCGCAAAAGTCTGGTGTGATTGGAGGTGAATAAAGAAAGGATGTCTGAAGAGGAAAAATATTTGAGGAATGAATCAAGGCGACCAGCAGAGAGAGCCAAAGAATCAGCTGCGTCATTGGCGTCAATTTCGGAATGACTGTAGATCTATAAAAGAATAGAGCGGGATGACTGCAGAGTGGAGGTAAGAGAACGAATTGAGAGAATAATACTATCAAAGGAATATGACGGAGGAGAGGATAGGGTTTGAAGGACGCCTTTAGAGTTCGAAATTATGAGAAATTGGGAAAGCTTGCTTAAAGAGGAAATAAAAGAGATAGCCTGAAGGATGGCGATCGACTTGGCAGAAAAAATAGTGCTAATGGAAGGAAGCCGGAAGGACTCAGAATGCACGGGACAGTGAAGCACCACTCACGCCGTCCTCGCTCCTGGAACCATCAGTAAAGATCACATGAGCAGGAAAAGAAGAATTCAATAAATGAAGAAATTCATTGTTGACTGTACCGTGAGAGGAGGAATTAGCTCGAAGTGAGAGAGAGGAAAATTTGATAGGCCGCCATAGGCTATTGAAGTCATGAAAGAAGTACGGGAGAGTGTTGTAGAAAAGAACAACAGGGTAAAAATCAGAAAGACGGGTAGCAATGAGCGACAAGATTGGGATTTTATGAGGAGAAAAACGCCAGCGGTTATTGATATATAGATAGGAGGAAATAAGTTTGGACGAGGAGATGGGAAGCCGTTTAATTAAGAAGCGATATCCAAGCTGAGGACGGCGAATAAACAGTGGTTGGGTAACCAACTCTGATAGAACTGCGGAAATGGGAGAGCATTTTAAGGCTCTAATGCACAAACGGAGGCAAGAGTTCTGGATCGCGTCATGTTTAGAGAGGAGAGACTTAGAGGAATTGCCGTAGATACAGGAACAATAGTCGAGTTTGGACCGGATCATAGCTTTGAAAAGAATTAGAAGAAAAACGGATCGCCTCCCCATCTGAGGGAAGAGAGAGATTTAAGGAGATTAAGTCTTTTAAGACAGGATTTATAGAGAAAATTAATGTGCTCATGAAATGTGAGGCGGCTATTCAAAAATAGGCCAAAATAGCATATGGAATTGACAACGGGGATAGGAATACCAGATACAGTGATGGGAGTTAGAGCTCGGTTAAAGGGGCGGAGAGAAAAAATGATACAAGACGACTTGGTAGGAGAAAGGGAGAGGTGAAGACGAGAAAGGAAATTATTAAGAATAGGCAGAGAATAATTCAATTCATCAATAGCGGCGGAAAGATTGTCAGAGGTGGAATAAACCAAAATATCGTCAGTGAAGAGGAGGGAGGAAGAAGGAATAGAAAGAGAAGCGATATCAAAAGAGTAAATATTAAAAAGTGTAGGACTAAGACAGGAACCCTGTGGGAGCCCAAGATAAACGCATCTGGAGGAAGAAAGGGAGAGAGAAGAAATAAAGAGAGTTCTGTTCTGGAAGAGGTTGAGTATGAGAATGACGACGACAGGAGGGAGGTTAAGAGAAAATAGTTTGGAACCCAGAGAGGGAAGATGCACATTTTCAAAGGCAAAAGAGACGTCCACAAAACAGGCAATGGTGAATTTCTTAGCGTACCACTCAAGAAGACGATAACATGCATTTTCAACCTGCAATTGCAAAGAAAATTCTCAGTTTATGTCGCCTACTTCCTGTTTGGTCGGCGGTCATGAATTCCATTTTCGGCTATGGGGGGAAAACAGAGAGCAGTAGCAGCGCTGAAAACGACTTCAATGAGATCACAGGCCGTATTTTTAAGCACAAAACTTTACCATTTCGCGTTGACGAATTTGTACAAATTTATACAGATGCCATCCTTGGTTCTATGAGTTTAGATAAAGCAAAAATAGACAAAAATAGTAATTCGTCATGTAATGCTATGCAACTAAACAAAAGTAATTCGCATTGTGAAGAGAAACAAAATTCTTGATAACATGGAAGTAGAACTTAATAGGAATTGCACTATGATAAACTGGAAAGATGAAGCTGTCGCATCTCCCAAAAAATTGCAAAAGAAAAATTATTTATTTTCAGATCCATCCATAGTTTGTGTAATGATCTAAACCTACGTAGAAGCAAAGTCGTTGGTATTATAAAAAATGGAATCATTCTTGATTTAAAGAGTGTTAAAATTGGGTAGAATTATTTCAACGTTATTAATATGTGTCCATTTAACAATGAATTGCAGATGTGGTCATGGTATGGGACAGCTAACTCATTTTGCTCCTACCTTCGGCAATGTCATTCCTTCTCTTTTCAGGATGCATACATTTGGAATTTTTCGACGTTGATTGTTATTGTTTCTCCATCCTTGGTATAGCATTCTTTGTCAGATTCTATTCATTGTTACTCCTAATTGCTGCTGTGTACACGTGTTGATGGGTAATCGTCCGTTGCTGACAAGCCCATGGAAAAACCCAAACAAAAAAAAAAAAAAAAGTTTTATTCATCTCTTACGTAGATAGTTTGAAGTTCCAGCAGTTTGTTGATCGCTTTAAAACGAGAATCAAATTATTTAAACTAATTTCTGATGGAATTTACAATGGTATTAGGGTTCAAACATTTCGAAAACGCGCTATTATATTAAAAATAATTTTTAATGCAACTACAGAACATAACTTGCCAAACCAACATCAAATAAATTGTGCAACTGCATCGTACAATTTGGCTCAAAACATTTTCAAAAATTTGTCTACAGTTATAATTACTGAGAACTGTATGTGCGATAATTCCATAACCTACTCGTTACCAACCATTACACTATATTTTTCATCTGGTGATTTAAATAATTTCACTCAAAAAATTCATGAGGAACTATTCAACACTAAAAGATGCAAAAAATGTGTTAAATCTTTAACAGTACGAAGAGAGGTGGAACTTACAACACTTGTAGTAATTGACTTACGGCCACATTTCCACGCTATTTCCAGGAAATAAGTTGTACACTGTTCATTCCTACAGACCTTCAAATTGGCAGACGTAATTTTTTTTTTGTATTAACTATTTTGATATGTAAAGTAATTAATATTTTACAACTTAAATTAATTTTTGTGCGTATATTTTAATTGCAATTTCAAATTTTAATCTTGAAATATAAAATGTTATATACAAAAAAATGCATTCAATAATAAATACCATTAAAATACTAGAATGCAAATATAAAAGAAAATAAAAGTGAAATACATATGACACTCGTATTAATGAAGATGTGTGGTAATCTTTAAGCGATTATATTAATTTTTCTGAATATCATAAAACAATGACTTTTAAATTAAAATTGAGACTAAGTCTGAACTATTATGTTAAATAAAACCGAATTAAAATCAAAATAATGTGTTTATAAATGTAAGATTATTAAAAATTTTAATTAAATTTAAACCAATTTAAATTAAATGAATTGAGTTAAATTTCAAAAATATGTCAATCATATTTTATTAAAACGTGTTGAATTGAATAAAATTCATTTTTTTTTTAGTTTAAAATTTAAATTGAAGTACATTTTTTATGGTTTTTAAAAAGTTTTATATTTTCTAAAAAATTTAAAATGATGAAATGATAAAAAATAGTAGAAAACTTAAAATTTATCCCAAAATAGACAAAGAAAATTTTTCCACAGTTTTAAAGAAGATACACGAAAAATTGAGAAAACACTATAAAATATAGGAAATCCGAAAAACTGAAGTTGACAATTGGAATCAAACCGACTCGTTATTATACTCTTGTATATTAATGCTTTACCGTGGAGCATTATTTTCCTAATGTATCGTCCTTGAATGAAATGCATTTGAAACGCCAGGCGGAAGAAACAAATAATTGAGCTAATTTCGATTTGTCTGTCACACAGAAGACTGATGGCTAAATTTCATTAGAACACAAACCATACTATTAGAAGCGTATATTGATTTCACACCCTTAAGGTACTGTTTCTCCAGGCTCGCCCATTCCAACTCTGCAGTGGAAAAAGTACAAATAAAAACAATTGGTGCACAATCAAACACAAAACGAAGCATAAATGAGTAACACTGTTTTCAACCTTTATCTCAACATGGGCAGGACTAGTCCCACCCTTAGCAAATTGAAAAGAGGATGGGCACAAACAAAAACAAGTAGTGCACAAAGAAGCACAAACGAATGACATAATTTTCCACTCTTACTTCAACATGGGCGGGGCTGCAACCCCACTCAAAGACTTTTCTAATTAAACTATGAAGGGGGAGAGCACAAACAAGCACAAACGATTAAGCCTATTTTGGTTTCCCAACTGAAAATGGCCGGGGCTGGCGAACCGTAACCATATACATATATTACATTTGTCCCCGGGACGTAAATCGACGAGTTAATAATACTGATGATTCAGTTCTAATTAAACTAAATAGTAAAATACCCCATCACATACTAAACGAAAAAAAACTCGATGCGTGGAAAAAGGAAGTAGGGAAATGGCTGAAAAAATGGTGGAACAAATAAAACCCAAGATAAGTTTCGAATCATTCTATTCTATAATTTTCTTTTATTGTTCATTTTTTATTTGTTTGTTTTCGTCCTTCCTCGTTGTTTTTTTTTCTTCCTCTGTCATTTCTCTTTAAAATAATATCCGGTTTTTTTTCTTCTTCTATTCTTTCTTTTCTTTGCACTTGAAGATATTTAGCTGCCCTCATGTATCGGTAAGCAGATGAGTTTTTACGGTCTGTGAACGTATTTGTATGTGTGCACTATGTTGAAGTTGACTAATATTATGACGTATAGCAGGTGAGGCTAAACTTTTATCTGTTAGGGGCGACTTATTCTGTAAAATGTAGTCTATGAGCGAGATATTGCTTAAGTGCAGCAAGTTTCTCAAAATTTGACTCATATTTTTCTTTATTCTTTGAGATGAAATACTTATTAACTTCAAAAAAATACACTGTAAAAAGGCAAATGAATAAAAATGTTTAATTGGATGAAACCTGATATTCTCAAATATGATTCCAAATGTTGATCTGTTAATTGTGACCGATGCTTTGTTTTGATCGCATTCATAAATGAAAATGCGGATTCACATAAATATGTTGATCCAAAGAAGGCATTGAAACGTGCAACAATTGTCCAAATATTTGGATATTTATCTTTTCTAATCAGTTTCCAAAAATTGAAACCAGTGATTTAAGATTTATGTCACATTTAATATTTATTATTTCTTCTTCCAAGCTTGTTAAATTTGTAGTACCGAGAAAGTTGTTTAGTTTCTGAGCTACACTTTCAACATCGATGTTATCATTAAATGGGCAAGACAAAAAACCTACAATATCTTCAAGTTCATTTAATGTTAGAAATCTTCTTTCAAATTCTTTGAGAAGCAGTGCAATAATATCGGCATATATGTTGCAAGTCCGATTCATTTTATTTTTAGAATCATCAGCCAGATTTTGATAATGCTTTAAATCATGACGTTTTAATTGCATTGCAAGAATATTTAGTTTCCCTTCAAATGACTTCCAAATGCTTATCATATCTATTATTGTTTTACCGTTACTCTGTGTAGTTGCAGATTTAATTAGTGTAATTTTTCAGTAACATCGAAGAAAAGAGAAAGATCAAGAAGCTATTCTTGATCATTTCATTGAGGGTATGAATCAGCTTTAGTTTGTAAATATAAGCATATTTGTGGCAGAAGTTCTCCAAATCTCTTTTAAAATGTAGCACGACTTAACACCACCTTACGTCAGTATGTAGTAACAGTTCACTAGGTTCATCGCCGCATTCTTTCAGCAGAGCGCGAAACTGACGACGTGACAAATTTTTAGGTCTTATGGAATTTATTATTTTAAATGCAACTTCCATAACATGATCGAAATTCAATACTTTCGAACATAGCACTTAAGTATGTCTAATACAATGATAATCCATAAAATTTGGAACGTCATCATCACCTTTACAAAGACCAATGAAGCCACTTTTATTACCGATAATTTCCGGAGCCCCATCGGTGGTTATTGATACCAACTTGCAAATCGTTACGACTAAAATTAATTTAGAAGTTAACATTCATTTGCATTGTTCATCGGGATAAATACAAACAGTATGGCTGCGTCGCACAGATAGAGCCTATTCTGGTAAGAAGATATTATCGCATTAAGATTTTCAAACATTCATTTAAGTGAAAGCAAATTGTTCAACTATGGCTTCGCGGGCTACTTTCAAAACCTTTGCGGTCGACGTGTTGGCCACCCCTGGTGTATAGGATAAGCAAGAATAGTTATAATTTTGTATTTTGAATAAACGTTAATAAGAGTGTCGAGCGCTCACACAAAGGGCATACTTAGCGTGTGAGACCCACAACTTATTTTATAAAAAAAAAAAAAAAAAGATTTGTTGCCTATATCCCTACTTTAATAAGAAATCGCATTATGGTCATATAAAAATTCCGTCATTCATGAAATAACTACGAAGAACACGCGGAAATATTTTAACGCATGCAGTGCATCCAACTTAACGTTAGTTAATAATATCGGTTATTATGATTACCAAACACACTTAGGCACAGATACAACAAATACAAGCATAGAAGGATAGAACACATCCTACTGATACTTAAATGAAATATTTTGCAACTCTTGTGTCTTGGCGACATTTGAAAGAAAACATACGTTATATAATTAGAACTTCTAAGTTGGTTTTATAAGTTATTAATTAAGTTCTCTCTTATTTAACTAAGTAACTGCGTTTTAGTTTCAGCGCGCAGGTTAATACCGTCTTGGATTAAATTACTAATTAATCATTTCATTGTAAGTTTGGTTGTTTATGCGAGCAGGTTTTTTATTTTATAATTTTTAATGCAAATTAAGACTCATTAAATATAACTAATATCAAATAAATAACTAATTGACATGCCTACTTGATCGGGTAGGAAACATTTTCTCTTTCGGTACGGATAATAATTTCTATTAAATTTTTATATTGTATTATATATCGAAGGTGTACAGATAAATGGATCCTCTCTTTCTAATAATTTACATTTAATGGTCTGCGTAAAGCTGCTATTTGATATCCGCGCCAAGATACTACATCATTGTCGGTAGCCGATCCTTATTTTAATATTATGTTAATCAGTAATGTGCTGAATTGATTATGTATACTCCCTTCAACAGATTCACTCTAGTTAAACTACATCCTTTTTTTCTTTAGGATTACTGAATTCTTTTGTAGTCCATTACGTCATTCTACGTTCCTTATAAGGTATAAAGAAATATTTAATACTTTTCTCAAGCATATTACCTAACTGATTAACCGTTGAACATTTTTGTATCATATGAACAAATAGTTTTTCCTGTATTATTTTCGCAATAACAATTATTTTTATTAGACGGATCATAAAATTACTTATGAATGAATCAATGCGCACGTATGAGTCGCATAGTATTTCACTACAGCTCTTGCAAACTGTTCAAATTGAATTGATTAAATGTTCTAAAGCGAGCAGTAATTTGCGGACTCAGGAAAAACATGCCTTTTATGTTATTTAAATAGCGCAGGTTGTAAAACAGCTGTGTCTGGTTAGAACGGAAGCACGTTTGAATTAAATTACAGCAAATCTAATATACTCGTATATATAACCGATACGTAATCACCAAACTAATATTTTCAATCACAAACTTAAATGAAATGAAACAAAAATAAATAAAAGAACTCTAACTTTGAATAATATATTATTATTCCAATTTGTAAAAGTTATAATTTTACACGAATGAAATTTTTTTTTAATTTGACACATGACAGCAGAAATGTATAGCATAATAGAACTTTCAACTTTTTTAATTACCAAAACTTTAGCAAGATAACGGTACGAACAATTACTAATAATTTTTGAACAATTGTTTTCAGTTTCCATAAAAACTAAATTTTTCTATATCACTGGTTAAGTACAAGTTCATAATGCAATCATTTTTTCTTTCAAGTAATATAAGTACATTAAATATATCGCTTTGAGACTAAAACTCTATTGCAGTAGCTTTTGATTACATGCGAAATATGAACAACGTTATCTGTTGCTCAATTCATTTTTTTAATTTAAAGCACTTGACAGCACACTAAAGTGAAATAGAAACTTTATTAGCAATATATAACTTAAAGTAACAAGATAATTTTTTGCAAAATTCACAAAACATTTTCATACCAGTTAACCTATTGTCCATAATAGTGTCTACTTATGAAAGAATAAAATCATATATTGCTCATAATTTATCAGTATTTCGTTAGTATCATCCAAATAAGAATTAACGCTATATATTCGCAATGGTTTACTCCTTAATAACTGTCTGATTGAAATCGCAAGCTCAAATTCGTAGATTTCTGTCAAAATTTCATAAATCTTGTTCCAGAATTTCGAGATTTCCTGTGCAACTACTCAAAAACCACTGTAATTCGTACGCATTTCGCGTCCAATTTGAATTTACTCGATAGAAACGCACACGTCCATGACAATAATGCGGTAGAAGTAATCTTCCAAATAACAAAGTGAACTAATAAGTGAAGAAAATATTATCGTAAACACGTTCTCTCTAACGTCATCGATACTTAAATGACGTAAGAGATTAATGAACGGTTAAAAACATTTGAAACCAACATTCGCCCGAAGAGAGGAATTATAATTAAACCTGAAACGATCGAAATGCGAAAAATTCCGATTATCATAGGAAACGCATTAAATACTTACGGAAGAAGAATTTTGACCATATTGAAAATAAAAGTTTTAAAATGAAAAAAAAAAAAATCCAGAAATCCAACATTAAACTGACATATTCGACAAAAAGCAGCAGAAGAGCACGCTAGATTTTCAATTTTTTCACTTACCACGTTGATTAAAAAGGTAACCGTATCGTAGACGGATTTCATTGTGACAATAAAGAACGGGTAGGAAAGGACGAAATCCGCCGTGAAGGCCATGGTGAAATTCCACCTGCAAACCAGTAAAGCCGTGTATACCGTTCTTTGAGTCCGCAACGATTTGTCGTGCCAACCGGTTTGATAGAGCGCCTCTCCGAAACGCTGGTTTAGTTCAAACAACCGCTGACCGGTACGAGAAAAGTAAAACAATCAAAGCAAATCGTGCGTTACATTTATGATACAGTTTACCCACAAACCGATTGAACTGTCCTTAACCACGAAATTATACGAGCCGAATATTAAAACTAAATAACTGACTACGTACGATATTAAAGTCAAACGCGTAAATGACTGTAAAAAACTATCAGTGTACCAAACCAAAGCTCGATGATGTCGAATGCACTGCGTGATTAAAGCGTAGTAAACCTCATCGCGAGCCTGCACCCATCGATCGTATTTCGGGTAGTATCGTTCGATGTTTTCAAATATTAATATCGTATCCGGTTCCAAGTGGTCCGTCCGGCTCTTCACCATTGCGTCAACTCTACCGATGGCGTATATTAAATCGTCTAGTTCGATGTAGATGAACTCAATGAAGTAGTAGAATAAAGCATGAGTAAATATGAAACCGAAGGATTCTGGAACCCTTGTAATTACAAGAAGCGTGTAATTAACGAACACCTGATGAACCGTAGTAATTTTGGGCAGTACACACTGTGAAAAATTTAAAAGTTCGTTGTAACATTCGTCAAAATTATCAGCGTAGCGCCAAAGCGTTACCGCATACGATAGCCAACCGAATATTATTAAACCAATCAACACGGACACGATAATCGTGAAATTGCGCCGTGTTCTGTTCCGATGATCGTGACCACGAGACTTTCGAGCTTCTTCCATCTCATCATCCGCGTACGAGTACAGTTCGTTGGCTGCCTTTCGTAGACGAATTACCGACTCCTTATTCGCGCGTAACCAAACGAAACCATAATCGCGCAAACAGGTTACATTAGCAAACATCCAGGCTAAGTAACGAAGAAGATTGCCATCCACCGCCGAAAAATATTTCATGAAGAAACACGCAGAGGATGCAAAAGTCGTTAACAGAAAAAAGAAGAACTGCAATTTCCTATTTTCCGGCGTGCACATGCACCAGCGCATTGCGAAATCTAAAACAACGTCGGACGAACTTTTCCAACTCCAGCGACTCTTAAACGTTTGGCCGCTAATCGAATTCGAAATTGACGAACGGACGTTCACTATTGAAGCATCCATTTCAGCGGATCCGCTCGCCCAGTAACTCACTATAGAAATGACTGCTGTTTCTACAAGTTCCGCCAAGGTGTGGTCGGTATTTCCGGTTAATGATACTTTCTTGATATGTTTATGCACTCATTAATCGACGAAGGTCGCCTACTTAATATTTCTCACGAACGAGTTTCTGATGAGTTTCTTTATTATGTCTTGTTTACATTTATCATCGAAGGAAATTACTTTATCAGGTGTACATAAATAATGGGCATAATTCTTTGGGCACTATTATGCCTCACAGTTTCGAGCGCATTCTGTTTTCAGGTAGCTTAACGGTGCTGAGGAAAGCCTGGCCTAGAAAAAAGGGATATCGCTGATAAGTGTTAATTTCATGCACACAGGGGCCAAGGAGACCCGGATATTTTATTAAGATAATCGTTTCTATATTAAAATATCAATTTGACAGACGTTTTGTCTTTTCGTATAGCAAGAAATTTTAATAATTTCGGACTATTTTTTTCCTCTGTCCCGGTGCGATACCATTGAACCATCAACCAACCCTTATTTCAGCTTTTTTAGTCTACTATTTTTTCCCCCATTATTATTATTATTATTATGCTGCTATATTAATGGTCCGTCGCATGCCATTATGAAAACACAATAAGAAATTGCAGAATTTGCTTTTTGTAGCCAACTTTTGCAACAACCATGGCCATCGTGGATCACACGAATGTCGAAATAAGATAAGTAGAACTGTAAACTGGCCATACCAAAGTGCCACGAGCACTCAATCACAACTGAACAGCAAAAATTAGAAAGTTTGCAATGAATAATGTAGCAGCACAGTGTTATTCCGCAGCTGATTTGTTTAATTTCGTTTTCTTCTCTCTCCACAATTTTTTTCCTACTTTTGTAAATGTATATTATTACTATAGATCGTATTTAGTTTACAGTCTCAAATTTCTTTGCACTATTACATCTGACCGTACCGGGACCATCCATGAAATTTAAATAATGATCCCATTCCTTCCAATAAATGTAAATATTATTATCAATGCACGATTACCCGAGGCGAGTAAAGGAAAAATACAGTAAGGGGGAAATAAACCGCAGGGCTTTATATCTTCCAAAATGAAGACCCTGTTTCCAGCTAGTGCTTCACAATTAAACAACAAGTGATTAATTTCCTCCCGATGAACTGTGCTGCAATGTTCATTACAGTCGGAATGTGAAGGGGTTCCAACCCCAGAATTCAGTCGCACCCCAGTATGCCGTGTACGATATCTACAGATGTTAGTCACAAACCTCCCCACCAGTCTATCCGGAATAGTAGAGACATTGTAATACCAAGGTGTAACCGGAAGAGTCGACTAAGTAATTCCTAAGACCTGCCTAAACTAAGCGCATTCTTGATAACATTTTCCCATTCAATTAAGTAATCTCTTTTAACCTTCTCCAAAAGATCCGTTGGTGGAATGTAGTGATGCATTATCCCGTCCCAGGCAACATCCTTAGTTCCCTGATATACCACTTCGGTCAAAATGATTCCACTTTGACTAGGGATCTAACAAAACTTTACTGTACCCCCCCCCCTGTCGCGAATGGTAACGATTTTTAATTTGATTTCGAAAATCAGTGGTTGGCTCTGATGCTTAAATTGACTGTTCCTAAAAGCCAAAAGGCTGCTTAGACTGTTCGAGCATATTACCGTGCGTTTTGTGTTATTCTTAGTTTCTTTATAATTATTGATTTTAGTATCCAAGTTTGGCACCCGTAAGGTAAGAAGGTAATAAACACATGTTAAAAATTTGACTTTTACGGTGATTACTGAAAAGACTTTCAATATCGCTTTTAGCCACCAATACTTATTCTACGTCTTAGTAATTCTCACGTTTACTTTTTTTTCCATCCTATTCTCAAATGATAATTGTTAACCTAAGTATGTCGCTTCACTCACTACTTCCATTAGATTATTATTTATCTATATTTCTCTCTGACTTGTAGTCTCAGCTAGTATTTCAGTTTTTTGGGAATAGAAAGTCCAACTTTTGATCTCTCCGTGTTTAGCCCTAACAATATATCTCTCAGTTTCTCTAAGTAAGAGGAAAAATATCATCTGCTAATATCAAATTTGATAATTTCTTGCCATTTATATTCATTCCCCTATTTTCCACCTCATACCTTTAAAAATGTCCTCTAATGTACGATTAAGTAAGATTGCAGAGAGTAGGTCTCCTTGCCTAACCCACTTATTAATTGAAAAATATTCCCCTTTAATATCCGTTAATATGCATCCTTCCAGCCCTTTATACATTCTTGAATCAATCTATTGAAATTTCCTGGGACCCCTCGCTTGTGCAATGCTATAAGTATGTGTTCATGTTTTAAAGAGTCGAACGATTTTTTGTAATCAATTAGGGCTGAATATATATATTTATTTGATATTCGTAGCTTTTTTTTACTCTTTGGTTTACTGTATGAAGGAGGTCGGTTGTTGAAAATGTCTTCCGGAAGCCAGCTTGTTCTGTCGGTTGCTAGACTTCTAAAAAATATTTTATTCTTATTTCTATTAATTTTGAGATTAGCTTCGAAATACTTAAGCTTAAAGTAATACAGGGCAGTAATTTTCGATTTTACGTCGATCACTTTTCAGAAATAGTAGTATTATATCTGAGTACATCCATTCTTCCCCTGCATAATAGTTTTTTCAAGAGACTCTGGTCCGCGGCGCATAACATGCCCGAAGAATTGTAAAATGTGGCGATGGATTGTTGGTAACAGCCTCTCTTGAATCTCGACTTCCAGATTGGTCAATAGGGGAAGGTCCCTGGAAAGAGAGGCCGTGGCCGTTCTCCGAATAGATATATATGAATCAACTGCCGGAAATAACAGAAAAAAGGCTGGAAGAATGCTTGCGAGCAACGGCAGACTGCGACAAATGACATGATTGCATTTGGTCAGTGTAACATGGATGATTCACGACGCTCGGAATCGAGCAACACGACGGAAGAAGAAGCAGACATCCATTCTTTCAGTATATTACTTGTCCGTCAGATATTGTTGAAAAGTATTGCTAGAAATTTAATTAGATACTCCTCTCTTGCTTAAATATATTCGTTAACCGTCATGACCTATGCTGTTGTTAGATTTTAGGTTTTCTTTAATTATATTCATTTCGTTAAAAGAGAACTCGGGCTCTGGTTCGAAGGTTAACATTATGTTCTCGCAATTATTTTTGCCCTTATGTAATTCGCAAGACTTTAGATTGTTTTCCCCTTATATATGTAAGATCGCTCGCGGGGCCGATTCTTGTAAATCCGTCAAAATGGCTTGCTGAAATAGATTATATTTATCCAAAGGATCGGCCATGAAATTGACTTCACGAATGCCGAAGTGCAGTGCATTTTGAAATCTATTCCAATCACCCTGTGCGAGTTTCCATCGTAAGATATTATCATCTAAGCAAGGTGGTCAAAGGCAGTAGAGTTGGAAGATTCTAAACCAATGTCAATAACCATAGAAAAATGATCGCTACCCAGTGAAATCGGGAGCACTCTCCAAGAGAAATCCAGGAAAATATCACTTGAAACTAACGATAAATCTACTGGATTATTGGAAAATTATGGATTCCCGAATTTGGTAGCCGAACCATCGTTAAGGAGACAAAGTGATGAATTAGAGATAATGTTCATCACTGTCGTAACTTTTTCTGTCATTCCGATTACATACCCAACATCTATTTAAAGCATTAAAATCCCCACCCAGAATAATAGGGGTTTCGCCCAAGTTAATTTCAGGGTCAAATAAGTGGTTTGAAGGGGAATAATAGGAATTAAAAATTCCAGAGAAGCTCCCATTAGTAACAAAAACTGAAACTGCATTAGACTTCATATTGTTACTGGAATAAGTTAGTTTTAGATTAATTAAGCGGAGAGTAAACGTTTTCTTGACGAGAACAGCTACCCCAGCGTACCCATCCTCTGTATCATCCCTGTAGCAACTGCAATTATTAATACGAAAGTGTTTATCGGTGGTAAGCTACGTTTCTGATATTAAAATGATATCCACATCGTGATTTAACAGAAATAACTCCGCCTAGTATTATCCAAATTTCCAGCAGCAATCTGACTCTCGATTTAATAGAGATAGATTCTCCGTCTAAGCGTAAACTGTCAAGGTTTCTTTCTCTCATTGCTTCTTTTCTTATCAAAGAAGAGCAACTTTTTTTTTTTTTTTTTTTTCGGGCACGTCAACAGTGGAACTTACTCAACGCGAGGAATTGTACATTATATAAGGAAAAGATTAGAAATTGAGAGCAACTCAACAAACCAATCCTTTTCTCCTTGAACAATACCAATTACAATAATGCTAAGAATAATAACGTTATCGTTAGTAGTAATAATAGTAATAGTCAAAGTAATGATAATAATAATGGTAATAATCAAATATCAAATCAAATAGCTTTATTATTATTATTATTACATATGTAAATTCCATCTATGTGAGATGCGCGAGCGATGAACTATTAATACAGATAAGCTAATATTTGGAAACTAAACATGTAGAAAACTATTTGCAGACAAAGGAACGAACATTTCGTTTAACATACGCAATAAAATAACAGTATAAACATATTTTCAAATTAACATCACATAACAATTACAAGGTAATTATAATTGCTAAGAAAACAGAAAAAATTGCTACGAATAACATAATTTAAAGAAAAAGAAAAAAATATATATAAAAATAAAAATTTATAAAATATTTTAAATTTTGCTACATTTATTCACTGAAAACGGATACGAATCCACGAAATTAGTGACAATATAATGAAATTATAAACCAACCCACCCGTCTCATACCTATATATTAAATCAAATAAGTCCAATGACGCAATCAGAATTACTATTCTTCACTTCATTTGCTTTAGCCTTACCATTTCTCAAAATTCTTGTCCAAAGGAGCATGCACCGATTTTTGGGAATGGTATGATTAAGAAGGTAGTCTATGTAGTCAGGACTTAGCTAAAAAGATTTTTTATATGCTTATGGTGTCACTTATAAAATTTGATATGTGATACCTTGCTTCGGTTGAAAGCGAATTGAAGATGGTAGCAATTAAGTACTTCACTTGCAATCTTGTTTAATATTTGAAAGATTTAGGTACTAAGGCGGAATAAATATTAACCCTCCAATAAATAAATTTGAAAGTTGTGTTTATTATTAATTACAAAATACAGCAAATTGGTTTTGTACAGCGTTCTAAACTTCATAACTGCTATCCCGAAACTGCATCATTTTAAGTACTGCATTTTGCAGGACTTTTATAGGCCGGATATGACAACTTGCTGCACCACCCTAAAATTTTATACCGTAAGAAACTTTAGGTTGATAAAGCGCCAGGTATAATCGCCGTAGATGCTGGGGAGAAAAATGTTATTGTAGGTAATGAAACAAATAATTTAACCTTTTCAGTTTACTAGCCAGATAAGTTTCATGCTTAGCCCACATCAACTTATGGTCAGTCAGTATTCCTAAATATTTTATTTCATGAACTATTTCAACCGGTTTATTATTTGATAAATTTAGGGAAAAATTATTATACTTTTCAGATTGATGAAAACTATATATTATGTATTTTGTCTTATTCACATTTAGAATTAATTTATTTTTATTCATCCATTCTGTAATTAGATCAATCCTATTCTGAGCTAATTTTGCTAAAGTAGTTGGGTACCTAGAGTTTACTAACAAAACCGTATCATCTGCATAAGTAATTAACTGTTCTTGCTCTTCCAAGTTACAAAGGTCATTAATGTAAACTAGGAACAATATCGGACCCAAAATACTTCCTTGAGGAACACCAAAATGTTGCACAATTCCATTACTGAAGGTATTATTTATTTTTGGGACGTGTCTCCTGTTGAGCAAGTAAGTTTTCAACCAACTATACGACATTCCTCTAAATCCAGCAGAGAATAACTTACGTAACAAGATTTTGATGGTGAACAGTGTCAAAGGCGTTTTTAATATCAAAATAGATGGCAATACAGATCTACCCTCTCCAAGTTCTCCGAAATATAAGAAATGTGATTAACGAAGGCATCATCAATGCATCGACCGGCCAAAAATCCAAATTGGTTATTACTGAAAAAGTGCTTGCTATTTAAAAAACTCAACATTTTAGCTTTAAAACACTTTTCAAATATTTGGCTAATGCATGTCAGAATGCAAAATAGTTTGCAGTTAGGGTTTTATAGCCATTTTTGTATACCGGAGTAATCAATCCTAATTTCAAAATTTCCGGAAATTTACCAACATTGACTGATTCATTGAACAAATAAGTCGACGGATGTGCAAAAAAAGTTTAGATTATCACGAATAACTCCTATGGATATGTCGTTAACCCCAAACGAGGTTTTATTAGGTAAAGATTAAATGGCATACTTCACTTCAGCATTAGTAAAAATATTGAAAGCGAAAGTAGAACAGCTGGAATAATAGGACTTATAAAATTCCTCCTCACCATTATTCATGTCATTCGCACTATTCAGAATACCGCTCACACTGTCTCTAAAGAAATCATTAAAAAAAAACAATTTGAAATAAATTTCTCATTACCTTCTACGTTTATTGTCTCACTTTCTATTTTAATTTGCTTTAAGGTGGGATGCCTATAACCAATTGTTTTTTTAACAATAGCCCAGAAATTTTTTTGACTGTGTTTACAGTTATCTAATAACTTATTGTAATATTCTAATTTTGCTTTTCTTACTTCTTTACGTATTTCTTTGGAGATTATTTTCAAACGCGTAGTTAAAGGTTCATTGCTTGGATTGGTTTTATACTGAACATATAAACGTTTTTTCTCCAAAGATAATTTCATTGTACTTGAATTTACCCAGGGTTTTTTTTTTCTCATTTTATTTGAAACTAAGCTTCTTTCTTTGCACCCATTCATCATTGCTGTAAGTGATGTTACAAACCAGCTAAATTTCTCATCGATGAACGCCTGGCTCAAGTACAAATATTCTAAATTCCAGTTTATCATCAGATCACTGAACTTTTGTTCCTTATGGATAACATTTCTCAACGTATAGAGAGGAACGGAATTATTTTCTAAATGAACTTATTATTATAATTCCTTTATGATCCGAAAAAGCAATATCTACTAGTTCGTAACACGTACTAAGGAAAAAATTTTTGTTTAGTAATCCTCTGGTTAGAACATGATCAAGACAAGAATTATAACCAATATTTGGTCGCGCGTATGTGGCCTCATTTACAAGATTAGTAAACCCGTATATACTAATTAATTTAAGATAATTTAAACTATCTGCTCTGTCCAGAACATTTATGTTATAAGTTTCCTGTTATTATAGAATTTTCATTGCGTAATGAAGGAATATCTTTCAGTTCCTCCAGAAATGTTTCCCGTGATGAATTACAAAATCTATAAACACCGCAGATTGTAAAAATCACATTATTTTTAGATTGAATTTGAACCAAGACAGCATTTGCAGTGGACAAATCAACATTGACGTTGGAGTAATGAATATCGTTTTTTATATGCACTGCAACCCCACCCGATATTTTTTGGTATTGCGTAATGTTTTTGTACTCCGGGATTTTATACCTGGACACCTCCTCCTCATAAAGCCAAATTTCAGTTAATACTATTATATCAAAAATAAAATCCTTTTCCTCCAAATAAATATTCAACTCGTCAAAATGTCTCCTTAAACTACTGATATTTAAGGCAAACAAATTTAGATTGGTATCGATCATAAAGGTTGGTTTAAAATTTTAGTGATATTAGATGTCTGCATATAAATATCAGGGATATGGACTACAAGTGAAAAAACAACCACAAACCATTACAATTTAAAGACTCTTAAATATTAAAAATAGTATACAATTAACAACGTTAATAATGTTGCCTCACAAATGAAAAGAACTTAAATGCGGCGCTTCTGATTTCTATAAAGGAAAAAAATAGACAAAAACACATAGACAAAAGTGTTAGTAATATTGTTAGTTGTAAATTAGCAGGCATTTTACTCGTCGGAAAAAAAAATATATATATATATATATAATAAGGAGAGAAAAGGACACAATATACCAATCGAAAGGAGACACGAAGGATCAAAAATAGTGATAATAGAAAATTAAATGCATGCGTATAAAAAAAATTAATATTAACTACCCGGGCAAAGAATTAAGAAAAAGAAAAATATATAAAAAAGAGACCAAAACCCGGTGGAAAATCTGTTAGTCTTATTCGCAGTAGTTATTAGAGAAGAATTATTAGAAATAAAAAGGATGATAACCAAAATAGTCATGAAAAAACAGAGATGTGAAGAATAATTAAACAAAACGACACATACACTCTCCCGTATAACCCAAACATACTCGCGATGAATTCAACCAGCCGTACACACAAATCTCGCACGAACACACTTTAATATTAAATATAACCGAAAAAGTTCTTGTAGTAATTTCGATTACGAGTAGTCCTATGTTGTTTTGCACGTGAGGAGCCGGCTACTTGCTCTTTGAAAGAAATTCGAATTACCGAAGAACTCTCATTTCTTCTAACAAAAATCTTCCCATCCCTACACCATACGAACAGCCAGCCTTTGGACCTTAGCTGCCGCGCCGCTAAAAAGAGACGCGAATTTAAGCGCTGACAGGTGTTCGTTCACATAAATACGCGAGCCTGCTGCTGTTCAGTCAGTGTATCCGAGTGCTTCTAACGTAGGCCTTTAATACGGCTGCTATTTTTGACGAAGTTGGCCTTTTGCGACCTGCCGGAAAACTTGACCACAACGGCCGCATGTTTCTGTGCGTTATTTTTTGGCAGTCGGTGGCAGCAGTCGATATCAGTAACGTCTATCGAGACGCCTACTGCTGCGCCAATTTCGACAACCAGACTCTCGATCGCTTCGTTCGGCCGCACAGGCACACCGCTGATTATTGCATTATTTTCGCAAGTGTACTGCTGAAGCTCAGCCACTCGACTGCTTAACTGGCTAATAATAATAATAATCATCTGCGCGAGTAATGGCTATTACAAACAATAAAAATTTCTTAAACAGAACAATATTAAAAAAAAAACTACAAATAAAGCAAATAAACTTCTAAAAACTACATAGGTTTAAATGTATGATATATGATAATTAAAATAAATACCTACTCACCCATACACACCCATACACGCGCGCACATAGTGAAAATTCTTCTTCTTGGTGTTTTCACGTGCCATGTACTGCCGCTAGGCCAGAGGCACAGGATAAAGCACGAAAGGAGTTAAATTTTACTGTAGAGATTAGTATGTTTTAGGAATTGGAAAAGAGAATTTATTTTAGATAGATCATCAGAAAGTATTTCGGAGAGAGAGGGAGGGTGGTTGAGGAGTTGGGATCTTTCATTATGGAGGAGTGGACATGACGTTAGGATGTGTGAGATTGTTGTAGGTGAGTTGCAAAAGGAGCACTGGGGAACAGGTTGTTTTGTAAGGAGATAAGAATGGGACAGTGAGGAATGGCCTATGCGGAGACGAGTTAGTACGACTTCTTCCTTGCAGTTGGTGGTCCATGGTTCCGTTGTAGCGCGAATGCTCCTCAGTTTGTTGGTAAGTGGAAGATTTTCCCAGTAGCAGTTTCATTGATGACGAATTGCACTTTTCACGTATTTTTTAAGATCGAATAACGGCGGTGATATACGAGAGGCGGGAAGCAAAATCTAGCCCTCTTTCGCGGCAGTATCAGCTAGGCGGTTTCCAGGTATTCCAACATGAGATGGAATCCATGCGAACGCGATTTGATTTTTAGATGCTGCGAGGCCGTGAACAATTTCTTTTGCAAAAGGGTGTTGATGTTTAGAATGACATTTCAAGATGGAATGAAGCGCATCGCGAGAGTCTGAACAAATGAGGTAAGAAGAAAGAGAATCGGAGGAAACTATCTCATCTATCACGAGTTTGATGGCGTAAAGCTCGGCTGATAAAACTGAGAAAGAGTTTGGTAATGAGAATCTTAGCAAGATTCTATCTGAGGTAGCTGTTCCACATCCTGTACCTTGAGAATTTTTGGCTCCATCAGTGAAGATAATATGATGGTTTGGAAATTGTTGAATCAATTCGTTGAACTTGGATAGGATTATGTTTGAAGGAGTGGTTTTCTTAGGAAATTGTGAAAGACTGAGGTTCACGGAGATTTGGAAGGAAGACCAAGGAGGCATAGCACTTGAAGAAGATATGCATGGCGTTGGGAGGTGCAAACTCAATGACGTAAGGAGGTCATTAGTTTGTCTAGATAAAGTGAAAATTGAGCGTGATTGTGTAGGATGTTGTTGTAATAAGTTATATGAAGGAAGATATGGGTTTGTTTGGGTGTGAAGGCGCGTGTTGAGTAGAGTGATGTTACGGTGATAGTGAAGAGGGATTTCTCCAGCTTCGCATAGGATGCTGTCTACAGGTGACGTTGGAAAGGCTCCAATTGATAATCTGATTGCGGAGTGATGGATAGTATTGAGGGAGTCAAGAAGTGATCTATTCGCAGAGCTGTAAACTGAAGAGCCATAGTTGAGTCTAGATTTAATCAACGAATTGTATATTTTTAAGAGAGAGGAGCGGTCTGAGCCGTAGGTTGTATTTGAAAGTTTTTTGATAATATTCATTTTCTTCATACAATTATTCTTCAAATTGTTTATATGAAGCTTCCATGATAGTCTTTCATCGAATATCATTCCAAGATATTTCACGGAATCTGAAGTTGTTACTGGCGAGTTATCTATGTAGATTTTGGTTTCATGTGAGCCGCGTCTGTTTCGGCAGAAATGGATGGCTGTTGTCTTGGTTGGAGAGAACATGAAACCATTGTTTGTCGCCCATGTGTGAAGATTGTTGACAGCATGTTGGAGAATTTCATTTCCTAGCAGAATATCTGAGCAGGTGATGAACATTACGAAGTCATCAGCGAAAACAGAAAATCGAACTGGAGCATGGATCTGATCGGCTATGCCATTTATGCCAATATTGAACAGTGTCGGACTGAGGCCGGATCCTTGTGGAACACCATTTTGGAGAAAATGAAGTTGAGAGTGGATGTGGCCTAGACGAACATAGAATTGCCTATGGGAGAGGAAATTTTGGATGAATTTTGCCAAGTGACCGCGAATTTTCCACTTATGCAGCGTTGAAATTATGATACATCTCCAAATGGCGTCGAAAGCTTTGGTGAGATCAAAAAACACAGCTAGAACGTGGTGTTTCTGAAGGAATGCAGCTTGAATGTATTCTTTAAGAAATAGCAGCTGGTCTGTTGTCGAGCGACCAGTTCTGAAGCCACACTGGTGTTTAGTGAGTAGATTATCCTTTTCCAATAGCCACATCAAACGATTGTTAACAATTTTTTCAAACACTTTGCAAAGGACAGAAGTGAGTGAAATAGGACGATGGTTTGTAATTAGAAGAGGGTTCTTACTCTGTTTAAGTATGGGAATAACTTCTGCTATTCTCCAGCTGTCGGGGAAAGTATTTTAGAGCCAGATTTCATTGAATATTGATAAAAGCAGATAGAGAGTTGGCTCGGTGGCATTCTGTAGCATAAAGATATGGACACCATCAGGTCCCACAGCTGCTGGTTTTGTTTCTTTAATCGCAAGTTGCAGTTCTTCAAAAGTGATCAGTGTGTTATAAGGCTCATCATTTTGGGAGTTAAAGTCTAGTGGAAGGGATTCTATGCTCAGTTTGTTTGCAGCTACAGAGGGAGGATAGTTGGAATTGCTTGATTGATCAGCTAGAAATTGTGCAAAGGAGTTCGCTA
Source organism: Icerya purchasi (assembly GCA_039619475.1). NCBI lineage: Eukaryota > Metazoa > Arthropoda > Insecta > Hemiptera > Monophlebidae > Icerya > Icerya purchasi. The sequence continues at coordinate 288,963,289 of CM077116.1, forward strand.
TTTCAAGCAAATCAGTACTTATTTTGTTGTTTATTGATATACTAGTAGGAAAAGTTGAGAAAATTTTTCGATCAAGTGATTGAATTTTCTTCCAGACTTTGGATGATGATGTTTTCAAATTAATAGCCTGGACAAATTGTTGCCAGGATTTTCGTTTTGCTTGTTTTAAGACGAATCGGGCGCGAGCTCTGAGTCGTTGGAAGTCAATATGATTCTCCATGGAAGGAGACGATTTCAGTGTTTTCAGAGCCTTTCGTCGGTTTCTTATTGCAGCAGAGCACTCAGGCGTCCACCAAGGGACTGCGTTTTTGCGCTTATTTTGTTTCATTTCTGGTGAGCAGGAGTTATAAGATCAGTAAAGGATTGAACTTTCGATGAAGTGTCCACAGAAGAAGGAAATGTCTGAAGTGACGTTTGAAGTGCCGATGCATATGAATCTCAGTCAGTTTTGCAGTAGTTCCAGCGTCGTTTTAGAGGGGTGAAAGCAGGATTTGAATGAGTGTATTGTACTATTATGGGGAAGTGATCGCTGCCTGCAAGATCTTCATGGTTGTATACATTCAGGTTTCCTAACAGTGAGGGTGACGTGAGAAGAAGATCAAGTGTTGACCAGGATTTGTAAGAGAAAAAAAAAAAAAAAAAAAAGCTGTAGTAAGTAGGATCATTAGGATGAAGTAGACCTAGGCTTCTTGATGAGATTACGTCGTCCAGAATTCTTCCTCTGGGGTTCAATCTTGAGGCTCCCCAAGAAGGGGAGTGAGCGTTGAAGTCTCCGCAGAGTATGAATGGTTGAGGTAGAGATGAGAGTAGGTTTTCAATTTCAAGTTGCGATATATTTTCATCGGGGGGGGGGGATATATAAAGTACAAAAGGTGATGGGGGAATTGAGAAATACTGTAGCGGCGACCGCTTGCAGGTCTGTCTGAAGATGAATCTGGGTGTAGTTCAATGCTGAGCTTATGGCTATACTAACTCCACCAGATGACCAATTTGTAGAAAGGTTGTTGTGCAGAATGTTGAATTGAGGAAGGTTAAATGTTTGATTGATTTTTAAATGAGTCTCTTGAAGGCATAAAATAGATGGTTGATAGGTAGATGTGAGAAGTTTGAGATCTTCTAAGTGTTTAAATAGGCCATTGCAGTTCCAATTAATGAATATTTCATTATTTTCTCGATACATAATATTAAAAGTTGATTAGAAAAAAAAAAAAAAAAAAAGAGATAAGAAGGAAGGTTGTTTGTATTACAAATTCAAAAAATGGTCGGCATCATCTGAAAATTCTTCAGATGCATAGCTTTCATTCGATGGGAACTTTTTTGTTTCCATCTGGTTCCATAGGGGCTGAGTTTTGGAAATCTTCATGTGTAGTTGTGAATTGAATTAACTTAGCTTTCAGTTTTGTAAAACGAGATTTTATTGAGCGATGTTCTAGAAGGCTGTAAGTATCCGAAAGCATTTTTATAACACCTTCAAAGTTTTCAGTGAATTCTTTTACTTGGGGAATGGGATCTTGATGTCCTTTAACCATGTCCATTAGAAGTGAGAAGTTTGTGGAGGATAATGGGAAGATTCCAGCCTTAAATCCATTGTCAATACTACTCTAGGCTGAGTTTAATAACTGTTTTGTTGATATCGGGGTGTCTGATGTTATTTCACTTTTCTTTTTCTTTTTTGGAGGTTTCGTAGATTTTTCTTGGGAGGCGTTCTCTTTTGAATTCAATGTAGAAGGTTTATGGTTTGAATCAGATGACGGCGGTATAGGGTTTTTTAAAAGTGGGGTATTTGATGTGAGAATTGAAGAGTTGGTATCTTTGTCGCAAGTAACTAAAACAAGGTCATCAGTTGCATTTGATGAAGGAGCACCTCTTTTCAACGTGATTGTATTATCATTTGTTGACTTGTAGGGAATTTCTTCAGTTTGGTTTGTTAAATAGTCTTCATTTACGAGTTCAGTTACTATTATACCATTTCCATGATTATATTTTTTTGAGATTTCGTCGATTTCTGTGTTGGATGGACAGCTGGCTGAAGTGTGTCCGTCTTCTTTGCAACTGAAACAACGAACAGTGTCATCATTGAGAAAAATCCGATATTGGTCACCATCGTATTGCAACACAGCAGTATTCGGCAATTTTTCAGCATTTTCAGGTTTCAAGTAAACCTGCCTTCTAAAGCTGAGGACATGTGCTAAATCACTACCCGATATTCCTAGGCGTAAGAAACTTATTCTGGAGGTTTTTTTTTTTTTTTTTTTCTACCCTGGGCGCGCCAGCGGCCTTGACCCAACAACATGAAAAATTAACAGTTATAACTAAATAACCAGGCGGTCAGAAATGGAGAGGACAAAGGACAGTAGCAATGGGATAACTGAAGGCAATGGGAAGGAAAGAATATAGGTAGCGTTAAAGGGAGTAGGAAGACCCAAAACTAAAAGTTGGGTGTAAAGAATAGAGCGTTCGTTAGAGAGTGCTGAACATTCGAATAGGATGTGATTTGAATCACAAATACAAGAAGGCTCAGAAGCGTGAAGAGAGCAGAAAGGAGAAAGGGACAAAGCGAATCGAAAGCGAGAAGAGGGGAGAAGAGAATGATTGATTCTAAGCCTAATTAAGGAAACAACAGTGGAACGACGACAGATAGGAATAGATTGAAACCAAGGCAGGAAATTAGGAACCGGTTGAATAAGACGGTACTGAGAAAAGCGATTTGAGAACATAGATGGATACATGTCAGACCAAAGTCTGGAATGATTAGAGCGTGATAGAGAAAGAATGTCTGAGGAAGGGAAAGAGTCGAGGAAAGGACCAATGCGGGCGGCTGAGCGAGCTAAAGAGTCAGCTGAGTCATTTCCCTCAATATTGGAATGACCAGGGACCCATAGAAAGTCTATGGAAATGGAGTGGAACGAGAACAAAGAGGAGACAAGAGATCGGATAGAGAGGATGATACCGTCAGTAGTATAAGAAGGAGGAGAGGAGATGGCTTAAAGAACGCCTTTGGAATCAGAGACAATCAGGAATTTGTGAACTCCACTTGTAGAGGATATGAAATGAATTGCACGAAGAATTGAGATCGACTCGGCCGAGAAGATAGAGCAGAAGGAAGGAAGTCTGAAGGACGAGTGTAGGAACGTAGGAGACGTATATGCACCACCCACGCCCCCATCACTCTTGGAGCCATCTGAGAAGATTAAGGCATGGGAAGGAAAAGAAGAGTTCAGCAGCTGAAAGAATTCGAAATTGACTACATTGTGAGAGGAAGAATTAGCTCGGACCGGAAGAGAGGAGAAATTGATGGGGTGCCATATGCTATTAAAGTCGAAATAAAAGTAAGGAAGGCTGTTATAAGAGAAAACGTAGGGAGAAAAATTGGAAACACGAGCAGCTATATGTGATAAAATCGGAATTCTATGAGGCGCCAAGCGCCAGTGATTTTTGATATAAAGATAGGAAGGGATAATATTGGATGACAAAATGGGGAGGCGTTTTATTAAAAATCGATAACCGAGGAGTGAACGACGAATGGAAAGAGGTTGAGTGGAAGATTCGGATAGAATCGCAGGAATAGGAGAAGATCTTTAGGCGAAGGCAGGAATTCTGAATTGTGTCAAGTTTCGAAAGGAGAGACTTGGAGGCACTGCCATAAATGAAAGAACAATAGTCGAGTTTGGACCGAATAATCGATTTATATAGAATTAATAGAATGCACGGGTCTCCACCCCATCTGAGCGGTGATAAAGATTTGAGGAGATTAAGTCTTTTGATCGAGGAATTATAGATATAATTAATATGTTTGTGAAATGTAAGGCGACTATTTAAGAAAATACCTAGATAACATATGGAATTAACAGTGGGAATAGGTGTACAAGATACGCTGATGTTTATAAAAGCACGATTAAAGGGGAGGAGAGCAAAAATTATACAGGAAGACTTGGAAGGGGAAAGAGAGAGGTGGAGTGTAGATAGAGCATTGCTAAGATGGGACAATGAATGGTTTAACTCGTTGGTGGCAGAGGACAGATCATCTGAGGTGGAATAAACTAAAATGTCATCAGCAAAAAGGAGAGAGAAAGAGGGAATAGGAAGCGAAGCAATATCGAAAGAGTAAATATTAAAAAGAGTGGGGCTAAGGCAGGATCCCTGGGGAAGCCCACGATAGACGCATCTAGAGGTGGAAAGAGAAGGAGAAGATAGATAAAGAGTTCTATGTTGAAAGAGGTTGAGTATAAGAGAGATAAAAACCGGTGGGAAATTAAGAGAGAGAAGTTTGGAGCCCAGAGAAGGAAGATGCACATTGTCGAATGCAGAGCAGACATCGACAAAAGAAGCGACAGTAAATTTCTTAGAAAGGAATGATTTATAGATATCTGCAAGGAAGGTACTGATGCAATCTACCGGGCCAAGCCCGGGGCGAAAACCGAACATATTAGAAGGAACTAGATTATTATGCTCAAGCCACCAAACAAGACGGTTGTTTATTAAACCTTCAAAGATTTTGCACAGACATGAGGCTAGGGAGATAGGACGGAAGGAACACTGATTTTTTTTTGGAATTGGAATGACGATGAAGTCATTCCAAGACTCAGGAGTAAATCCAGAGAGTAGGAAAGAGTTGAAGATATTCAGAAGGGAGAGCAGCGAGGAAGGAGAGAGTTTTTTAAGAATAGGGAAAGAAAGACCGTCCAAACCAGGAGCAGAAGGAGAGGTTTTGTTAAGAACGGACAAGAGTTCCTCGTAGTGGAAAGGGGACGATAGGAAATGAGGTTCTGAGGAATTTGGGAGCGAAGGAATGATCGATTCCTCGAAAGTGGGGACATATGGAGGAGCAATAGAGTCCAAGAAAGAGTGAAGTTCAGGCAAAGAAGGATGGGAGAAGTGGGGACGCTCAGAAAGAGGAGATCTGAACGCTTTTGCCATTTTCCATATCTTAGAGAGAGGCGTATCTCTAGAGAAAGATGAACAAAATGATTTCCAGGAGTTCCTCTTGGCAGATTTTGAAATGTACCGAGCTTTTGCGTTAGCTTCTTTATGAGCTAAAAAGTTGGATATTGAGAAACAAGTTCAACATTGAATGAATGGATGAGCTCTTCGATAACTTCGTGAGGAATATGTGGGGGTGCGTTTGAGATGATTATTCTTTTATCTTGATTTACATAACGTCTAGCTGTTAGGTTACAGTTACCAATTTTTATCACTCCTGATTTATTAAGAAACTCGTCGATGATTATTTTATTTTTTAGATAAATGCCTACTCGGTTGCGAGACATGCGTGAACAAAAGAGTATGTCGGAAGGGTTTATCTGTTCGGCGAGAGAGATTACATATTGATTAATGCGCAGATTTTCAACGAATGGGAAAATTATACACTGGTCTTTGGTAGGGAATTGAAGATTGGATGCGACTTTGGAGTAAGATTTTTTTATAGACATTGATGGGTCTCGTCTGTAGTCAGAACGAGTGCCATCATCCTGGCGAATAGACATTTTACTGTACTGGCTGTGGCTAGCCGAGATCGGTGTTAAAGTATTCGAATTCGAATTCAATAAAAAAAAAAAAAAAAAAAAAAAAAACGAACAAAAAACACTAGATTAGAAACACGTGATAAGCGAAGAGCCCACGACTGTCGTTAATAACATTTAATCTGACTCTCGACGATTGTTAAACTAAACATTCAGTGCGATAATGGTTAGTCCGACGCTATCAGTTACGATAAGATAAAATAAAATAGAACGATCTCACCATTGGTTTCTTCTTATCAGATGGCCGTAGCAAGAGCAAAACTAACGCGAACACACATGTTACTTTTATCACATTCAGGAGGAGACTCTAGTGTAAATTAAAAGTAATTAAATATCCGGACAACTCCAGATACATATGTAACACACGTGCGCAAACATGCAGTCAGTCACACATCCACACTTATACATTCATACACATATAGACATACTTGTTGATTACATCACAGTAAACAGTAAACGGAAAGTAAAAAAAACAAATCAAAATTTGAGGAACTTTCACTTTTTTTTTCCTTTTTCCTTTCCTTTACTCTTCTCTCTCTTCTCTTTTTGTTTTTCCTTATCTGTGCTATAGTTAAGGTAATACTTGTAAGTATGTTCCAAGAATTTTACGGGACTTCTTACAATTTTTCAAGTCTATTTTTAATGAAAAGGGGAAAGAATTAAAAAGTTTAGGACGCATATAAATATATTGATTTCGGATATGGTATTTGTTAATATTTGGTAATACTGCTAGTTCTTCACCCGCTGATCGAACTGAGTGGCAGAGATGTTAAATTTTGTTCTGTTCTTAAGAACAAACATAAGTAGTTGCAATTCATAAAGTTTTGAAAAATGTAAAATATTACAGTCTACAAATGTGTCTAGATTTCTATCAACCTGCAGTTGTATCAGATGTTTTAAATGATAGTCAGCAGCTTTGCCCCAATACATGATTTCATAGCTTACTATCAGTTGATATAAAGCAGTATATAGTTCACAGAGGTGTATGGTATTAAAAAAATTGCTTACATAATAAAATATAATATAATTTAATTTTCTAATTTTTGGTGCAAGATAAAGTGGATGTTTATCCCAGAATAGTTTACAGTCTAGTTGAAATTTTGTCTTATAAACTCTGTCCAGGGGAGCATCATTTTCCCAAAAAAATTCGTAATCGTTCCATTTAAATTGCGGTATGTGACTGTAAATAACGAATTTAGTTTTATACAGATTAATAAACAGTTTTTTGTTGTTTTTTTTTCATATACCTTTCAACCTTAGTTAGACTCCGCGCCGAGTCTAGATATTTACACGGCCCGGAGTCTAACCAAGGTTGAGAAGTGGTTAAGGTGTAACCCAGTTTTTGATTTTATAAAAGCTATCTTGTAAAAGATCCTGAAGAATAGCTTGTTTGTGAGAGTTTACCATAAGCATAGTATAATCTGCGTAACAAAATATTTTCTCATATACATCGAAATTACATAAGTCGTTAATGTAAACTAGAAATAGGAGGGACCCCAATATGCTTCTCTGAGGTACTCCGTAAAGTTGTTTTACATAATCACTTTTTATATTATTAATTTTATTGCAATACAATCTGTCCGTTAAGTACGATCTAAGCCAGACATGAATAATACTTCTAAAGCCACAATTAAACAATTTACGCAGCAAGATGTTATGATTAGCCACGTCAAACGCTTATTTAAAATCTAAATATACTACTGCAACCGAACCGTCGATTTCCAAATTGGACGCAATAAGTGAAATACGATCGAGAAGCGCGTCATCCGTGCAACGTTCAGGAAGGAAACCATAGTGACTTTTACTAAAAAAGTTATTATTTAATAAGTAATTTAACATTCTACGTTTAATACATATTTCAAATATTTTAGATGTGTGGAAAGAATACATATTGGTCTGTAATTAGAAATATTAGTACAATCGCCATATTTAAAAACGGGCGTAATTATACCAAATTTTAAAACTGCTGGAAATCTTCCAACTTGCATGGATGTATTAGATAAATCGGTTGTTTTACAAAAAAGTATAAATTTTCTTTCATTAACGAAATTTGAATTCCATCATATCCGAAAGAGAACTTATTAAGTATTGACATTATTCCAAGCCTAACTTCATCGTAAGAAAAATCAATAAATCCAAAAGAGTTAAGGGTTGTAGTTAATAATCAAAGAATCAAAGAATCAAAGAATATATTTTTTAAAGATAATTACATATGTTAAAATAAAAAATTGAACCTTAAATTTTAAGCCCGCTTATGCGCTATGAAAGCACGAGCAACGGAGATGTAATCAGTTAGACACGAGCCAATCTGTGTTTAAAAACATCAGACAATTAAGTTATAGAATTTCAATATACTGGATTGGCCCGCGTTTACAATTTTTTGTTTTATTGAGTTCAGGCATATACATAATATATACAACTAAATTTAAGTACACTCATACTTCAAGCCCCAGAGACCAATATGAGAAATTCAATCATTATTTTACTTATAAACTAAGGCTAAGGATTAGTAGTAGTATAGAAAGTAGCTAATTAAAAATTTAGTGGAACTGTAATTGATTTATAAACATTATTTTTAACTCATGTTTACAATTATTTGTTACACGATTATAAAAATTAATACATGGACTTAAACTAAATATGCCTAATGATTAAACCTAATTTATAATTTAAAATTGTATATTGATATTTAGTTTTAAATTAAACTAAACGGTAGTAAAGTTAAATATGAATTTTATTATATATCAGAATTGTTAACAACAAGAGGAATAATTAATTAGAAATATAAATTTAATATAATTAGATACTGACACTTTATAGAGTTTTAAAGAAAACATAATATTCAAAAGTATGAAAGTGAGTTGTACAAAGTGAATGCGATATTTTTGCATTAGGCAATTTTGTCGATTTAAACATTAATATGTTTTGTATTAATTTTAAAATAGTCAATTTGAGATCTAACATTGATTTTAATTTTATTAAAGATCAGTCAAATTAGAATATTTACTAAATTTAGTGTTAACAATGTTAGTCTATAGCAATTCAGTTTGTTTGAGGTATGACAGCGTCTATACTAGTTGGCAACACATAGCAAATATATAATTTTTTCTTTAAGAGAAAGAAAACAGATACAATTGTTGTTTACTCATCTAAACTGTATTCATCTATACTGGCAAATTTAATAAAGTTTTCTATACTTCACTTCTTTTCCTCCTATATTTTATTAGGCAGCAATTTAATGTTATTTATAAATACTCTGTTATTTATCAAAGTTTTGTAAAAGTGTTGTGTTTTCGGAGATATAATCATTTAATATTTTTCGCTTGTATTTGTAGTTCCTTAGATTTGATTTAATTGTTTCCGGCAGTGAATTATAAAATATAGATCCCATATATCTCGCTTGTGTTCTGACGTGATGTTTATTAAAATAAGGTACGTTGGCTCTCTCTTGAACTGATGTTCTAGTTATTCCTGGTCGCACTTTTACTTCAAATTTATCTTTATTATTTTGTACATATAGTATCAGTTGCATGTAATATAATTCTTTAACGGTTAAGAAGTTCTTTCTATCATCTCTTTGTTTTATTGCGCCAATTTTTTTACGTACTGATTTTTGCAAGTAGATTATTGGTGAAAGGTGATATTTTGCAGCATTTCCCTAATGAATAATCCCGTACATAAGAGTCAGTTGGTATAGTACCGAATATAAAGTCCGAAGTTGATTTTTATTGAATACTTGTTCTAAATAATAGAATAGATAATTTAATTTTCTTAGTTTTGCTGATAAGAAAGCTAGTTGGGAACTCCAAAACAGTTTACAGTCTAAATATATTCCTAAGTATTTTATGTCATATGCCCTTTCTATGAGTTTATCTTCCCAATGTATTTTTAACTGGTCCCACCTATGTTGTGGTAAGTTGCTATATATTATATATTTCGTTTTGCTTACGTTTAGTTGAATGGAGTTGTCATTCATCCATTTTCGTATTTTATTTAGGTCACTTTGTATTAAGTTCTGCAAGATATTCGGAAATCTGGAGCTTGCAATGAGAACTGTATCATCTGCGTAACTATATATTTTTCCGAGAACTTTTAAATTACATAAGTCATTTACATAGATGAGGAAAAGGATAGGGCCTAAGATACTGCCCTGAGGCACACCAAACTCCTGTATGACACTGTCACTGAGAACATTCTTTATTTTTGTTACGTTTTTCCTGTCTGTCAGATATGATTGAAACCAATGATAGATTATGCCGCGGAAACCACATGCATATAATTTTTTTAGGAGTATTTTATGATCAACCACGTCAAATGCTTTGCAGAAATCTAGATAGACGGCGGCCAGCGATTTACCATGTTCTAAATTTTCTGATATGTAGGTAATATGGTCAAACAAAGCATCGTCCGTACATTTGTTTCTTAAGAAACCATATTGATTTTTACTGAAAAAATGTTCATTGTATAAATAAGATAGTACTCTTTCTTTTAGACATTTCTCGAAAATGTTTGCAAATGTCGGCAACAAACATATCGGTCTATAGTTAGAAATATCGGAGGCTACACCACTCTTGTAAACCGCAGTAATTATTCCGAGCTTTAGGACAGTCGGAAATATTCCAGATGTGACAGATTCATTTATTAAGGACGTTAACGGATTTACAAAAAACTCGATATTTTCTTTTACAAGAACAATTGATATTCCATCAGAACCGAATGAATGTTTGTTTGGAAAAGACATTATGGCATTTCTAACTTCATTTCTAGAGAATTCAATGAACCCGAACGAATTGCAATTGTTGTATTCATTGTGTTTATATTTGAATTTTTTGCTATCTTCATTTTTTTAACTATATTTGAGAAATAATTATTAAAGTGATTGGAAATTGCGTGTTCGTTACCGTCAACTGTATTGAATCATTGACTTTGATATCTTTTAGCTCAGATTTTTTGCTACCTGTTACCTTTTTTATTAATCCCCAGTATTTTTTTGGATTGTCGCTGTACTCTATTAATTTTTGCGAATAGAAATTTCGTTTGGCAACTCGTATTTGTTTTTGCAGTTCCCTAGAAATCTGCTTAAATCGCATAACTATGTCATCGTTACGCGACTGCATTTTAATTAATTTATGTAATTCATTTTTTTCCATGGAAAGTGAAATAATCTCTTCTGTTACCCATTCAGATCTTTTCCGTTATGTCTTACGGTTTTTTATTGTTTTTTTTTGAGCGCTCCAAAGCGACTTTTATGGCTGTGATAAATATATCAAACTTTTTGTCAATTGTCACTGATTTGTTGCAAATATCTTCTAGGCAACAATCTTTTAGATTGTTTCGTAGCATTTGTTTATCTATAAAATAACTTCGTTTTTTTAGATTTAGTTCGATAATTAGTATTTATTTTAATTTTAGTATTTACTATGGAATGGTCAGAAAAGCTACAGGGCATAACTGTAGTTTCGACCTCTAATTTTATACTAATATTTTTGAGTCCGCGAACGAGAACATGATCCAAACAGGAAGAGTATAAATCGGCTATCCCTGTGATATGAAGGCTGATTTTGTAAGCTTTTAAACCCATTTGCTCTTAAAATGTTTAGATAGTTTATACTTTTTACATTGTTCAACAAATTTATATTTATGTCACCGGTGATTATGGCAATATCTTCTAATTTTTCTATAACCGAGGATAATTCAGATAGTAAATCTGTTTGATGGGACTCGCAAAAACGATATAATCCTACAATTGATATATTGTAATTATTTTCAAGCTTCACATTTATACAAACAACGTTACCAGTCGAAATTTTTACATCAATTTGTGAAATTTCGATGTTCTCTCTGACATACATTAGTACTCCATCTGATCTCTTATTAATTCTACAATCTTCTCGAAAAACGTATCCCGGAATTGTGTATCGCGTAATCTCATCTATAGTTAACCAGGTTTCAGTTAGTATTAAAACTTCGTAGTTCAAATTCGACTCGTTCAGTAGTATAAGTAGTTCATTAAAATGAGCTCTTAGACTGCTTACGTTTAAAGTGAGTATGTCTAATTTGTTAGATTGCATTTCTAAAGTTTACATAGAATGAATTTAAAATTTCTTAATTTAAACTTAAAGTGGTGGTTGTGTAACCATTGCACATATATGTAAGTAGTCATATTTGTTGGACATAGTCACTTTTAGATTTAAATAGGAAAATTTTTGATTTGTTGTGGAATTTTGTTTGAAGTCTATATCATTCAGTTACTTTAATTCAATTTAGTAATGTTTAACCGTAGTAACAAAGTAAATTAATACTGTATTTTTTTTTTAGTTTTGCGAATAGTAGATTTGAAATTTGTGAAATGCTGACGAATATTTACTTTACTTACCCGGTTATTTTGATAAAGATGTTTTATACAATGTTTCATATTCATGACGTTCGACTTTTAAGAAGTTTGCGTTAACGATCATACTGAAATACTATTTAAAGATTAGAGAAAAGAAAAAACCGTATTAAAATTAAGAACGTAAAAACCGACAACCGTATTTGCATAGACGTCTGTATATATAAATTTATGTTAGTAACACAATTGTTTAGAATGAAGTAAGAATTATTAGAATTTTTGATTAATAAAGTATTATTAGAGATTAGATTATTCAAATGGAAAGAAATGTAAGATATTATTTTGATCTGAACAATAAGGGATTGGCACCGAGGAGGAATTATTGTTAATTTATAGTTATAATATATGATACTGAGTAAATCTAAAATAAGGTTACGTATTATGATTGAGGTTCCCCCGGTCACGCACAAAGTGTAAATTAGCGTATGTCTTAATTTAAAATATAATACAACTAAGCTTACCGGAGAACTTTTTTTGTGTTTAATATTTTTTCCTAGTCAATTAGAGGACTTCAGCAGTCCTGCGATCTGCTCGAGTGACATAATTTTTATTACTGGAGCCTTCTCATCTTTTCTTGCAAATATTTTACCATCCCTGGTCCAGAAAAACTTCCAACTTCCGGTCAACCGCAAGGACTGGGCTTCACGTAACAGGTTGACGTTTGTCTGCGTGAGATGCTCGGATACAAAGAAAGGAGAATCGATACCGGTGAACCCTATATCGGCTAAAGTTGGGCGATGTAGCCGGCAGTTTCGTAGGAGTTCAAATTTCTTTTCCCTCCTACACAAACGGACCACCACGTTCGGAAACTTTTGTTTTGGTCCTTTACGTAGCCGGTGACAAATGTCAATATTGGACTCCCCGATTTTAGTGTCTGTGGCCTCTCCTATTTTTATTAATATATCATTTAAGTTTTCTTGTGGCGAGGGCAGCAAATCTTTTATAATAATATTATTTTTCCTTGTTTGCTGTTCGAGCTGATCGACACGTCGATTCAACTCTACATTTTGTTCCGAAAGTGTTCCATTTTCTGCACGCAAAGACTGCAATAACTGCATCGTCTCTTCGAGCTTAGTTTGGGAGGCAATATATAATTTTTCCACATTTCCTAATTTATTCACAAGCCCGTCTATTTTTTCGTACAGATGTTTCATCTCATCCCTCAATAGATTTTTTAGTTGATTTTTGTTCTCCTTATTGGCGGTCCTACAATCTGGACAAGTCCAATTATCCTTTGCTGGTTGCCCCATGCAGGCCCAAGTTCGAGGTGCTACGTTGCCGCACTCTAGATAGTAATCGCTTTTGCAGGCAGCGCACGATAAAAAATCTCCGTCCGCCGGCACAGTTTGGAAACATTTTACACATTTGCTTTCCATAATTTTGAATGCCAAAAAAAGTAATTATTTTGAAACTAAAGTTGAACGCGCAAATTGTTAAATAAATTTCGAGTTGTTTTTTTAATTAATTTGGTAATTAATATTACTAACTGCAGCTGAACTTCGAGGAATGTAGTTATATAAAGATAATAAGCACCACTTTGGTCACTATCTTCAATTATAGCACTTGTTTGAATTAAAGTTTAGGGACAAAAACAAAACACAACTGAACTCAATAATAATAATAATAATAATAATCAATAATAATAATAATAATAATAATAATAATAATAGTAACAGTGTACTAGGACTAATCTTAATACTAATACTAATAATAATAATAATAATAATAATAATAATAATAGTAACAGTGTACTAGGACTAATCTTAATACTAATAATAATAATAATAATAATAATAGTAACAGTGTACTAGGACTAATCTTAATACTAATAATAATAGGAAAAATAAAAATAACAATGACTACAATGGCAACAATAATAATAATATCAAATCAAATCTTTATAGTTATTATTATTTTTATAAAACTCACAATTGCACTACATAACGAGAACAGTAGAAGTAAAGGTGAAAAATTATAATAATCCAAAATATAAAGAAAAAGCAAAAAAATAGAAAAAAAATTATGTAGATTGTATAAACAAAATATATTAAAAAAGTTCTGTCAAGCATGAGGTTTCATGCGCTGAGGATTCCGTATGAAAGTTAACAATAACTATAATTATTTAATATGTAAGAAACTTAATAAATTTCAGAGATCTTTTCTAATAATAATTTAAAACACTCAAGCAAAATACTAATTTGAATCGAAGGCTTAGATTAATTTGAAGTACAATGTAATGGTTATGAAGAAAAATTAATTAAATCCTTTTTTTTATTTATTTAATTTTCGTTTATTTAATTTTTATTTATTTGTTTAAATGATTGGTTTAGATTTAATAATATTAATATTAAGGCTTTATGATTTTTTAAAATGTATAATTTTGTTAATCCCTACACCTATCTTTCCTGAATAGCCGACCGTTAAAGACATTTAATAAATATATATATAGACGAAAACACAAAAAATATTAATTAGAAATAATATTAATGTTACGTATCACTCTGCTGCGGCTGCTAGAATGTTGGTGCTCCCTGCTGGCAGGTTGGTGTACGTTGGTGATTGCATCCTGGATTCTCGGTGAATGGAAAGGGGAGACACGGTAATCGAAATTATAGTTTACGAATTTGTAAATGTCACTAATTTGAAAACCGAGTTTCGAGGCGATTTGGTTACTTTGTTATCAAACTTCTTTCGGTTGCAAGACGAACTGGTTACTTTACACTAAAAAAGGTCGATATAATTCCGGGTTGTAACAAAGACTGCCGTTCTACTAAAAATTCGAGCTTTCAGAGCCCCAAGCCACTAATTTTAAAGTTGGAAACCTAGATGTTCTTCCAAACCAGAGAAATATACATAGATTCCCATATTTTCTACTTTCCCTAAAAATTTTTAGCTATAATACTCGCGTCACAAATCAATTCTCGCGCTTTTTCGAACTTTCCGGCAACTTTTAAAGTTCTGCTAAGAAAATGAAATACAGTTTCTTTCCCGACAGATAGCGATCCTTCTAACAGTTCAAAATTTCGAATTTTCGGCGCCCCAAGGGTCCAATTTTAAAACTAGGAGTCCAGATGTTCCAAACTAGAGAAATATAAGGGGATGCGCATGCTTTTAGCCCCGTTCAAAATTTTTAGCTGTAATATTCGTGGAGCTAGGTGGGAGACACGTCATTTTTTTTGTTTCTTTGAACTTTTTGGCAACTTTGAAAGTTTCTTTGAGAAAATGAAATACAGTTTCGTTCCCGACAAATAGCGATCTTTCTAATAATATATCACAAGCCCAAGAAAAAAAAATATTTTTTTTCAAAATTTTGAATTTTTGGTGCCCCGAGGGTCTCATTCTAAAGTTGGGGAGCCGGTTGTTTCAAATCAGAGAAATATACGTGGAGTCGCATATTTTCTACCTCGTTCCAAATTTATAGCTATAATACTCGCGTCGAAAAGAAGGGGCTGTAAATTAGATCTCGCGCTTCTTTGAACTTTTCGGCAACTTTGAAAGTTTCGTTAAGAAAATGAAAAACGGTTTCGTTCCCGACAAAAAGCTGTCTTTCTGATGATATATCACAACCCAGGGGATAAAATTCCCATCAGCCTTCTTCCGGTGGTGGGCAAATAGGTCTTATGTTGCGGCGCCTGACAGCCGTCTTGGATAGTAAGGCCTGGTTAGACGCTCGGCAGTTTGGTTATCGTCCGGGGAGAAGCACAGAGGATGCTGTGAACTCTCTCCTGGAGTTTGTCAATGGGACGCAAGGAAGTACGTTATCGGGCTGTTCTTCGACATTACTGGCGCGTTTGACATGGCCAGCTGGAGTCAAATGGTCCATGAGGTCCGCAGGACAGGTGTGAAGGGTAACTTGCTGGCTTTGTTCGCGAGTTACTTCTCCCACCGTTGGGCTATGATCTCCTCTGAAGACTGACTATCTGTGGGAAAGTGGCTTGACGGAGGCTTCCCGCAGGGGTCACACATCGGACCTGTGATGTAGATGCTTCGGTTCAACCGTCTTCTCCAACAGCACTGGCCGGATGGTATTCAACTCGTGGCATATGCGGACGATTTGGCTGTATTGGTAAAGACGGACTCAAGACGAGTCCCCGAGACCACTGCAGACGAATGTTACGCATTGGCTGATCGGTGAGCCGACAAGAATGGGCTATCCATCAGTATCGATAAGTCCGTTGCGGTTTTGCTTCGAGGTAGACTTGACTGGCAGCCGGCCTTTCGTCGCGTTATTGACGGGCGCTAAAACGAAGGGCCACGTTAACACGGTAAGTCAGAAGTACAGGATCAGCTACCATGTCGTATTCAATTTGGCGCGAGTTGGGTGGGGCCTGAGCTTTCGTACGGCTTGTCTTGTCTATACGGGCACGGTGGAGGCGATTGCGGGGTACTGTGCCAGTATCTTTGCATAGCGGACGTCGAGGACCAGGTTTCGCCGCCGTATAAGAATGGCGCAAAGACCCGCACTGTTTCCAATGTGCAAAGGGTACAGAACAACGTCCACAGTCGCACTGTGCGTGATATCACGAGTGCTCCATCTAGGTCTAGTATCGGATAGTAGCACTTTACTGGCTGAAAACAGGCCTGCCGACGATCACGGGTCAAACAGTACTTCGCCCGGATGCGTTGGTCTCGGATGCCGCCCATAAAAAGGCAATCATAGACACAATACTTCTGGAATGACAGTAGGAGTGGGCTGCGTCCACGGACGTCCGACTCACGTACCAATACATTCCAGATGTCCAGATTAGAATGGAGAAGAAGTGGCTGGTGCCAACCAAGTTATTCACTTGGTTGGTTTCCGGTCACAGCTCCTTCGGAAGCTATCTGGAAAGGTTCAGTCTCAATGAGAACCCACCGTCATGCGCATGTGGTGTCCTAATAACAGCCGAGCATGTCGTCAAAGTTCACCTTTCGGGGGCGACAGCGGCGCCATCCCCGAGTCGAACCAATGCAGCGATGGCTGAGGAGCTGTTGGGAAGGCCGCTATCGAGTAAAGCAGACTGGCTCGCAAGCGAGGCGATTTACCGGCTTTTCCTCGGCGCTCTCTCCAGTGCTGAAGCATATCCTGCAATTAGTCCCAGCGGCTAGCGGGACGAAGAAGGTCGTAGGGAGGCATATGGCTCCGGATCGGTGCAAAACGTGTGACTGTTACCGAACGATAAACACATCAGTTGGTGGCGGGCGATTACAACAGCTAGTCATACCTTCAAAGAGTTTCCTAAAACATGATGCCAAGGAGATAGAGCGTAAAGAGGAATTTTTCTTAGGGATAGGAGTGATGATGAAAGAGTTCATGTGCTTTTAACCACATACCAATAATTTCTCTGATTCAGTTGACATTTATCTAAAAGAATTGTGTTATACTGTTTTTCTATTCTTCTAACAGTTTGTTGAACTTTTTCGGATCCAATTTTAGAGTTCTCTAATCAAATCATATTTTCATTAAGAGATTTCAAATCAAATCAAATCTAAATGCCTTTATCGAGAAAATTGTACATTTCTAAGATATGACAAGAAAAAAAATTATTTATAAATAAAATTTCCGCGGCCCGTGAAGGAAAAAGGTGTGCCTTAACCGTTCCCATTTTAATCTATTAATTGCTATTTCTTCAAAATGACTATTATTTAAAAATTTATTTATTCCACCTTTCCATCCACCTCTTTGATAACCTCGTTACCGTCTACAGTGTGAAAGGTACCAAAAAATGGATTTATATGTTCAACGGCCGTCTACTAATCTCATTACATAGTCAATCCATTCCATTTCCTCCGTCTAACATAATTCACCACGTAAATACTATTGCATAAAAGCTGTTTTATTTCTTTTATTTTAATCCGATTCCACTTATCTGTATATTAAGCATTGATCTTCCTAGTGAGTTTGCGTTGTCCTTAGTTTCTTTACAATTATTGTGTTTAGTGTCTAAGTTTGGCACCCATAAGTTAAGACAGGTAATATACATACGTTAAAAATTTGACTTTTACGGTGATTACTGAAAAGGCCTTCAATATCGTTTTTAGCCACCAATACTTATTCCACGCCTTAGTCATTCTCGCGTTTACTTTTTTTTCCATCCTATTCTCAAATGATAATTGTTGACCTAAGTATGTCGCTTCACTCACTACTTCCATTAGATTATTATTTATCTGTATTTCTCTCTGACTTGTAGTCTCGGCTAGTATTTCGTAGCTTTTTTTTACTGTTTGGTTTACTGTATGAAGGTGGTCGATTGTTGAAAATGTCTTCCGGAAGCCGACTTATTCTGTCGGTTTCTGGGCTTCTAAAAAATGTTTTAATCTTATTTCTATTAATTTTGAGAACAACTTCGAAATACTTAAGCTTAAAGTAATACAGGGTGGTAATTTTCGATTTTATGTCGATCAACTTTCTTAAATAGTATTGTTATATCTAAATACTTCCATTCTTCCGGTATATTACTTGTTCTTAAGATATTATTAAAAAGTATTGTTAGAAATATTTTTTTTTTTTTTTTTTTTGAGCTTCAAACTCAAATTCCACTAATCGTCTGTTCCTTTCAATTACAAATCTCAGTTGTTTGTTGTGCTATGCCTATATCAATATCCTACTTCTTCTTACAAAATCATAGATTGCATGATATATAGTCGGTAGTGAGAGAATCTAGTTCATATTATATGGACATGGGATATTCAGTAATAATAATGCTCGATGCAGATCAGAACTGTGCAAAGTATAATAAGAACATTCTAAGAACATATGATCCGCATCAGCCACTTTATCAACGTCCCTTGGATGGGAACAGAACGGTAAATCAATCCACCGAATTCTATATAGAAAAACAGGCAGCATATTTGTACCGATGCATAACCTACAGATTGCTACATAGAAATTTTTTGAATAGATGTTAGAATATGATAACCGGGAATACCATGGTTTGGTAGGGATGTTTCTTTGAATCTTTTTATAGAATTTATCAGTATATGGGTTGTGCCACAGAGCTTCCCAATATTCTTTATTCATTAACCTTATTATACTTAATAAGTCCCCGGATGGAATATGCCGTAGAATCCTACAATTCCCAGCCGCGTTCCTAGCCCAGTTGCCGGCAACCTCATTCCCATATATACCCACATGTGCTGGAATCCATGCAAATTGCACTGACCAGCCGGAAGTTTTCAAAGAAAAGACAGATGATTTAATAGAGGCTAATATATAATTTAATTTATAATCAAATGTCATTTTTGATATAGACGTCAAACAGCTTTTCGAGTCCGATAAAATCAAAATATTTTTGCCGTCAGCAATAGTTAACATGAACGTTAAAGCTCGTGCTACCGCTATGCATTCCACCGTATAAACTGAAGCCAAACGAGGTAGAAGAAATTTTTTAATGACGCCCAGTTGCGAAATGACAATTGTCGCACCAACAACATCCTCCTTTTTTGAACCATCCGTATGTATATAGAGATAATTAAGCGATTTGCCCTTAAGAATATTATTGAAAATATTGTTTACTGAACGGCTATTTGTATAGTTATTAATTATGTCAAACTCTGATAGAGATGGACTTCAGCTTCTAATTCATTAAATTCAAAGTGGTCTAAGAAGTATTTTGCCGGCAAAAAATTTATTCCTGCCTGGTAAAATTTGCGAAGCCGACGGAAACTAATCGCTAACACAGGGAGTCGAGTTAAAGAAAACCTCCATTGATCAGAAATTCCTTGGTACTTAAGCACTAATTCATTGCCTGTTAAGGAACAAAATTTTAGTACAAACTGATCAGATAAGAACGATCTCTGTATTGCAAGTGGTGGAATTTTAGTCTCCACCTCTAAAGCAGCCGAAGAGGTAAGTAGTAAGGCTCCCATGATCATCTGATTACACTGGTTTTGAATAATATCAAACTTCTGAAGAAGTTGCAGAGCCAAACAAAAAACAACCGTAATCCACCGTGCTCCTTATTAACGTTTTATATAATAAACTTAAGGTATCGGGATCAGTTCCCCAGTTACTATTGCACAAATACTTCATGATAGCGACTTTTTTTAATGCTTTGTCATATATACTATTAATATGTTGATGCCATAACATTTTTCTATCTAACCAGAACCCTAGGTACTTATGACAAGAATGAGTCGGAATATGGACCTCCCCCGCAGAGATTCTACCTTCCGCTGGTGTAGCCCTTCTATAAGAATATATTATCGCAGCACATTTCTCAGCGCACATAATTAGGCAATGTTGTTTTAATATCTCAATTATTTGAGATAGGTATATTTCCAGATGTTCCTTAGCTATTGCAATATTGGAATGTTGAGCATAGACAACAATATCATCTGCGAATGTTAGAATGCGACAATTACCGGGACATTGAATTTTATATATGTGTGATATGTATATGTTAAAAGTAGTCGGACTTAAAATAGATCCTTGAAACAACCCATTATAAATCACTCTTCTATATGTTCCCCATAGTGGATGACCGAAGTTTTACTGTCCTGTTCGTATATAGGTTACACAGAGCCAAAGCAAACTGGCTAGGGAACCCCAAAGTGTTTAATATGCGTAGTAGTTTTGGTAACGATACTGAATCGAACGCACTTTTAATGTCTAGGAAACAGGACACCACATAGTTTTTATTAATAAAGACAGTATATATATATATATATATATATATATGTATATCTGCTAACAATGTTGCCACACAATCGACAGAACCCGTTTGACTTCTAAAGCCGAACATATCATTATGTAAAATTTTCTGTTTCTCGATGTACCAAAGCAATCTTTCCTTTAAAATCCTCTCATAACACTTCCTAATACAAGAACCTAGTGTAATCGAGCGATAGGATGTAATTAAATTTCTCGGTTTCCCTAGATTTTTGATTGGAACTACTAAGAATTCTGTCCAATCATCTGGATAGTCATTCGTATAAAAAAAATAATTAAAACAGCGTAAAAGTATGGATAAAGCGTTCTGCAGTAAATGATTAAGAATCACATAGGGAATTCCATCCAGACCTGGCACCGAGATATTATTAAAGGATATCGAGTGTTTAAGTTCTACATATGTAATTCTTTTATTCAGAGAAGTAAGCCTCTCTGCCTCTAGATTACTCTGTAATGTTGGAACTAGTTCTGAACTATGGGGGACATAAAATGGAGCTATGTGGTTGACTAAATTTTTTTTTTTTTTAAATGGGTTCGTCAACATGGACACTGGCCCAAGAACAGTGGAACAGAGAGAAAAGAGTGACTCAGATCCTTACACGATCAGAGATAGCTAACAGAAAGGAATCAAGAGCTAGAATAACCGAAGGAGAAGGAAAGGAGAGAATGAATGAAGCACAGTATGGAGCGGGAATACCGGTTTGTAAGAGAAAGGAATAAAAAGAAGCTTGTTCAGTTGAAAGCGACGAACGACTGAACATTATATGATCGGGATCAGAAATACATTGATCGCCGGGAGGGTGCAATGGACAATAAGGAGAAGGCACGAGAGAATAACGGAACAGTGAGGAAGCAAAAAGCTCCTTATCAATAAATTCGACGGTACCTGAATTTCCTCTGTTAGAAAAAAATTTTATTTTGTTCCAGATACTACTCAATGGGATATTCCTATTAAAAGACGAGACTAATGTTTTCCAACAGTTTCTTTTCGTAGTCAGTATAAATCGCCGTGTAAGGGCTTCCTGACGTTTATACGCCAAGTAGTTAGCTATAGTTCTAGAATTACGGAATTGTTTAAAAAGGGCGCTTTTTTTTTTTCAGGTATATTGCGCATTGAGGAGTCCACCAAGGGGAAGGCGCTCTATTTCCCAAATAGTGTTAATATTTCTGATTAGACCTAGAAGGGAGTAATATATATGTACATTAATCAAAGGCTCATGGTTACTTAAGGGAGTGCAAAATACCTCCGACTGGTTAGAAAATTCATTCAAATCGGCGTTCATTAATCTTGGGGTGTCAGAGTGAGTAACGCAGGATCTCCTTCCTGACCGTCCACTCGTAAGTATTATACTTATAGGTAGATGATCACTCCCCGGTGGCACTTGACAAACTTCCCAACTTATATCTAGGAAAATATTAGATGAGACTAAAGCTAGGTCCAACGCATTGGAAGGGCGTACCCAAGATTGGACAGTTGTGTGTTTTCTATTATTAGCCAGGACAAGTCGCGTACTGCTAATAACTTTAAGTATGCATTGCCCCAAATTATTGTTACTCTTTGAGCCCCAGCTACTGTGCTGGGCATTAAAATCCCCTGCTAGGATAATATTTACTTTCTCAGGAAGATTATTTGTATAATTGATTAGGGTATCTACGTTCATTGCACCATTAGGAGGAATATCAAATCAAATGTGTATTTCTAAAATGTACAAAGGATATATGTAGTAGAATATAATTTTCTTAAGCCGTAAATGCACTCAGTTAACGCGAGTAGCGGGATTATTATTAATTGTACTTGGGCTTCCAGTATGTAATATAGTAACTGAAAAACGTGGGTTATCCGGACCAAGTTTAATTTTAATGACTGTGTTCCTAACTATAGTTTAGTGTTAATAGTACTTATTAATAACCGTACCTGGGCTATATATTTGCGTTGGCAAGCATAAAGAAATATAACGAGGAAACTTTTTAATCATATCTTACATAGCCCAAGTTTATACTCTGTATTTGTTTACTTATTCGTTTTAAAAATATAATTATATTAATTATCGCTACGGTTAAATCTAATTTTTGACGCACATATTCCCCAGTCCCCTGTAGATATCATGGAGACCTCAACAGTAATGTACCAGTTTAAAGTAAGGTATGTAATTATAATAATACTGTAAAAAAAGTGAAAGAACTAATTAATTAAGCCTAATCTGATGTATGAAATAGAGTTACGAATAAATTTATATTATGGTGTTAGTCTGATGAACTTAAAAATGTTTAAACATAATTTTAAATGTAGCTGATAATGCTATTTATACCTAATTGGCAGGAAATTAAATATTTTAGAACTTAATCGATTTAATCGTTTTGTATTTATCGAACTAATTAGAACGCAGTCTACCATATATTATATTAAGTAAACCGATATGTTAGCAGGCATCTGTACAGAGTTCGGTTATGGAAATATAGAAAAGTTAGATTTTTAGGAGTATTGGAAGATGTATTTTTGTTTGATTTTGATTTTAAGGCGGATTATAGCCGGTTTTGTATGAATGCTGCATAAAAATTCCATTTTTTTTTTTTAAATTATATATACGCCTAATCGTATTTTATGTTGCGAACGTTCTTCTGCAATTATTAAGTTAGATGTTAATTTTTTTTTGTTTGTTTTTTAGAAAAACGGTCTTAGAAAATTTAAAAAAAAATTTTTTGTTAGATTAAATTATGAACAAAATTGTTTAACTGTTAATTATTTGTGCGGTGTGTCGTCGCGTAGTGTATTGATTAAGGGTCAATGTAAATTTAACTTGTATTGCCAAACGGAATGAAGTAAGTTTTGCAAAGAATTTATTCGTTACTGCAATATTCTTAGATTTAAACTTCGTTTGAGTAAAAATAATGGATATTAGCGTGTTGCATTTTTCATATCTGTCGAAGAAGTGAAATAACTTATTAAGATTTTTCTTTTATATTTATAATTTCTAAGTTTGTTTTTTAATGTATCCGGTAATGAATTAAATATTTTGGACCCCATGTAGCTTGCTTGCATTCTGTTATGAACTTTGTAAAAGCGAGGTAGGTCTACTTTTTCGTTTTGTGAAGCTCTCGTTTTTCCGTAAGAAATATGTATATTAAATTTCTTGTTATTTTTCAAAACGAAAAGTATAAGATTCGTGGTGTGAAGCTCTTTCACATTTAATAAACCTATGTCAGTAGATGACTGTCTGCCTACATTTAATTTTTTACTTAACGATTTTTGCAAACAACTTATTGGGCCAAGGTGATATCTTGCTGCACCTCCCCAATGTATTATCCCGCAGGCAAGAGTCGGTTGGTATAGCGCTAGATTTAATTTACAAAGTTGCGTGTAATTGAAATATTGTCCTAGGTAATAAAATAAATAATTTAATTTCCTCAACTTTGCTGCTAAGTAGACAAGATGGTTACTCCATAACAATTTACAGTCCAAGTGCACCCCTAGATATTTTACCTCGTATGATCTGTCTATAAAAATATTATCTTTCCATTGCAATTTTATTTCATCCCATCTACGCTGAGGTAGATTTCTGTATATTAAATATCTAGTTTTTTTTACATTTAACGGCAGAGAATTGTGTGACATCCAGGTGCAAATTTTATCCGCATCATTCTGAGTTTGTTTTTGCAATATGTTTATAAAACGCGAACTGACTAGTAAAACAGTATCGTCAGCATAAGTATAAATTTTCCCTGATACCTTTAAGTTACATAAGTCATTGAAGTAAACTAAAAATAATATAGGTCCCAAAATACTGCCCTGCGGTACTCCAAACTCCTGAACTAATGTATCACTAAGTGTTTTATTTATTTTGGTAACAACTTTTCTCTGAGCCAGGTATGATTTGAATCAGTTGTAAGTAAATCCTCGGAAGCCGCATGCATATAATTTGTTTAATAGTATACTGTGTTCTACTGCGTCAAACGCTTTGCTTATATCGAAATATACCGCGGCTACAGAACAACCAGACTCTAATTTATCTGTTATTGTTGCTATGTGACTATATAATGCTTCATCAGTGCTTTTATGTTGGAGAAATCCATATTGTTTTTTACTGAAAAATTCGAGTTTATTCAGATAATTTAACATTTTTACTTTGACGCATTTCTCAAAAATCTTGGAAAATGATGACAATAAACAAATTGACCTGTAATGGGAAACATCAGATGTAGTACTAGCTTCAAACACTGGTGTTAAAATGCCAAGCTTTAAAGCATTTGGGAAAGTACCCGCTTTGAAGGATTCGTTAAATAAGTGTGTAAGTGGTCTTTGAAAAACTCAATGTTTTCTTTTATAAGGAAAATTGTTATTACATCAATACCATACGAATTTTTGTTCGGGAGGGATAATATAGCGTTTTTAACGTCATCTGCAGTGAAATCGACAAAGCCAAAAGAATTAGCATTATTATTATAATACAACGAATCAGCGGAGCCATTAGTTGTATTGTATTTGATGCTTTCAATTATTTCTACGAAATAGTGGTTAAAAAGATTTGCTGTGATATACTCATTATCGCATACCGTTATTACATTATTATTAATGTTGATTTCTTTTAATATAGACTTTTTGTTACCTATGGCCCTTTTGATTAGGGCCCAGTATTTTTTCGGATTTTCGTTGTACATTTGCAGCTTATGAGTGTAGAGAATTCTTTTTTCGTTATACGTATTAATTTCTGTAATTTTTTGGAAACAAGTTTGAATTTCTGAAGCTTGTTATTGTCCGTGGGGTACTTTTTTACTAGTGTGGAGTTTTTTTCAGATGATAACGCAATTACTTCATTAGTTACCCATTCCATTCTTTTGCGTTATGATTTCCGACATTTTCTGAACTTTTTAGAATGCTCTAATGCATTTTTAACAATTTTTATAAACATGTCGTACTTTTCATCTATAGATTGCGATTCATTGTAAATATTATTGAGACTGTACAAATTTAGGTGTCTTTGCAACAGCAGTTTATCAATATAATAAATAAGTTCGCTACATTTGAACCGTAAGTTGAAACCAAGCTAAGATTTATACTTAAGATAGAGTGATCAGAAAAACTACACGATAGAACGCGAACATTAATATCTAAATTTGAATTAGCGTTTATTATTCCACGAACAAAAACGTGATCTAAGCATGATGAATAAAAGTCTTTTTCCCTATGATAGCTAGGTTGATTTTGCATACTTTTGGAACCGTGTGAACTCAACATTCAAATAGTTTAGACTTTTAACCTTGTCCATTAGATTTATATTTAAATCCCCTGTTATTATCGCTGAACGATCTAGTGTATCCCAACTAATTCTGTCAGTAATTCAGCGTGATGTGAACCGCAAAAACATTAAATACCTACGGCTCAGAAGTTTCGATTATTGTCTAATTTAATATTAAAGCAAATGATATTCCCGGTTGAGATTTTAATTTCAATATTAATAAGAAATTATGTAGCATTCCAGATTTTTAAAATGAATCTTACAACCGGCTAAGCTATTATTATACGCGTATAATGAAAAGAAATATAATTAGATACTCCCCTTCTGCTTTAATATATTCGTTAACTGTCATGTTCTATGCTGTTGTTAGATTTTAGTTTTTCTTTAATTATATTTATTTCGGTAATTAAGAGAACTCGGGCTCTGGTTCGAAGTTCTCGAAATTATTTTCGCCCTTATATAATTCTCTGTAGTAGTTAAACCATGGTGTATTACATTTCCTCGGGACACTCCCAAGTGTTTCTCCGACCCTTGCTATCTTCATTATGTAGAGAAATCAGAAAGCCATGACCCTCAGTCCGGAGCAGGTGTTAAATCATCAGAGGGTGCTAAGAATCTCCCCGCTCGATAAAAATAGATGCAAAGGAATTAGGATTGGAACATGGAACGTTCGTAGCCTATCAGAAGCTGGAATGATACATAATATAATTTAAAAAATGAAAAGACTAGATGTTGATATATTGGGAATTAGTGAACACAAATGGTCAGATAGTGGAACTATTGAATACAATGAAGCACGTTTTATTTACGCTGGACCAGTAAAAATTGGAAGAAGTGGTATAACAGTTATAATTGGAGATAAGTACAAAAAATGTCAAACTAATGTCATAACTGTGTCCGACATAATAATACTAGTACAGCTGAAAGGTCTAATGCAAAATATTAACATTGCCCAGGTTTATACACCAACATCCGATAAATCTGATGAAGAAATAGAATATTTTTATGATGGATTGCAAAAGACCATTAAGAAACTGAAAAACATGACTTGAATATTAAATGGGGGACTTCAATGTCAAAGTCGGAAGCGAAGATGTAACTGGTCTAACCGGAAAATTTAACCTCGGACAGAGAAATGAACGAAGATCTACACTCATAGAATTCTGTCAACAAGAAGGCTTTACAATCAAAAACACCTTTTATAAACTCCCACTAAGACGCCTATATACCTGAAAATCACCACAGGATAATAAGAACAATATTATAAGAAACCAAATAGATTATATTCTAGTTAATAAACGTTTCTAAAATAGTATAACTCAAGTGAAATAATCGAGCAGTTGCAAATATCAGAATTAAGTTCCATACACTGAAGAAAGGAAATGAGAATTTAGATGTAGAGAAGCTTAAAAACGTTGATATCAGAAACAAACTAACTGGAGAGCTAGAAGCTAAAATACCATCAGTCACAGAGATTGAAATGGAAGAAATCGAAAATGTTTGGAAGAAAATAAAAGATAATACCATCAAAGCTGCTGAGAAAGTTATAGAAAAAAGTAAATATCAAAAAGGTAAACCGTGGATGAATTACTGGAATTAATAGAAAAAAGAAGATCTGCAAAAGTTAAACTTAAGTATACACAAGATAATCCGAAAGGAAGTCGGAAAGGCAAAGTTGATATGAGTACAGAAACAATGTGAGCAAGCTGAAGAACTTCTGAAGTTACATGATAACTTCAACTTCTACAAGAAAATTAAACAAACAATGGGGACCACAAAAAAGGCTAAGCTAATTGCTATTAGAAAACAAAAAGGCGAAATAATTATAGACCAAGAAAAACTGGTAGAAACGTGGAAGCAATATGTAAAGGACCTATTCAGTGATCAACGACCAGTACTACAAACAAATACAGTAAATAGCGAAGACCAAGGCCCAGAAATGCTACAGTGCGAAGTAGAACGAGCTATCAAATGCATGAAAAATAAGAAGGCTACAGGATGCAATAAAATTCCAGCAGAAGTTTTAAAATGTATTGGGATACCAACAATAACAGCACTTTTCAACAAGATATATAATACAGGTGTTATCCCTCAAGAATGGTTAACGTCAACTTTTATACCAATCCCCAAAAAATCAACTGCCAAATCGTGCTCAGATTTTAGATTAATGTCCCTTATGAGTCATATGTTGAAAACATTTCTTAAGAGTACTATACGAAAGAATTTATAGGAAATGTGAATTACATTGTGGGGATAGTCAGTTCGGATTTAGAAAAGTCTTTGGAACACGCGAGGCTGTTTTTTGTATGAAACAACTACTGCCGCAATGTTATGATCACTGCCGAGATGTCAACATATGTGTAATTGATTATGAAGAAGCCTTCGACACAGTAAAACACGATCCGCTTATCAAAATTCTAATAGAAACTGGACTTGATAAGACAGGGTTGTATACAATCTCACCCCTCTTGTTTAACATATACATAGAGAAGATTTTCCAACTAGGATTACAGATTAAAAAATTCGGAGAAAAAGTAAATGGGAAAAAAATTAGTAACCTCAGATCTGCAGATGATTTAGTAATTATCGCGGGAAGTCTCCAGGAGTTACAATGTATGATAGACCAACTATCTGCTGTAGGTCAAAGACACGGTATTCGAATAAATACATCAAAGACTAAATTTATGGTTGTTAAAAGAGGTGATCAAAAAGGTTGTGGGTAATCTAATCGTAAACAATAACTTAATTGAAAGAGTTACCAGTTTAAAATATCTCGGATCAATAATAAACGAGAAATTAGGCAATGACGAAGAAATAAGAACAAAATGTGCAATGGCGAAGGAAACCTTCCGAAAAATGAAAACGTTATGCTAGCTAATGATTTTCCACTCCAGCTAAGACTGAAAGTTATAGACTGTTACGTTATCTCAGTACTTCTGTACGGAGTTGAAACGTGACCTTGAAAGCCAGCTCTATCAGACGTTTAGAGGTTACAAAGATGTGGTTTCTTAGAAGGCTATTAAGAATTTCATAGACCGAAAAATTCTCAAATAATAATGTACTGAAAAGAGCTGGCGTAGAAAGGAAGCTCATAAAAAATATTTTTAAAAACTGAAAATGACATATCTCGGTTATATTCTAAGGGGAGAAAAGTATGACCTTCCGCGCCTAACACTTCAAGGAACAATTGATGAAAAAGGACCAGTTGGTAGAAGAAAGAACTCGTGGATAAAAAACATCAAGCAGTGGAGTAACATCAACGATATCGGCTTACTCTTTAAAGCGGCAAGGGAAAGAAATTATTGGGAATTGCTCACACACTGCATAGTGTACGGCATCAAAAGAAGAAGACGAAGTTAGTTATTAAAGTTTATTGACCTGTTGAATAACCGAAATATAAATTCCACAGGGTACCTACGCTAAGTTGCTTGTACAGTATCCTGATATTTTTACCCCCTCTAATGTTGCTTTCATCATTTCTTATTTCCTAAGTTAGTCCTTGTTTCTTGCCTCATTCCTTATCAATTTGGGACTTACTGAAGAAGAATCCTGACCATACTGAAAATAAAAGTTTAAAAACGGGGGAAAAAAATACAGAATTTCAACATTAAACTGGCAAATTCGAAAAAAAGAAACAGAAGAGCAAGCTAGATTTATAATTTTTTGACTTACCACGTTAATTAAAAAGGTAACCATATCGTAGACGGATTTCACTGTGACAACAAAGAACGGGCAGGAAAGAACGAAATTCGCCGAGAACGCCATGGTGAAATTCCACCTGCAAACCAGTAAAGCCGTGTACACCGTTCTTTGAGTCCGCAGCGATTTATCATGCCAACCGGTTTGATAGAGCGCATCTCCGAAACGTTCGTTCAGTTCGAACAACCGTTGACCGGTACGAGAAAAGTAAAACAACCAAAGCAAATCGTGCGTTAGATTTATCACAGAGTTTACCCACAAACCGACTGAACTGTCCAAAACCACGAAATTATACGAGCAGAATATTAAAACTAAATAACTGACTACGTACGATATTAAAGTCAAGCGCGTAAATGACCGTAAAAAACTTTCAGTGAACCGAACCAAAGCTCGATGATGTCGAATGCACTGCATGATTAAAGCGTAGTAAACCTCATCGCGAGCATGCACCCATCGATCGTATTCCGGGTAGTATCGCTCGATGTTCTCAGATATTAATATCGTATCCGGTTCCAAGTGTTCCGTCCTGGCCTTTACCATTGCGTCAACTTTACCGATTACGCATATTAAATCGTCTAGTTCGATGTAGATGAACTCGATGAAGTAATAGAATAATGCATTAGCAAATATTAAACCGAAGGATTCTGGAACTGTCAGGATTACAAGAAGCGTATAATTAGCGAACACCTGATGAACCGTAGTAATTTTGGGCAGTACACAGCGTGAAAAACTGTAAAGTACGTTGTAACATTCGTCAAATTTATCAGCGTAGCGCCAAAACATAGCCGCATGCGACAGCCAACCGAATATTATTAAACAAATCAACAGGGACACGATAATCGTGAAATTGCGCCGTGTTCTGTTCCGATGATCGTGACCACGAGCCTTTCGAGCTTCTTCCATCTCATTATCCGCGTACGAGTACAATTCGTTAGCTGCCTTTCGTAGACGAATTACCGACTCCTTATTCGCACGTAACCAAACGAAACCATAATCGCGCAAACAGGTTAGATTACCGAAGATCCAGGCCAAGTAAC
This sequence comes from Icerya purchasi, assembly GCA_039619475.1. Classification (NCBI taxonomy): domain Eukaryota; kingdom Metazoa; phylum Arthropoda; class Insecta; order Hemiptera; family Monophlebidae; genus Icerya; species Icerya purchasi. The sequence continues at coordinate 288,993,819 of CM077116.1, forward strand.
GAACAAGATTCCCATTCACCACCGAAAAATTCTTCAAGAAGAAACATGCAGAGGATGCAGAGGTCGTTAACAGGAAAAACAAAAACTGGTGATTCCTATTTTCCTGCGTGAACATGCACCAGTTCATAGCGAAGTCTAAAACGAAGTCAGACAGACTTTTCCAACTCCAACGACTCTCGCTAATCGAATTCGAAACTGACGAATGGACGTGCACTGTTGAGGCGTCCATTTTGGCGGATTCTCACGCTGAGTAACGCTTTTTAGGACTGGCAGCGTTCCTATAAAATTCGTTGGGGCGTTATTAATAGGTCCGGATAATAAGGACTTTTTGATGCAGTCTTACATTCAATTATCGGCGATGATCATCTACTGAAGTTTTCTACTAAATGATCTTCTGATGTTTTTTTTATTTTTCGTTTAGGCTGTCAGCGGAATTTTTCATTGTAATGAGCACATGATATAAAATTGATGGGTGTAATTGTTCCGCCGTTACACTAAGTGTTTCATTTTTTATGAGAGCAATGCGAACGAATTCGTTTTTTACGTAACGACCGTTAAGAACGGTTCTAGAAGATAAGCCAACCTGATGGGAAATGGAAAACCGTCGACTGTGGAAAAAATAATCGTTTGTCTATTAAAGTATTTATGATAAATGGCTCTTGGCGTGTTGAATGAAATTAATTTTTACACTGCAAGAAATTTAGTCAGGCCCTAACTATTTCTAAATTAATTTATGGCCCCTTTTATGTGTGTCAAACCACTTTCAAGAAAAAATGATGATATAATGATAGCACTATGCGAATTCTACATTCATTATCTCAACTGCTCGTTAACAAAACGAATGGAAGTTGCTTTTCTCTACTTTAAACTCATTCTGTTAACACCGATTGCCTAGATATAAAAATATATTTTTTTTTTTAGCATAAACGTGTTTTATGTCTAAAAACCCTGAAAACTTTTGTAACACTAAGAAAGCTTTCCACCATACAAAATAATTGGCTAAGTAAAAACGAACTAACCTTTTCTCATTTTCCTGATATTTCTTTTGGATAGAATTTTTTTACGAACAACATGTTACCCTCTAATCTATTTCATTGGAAACTTTAATTTTAAGATAGAACACTAATATCTTCAAATGACAATCAAATCACCTTATTACAGTCTTAAAAATTCTCAATTTATTTTGCTCCAACCACATTAAATGTTGTAAACGGGCTAGAGTATTTGAACCTTATATTCACTGTTCGAAATCGACAAAAATACGAAAATAGGTAAACATGTTGAGTAGAAACGGAAAGATTTGATATTTTTCCTGATTAACACTCCGTTTTCGTTGACCAGCATTAAAGCCATTTTCGGATTAAATAAAAATAGTCAAAAAAAAAAAAAGAAACAGAAAAAAAAACGAAGAAGACGGAAATAAGTTAGATGAGTATGTGAAACATGCAAGTGAAACAATGTATCGAAATATTAATCGTCTCATTCTGCCGACAAACTACCGGCACTGCAATCCTCGAACATTAAATCCGCTGCTTAAAAACAGCGAGAATACAAAGTAAGTAAAAATCTTGAACAAGAGTGAAAAGAGATTTCGACATGAATTCTGTGATCAGCATAGTCATTTTTAAAAATAGAGACCATCTGATATCAATTATTCTGGAAGAATCTTAATAAAACCAGATCCATTTATACTACCCCTAATAACACGCACGTGTTATTGAGAACACGAAGTGATAATTTCGAACTTCGATTATCAAAATCCTCTTCATTCACTATTGCAGATACTTTAGAATTTTATTTTACTTTTTAATAAGAACTGACCGACTTCAGTCAAGTCTGACGTTTCACTTGAAAAACTGAATTTTGCCTCGTGAGTAAAATGAATCGTTTGTTATCGATTAGTGTTTACATTTGGACAGGCGCATTTGTTAATAACGCACTGGTTTTAAGATGAAACTGCAGGCAGTTCCAGCTTTATATAAAATATAACAAGTGCTATCATATCGAACATTACGTTTGTACTATAATTCAGTAATTATGTCTAGAATTTTATATGGAATTTGATTGCGAAGTAGGGCTAAGAAAGGAAAAATTAATAAAATAAGCAAAATACAGGAAAAGTGTTTGAAACTTAAACTCCCCCATTGCAAGCAAAACGCTTTTTCCAAAAAAACACACAAACCGTAATATTTTAGGTACAGATAGATTTATCAAATTGTAATTCCGCATAAAGACATCTCATATGGGTCTACTAAAGGCGTGCAAAATGTTTTGTAAATCCTAAAAGTTTTAAGAGGAGAGAAGGGCAAAACCCCTTTTTTTGGAAAACCACAAATCACGCTACTGTCCAAACGAATCGTATTTATCACGAATAATTTAATGCGAATACAGTACGCTTTTTTGAAAATTTAAATTTTAAGGGGTGAAAAGGGGTTAAAAACCGCTTTCAAAATAATACAATAATTGTTATATTTTTGGTGCAAATGGGTTTACTGAATTATAATTCCGCACAAAAATACCTCATATGATCTCCTAAAGGTGTGCAAAATCTATTTTCCATTCTCCAAATTTTAAAGGAGAAAAAGGACAGAACCCTATTTTTGGAAAACCAAAAATCACGCTGCAATCTAAACGAATCGTGATTATCATTGTGAATACAGTGTATATAGTGATGATGTCAATTAAGAACGCCTTTTTGAAAATTTGAACTTAAAGACGTTGAAGGGAATAAAAAAACTATTTTCCAAAAAATACATAAACCGTTATATTTCCTGTAGAAATGAGTTATCAAATTATAGTTTTGTCTTAATATTCTTTATACGGCATACCAAAAGTGTACACGATTTGTTTTAAGTACCCTAAAGTTTAATTGCATCAAAGGCTTCACCCCGTTTTCGGCATAAAATAGTGATTACGCCTCAGCCGAAACCATTTGCATTGGTTATCAGAAAACCCATTTAAACACACTTTTTATACCAAAAATATCAAATGAGAAAGATTTTTTGAAAAATTGAACTTTATGTGGTGAAAAGTGGTTTAAAAACTGTTTTCAAAAAATAACTAAAGTGTTATATCTTCGTAATAAATAGGTGTTTACCATATTATAATATTTACGAAGGTTGTTCCATTTTTTTATATATATCTTCAAAATTTTAAGAGTGAAGAAGGGTTATAATCTATTTTTAGGAAAACTTAATATCACATAATATCCAGAAAGAAGTGTGCTTTACGTATTTAGCTTGGTTTCGGATTAAAGTGGCTTAGAAACTGCAATTGTCTAAAATATAAGTAGCTAATTATTAGGGGGAGACAGAAACATTTATGTCGAACAGTTTTTATCGTATCCAAAAAGTGTAAGAAAACATACTTCTGTCATACTGTTAAGTTGTATTGTGATTATTTGTTTATTTCAAAAGGGGAGAATGGTGGTTCTCCATTTTTAGTTTCTTTTTTTTTGGGGTTGTTTAGTGCTTAATAACAGCGTAAACAATATGGTGTTTATTCTGAACAGTTTTTCCGTATTGCCGCGTTCGTTTCAAATTTATTTCGAACTGCATTTTCTTTTCGTATCGTTTACATCGGAATTATTTTGTTTTTAGTTTTGTCTATTGTACGTGCTGTTTTTAATCGATTAAAACATTTTTGTGAATTGCCTGACCATGCAAAACCGCTGCATAATTTTTTTAAATTAACTTTTTAACTTTCTTTTTACAATTTTTTATTTATTTCTGTCACTACTGCCTTGGTAATTACTGGCAAAGGCAACGGTTTACTTTTCATTATTTTGTTTTTGAATTATTCCACATGTATTATTTCAAGCAATTCAGGTAATGATTTATCTCATAAAAAACGAATTTAAAAATGGGAGCCAAGTTCAATATTAAGAATATGCGTGGTTGTCGACTTCGCGAACAAAAGAATTGAGATCTAAATGGGTGTCAAGTTCTGTAGATAATCCTGAAATTTACTTATAACAACATACAACATTCTAAAATTAGAACATTATTTTTCGTTTTTTCCCCATAGACAAACATGTTTGCTATTTAAAAATATAACTTCTGAAATTTAAACAGTCGAATTATTTAGACAAAGCAGATAATTTAGGATAAATTCTAACGATTTGACTTGGCTAGTTTTTACCAGCAAACCAAATTTTTAGAAGAGTAAGATATGTTGACCTTACAATATAAAAACAGCAACTTTCGTATAACATAAAAAAGATAAGTTGATTAGCCAGTATGTGAAAACTAGCCAAGTGAAATCGTTAGAATTTATCCTAAATTATTATCTGCTTTGTGTAAATAATTCAACTGTTCAAACTTAAGAAGTTATATTTTTAAATATCAAACATTGTTGTCTATGAAAAAAACAAGAAATTGTGTTTTAATTTTAGAATGTTATATGTTCTTATAAGTAAATTTCAGGATTATCTACAGAACTTGACATCCATTTAGATTTCAATTATTTTGTCCGCGAAGTCGACAACCACACATATTCTATATTGAACTTGGCTCCCATTTTTACATTTATGTTTTTTATGGGATATCGTTACTTTTTGTAAAGAAATTATTATTATTATTCACTCAAATTCAAATTCAAATCGTTTATTCTTCAAAATAGACTTACAAAGTGAGCACTTTTTGAAAGTCAAGTTATCGAGTTTGTCTGTCCCCTAACTCTAAATCGATTGCTTGGAAAATATTTCAAATCGTAAAAATTCACTGTTTTCTAATTTTTTCCTTTGTATACACACAATTACAACTTTCTAGGTCACCCGGAAGTGGGTTAGGTTTTTGATCTATATGTCAATCAGTGATAAAAATACCGATTTTTAGACGTTAATATCTCAATAACCGTTTGAGTCGTATTTATGAAATTTGGGGTTCTGGTTAATGTAAGGGGTTTTAATAAATAAACCAAATTTTATGTGTTTATGTTGAATAGATTTTGAGTTATTAAGGGATTAAAAGTAGCTCCAAATGGTTCGTGTAATATAACACACAGCTGCTGCGTCGTCGCCAGTACCTTTTTCTCGCCTTGAACTTGGCTTGACACGCTGTCGCGTGTCTAGATATCTAATGTAAATATATTAATTATCAAACTTATGTATTATATTTTTATATACTGTAAATATTTATTCAATAATTATTTCTTTAATTTTCACTTTCGTGTGTTTAAATTTAAAAGCTTATCTTCATATATGTATATATATATATATATATATATATATATATATATATTATATATTCACTGTAATTATGAATGTAGAATTAATATGTGTTAATGATACAATAGTTCCCCATTATGTAAAATACATAAACAGGGATGATGCATCTTTATTTTCGTCTCTATCTTATTTATTGTGTAATAATGAATTATTAGGAGTAGAAATACGAAAATGTATTGTACAATATGTTTATAAAAACTGGGAGAGGTTTAAACCATATACTAATGGACTTAATGAGGAATATATAACATGTCAAATATTCAACTTTTGGACCAAAACCGCTGTATAAATTTTTTTAATCAACTGTTTAACTTTCTTTTTAATTATTTATATTCAAATTTAAAATCCTTACTCAACTACTGCAGTTTGCTGTTGGCGTAATAAATTAATTTTAATAAAAAGCTCGAGACAAAGTGGTTGAAAGATATGAGTGAAGAAAATTTTCTCTTAAATGTCTAATTATGGGAGATCACTGTGTGTGTATAAACCGGCCTCTTCAAAACGATGGCTATGAGTGCTGTTTAGTTGAGCAAAACCTTTTGTTAGATCACGACAAACAGATTGTAGAAAGATCGATAATCTTTAGTTAAACGTAAAACATGAAGATTATTTTTTGTTAAACAGTGATAAACATGTTTCCCAAAGAGAGAAAGAATCTTTATATACTCGTAAATATAATTCCAGATAACCCAAAAACTTTTTTATGAATTTCCCAGTACACATTTAAACGGGCATTAATACACGGGCGAAACCGTGGGGAACAGCTAGTATATATATATATATATACACCACATGTCTGTCGTTTATAAAAATGTAAATAATAAAAAATTTTAAATATTTATTTTATTTATATATTTTTTCTTTTATTGACCTGGCTTTCGCCTTATTATATTTACATAGTTATATACAAAGAATTAAAATAATTAGATAATAAAAATTAATAATTAAAAACGAATAAGAAGTTAGATTATCACAGTTGTGTTTCTCGCGTTTCGTCTTGTTGATAAGAAATATTACGTTCGGGGTTGTCCCGTGAGTGCCCCGCACACCACCGCCAGCAAACATGCTGGCCGCCGCACCGAAACCGGACGGAAGCAAAACGACCACCGGTAGTAAGTACGCAGCACACGAACCAGGTAAGAGCCACACCGACACACACAACACACCTCCGCATAAGCCGTCCACCACAACCACTGATAAGAATCAGTCGATCTCTACAGATCCTCTTCCGCTCACTCCAAACCAGAGTAACGCGAACAATAAGATAATTACACACACAAGCACCGCTCACACGTACACATATAACCCGCACACACATGCCACTACCACGCTTACACAAGTATCTACCCCACACACGCAATCGATCATCCGATCAACAGACAACACACACCAACTCCACACCGCAGCCGTAGCATTACCGTCAACCGCTACCGTCAAACAAAACACTACACACTCCCGCGCCGCGGATGCAGATAATATTCAACTAAATAGCACGTTAGTTAATAAAATTAAAATTCAAACCGAGTCTTCTGAAAATCTTAATTCGTTAAATAAACAAAATATCTCTTTCGCTGATAAAGTGAAGTCAACGAAAATAACACCGCTAACAGCTTTTGATCACCCAAAAGACGAACAAGGCATCATCTTGCCATATTTCCCACCTCATTCGCTCAGAGACTATTTTACTGCGGTGAAATCAGTCACTGGCAGTAATCTCGATATAATTGCGGGGTCTCGTATCAGTCGAGACCGTGTAATTATTTTCCTGAAATCGCAAAAAATAACTGACGAATTTTTTGCTGGAGGCGGAACAATTACATTAGCAGAGCGGACAATTCAGGCAGCACGAATTAGACAACCGGCTAATAAAGTTGTGCTATCAAACGTATCGGCCACTATACCAAATGAAACACTTTCGTCATATCTCGCTTCAGCACTATCCCTTAAGCTACTGTCACCAGTATCAATATTAAGAGTTAACCCCTCGGACGATGAGTTTGCACACGTAATAAGCTGGCGAAGACAGATGTATGTGGAGCATGTGAACTGTGCAAATATTCCTAGATCATTTCTCCTACGAAATAATGACCACGATCATAGAATTTTCATACAAATCGAAGACCACGTGTGTCCAAACTGCAGAAAAGAGAATAAACTGGTGAACACGTAACAAGAAAGTCATCCCAGCCGTCCAGACACCATCTGCCAACCTCAACAGCCAACCGCGGACCATGATAGCGATGTGCCCCAAACAGTACATAATGAAACCCATGTCTCCCCCTTAACGGTAGACACCAGATGTCCAGACAAAATAAATTCAAATGCCTCAATTGAGCAGCTGGAAATAGAGATGTACACGGACGCTAGTCCGCTGAAACGGCCTCATCCCAAGACCCCAGAAGCAGTTGCTGACCCGAGACCGCCGGTTTTCCCATCACGGCCGCTACCTAAACGGCCAGCTCTCTACATTAATCAACCATATAACACAGAGGAGCATGTACCAACTGAGCCGCATAACGAACAGCCAACCCTAGAGCCAGGAGACGTAACTGGAAAAGCCAAACACCTTTTCAACGCTGAACAACCAATGGGATTTGAAGAATTCAAAACATTTATCCAGACAGTTGCGACGAATCCAAAGTACATTTCCTGTGCAACTGATTATACAAGGAACTCTGACGAGCTGGTATACATGCTCGCAGCAGTTAAACCATATCTTACCGGTAGAAGCATTAAAAGTCGCTGCTCCCGAATTATAAGAAAATTATCGGAACAAACTATCACGACGTCTGAAGACGAGCGACATCATAGCGACGGCAACATATCCAACACAAATTAATAAACTTCCGTTGTCCATAAAATCTTACAAAGCCAGTACAATATTACAACCTTATTTAGAACCAAGATGGTAGTAGAATCTTGTTTAATGCAGTGGAACTGTCGCGGTTTTAATAACAACCGTGCTGAACTGATGCAGTTAATTGCACGGCATAACCCCTACGCTATATGCTTACAAGAATCACACCTCAAATCAAAACATCAACCGAGAGTAAAAAACTATAAACTCTTTAGATGTGACAATACGCAAGGTATGAGAGCGAAAGGAGGTGTTCTGTCTCTGATCCACACCTCTATCCCTGCGTACCCAGTCCGTCTCAACTCCTCCCTACAAGTTATTGCCGTCACCATACATGCCCCTCTTTTATCGAACTCTCCAGTTGCACTATGTAACTGTTATATTCCCCCGAACAGCATGAATAGTGTCCACGATAATACTATTAGGGGACTTCAACGCTCATTCCCCGATCTGGGGATCAAGACAGACAAACAAACATGGAGCAATCCTCACTAAACTCCTTTTAAATACTGATTTATGCTTTATTCCCCAACCTACACACACTCATTTTAACCTCTCATACTATGTGTTCTCGACTATCGACTTAGCTTTCTGCTCCCCTGTCCTATATCCTAAATTGGAGTCGGTAGTATTGCCCGACTTGTGTTTCAGCGACCACTTCCCTATTATAATACATACCACAAGTCCTATACCAAACGTCTCCACATCAACAACTCCTCGCTTCTTATTCCATAAAGCAAATTGGGAAACGTTTCGTGACAAGGTCTCTGTCCCACATCAACTCAGGACTTCTGCGGTAGAAAATATCAGGATACTTCTTGAGGCTATGTTTACTGCAGCGGAAACGGCAATCCCTAAATCTACCCCCTCGCCCCGCCCACGCCGTATTCCCTGGTGGTGTAGTGAAATTGCCGTAGCAATACGAAACCGTAAACGAGCTCTCAGGAAATATAAATCTTCAAAATTACTCAGTGACCTGATTGAATTCAAAAAGCTACGCGCCAAAGCACGTTACATAATTAAGATGAAGAAGCGAGAATCCTGGACCTCTTTCATTGATTCAATAGCCCAATCCACATCTAACCAAATGACTTGGGCAAAAATTAAATCGATGAATGGCCTTAATCGATCCAAACCCCCTAGCTCCTTAATCCATAACAACTCAGTCGTATCAGATCCAAGCAATGTTGCGGATATCTTCGCTCGGCACTACCAGAATGAGTTCTCCTCCTTAGTCTATTCCACCAAGTTTACATCTAGAAAAGCTTCTTATGAACAACAAGAATTATCCTTCCTTCAACAGTCCACGGATGCTTTCAACAGCAAATTTTCCTTGGCTGAATTAAACTTTCGACTCAAATTTCATACTCGAAACAGTGCACCTGGTCCCGACTCTGTTCATCCATACATGGTTAAGTACTTGCCAACGCAGGCAAAAGAGTTTCTTCTTAATATTTATAACCAAATATGGGTATCTGGCGATATTCCTCAATTCTGGAAAATGGCATACATTATTCCTATATTAAAACCAAATAAAGATCCATTCCGTCCTGAAAGCTATCGTCCAATTTCCCTTTTAAACGTCTTATCCAAAGTAATGGAAAAAATGGTAAACAAGCGCCTCCTTTTTGTCCTTGAACAAAATAATATCCTTTCTCCTATACAAGCCGGAAGGCGTAAAGCGAGATCGACAGGCGATCACTTAATAACTTTGCAACGGTAAATAATAACGAGCTTCCACCGCCATCAACATACATATGCGGTCTTTTTCGATTTAGAAAAAGCATTTGATCGCATATGGCGGCATGGATTATTGCTAAAGCTCAAAGCCGCAGGTATAAATGGCCAGATGGGCAATTATATCGCTAGCTTTTTAAGCAACCGAACGATCCGGGTTAAGATCGCTACATCATTATCAGCACCCATTCCAACGGAGAATGGCGTGCCACAAGGCTCTGATCTGAGTGCAACCTTATTCATAATTTACGTCAATGACGTAGCCGAATGCATCTCGCCGCCTATAATCGCCCGGCTGTTTATCGATTATCTTAACATCTCCTTATCGTCAAATTTCCCTCCTATCGCTCAAAAAATACTCCAGAAAACTATCGATAAAATACAGAGTTGGTCTGATAACAACGGTCTAGCCATCTCGACGAGTAAATCCGTATATGTTGATTTCTGCAGGGGGCGCCGTTCCTCTCCAAGTGTATCCCTAAATCTAAACAATCTTCCTCTTCCCCAGAAAGCCACTGTCAAATTCCTTGGATTAATCTTTGATTCTAGACTTACTTGGAAACCTCATATTGCCAACTTAAAACATAGCTGCACCAATTCTATCCCTATATTGAAATATCTGGCTAGCTCCAGAATCCACTACGGGTGCCAAGTGTACTCCTCAGCTAGCAAATCTATATTGAAATCTCTTGATCCTATACATCACTCCGCACTGAGAACCATTTTGGGAGTGCATCGACCTTCTCCAGCTGCCAGCATGTGCGTTCTAACTGAGTGCCCTCCACTTTCCTACTTCCGAAAATACTTCATACTGCGAAATATGTACCATCATTTCAGCCACACACGAAACCTCCCCCTAAAGTTGGAACATTATCTTCTTGAACCGAACTTTCCCGGCGACCCACTACCAGAATTACTGGCCGACCTGCGAAGATGTGGTATCACGTCTGTACAGAGGTCAACACCCAGCCTCAATACCCTTATTCCCCCTTGGATCACGTTCCAGATAAATATTGATGTGTCGCTGAAACAGCATCCAACCACAACAAGTTCTCTCTTCACAGTGGAAGCGGCAGTTAGGGCAATTAATAAGTACCCGGACCACCTAATTTACTACACTGATGGAGCCAAGGCAGTTGGCGAGGCAGGTCCACTGCCCGCAGCCTGTGCAGTCGAAGGTCACGACATCTCATGCGAAACTCGACTCAATGATGCCTGTTCCGCATTGGATGCAGAATTGTATGCAATTGCACACTGCTTCCACCACATCGTTACAACTCACACCAGAGCCAGCGATTTCCTCCGGGTTACTGACATGATTAGAAGTCAAAAATTCAACAACCCGCTAATCGTAAAAATATATCACTACTTGAGTGAATTGCAGCTAATGGATAGTCACGTGTCGCTGCTGTGGGTTCCTGGGCACATTGGAGTGCCTGGTAATGAAAGTGTCGACAGAGCAGCACGTTCTGCCTTGCTCTCGCCCATGCCACAGGACACGGAGCTTCCCTCATCAATCACATATATATTCCTAAAGGTGTGCGAAAACCAGTGGAAAACCGAATGGGCAGCTGCAACAACATCCTTAAGAACCATTAAGCCCACAGTTGAATCATGGTGGCCACCGGAGGAAACATCCCGATACGACTTTAAGATCCTCAGCCGGCTGCGAATTGGCCACATCGCTATTTCGCACAAACATATAATTGATAAAACGCCGCCTCCGGCTACATGCCTCTTGTGCAACCAGACAACCACACCGACAGTTTCTCACATAATACTTACCTGCCAAAAGTTTACTATGTTGCGGAGGCAACTTGGCCTACCATAGATATAGGGCAGACCCTCTCAAACGAGGTAATCTCCATCAACAGGATTATTGCCTTCATTAAAATGAGTGGCTTAACTCACCACATTTAAATTACCCCCCCCGTGTGTGCTGTAATGACCATAGTAGTTACACACAGCACATACAATTTAAGGGAATAAAAAAAAAAAAAAAAAAAAAAAAATTAAAAACAAAAGATCAAAAATTTTACGCAACATTGGATGTTCGAACTCACGCCTTATTTGCAAGTTGTACAAATAGACATCACATTTCACCACTACACCACGAAACAAATTCGTCATGATTTGTATTTTTGTCCTTTATAATATAATGACGTATTTAAATTTTTATTAAATTAAAAATTGATTTTTTTAAAATTATTTTATTGTTTTTTAATAATTTTTTTGTTTAATATATTTCAACGATTTGCACAAAGTAAATAAACATGATCTGAAATTTATTGCATATTTTTGTCTAGACGGCTATGTACATTATGCGTTAAATGCGGCTTCTAAACATTTAAATTTCTCGTGTAAATCAAAAAGACACATTCTAATATTTTACACAATTCATATACTCATGGACTTCCATCGATCTACATAATTTCATCAAAATCGGTCACTCGCAGGTCGTGACCTCTCCCTCTTAGATATAACGTCAGGTTTACTAATATCATGATTTTATGATTTGCGCAATAAGCTAGAATAGTTTGTAATTTTAATTTTTTTTTTTTAATAAATGTTAATAAGGTGTCGGACACTAACACAACGAGCATATTTTCCCTGTGCGACCCACATATTATTTTTAAAAAAAAGAAAAAACTATAAGGCATCGTCGTGATGTCCATGTTTCTCATTTATGAAGTGGACCTACCATAGCATAGTTGGTTAACTTCGTTCAACTAGGACCAGAATGAAATTTCATTACTGCACAACGAAGATATATAGATAAATGCCCATGCTGACGAGTCCGCAAAATAATTAGAAAAATAAATTTAAAAAATGGAAATTTGTAAATACTTTTTTTGAGGCGAAACTTCTAATGAAAGTTCAGGGTATGGTTGCGTTGAAGTATCTATAAGATGGGGGTAATTAAAAAAAATATCTGTATTTTGTCTTTACAGATTTCTCTCTTTTCTTGTGTTGTTCTTTCGAGTATTGTTTTGAAAAAAACCGTAATACCGAAATGAATAACAATAATTAATCTCGTGTTCCATTGCGAAACTAAATTATAAACTTACGTATAAACTGTGATAATAAATGGCAAGAGCACATCGTACCGAATAAAACACTTATATTTAATAAACGCCAGACTGATTTTGAATAATTGTCATTTATGAACCAACTGATCCAAAACTAATCGCTGTTTACTAAATACGAGTATAATTGTTTTAAACTGTACAAATTTTTTTCATAGTTTTTGTTACTTTAATGGTGTTCTTTTCTCCCAGAGTAGTTCCCTACGCAAAATTTAAATTTGAAGACACATTTCGAAAATACTGTATCTGTTTCTGTTTTATTCTCCGATCTTTGTGGTTGGCATAGGCGCACTCAGGATTTTTTTTTGGTCGGGGCTAGAATTTAGAAGATGAGTTAGGGGGTGGTAACTCGGTACCTCGACTAAGTACCTATCTATTTCCGTGGTTTGTAAATTAAAAAAAAATAAATAAAAAAAAAAAATACAAGCACAAATTAGATAAGTATACGAATTTTATTTTAAAAAAATTAGCTAAAAGTATATAACATTATACTTGTAATATAAGTAAAAAGTAAATATGTATGTTTTTAAAAAAAAATTAAGTAAAACAAAACAGTACAAAACGAAATTAAGATTTCGAAGTTTTTTGGGGGGGAGCAATGGCCCCGTGGCACCCCCCTTGGGTGCGCCAATGGTGGTTGGTATATTATTTAGAAAGAACTATGGAACCCCGTTTTTTTCTATCAGTGACGTGAATTTTCAGAATTTTAAGAGAAATCTTATTTTACAATATTATATTAAAAAAAAGTAATAATAATCACTTTTAAATGAACATCGGGCTAGGGGGAAAAATGAACGTTCATCTCATTTGAAGCATAGACTCGTAACGAGAAAATGCTGCAAGCATTCTTTCACCTTAGGCTTCAATATTGTACTAAAAGCAGTCGATGCAAGTTAAGAAAGCAATCGAGTTCAATTATGGTTGTAAGACAAACTTAGCTAAAATTCTTGCGTATTTAAATATATAACCTCAGAGCGTTTTGACAACTAATTTTAGCTAATTGTACGCAACAAAAGACTGTACAGACGTATGTACTCTAAAAAAAAAAAGCAATGTTCGAATTTGATATTAACTTCATATTCGCTAATTGTTACACTAATAAATAATAGGAAATAGAACGGTTAACCTGCCAGAGGGAATTAAATGTTTAAGTATTTTCAACTATCGCATAAACGCGAAGTAATGCTACATCTTTGCACAGACACCACGATGTGATTTAAATGTAGACTTTTCCCGTCTAGAACCGAGTAAATATTTTCCTATCAATATCGTGCAAATTTGCTTACTAAAGACTATTTCTGAACGATTTTTCCTTGTTAAAACTGTTTACAGGATGTTCATTTGCGATCAGTCAGGCATATTGCCCATATATATATATAAACTGACCTTTGCGCCGAAATAGTCGTACTGCATATAGCCGAATTGATATACAGCTAAAACAAACCCGTTTGATCCATACTAACTCCTTAACTTACAAACGTTGTGTTTTATAATGAGTCTCGATACTGGATAGCCCAAGAAATAATACCTACACTAGCTTACCACGAATTATAGAAACGAATCTGCGCTCGGATACTAGAACGCAAAAATTTTACACAAAATGAAACAGCCTATCGATTCGTGAGAAAATCAGCGTCATACTTGTTTCCTTATTAGACAATTGAATACACGCCTACAAAGCTGTTTACAAAATAAAACCTATTATCCGTATTGCAACTCAACATCACGTGGTCGAATAGATACGACAATCTATCAAGGAGAACACCAACTTACATGGTCGTCATTGTTTCAGCCCCGCAGAAAATCTGTACTCTGTGTCATCTACACATAAGCCACGCACGAATTAAACTCACTTATTCCTGGCAAAATTTGACAACGATACTCCATTGAGTTGGTAGCACGTTACATACAGGTATGCACGGTACAGTAGCATATTATGATGATATTATACTTCACGCAAACTTTAACGTGTTTTTCTCAAAAAATAATTTTCGCAATCCCTTTTCTCGGCGAACGTCACACGTGTTAAAATAAAACAATGAGTGACGGAAACATATACAACACTTATAAGTTACTTGTTTGTCGTAATTCTCTGACCTAAGTATATGTAGCTTTTCGCATTTTCGATTTTTTCCTCGTTTATCCTTATACGTATTCATCGGGATTTGTCATTATTTATGTCTTACTTTGGTTTATTATAAGTCATATTTTACTGAGGTCCGTAAGCATCGTCTGTAACTCTTCTGCGCTGCTACTTAGTAATACTACATCATCCATCATATGCACTAACAAATATTTCTATTAGACTGATCACAAAATTACTTATGAATGAATCAATGTGACATACGGTTCGCCTGGTATTTCACTACAGCTCTTGCAAACTGTTAAAATTTAATTGATTAAATGTTTTAAAGCGAGCAGTAATTTACGGATTCAGGAAAAACTGCCTTTTATATTATTTAAATAGCGCGGGTTGTAAAACAGCTGTGTCTGCATAGAACGGAAGCACGTTTGAATTAAATTACCGCCAAATCTAATAAATTCGTATATTCATAAACCGATACATATCACCGAACTGTTTTCAACCACAAACTTAAATGAGATGAAACAAAAAAATAAATAAAAGAACTCTGATTTTGAATGATGTATTATGTTTTTTTTTTATATATATATAATAATTTTCGGGTCCCACAAGGCACTAGCCCGTCTGTGGGTTCTCAACATAATTATACCATTTATTTGTACAATATAACATCAACTTAACTTAAGTACTACTTTCTGTTGCAACGTAAAGAGTGTTAACTTATATATTACTATACTACAAAATCCACACTCTCATTATTTATCATTTATATTACAATTATACCATCATCCAAAAATAATAGTACCTATTACAATACCTTAATATGATAACTTATATATTACAATAATACAATATAATTTTTATACAACTACCACTCTCTTTAGCAGCTTAAAACTGGAGATAGTAACGAGTCTCATGTCAACGTAGCGTCAATGTTATAAATGATTATTACTAGTATTACGATACTTTTTTTTTTTTTTTTTTTTTTTTTTTTGTTACCATTTCTATTGCTCTTTACACCATGCTATCAACCAAATTTTAACCTTGTTTTTCCAACTCCCCAGATTTTTTTCATTTCGAATTTCCTTTGGTATGTTCCCCATTAATTTTATTAATACCTCTTCCTCTACATTGTCTATTTTACTGTTAATCCCCCTAGATCGTACATAGCAAGGTTTATCGCAATTTCTAGTCCTGTAGGTTCTTGTTCTAGATGGTAACTGCCTATCTTCGAGTTTAGCACTGAGTAATTTGCTGTAATAATATAACATTTTTGGTGACTTTCGTTATTTTTGTTCCACCAAGTGATGTTAGCTAATGCGTCCGTCTTGCTCTCGTTGTGTAAGACCAGTTTTAAACATTTTTTTCTGAAATTTGTTGATTTTTCTCATTTCTGTAATTTTCACCTCACCCCAAATTCCGATTCCGTATTTAATTCTGGACATTATTACAGTTTCGAAATATTAAGCTTTTGTATGTCATACCTTGTTTTAATTTATATAGTGCTGGAATAGTTTGTCTAACTTTCCCTGTAATATTGTCAATATGGTTTCTACATGTTAAACCTTTATCTAATGTTATCCCAAGATATTTAAATTCATTCACATTTTCTAACTTTTCACAACCACATATTTCCTTTCTATATAAACACTTTGTATTGTGTAAAATTAATTTGGGGACTAACGTTCTAAACCGGCTTGGCGTTGTTATTTGCATCACTTTTGATTTTTTAGCATTAATTAATAGTTTTTTGTCATGCGCCCATTTGCATACATTATTGAGATCTTCTTGTAACATTTTTTCAGCACTTTCAATGTCAGAGTGTTCAATAATTAGTACGATATCATCTGCATAAACATATACTTTAGAGTTCTTTACATATCGGTAGAGCGAATTCGTATATATCAAAAATAGTATAGGTGCCAATATTGTCCCTTGTCCAATTCCATAATTCATTATTTCTTTTCTACTGTGTTCATTCCCGATCTTTACTAAAAATTCTCTTCCTCTTATGTAACTCCAAAACCATTTTAGAAACCTCCCTTTTACACCCATTTTTCTTATGTCCTCAATTAGTATTTCTTGGTCCACTAGAAGCCTTAGTAAGGTCTAAAAAAACTAACATAAATTATTTACCCACTGCTAATTCTTTATTTATATCTGATATTAGTGTTCTAAGTAGTAATATCGTCGATTTTCCCTCTCTAAAACCAAATTGATTACTACGAGTATTTGTCAACTTATTTCCCTCCAAGTAGTTTTTCAAATATTTTCCCACGTACTGCTCAATTATTTTTGCTATGACTGAAATTAATGTGATCGGTCTGTAGCTTTCACACTGTTTTCTATCTCCACTTTTGTAAATTGGCCGCACCATACCGATTTTTAACTCTCTGGGAAATATTCCTTTTTTCAAGGAGTAATTAATCATTTTCGTTAGTAATGGGGTTAGTAATTTTGAGTGTCTCTTGATATCCTTCACTCTTATTCCGTCGTATCCTTGGGCTTTTTTTATTATAGATTCTATTATGTCCTCTGTAGCTCTTGGAATCTATAAGGATATACTGGTTTCATCATCTATTTCAGTATTCAAGAATTTATTATCACAGAAGTGTTTCATTTTCCCCGTTATGAACAAGTAATAATTTAGGAATGCGTTAACTGCATTGTCATAACTAGCAAAATTCCTGAGTATACCCTCGTCTATTATTACTTTTTTCTTTTCGCAGACTATTTTATTTATTATTCCGCAAGTTTTGTTCATGTCGTTGCCTGCTTTTCGTAATTCCTGTATGTAAAATTTTTCTTTTGCTTGCCTTATTTCCTAATTAAAATAGATTCCTGTATCTCTTATATAATTCTTTATATCGTCTATTTGAGTTGTTTCCTTTACGTCTTTTATAATACAGATCTCTTATATGAATGTAGTTTAATATTTTCCTGTTCATCCATTCATTCCTAGGGCAATTTTTCGTTTTCACAGTTGTTTGTTTTATATACCTACATTCATCGTAGAAATTTTTGAAAGCGTTTGCTATGTTTATTGAAATTTGCTCCGCACCTGCATTCTCATGCATGCTCTGCCAATTATATTTTTTTACTTTATCATTTAACATAATTTCATTTAAATAACTATAGTTTGTTAATGTGTCTGCCATACATTTATTACTATTAATCTTAAACGCACAGTTAACCGGGTAGTGGTCTGAGATTTTTGTCTTTATAATATCAGCTACCACTTCATCAGCTGTATATTTTATAAAAATATTGTCAATACAAGATTTTGTAAGACTATTTCCTCTTTTCCCTTAATTAATCTGACCCCCTGTGTTTTACTATAATATTTAAGAAATTCGCTACCGCGGCATTCCTTAATTCAAGATTAATATTAAAGTCACCACATACTATATATTCCGTTTCCCGGCCCAACCTTTTGAGAACCTCATCGATTCCTCTTATGAAGCCGCCGATTCTCTTACTCGGTGATCGATATATAGCTAACAGAGTGATTTTTAATTTATTAAATAAGCTAATTTCTATCGCTATATTATCGTAAGCGTCACTTTTAGTAAACAGTATTTTAGAGTTCCATTCCTTTGCAACAAATACTAATATACCGCCGTTGTAGTTTCTTGGCTTCCCTAGGGCGTATTTATCATATCCATCTATCTCATACAGTTTTAACTCCTCGTCGCTTAAATTTACTTCAGTGAGCACAATAGCCGTAAACGGTTGATTATGAATGAATGCTAAGAATTCATCCCAGTTTCGTCTCAGGCTTCTAATATTCAAGTGGGTTATGTTAAAAATAACTTCAATTTGTAAAAATTCTTATATTGCATGAAAAATTTTAGTGCAACGCATGACAGCACAAATGTGTAGTATAATAGAACATTTAATTAGCAAAAGTTTGAGAATGAGTTTCGATAAATTGTTTTCAGTTTTCATGAAAATTAAATTTTTCTACACCGGTGAATTCATAATCTTATTGCCTTATATTGTGTTAGTGGCTGACCGAAATACGATATTAATTTCCCCTTCGAAGTATACTTAAATAAGCACGTTAAACACATCGCTTTGAAAGTAAAGCTCAGTTTATTGCAATAACATTGATTACGTGGCCAAATACAAATAATTTCACAAGTTAGACAATAAATTTTTTTATTTGAAGACTAAAATGAAATAAAAACTTTGTTATAATTATATAGCTTAAAATACAAAGAAAATTCTTGGAATTTGCGCAGTACAGCTCATGTCAATTTACTTCTTCCCCGTAATAGAGTTACATGAATTAATGAAATTTTGAAACTGTTACACATAATTTATAATTTTTTCGCTAGTATTGTCCCCGTAAACATTTTATACCATTTATAATCGTTTATTCCTTAACAAATAGACGATTGAAATGAGGACTACTCAAATTCATAGATTTATCCCAAAATTTCGTAAAACTTGTTCCAGGATTTCTAGATTTCCTATGGAATTGCTGGAAACTACCGAAATGCTTTTACATACTACGTCCAATTTTCCCAGCGATATAACCGTTGGATCATTTACAGTTATTAACAATGATTCTTAAAAATTAATTCATATCACAAAAACGCTCACGTCTATGACAGCAATGCAACGGGAGCATATTTAAAAAAAAAAAGTGAATTAAAACGCTAAGAAAAAAATTATTGTAAACAAGGCCTCTCTGACATTATTAAATCAATGATGTAAAGAGTCCAGGTTGGGGTGAGGACGGTAACCAACATTTATAGTGCCAATGAGCGGTTAAAAAGAACATTTAAAACCATCATTCGCTCGCGGGGGGAAATTTTTTTTTAAATCAAAATAATAGAATTGCGAAAACTTCCATGGTCGTTGTGAGTAAAATACAACTGAACACTTCCTGAAAAAGAATTGTGACTTCATCCAAGATAAAAGCTCAAAAATAAAAAATAAAAAAATAAAAAACCGAACGTTACGCCAAGAAATTTAAAATAAGAAATAAAAAACACGCTACTTTCATAATTATTTAACCTTTCACGTTGAATAAAAAGGTAACCGATACGAATTTCATTGTGACAATAAAGAGCGGGTAAGAAAGAACGAAATCCGCCGAGAAGGCCATGGTGAAATTCTACTTGCAAACCAGTAAAGCCGCATATACCGTTCGTTGAGTCCGCAGAAAAGTCAAACAACCAAAGCAAATCGGGCGTTACACTTATCACACAGTTTATCCACAAACCGACTGAACTGTCCAAAACCACGAAATTATACAAGCAGAATATTAAAACTAAATAACGGACTACGTACGATATTAAAGTCAAGCGTGTAAATGACCGTAAAAAACTTTCAGTGAGCCGAACCAAAGCTCGATGATGTCGAATGCACTGCATGATCAAAGCGTAGTAAACCTTATCGCGAGCCTGCACCCATCGATCGTATTCCGGGTAGCATCGTTCGATGTTCTCAGATATTAATATCGTATCCGGCTCCAAGTGTTCCGTCCTGGCCTTTACCATTGCGTCAACTCTACCGATTACGCATATTAAATCGTCTAGTTCGATGTAGATGAACTCGATGAAATAATAGAATAAAGCATTAGCAATTATCAAACCGAAGGATTCTGGAACCCTTACAATTACAAGAAGCGTGTAATTAGCGAGCGCCTGATGAACCGTAGTAATATATTGGGTAGTACACAGTGTGAAAAATTGAAAAGTGCGTTGTAACATTCGTTAAAATTATCAGCGTTGCTCCAAAATATTACCGCATACGACAGCCCACCGAATATTATTAAACAATCAACGCGGACACAATATGGTTCATGTGCCAGACAATTTTTGATTATAATTGGGGGGGGGGGTAAATTTTCCTTCAAACCCCAGTCAGAGGGGCAAATGTAGATGGTAAAAATATATGATGTCCATCTGGAAGCGGTCGCTTTTCAAAATGACGGCCAATCAAAGGTGGCGGCCATCCCGATTCACATATTAAGTCATAATTCGGCTCCTAATCGTCAGATTTTAATTTTCTGTTTTTCAAACGAAAGCTTTTTATATTTCCATCAACTTTAGCTCTGTAATTTTATTTGTATCTCCGATAGCTTTTGTGAAATAATGGAAAACAGAATATTTTGTTTCTCAAGAATGTCTTTAGCCCGAATTACTCGAGTGATAATTAATTTTTACGGGGAAATGCTTCAAATAAAGCACGAAGATAATTTTATAAGGTTTATAATGAAATTTGCACGAAAATTGTATCTGTGATATAAAGCGAGGTATGCTATTTTTAGTACCGAAAAACAGTCGTGCCATTTACGTCATCACGTTTTAACTACGACGCGTTCTGCCTCCATCGTTATATTGAACCCGCGAATAAACGTTGTAGAATCTTTTATAGTTTGGTAATATTGAAATTAGTGATATAATTTTATATAAATTACCTAGATAAATATGAAGACAAGTATAATTTTTACCTGTTTAATTTTCGAAATCGCTGTCTGAAAATATATCAACGTCATCAATCGCATAATCGTCTTCTTGTAATTCGGGTCTCATGTTGTCGCAATTTGCTAGTTTATACGCAGGTGTGTATTTCAACAAATTCTGAATGCATGTACAGGTAGACAGCTTGCATGATCGTGTGCACGTGCAGCTCAGTAAATCCAGAACAATTTCGGGGGCAGACAATCCAACCATCCATTTTGTGGTTAAATTTCCCGTGTCATCAATTAACCAGCCATTTTCTTGGTGGTATGGAATCACGGGGTAACTTTCGAGACATCGTTTGCAAATTGCTGTCTGATAATTCGCCCTGAGAACGTGCTGATGAAAACAATCCTGACAAGGAGGTAATTGCACTTAATTAACAGCCCCTTGTTTGCTTCGGAACAGTAGGTAACGTGCTTCATTCACACTTTCATTGACAAGTAAATTTTTCCACTTCATTGAGGGTTATCTCAGTCACAGTCCAATTTTCTCCAACCATTGAAAATAAAATTTCAAATTCTTGATTTCTCATTAATAATTTCACTGCTTTTATTTTTCCTTGACCAGCCATTGCACTTACAGTATCACAACCAGTAAACGCATGGAATTTTTGGCCCCAGAGCGTGTACTAGTTTTCGCATATCAATAAGTCGAATTCAGTTTTTTTTTCCACGATTCAAGTGAATATTAGTATCTTTAATACTCAACGAAGCATAGGCACACAAATTCAGAACGTCTGTGTCATCTACGGTACATATAACATTGGCAAAATACTTCGAAGCGTGTTGAATGGGTAACTTCATTCTGGTATCAGCTTCCTCTTGTGATGAAGATAGTTCTGCCACTTCTTCCACCACATTAGCATTTATTTTGAAGCATTTCTCTTCACATGTAACAAACAAGGTTTTTTCCAAATTTTTTCTTTTATTACCATTTTGCCAACTTTCCGCCAAAAATTTTGCCAATTTATTCTTGCTTTGACTGGTTTTTAAAATTCCTCTCCAACGATAGATTTTATGCCCACACTTTAGAGAACGAAATGAAATTCCTTCTTTAGTAGATCTATCTCTCTAGGTATCAAAAATTACATCCATTCTTTTGCTACCGGCTCCCACTTTTAACACTTCAAAGCACACTAGATCCGAAATTTCTTCAAAAGTGTGGTTTTCTGCATATAACTTTTGAACGAGTGCCATGGCATGAATTATTGTTGCTGATTTACCGAATACTTGGTCAACAAGAGCAATTTTGTTCTCAAGAAAGTTTGCGAGAGTACTTTTATTTGTTTTCTTTAATGAACCATCAGGATTTGCCAAACTCCAAAGCAAAGGGCCTAGGGGATGGCTGAATACTTCTTGCATATGTAGGCTGAAATTTTCAGCTATTAAGACGATATTGCCGAAAAGATTTCTATCAGCTTTCAAAATTACTTCCTTATTTGCAGTTTTACGTATCATTTCTTTGGAGGTTTTGAACATTTTTAGTTTAATTTTTGAAATTAGATTGAAAAATCCGTCTTTTCTTTCCAAATGATCGTGTTTAAAATCGTTATATGCTTGTTTTCCTTTTTCTCTTACAAATAACGGATCATTTTGTACATCTATTGATGCCTCAGCCCATGCGGATAGTTACACAATATTTGATGGGTTCTTGTCAAAAGCATTCGTCCATCCATTTTCTAATAACTCGATTAGAGAAGAGATTTGCTTCTCGTCTTTACAAATTTGTGTTTTATGAAAATCAGGATGGTCGAAATTTTTATTTTGATTAAATTGTATAATGTCTCTCATATTACCTAAAGTAGACGCTCGAAACTCTGCTGTTAAGTGATATTTAGATATTGCTCCAGGCTTCAAACTAAAACCTTTTGTTCTGTCTGCTGTTTATGTATCTTTATTCACCGTTTCTTCTAGCGCTTGATCAACAGGTATTCTTGCAAATGGATTTTCTGATCTAAGCTATTGTCCAGATTTAAACAACTCGAAGAAGCACAAGATCTTTATTTTCTAGGCAAGATAGTTCGGCAAAGTGGATTGAAAAATATCGGGCGTAGTTAATTTTATCCAAACTGAAACACCAAGGTATCATTTGTTCTAAACGATAAAGGTAGAGCATCCAGTTACCCTCTCTATGAGCTCGAATTAAGCCTAACAAAATCTCTACCAATTCGACATAAAACATCCGAAGAGGTTGAAAGTGGGCCATTTTCGTTTTTCAATTTATTTAAATATTCTTCAAATAAGCTTACAACGGTATTCAATTCTTTCTTCTTAAAAAGTGTTTCAAAACTATCTTGAGAAATATTTTTAGAAAATAAAGCAAATAAATCGTTCATTTCTTCAGGTGTTGAAGGAAATTACGTGTTTTTAGCGCAGATGTCGTCCAAAAAATAATTCCAAATAATTCTCATGAAAGCTTTATACATGCATTTATGTAATCTAATGGCGCGATTGTACTGTTTTCCATCCAGCACTTGAGAAATAGATCCTTCTGAAATAGTGCCCGATTCAACTGCCAATTCTTTAAGTCCCGCGTTACTGAATAATTTTCCAATTATCGATAATAGATTACAAATTATATGAAAACTGCCCATCATTAGAAATATATTCTCAAATTCTTATAGCCGGGCCCGCTTGATTTCCATTGCCTTTGAAAAAATAGCCTGATCTAGAACAACGACGATGTTCTCTAAATTCAAGTTCGATTTTATTTAATTAGTTTGACGTAAAATTTCGTAAACTGTGGATATGTCAGTTGCAAGTTTATTTATTGATGGTAAATAAGCAACAGTATCACGTGAGACAGTTGAATTGTTTCTTGTCATTATATTGAATCCTGTCCAAGAGCTAACCATTTGATTATTAGCATTACACTGCCTGTTTAAAATCCGAAAAATATTTTTGCGCCTCGACTGTCTAAAAAAAATTGAGGCATTCTGGAGGACGTTTAGAAGTCAAAATTCTAGGAGGATCGTATCTTTTTCCTGTGATGTAATCGGGAATAGATGAACTAAAGGCATTTATCGTATTTTTTTTTTTTTCTATCTTCATCATGAATTGTCAATCGCGGAGGTTGATAAGAATCTGACGTACTCTGAATTATGATTCCATTAACTCGATGCGATGTTACCACTCCGCTGAGAGCCTCTTCATTTCGATCAATATTGTCAAATGCAACAATTGTTGGAACACGCGAATATGGATACTATAAGGCAAAGGAATGTGGCCACCTTTAACAGATGTAATTTTCGGTAGGCATAATGACGCGTCTATTTCAAACAATTTGGTATAACTGCAGCCGTGACCCATTCGATTTAGCATTGAAATAAGCTCGACATTACCTGTTAATGATTTTACAACTATTGCATATAGGATATGTCTCGGAGTTGAGATTTTTCCATGCGAAATAGCATAAATAATATCTTGTGAAATAGACCATATAAGTCGTAATTCTTGGGGATATGTTCCTTTAAGCAAGCATCCGAGAAAATAATTCAATGAGTGTGGTACTTCAATACTTTCGGAATGTAATTCAGAAGGAGATGGAGGCCAAGCAATTTGATCACCGTCAATTGTTTTCACATCTTCTCTTCCTTTTTTTAGCTACTCGGAAAACCTACTATTCTGAACATCAACAGTAGCTTTATCAAGCTGATTTTTCGTTAAAACATATTTCTCAAAAAGCTCATCATCGTACGATAAATTATCAGGCATAACGTAAACAGTACGGTTTATAGATTTAAAACGTAGTGAACTTCCAGACTCTTTTTCAAGATTGTAAGTGAAATTGAATTTTGTTGACTTTTCTACGTCATCTTTTTTATCAGCGAGAAAGTAAGAAATCAGTTCTGAAATAAGTTCACTGTGCTTGTAAACATTTTTCTTTTCGAACATGTCATTTCGAATGAAATCAAACAGTAACTGATATGCTAATTTTTCAATTTCGAGATAAGGATCTACAGTTTTTTGTTTTAATGGACGTTTTTTAGTGTAACTTCTATAACATGACCTATAGAAATGGACTTCAGCTGTCACGATATCCCTGGAAATTACAGACAAAATTTTCATGTCCCGTCGTTCTGTGGCGAGGTTTCTCAGTAACTCGTCCGATCGTAAGGTCACTGTTTGTGTTAGACTTTCACGAGTTTTACTATCTTTTACGTACTTGCTATCTTTATCGCAAAAAATGAAAATTTTCTTATAGACAACATTGCGTGAAGTGTCACGTGGTAAGGAAATTCTACTTAGCGGAAGCGTATTAATACATTGTGAAGAAAGTCCTGGTTCATCAATAACATCGGAAGGTGTGCTGAAATCAACCGGTAATTTTATACTTTTTGGATGGGTAAAACTAGCGCGACACTCCCCGTGATATTTTACTTTTAAAACGTCACTTTCAGTTAAAATTAAAACATTCACAATAGGAATAAATTTTTGCTTTTCAGCGGCATTACGTAAAACCGACCAAGAAGATAAATCTCGCGGTGAGGATACTGCACTTTTTTCACGCGAAACATTACAAATTATGCACTTCGTTTATTGTAGTTTTTTTCTTTTAAATTCAGATTCATTATACCCCGACATCGTAAAATCGAATTTATGGAATCAACATACACGTAACGCATTCAGTCGAGAACTGATCTTCAAATATTTACGCATAAACTGATTCTCAAAAGTAACCACTCACAAATTTATTCGGAATATATCGCAAATCAGAGTTTAAACTTCCGGTCAACGGATTGTATTCGAAGTTATGATTGAAGAGAATGAGTCATGTATCTTTATATGTTTATACGTACGTGATGATGTAAATAGCACGACTGTTTTTCGGTACTAAAAATAGCATACCTCGCTTTGTATCACAGATACAATTTTCGTGCAAATTTCATTGTAAAGCTTATAAAATTATCTTCGTGCTTTATTTGAAGCATTTCCCCGTAAAAATTAATTATCACTCGAGTAATTCGGGCTAAAGACATTCTTGAGAAACAAAATATTCTGTTTTCCATTATTTCACAAAAACTATCGGAGATAAAAATAAAATTTACAGAACAAAAATTGTTTGAAATATAACAAGCTTTCGTTTGAAAAGCAGAAAATTAAAATCTGACGATTAGGAGCCGAATTATGACTTAATATGTGAATCGGGATGGCCGCCACCTTTGATTGGCCGTCATTTTGAAAAGCTACCGCTTCCAGATGGACATCATATATTTTTACCATCTACATTTGCCCCTCTGACTGGGATTTGAAGGAAAATTTGCTCCCCCAAATTAGACTCCCCTATTCTATTCAGGCACATGGACTAATAATCGTGAAACTGCACCGTATTCTATTCCAATGATCGTGACCCCATCTCATCATCCGAGTACGAGTACAATTCTTTGGCTGTTTCTCGCAGACGAATTTCCGACTCCTTATTCGCGCATAACCAAACGAAACCATAATCGCGCAAACACATTAAATTACTAGATATGCAGACCACTCAGCGAACAAGACCGCCACCCACCAATGAAAAGTACTTCGTAGAGTAACACGCAGAAGATATAGGGAAGTCGTCAACCGGAGAAGCAAATATTGCATCCTATTTTCCGGTGTGCATATGCACCAGCGCATGGCGAAATTTCAAACGAAGTCGGACAAACTTTTCCAACTCCAGCGACTCTTAAATATTTGGCGCTAATCGAATTCGAAACTGACGAATAGACGTTCGCTGTTGAAGGGTCCATTTTAACGAGTTCGCGCGCTAAATAACGCTTTTTAGGACTTGAGCCAAACTCTTTCGGCACTATATTAAGTCTCGAACTTTCCATGAGACCGGTTGGGTCGAATTCGTTTTTTACATAGAGATCGTTAAAAATGGTTTTTAAATATAACCTGACCTGAAACGAAACGAAAAATCGCCTACCGTTGCACTGACGAGTACCGGACGTTTTATTAAAATGATCGTTTGCCTACTAAAGTAGTCATGATAAATTTGAAGTGTTGAATGAAATTAATTTCCACACTACGGGCAATTCAGTCAGCCTTTAACTATTCCTAAATTAATTTATCGCCCCGTTATATGTAACAAAGTACTCTGAAGGAAAAATAATGATATAACGATGTGCACTATGCGAATTCTACACTTATTATCCAACTGCTCGCTAACAAAATGAATGGAGATGCTTTTCTCTTCTGCAACTATGATATATCCTGTTGAAACCGTTTTCTTCGTATCTTTCCCTGCTACTGTTTCGGATGGTATAAAAATGTTTCGCTCTTTGAGCATAAACGTGTTTTATATATGAGAACTCCCCAAACTTTTGTAATACTAACAATAAGACAGCTTTACATCATACACTATTTTCCTGATATTTTTCATATGCAATATGTTTACCCTGCTCTAATCTGTTTCAAAAGATACTATTTTGTCTTTAACTAACAATCAAATTATCTTACTATGGTCTTGAAAATTCTCAATTTATTTTGCTTCAACCACATTAAATATTATAAACCGGCCCGAGTATTTGAGCATTATATTCACTGCTTCAGGAATGCGAAAATACGTAAACGTATTCAGTAGACACGGAAAGATTTCATATTTTTCCCGATTAACACTCCGTTTTCGTTGACCAGCACTGACGATTAAATAACGAAGCTATTTTCGGATTAGAAAAAAATAGTCAAAAAAAAAAAAAATACCGAAAGAAACGAAGAAAGCAGAAATAAGAAAGATGAGTATGTGAATCATGGAAATGGAACAATGTGTCGAAATCTGCTGACCAGCCACCGACACTGCAGTCCCCGAACATTAAATCCGCTGCTTAAAACAACGAGAATACAAAGTAAGTAAACATCTTGAACAAAACCGAAAAGAAATTTCGACATGAATTCTGTGATCAACAGAGTCATTTTCGGAAACAGTGTGCGGAACTGCATGAAGGAATAAAATTTATATTACTCATAATTTATCAGTATTTCGTCAGTATTATCCTCATAAGAATTTACACTATATTGTACATTCCCAATGATTAACTTCTTAACAACTAGCTGATTGAAATCGAAAGCTCAAATTCGTACATTTCTCTCAAAATTTCATAAATCTTGTTCCAGAACTTCAAGATTCCCTGTGTAATTACTCAAAAACCACTGTAATTCGTATGCATGTTGCATCCAATTTGTCCAGCGATATAACCCTCGAAATCTCGTCATTGACTCTTAAATGAACTTAAAGAGCATAGTAGAGATTTCGTCGATAACATTCAAAATCAACATTCACTCGAAGAAAGGACTTATAATTAAACCTGAAACGATCGAAATGCGAAAAATTCTGGTTATCGTAGGAAACGCATTAAAGACTTACGAAAGAAGAATTCTGACCATATTGAAAATAAAAGTTTAAAAATGAAAAAAAAAAAAAATCCAGAAATTCAACATTAAACTGACAAATTCGAAAAAAGAAACGGAATAGCAGGATTTTTAATTTTTTGACTTACCATGTTGATTAAAAAGGTAACCATATCGTAGGCGGATTTCACTGTGACAATAAAGAACGGGTAGGAAAGAACAACATCCGCCGAGAAGGCCATGGTGAAATTTCACCTGCAAACCAGTAAAGCCGTATATACCGTTCTTTGAGTCCGCAGCGATTTATCATGCCAACCGGTTTGATAGAGCGCGTCTCCGACACACCCATTCAGTTCGAACAACCGCTGACCGGTACGAGAAAAGTAAAACAACCAAAGCAAATCGTGCGCTACATTTATCACACAGTTTACCCATAAATCGACTGAACTACCGGCGACCACAAAATAACGCGAGTAGAATATTACAACTAAATAATTGACCACGTACGATATTAAAGTCAAGCGCGTAAATGACCGTAAAAAACTTTCAGTGGACCGAGCCAAAGCTCGATGATGTCGAATGCACTGCGTGATTAAAGCGTAGTAAACCTCATCGCGAGCCTGCACCCATCGATCGTATTCCGGGTAGTATCGTTCGATGTTCTCAGATATTAATATCGTATCCGGTTCCAAGTGTTCCGTCCTGGCCTTTACCATTGCGTCAACTTTACCGATTACGCATATTAAATCGTCTAGTTCGATGTAGATGAACTCGATGAAGTAATAGAATAATGCATTAGCAAATATCAAACCGAAGGATTCTGGAACTGTCAGGATTACAAGAAGCGTATAATTAGCGAACACCTGATGAACCGTAGTAATTTTGGGCAGTACACAGCGTGAAAAACTGTAAAGTACGTTGTAACATTCGTCAAATTTATCAGTGTAGCGCCAAAACATAGCCGCATGCGACAGCCAACCGAATATTATTAAACAAATCAACAGGGACACGATAATCGTGAAATTGCGCCGTGATCTGATCCGATAATCGTGACCACGAGCCTTTCGAGTTTCTTCCATCTCATCATCCGCGTACGAGTACAGTTCGTTAGCCGCCTTTCGTAGAGGAATTACCGACTCCTTATTCGCGCGTAACCAAACGAAACAATAATTGCGCAAACAGGTTACATTAGAAAACATCCAGGCCAGGCAATGAAGAAGATTGCCGTCCACCATCGATAAATATTGCACGAAGAAACACGTAGAAGATGCAGAAGTCGTTAACAGGAAAAAAAAGAACTGCAATTTCCTATTTTCCGGCGTACACATACACCAGCGCATGGCGAAATCTAAAACAAAGTCGGACGAACTTTTCCAACTCCAGCGACTCTTAGACGTTTGGCTGCTAATCGAATTCGAAACTGACGAACGGACGTTCGCTGTTGAGGCGTCCATTTTGGCGGATTCTCACGCTGAGTAACGCTTTTTACGACTGGCAGCGTTCCTATAAAATCCGTTGGAGCGTTATTAATAAGTCCGGATAATAATGACT
The DNA here is from genome assembly GCA_039619475.1 of Icerya purchasi. Classification (NCBI taxonomy): domain Eukaryota; kingdom Metazoa; phylum Arthropoda; class Insecta; order Hemiptera; family Monophlebidae; genus Icerya; species Icerya purchasi. The sequence continues at coordinate 289,024,167 of CM077116.1, forward strand.
TTTCGATGCAGTCTGACATTCATTAATCGGCGATGATCATCTACTGAAGTGTTCTACCAAATGATCTTCTGATGCTTTTTGTTATTTTTCGTTTAGGCTGTCAGCGGAATTTTTCATTGTAATGAGCACATGATATAAAATTGATGGGCGTAATTGTTCGCCAGCTACATGAAGTGTTTCACTATTTATGAGAGCAATTCGGACGAATTCGTTTTTTACGTAACGACCGTTAAGAACGGTTCTAGAAGATAAACCGACCTGAAAGGAAATGAAAAACTGCCGACTGTGGGACTGACAAGACCGGACTTTTTATTAAAATAATCGTTTGTCTATTAAATTATTTGTGATAAACTGCTTTCGGCGTGTTGAATGAAATTAAGTTTTACACTGCAAGAAATTTAGTCAGGCTCGAACTATTCCTAAAATTGATATATGTATGTCACCCTTATGTACGGCAAACCACTTTCAAGAAAAAATGATTATATGATGATGTGCGCTATGTGAATTCTACACTTATTATCCAACTGCTCATTAACAAAAAAACGAATGGAAGATGTTTTTCTCTCCTTCAAACACGTTCTGTTGAAACCGTTTGCCAGTAACTTTCCCCCGCTTCCGTTGATATAAATTTTTTTTTTTTTTTTTTTTTGCATAAACATGTTTTACGAGTATGTTGTAATACTAACAATAAGAAAAATTTCCACCATACAAAATGAACTATTCCCATTTTCCTGATATTTCTTTTGGATAGCTTTTTTTTACGAACAGTTCTTTGGTACCTGGTTAATGACGAAAACATTTTTCCCGCTGTTCACCGGTTGTTGCATAAAGTCCTAGTCCACTTCTGTATGGGTGAAAATATACTCCTTTCCAAATCCGATTACCTACATTTGTTCAGTTACCTGAGCGAAAACTTCGTCTAGCTTATTTACATCTTTGATAGTTTTGAAAATTACTAAAATTGTTGCTCACATGCCGTCATGAGCGGTCCTATTGACACTATAGGGATATTGCTCCTCTTCCGGTTTTGTTGGTTGATATTACACGTGAAATGTTCCCTGCTGAAATGCTGGTACTTGGACTAAGATGGCGTTTCTTCACAGCCTCTACAGCTCTTGCGGTTCTCCCTAGAAGCGATTTCTGTTTGCGTGCCGCTTCTTGCGCAGCTTGCAACACATTACGAAATGACAACTTTCTAAGTGGGACTGTCTTTTTCTTCTTGCCAGAACAGGTCTGTTGAGACCTTCTTGCACCTGCACCTTTATTACAGCTACAACCGCTACCTTAGTTTCGCCATGTTTTTAACTGCCTAACTACTAACCTTTTCACCGGAACTACTGTTTTGAATCCAAGACGCGCTGCCAGGGTCCATCATCCGCGATACCTTATCAGCTTGTGTACGACGTTCGTTGTCCTTATATAGTATATTATAGGCTATATTAGGAAAGAAAGATTTATTTGCATAAACAATAACATTGCACTCATGATATAGTCATTAATATGTGTACCGACACGAGTCTTACCACATAACGAAATTAATGAATATACATATAAATAAGACATGATATGCGACGTTTAAGTTAGTAGGAAAAGAACCAAAAACCTACTACCGGATTTATTCTTGCATCTCCTCAAGCAAAACTTTGTTTTAATCAAGCACCTGGGCCGCAATACTGATATCGTCCAGATATTATTATGTAAAGTTTCCTATTTTTTTTTGTTTTTTTCTTTTTCCCGGTCGCCTTATCTGTCTTTTGTAATTACTGTAAGCGGGAAAAATATTCATGATTTTCCCAAGCACATTCTAATGTTCGAAAGGGTAATAATGTTTTGTTTTTGCATCCCTTTTTTTTCTTTCAAATCTACCCTAATTCGATATTCAATCAGTACGGAATACGGCTTTGCAGAAGAAAAGCGTTAAACTTTTTGTTAACAATCTTATTCTAATTACAATTTTGTGTTTGGTTCGTTTCGATTTAATAATGTTTTATGAGATAACGTTAGTCGATGATTTAATAAGGCTGCATATGCAATCGTTTACTACACAGGTTTTTTCGAATATTTTGAATTCTGCGAATAATACATAATGCCATTCTATCCCAATCAGAAGAATCCATTACGTGAATTTAGGAGTGGCTTCCGTTCCTACTGCCTCTTACATTACTTTATATCACATTACTAATACTTTTGAATGGTGTAATATATCGTTTCGCACAGTTTCTACTTTTTCTTTAACGATTAAGACACCGCTAAATTTGAACCTTTAACTTTTTTTCATTTGTCCTCCGTTTTGTTTCGTTCTTTTTCAATTTTTGGATAATTTCGTAAAGCTGAATACTTATAAATACCTAAACCAACACCTGTCCGAAATTTTTGTATCTTCCGTTTCACTAAAAGCGCAATTAAGCACAAAGAATTCTCTATAAAAATTAAAACTGCCTTCTCTGCGAAAAATTCAACGTTCAACAAATGACGATGCAAACTAACTTTAAAAATGTTAGTTTATTTCTCAAGACGCCAAGCTTTAGTTCTTGCATAGTAATGCAAGTATGCTCATGATTATTATACGATGGTTCTATAATGATATCTCGGTTCGTTCTATAGTTTTTTGATGACGCAAAGCACCTACTAGAATAAGAAAAAAAAACAAACAGGCAAATGCTATTTTAAATTATAGAATGGTGTATATCAATAATTTTAATCAATATCCGTTTGAATCTTTATCTGTCCCTTTTTTTCTTTTTCATCTCCCGAAAATCTACTTACAGTTTGAACGTTTTTAAAACCGAAAGAAGTTTAGAACCAATTTTTTTTTTATTATTATTATTATTATTTCGGGTGCGTCTACAGAGGGGCTTAGCCTGGAAACGATGTAATGGAGAAAAAGTAATTACATATGGACTCGCGTCAGATATTGATAGAATAAAAGAACTAAGATCAACGGGAAAGATCAGAATATAGAGCGGCATGCCCATTCAAAAGAGACGGACATACAAAGACGATATGGTTAGCATCGCAGACGAGTTCGTCGTTAGAATGAAGAGGACAATGGTAAGTAGAAAAAAAGTTCATTGGAAAAGGAAAAAGCATCAGTGTATCTGACCAGAATCTAGCATGAAACTTTTTCCATAGTGGAAGTAAATTAGAGCAGGAATTTTTGCGAAATAAAAGCGAGCGCAGCAATCTGAACCACCGAATGTGCCATTTCATTACCCTCTATCGCCATATGGCTAGAAACCCAGAGCAAATCGATGCGCATAGAGTGAAGTGAAAGAAAAGTGTGAATAAGAACGCGATTACGGAGAATAAAAAAAATCAGATGAGTGAGAGGGGAAATGTGGGGAAATAGCTTTAAGAACGCACATGGAGTCAAAAATAATCAAATATTTGGAAGACGATCGATGGGGAAAGATATAAATTATGGAACGTAAGATGGCCACCTCATAAGGCCGCTTTTCTTTTACCTATGCCAGAGACTAATAAAATTTTTTTATCTTATCCAGAATTTATATTTAACGCGGTAAGTAAAATTACTAAATGACAAAGCTAGAACTGAAAAAAAATTCGAATATTTTCTTTTTCAGATTTTGAACTAACTATTCTCACCTGAGAAACTAACTTCTGCCTACCGTTTCCTTTTTGTGAGATCGTGGGCAATAGCTAGTGTAAAAAAAAATATTTTCTCGCATCTGTCTTTCTGAATACCCATTTGGAACTTTGCGTTTTCCTTTTTCTATTTCTATTATAGTATACCTTCCTGATACGTCTGTTATACAGATTCCTTACTTGGATATTTTTAAGACAGCCAGCTCAACAGCTTATGAAGGCAGACTAACATAACTAAACCAATTAGTGACACGATTTAGAAAAATATTATTTTTTTTTTTTTATTTTATCCGGATTTTATATTTACTGCAGTAGACGTTTTTATTTGATTTTTTTTTCCCGCTTTACTTCATTTTCGTCCCCTCCCTATTGGCGAAAATAACACCAAAAATCTTAACAACCGTGTACAGCTGCCTGTTTTTCCATTAGTGCAAGTCAGAACAAATCGATTCGGTAATCCCTGATATTAACGAGCAGGACTTTTAAACGACTTTATTTTATAAGCGCTATCGGGAATCAATGCATCCGAAACGAAAGCCGTTTCAGTAGTTACTGAAATTACCTTATACATATAGATGGGCTCGCACGACCCCGGTCCCATTTGTGATACAGATTGCTCATCTCTTATTATGTAGCATGATTTTCGGTAGTCTACGATACGCAGCGTTCGTTATTAGGTCACGATCGTTATCTGTTCATGCAGTTTGCTTTTGTTTAACTTCAAGTTTGAGCGATTGACTTTCATTAGATCGCGATAGTGCTAGATCTTAGGCAGACCCACGATCTCCAAGTAAACGTGGCGACTGTTTATTATTAGACCGTGGCCGGTATATTGCCAGAGAGAAAGAAAGACACTTTACATAAATACGCAAATTGAAAAACAAAAAAATAAATAAAAATTATTTACAATTAAAGTGCATGAAAGCGGATAGGTAGATGGACAGTTCAATTGTATGAGGAAATGAAGAAGAAAAAGTAAAAACCGGACAATTGTAATGGTGAAAACAACGGAACCTTCAGAAATAGCAGACTTACTGAACTCCAATAAGTATTTCGTGAAAAGGTCCCGGAGTCGCGGGGACCAGCTTTATACGTAGACATAATATTGAATTACCACGCCATAGTCAGTATTAATTACATAACCAGGCTTTATTGTTAAATAATCCTTTCCGATAATATTTGTTAATAGTTTTATAACATCATAAATGATTAAGTAATTACGTAATATTCTACAAAAAATTTTATTGGAATATTTTAGGAATTTAAATTAAAGAATCCTGCAGCAGAAGTTTCACTATTTTCTACAGCGGAAATAATGTTTATATTCAAATTTCAAACCTTCACCAGCTAGTTTATCGTTTTAGACTGTAGAAGTTTGTCTCAATTACTACGTTACTAATATGTGCGAAATAAACATCAAAGAGCACGAGGCTGAATATTATAACATAGAGGGTTATGAAAAATGTGTAATTGAGAAACCATCTAACCGTAATGGGGGAATAATGATATTGACGTCAAAGGCTTTCAGCTTCAAGGTGCTGCACGCGGGCAATTCTGCTGCTGAGAGCATTACTGTAGAAATAAGCCTAACAAAGAATCAAAAAATTTACTTAATGGCAATTTATAGGTCACCGAGTAATAACATTGGTCACTTTCTACAGGAATTCGATGAAAATCTGAAGAGTCTAGATCGGAATACAAAATTTATTATTTGCGGTGATTTCAATATTAACACGGATTCAAAGAGTAAAATAAATTATCAGTTTCTAAACATATTATCAAGACACGGTGGAATTCGGCCAATTAAAGGAACAACTAGAGAAGAGGTAAGAGCAGGTCGTATTACCAAATCTTGTATAGATCTTCATTAGACGTGCAACAGAGAAAGTAATGGCGGGTATTATAAAGACAAAAATTTCAGATCACTACCCTAGTGGTTAAGGTACTTGGCTACCAAGTCGGAGGTCACGGGTTCGAGACTTGTCTCGTCCCGGATCCAAGTCGCTCCCAAGCTTACCCAGCCTGAAATAATTGGGTACCAGAGAAATCTGGGAAAGTAAAGGCGGCCGAGAGAAAGGAACTGGCCCCCCTACTCTCATTAGTGCCGTTGGGCTTAGTACATTGTGAACCTTAACTTCATAATCCCGACGCCCTGTGAAGGGTGTGGAACTCACTTTACTTACATGGTTTATGGTGCACTGTGGGTAGATCGAGAACATGAAGAACGTTAATACACGTGAAATCTATCTGAATGAAAACTTGTTAAAGGATAAAGTAAATGCTTATCACTGGCAGGGTTTGCTAGAGAAAAAAAAGGTGGAAGAATTAGTAAATAATTTAAAAGTAGTATTCAATAAACTTTATGACGATTGCAAATTTACTAGACAGACAAGGAGTGAAAGGAGAGACAATCCTATTGCAGCTTGGATATGAATAGGAAAATATTAAATTTCATACATATTAGAGACCTATATTACAAAAAATGTAAAGGGAATATAATTCAAATAGAAGATATAAAGAACTATATAAGAAATACAGGAAATTAGTAAAGCAGGAAATAAGACAAGAAAAAGAAAAATATTACCAACAGGAATTACTAAAATCGAATAATAACATTAAAAAAACCTGGAAGATAATAGATCAAATAGTGTGTGAAAAAAAGTCTATAATCATAGATGAAGCAATAAGGAAGAATTTTGATGGGTATCGCAACGCGGCGCGTAAATTTCAAAAATATTATTTGGAGGCTATTGAAAATTTGAAACATAATTGTGATATTAGATTCATTAGAACCGAGAACGTGAACACTACTGTTACGTCATTTTACATACCGAAAGCCACGAGTGAAGTAATGGAAAACATAATTAGGAAAATGAATAAGAATAAAACCCAAGGATATGATGGTATACGGGTGAAAGATGTAATTACACATGCAAAAAATCTTGCTCTGGTGTTAACAAAAATTATTAATGAGTCGGTAAAAGAAGGTATATTCCCCAGGGAGTTAAAAGTAGGGATAATAAACGCAATATATAAAAATGGAGATAAAAAACTCTGTGAAAACTATAGACCAATTACGTTAATATCAGTTATTGCTAAAGTGATTAAGCACTATGTAGGTAACTATCTTAAATTGTACCTGGAAGAGAACAGCCTAATATATCATAACCAATTTGGGTTCAGAAAGTGGAAATCAACGGTAACTCTGCTCAGAACTTTTACATCTGCGATAAATAAGGGATTAGCATCCGGCAAACAATTTCTGATAGTCTTTCTAGACCTCACTAAGGCTTTTGATTTAGTGGATAGGGAAATATTGATGGAAGACCTAAGCAAAATTGGTATAACGGGGAAATATTGGTTTAGAAAGGAATGTTTAGTGAAAATTGGTAATGAATATAGTGATATGAGGAAAACGAAATATGGAGTAGGACAAGGAACTATATTAGCACCGTTACTGTTTCTAATTTACATCAACTCCATTCACAATTGTATTACGAACGCCAAACTTTACGCGTATGCTGATGATATTGCTCTGGTAAGTGAACACCAAGACGTAGAAATAGCAGAAAGGCTGCTTCAGGAGGACCTGAATATGGTTTGCAGATGGGTACACGATAAACAATTATTAATAAATGCCAAAAAATCAAAAGTGATGTACGTAAGAACACCGAGTAGATTTAGAAAGTTCGTGCCTAAAATAGTGTTGCACAATGTAGATTGCCTTCATGGAGCGGAAGTATGCCGTTGTGAGCCGTTAGAAACGGCTGATAATTTCAAATACCTGGGAATAACATTCGATAAGGAGTTAACTTGGAGAGTTCACATAGATAACATTGCTAGGAAAATTAGGCAGACTATGCCGGCGTTATACCTATTAAAACAGGTTATGAATTATAAAACCACGAGACTGTATTTTGACTCATTAATAATGTCTAGGATTAGGTACGGAATCGAAATTTGGGGGGAGGCAAAAAAAAAACGGAATTAAGGAAAATTAGTAGGCTACAATGCGCACTAGTTCAGTACACAGCAGACCCCACACCGGATGGATTGCACTTGTAGCGCGATAACAAGCGGCTACTATCAGTTCCGAATGTAGTCTTGCGTGTGTACACCTGCGTTGCATATAATAATTGCCTGGTACACAACCTATATCGGTACAGCTAAATATGTAGCGTATGACACCTTAAGAAGAAGTAGGCTACAGAAAAGATGTTTAAAAATGTTATCGAATTGGAGAAGTGCGAATCTTGTAATGAATTCTACTTGGTGGGACAAAATAAATAAATGTCTCCAAAAATGTTTTTTTATTACAGTAAACTTTTAAGGTATAAAACCGAAAAAATAAGATTACCGACAAGGGAAAAGGTGTATGGGACTAGGAACTATGACAATTTGTGTTTTATAAGACCTAAAGGGATTACTAATAAAATCATCACTGAATGCCCGATCTACAGTGCTAAACGCCAACAGTCCACACTTACAGACGATCAATCCGCGAATTTAAATATAAATAGTTTACACAGATTAATTAAATTCATTAACACTACAAACCTTAAAATGTAAATAACCTCATCCGAGGTGATATCCCCAGGAAATATGTACCTCGTTAATAATAAATAAATAAATAAATAAAAAATAAAATTGATAATGTTAAAGAGAAAGTTATGAGTCATTTATTAGGTAACCTATCAACGGAATTAAGAGACGAATTTCAATTTGAATATATGGAAAGACAGAATAAAAATGTGGTTCATTGCGTGGTGCAAAGAATGAGAAATAGTTAGTCATAGGAGAGGAAAAGCGATAAGACGGGTAATTGATAGAGAAACTAAATAATTATAAATGATATAATAAAAAAAAAAAAAAAAAAATGTTTGGTGCTCATGTTCTAACTGCATTACTTATGGCTTATGTGAAAATATTGCGGTATGATGTGCGATAGGTATAAATGTTTTGAATTAAAATTAGACGTAGAATATTAAAAATAGTAAGTTGAATTAAGTAATATATATAAGACGAATATGATGTATTAGATTTAAGATGTATATGATGAATAAAGGATATAATTATGTTGGGAACCCACAAACGGGCAATTGTCTTGTAGGAACCGCAAATTATTTTTAAATAAAAAAAAAAAAAAAAGTAGAAAAGGAAAAAGTTAATTTGAAAAGAAAGGAAAAAGTAAAGGGCAAAGCTGTAGACAAGTTTAATTATATTAGTAACATGTGCCGAAGAAAGGAATAGGACACAGGAGAAGTAAAGAAAGGACACAAAGATCGAAGAAAGGGCATCTTTAACAGAAGTATGAAGTCAGCTATGTAAGAAAGTAGGCAAAATTGAATATTTAAACGACTACTACAATATGCCAGCAAAGGCACGGGCAGTACTTATTATGTGTATCAAAAATAAAATTGTTCTTCACGTCTGTCTGCATACTAATCTCACGATGGCAGTTTTCATCAGTGGATAGATTGGTTCCTGAGAAAGATTGTAGTGTATAATTCATAAATTTTTGGTGGAATTTAGCTCACCTACGTAAGTGCAGTAAACCATTAAAAGAGCAGTTAAGTTTCATTTTTGATAATGTTCGGTTTTAGTTATTATTATTATTAAGTTTAAAGTAATATAAAGCGTTGTCTGCCGTCTTCGTTTACTAACACGTGCAGTAAGCGGCGACAAGGCAGAATGATGAAAGTTCATCGTGTGCCCTGAGGAAATCGAGTGAAAGTCGTGCAGTAGAGATCGATGTCGAATTTCGTCCGTTTGTCGAACTAATGGTTCGCTGATCTGAACTTTACTTTTTTTATTATTTCTCTTCATATTTTATCAAATGTTGTGCGTCAATACACTTCCCAGAGTTGTTAATTTAAAACTCACAGTTATAAACCCGGGTGTATAATCCTAACAACAACGCCAATGTACGAAAAAGAACTATATAAATTAAAGTATTTCTGATTCGGTTCTTTTGATTCGGCTGTGTGCTGGAACCATTGTACAGGTGATTTTTCTTTGTAATGAGCGAATAAATTTAAATATGCGGAAAACTGTGAAATAAATCAATTTAGAACATTACACAAAATTTCAAAATTCCCAAGTACTATTCCGCTTACAGTATTTTAAAATTCACCATTAAATTAGATAAGCTAATCGATATTAACGGTATTTTTTTTCGTTAAATTGTTTTTTTATTTTTTAGTTTGTTTCTTTTTTTTCATTTTTCATTATTGAGGTATCAAAGTAATAACCAAACTATCCCTTATTTCCTTTAATTATAAGTTTTCTTATTTATTTATTTTATTCTCGCGCTTTGCTTTTTTTCAAAATCATTACATCTTAGCTTTCCTACACCTTTGAATAATAACCACCAACCCGGAAAGATAAAATGATGACAGTAATTAACATCCATGTTCAGTTCACTTCGCTCATATTTATTTCGCGACGAATCATTGTATCCATCCGTCGGCTCCATTTTGCTAAATTTTAAGAACGGTTTTTTGCAGTCTTCCTCAAGATCTTGTAGTCCTACATTTTTTAACATCTATACCCTTATCATTTCTAAGTCTTCACATGTTGTTTTACTCTTCGAGTTTATAGTCCCTCTTCTGTCAAAATTCCACTTAAACACTACGATTCTATCTCATCTTTATTGTTTTTGTTATCTTAATATCTTTCTTGAAAGCTGTTTATCCTTCATAAGACATATCATATACGTTTCTTCTTCTATCAAAGGGCTAAACTTAACTAAATAAGCTGATGGTAATCTTATTTCTTTGTAAAAATCCGTTATTCGTTCTAAATTTGCCTATTATTCGTTTATCTATATCTATGCCTCCAAGTTCTGACACTGTAAACGAGATTCAATACAAAATTCTTGTCCTCAACTCTGCCATTATGTTCTTAAAATCATCTCCAACGTCAGCAGTTCTTACTGAATTTAATACGACAACCTTGTCTATTCGCACAGATGTTACTTAGGCTCTCGCTTCGCCATTAAATGTCTTCCGCTCATGTTCTCTACTCGTATTCATTCCTACCTCTCGATCCTTAGAAAAATCCCAATCTCTTCTCTTATTTCCCTTCGCGTCAATTCATTTTTGGCGTACGGAATTTCTTTTAATAATCCTCCTTACTTTTTAGCCTCACCAAACCTCGGTATTCCCTTGAAGTTTTCTTATTGCATCTTCACTTTCGAAATTTCTTTTACGGGTCGTAATTAAGCAGAAATTTCACTCATGCAGTTCACTGATGGTTTGAGAGTGCTTACGATGTCGGAGCTTCTTTTATCCTTCCAGATTTTAATATTTCAGGATCTTTTCGTTTTCCTTCCTTCCGTACAATATTTTCGATCTACCCTTCTTTGTTGCCTCTAATTTTCTTCCAATTATTTATCTCTGACTTCAGTAATGCCCTTCAGGCTATATGTTTTCCCCTTCCTAATTATTCTTACAACTTTACTTTCACTCGTACATGTTCTCTCCCCTCCGCATTCAATCCTCATTGATTTGCTGTGGGTTTCTAGCCACTCGGATATCTCGCACAATGAAACGATTAATTCTTTGACTCGGGATTTTGTTTCCTTCCCGCTTCCTTTCTTAAGAAAAATCCTATTTATTAATCTTCTTCCGCTGTGAGAAAAGTCTTCACTTTTAGTCGCATATTACGGTTCCTCATTTTTTTAACAATTATTAATTTCATTGGTCAGTTCAACCTAGTCACTTATGATTTAACCTACGGCAAAACAATTAATCAGCGACTGAGATGTTGCTTTCTCGTTCGCTGATTTTAAGAATTTTTATGTTTCGCAGAGGATTCAGTATGTCTTAATTGCTGCGCCCAATGTTTTCGTGCCGATGGATAAGTTGAACGTTTTCATATAAGCACTCAAATCGTCCATTAAGCCAATATGAGTGATTGGAATAAATAATTGCCTGTAGTGCAGCCGAACTTGAGTAGTTTCATAAATCCGAGCACTCGCCATACCCCATATAAACTTCTTTTTAGTACCAGCCGATATTTGAATCTAACGGATTACAAGGACTTATGGATGAAGTCCGAGAGCACCCAGACAGACTACCGAATCGAGCTATAGTACGAATTAAATTATCTTGAACTGAGTAGTTTCAGCAAAGTTCAATAAATAAATTTTAAAAATCCGTACAGGACCAAATGAAAAAGTCATTCGACTGTAGACACCTCGAAAGGTCACACAATACTGGTGGTTAGTTTTTCATCATTCTTAGAATGTTAAAAAAGCTAGTTTGACATGATGATTGGGTTCCACGCGTTTCTCCGAAATACGCACATCTACTAGTACCAATCTTGGTAATGATAGCCACCCAGCAGAGCCGTTTGAATCAGAGGATGATGTGCTCAGTAGCAACCTTGAAGATTGGGATCCACAGGCCAATGCTGGCTTAAATGGAGAGTAGGTCGAGGCAAATCAATGAACCGCAAACTTAAGTGATAAAGGCAAACCAGTCAACGTTTCTACTTCAGGAATACTGACTAGTCACCATCGTCGAAAAGAATGTTCTAAGAACAGAAAACTCCTATCCATCAACAGTACCGTTCGCAGGACCTGCATCAGTAACCGGTGCCCGGATAAGCGAAAGCGAATTATTCGAATATAACCACCCTGCTGCGGAAGTGTAGCCGTGCGGATGGGCACCATCGAGGACGCGGATGACCGAAATTAAACGAAAAGAAGTAGTTTCGTTTTATTTTTGTTAATATTCGATTTTGTTTATTATTATTATTAAGTATAATTTAAAACATTTCCTGTCGTCTTCGTCCACGATGGCAACGGAAAAGCAAGTAACAGGCAATAATTATCAGCCAATTGGAGATAACATTACGTGCGTTTTGTAAGTTTGTCGTGTGCTCTGAGGAAATCGAAAAGTCGTGCAGGAGAGATGATGTCGAATTTCGTGTCCTTCCGGACTTTCTTTTTTTATTGTTCCTCTATAGTATGTATTTTATGTTGCGCGGCGTTATACCTCTCAGAGTTGTTAATTTAAATCATTCAGTTAGGACTAAGTGTGCGGTCGCAGCAACGGCGGCGCGGATGTGCAAAATAAGAACAACATAAATTATAACAGTAAAGGTTTATATCAATAACATAGGAAAAAGAGAGAAATACTCGACGTTAGAAATCAACGATGCTATAAAACTATTAGGAGGAGGGATGTAGAGAATTTTAAAGTCCCAGTATTAGCTGGATATCGCAAACCAATTTGTATATACCATTTATCGAGTTGGTGTTTAGGAAAATTCCTCAAGTTTATCGTGATACGATATAGAGAGGGTCGATGAGAAAATCGAATTTATTTGAATTAGGAAATGATGAAATAGTTTAAAATGCAGGCGAGAGAATTATATCCGAAATATATACATAAAAATAGAAATTCCATTAACGTCGGAAATTCGCAAGCGCGCAGCTGATCACCTGGCGGCGTATCTAAAATCAAAAGGGAATTTCTCTAAAATGACTGTGTGATATGATAAGAGACGGATGAATAGAGTGGAATCTGTTCCATTTCGGCGCACGGAAATTACTTTAATTTTGTCGGCGGTTGTGAATCGGCTTTACGCGCTAAACGTGTTCTTATACGTACCTTCGTTTTTCTAGTCTGTTTATAAAAATCAATCTTGAGCTGACTGGCCAGAAAAGCATTTATACCTGAAATCGGAATAACAATAAATGCACTCTTCAACTTTCTACATTGATTAAAAAGGTAACTATATCGTAGACGGATTTCATTGTAACAACAAAGAGCTTTTTTGTAATCAATTAGGGCTAAATATATATTTATCTGATATTCGTGACTTTTTTCTATTATTTGGTTTTCTGTATGAAGATGGTCGATTGTTAAAAATGTGTTCCGGAAGCCGGCTTGTTCTGTCGGTTGCTAGACTTCTAAAAAGTATTTTAATCTTATTTCTATTAATTTTGATATTAGTTTCGAAATACTTAAGCTTAAAGTAATATAGGGCGGTAAATTTCGATTTTATGTCGATCACCTTTCTTAAATAGTATTGTTATATCTGAATACATCCATTCTTCCGGTATATTACTCGTTGTTAAGGTATTCGTGAAAAGTATTGCTAGAAATTTAATTAGATACTCCCCTCCCGCTTTAATATATTCGTTAACTATAATGTCATGGCGTGGGTTTTTGTTAGATTTTAGTTTTTTCATTATTATTTTTATTTCGTTAATTAAGAGAATTCGGGCTCTGGTACGAAGTATACCATTATGTTCTCGCAATTATTTTCGCTCTTATATAATGCTCTGTAGTAGTTAGTTATGAATTTACTTATCTCGTTCCCATCATATATTTCTTGACCTGTTGAATTAACGAAGTATAAATTCCGCGGCGTACTGACACTAAGTTGCTGGTTCAGTTTCATTATATGTTTACCCCCCCTTCCCTTAAAGTTGCTTTTATTATTTCATTTTTCCTAAGTTCGTTCTTGTTTCTTGCCTCATTCCTTATCAATTTGAGACTTACCAAACAAGAATTCTGACCATATTAAAAAATAAAAGTTTAAAAACGGAAAAAAAAATACAGAAATTCAACATTAAACTGACAAATTCGGGAAAAAAACAGAAGAGCAAGGTGGATTTAAAAATTTTTGACTCACCACGTTGAATAAAAAGATAACCATATCGTAAACGGATTTCATTGTAACAATAAAGAACGGGTAGGAAAGAACGATATCCGCCGAGAAGGCCAAAGTGAAATTCCAGTTGCAAACCAGTAAAGCCGTGCATACCGTTCTCAGAGTACGCAGCGATTTATCGTGCCAACCGGATTGATAGAGCGCATCTCCGAAACGTTCGTTCAGTTCGAACAACCGCTGACCGGTACGAGAAATGTAAAACAACCAAAGCAAATTGTACATTGAATTTATCACACAGTTTACCCACAAACTGACTGAACTTCCGGCGACCACAAAATAACGCGAATAGAATATTATAGCTAAATAACTGACCAGGTACGATATTAAAGTCAAGCGCGTAAATGACCGTAAAAAACTTTCAGTGAACCGAACCAAAGCTCGATGGTGTTGAATACACTGCGTGATTAAAGCGTAGTAAACCTCACCGCGGGCCTGCACCCATCGATCGTATTCCAGATAGTATCGCTCGATGTTCTCAGATATTAACATCGTATTCGGTTCCAAGTGTTCCGTCCTGTCCTTTACCATTGCGTCAACTCTACCGATGGCGTATATTAAATCGTCTAGTTCGATGTAGATGAACTCGATGAAGTAGTAGAATAAACCATTGACGAATATTTCACCGAATGTTGCTGGAACTGTCAGGATTACAAGAAGCGTATAATTAGCGAACACCTGATGAACCGTAGTAATTTTTGGCATCACACAGTGTGAAAAATTGAAAAGTACGTTGTAACATTCGTCAAAATTATAAGCGTAGCGCCAAAACGTAACCGCATACGATAGCCAACCGAATATTACTAAACAAATCAACGCGGACACAATAATCGTGAAACTGCGCCGGGTTCTGTTCCGATGATCGTAACCACGAGACTTTCGAGCTTCTTCCATCTCATCATCCGCGTACGAGTACAGTTCGGTGGTTGCCTTTCGTAGACGAATTACCGACTCCTTATTTGCGCGTAACCAAACGAAACCATAATAGCTCAAGGAGATTATATTAGCGAACATGCAGATCAGGTAGTGAAGAAAAGTGCTATCCACCACCGAAAAATTCTTCATGCAGAAACAGGCAGAGGATGCAGAAGTCGTTAACAGGAAAAACAAAAACTGCAATTTCCTATTTTCCGGCGTACACATACACCAGCGCATGGAGAAATCTAAAATGAAGTCGGACAAATTTTTCCAACTCCAACGACTCTTAAATGTTTGGCCGCTAATCGAATTCGAAATTGGCGAACGGACGTTCACTATTGAAGCATCCATTTCAGCGGATCCGCTCGCCCAGTAACTCACTATAGAAATGACTGCTGTTTTTAAAGGTTCCACTAGGGTCTAGTCGGTATTTCCGGTTAATGATACTTTCTTGATATGTTTTTACACTCATTAATCGACGAAGGTCGTCTACCTAATATTTCTCACGAATGAGTTTCTGATGAGTTTCTTTATTATGTCTCATCTACATTTATCATCGAAAGAAATTACTTTGTCGGGTGTACATAAATAATGGACATAATTCTTTGGACACTTTATGTCTCGCAGTTTCGAGCGCATTCTTTTTTCAGGTACTTTAATGGTTCCGAGGAAAGCCTGGCCTAGAAAAAGGGAAATCGCTGATAAGTGTTAATTGCATGCACACAGGGGCCAAGGAGACCTTGGATATTTTATTAAAACAATCGTTTCTATATTAAAATATTAATTTCACAGACGTTTTGTCTTTTCGTACAGCGAGAAATTTTAAGTTTCGGACTATTTTTTTCCCTGGCCCGGTGCGAAACCATTTAGCCATCAAAAAACACTTATTTCAGTTTTTTCACTCTACCATTTTCTTTTCCCATTATTATTATTATGCTGCTATTTAATGGTCCGCCGTATTCCATTATGAAAACCCAAAAAGAAATTGCGGAATTTTCTTTTTGTAGCCGACCTTTGCAACAACCATGGCCATCGTGGATCACACGAATGTCGAAATAAGATAAGTAGAACTGTAAACTGGCCATACCAAAGTGCCACGAGCACTCAATCACAACTGAACAGCAAAAATTAGGAAATAAGCAATGAATAATGTAGCAGCACAATGTTATTCAGCAGCTGATTTGTTTAATTTCCTTTCCTTCTCTCTTCATAATTTTTTTCCTACTTTTGTAAATGTATATTATTATTATCACTACTATAAATCGTATGTATTTTACAGTCTCAAATTTCTTTTCACTATTTTACATCTTAGCGCAACAGTACTATCCATAAAATTTAAATAATGATCCCGTTTCTTCCAATAAATGTAAATATTATTATCAACGCACGATTACCCGAAGCGAATAAGGCAAAAATACAATAAGGGGGAAATAAAGCACAGGCCTTTATGTCTTCCAAAAGGAAGACCCTGTTCCCAACTAGCTCTTCACAATTAAACAGCGGGTGATTAATTTCCACCCGATAAACTGTGCTGAAATATTCATTACAGTTTCGAAAAACAACAAAAACGTTCATATTAAAATCAGAAGTGAAAAAATACCGCTAAAAATGTTGAATGTAAATATACACGAAACACGATTCCGGTAACGAATATTTGCGAGTTATTTCATTCCAAGTCCAATGCTGTATAAATCCCAGTCGCCCTATCAGTCAGTGTATAAAATTTAGTGTAGCATGTACATTAAAGTTCAGAGTTCCAAAAAAAAAGAAAGAAAAGAGTTGTAAGTGGACAAGCGTCTTGTTACAAATTGAAAAAAAAAATAAATAAATAAACGGATAAATAATTTTTTTTACTTTTTCTCGACTTAGGAAAAGAAGCAGAAAGTGTATTTAAAAAGGTAAAGTTAATACAGATTTATTAGGTGTAAATAACTTTCATTAATCTAATAGTATAGTTTAAATTTTCTATAAGTTAATAAACTTATCTTTAATTTTTGATTTTGATTTTTTTTATTAAAATTAGAAAAACTGTTGCTTTAAGTTCACTTGCAACAATTTTTATGAAAAAATTAAAGATTACATTATTTATTGCAGTATTCATTGATATGAAAGGAACTCATGGTAATGTAAACGTAAATTAGGGTTGAAAACATCGGAAGGAAACATGCTACTAAAGTATTATCTGCATAAAACATTTTTCAACAAAAAAGTCATCTTCTGATGTGATTCACCGCCTGGTGCCAACATGCTTAATTTTTTGATAATTCGCGAACAGCGGTTTTTAATCTTTTGATCTGTTGGGAAAGATTTAAAAGCTTCCAAAGCGTACAATAAGCCCTCCTTGTCGGTGGTCGCTTCTACAGCATAATTAATGAAGCCTGGTTTTGTAGCTATGTTATTAATCAAATCATTAAATTCATTGTATGCTAATGAGAAAGGTCGCGGTTCAACATCAAACAAATGTTTACACTTCTCGGTTAAGTTTGTGGACAGGCGCGAGTGTTTGAGAAGGAGGCGCTTTATTTTTGGATATAGTGTCACCAGTGTTTTCGGTTTTCTTTCCAATTGCTTCTCCATTCGCTGCAGTAGACATTAGAGATTTTTTAATTTGCGGTTATGCTGGGAAAGTTGGTTCTTTGTTATAAATCGGACTACTCGGTGCTGCAGGATGTGGTCGCATTTGTTTTGTATTTTGCTAGTCGACTTTTGTTCCCATTTAGATCTCAGGAGTTGGAATACTCAATTTCAACTGTTTTACTTCTGTTAGGTCAGTTTTATTAACATACATGGTCTTCTAGTTGCAAGAAGATGCGATGATCATATTCATTATGCTTTTTATAAGGAAGGATTCTGGTAGATTAGAGCAGTTAATTTGTTCAATATACAGCTGTATTCGGCAACTAATTATATGGCCAAATTCTTCATCAGATGGGTTAGCTCGTAATATCGACACTGGAGATACTATTTTTAAGGATAGTATAGATTGAAGATATAGGCTTAGTTTGTTATTACGGATAGCGGCCGATACGTTGGAAAGTATTAATTTATTGGTTGCATTTTCGATTCATTCCCCTCAATTCGTCTCGGTGCCGTTTGTGTTTAATTCTTTAGTTTTGAGAAAAATTACAATTCTGTTTTTAGATATCTGAGAACCGGCAATGATGTTTAATGGCCCTCCAACTAGGCCTTTTAGCGCAATAAAATAATCGCGGATATCGTGGTTGGTTAAGAATGGAAAGATTATGCTTTCTGTTATTGAATTTTACTTTTGATGCAATGGAAGCTTGCGTAGTATTAGTATTTATCGGCATTGCAACTTATGAGCGACATTAGACGCTAAGTTGATGTTATCAGATAATGAATATACACTGATTGTTTGCGAGGTCGATGCGGATGCAGGGTTTTGTGTAACAGAAGAAATGTGTCTTGTCTGTGTAAAAAAATATGCATAACGGAACCGCTGGTAACCGCCTTGGCGATTACCGGGGTTGTAAGTGTATTCTGCGTGTGTATGTGTGGTTTACCTGGTGTGTACTTATGCTTACCTGGCTGGACCATTCGATCAGCGACAACGGTTTTATTGGGTTTTGAAGGGGGGAGGGGCAGTTTGTCATTCTTTTTCCCAGACGTGTAGGGGAAAGCATTATTTAATTTAACGTAATTTATTTACTTACAAGGGGACCCTACGGCCTTGGGAAAACGAATTTCAATGATTCTCGGTGTACTGATAGTATACCATGTAGGTATACTGTGTTTAAAATTTTAAGGTACAATACTAAAATATAATCGAGAAAAATGAATTTAAAATTTCTCCACACTTTATGTATAGGTTATATATAAGTTATAGAACATTTCACTTGAAATTTTCGTGGCCCAAGTGGTAACGTATTAAGGCGCAATAGTGAAATATAATCGAGAAAAACGAATTAAAAATTTCTCCACACTTTATGTATAAGTTATATATAAGTTATAGAACATTTCACTTGAGGTTGCTGTGGCTGAAGTGGTAGTGTTCGTGATGTGTTCACTGGCGGGTCCGAATCTCGCTGGACCCATTTATTTGTTTTTTCTTTATAAATATATAAACACTTATGATTAATTAATTTATTAGAAAAGTAAATAAATTATTTATTTATTTACTCATTCATTTATTTTTTTTATTATTGCTTTTTTCAATGATTTTTTATTACAAATTTCATTCCATTTATAATTTTACTTTTTATTAAAGCTATTACTGTTTGAAAATAATAAAAAAATGTTGTAATTTAAATATTATTTACGACAAGTTAAAAATTGATCCAGCTGCGAACATTTTTTTTATTTATACATAAATTCTTATAATTTACTTATTTACTCGTTTATTTATTTTTTTATTACTTACTGATTTTTTCAATACTTTTGTAGTATTTATTTAAGTTTAATTTCTATTGGAATAATAAAAAAGCATTGAAAAAAACGATAAGTAATAAAATAATAAATGAATAAGTAAACAAATAAATTGTTTATTTACTTTTCTAATAAATTAATTAATTATAAGTATTTATATATTTATAAAGAAAAAACAAATAAATGGGTCCAGCGAGATTCGGACCCGCCAGTGAACACATCACGAACACTACCACTTCAGCCACAGCAACCTCAAGTGAAATGTTCTATAACTTATATATAACTTATACATAAAGTGTGGAGAAATTTTTAATTCGTTTTTCTCGATTATATTTCACTATTGCGCCTTAATATATTACACATAGTATACCTACATGGTATACTACCACTACACCAAAAATCATTAAAATTCGTTTCCCCAAGGCCGTACGGTCTCCTTGTAAATAAAATCCGAAAAGATAACTTTCATTTTAATAAGGAAAACTGGAACAAAGACGAACATGTGCACTTTTAACATTTTTAAACGATTTCCCCTGTACAAAATTTGTTTCTCAGTTATTGAAAAAAAAAAAAAAAAAAAAAACTCTCAAGTTCCAACAGTTTTGAATTTCTGATAATTTCAAATTTCTATTAATTTATATATACTACAAATTCATTTTACAAACTTTAAAGAGAAAAATGGAAAACGTACCAAGCCAAAAATAATTATTTTGATTTTAGTATATTTTTACCGCGATATAAAATTAAAAAATGATGACTTTCATAAAAATCATCTATTTTTTTATCCAAATAATGCTGTATCACACATATAGACAACTATGTTCAAAGCGTCAACGTTTGGTAGTTTTTTCATAGGTGTGATACAAAAATGGGAAATTTTCACCTAGAAGCAGGAACAAGACGCACTTAATTACACGAAGTTTGTGTGCCAAATGGCTTACGGCCAGGCTAAAAAATAATAAATAAATAAAGTTGGTTTTTTTATTTTCAATATTTTTGTAGAGTAGGCGAGCGACGGAAAAAGAAGTACTTGTGCATCGGTTGTATCGACATTTTCTTTTTATTTTTATTACAAGAATCTTTTGTTTTTTTCGTTTTTTCCATGCACGAACCATGGTTCGTAATGTCAGCGACAGTTGGAAAGATGAGGTTCAGACGTCGAAAAAGAAAAAAGCTCTGCTTACTAATAACGTTATAATTACCCGGGAAGAAACATTTTAAAGGTACACGGGGATACATTGTTCGGAATTCTAGTCTTGAATTTTCCATCGAAAATACCGAAATGTCGGTATTCGGCAGCAAGCAAATCACACTGAAGTAATTAAAAGACTACACAGTTGTTTACCGTTATACGGGACAAATCTATTATTCTCATCGTTAACGAGTTTTAAATAGTTTTTGGCGCGTAATCATAGAGCATAAATTCAAATTTTAGTAAACTACCCAATAAAGGAAGCGAACGAAATCTTTCAAAGGTCGATTAAAAAACATAGATACCATTAAAACTACAGTAAACTACTGTTCAAGCAAGTACACATATTATAATAAATAGAACGGGTAACAAATGAAAATTAATAATTACCCAGAGAAAGCTCTTTGTGCAGAGCTCTGTGCCGGCGATCTCAACTGTCACAAGGATATTCTGTCAGCTGACCTAAGTACTTAGCTGCTTTATATTATCGGAGCATAGCATGCGTTCGACGGTAGAAAATAATTTAATAAGAAACACGTAAGTTTACACGGTCATGAATATTAACAATTATTCTAAAAAACACCTTTAATTATTATAGATCTGCTAGATTATATTCCCGTTTCAATTTTATTTAACCTCTGTTCGTAAAAGTAAGCAAGGACGTTCGAAATATTATTTCAATACAGTTTTACCGTACAGTTATTATTATTATTGACATAAACGGTTTTATCCGAATGTAAGGTGTTCGTTTAATCGCGCCATGAGGAAGACTATTTCGAAATATTATAACGTTAATCTCGTTGAATTTGTATCGCGGTCGTACGCTAAAAAAATAATTATAATAATAATAATAATAATAGTCGAAATAAACATCGTTAACAAATGTATTTAAAATATAACCTGGTTTTATTTTTAATTTTTCTAATAGTGTTCAGAAATGCTGTTTTCCTATCGCTTACCTGTTCTACCTTAAAATGTAACTTTAGCCTTATGCGAAAGTTTGCCTCTGATAAACGTCTAAAATTACCTTCGAACGAGGATTTTTCGTATCATTTCGAAGGAAAAATTCAAAGTAGCTTGCAATTTTAAACTTCTCTCTTTCTTACACTTACATGACTAGTGGTCTATGGCGCGCACGCGCGTCCCTGCTTTGTGATCTCCCAACGTTAATTCAATTAACCCCGTTCGTCCAGTTGACTAGTTCATTAAATGTTCCATGTTGTTTTTAATTTATCGCAAAAGTGCGACCTGCAAATTTCAGACATCCGATGACAGCATTCAGCAGCTTCCGCATGTGTATAACGTATCGGGGAAGAACTTAATCTCCTATTCTATATGATTTGTAGTTTTTTAAGGTTATTTCGATCGTGTAATCAAATTTATATATCAATGTAACACACGCCACGAAAAATATTTTATTCCCGTTGTTCACATTTCCGTTTTACGCTGGAAACGTAAAAATACAGGGCTACCATAAATATTACAGCTACCGTGCATAGTAACTTAGCTATAATTACATCACTGCATTATGCTTAAAGAGCACAATCAATACAAATAATAATAACTGAAAATAATTGTTTAATTATATTTTACATTTTAACGGTTAACTTGCGTAAAAGACTGCTTTATAGAAAAATTATAGTCGAGCTCACAATTTTACATTTAGACGCTCGGAACGCCGAAACCTCGAAAGTTTTGAAAGAAATATTTTCTGATCCGAGCCTGTGAGATACACGGTGTGTCCCGAAAGTTTCCGGACTGACGTCACATAGCCCCCCCCCCAAAAAAAATTACAAAAATGTAACAAACATTTTTTTTATTCGAAATAGTCACCCTTAAGAACGATACACTGGTCAGCGTGCGTTTTTAGGTCATTCATACATTTCTGGTAGGCCTCTTTTGGAAACGTGTTCAGCTTGGCGGTTACAGCTTCCTGGATCTCTTCTACGGCTGAAAAACGGTCTCCTTTCAGCTCCATTTTGAGTTTTGGGAATAGAAAGTAGTCCGGGGGACTTAAATCGGGCGAGTATAGGGGGTGGTTCAATGTTGTGATCTGCTTTTGGGCCAAACACTGACGGTTCATCGTTGCCGTGTGAGCAGGTGTGTTGTCGTGCAACAGGAAAAAATTTCGACTCGAAAACATCTGCGGTCTGACGCGTCCAATTCTTTTCAAAAGGCGGTCCAAAACCTCTGTTTTCGGTATATTCAGGCTGTCTGCGATGGAACGACACGTGGCTCGTCGATCAGCCTTCAAAAAATCCGCCACACGCTGGATGTTTGCATCGTTTCTTGTCGTCCCTGGCCGACCGCTGCGCTCGTCGTCAACAATCTCCTCTCTTCCCTCACGAAAATGACCAAACCAATCGAAAACTGATGTACGGGACATATAGCATCGTCACCATAAGCAGTGCGAATCATTTCAAAAGCTTTGGTAGCCGTTAAACCGACTTTAAAACAAAATTTAATCGCGGTACGTTGCTCTAAATTTTTCTCCATGGCGAATTCGTAATCGAGCGCACATAAACACCTTTACTTAACACGACATAACTTGAAGGCCAGTAGCCGCATAATGATGAAACTTCGCACGTGTATTTATGAAGATTTACGCCACAACTTCTCAAAGTTTCAAAGACATAGCGCCACCTGTACCGATTTTATGAACTCAGTCCGGAAACTTTCCGGACACACCGTGTATATTGATGGAACGATCGCTATTTGTCTCGAACGAAAGCGCATTTCATTTCCTTAACGAAACTTCCGAATTTGATAAAAAGTTCAAAAGAGCGCTAAAAATGACTTTCCCTGCCCCCTTTAAGACGCGAGTATTATAGTTAAAAATTTTACACAAAGTTAAAAATAAAAGCATTCCCGTATATTTTTCTTGGTTCAGAACATCCGAGTTTCCAACTTTAAAATTAGTCCCTCGAGGCGCCGAAAATTCGAAAATTTTTGAAAAAAATGTTTTCCCCCCCTAGCATCTGATATATCGATGGAAAGATCGCTATTTATCGGGAACGAAGCTGTATTTCATTATCTTAATGAAACTTTCGAAGTTGGCGAAAAGTTCAAAAGAGCGCGATAAATTATCGTGCTTCTCCCTCTTTGCGGCACGAAAAATCAGATTTCTTTGTTTTGAATTTAGTATTATACAAATATAACTATTACGAAGTTATTTTTAACTTAACATACGGAATGCTTAGCGCATGAAACATCATGCTTGACTGAACACTTGTTTTCTCCTTTTGCTACGCTATACCTCGCCGTCTACACATCAGAATAAACTACGCGTTTTCACAGACAGGGCAACTCTGCAGAGAAAATACGTGCATTTGCCTGTCTGCTCACAGTTATCTTGCATGTTGCTCGCTGAATAATCTCTTTGTTGCCATCACAACTCAATGAACTCTCCGTGATTAATTAGTTACAGTAAACCATTAACGATCTTTGAGAGTACGGTCCGAAATTTCTTCACGAATGCCAAGTTCACTTTGTTCTGTTCGGAAAATAATAAACGCCCTTCCCATCGATTCGATAATTCCGTTGTAAACGAAAAATCAAATTTCCAATGCGTAACAGAAAGGAAAATAAAAAAGAAGCAGAAAAATACATATGTCTTCCGCTATACCGGAGACTTACGAATATATATGTTATGCATTCCTCTTTCTTGCCTCTGTCTTACATACCTCCAGCGGGCAACAGTTACATGTGTCCATTTGAACCTTCATGACCGATACGAGTTCCGGTCCTTACCTACCTGAGAATCGGAAATACATACTATTCCTTTCTCGAAGTGGCCGATATTTTAAACATATTGCAGAGATTCCATATGGTATTTCTTTTATTGCTGCTGGTCTCGTTTCAGAATGCCATCTGTAACCCAATTAGAGCAGTACGGAAGGCGTGAGAATTTTGAGCTGCATGGGGTGTCACAAGTTCAAAATGAAAATCTACTAGACGATATTGTAATTAAAATATGCGCAAAAGTGAACTGCCCAATGCAAAAGGATGATATCATCGTAGCAGTACATCGGCTCCCGGCTCGAAATAAAAACTTCCCCTGTCCCCGATAATAGTGAAGGCACATCGAAAAATTGTCGATGATTTGATGGTAAAAAAAAAAAAAGGCTCAGGTAATCTGGGACAAAGAGATAACAGGCAATGACAATTCCACGCTCAAAATTTTCCTGAACGAAAATTTATCACGTTACTATAGGGCCTTATTTTGACAAACTAAACAGATAACGAAAATATTAGATTATCAGTTCACCTGGTTAAAGAACGGAAAACTTTGGGTGCAGAAAAATTCACAAGAACGATCCTTCCAAATAAGAACTGCGCACGATCTTAATAAAATCGTATAGTAGTACTTATTATACTTGTATATACTCGTATGTATAATCGATCCTTAATGTTTTCCAGATACCTTATTAGGTTAATAATATTTAAGAATAGCATCAATTACGGTTCTCTCGTTATTATAGTTAAAATGCATAATTATTACTCTAGGTATAATGGATGTGTTATATGTGAAAAAAAAAAAAAAATGTGCGTTGTGTCGTAATACGTCACCGGTTGGGCAGGGACGTGTTGTGCAGTATGAGAGGTTTAAGAGAGGAGGTGGAAAGAGGAGGAAGTTTGCCGGTGTTGCTCTGTGGCTACACTGGTTGAGTAGAATGGCGATACGGTAGTTATATGGTAGTGATGTATGTGAAGGAGGTGATAATAATGTGACAGTGTGTGAGTGTATAATGTTGTATATATTTTCAACTAGTCGATTTATTTACGGTAGAGGAAGAAGGAACGGGAGTAAGAAACGAAATGATGTAGATGAGAGAGAAAAGCGTGAGCGCGATTTTGCATCAAGTGCATCAGTCACGCCGGAGACGTATCTATATTTTAAGGGATTTCTGGTGGCGGTGGTATTTCGTTCTCTTTTCCCGATGTTGATATATTTCGCGTTATACTTGCATATTGTTTACAGGGCGGCAGTCGTCTGTAATGTGTGTGTGTCAGTATACGGAATTGTGCATATCTGTTTAAAATGCAGGTGTGCGAAGGAGGTGGTTTCATGTATATTTATGTGGATATATATATATGACGGTATACACCCTGTCAAGAAAGTATCGGGAATTGTTAAATAAAACGAACAATTTTTAATTTTCATCCAAATTTATTTTGTCACCTTCAAAATAACATCCATTCGAAGCGATGCACATATGCCAACGCTTTTTCCACTCGGCAAAGCACTTCTGATAGGCGGTTTCCGGGATGGCCTTTAGCTCTCGCGTCGCATTCGTCTTGATGTCATCAATCGATTCGAAGCGCATTCCCCGTAGCGGAAATTTGAGTTTTGAGAATAGGAAGAAGTCGCAGGGTGCTAAATCTGGTGAATTCGGCGGTTGTTCGATGATATTTACCGAGTGTTTGGCCAAAAACTCATTCACAATTATGGCTTTGTGAGACGGCGCATTATCGTGATGGAGAATCCAAGAATTGTCGACCCACAAATCGTTACGTTTACGACGGATAGCCTCTCTCAAACGTCTCAAAACACTTAAGTAAAACTCTTTGGTGACTGTCTGTCCGGCTGGCACATATTCATAGTGTACCACGCCTCGAATATCGAAGAAAACAATCAACATGATCTTCACTTTCGATCGGCTTTGGCGAGGTTTTTTCGGCTTTGGCGCGCCAATTGGCCGCCATTCGGACGATTGCTGGTTCGTAAGCGTGTCGTACTCGTACACCCATGTCTCGTCACCAGTAATTATCTTTTCCAAGAAGGTAGGATCCAAATTGGCTCGATCCAGCATGTCTGCAGCTACCTGTTCTCGGTACTTTTTTTGAAAGAAATTCAGGTCTTTCAGAACAAGCCGAGCCGCAACGCGTTGCATACCCAATTTTTCGTGCACAATCGTACGTACGCTCTCGTGTGAAATGCCCAATCCATGAGCCATCTCTCTCAAGCTCACATGACAATTTTCAGCAACGATTTCCTTGATTTTATCGACGTTATCATCGGTCACACTCGTTGAAGGCCGTCCAGAGCGAGGCATGTCTTCGACCGTCTCCCGACCATCCTTGAACGCTCTGTACCACTCGTAAACCCGCGTTTTTGATAAAGCAGATTCACCAAAAGCCTTCTGTAACATTTTCAGTGTATCGGCACAAGAAATTTCGTTCGAAACACAGAATTTAACACAAGTACGTTGTTCAATATTTTCACTCATTGTAAAACTTCGACAAAACACTTCAAGGTCGACTGATTTTAACAGCTGCTGTAAACACACTGGTTGACAGATCGCGCTAAAAATAGGCATCATAATACAAAACAGTTGTACCAACCTGGAAAAAAAAAATTATCTGCCTAGCTATTACCCGGGAGATTTAAATTGACAATTCCCGATACTTTCTTGACAGGGTGTATGTGTGTATATATAGATGTAAAGTAATGTATATAGACTGTTATGTGTATCTGTTAAGTACGGTGATTAACAGTGTAACGTCGATAACCGTGTTCCGAATTAAAATATGCGACAGCTTAATTTTTAGCGAAATATGACCAATTCACCCCCTCTATCCCGTTATTTAACTTTCTAGTAACGTTTCCTACATCCCAATTATATATACATATATATATATGTTATGGAAAAAAAAATCCGATTAAGGTGGGAGAATACGAATTAAATAAGTATTATATCCCGTTCATATGACTTCTCTAATCCAGTATCGCAGTAAACAAAGCTGTAAGAATTATAGTAGTATCAAAAAATGGACGATAACGTGAACAGCGTATTAAATGTAAATAACACACTCCAAATTAATACGGAATTATTTCATGTGTTACACTTAAACATAAGAACTGTGAGGCGTAATTGGGATGAATTTATAACTCACAGGTCATCTTTTTTTTTTTTTTTTTTTTTTTTTTTTTTTATTATAAATAAGTTGAGGGTCTCGCTGAGCAATGCTGCCCGTAGTGCGAGTGCCCAATCAGCCTATCAACGTTTATTAACAAAGTTACTTAAAATATACAAATGTTTCTATAGTACATTGATATAAAGTTACATATTTACATCTAACGGTATTAACGTAACGCCTATTCCGACGGGGAATACATTGATAATGGGTTATTAGGTTTACGTATATTATGAATTAAAAAAGCTTCTTGTACGCAAGTTATTTGGTACATAGATCCCGTTTTCCTCAGAATTTGAAACTTAACTATTAACATGATAACGGATAAAGGAGTATAAAGGAGTATAACGGATAAAAAGGTTTTAATCGGGAAGGATCCCGCATTTGAAGTGGGAAATTACGTGTTTTTAACATTTGGAATTGATTCGCCTACTGCGTGCACCATTCTATCAACCACAATTTAACTTTACTCTTCCACAGCCCTATTTTCAATTCGTCAAGTATAAGTGTAATTGTATTAACTGAAATTAATATAAGTAAGGATGAATTAAATTTATATAATATAAATGGATTCACGAATATTGGACTACAAAGACCTATTGGGTATAACGGAGGAATACTTGTGTTTATTAATAATAAGTTTATATATCATATTCGGGAAGTTAATAATAGGCCAAGTATGGACCTGGTGATGATAGATATAGATATTTGCGAAAACAACCCTTTACGACTAATTGCTATATACAGATCACCGAGCAAAAACGTAGGCGAATTTATAAACGAAACCGATTCACTTTTAAAAAAATTAGGTAATAAAGATAATTTCCTGTTTTGTGGTGATTTTAATATCGATTTATTGCTTCATAATGCACTGGTTGAGAACTTTTTAAATGTAATTTATGGGGCAGGAGGAGTACAGTTAATAAATGGAATTGCGAGAGAAGAAGAACGGATAGATAGAAGTACTCAATCATGTATAGACAACATATTTATTAAGTATAATACAAATAAAATTACCTCGGGAATTATTAATTCGAAAATATCTGATCATTACATCATCTGTTGTGTGTTTAGTATCTTGAACCGGAATTGTAAAAATAATAGGAACTCTCTAAGATATGTTTTTGATGAAAAAAGGTTGCAGAATAAGATAATTAATTATAACTGGAAGGAGGTAACTACTTCCTCAACGGTAGGAAATATGTATGAGCAGATACACTCAGTTTTTAAGGGCTTTTACAAAGAATGCAAGTTGGAAGTACGGGAGAGTAAAAAGTTGATTAAATACTATCCTAAAAATGAATGGATGAGCCAAAAAATAATAAATTTTATGAAAATCAGAGATCAGTACTTTGATTTTTGTAAACATTGTGAATCGTTATCTCGTGTGCGTTCGCGTTCCTGTTATCAGCTCGGTAATCAGTTGTTTCGGCAGACCGGTGAGATCGCTTCATTGTTATCTATTCAGATAAATAATTTCGGTTTCTTCGCTGTCGCATTTAACTTTTACTTAGTAACTAATATCGATCTATTTTACGTTTATTTTTCGCCGTTACATTTTAATATTTCAGTTTGTTTAAATTCACTTCGTTCTTTTTTTTTTTCCCCTTCTTTTTTTTTCTTTCTTTTTATTTTCCCCTCTCTTTCTTAAGCCAGTTGATCAATGAGCTCGTCTAGTGGGGGCCGCCCGGCGGCCTCCTCTAAAGATTTAAAAGCGAAACCAAATGTATCGCTAAGCTTGATGGAGGTTGACGCTGTTGGCAAGCGCAAACCTTCCGGCCCTCTCTCGCCGACCGTGGTTTTGCCAAGCAAGGATCTGCGGCTATCTCGACCCGTTTCACCTAATCTCGCCACTTCAAATAATTCTAACTGTGCTAATACAGCTGTCGAGAATACTAAAAATAATAATAATAATAATAATAATAAAAATAACAACAATAACATCATTACCACCCCCGCCACCTCCAATAATAATTCTTCTTCTTCTTCGTGCGACCCGATTCGGGTATAGCTTAATCACCATTCATCGTCCGTACCAACTGGCGGAATGAGTCCCGGTCTCTTGCAGCCTGGAATAATTGTTGTACATTTGTGACTCCAGTCCACGCCTTGATATTTTGAAGCCAAGAAATCCTTCTTCTTCCTCGTCGTCCTCTTTTCCCTTCTATCGTCCCCATCATTATTATCTGCAGTAGATCATAAGTTGGTCCTCTCATGAAATGTCCAAGGAATTTTGTTTTCCGTTCCTTAATTATATTCATTAATACTAAATCCGTCTTCATTAATCGTAGCACCTCCGCATTCTTCATCTTTCTGGTCCATGGTATCCTCCAAATCCGGCGGTAGCACCACATTTCAAATGACGAGATGCGCTTTTCCGTATATGCTTTTAGTGTCCAGGTTTCGCACCAATAATAATATTAATAGTAATAATGTTAATGACAATAACAATAATAATAATGATAATGGTAATATTAATAATAACAGCAGTTATAATAATAGTAATAATAACGATAATAACAGCAACACTATTAATTTGCCGATCAATGTCAACAGCTCCGATACTTTTGAAAACACTTTTCCGTCCAAATACCCAGGACCATTCAAAGTTTTCGTTGAGAACACCTCTGACAATAAAAACATTGGAAATTTCCACCCGCTTGCGCTGGCCAGGCTCATCAGCAAAATTTCCACCTCCTTCTCTGACATTACCCCTCAGGGTAGAGGGCGTATCTCTATTGTCTTCCCCTCCATTTCCACCGCCAACGACTTCCTAAACAATCGCTCCTTCTTCAATTCTAACGAGCTGAAAGCTTTCATTCCCCATAATACTCTATACAGAATTGGTGTTATTTCTGGAGTTCATTCTTCGTTCTCTGTTGAGGAAATTAAAGAAGGGCTTGTTACGTCTATCCCTATAGTATCTATTCGTCGCATCCTTCGCTCTTCCGATGAAACCAAAGTTCCCACCAGAAGTGTCGAATTAAAATTTGCCAAATCCTCTCTCCCTGAGTTTGTATCCATTTACAAACTTCGTTTTACAGTGTCCCCAAGTATCCGTTCTCCCACCCAATGCTCTAATTGCTTCCTTTTCGAGCATATTGCACGCCATTGTCGCAGCTCTCTTCCTCTCATTGTTCCTCTAAGCATTCTTCCTCCGATTGTACGAATCTTCAAGAGCCTCCTTTTTGTCGCAACTGCAAAGGTAGTCACAGCGCTTCCGATCGAGCCTGTCCCGAATGGCAGCGGCAGAAGGGCATAAAAAGAATCATGGCTTTCGAGAACATCTCTTTTCACGAAGCCGTTAAAGTTAAATCCTCCAGTTCCGCCTCTCCAGCCTTCTCTTATGCTAATCGCGCCGCAGCCCCTATTTCCTCTTCAAACGTCTCCCCAAAAGCTTCTAAATTCCCCTCTCTTCCACGTCCTAAATCCCCCACTTTCCACAAAACTTCCAAACCCAAATCCTACTCAAAGCCTTCTCCTCAATTTCCTTTCGTTCCATCCCTTTACTCTCGTTTACCATCTAATGGTTGCGCACTGAATCATGACGTCTCCCCCCAATCCAATCCCTCCATATCTTCCAGTCCCTTACCAGTTCCTCCTAGTCTTTCTCCTAATTCCTCTCTAAACGATTCTTCTTTTGTTGTCTCCCATATCTCTGCAGCTATCATGGAACTCCTTGCCTCTTTTAACATATCCTCTTCCTCCTCATTCCTTGATAATCTTTCAGCCTTCCTATCCAATCACGTTCATTTCAGCTAGATCATCTCTTTCATCCTCTTTCATTTTTTTCTCCCTTTTGACCATCTTCCTGCATCCCATTCTATATTTGTTATCCTTATTTCTCCTTCTTTCTGTTGCGTCCGTTTCGCCAAGGATAACTGTTCGCTCAGGAATCATTAACTCAAAACTTTCCTCAGTTCGAATTTTATTCCATCTTTTCTTTATGCTGCATAGTTATCTCATTATGGAAGGAAGCCTACAAACTGGGCATCAACCCAGTTCGTGCAGGTACTTCTCCCGTTTATTTTTTATTACTGACGGTACGGCTAATGGTGAGGTACCTTCAATTTTGCCTGTATCCAACTTCGGACACGTCTTCTCTCTTCTACTTATTTTTACACTGTCATCTTCTCCTTTAAGTTGGAAGATCGTCTACAAGCGATCTCCTCTCATGTATTACACCCTTCCTATTACCCTTGCCTTCCTTTCTTTTATTTCAGTTTCAGCTCTGTCTTATCCCGCAGCTTTTTCTCATTCTTTTAATTCCTCTTCTTCTCCTTTTAAATAGAATGCCGCGGTCTTGCGCCATAAACATCCTTCAATGGAATTGCCGCAGCTTACGAGCTAATAAACTAAGTGTAGAATGTCTATTAGACTTCTATAATATCCATGCAGCGCTGTTATCCGAAACTTGGCTTAAATCCTCCTCGTCTCTTGATTTCAAAGGTTATTCTCTAGTTCGATCTGATCGTATGGATGGGTATGGTGGTGTTGCAATTTTAATTAGACACGATCTATCCTATCTCATCCACAATATCCCATTTCTTCCTCCGCCCCTTCCTAACCACCCTAACATGATTCATATTTCTCTTGAAAATCTTCTCCCGAATCCTATACATATTGTTTGCGTGTATATCCCCCCCAACTCCAGCCTCTCTAGTCTTCCTTTGCCCTCATTCCTTTCATCTCTATCTGATCCATTTATTATTGGTGGAGACTGGAATGCGCACCCCCCTATGTGGGGCTGCGCAGGGCGCAATCCTAACGGTGTGACTCTGGAAAATCTCATTCTAAACCATAATCTTTTTCTCCACAACGATCGTTCTCCTACTTTCTTCAAACATCCATCTTCTTCTAGTGCAATCGACCTCTCGTTTCCATCTCCGAATCTTGGTCTTGTAAGCTCCTGGAGAACTCTCGACGGCACTTTTGGTAGTGATCATGTCCTCATTCTCCTAACTCTCAACAACGCTCTTCCTTCTAGACCTTTCAGGCCCTTGCACGCTCCTCACTGGCTTCTCTCCAAAACAGATTGGAATAAATTCCGATCGTTGGTGGATTCCTCACTCCCCCTTATTCTGGATTTTCCCAATACAACTTCTTCATTCAATCTCTATATTCTGCTCTTTCCGCTTCCTCCCCTCCTTCTTCCTTTTCGCGCGGTCGTTCTTCCTCTTATGCCTCCTCTCTTTGGTGGAATGAA
Organism: Icerya purchasi; assembly: GCA_039619475.1. NCBI lineage: Eukaryota > Metazoa > Arthropoda > Insecta > Hemiptera > Monophlebidae > Icerya > Icerya purchasi. The sequence goes on from CM077116.1 coordinate 289,057,079, forward strand.
GAGTGTAAAGTTGCCTTCCAAAGAAGCACCGCTACCTTCAAAGCCTTTCGCTCTTGTTCCTCAATATCCAACTTTTTAGCTCACAAAGAAGCTAACGCAAAAGCTCGGTACATTTCAAAATCTGCCCGGAGGAACTCTTGGAAATCATTTTGTTCATCTTTCTCTAGAGATACGCCTCTCTCTAAGATATGGAAAATGGCCAAAGAGTTCAAATCTCCTCTTTCTGAGCGTCTCCACTTCTCCCATCCTTCTTTGCCTAAACTTCACTCTTTCTTGGACTCTATTGCTCCTCCGTATGTCCCCACTTTCGAGGAATCGATCATTCCTTCGCTCCCAAATTCCTCAGAACCTCATTTCCTAACGTCTCCTTTCCGCTACGAGGAACTCTTGTCCGTCCTTAATAAAACCTCTCCTTCTGCTCCTGGCCTGGACGGTCTTTCTTTCCCTATTCTTAAAAAACTCTCTTCTTCCTCGCTACTCTCCCTTCTGAATATCTTCAACTCTTTCTTACTCTCTGGTTTTACTCCTGAGTCTTGGAACGACTTCATCGTCATTCCAATTCCTAAAAAAAAACAGTGTTCCTTCCGTCCTATCTCCCTAGCCTCATGTCTGCACAAACTCTTTGAAGGTTTAATAAACAACCGTCTCGTTTGGTGGCTTGAGCATTATAATCTAATTCCTTCTAATATGTTCGGTTTTCGCCCCGGGCTTGGCCCGGTAGATTGCATCAGTACCTTCCTTGCAGATATCTATAAATCATTCCTATCAAAGAAATTTACTATCGCTTCTTTTGTCGATGTCTGCTCTGCATTCGATAATGTGCATCTTCCTTCTCTGGGCTCCAAACTCCTCTCTCTTAATCTTCCTCCGGTTCTTATCACTCTTATACTCAACCTCATTCAACATAGAACTCTTTATCTATCTTCTCCTTCTCTTTCCACCTCCAGATGCGTCTATCGTGGGCTTCCCCAGAGTTCCTGCCTTAGCCCCACTCTTTTTAATATTTACTCCTTCGATATTGCTTCGCTCTCTATTCCTTCTTTCTCTCTCCTTTTTGCTGATGACATTTTAGTTTATTCCACCTCAGATGATCTGTCCTCCGCCACCAACGAGTTAAATCATTCATTGTCCCATCTTAGTAATGCTCTATCTACTCTCCACCTCTCTCTTTCCCCTTCCAAGTCTTCCTGTATAATTTTTGCTCTCCGCCCCTTTAATCGTGCTTTTATAAACATCAGCGTATCTGGTACACCTATTCCCACTGTTAATTCCATATGTTATCTAGGTCTTTTCTTAAATAGTCGCCTTACATTTCATGAACATATTAATTATATCTATAATTTCTCGATCAAAAGACTTAATCTCCTCAAATCTTTATCACCGCTCAGATGGGGTGGGGACCCGTGCATTCTATTAATTCTATATAAATCGCTTATTCGGTCCAAACTTGACTATTGTTCCTTCATTTATGGCAATTCCTCCAAGTCTCTCCTTTCGAAACTTGACGCAATTCAGAATTCCTGCCTTCGCCTATGCATTGGCGCTTTAAGATCTTCTCCTATTCCTGCGATTCTATCCGAAACTTGCACTCAACCTCTTTCCACTCGTCGTTCACTCCTCGGTTATCGATTTTTAATAAAACGCCTCCCCATTTTGTCATCCAATATTATTCCTTCCTATCTTCATATCAAAAATCACTGGCGCTTGGCGCCTCATAGAATTCCGATTTTATCGCATATAGCTGCTCGTGTTTCCAATTTTTCTCCCTACGTTTCCTCTTATAACAGTCTTTCTTACTTTTCTCTCGATTTTAATAGCATATGGCACCCCATCAATTTCTCCTCTCTTCCGGTCCGAGCTAATTCTTCCTCTCACAATGTAGTCAACTTCGAATTCCTTCAGCTGCTGAACTCTGCTTTTCCTTCCCATGCCTTAATTTTCTCGGATGGCTCCAAGAGTGATGGGGGCGTGGGTGGCGCGTATACGTCTCCTACGTTCCTGCACTCTGAGTCTTTCAGACTTCCTTCTTTCTGCTCTATCTTCTCAGCCGAGTCGATCTCAATTCTTCGTGCAATCCAATTCATATCCTCTACGAGTGGGGTTCACAAATTCCTGATTGTCTCTGATTCCAAAAGGCGTTCTTCAAACCATCTCCTCTCCTCCTTCTCATACTTCTGACGGTATCATCCTCTCTATTCGATCTCTTGTCTCGTCTTTGTTCTCGTTCCGATCCATTCTCATAGACTTTCTATGGGTCCCTAGTCATTCCAATATTGAGGGCAATGACGCAGCTGACTCTTTAGCTCGCTCAGCCGCCCGCATTGGTCCTTTCCTCGACTCTTTCCCTTCCTCAGACATTCTTTCTCTGTCACGCTCTAATCATTCTAGACTTTGGTCTGACATGTATCCATCTTTATTCTCAAATCGCTTTTCTCAGTACCGTCTTATTCAACCGGTTCCTAGTTTCCTGCCTTGGTTTTAATCTATTCCTATCTGTCGTCGTTCCACTGTTGTTTCCTTAATTAGCCTTAGAATCAATCATTCTCTTCTCCCCTCTTCTCGCTTTCGATTCGCTTTGTCCCCTTCTCCTTTCTGCTCTCTTCACGCTTCTGAGCCTTCTTGTATTTGTGATTCAAATCACATCCTATTCGAATGTTCAGCACTCTCTAACGAACGCTCCTTTCTTTACGCCCAACTTCTAGTTTTGGGTCTTCCTACTTCCTTTAACGATACCTATATTCTTTCCTTCCCATTGCCTTCAGTTATTCCATTGCTGCTGTCCTTTGTCTTTTCCATTTCTGACCGCTTGGCTATTTAGTTATAACTCTTAATTTTTCATGTTGTTGGGTCAAGGCCGCTGGCGCGCCCAGGGTAGGAAAAAAAAAAAAAAACTTAGTAAAGGAAATAAAACCAATATTCGATATAAAAATTTATTTAGAAAATATCGAAATATAGTTACAACAGAAATAAGGAATGCAAAACAGAAATTTTACCAAAATCAAATAGTGAAGGCAAATAATGATAGTAAAAAAGTGTGGAATGTAATTAACAATATCGTTAATAAAAAAAAACAAAACAACAATAGATGACTTCATTATAAAACATTTTGGGAATTCTGCAATAGTAGCTGATCAATTTAGTGACTACTTTATGCGTTCAGTAGAACAACATAGACACAAATGTCACATTCGGTTATTGAATACGAACTCTGATAATTTCATCTTGTCTTCCTTTTATATTCCACCTGCTAATAAATCCCAAATAGAAATAATAATTAACGATCTAAAAGTTTATAAGGCACCTGGATGGGATGAAATTAGGGTGCAAGATATTAAACATAACTCAAATATTTTTATTTCTATTTTGACTAACATGGTCAACTATTCCATAAAGGAAGCTAGCACTGCAGACGGGCTTACCAAAGGTATTGTTAGACCGATATATAAAAAAGGAGTGAAAAATCAATTTGAAAATTACCGACTAATAACAATAACATTTGTAATAGCTAAAATCTTAGAACATTACATTGATAAACATTTAAGAAATTATGTGTAAAAAAACAACTTACTATATGAAAATCAACATGGTTTTAGAGAAAAAAGATCCACGATAACATTATTGAGAACGATTGTAAATAATATTAATACAGGACTATCGATGGGGAATCAGTTTTTAATTACATTTATTGACCTATCCAAAGCGTTTGATTTAGTTGATCATGAATTATTGATCAAGGACCTAGAAAGTCTGGGCATTAAAAATAATCAACTTAAGTGGTTTCGAAATTATATAACAAATAGAAAAAACATGGTTAAAATTGCAGGGAATAAAAGTAATGAAAAAACTATTCAACATGGTGTAGGTCAGGGTACCGTATTGGCTCCTATGCTTTTTCTCATTTATACTAACTCGTTATGCAAGCATATTAAAAATGCGAAGGTATACGCTTTTGCTGATGATATTGCTTTATTAATTGAGCACAAAAATTTAGAGATTATAGAAAAATTATTATAAGAGGATGTAGATAATTTGAGTAAATGGGCACATGATAGGAAGTTATGTATAAATATAAACAAATCTAAAGTATTACACGTTCGGAATAATTCTAAACATAACACACGCGACCCGCGAATTGTTCTTCATAACAACGATTGCCTTCATGAGCTTCATAAAAATATCAATACACATCTATGTTTCTGTCCACCATTAGAGAACGTTCATGACATTAAATATCTAGGTATATATATTGATAAATCCTTGAACTGGAAAAAACACATTCAAAGTTTAAACTCGAAATTAAGACAGACAATTCCAGCTTTATATAAAATAAAGCAGGTACTATAATATCGAACTCTACGTATATACTATAATTCAATAATAATGTCTAGAATATTATATGGAATTCAAATATGGGGTGAGGCTAAGAAAACAGAAATAAATAAAATAAGTAAAATACAGAAGAGGTGTTTGAAACTTATACTACCCTACTGGAAGAAAAACGACTCTGGATCAACATGGTGGAAGGAAAATGATGAAATGTCTCCCAAGATGTACTATTTCTATCATAGATTACTAGAATTTAATGTCAATAATATAAAATTACCATCCAGGGAAAAAATTCCGTTAACAAGAAACCAAAGTAATACATATTACATCTATCCCCGGGGGGTAAATTTACGAATTGACAACACTGATGACTCAGTGCTAATCAAATTAATAAGTACAATCCCTAATCATATACTATAGGAAAAAAAAATTGGTGCGTGGAAAAAAGAGGTGCAAAAATGGTTGAGGAATGGTGCAAAGACTGAAGATCCAAGTCTCGTCCTTTATCTCATTACTATTTGATGGTTCTTTTCTGTTTATGGTTTTGTTAGTTTTTGACTTTGTCGTGTCCTTCCTGGATTTTAGGCTCTTATTGATCATGCTTTATTCCGATTATAAATATTAAGCTGTCTGCATATATTGGTATTCAGATGCGTATTACGCGGCATTTTTTATTTTTTTGGCATACATATATATGCTATTACTTTAATATAAATAATGCTAAGAGTCTGTTATTATTGTTAGTTTCGAAATAATTTAAGTTAGTTTTAATTTATTGTACTATATACCTATTATAATAAACGTTGATAAGAGTGTTGGGCACTCACACAACGGGCATATTTGCCCTGTGAGACCCACAACTTATTCTAAAAAAAAAAAAAAAAACCTAAAATATACTATGTTGTTGTTAAAACTGAATACGAGAATATGTATAACTTCGTTGAATAAAGTTGTTTATTTGACAAAACGAACAAACGAAAGCGGAAGTTCGCGATACGAAAAAATAGGTTCACCGCTTCGATTAAGCAAGTAACGATCAATCCGAAAAATGCAGTTAAATAAATTTAGCGATTCCCAAAAGGGGTTATTTAGACGATTTAACACGCGATTACGCAACAAAATCGAACGGAAAAAAGGGCTATTTCAAAAAAGTAAAAGCGAATAAGGAGGAAGGAGTTAAAACGAATTAATTAGAGGAAATAACGAAAATAAGAACTGGATGAATTTGAATAGAAGAAAAATAAAAGAAGGAAATCAATAAAAATGAAGTAAACGATAACGGATAAAAATCGACAACTATAAAGCGAACAAAACCAGCGAAAACAAAACACCGACATATATAATCTTACTCTGCTATGACTTAAAACTTTATTGCTACAGATCATTAATATTGATAAGAAAGCGAAACTATCCATTAAGCAATATCGCATTTCGCTTACGCTTTTCTTCAATTATTAGTTCCAAACATACTGCGTCTAAACATGAAATATCCCTTTGACCAAAAGTGGTCGCGCTGTAACCGATAAAATTCCATAGCCATACTGCATTGCTGTACGCAGAGAGATTCCGGTTGCGAAAACCATCTCTACCACATCCCCCTATATTAATTTATACTTCTTTTGATTTCGCCATCCCCACCTTTCCGATATTTTTTTCATCATCTGGGGGTTGAAGCGGGCTTTTCAGCTTTTTCTGACTGGAATTATATGCGCTTACCTTACTCCGCATAAATTTAAAAGTTATTATTTTAATATAGCCGTATAATTTTAAACGTCACAATTAACCAAATGCAGTTAATTATTTAACTTTAGCAGTGATTAACTGAGCAGCTTTAATTTTATTATATTTCCTAATGCGACTAATTCAGCATAACTTATAAATTATTTTTCTTCGACTTTTCATTCGATGTAACTGTTATACCGTTATGAAGACAACCGGTTCTTGTTGGTTTCGTCATTTTTATTCATTACGCAATTGTTCCGATGTGAACTTTGCCCATTCGTACTGGAGCATATATTTCAGATTGTTACACTCCATGAAATATAACTGAATTGATTTAACGTATTCTAAATTACCATTCCCTTTAATATTACCATTTTAATAACGTATAACTCACAATCTCTTGAATCCGACCGTATCTTCATCTAATCCCGATGGATAGGCGTCGACTAGATGTTTTTTTTTAAATATTACGTATTTAATGAGGCTGTTAGAACGTTTTTGAAATTAAAGTGTACTTCTTCCTGTTTTACTGATCTTCCTTCATCTATTTAAACAAATTCGCCGAATTCGTCATCATATGATCAAGGCGGTCGTCTGAGCATAAACATAACTATTTGTATCTGCGATATTCACCTTCGCACAAATTAATTCGCTGTTTCAAATTAAAATTCACTCTATTCATATTTACAACGTCTCCCGTGCTACTATCATTATTATGACTCGAATTAATAAACAAACACGAGCAGAAATGCATTACTAAAAACAGCATATATGCACTAAAACACAAAATAAATATATATCATATATGATATATACGCATACTAATGTATTTCATTACTACGATACATATTGATGTTTTAATTTAATAACATATTTCTCTTGTTTGTGTTTGTTTATCAATCAGAATTACGCTTAATAACCGAAATAAATTTAAAAAATCATTGTTTCAACTCAAAGATCATTATTATTATTATTATGATGATGATGATTATTATTATCACTATTATTATTATTATTGCTATTGCCACTGTTTCTATCACATGTAACGCTGTAGTACAACTATCATTATCACTATTACATTTGCAATCGTCATTACTAGATCGAGTTCAATCGATAACGATAATAATGCCAGTACTGACTTCGTTGTTCTTATGGTACCGTTATCGTTGTATCTATTATCATCCCATTATCATTTACCCACTGACTACTGAAAAAGCGCGCTATTGTTAATTATACCACCATAACGACCGGAAAGGCGGGTTACATCGCGCCGCTGTTGGAGACGTAGCATTTCAATATTAAACGGTACATCAGTTTCGCTGTAGAGCGTCTAGGAATGTGCATATGTATGAATGAACAGATAAACGATCTAAAAGATGAGCGAATCTGAAAACACACTACACATAAACGTTCGCGAACAGCACAAAGAACATCACTCTTATATGTACATTAACTCATCGGTCAAAAAATTGTTTATTCCTAATTTCTAAACATGATCACACTATAATCATTTACATTTTTAATAATTTCTCCTTTTGTTTCTTAGTATCAAACTGAAAAAAAGAAAATTCAGATAAACTGATTACGATGTTAAGATTAATACGATGCAAAAACACTTGCGAAGTTACGAATGCGAAAGACGTTTCAGAGGTAAAAAAATACTAAACTCGAATAAAATGTAAAAAACACTTAAAAGACGTTCTCTACATACGATGAACGTGATATTCTAATCTGCAGTATAACAGGATATGTGAAATTTAAGAAAAAATACTCAGAACAAATAGCGTTTTTCCCTAAATTCGATATTTTTTCTAATTAATCGTTGTTTAAGTAATATATTCTTACCTTATAAAACGGTAACACTTAATTAGTAAAACACCAAAACAAATCCTCCATCGCGGTTTTTTTCAAATTTTAAAAAAATTTCACAAGTCCCTAGCTGTGCTATTTTCCTATCGTAAACATATTTTTTTAATTATTTAATTACAAATAAATTACCGACTTCTTTTTATTTGCGTCTATATCGATGTTGACTATATTCCCCGTTTTGTTATTTATTGTAATTATTGCAATCTATTCCATCACAGTCATTCATATTTTCTTCTTTTTTCTTCCACATGTACTAGGCGTTTGTATTTTTATTCATTTCACCGCACACTTTGCTATTGTCTCTTTCCTTCAATTCTTCTTTTAATTATGTATTATTATTATTATTATTATTATTATTACGTAGTGAATTTGATGCACATATGCATGCTTAACATACATGTATTATATTGAACTTAAATTTTCCTCTACCAATAATCTATCATTGTAACTTTTTTTGCTATTATTTTTATTAAAATTTGTTATTCAGTGAATAAAAAATATTTTATTTATAAATTATGCACATAAAATCCTTTCTTGTATTTTTTGTAATGCTAAGCCATGCATTTATTTAAGTTTGCAGTTTTAAATTTGTCTTCAACATCATTAAGATTATATTATTAAGTATAATATATACCTAGAAACCTGTATTGCCGTCAAATAGCAAAGGTTCGACTAGGAACAAACGAAACCAAGGACATAGAGATTGGATGTGGCGTAAGACAAGAATGCATCCTGTCACCAATGCTATACAATATCTATTCCGAACAAATATTCCAACAGGCCATAGCGGAATCCAAGGAAGGTATACGAGTCAATGGGGTACTGATAAATACGAGGGTGGTTCAAATATAAACCGGAATTTTTAAATAAACGCGCGAAAAATTTATTGTGGAAAAAGTGGTTGCACTGGCAGTTAGACCGGTTTGTTATGTAGAGCAATTAGAACCGCGTAAGCTCACTTTTTGGTGTAGTTAGAGCCATGAGTGAAAAAGAAGTACCAGTGTCTGTTGCGCAACGCATCATTATTCGTTTTTTAGTCAAAGACGACGTAAAATCCGTGGAAATTTACCGAAAATTACGCGAACAGTTCGGGGATGAGTGTCTCTCCAAAACTCAAGTGTACGAGTGGTGTTCCGCGTTTCGAAAAGGACGTGAAGTGGTGTCAAACATACCACATGCGCGGCGCCCAAAAACCAGCATTACAGATGAACACGTCAAAGCCATCGAACAACTCATTTTGGCTGAACGGACGAAACTTGGGTACACTACTATACGCCGGAGAGTAAACGCTCGTCTATGGAGTGGCGGAAGAAAAAAGAGGGAGCGCCAGTCAAAGCGAAGGTTACACAGTCAGCTGGGAAGGTGTTGTGTACCGTGTTTTGGGACATGAAGGGAGTGATCGCAGTCGATTTCCTAACTGAACAACGTACTGTGACGGCGCAGTATTACAGTAACCTCATAAAAAACACAGTCAAACCGGCCTATCGAACAAAAAGGCGCGAAATTCCGATCCGTAGTGCGATACTGCTTCAAGACAACGCCAGGCCACATACCGCTCGGCTCACGATGGAGACATTGGCCGAATTGGGCTGGGAAACACTTGAACATCCTCCTTACAGTCCAGATTTTTCGCCTTGTGATTATTATTTGTTTGGCCCGTTGAAAGAAGCACTTGGTGGACAACGTTTCGACAGCAACGATGAGGTGGAATCGTTCGTGCGCAAATGGCTATGTGACAAGCCGCGAGATTTTTACGAAAAAGGAATAAAAAAATTGCCGGAGAGGTGGAAAAAGTGCGTAGCGTGCGAGGGGGGTTATCTCGAAAAATTGTAAAAAATATGAGCACTGTAAGTATAAAATAAAAATTTTTATGACGAAATTCCGGTTTATATTTGAACCCGCGGATGACACTGCTCTCATAGCCTCAGAAAGGACTAGGAAAATTAATACAAAGATTACATAGAGACGCTGACATGATGGGGATTAAAATTAACTTTGGAAAAACAAAATATATGAAAGTAGCTAGAAGAGAAGACAGCAATACGGATAAAATAATAATAGACGGAAAAAACATAGAGAAAGTCACTGCCTTCAAATATCTAGGAAGTTGGCTAACAGAAAAAGGGAACTGAGACAAAGAGATTAGGTGTAGGATAGAAATAGCGCGTAGAACATTCCAACAATTCAAGAATATTCTATTTGGTAACGATATCGGTATGAAATTAAAACTACGACTAGTTAGATGTTATATCTGGGCAACACTGCTATATGGAGTGGAAACATGAACCCTCGCAACAGCCGCATCAAAGAAAATTGAAGCGTTCGAAATGTGGGTATGTAGACGATTGTTGAAGGCCAGTTGGACGGACAAAATAAGCAACAGGAAGATATTACAGCGCTTGCAGAAAGAATGCGAACTATTAACAACTATAAAAAAACGCAAAATAATGTACCTGGGACATATCATAAGAGGAAATAAATACGAAATACTCCAGCTGGTACTTCAAGGAAAAATAGAAGGCAAACGGAAACCTGGCAGACCAAGGAAATCGTGGATACATAATATAAAATGCTGGACAAAAATTAATGAAATAAGAAAACTAACGGATATGGCTAGAAATCGAGAAATGTTTAACTGTTTGGTCGCCGACGTCCGTTAAACGGACATGGTAAAGGAAGAAGAAGATATACTAGCTGACACGGCGAACTAACACAGAAACAATAAATTTTGTGTTAACTTATTAGGTATTTGTCAAATGAAAGAAGGAACATTTTATTACTCGGGATATGAAGATCAAGATCAATGCCACACACTAAGAAATGGTGTTGGAATAATTGTAGTCCCAGATATTAGACAGCATGTTACAAGCTTTACACCTATCTCAAATTGCATCATGCTTTTACAGATACAAGGTATGCACTATAAAATAAACTTCATCCAAGTTTTCGCCTCAACAGCAAAACCTAAGCATGACGAATTAGTGGATGAACTATACGATTTTTCTCAAAAGATCATAGACAAATTGCATAAACAAGATATTTTGATAGTTATGGAAGACTTTAGCGCCAAGATAGGTTGTGGCAGACCGGGCAGCTGAGTAGTATCCTACGGACTAGGTGAAGACGATACAAGGGGAAACAAGTTATTTGATTTCTGTGAACAGAATAACTTGGTTATAACGAACACTTGGTTTAAGCTTCCGAAACGCCGCTTGTACACACGGAAGCTCCTAGTAATAACGGAACTAACCTGGTAAGAAATAAAATTGACAATTTTTTAATAAACCATCGGTTCAGAAATACGGTTAAGAAAGTTTCAACCTGCCCTGAAGCGGACATAAATTCAGGCCATGTCCTACTGGTCGCAACATTCAGTTAAGATTTAAGAAAATAAGAAGGAAAGACCCAATGAAATAATAGATATATCCAAGTTAAGATCAACAAAATTTAAAGAAAATGTATCAAGCGAACTCAACACACAATTGAGGACACATAAAGGAAATGATTTAACTGTGTGCAATTACAATTACCGAAATTTAATGGGACTATATAAACAATATACCAAAAACACCTACCGTGCGATGTATCCAAAAAGAAAACTCGGATGACAGATGAAACAATAGATTTGATGAATGAACGAAAATCATATATGAATAAAGACGCGAAGAGATATACAACTCTGAACGAGCAAATTAAGAAAAGAATTAAAGATGCAAAGAATGCATGGATGGAGGAAAAATGCAATGAAATAAAACGTTTGACGGAAAAACATGATTCATTTAAAATGCATAAGCAAATTAAAGCTGTAACAGGTAGAATGTTTAAGTACAGGATTATAAGATTAATAGATAAACAAGGAATTCCTATTGTTGATAAAAAAGCTAATAAGGCTATTTGGGAACGGTACATAAATAAGCTCTTTCATGACGATTGAGGTGATATCTCTCGCCAACATCACTCTGTGGATAATGACCCTTCAATTTTAGAGTCAGAGGTAAAACGAGCAATCAAGCTAATACAACCAAGGAAAGCAACTGGGCCAGATCGTATACCAGGAGATTTGGTTGGTCTACTAGAAGAAGACCATATAAAGAGCCTAACAACGGTCCCCTTCAGTACCATTTACACCTCCGGCAAGATCCCTTCGGAGAATGGTTAAAATCTTCATTTGTTCTGATTCCTAAAAAACAGTACCCAAAAGACTGCGATGACTACAGAACAATCGGTTCGATGAGTCATCTACTGAAGATATTTTTACAAATCATTTATCACAGGATTAGGAAAAAATGTGAAACTGTCGACAACACAATTTTGTTTTCGTTCAGGACAAGGAACTAAAGAAGCATTGATGGCATTACAGGTAACTTTACAGAAATATAGGAAGATGAATAAAAACGCTTTTATCTGTTTCATTGACTATGAAAGGGCGTTCGATAACGCCTGACATGACAAGTTGATGGAAGTTCTAAAGGACATACACTTGGATAATAATGACTTTTGATAATAATAAGAAATTTGTACTGGAATCAGAGGGTAGAACTCATATTGAACAAAAATGAACATGATATAAATTTCAATATTAAGCGCAAAGCACAGCAGGGATGCATACCATCACCGCTATTGTTTAACCTATACGCTGAACAAATAATCAAACGAGCAATAGCAAACCGACCATACGGAATCAAAATTAACGGCAGAATTATCAACAATATTCGATATGCGGATGACACGATCATCTTAGCAGATAGCCATATTCGCCTTCAACGTTTACTTCAGGAATTTGATAGAATCGGTAAATCTTACGGCTTACATATAAATACTAAGAAAACTAAATAGGAATGATAGTTGGTAAAAAACAACCTTTAGGTATTACCATTACCACAAATAACGAAAATATTAAAAAGGTTAGTAGATACAAATATCATCTCGGATCTTATATCACGGACAATTTGGACAAGTTAAAGCGAAAAGTAATTATGCTAAAACAGCATTTCATAAAGAACTTCAGTCTCAGTATAAGACAAAATATTGTTAGATGTTACAATTACTCCATTTTGTTGTACGGCGTGGAAGCATTGACAGTAAACAAGAAACAAATTGATCGATACAAGGCTGTAGAAATGTGGTTTCATCAGAGAATGATGAAGATATCCTAGACGGTCAAGGTTTCAAATAAAAATGTTCTGAAAAGAGCTAGATCAGAACGTATGCTGACGGACTGGATTATAAAGAGAAAAGTAACGTACTTCGATCATATCATAAGAAGCCATAATTACGAAATCCTTCAACCGATACTACAAGGACAGATAGAAGGGAAGAGAAGTCCTAGAAGAAGAAGAACAGATTGGCTGCAAAACATTAAAAGCTGGACCAACACGTCTTTCCTGCAACAACTACTTACAGACGCAAGACAACATAAAATTTGATGGCAGGCTAGTAATCGCCTATACTCGCTGACGAGTATGGCACCATGAAATAAAAGAAAATTATTACTATCATTATTATTATCATAAGTTTTCTTAGATTTTAATTTACAACAAAATTGGTCGAGTCCCTACTGCGGTTATCAGATTTAAAATTTTCAATCCATGCTATAAGTGTTTAAAATTGAATTTTCGTTCTGTACAGAATATTTAATGATTAGAAGAAAACGCTGTTTCCAACTTCACTTGTAAGTATTGTAATAAATATTATTATGAATTTTAATCAATATCCGGACCATATTTTATTTCATTTATTTTCATATTTTTGATAAAGATTAATATTACTTGTCGATCATTAAAAACTCATATGCTGGTTATTTACAAGTTACAGTTACATCATCAGGTTTATTTACAATTATTACGTAATCCGTGATTATTACTTGATTAAAGAATACTTCGAATGCGGTATTATCAAGAAAAGCGTTTGATTTTAACAGTTTGTATTCAATTATTATTTCTTGATGATTTATTTTAGCTGTATCACTTCGTCTTTTCAATAAAATCCGGTTCCGTAGAAAATATTATACATATATAAATGTGTAAACGAAAATGAATGAGAACTATGGGGAACAAAAGTAATTAGCTGCTAATTAGTTATGAAAAAAAAGAAAGAAGTAGTAAGTTACTAATTGCTTCAAAATTGATTTCTTCTTTCAACGGTCAGATCCTGAATAGCAAATGTCTCGAATCACCCCGGAAACTCTACTTTATTTTTGTTGCCACGAGATTTACTTAAAACAACAAGAACACACGAAGTTACGAGAAAAAGTATTGCTACAAAACGATCTTCCGTAATTTTCCCAAATTATTAATTTCCGAATTTCACATTTTCTACCAATAAAAATCCAAATTTGGGCCTTAAGCGAACTCACCATTCAATCATTCAAACATCAAAGTACCTTCTTCTTCTTCTTTTTTAAATCCTGATCGTTTTCAATCGTAGGTGTTAATCCGGCGAAGCAATTTTTTTTTTTGAAAGATATTTTAGTCTTTCTGATGTAGGCTGAGTGGACTAGCTGCTCACAATATTCATTCCTGGCTACGTTTTGATGTCGCACATCCACGAGCGCCTCTTTCAACCGACTTTTCTCCTGCCCGCTATTTTTCCCAATAAGATATTCTGCAGTAAGGAGTACTTTGGTCCACATATCAGATGATCAAAATATTTAAACTTCCTGTCTTTTATAATGCTAATTAATTCGCGTTCTTTATTCATCATCCGCAGAACTTCCTGGTTAGGTTTCTTTGCTATCCATGGAATTTTCAAAATTCTTCGATAGCACCATAGTCCAAAAGCTATCAAGCAGTTTAAATTATTTTTCTTTAGAGTCCAGCATTCGTACCTACATAATAGGGTAGACCACACGTAGCATTTCATGATTCTAATTCTCAGCTAGTTTTATCTCCACTGGATCAGTAGTACATTTGTGGTCATGAGATATTACAGCAGTTTGATACATATAGAGGTTTTCTATTACGCGACCATCAGCTGAATCTAAATCAATATCTTCCAACATCTTTAAAAGTTTACTATATTGAACTTTATCGAAAGCCTCCTCGAAATTAACGAAACACAGGTATCTAAAATTCAAAGCATCTCTGAATTAGAACATTGATTCAGAATATTGCTTCTCTTGGACCTGTTCCTTGCTTAAAACCGAACTATTCTTTGCTTAAATTTTCTTCGTACCTCTTCTATATCCCTGCGTGAATAATTTTTAAGAATATTTATAATACGTGATTCATGAGACTGATCGGTCTAAACTCATTACAACTTTTTGGACTTGGTACTTATATTCTATTATACAAATTGACTAAAATTTTTAGGCTGTTAGCAATAGTTAGTGGTACGCGTTGTTTATATTTATTTTATTCTACTACTCGAGCAATTAATATTACCTCTGCGAAATTGTTTTTTAGCAGTCACCCGACGTAGAACGATTTATGTAAATTTAACGCTTCAAGAATTAACATCTATGCTATGGTTCCTTGATTTACGCCTTTTATTAAGCAATTTTTTATCATTTTGTTGTTGCGATTCTGGAATAACCAGAAGAAATTCTTTATTCTCCAGAAGTAGTGACTTTTTTTAAACTGTAAACGTGAAAGATTCTTTAATTTCATGTATTGTTTTATTCCGAATGTGTGATAAAATTTTATTGGGCTAAATGTCACGGATATCTAAGCGCACTGGGCAGCAGCGTTTTTGCGAGACATATGTATTTTTGAACTGTTGCATTAAAATGCGGTTGAAAATATCAAAAACTAACATACACTTTTATAACAGTCCCAGATCTCTGAAAACTTATGAAAAAATAGAATATTTAAATCAATGAATTAATTGCAAGAGCACTTTACTCGTTTCAGTACAAAATGCTAGTACAGGAGCGAAATTTGTATTAAAATTAAATTAAAATTTTAAATAATTTAATTTTAAAATGCTACTGTGGCGTAGTTGATTAGGCAGCGGTGTTTCTTTCAGGTAGAACTTATTTATGAAAATAAAAAGAAAAACAAAACACTATAAAACACGAAACGGAGATTGTGGAAAATGACTCAGCTGACTCTTTAGCTCGCTCAGCCGCCCGCACTGGTCCTTTCCTCGACTCTTTCCCTTCCTCAGACTTTCTTTCTCTATCACGCTCTAATCATTCCAGACTTTGGTCTGACATGTATCCATCTATATTCTCAAATCGCTTTTCTCAGTACCGTCTTATTCAACCGGTTCCTAGTTTCCTGCCTTGGTTTTAATCTATTCCTATCTGTCGTCGTTCCACTGTTGTTTCCTTAATTAGCCTTAGAATCAATCATTCTCTTCTCCCCTCTTCTCGCTTTCGATTCGCTTTGTCCCCTTCTCCTTTCTGCTCTCTTCACGCTTCTGAGCCTTCTTGTATTTGTGATTCAAATCACATCCTATTCGAATGTTCAGCACTCTCTAACGAACGCTCCTTTCTTTACGCCCAACTTCTAGTTTTGGGTCTTCCTACTTCCTTTAACGATACCTATATTCTTTCCTTCCCATTGCCTTCAGTTATTCCATTGCTGCTGTCCTTTGTCTTTTCCATTTCTGACCGCTTGGCTATTTAGTTATAACTCTTAATTTTTCATGTTGTTGGGTCAAGGCCGCTGGCGCGCCCAGGGTAGGAAAAAAAAAAAAAATAGAACTTTAAACGTACCGAATAGCGGAAGTAATTTTAATTTTAGCTCGTATTAAAACTGAAGACGTAAAATCGAAAAAATAAAAGCAAATTCTACCTGTAACTCAGCTTGCATCTAATTCGCTATCGTTTGATTGCATATGAATTGTGGGCTGGAAGGTAATCCAGTAACTTTAACCTGTTGGATATTGAATAAGTGATCTTTTGAAGGTGTTTTATTTCTTTATCAGGCTATCAATGTTTTTCACCCATAATCAATTTTTGCTTATGTTTATATATCTCTATTATGTAAAGCTGCAAAAAAAAAAATCGTACAGACCGTTCTATAGTAGCTAGAGAGTTAATTTTTTTTTCAATCGAAGTATTTTCTTCGTCACATCATAAGAAAATAATAAGACCCTCAAAATTTTAAAATTAAAGGACCCAAATTTCGAAAAATGTGCAAATCAAGTTTTAAGAAACAAATTTTTAAAAAATTCCGCAGCCGGTTCTATATGAGTTATGGTAACAATTTTCTTTTTAATCTCCACACTAAGGTCTCCAGAATACAGGAAAAATAAAAGATTCGAAAAATTTTGATATTTAGAGACCAAAATTTGTGAAAATGCATGCTTAAAGCGGTAACCCCGGAAACTAAAAAAAAGTCCACAGCTGTTTCCGTGGTAGCTGGAAGGTCACTCCTTTTTTTAAATGATGTATTTTAATCGTAAGAATATAGGAAAAATACGAAACCGCCAAAATTTTGAAATTAAAGGGCCTAAATCTTGAAAAATGTGGAAACCAAATTTCAAGGAAAAAATTTTTAAAAAATTCTGAAGCCAGATCTATATAAGTTACGACATTGATTTTCATATTAACTTACATACTATGGTCTTCAAAATACAGGAAAAATGTAAAATTCGAAAAATTTTGATATTTAGGGATCAAAATTTGACAAAATACACGCCTAAAGCGGTAAGACTCGAAACTAAAAAAAAGTCCACAGCCATTTCCGTGGTAGCTGGAGAGGCCCTCTATTTTTTAAATGATGTATTTCAACCGCTGGAATATAGGAAAAATACAAAACCTCAGAAATTTTAAAATTAAAGGGCTCAAACTTTGAAAAATGTGAAAATCAAGTTTTAAGAAAAAAAATTTCAAAAAATTACACAGCTGGTTCTATGTGAGTTACAGTTTTGATTTACTTTTTAACGTGCATATCAAGGTTTCGAAAATACACGAAAAATATAAAATTTAAAAAATGTTGATATTTAGGGACCAAAATTTGGAAAAATACATGAACAAAGCGGTAAAAAATAGTCCACAGATCTTTACACGACAGCTAGAAGGTCACTCTTTTTAAAAAATGATGTGCATCAATTACTCAGCATGGGAAAAATACGATATCCGCAAAATTTTAAAATTAAAGGGCCCAAATTTTGAAAAATGTGAAAATTAAGTTTTGAGCAAAAAATTTTTAAAAAATTCTACAGCCGGTTCTATATAAGTTACGATATTACTTTTCTTTTTAACCTGCATACAAAGGTCTCTAGAGTATAAGAAAATAATAAAATTCGAAAAATTTTGATATTTAGGAAACAAAATTTGTGAAAATACACTCTTAATGAGGATAACCCTGGAAACTAAAAAACAGTCCACAGCCATTTCCGTGGTAGTTGGAGAGTCCCTCTCTTTTTTAAATGATGTATTTAAATCTCTAGAATATAGGAAAAATACGAGACCCCAAAAATTTTTGAATCAAAGCACCCAAATTTCGAAAAATGTGAAAATCAAGCTTTAAAAAGAAATGTTCAAAAAATTCCACAGCCGGATCTATATAGGTCACGGTTTTAATTTTCATTTTGACTTGCATACTACGGTCTCCAGAATACAGAAAAAATATAAACTTTGAAAATTTTTGATATTTAAGGACCAAAAATTTGGAAAAATACACTCCTAAATCGATAACCCTGGAAACTAAAAAAAAAGTCCACAGCTTTTTCCAATGATAGCTGGAAGATCAGTATTTTTTTAAAATGATGTATTTCAATCGCTAGAATATAGGAAAAATACGAAACCTCAAACATTTTAAAATTAAAGCGCTCAAATTTTGAAAAATATGAAAATCATGTTTTAAAAAAAAATTTTTTTTAAAAATTCTATAGCCGATTCTATATAAGTTGCGGTATTGATTTTCTTTTTAACCTGTACACTAAGGTCTCCAGAATAGGGAGCAAATATAAAATTCGAAAAATTTTGATATTAAGGAACCGTAATTTTGGAAAATACACGCTTAAAGCGGTAATCCCGGAAACTAAAAAAAAGTCCATAGCCCTTTCCATGGTAGCTGGGAGCTCACTTTTTTTTTAAATGATGTATTTCAATCGCTAAAATATAGGAAAAATACGATACTCCTGAAATTTTGAAAAATTTGAAAATCAAGCTTCAAGAAAATTTTTTTTTAAAAATTCCGCAGCCGGATCTATACGTGTTACGGTATTGATTTTCTTTTTAATCTGCACATTAAGGTCTCCAAAATACAGGAAAAATAAGATTCGAAGAAGATTGGAAACTAAAAAAAAAAGTCCACAGCCCTTTCCATTGTAGTTGGGGAGTCATTTCGTTTTTTAAATAATGTAATAGAATTCCTGGAATATATGGAAAATACGGGAGCCCTAAAATTTAAAAGTTAAATGCACATGAACGGTTTGATGGAATTTCTAAATAATAAATTCGAAGAACCGACGGAAGAAAAAAAAAATAATAATATAAATCTAAACCAATATATATGGTATATAATAAAAATAAAAAAATATCTCAGACAAAATATTACAAATATTTGTTATTATCAGAATCACGATATATGCATTTAGATAGATTAGGGTAAGAATACTTCGTTGATATATGGTGTAAGGTGGAAGAAGAAAATTTACGGTTTTTATTAAATTTAATCAAATAAAAATTCTAAGAATGGCTACTCGAAGTGAAATAGACGAATGTATCGCAGTTGAAGGAGGTCCGAAACCAGGAACAATTTATCTTCTAAGTTCATGTACACATGGCCCGCGTTATATGCAATTAAAATATCAGGATGGTATAGCAGTTGTTGCCAGATTAGGTAAACCAATATTTTTTATTACAATGACGTGTAATCCTAATTGGATAGAAATAAAATTAAATTTAAATGAAAAGCAACATCATATCGATTGTCCAGATTTATATTGTAGGATATTCCAATTAAAATTAAATGATTTATTAAAAGTTTGAAAGTCAGGTGAAATTTTCAGAGAAATGGTTTATATTTTATACGTAATCGAATTCCAAAAAAGACGTCTTCCTCATGCTCATATTGCTTCAAGTGTAAAAAATTAGTCCGTAACTAATGAAGAGATTAACAATTTTGTTCAAGCCACAATCCGAATTTATAAATTTTGATTCTTTAAGTTTTAAAATTTTTACCCATTTATTCATTTTTACATTATAAAGGCGAAAATACGTCAATTCAAAAAAAAAAAAATATCTCCAGCTGCTATAGAATGGAACTAGGGACATTTTCTCTATTTTTAGCTTTATATCTAATGCACCCGAAGTACTACAGTTGTGGGAGAAAAATAAGAAAAAAAGTTAACAGCCCTCAAATAGCTACAGCTTTTTTTTTTTTTTAATCAACGTCGTTTTATTAAAACATAAGAAAAACATGAAATATCCAAAATTTTAAAAAAATGTAATAAAAATTATCAATGTTAGTTACAATGGAAACGTAGCAGTTTCTGAAATTTAAATATTTAAACTATGATTACAGAACATTGTGTTTTAGACGTTTCTGTGTGAACAGAGTTAATATAATAATATATTATTTCTGATAACATTTATTTATTTATGTATACTGAATCAGTGTGCTAAATACAAAAAATTCATTATTGAAATCTATGAACATATACAGTTTATAAATTTATGAAAAAGTATCTGACTATTGCGAAGAAATTCCTTTTTCTTAATACTGCATGGATAATTTCGTTGTTATATTTCACCGAAATTATATGTAAGTAGGCTGTATTAATAATTTAGTCGAGTAATTATTGATCTCGAGAATCAGAAACGCAGTGAACTGATAGCAAAGTCAACCATCATCGCACTCCAGCCGATAACAGTGATACGTATTGTTTTAAATATTTCCTTTGTACTATCCATAAAACTCTTTGTATATTATTATTATTGTGTTGTTCTCTAGCGGTCGACTGACAAGAAAAGTTGCTTTAAATTGTAATTAAGAGTATCAAATTTCAGATAACCTATCGATATATTTCAACTTTCGCTTACCGTATTGATTTTCTTTTTAACCCGCATACTAAAGTCTCCAAAAAGAATTAAATGTAATATATATTCCCCTATCACATATATTACACTGCTAGCGGTTTCGGTTTTTCTGATATTTTAATCTAAATCCCACTTTTTTAATTGACGTATTGGTGTACTTCTTTTTTCAAAAAAAAATTAGTATATGTGAACGCTGCAGACTTTATGAAAATTTACAAAGTTATACAGTTTAAAGTCCGAAACAATGGACCGCGAAGCGGCCTGTGAGACCAATCTCCTAGTATATATATATATATATGTATGTATATATTAATTAAAACGTAATTCTTAGGCCCTCCTCCCGAAAAAATGTCCCAGAAAAGTGTCCCAATTTTATGTAACGTTTGTTATATTTTATAGGACTTTTGTGATTGTTATTGGAAAAATGTCACAATTTTATATAATGAAAAATGTAACGAAAAAATGTCTTAATTTTATATAATGAAAGTTAAATGTTTTTTTTTTTTTTTTTTTATCCCCAATTCCAACAAGTGGATGGGATAAGTATATTTTATATTATAATGCATAAAAAGGGGCAAGGTACTAGGATAATCCCATGTCAAGTGTACTTAAGTTAAAGGGTGAAAGAGAGGATGAAAAACATAGTCCCCTCAGTCACCAAGTGTGTATGTAATAATTGGTATGCAAAGTGTATATATATATATATATATATATATATATATATATATATATATATATAAACAAAAACAAGGAACAATTCAGTGATACTTTAAAAGAAAAGAAAAAAAATAAATAAATTTAACGGAAGTATAGTTAATATAGATATAAATAAATACATATACCTCTATATCTAAATATATACACAAATCTAATCTAACCAGGAAGTACATGGGAAGCAACGAGCACACTCCTCGATTAGAATTAACGTTTGAATTCAGAATGAATGGACTGAAAATTTTAAGATTATGTACATTTGAACTTCCTGATCATAGCAGACTCAATATACAGCAAAATTTTATGTGAATTAGCTTTAGTGATAATAAGAGACTGATTGGGTTTTACATCATGTTTCAAACGTAAATCTATGAAGGCGGGACAATGAAACATGAGATGATCAATGTCATCGGCTTCACCTATATTACACAGGGAACACTCTGGCCCCTCGGAAAGTTGGAACCTAAATAAATAGGATCCAAATTTTCCGTAGCCAGAGAACACCTGTGAATTGTAAAAAGTGATATTTAACTTCTTCAATTTAAACCGTTCACTAATCAGTGGAAAGAACAAATACGTTTTCCTACTAGTCAGGGCCGTATCCTATCTGGCTTGCCAAGCTGAAAGCAAAGATGAATGTGTGGAACTTTTTAAAATTTTTAAGCTAAGATGTCTAGACTGCTGAAATCAATTGATAAGAATTTAATGTTTAATAATTTAGAGGCATTTCTTTGGAGTCTACATTCACATACTATAGAACTGCCAATAATAAAGAGGTCCAATGGTAAGATATTAGAAATTACATTGGCAGCCGAAGTGGGACACGTTCTGTATAAGGAGGCAATATCAAGTATAAATTTACGCTGATGTTTGTTAACATCAACGATCGATCTTTTATTAATGTTAGGATAGTATTTTTGTGGTTATGTTATTTTTTGTGTGTGTTGATGCCAGTAAGAATTACATTGTAAATTTTGATCATTTTATACAAACCCCTCTTGCTTTCATTTCTGTCTCTTTCTCTTCTATATTTTGTATAAAATGATCAAAAATTTACAATGTAATTCTTACTGGCATCAACACACACAAAAAATAACATAACCACAAAAATCCTATTCTAACATTTACCTTCCGTTATATAAAATTAAGACATTTTTTCGTTACATTTTTCGTTACATATTTCATTACATAAAATTGTGACATTTTTTAAATAACAATAACAAAAATCCTACAAAATATAACAAACGTTACATAAAATTGGGACATTTAGCGTTACATAAAATTGAGACATTTTTTTGGGACATTTTTTCGAATAAGAATTACGTTGTAATTAATATATATATATATATTTAAAATTAAAAGAATTTTATATTTGGAGATGTAACCGCAACTTAATTATTCGTACCCTGAAAAATATCTTTATTTCATTGTTTTTATATATTTTCCAACAAGCTCCCACCCAGATGATAGATCCTCTATAATTTTGATGTAAAAATCCATTTTAACTGACCATGCCATTTTTAAACGCAATATTATATAAACGATACAAATTATATAACAGTTTTGTGTAACGTTTTTGTATTGAACGTTTAATCTGTTGAATCCTTTTTGTTTTATCACGCTTTTATTTATTTTTCCGGAGAAATAATTGGTCGTCAATCGAAATAAACTCTTTTGTAAGATTTATAAAAATTAACATTGGGAAGTTCAGAAGATGGTCTCATAGCAAGATGCTGAAGTGATGAGCTTACGTATATATATATATATATATTAATTACAACGTAATTCTTATGCTACCCCCATTAAGAAAAATGTCCCAATTTTATGTAACGAAAAATGTCTTAATTTTATATAATGGAAGTTAAATGTTAGGATACGATTTTTGTGATTATGTTATTTTTTTGTGTTGATGCCAGTAAGAATTACGTTGTAAATTTTGATAATTTTATACAATGTATAGAAGAGCAAGAGACAGAAATGTAAGCAAGAGGGGTCAAGGGACAGAGCCTCTTGCAAGGCCAAAATGGCTGAGTTATATATATATATATAGGTATATATATAAATATAAATTACAAATTGTATACATAAATTAGTAAAAAAATAATTGAGTTTATTGTTCTTGAAAATTTAAAAAAAATAAAATGTATTTTTATTTTGCGAATTCGAAATAGCAATAAATAATTTAAAAGAAAATATTAACTCCATTTGTTATAGCATTTGTTTGACCAAAAAAATCGATCACTAAATTTTTTTTTTTTTTACATTACACCAGCCCTAAAACCATAATTGACGAAGCTATTTTTTTTTTCCATGCTCAGTTACCCAGCGCAGCATAAGCATTAGTCGATCAGAAAAGCGGATTACTATAGAACTGTAGTTCATTCATTTCACATCCGAGATATTAACGACGGAGTTATCTTCTGCTTCTGATATCTAATACTGTTTACTATAGAGCTGGATTTTGTTCGTTCCACAGCTGAGGTATTAACGACGATGCTATCTATCGCATCTGAAGCCTAGGGCGTCACCGGTCCATGTTGTTTTGAGCTTCCTTAGCTGATCCTAGCGACTGATGTTCGATATCTCTGTATTTTGATTGAGTTGAAGTGCCTCATAAAAGTATTTTTATTGCTTCAAGTATAAATCGTTTACGTATGGAACATCTAAGTCTGTATGTAGAGTGTGCTTCGATACATAGTACGGTGTGTCTACCATTTGCCTCAACGTATTCGATTGGAACTGTTGAACCCTATTTAGGTTACTCTTCGCAGTGGCTACATATACTTCTAATCCGTATCTCCAGACTGGCGCTATAACTGAAAGATAAACTAGCCTCTTGCATTTCAAACTCACTTTTTGCCTAATATGCTGTTGAGAGCCTTAGTTCTTGAAGCCATTTTTTGCCGAATGAACGATACATAGCTTCTCCATGTAAGTCTTCAATCTAATATCATACCCAGGTATTTGATCGGATTTTCTTGAATTATGCACTGATTATTTATTGTATTAGGGGGCAGTTTTGCATGTTTGTCTGTTTTTTTTTTAATCTTCCACTTAAGCGCCCACTGCTGGATAGCGGTTAAATGCTCCCGTGTTAACGAGGATGCGTACACTGGGTTTTTGTGCCGAGCAAGGATACAGATATCATCCGCAAAGGTAGCGATTACTGTCGTCCTTAGTACTGGCACATCCGCTGTGTAGATGGAATACAGGAGCAGGCTAAGTACACTATCTTCTGGCACTGATGCCTTTATATTATTTGACAAAGATAATGATGAGTTTATCTTGACATTGAAACTTCTGTTTGTCAAGTATGAGACCATAACTGCATATAAATCGTTTGGTAAAATTTGTTTTAGTTTACGAAGTAACCCTTGATGCCAAACGCGATCGAAGGCCTGTTCAATATCCAGGAAAAAAGGTGTTACAGTATTCTCCTTTTTCCAATGTAGCTGCTATTTTGTCTGTTAACCTATGTACCTCGTGAACAGTTGAGTGTCTTCTGCGGAAATCGAACTGATGATTCGGATTGATCCTATTTTCTGTTGTTATCGCAAGTATTCTATCGTATATCAGCATTTCAAATATTTTAGAAAGCACACTTAAAAGGTTGATCGGCCTATACGATGAAGGATATATTGGATTTTATTTACATTGTTAGTTTATTCTTTAAAAGGGTTTAATTTTCAGACAGGAATTTCTGTTTTCCAGCCAATTATTACGCGATTAGTAAGATCTTAATGTTAAAAGTATTGTGCAGAATAGTTTTTTCAGTCGGTTAAAAATGGCACGCTAATGTTCAGAGCAGGGGAAAAATATTGTTTACAGAGTAAAGTGAATTTTAAATGTCGCTCTTGAATAACCGCTATAAAAAAACGCCTCTGTAAATGTATTAATTAATGATTAAGCTACTTTTTTTTAATATGAAATGCAGCAGATGAGGGTGACGCGGGGTGCATGAATTTCATTGAACTATTCATGTTTGTCGTTTTTAATTCTTTGCGTTACCATTTCGGTAAAAATTGCACACAGGACATTTCTTTAGCCAAGCCAGAAGGTACAACATTAAATTGCTAAATCCAGATTAGTGTTTGTAATTTTGTCGCGGTAATTTCCCATTCATATTTTCATTCTTTCAACGGAATATTATACATTGATGAGAACATCTAAAATATTGGGCTATTTCAATTTTCGACACCATATCGTCAAATCCGGTTAATATAACGTGCTGTGATAATAAAGAAAATTCACCTTTATCTTTGTTTCCGTTTACAAGATTTTTATGAGGCCCAAAAAGCCTGACATAACAAATTTCAATTTGGTGACGTGCAAAATATTCCAAAAATTACCCAAGAAAACATCAGCGTGAGCAAAAATAGACGTAAACGTTTAAATAGTTCCCGCATACTGTCAAAACATGCAATATACCATCGCCACTGATAATAGTAAATCCTTGTCGCCCTATTTCGGCCCAGTTAAATTTCCACAAAAAAAAATATAAAAAAAACTGCTGTTAGCGAAAAATCTATTCTTATTTGCTCTGCATATGATCAGTATGTATTTTATTTATATATATATATATGTATATTTATATATATATATATATATATATATATATATGTATATATAACTCGGCCATTTTGGCCTCGCAAGGGGCTGTGCCCCTTGACCCATCTTGCTTACATTTCTGTCTTTTGCTCTTCTATACTTTGTATAAAATGATCAAAATTTACAACGCAATTCTAAATTAATCCATATGAATATAATAACATATAAAATATAATAAACGTTACATAAAATTAGGATATTTTTTGGAACATTTTTTCTAATAGGGGGTAGCCTAAGTATTACGTTCGTAATTCTTAGGCTACCCCCCATTAGAAAAAATGTCCCAATTTTATGTAACGTTTGTTATATTTGAATTTTTACCGACTTCTAAAAAGAAGGAGGTTACACCCCGCTTTTTTTTTTTTTTTACGTCTGTTCACGCATAACTTATATTCATATGGAACGATTTAGAATTACGTTGTAAATTTTGATCATTTTATACAAAGTATAGAAGAGAAAGAGACAAAAATGTAAGCAAGAGGGGTCAAGGGGCACAGCTCCTTCCGAAGCCAAAATGACTAAGTTTGTATATATATATTAATTACAACGTAATTCTTAGGGCACCTCCCATTAGAAAAAATGTTCCAATTTTAGGTACCGAAAAATGTTCTAATTTTATGTAACATTTATTATATTTTAATTTTACCGATATACATACATTAATTACAACGTGATTCTTAGGCCGGTCCCTATTAGATTTTGTAACGAAAAATGGCACAATTTTATGTAACAAAAAAATATCAAGTTAAATGTTAGGATAGGATTTTTGTGATTATGTTATTTTTTTTGTGTCGATACCGGTAAAAATTACGTTGTAAATTTTGATCATTTTATACAAAGTATAGAAGTGAAAGACACAGAAATGTAAGCAAGAGGGGTCAAGGGACAAAACCTCTTGCAAGGCCAAAATGGCCGAGTTATATATATATATATATATCAGGGGCGGATCCAGAGAGACATTTTGGGGGGGGGGAATTTTTTTTTTGATTAAGAATTGTATTTCAATAGCGCTTTTTTTTTACAATACGAATTTTCGTACAAAGGCGCCAAGCCAAGCACCGTCGTTAGGCTTAATTTTAATCTAGAACCTTTTTAAAATAAAACTTAAGTAATAAACTTAAATTTTTTTTTTATATCGGTTTTTTTTTGTTTTTTTTTTAAATGGTTTCGGTACCAGCATTGACTCAACTACATGAGCTTAGATCACCAACTCAGATTCTGAGGCAATCGGAGGTAGAGAGTATAAAGGAGAGTAGGAGGGGAATAACGGCTAGAGATGGGAAGGAAAGGATAAAGGAAGCATTGAAAGGAGTAGGACGATCCAACGCCAAGAGTTCGGCGTATAGATGAGAGCACTCGGAAAAAGAGCAGGACATTCAAAAAGGATATAGTTAGGGTCACATATAAAGGGAGGATCAGTAGAGTGGAGAGAACAAAAGGGAGAGGGTGAAAGAGAAAAGGAAAACCGAGAAGAGAGAAGGAGAGAATAACCAAGCCTTAGTCTGATTAAGGAAACAATAACCAGCTTGAGAAACTTAATGCTACATGATCTGGTGGGTTATGTATCGTGTACTTATTTAACAGACAATAATATTTTTTTTAATTTTTTTTTCTGAATGACGCGTGTGATTGATTTCAGTTTGATCTACCATTTAGGCTAGATTGTCTTGTCCAAGTATTAATATTGAAAATTATACATGTGTTAATCTGCAGATTTTAAGTGTAATATTTTTTATTCAATTGAGTAATGTAAATCACTGTAGGATCTTAGTCAGTAAATTTTGGTTTTAAAACTAAGAAAGCGAATTTTTGAAATTTAGCTGGCAAAGTTAAATTGCTCAAATTGAGGTTTCCTATATTGAAGTGTCTGATGTCGTCATACTTACTGCAGTGAAAAATTACGTGCCTGTCGTTTTCAATTTCCCCACATCCACATTTATCATCTTCAGTAATTTTGTATAATTTTTTTAAGTAAGCTCCGAAGTGTCTGTGGTCAGTGAGGAGTTGGGTAGTGTAAAAATCAGATGTTAACTGTAAGCCTGTGAGATTAGCCTGTGAGTATATCGACCGGCTGTATCTCTTTCCCAGGAGTTTTGCCATATGGACATGAAATCATTTTTAATGTGTCTTTTAAGTTGTTTTAGCGACATTTTTATATGTAAGTCATGGCGGATTAGCATGTAGGAATTGTTTTGAAGAGGATTTATTGGAAGCAAAAAATTCATTATTTGATAGACATGATCGTTAATATTACACACACTCGGACATTAAGCGTAGATTATCCGGCGATGTTTCATTAAGTATATTGAGGTTCTTTGGTCATACTATGCGTAACGAACACTCCATGCTACAATTAATAATTGATGGGAAAGTGCAGGGAACGCGCCCAAAAGGACGATTAAACACTAAATGGACGGATATAATTAAAAATTTATTAAAGAAAGAATCAATTATCGAATGTAAACGGATAGTGGATGATCGAACACAATGGCGAAAAAGAATTGAAGATGCTGTAGTGTAATGGTCACGACATTCCTTCGGGGGATTACGACCAAAGAAGAAGAAGATCGTTAATATATTCAAAACTTTTATGGTTTTTTATGGTAAAAATGATTGATCTATAGTTAATTTCTAGGTCTAGTGAAAAGACTCCCGTAAGAGCAACAGGGGTGCTGTGAGAAATTGTTCTATAAGCTCTGCAGGCGTTTATTAAGTATTTACGTTGTGTAGAGTAGATTTTTTGCTTTAGGGTTTTCTTTTTTAGTTGTTGGAAAAACACAAGTCTATATTTGTAATCAAAGCCCCATGTATTTCAGCACACTTTTAGTAATTGATATTATTTAGAGTCCAACTTAGATGTGGTGGAGTCTATGTGTTGTTTAAAGGAGTTTATTGTCTAATACAACTCCTAGGTATTTAAAATGTTCGACTACTTTTAAAGTGATTCCCCTGTAAAGCACTTTAATATTTTTCCTTTTTAGTTCCAGGAAGTTTGTGAAAAGGGACACAAAGCGTTTTTCAACTGAAAGATTAAGCTTCACTTCATTTAGACGGGCTCCGAGTAACTCAAGCGTTTTGTTAGCTGTTCTTTCGAGATTGACTTTTGTATGTTCGTTATTATGAATAGTAAGTTATCTACATATGCGCATAGGTCAACGTTCTTGTCATACGGTAGAGCTTAGTTGAATAATATATTCCAGAAAAGTGGACCTAAAACGCTACCCTGTGGGCAGCCTTTATTGGTTTCAGTGTTTGCACTATGGTTACCTATTTGAAGAGTTACACGTCTGTTTTTAATGTAGCAGTATATTGTACTTACCAATGGTATGTCTTTGATCAGAATATATTTTGAAATGTCAAACAAAGTAGGATGCCAGCAGTTATCAAAGGCTCCTTTGATATCCACTCCTATGACAAGAATGCTCGATTTTTTCTTAAGGCTGCTGCTATCTTGCTGATTGCATAATTCACAGTATGTTCTGTGGACAGACCTTGTCTGAATCCAAATTGTCTTTTATCTAAAAACTTTGTTGAGTTCAGATGGCAAGATATCTTACTTTTTTAATAGCTTTTCGTAAATTTTTCTTACAGTATTTAAAAGACATATTGGGCGATAGAAGATTATGAGATTTGCATCTATGTTTGATTTATAAAGTAGGATTACATTTGCTTCGTGCCAGGTTTTAGGAAAATAGTTTAAGGAGATGATTTTTTTTTATATAGGAGTGAAAAGAGTTTTGGATAGATCTTTTGGATTAATTTTAGTGTCTTATTTGTAATATTGTCAGGTCCAGCAGCTTTGTTGTTTTTTAAATTTTTTATAATGCTATTTCATGCGGAGGTATCAAGAGGAGTCCGTTGTTTGTTGCTGTCTTTATCAGTACTGTCTAACAGAAAAAGACAGGACAGGGAGTAGTTTAGATTCTCTGTCACATTGGCGATTTTATCGCCATTATTTTTTGTGAAATTTGGAATATTGTTTGGTTTGTTTGATTTCAGACACGTTAATTTGTAGCTTAAGCCGATTTGATATTTTCAGAGCAAATTTGGGGGGGGGGGGGGGGGAGTTATATAATTACGTAATATCTTCTGTGGTAGGCAATAGATTTGAGAAATACGTTGTTTCATAAAGAAAATCAAATAACGACCTCTTTAGAAATTTAAAAATGTTTTAAAAATACATAATTATTACAATTTAATTTAAATTTTATTTTATTTTTAGGTAAAAAATAAAAAATTATAAAATTCTAGAGCTAAAATGGTAGTTTAGAATTTGAATTGAATTTTTTCATAGTGGCTTTGGATCTTTAGGGGGGGAAATGTCCCCTATCCCCCCCGTGGATCCGCCACTATAGGAGGAGTTTGTTTATCGGAGACTCAGTCAAAAACTGTTGGACCGATTTGAAAATTTTTTTACCGTTTTAAAGTTACTCTACTTCAGATAGTTGCAGGTTATATTCCACTTCCGAAATAATTAGAGTTTCGTAAGAAAATTTGATAGTTCGTAAAAAAATATATACATAAACATAGAGCTGTATATTTGATTCCTGGAAAACAAACCAAACTTTTTCAATTGTCATTTACTTATTTTTCGGATTAACAAAATAATAACTTGAACATTTTTTATAAAATTATTATTATCAATATTATTATAAGTATATAGTTTTAAGTATTTCTTACTAGAGCAAAACTAATCTTTTCAGCTATTACGTTATAAAATTTCAACACAAAAAATCTAAAGGCCCATTAGAAAACATCCAACACCCTATGTGCGTTCACACATACCATTAGATAAGATCGCAACGCTTTTTTTTTTTTTTTATAAAATATAATAATCAGCTAAGTTAAAAACCACTTCCAGCAAACAAATGTGCACTTAAGTAGTTATGGCTTGAGTTTATGTTGTTATTACGTGATGCACGTGTTGATACGAATTTCACCGAAAGTAAAATTTTTAATCTTACCACTTCAATTGAACGTTACGTATTTTGGTTAAGTGTTGGGAGCGACCGTGTTCAGGGCGACCATATTTAACGCCGACATCTAAATTCCTGGAAATCTCTGGTATACACTACTACAATGAACTGCGAGCATATTCTGTTACGGTTCTCTTATAAGTTATGTAATTTCTAAATTCGTTATTATTTACTTTAAACTTGATATTTCTATATTAACATTAACATTAAAGTATATAATAGGTCGGACAAGTTTATTTTTATTTATTTATGAATTAATTTATTTTTATTTTTATTTTATTTAAACAATTCATGACGTTGTGTATTTTATGTAATAGTGATTAATTTCGTGTAATAAAATACATAACTGTGTAACTTAATCAAGGTTATTTATTAAAAACATTTATAAAGTATATTATAAAAACGTAATTTAATGCAAAATGTATATAATTTTTGTTAATGTAAAATTATAATAGTTGAATGGAAACGTACTCACACCCAGTTTAATTTGTCTAACAAAACGCACTGTTGTGTAAATGCTCGATATAGTTTTAGTTAAAAATAAAATATTAATGATTAAACTGACTATAAGTACGCTTCTAATCACGTATTATCATTTCTGGCAGTTTTAACAAAATAACTTGGCCGCTCTAGTTCGCATATATGTAATAGTAGTAATAAAAATGTCTGCGGGTCGTTTTGAACACGGTCGTCCAAGTCGAATATAATAATAATAATAAAAAGGAATCCGATGGTCGCTCTGAATACCATTATCGGTGGGTCGCTGTGAACACGGTCGCTCTGAACACGACACCACGTATTTTACATGCTACAAATTGTAAGAAAATTTTTAGCGTCATAATAAATTTTATGCGCATTATATAGAATTATTTTTCCATTGAACTTTAGGATTTTAATGTAATTCTAGAAATAAGCTAAATTTTAACTTTAAAACTATTCCAATAGATACATTTAACAAATAATAATCTGGATAAGATAGAACAGTCGAAAGAACTAATTGCAGATTTCATATGGTAACCAAAAAGAAAAAAAAAAGTAGTACCATTGAGTACTACCATCGTAAATGAATGCGCATGTAGCCAAATATTTATTCTACAATAGCTAGAGAGTTAATCATTTTCTTAAATGGGGATGTATTTGCCTCATTAGAATAAAGACAAGTTATGAAACCTGCAAAATTTTAAAATTTAAGAGTTCAAATTTCGAAATTAAACGGATGGTGAATCCAAATAACTTGAATTATCATCAATATAATAAACGTTGATTCAAAAAAATAAATACGGTTAGAGTCTCGTAATATTTTTTTTCGCTTGCATCGTTTAACTAACGATTTTAGTTTTTGAAATAGTTTAATTGAAACTTTTTGATCAACGTATTCATATCCTCTTTTTAAAAAATAAACACTATGCGAGCAGTGCAGTTCTTTCATTTTAAAAATTCACGAAGTAAAACAAGAAGTAAAACAAATAAAAATCTAAAGTGATTTGGCCCGCGAAGCGACTAGCAGGCTCAATCTGCTAGTATATACATATATATATATATATAATATCTGGAAATATGTGCACAATCTACTAAGGACAGTGTACATAGTCGATTTGTATTTTATATTTAAAATATAGATTAGGTAAATTTCATGCATCAGTGTTCTGTTATTTACCGGTAGTATAGAAAACCTTCCCATTTGCAAGTGTTAATTTGGCTTCTATAATTAAATTTTTTGTGTATACGCATAAAGCTTTTTATAAATAATCAACATATACTACATTTTAGTAAACAAATTTCAAACAAAAAACAAAAGGCAGAATTTTTTTGTAAATTGATAAAAGTGTAATTTTAGGTGTTTTCTATGTAACTGAAATTTGAATTCCTGAAGTAAGCTGTCAATATTGCAACCTACTTTAAGTAAAATATTAACTCAAACAGTGCGATAACTCCACCACTGCTAAGCCTCTTACTAACGTAAAAAAGTTAAACTATTGCAGTATAAAAGTTTGATTAAAGTCTATAATATAGTTTTCTTTTCGCTTATTTTCTTTTGATTTTATCATGTCATAAAAAATTAAAAGCATTTATTTATTTACGAATTCTAACGATGTTAACATAATCGAAATATTCAATTGTTCGATAAGTTCAAAAATTCTGTACACCCAAGTGGAATATCCTTAGTTTCATGCGACCGCACGCACCAACGCAACAGGAAAAGAAATAAAATGAATGCTAAATATTTAATATTCAAAAATGTTGCCTAACGGAAATAATATAGTACATTAAAAATTTAAACGGAATAAATATATAGTAAATAACTGATTGGGTACATATAATGATTATTTTCTGCGTGTTAGTATCTAAATATAACATTTCGAAGGTTGCCTTCTTAACGGTGAAAAAATTTTATTTTATTTTTAGTAATAAGTAGTTAATCATTAATTCAAACGAACAAAAAGACTAAAATTTTTGATTTTTTTTTTTCGTTTTTTTCGGACATCAACCGAGTCCAACGATAAATGAGCTTTCAGTGTGTGACAGCGGAGTTCGCCTCAAGTTCTATCCAAACAGAACGCCGTATCCCAACCAATTATGTTGCAACAGTTGGCTATTAAGCGCAAAGTAAAAATCCGAAAGTTTGAACTTCGGCTTTTGTTTATTTTACAGGTAAATATCGTACCGAGAAATATTTGGAATTTTTTATTAATACTAATTACTAGTGTGAATAAATAAATAACTGTAAACTCTGTCTTAAATATTTTTTATCGTTTTTGTCTTTTGTTTAAATATTGTTTTCATTAACGAAATGTGATCAATTATAAGTTGTTACTTTTTTTTTTTATTTCCCCTCTAATACCATATACCCATCGGTAGGGTGGTATATTTATTTAAGCACTTGTAAAAATTTAATGTGGTCCAGGGGTGAAAACCATTCAATTAAGTTTTGAATTCCTCGCATTTTATAACGTTTTTAATATTTATGTTTAGATAATTTTTTTTTTAATATAATTTAAGTTTTCCGATATTCCAATTCCTTTTTGACGAATTCGTTAAACATACTCACTTTTTCCCGTTCCAGTTCACTGCAATTTTCCATTTTTATCTGTATTTAGTATGTTACATTCGTTCAAAATATGCTCTATATTGTCATGCTCATTACATCTAATACACAATTATTCGTCTCCGTTCTATTGAACCTTTTCAGGTAGATTTTAAAATGTCCATGTCCTGATTGTTGTAGAAATTTAGAGCATAGTATGTGTTATTGAATCTCTTTTTAATTTGAAGGAAAAATCCTTTTAATTATTCCATATCATGATTTAACCAAACG
Organism: Icerya purchasi; assembly: GCA_039619475.1. Classification (NCBI taxonomy): domain Eukaryota; kingdom Metazoa; phylum Arthropoda; class Insecta; order Hemiptera; family Monophlebidae; genus Icerya; species Icerya purchasi. Next base: position 289,091,547 of record CM077116.1, read on the forward strand.
GTTTCAAATTTTTCCACATATTGTTCGCTGATATACTTTTTAAATTGTCTTGCTGTTGATAAACTTTTATTTTTTATTATAAATCTTTTATTTGAATATGTGATATTGTCGAATGTTTTGTTTCGCCCTTAATTTAGTTTTGATTGAGAAAATTGTGATACGTTTTCCTACTTCTAAGTTTAACGATGGTATACCAGCTATTACAGAGTGCATTTGCATAATTTATAGTTTTGTAAGCTTTGACGATATTCTGTGTATTCTTCTATGTCGTTGTCTGTGTTCAAACGTCGTGACCAATTATGAGCATATTTCAATTCTGTGTATACTCGTTAAAATTTTTTGAAATTTATTGAGCATTTCCTTGTAAATTAGGCTACCGTATAGTAGCCATGATAATATCACTGTTTTTTGCATAATATTATTCCCTTTTTTGTATTTCATCTGATTGTTATTGTCAAATACAGCTTTGTGAATGTATTTATTATTGTAAAATGTCAGGTTTTTACCTATTAGAACAGCCAGATATTTTTTTTCTGTAATCTTAGGAGTCCGTATTTTTGTAAGTTTATGCTTGTTCTTCTATAGCTGAATGTAATCAGATTTTTGTTTTGCTCATATTGATCTTTTGATTATTTCTAGGAAGTTTTTTATATTCTTATATGATGATTGCTATTTTATTTTCTAAACTTTTCTGTCTGCTTTTATAATTGCTAAATCATCTACAAATGTTATAATTTTTACATCTTTCGGTAATTCTAAGTGACATATTTATGCAAACGGTATATATTCCATAGATATGGACCTAATAACGCGCTCCTTGTAATATACCCGTATCAACGTGTAGCCTTTTTTTGTAATTATTTCGTAATATTGATTTAAAATCGCCAATAGGTTATTGTCAAGTTTTAATTTTTCCAGCAGTTTTATCAGTTGACTTAGGCCACCACAACGCTAACCAAAGCTTTTGTAATAATGTCTATTGTTAACAACATCGGTTTTATATGATTTGCTTTTTTCTATTCTTTAATAATTTTGTTCATATTCCAAATCGCTTGTTGATTTCCCTTTCAGTGCTCCATACTGATCTTTATTAGTAATATTTTGAATTTCACAGAATTTTTTGATTTTAATTAGTATGCATTTTATTCATAAATTTTACGGAAATTTGATAATAGGCTGATGTAGATTCTTTCTTCAGTTTACTGTTATTATTGCTGTTCTAAATAATTTCCATATATCTGGATAATAACTTTCTTCAAATAATATAATTATGTACATATTTAGTTATGACTCTTGGGTATTTTTTATTAAATATGTTTAATAAAATATTGAATATGTTAATTGTAATCGTGTTTTAATCTGTACTTTTACTTTATTCTGTATTTACAATTTTTCTTAACTTTGTAATTTCTTAATTATTATTTATTACTAGCAAGTATAAATTGATGGATAAATGGCTTTAGAATATTCATTGAGAAATTATCCGTTTTAATTATTTTTGTACTGACTTTTATTATTTTTCACGTCATATAGTTGGAAAAATTTTCTAAGACTACAAATCAGGCAGTTGAATGTCTCCATTCTTCAATGACTTGATTGTTTGTTTTTTTTCGTAATGAAACTATATAAGGCTGGAAGTTAATAAAAATCTATTAACCAATTTTTTAATTTGAATTTAAAATTCTGACAGAAGGCTAAAAACAAGCAAAAACTATCCGTCGTCACCGCAGGGAAAAACTCGTATTCCCTTGTGAGAGATAGGTATTGTTACCTAGGACAAAACATTTTCAAAAGTGTGCCGTTGTATAACCAAGCCATGCATTAATGGTACGAATGACAAATAAAATGTATCCGTTCTACAACTTTGTCTTGAAATTAGCAATACAAAGTCCGAAAGTAATGAACGACATTGTCCAAGTCAGAAAAAAAAACCAAAGAATCGTTTGCAGCGATCATATCTGAATATTTGCAGTTCTAGTTTCCCGGATTATGCTGAAACAGCATTAACATATTTTAATATTTTTTTACGCAGAAATTAAATCGTGTCGAAATAGGACTACCTTAGTGAATGAAATATGGATTTTGGAATTTTACCCTTTAATTGTCCATGTTATCTATTCCGTATAATGCGCCGCTTAGTCGAGGAATTAGTGTGTCCAAGTAGGATTCCTTTCTTCCTACCAATCTAAATATACTAAGTTTCAGTGTTTATGTTCGTAAAAGTTTTCTAAACTGCTTATTGCGAAATACATATTCGTTTTTTCTAGTTGAAATACGAGCTATGCGATTAAAATGTAATCTGTATAATGAGCCCGCGCCGGGATCATTTATTCGGTAACAGCTAAATGATCCGATAAAGTTCTTTTTATTGATCGCTTTTTTTTACTATTTGCTCCTGCTGTTTATTTGTATTTTTAAACGTGTTTATTCAAATTGCGGCCCAGTTAAACTTTGTCCCGCAAAGTAAAATGCGCGGTTTAACTTTTTTTCATTTTTTCTGCTGCATCTCGTGAATATGTTTCGATGTTTCGCCGAAATTTTTTGCAATTAGTGAACCATCGTCAAAATTTTTTGCGGTTTTCGTCTAGCTACTCTGTTTTTTAGTAACCCAACTCTCCCTCTGGTAATTGTGTAAAGAACATGCGAATTCAAAAAACTAAATTTCGATTTTGCATATTTCGCAAAAATTATTAAAAAAAAAATCGATAAACAAAATTTTTATTAAGGATCGGCCGAGATTTAGAATCTGTACCAAAGTATTTTTTAAAAAAGATAGCAGCTCGAGCAATCCGTGAGCGGTAGTACATGTGGCGTTCCGCAAAGAAACGATTTTAAGCGTCGGCTTTTTCAAGGCCCAATTTTACGCGAAGTGAAGGCTCAAATTCTCGCTCTTTCTGCCTCATCTGCAGAGAGGCAAAAAATCACACCAACAAATTTTTCTCATCTATCCAGAAATATAATTATACAAAGGCGCAGTGCAGAAAAAAATAAAATAAAATGATTACGATAATGATAATGATAATAATAATAATAATAATAATAATAATAATAATAATAATATTAATATTACGAACTAAGTATATTTCCGCATGTGCGCTTATGTGCGCCTATATATGTATGTATGTATGTATGTATTGTATATAAATACGATTTTGGTATTATTTCCCTTCGGCAGCGTTGTAGAATGCCGGTTGAAAAGGAGAAAAAAAGAATAGGAAACAGGGAAAAGGATGAAAAAATTAAAGGAATCTCGCTGTTATAACGGTTGGTGAACGTCTGGCAAAGACTCCACCCATCTGCCTGGTACATCCAATCGGAGCTACGCCCGAAATGCCCGGGTCCTGAAGAAGCGTCTCGGGGGCAGAAGTTGCGGCGACGAACGTCAGAGAGCGCCACATAGTCGTGAAAGCAATTCGTCTCGGCCGGTGTACTGGGCTGCCCGGTTATTTATTTAGCTTGGTTCGCCGTTTGACAGCATCGCAGCTACGATGTTTCTCAGTTCTTGCCGATGTTTATGTCGTAGTCGTGTTCGTCGACATTCCTCTTATCAGTCGAATCGATCCGATGTGTTGTTTACCGTGAACGACTTTTTTTTTTCTTTACCGCCGGCTGTTTTTTCGTTCCGATACGCCGGTTGGCACAGTGCGACCACCTTCTTCGGTGTTGTAAAATTCTTGTTACGAATCGTTTAACGAAATTAAAGAGAGATCTGCCGTCGTCATTCTCGCTTTTTAAACGTAACTCGAGCGATTATTTTGCGCGACAAATGCGATCATTGTGCGTCGATTTTAGTGCGTGATAGTGCGATTGAAAAAATCGATTTTTCCCGATACCCCCCGGGCAGGTAACAACAACATTTATTTGTCTCGTTATTATTGTGTCGCCGAAAAATCACGCCGCTCCGGAATTCTGTTTTTATTTCGTTTTCGGTTTTGTCATTTTCCGTATTTCTCTGTTTCCGCGACCGACCGGGTAATTTTTGTTTTCTCTTTCTTTTTTCTCATTCGCTTTTCCGGCCGTAGCAGCACACAGAGTACATATTGCGATCGCGGAAAGCGATATGAAACGGTGTATTTTTTCTCTGACGCAACGGGATCCCGTTATTAATTTAGATTACTGTTGCGATAGTCGGTAATGTATACGCGCACGTCGACGACCGTTATTAGACCGAATAGTACAAATAATCGTGCCGACAACGCCATCTGTCGGAACGCGACGGAAACGCCGAAAGTCGGTTCAAAACGCGGAAGGCCTAGAAAAAGAACTAGTCCTGCACGACTGAACCGCCGCAAGCAGGCTCGAGCGGCCGCCGCTTCCAGGAAGAAACGAGCTTTGTCGCACGAATCGTCCTCTTCGCCCTCGCCGCCGGTCCTCTACAAGTGTAAGCTGAGCGGCGACGAAAATGACGATGCGAATTTCGGCAAGGATAATTTCGACGGCGACGGCGACGACGACTATTACAAATCGCCGCCGCGTCTTACTCGCATGTTGTCCAGATCGCCGCGATATTCCACTTCGTCGTCATCGTTCGGTCCGGATCTGGACGAGAGGAAGGTGTATGAAGTGGAATCGGACGAGGTTACGACCGAAACGCTGGCCGCTCGAAGGAAGAAAAAGCATAAGCGCGGCCATCGCCACCATCACCATCATCACCACTCGAAACGGAAAGAGAGCGACGAGTGCCAGGTACCGGAACAGGCGGACAGCGGCAAGAAGGAGCACTGCAAAACGCCCACGGTAAACCCGATTTTCGTTTGGGTGGTGCAAGAGGCGAACGAACGGATCGTAAAAGTGCACTGCGAAGACTACGATACGAGAAATCGCATCAGGCTAACGAAAACGGCTTCCGGTTGGCGTTCCATTCCGTTGCTGGACCGTCTGTCGCGTCAGGTCTCTTCCGGCACGGAATCGGTGCCGGTCAAATCACAACCGAATCTAGTCAGATTGGTTCCCTCCGAACAGTCGTCATCCGGTTGCGAAGATGGGCCGTGCACGAAATCTGCGCAAGAACGAAACGATGAAAGTCGGCAAAAATTGTTTTGCTCGGCGAAGGAAAGAACTGTCGCGCGTGGTTGTACCAATATCGATTTGCCTCCTAATAATAATAATAATAATAATAATAATAATAATAATAATAATAACAGTAATAACAGCAATAACGATAATAACAATAACAGTACTTGTAATGGTAACAGTAGTGGTAGTAGTCGCACAACGGATAGCCACGTTAAGGGGGCTAGCCGAGGGGGCAGCGATGCGAGAAGGCGTGATTCTGATTTGTATTGCGAAGTGAAAACCGGTAGCGGTGCCGAGCAGAGCGATAACGAGTTTTTATTTAGCGACGACGAAAGCGAGGAGGCAGATATTAGAGCGATTTTAAGCGGCATCGATAAGAGTGCCTTAGACGATGGCGACTTTGACGAAACGGACGTTAATGAAAACGACGAGAAGCGTCGTAGTTCGGAACGCGATTTAGCAGCGGACCGGAGAATTGAGCAGGGGCCAGTAACGAATTCCGGCCGATCGCCGATGTGTGGTGAAGATAAAGGAGCGGAAGAAAACTCGGAAGAGTCCGACGGCGACGAGTACAACCAGCCGGAAGAAGAGAGTTCCTTTTACGGCGACGTCATTTGCGAACGACGTCGCGACGCCGGAGGATCATTGTGGCGCGGCGATGCGGACCATAGTGCATGCGGACGTGTTGGCGCAGACGACGGCAATGACTCGGAATGCGTCGAAAATCATCTCGCTGACGAAGCAGTCCATGTGCCGGAAAACACGGAATGCGCCTGCGTAAAGATAAAAGTAGAAATAGACGAGAACGACGACTACTTCGAAACGAGGAGCGATAATCTGTTTGATGCGAAATCCGACGATATTCTGAACAACAATCAAGCGCGATTCGAAAATATGCAAGAACTGGCCGAAGCTGTCGTCGGATATAATCGTAACGCTGCCGTAAAAAACGAGCGAACACCGGCAGCGGACGATGGCGCGTACGATGTGGAAATTCTCGCGGATGATCTGACGACACTAACACCGTCTGATCGGATTAAGCGGGAGGAAGTCGGTGACGAGTACAATATTTGTCTCGGAGTTCGCGCTGAAGTCACCGAATTTGACAATGGGAACGAACGTGCGGCCACCATATCGATCGTAAACAACGATCAACTACGTTTCGATGATGCGTCGGTAATAAGTATAATAAGCGATGAATCGGCGACAACCGCATTGTCCGTAAACGGAATTGATGGTTTCGTAGAAGATCGAGCGAAAGAGAACTTCGCGAATGATACTGCCGGCACTATCATCACAATGGACGGCGAGAAAGCCGGTGGTCAGAAAGGCGATGAAAGTATTGCACATCTTAGCGGACAGTCATCAGCCGTCGTCGAGAGGATGCTAACGAATGACGATGGTCTAATTTCAGCGGTAACATTAGCGGCTGATGAAAATCGCGCAAGCATAAATTTCGCGCCGGTGGTGAAATCAGACGATGATGAAATTTCAGACGAAAGCGGAACAAAAGCGAAAACCAGCGTCGCAGTAAATGTTGACGATGTAGCGAGCGATAGCGAAGAAATTAGTCCGCGTACAGACGACGATGCGGACTTATCGAGCGAACCTGATCATCCAAGCGACGGAAGCGCTGTTGCGATAAATGAGAAAGCGCCCCCCGATGTTGACGACGATAACCGAGCAATGTGCCCTCCGTCGACGGACGAAAACGCTAATAGTATCGAAGCGTTCTCCGACAAAGAGGACGAGAATATCGTCATCGGAAGAGCGGACTGGTCTTCGACGCTCTGTAATGATGATTGCGGGCACGTCGTTATTCCGAAAATGGAAATAATAGCGAGCGCCGAAGAAGAAGAAGACGCGGTTGCCGCGGCTTCGACTCCGGGACGATCGACGCGGAAACGCAAACGTAAAGCGGAGAAACCGATGAAAGTCTACTCTTCAAACGACGCGAATTTAACCGACGACGAAACAAACCCGCAGAAGAAAGTTCGTCGTCGGGAAACGGACAACGATAATCGGGACGCGGTGAAATGTTTCGAGTCCGAGTCCGAGTCCGGTAGCCGGGAGGAACCAATACCAACGGTAGCAGTGACGAACAACAACGACGACGAAGACGACAACGACGACAACGGAGACGAGCAATGTCGTTCGTCGTCGGTCGGTGCAGCGGAAAAATCGGCCGCGATCGAAGCGATAATGTCGACGACGACGCCGATAATAAAAAGCGGTTCGTTGAAGGCGACCCATAAGCGGCATCTGCTGAAAGAAGAGCCGAAAGAATCCGGCGATTGCAGCGATACCAAACGATCTCACCTGATGGATTTATTGCTAACATCGCCGTCGCCGTCCGTTTCGTCGTCACATTCGTCGTCCGGCAGCTCTGCGTTATCGTCGTCGGTAGCCGACGACAAAACGGAAAGCCCAGTCGATGTGAAGCCGACCGTGGTCACCGGCAGTGCGGTTACGACGACCACAACCGCCAGCACGGCCGATACTAAACTAATGGCTTCGACGGCCGTCACGACCGTTACCAATAGCAACGACGCGTTAGCGCAGCTGAAGGACGTTCTATCGGACCCGACGTTAACCGTACCGGATCCGTTGCTGGTTCCGCGCGAACGTCTGCCAGCTTTAGTTACCAGTCCCGGTCTGGAGATACCCAGATTGCTGGCTAAAAAACCGCCGAAAATAGCGCAGCTGCCGTTCGTGCCCAGCTCCGAAATGTTACTGGTCTCGTTGAATCACCTGGAAAAGGTCATACAAAAGAAACTGGACGAGAACGAGCTGGAAAATTATCGAATTCAAGCGGAGCAGCTACGATCTCAACTTAAAATTGAACAAACTTTGCAGCTCTACTTCCCATCGCTCTACAATTCGGAAGCCATCGCGTCCGCCATCGAGAACAACTTTTTCTGGTTGTCCTATTTGAACGACGTCGATCCGGCGCTCTTGTCGGCCAACGACGAACGGGCTTCCGATAAAACGAACACAGCCTTCGACGATGCTTCTGCCGCGGCTACACCGCCGTCGTTGAGGACCACCGTTGACGTGAATTCCGATCGCGCCGAACGACGGACATTCGAATTGAGTGGCGCCGTCGACATCGACGGCAGCTGCAGCGAAGCGGAATCAGCCAGAAACGCGGTATTCTGGCAAGAGATGGCGATGAGAAGCCTGAGCTTGTACAATCAGGCGGTCATCAATGGTAACGCGAACGACGAAAACGACCTTCGTCAGAACGAGTCGATCGGCGGTAACGACCTACTACTGTACAAAAGCGATTACAATTTGCCGGCAGCCGAACCGAAAGAGATGAAATACTCGGAGCAGTTTCCCGTTACCGCTGGCAAATCGTCCAATAGCAGCGCGTACGCGACGTCAGCCGAATCGTCTGCGCTGGCCACATCGTCCTCTAGTCAGTCAACCGGGCCCGTGCATAATTTCAAACTGAAAGAGACGTCCAACTGCGCCACTATAACGGCCGCCGGACAGCGTAAGCGAACGGTTCATCAGCGCAATCACAATCCGACCGTCACTTCACCATCGTCGAACGTTTTCGCCAGTTACTGTCCGTCTGCGACGAAACCCGCGCTACCGGCCAGCGGCAACCATTACGCTAGATCGACTCAACAAATGCTAGCCGGCGATTACGGTCGATCCGGCACTTCGGTTTCCGGCGACGCTAACAAGGCAGCTACGATGACGGTCGGCTGCCACGATAAATCGAGTCCGGTACCCGCGGTCGCCGGTTACGGAAGATCGATGTCGGCGGCGAAATCAAAGTTGGCCGGCAGCGGTTACTGCAAGTCAACTTCGAACGCGGCTAACAGCGGCGCAACAAAGATGTCCGGCAGTTGTTCGACGGCGACCTCGACCATACACGGTTACGGCAAATCAACCAGCGCGACTTCGATCAACGGCAGATCCGGCTCGACAACGACGACGACGACAAGCGCTGCTCACGGCAGGTTCGCCTCGCAACTAGCCGCCAACAACGCTTCCAAGTCGAATGCAGCGTCGACGGAGCAGAATTACAGCGGCGCGACAGCGCATTCTCCGATATCATCGGCCATCGGCTACGCCGCTAATTACGCGATTCCACTGGTTCCGACCATCAACTACAGCGGTAAAAGTTGCTCGTCGTCGTCATCGTCGTCGTCTGCTCCTCCACTGATGACCTACGCCGGCAACTACTCGGCTGCCATGTCAACCGTCGACTACGCCAGAGATCCGATCGCGTTTCCGAACATGGCCAACTACGGCATCAACTATCCGGCCGTTTCGACGGTCGGTTACGACGTTTCGCCGTCACTGATCTACGAACGCAACTGCTCGAATCCGCTTCTGAACGTAAATAGCTACCTGTACAGTCCGTCTTTTTACAGTCCGGCGCTGTTTCCACCGGTGGTGCCGCTTTCGGTACCGCCACCGCCGCCGCCGACCTCATCTCTGACCGTATCGTCCGCGAAAAGCAGATCCTCCGCCAAGCTATATCAGAAAGTTTCCGCTTCCACCGCTAGCCCCGCGACGGTCGGCACTTCCCTTTCCGATAACGCTTACTTCGCGGTCCAACTAGCGATGGCCGGCAAGGATCTCGTTGTCGGCAGCCCCGGCAACCGGAATAACTACAGCTCGGCGAAACGAAAGAACGACAATCCGCCGTCCAAGGCTGAAACGGAACTCGTGTCCGGCTTCATCGCCAGAGACAACCCTAAAATGCTCTCATCCTCCTCCCTCACCATTTCCCCCTCCGTCGCCACTTCTTCGGCCGCTCAGTTGAATAAAATTCCGGCATCGATTTCTTCGTCCGGCAAGATGAATGATCATCGAACGTCGCCGACGGACTGCCACATTAAGCACGTTTCCGCGTCTAAAACCTGCACTAGTCAAGCGTCGATGCCGAAAATAAAAGTGAAAAAGCATCTGGTCGATCCTAATCTGAAGCCGAAGCTGCTGAATATCGATGGACACGTTAATAACGGCCTGGGACCGTTCGTTTCTCCGATGGACGGCCCGAATTTATGGAATCCGTTCTTCAGCAGGTAAGTCCGAGATTTCATCTTCTCCTCTTCCTAGAATATAATAACAGAAGGGGGGGGGGGGGTCCTCTCTGTGTTAAACTGTTTTTTAATTAATTCGCCGCAACGTTTGGCTCGGTTTCGCGTATGACGCGAACAAACGCGTGTTTAGTGTTTCTGGCGGGATTTTTTACCTGCGCACGTACCCGCTTGCTACCTCCGTCCAAAATATATGTACAATAGCTATCGCAAATGCTATATACTATATATACTGATTTCAAGACTTTTTGCGTTTACACGGCAGAATTTCTATTCGTTACCACTTAAATCGCTACGAATTCATTTACAGTTTTTCTCGAATAAATGTTCGCCTTCGAAATTTTCCAGTTTCTTCGAGATTGTAAAACAAAAAAACGTGCCTATTCGACTGAGATGCTAGTTTCGAGGAAACGCGTCGCTGCATTTGGCGATTTTCGCAGACGTGGCTGAAAATATTTTTCTCCAAATGCGGTTTTACGCGATCGAACGAGCATCGCGACATACTACAACCCTGTACACATTTGTTACCCGTGTCTTCGTTGCTCAGATTGCCTCTCTGTTGTATCACGCCGCGATGATGCGGCTTTAATTCTGAGTCTCACACATATAACAACCTGTTCTATTTCGGGCTTTTTATTTTTTCTATTTCGAAAACACTATGCAGCTGATTTCTCTAGTTCCGCGGTAAACAAAAATAATGAGGAGGAAATACGAGCCATTAATTAGCAGAAAGCGAAAGAGAGAAATAATTCATGTCTAAACCTGACGCAGCGTTCTAAAAGTGTTCCTCACACTGTCGTGAAGTCACTATGATGACGTCATTAAACGGGAACAAGAATAAAATAATCGAGTCTCCTTATTTCCGTTACAACATTCGAAATTCGAATACGTTAACCAACTTCCCCAATCGGGCAACTCTCGCTACCGTTTGTAAGAATGTTCTCTTCATCTTCGCAGCCAGTCTCTGTTCCTACGATTCTTATTTTCATGTTCGAATGTTTGTAAATAACAATTTTTTTTTTTTCTGTCCTAGACACCAGGCAGATATCTTTGAAAACGGGCGCGTGAATTTGGCTGTTTAGTCGACCATGATGCGCCCCATCCAACACCATCAGTGATTCTTGTCAGACTTAATTTCACAGCACATTCACAGCTGGCTTTCTGAAAAATGAATTTTTCGAAAGTCGAGAAATGACAGAATTTCCCTGCTTTCATACGATGCAGAACACAGTGATTTCTCACAACCGTCTTAGAATATTCTTCTTCCGCGTCGTCTCCCGCTTGAGCCCTCCCCCCTTAAATGCTTGCCCATTTATAACCGTCCGTCTCTTACATCCTCCTGGGAATTCGTACGTTTTTGCGTCGCGAACAGATCTGACTTACGTCTTTTGAACACTACTCATGACGCTTGCCGTTGGGCTTAGTACATTATGGAAAGCTTAACTTCACAATCCTAACACCCTATCAAGGGTATGGGTCTTACATTTTTTCACTCATGACGCTGCCTCCTGGCATATTCATTTAGTCTCTGTCGCGCTGAAAAGTATAGTTCAATAAAAGTCAACATAATATACCGTACGCAGTTTTTAGCCCGGAGCCACATATTCTTGCAAGAGGTCCGTAAAGAAAAGGAACCAAAAAGTTTATCATTATTAGGAATTTTAAAATTATACGAAAGTTTACTGGTATAAGTGTATATATTTATTTTTCCCTATTCCGACAGATATTTCATTAATCACTTAAGAGACGATTCTCAACGTGCGTGTATAACTTATTTTCGGGAAATAATGCCTACTCGGGAGAGCGCGCATGAAAATAATGCGATAAAAACCGCCCCAATCTTACTAGCCTCGAATAAAAACAAAACTTAAATCAAAAATTCGACGCGGTATATCAGATAGAAATATGATTTTTCATCGATACATCTATTTTCAGAGCTCTGGTTCGAGCTGAAACTAAAAAAATTCCTTTTTTAAAACTAGATTACCTCAATAAAAGATGAAAGTTTAAGATTGAAAATGGGAATTTCCGGGTTCTGCGTGTATATTAGAAATTATTTTAAGAAAACGGTACGTTAGCAGTGCTTGCGATTATCGTTGACCTTGAACAGTGTAAAAAGTTTAGAATTATCGATAGCGAAAGATTTGCGCCATAATGTGTTGGCAATTTTGATTCGCGTCCCAAATTAGCCGAATTCATTTATGGTTAAGATCGGTGTATATTCTCGAGTTGTTCGTAAAAATGCAGCCATCTCTAAACCGGTATGTCTGTATTTCTCTAACTTAGTTATTTAAACGGTTTTTGAAGTAATTCATTTTTTTTATATGAATAACATCGCACGAATCTCCGAATAAAGTGTTTCGGAGAACGTGTGCGTGTGTGTTAACACTGACGAGAAAATTTATTTCGGAATTTTTTAATTAAATCGTGTATAAGTAACACAACGAAATATTATTAAATGTATTCCAGTAATTTAGAAAGAACGAAAAAATTTAAAATTAAATTACTTATACAAATATAGTGCAAAAAAATGTGTATACAATTATCATCGTTATCATCGAAAACCGTCTCGACGTTATTAAAATTTAAAATCATTAAAGCCATGTGCCGAAATCAAAGAATCGATTGATAAATTTGCTTTGTTCGAAATCCACAAGAAGATGAAAACAGTAACAGGCCGAACACGTAGTAAAAACACAATTAAATTGTGCGATGGAAAGGGAATGCCGGTGCTGGAAGTAAAAGATAAAGAAAAAATATGAAAAAACGACCTACAAAAATTATTTGATGACAGTCGAGGACCATTAGTAGTGGATACAACTAGTGCAGAAAATTATAATAAGGTTAATGGTCCAGCAATAACAAAATCTGAAGTGCAATATGCTATCAAATTGATAAAACAAAGGAAAGCATGTGGTCCAGACATGATCTCAGGTGATATTATACGTTTAGTAACTGAACAGAATAATAACAAGGTTAGTCAGCGTATTTAATAAGATCTATAATAATAGAGTAATCCCCACAGAATGGCTTAAAGCAACTTTTATTTTATTACCCATAAAACAATTTACAAAAGCATGTAAGGATTATAGAACAGTATCCTTGATGAGTCATCTTTTGAAAATTTTCCTACGTATTATTCATAATAGAATTAGAACTAAGTGTGAAATTGACCTTGATGCATACGCAATTCGGATTTAGACAAGGAATGGGTACACGCGAAGCCTTTTTTATACACTGTTAATACTATACTTCAAAGATGCCGTGATATGAATAGAGATGTCTTCTTATGTTTCATCGACTATGAAAAGGCCTTCGATTGTGTGGTGCACGAATAGAGCTAATGGACATCCTGAACAGAATTGCTATTGATAAAAATGACTTAAGAATAATCAAGAATTTGTATTGGAGACAAACAGCTGAACTCGTTATAATAGAAAAAAAAATGTGAAAATTGATTTTGAAATTAAAAGAGGGGTTGTATCCTCTCATTCTATTTTATCAAAGTTGGCGACGTATGATACTTATCAATGATGGTGATGTATATTCGGAAAATCTTTAAACTGTAGATGGCGATCATTTACAACAGTGTACCTGTGTTCGTCATTTTTTTTTTTATTTACTTTTTTTTTTTGTTGTAGCGTGAAATTTACACTTTACGAAAGAATCAGTGCGCGGCACAGTAAAGAGATAGAAAAGATGTAAAAATGAGATAAAGTCGTTAAAGACAGTGAAAAAAGCAGTAAAAATTAACTGTAGCAAAAACACATCGAAAGAAACAAAACGATCATGTTTCAAATATGAAATAGAGATTAACGGACTAGGAATAAATTTCGAGAATCCAATGTAACACTATTCAAAAGATGTCAAGTTGCAGAAGAGTATAAACGGTGTGAGAGGAAGGAAGACGCTTAATGCAAAAGTTAAATAGAGCTGGTCGTCAGTTTTAGACGGATAAAGCGAAAAGGGCAGCATACTTATATAATTTTTAAAAAAATGCAAAATAAAACAAAATAAGGAATAAATGTCCCAAAAAAATGTCCCAGAAAAATGTCCCAATTTTATGTAACGTTTGTTATATTTTGTAGGATTTTTGTTATTGTTATTTAAAAAATGTCACAATTTTATGTAATGAAATATGTTACGAAAAATGTAACGAAAAAATGTCTTAATTTTATATAACGGAAGTTAAATATTAGAATAGGATTTTTGTGGTCATGTTATTTTTTGTGTGTGTTGATGCTAGTAAGAATTACGTTGTAAATTTTGATCATTTTATACAAAGTATAGAAGAGAAAGAGACAGAAATGACAGCAAGAGGAGTCAAGGGGCACAGCCCCTTGCGAGGCCAAAATGGCCGAGTTTTATATATATATATATATATATATATATATATATATATACAAGGGCGTCACCAGCCGATGAGCCAGGAGGGAAAATGAGTTGCTAGCCGCCGGGGAGGGGGCAAGATGATAAAAAGAGGATATGAGTGATAGGAAAAATAAAATTTATAAGTTGTAAAGGCTTAATATTTTATTAAACAAAAATAAAAATTTAATTAAAACATTAGTTTCGTGGGTTTCTGACAAACTGCTCTACTACTTTATTATAAAAGTCTTCCAAATTGTCCATTATTACGCGCCTATGTTAACTCATCATGGCTAGTTGTTTAAAAAGTTTGAAGCCCCCCCCCCCTCTGGAGGGCAGCTGCCCACCGCTGGTGACGCCCATGTATATATATAATACTGGGCCCTTCGGGACTAGGAAGGGGGAAAACCCCCTTCATCACCAGATATAGTTCTTCTATAATTCTTATAGAAGAGTGTGAACTTCTTCATTGTCTACGCCGTTCGACAACATTTTTTCGCTACATATTTCGTTACATAAAATTGTAACATTTTTTGGGATCAATTTCGTGACAGGACACTTTTCCTGATGACCCCTGGTGTAAAAATGGCGTAGCCATTAATAAAACTTGGCCATCAGTGTTTCGAAAGAGGCTTCACCCTCTCACCCCGCCTGGGGACACCTCCGGATACCCAGCACCATTACTTCTATACTTCGTATAGAACGAGGAAAATTGATGTCATTCTTAGCCCGACCGCCACTATATACAATATATATATAACGTTTTGAAACAAAAAGGGTGATGGGGGTCGGGCTAAGAATGTCGTTGTCATTGAATAGCATAATTAACCAGGGCAATAATCCATTTTGTCGATACTTCGTCTTCTTGTATATATACAACATATGAAACATTTTGAGACAAAAAATGTGACAGGAGTCGGCCTAAGAATGACGTCATTAATATTTCTATATAGATACATGTACGTGTGTTGTGTGTATATCACGTGTATATACAACCCTAAAACATTAATAATTATACCTGATGGTCACTACTATGCGTCGATAAACGCCACCCCATCTCTGTTGCTCATCTAGCTAATGATGTTCGAAAGGAACTTCGAAATTTAAAGGTTTTCTCTTTTAATACTGAAATTATGAAATTACAAAGGTCCAATAGGTAAAATATATTTTTATTATGTACTACTAACGATCGCACCAACATCACTGTACTAATAGGCACACAGTTTATCTTTGATTATCTTGATTACATACTCGAATATACTGTGGCAGTCGATGAAATATCTTTCTCAACCTGGTCCGGTGTATAATCAGTTACTTTAGAATAATCACGATAAATAATAAACATTTCCGAATTTAAAGCCCTACTACGGTTCTGTATTATGCTGATGTTGACCTAAATATGAATTTGCTCAAACATCTATTGGAAATGTTTTTGATAGTTAAACGCGCATACATGGGCTATGTACATATTAATGATGTTTACCAATTTAGGTATTCGCGAATGTAAATATTCATTACACATCTGTGTGTACATACCGTGCGCAGAATGTAAATTATTTAGCGTTGTTCATATTTTTAGCGAGCAAAATGTAAACGCCTACATAAACAAGGACCGTGTAAATTATTGAAGACGAGGAAATCCGTGACGTTTTAAATTTCTCTATTTGCAGATAGGCTCGCATAAATGCTAAAATTCTCGCCTCGTAATAAGCGCCACTTTACGAATTTCTTTAGACCAATCGGGTGCTACAACTGTTTAGAAAAAACGGGCAACGTGTACAAATCGTAAAACTTACAACAGAATTTCAAGTAAAAAAAAAAAAGCGAGAAACAAATTGTAATACTAATATGCTTCCAGTATCCTGAATGCGGACATGAAAATACAGATTGAAAGAGGTTTTTGAACGGGTACAAAACAAGTTAATCTTACTATACTTCCGAATAAATTCATTAATTACGCAATAACTCGATAACTATCGGAATATCGAATTCTGAGAAATTATACCATACCGCTAAAACTGAAATATTAAAAAAAAATAATCGACTGTTAAACGTGGAGCTCTTTTTTTTTTTTTTTATGTCCTGGGAATTAGAAAAAATACTTTTTCTTTCTAAAAATTTCAAACTGAGACCGATTTTCTAATGAAAATACACAAATTACACAGTGTGCAGTTAACATTCGCGAGGAGTGTGCGTTCCGAAATTTCTATTTGAAACTCCATCGATTATTACATAAGATCGAGGCGGCAAAAAAAATCGATTTTCTTTTGAAGCAATTTTATTTTTACAAGAGAATATTTAAAATAACGTCGAATCTTCTTACAGTACGGATGGTACAAGTTCAGTAAAAATATACGCAAAATTTAATCGTATTCATCACATTCAGAAACGGCCGGCGAACGCTGCCATTATGTCACTGTTACGAAAAACACTTCAAACGGTAAATTAAGAATTTTAGATAATTACTTCTTATACAGTCTAACGCTAAAATGTGTTCTCAGTTCCAAAGTAGACTTACTGTACCGCGAACGTGTTCGCACATATTTAAAATTGTTAAAATCGATCACTGTTTTTTTATTCGCCAAAGTGCGAACCGCTAATGCAGTAAACAACAAAGTAATGTATATGTATATATGTATGCAGTACCGAAATAAAATTTTACGAATTACTCTTTGGCAATGGAAAAACTCGACGGCTAGCGAGGCTCCTAACGTCAGATTCACATCTCTTCTAACCGTGTACATTAAAAGAAGAATAAAATAACTTTATTTTGGTATTGCATAATTGACCGATACTTTTTTTAAATGTAATTTTTGCATGAAGTTTCCCCTAAATCTCGCTTTCTGGTATTCCTCGATTAAATTTATCTAATAAACTGGCCAGTAGCTTACTGAGTGTCTTTTTTTTTTTTTTTTGTAACTACCTTTAAGATAAGCTTAACAGCTCAAACTTAACATCTCACCACTTGAATTAGTAATAAAACGTTATGAAATAAATAAAAAAATTTTTGCAATTTTTTTTAGTATTTAGCCGATTATCAAATTGTCAAATACAGCTCGTTTTTTAGACGAGAACACTATCCGATAAGTAAAAATATAGTTTTATAAGAAATTTTCCGTAGAATCCGATGAAAAGTTTTTAAATTTTTGGTATACAAAAAAGGAAAATTAATGTAAAATTTTTAAAACGTACACGCTTATGAGACTTAACAAAACAAGTTCAAAACGGTCAAAGTTGATAATTTGCATAAAAATTATATCGTTAAAAACCATAAAGCTTTTGATATTTATTGAAATTTGTATTTTGTGGGCTGAAAGAACACGTGTTCATTTTTTTTTCTCCAGAAAAAAAATGAAGAGCTTTCCTCGAAAAAATTGATTGCCTTAGGTCCTCTGTAAAAGTTGTACGGTAACCAACGAGGGTGTTTTTTTTTGTTTTTTTTTTTTTTTTTTGATTAAGAGCTGTACACTGGCATTCGCGTATTTAAATGTGTGTAAATTTTTAATTGAGAATAAGCGATCTTTCTTTTTTTTTTTTTTTAGATCCCCCCTTTGGGCACGTCAGCTAAAGACCTACACCCAGAAACAACAATAAAGAAAAGAGCCGTCAGTTAAATTTTGATTCGGTCAGATATGGACAATATAAGGGAACTAACGGATGAAATAATGGATGGCGAGGAAAAGGACAAAATATAACATGATCAATAAGGAGCGGGGAGCTTGAGTTTCAGCAGACAAGAATATAGAATGTTCAATAGAAAGGAATGGACATTCAAAAAAGATACGTGATTGGCGTTGCAAATCGCCGCTTCATTTGGGTGGAGAGAAAAATTTGGAAAGGAGACAAAGGAAAAGCGAAAACAAGAGGAAGGAAGAGCAAAATGGCCAAAACGCAAGCGAATCATAGAAATGACAACAGAACGGGGAAGTTAAAGTAACTCCAAGAACACCAGATATTAGAAGGAAGACTAGGCTGTACAGACAGATAAAAGGATTGATCGTTACGGAAGGAGGAAGGGTAAATATCTGACCAAAGTTTGAGATAAAATTTAGTACATAGGGAATTCAAGTTGGAGTATGGAACTTTTTTAAAGAAGGAACGAGAAGAAGCAGCAATCCGCCGTCTCATTACCTTTAATGCCCACATGGCTGGGAATCCACAGAAAATCAACACAGATGGAGTAGTGAGACGAAGAATGATAAAATCGGAAGATATGCAGTCTGAAATAATCAAATAATTGGAAGAAATGAAGATAATAGAACATAGGATGACCATGAATTCATTTATAAAGGTAGAATAGAAAGAAGGAAGACGAAATAATTCAGAGAAATTGAAATCCGGAAGGATAAAAGAAGCTCCAACACCATGAGGTCGTCCCCTGGAGCCATCCATGAAGATGGTTACATGCGATGGAAATTGGGAATTGATAACGCTGTGGAATACCTTTGAATTATTGCCTGAGGAAGGGATTTGGAAAATGAAGGTACAAAAAAAACATTGGGAGAATGGCAGAGATCGGCAAAGCTAAAAGGAAGAGCAGGAAGATTATTACTTGAGGAACTAAGGCGAGGGGAAATGCAAGCTAAAACAGGGATTTTCCTAGGCGTAAAACGCCAGTTCTTATAAATTGAAAGATAAGAATGAATACGAATAGAGGACGTGAGTGGAAGACGTTTGGTGAGGAAACGATAGCCTAAGTAAGATCTGCGAAGGGGCAGGGGTGGTGTATTAGACTCTGCGATAATTGCTGGAATTGAAGTAGACTCTTAAGAGGAGCACCAAGACAAAGCCCCGATTTGTTTTCACGAGCTCGAAATTCTAATTATCTTAGTTTGCTTCGATCGTAGTGATACGGCTTTTCAATAGCTAGTATTTTTTTACAAATATATACATATATAAGAAGAAAAAAAATAGTTTACCCTACAATAAAAGTCTGGTTTAAGCATTTACCCGCTGCGCCATTGTGTTCGTTAATATTATTAAGAGCTGAAATTCGAAACTGCCGGTTTCACATAAAAATTATTCTAGTTCAATTGACATTGCATTCTTTATTACGATTTTCGATTTATATGTTCTCCCTTCGTGCAACGGCTCGCCCTAGTATGTTAAGCGTATTCGAATGATAGGCTAGTTCGGATTAGAACGCTTCGCTGCCACTCTTCTCTCTTTATAGTGCCATACTTAATTATTGAGCGTCGGCGACTACGTTACATCTCAGCTGTACAGATATAAGTAGTGTACTAGGCAATTTTTATATGTAATGCAGGTGTGCACACGCAAGACTACATTCGGAACTGATAGTAATCGTTTGATTTCTCCATATACAAATACAGTCCCGTGTGTGTCTGCTGTGTACTGACCTAGCGTGTATATGCTGTTGTATGCGGTGGTTTGCCATTGCCTTCCACGTGATTATCAGCGATTATTTATTTAATTCTCGTAATAAGTTCTGTCGTCGCTCGGGATCGAACCCGTGACCTCCATAACGGAAGTCAAGCGCTCTAGCAACTAGGCTATCGCCTATAGCATTAATCTATTTTAAATTAATATGTTCGTCGTAATTCTTGTATTGTGAAGAAATGGTGTTTGCATTTAAAGCGAAATGCACGTGACTAAAAGTTTGTTTCCAGATAGTATTTTCGTCTAGGTATTCCGAAGATATTAAAACGAACAATTGTCGTCACCTTAATAATAAAGTTACCGTTATATTTACCTTCAATTTCACTTACATTTAATATCGTGTACATGTGCGTCTGTTTATAATATGTGTTTATATGCGTGATACAAACGAATTAGTGGTACAGATTAAGAATACGAATAATTTTAATCATTGCGAATGTAAAATTATAAAGGGTATTTAACTTGGTGGAATACCCCCTACCATTTGCCGACATGCTTATCACTGAGCTGCCGTACAGAACAGAATACGCATTTTACGAGCCCAACGTAAATTGTCCCCTGACAAGCCCGAATAAATGATATTAAGGGGGAGAAGCATTTTAAGGAAAACCAAACGAAAGACAGCATATTATTGTACTACAAAAATATACACACGGTCGAGTTATAATCCGGAATCTAGTATTCTTTTACTTATTCTATTATTCTTGTTAGAGTTTTTCTTCCTTCATTCGTTAAGATTAAATCGGATTTTCATAATTTTCGCATCGTACCTGCACAACATAAGTTAGAAATATTACCGAATAATGTTGACAACGTTTGCAGAAAATATGACGTTCTCCGTAAGCGTTGTAATTTTTTTCTACGGCGGAGGGGGTGGGGGTGGGGGTGATATTCGTTGGTCAATAATTATTTTCTAGATGAGAATTTCTCGTCGTTTGAAAAACTTCGAACGTGGTCGTGCGTAGTTTTAGTAAGTGCTGAAATGTCATTAACGGTGAGGTTAAATTTCTATTTAATGAACTTTCTTCTCTTATCTTTAAATCAACTGCAACGACGGCTCCAGGTCGCCCACTGGCAACAGATTAAGCGGCGAATCTGGCGCAGTATGCTAGAGTAGCACTAACGATGTGCGGTACACCTAGAGAAAGACACGATCACAAGAAAACGAGTTTCTGGCTTAGTTGCAATAAATGGGAAAAAAATATCGCACGATCGCGCGAACTGCGAGCAGCGAACGATTTACTACCGTTAAGTAAGTCGATTGTGATGCCGATTACTGAATCACAGACGGACGCGGCACGATCGACCGTTCTCTTCATAAGTGCACTGGGAAGCAGTCTTAATCGCGGCCCGCCCGATTAGGAGGGCCCTTTACACAGTGAGGAATGTGAAATGTGCCTTTAGAAAATCGATTTTACCGAACGCTTGAATACTGAGCATCGAAATAGTCGACCGGGCGAGTCGGGAAAGATGTAATATTTTCCACCTTCTCCGTTAAAGAAGCGAGTTTTTAACGCGTCTCTCGCGTTTCAGTGTTTTTTCTTTTTCTTTTTTTTTTTTTTTCTTTTCAAGTTCATAAAATATTTGCTTGTGTTTTATGTTAACTCGCTTCAACCGGCGTTATTATTTATTCGCTTAAATTTGTAGTATTAGTTTTGTTTAACGCTTAAAAATTACCGAAAATCGAAAAACAAGTTCGTAGAAGCTCTCGGGAATTTTTACGTGATAAAAAGAGCATTCCTCCGGCTGGGGGAAAAAAAACAATTTTTAATATAATCCATACTTGGAACAAAACTGGATTTATCGGGCGCATTTAATTTAATCATTAAATAACGATTATAAAAAATAATTTAATAACTTAATAATTTAATCGCAAACTACAACCAGCGATCTAGCCAGTAATGAACAGATGAAAAAAATCATATTTTGCACATTGCTCATTCTTCGCTGCAATACAGGCCTAATGCGTGCGATTTATTAACCCGCTGGCAAAATTAATGGAGGACACCAGCGGTGTTAGAAATTTGTACACGCTAAACTCCTACCTTCTTCAGAAAAAAACGTCTTTTCCTTCACCTCTGCCGATCTTGGACTTAAATGTTCCTGCATATCTCCCGGTGACCTTTCTAGCCCATAAAGTAGTCAACGCTAGAGCCCGGTTTATCCACAAAATCGCAACAACGATTCTGTTTCCCTTTCTCTAGAGGTCAGCTCTTTTCTCAAGTCTGGAAAATGGCCAGAGCCCCTTTACAGCTCCTCTCCCTCAGCGTCACGCTCATTTCAACTCTTCTTCATCACAACTGTTTTCTTTCATGTTCCCTTTTTCGGACAATTCTCTCCTGCTCCTTCTCCTTCCACGTCCTTCAAGCGCTGAGTCTCACGTCTCTTATCTTCACCTTTCCTCTATGACAAACTTCTATCTATACTCAATAGAGCCGCTTACAACGCTTCTCCAGGATTGGACGGGCTCTCGTTCTCAATCTTCAAAAATCTCTCTCCATCCTCGTTACAGGTACTATTTTTGAGTATTTTCAACTCCCTCCTTCACCTGATTGTACTTCTAGATTTTGAAATGACTTTATAATTATTCCTATTATTCCTAAAAAAACATTCTTCCTTCGGTCCTATCTCTTTAGCTTTCAGCCTTCGAAAACTCTTCGAAAGTTGTCTCGCCTGGTGACTAGAGCATAACAGTCTCTCTAGTTCTTCCGAATATGTATAGCTTCCGTCCGGGGCTGGGCCCGGTTGACTGCGTAAGTTTTTTGCTCTCAGACATCTACAAATCCTTCCTAGAAAATAATTTTACTATTGCTACTCTCGTCGATATCTTCGCCGCGTTCGATCATATACATCTTCCTACTCTTTGCAGCAAGCAGCTTTCGCTCGTCATTCCTTCATAACTTCATTTGCAGTCTCTTTCAAAGTAGATCTCTGTTCCTTTCTACTCCTTCCTTCTTCACCTCTAGACGCGTATATCGTAGACTTTCCGAGAATTTCATAGGTCCCGCTCTATTTAATATTTATTTCCTTGACATCGCTTCTCTTCCTATAAAATCGTCCTTCCTCCTATATGCAGAGATGACATCCTTATCTATCCTAGCTTAACTGATCTGACTACGGCCAATAAAGAAGTAAATAATTTCTTCCCTGTTATCGGCATGTCCCTTTCTAATACGCACCTCTCCCTTTCTTCCAGCTAAATCTTCTTGTTTCGTTCTTATAATTATTTTCTAGTGAATGCTAACTCATCTATTATCCCTATTCATATCTTAAATGCCATTTGCTATCTTGGTCTGTTCCTGAATGGAGCCGTCTTTCTTTTCATATGAGCATATCAACCATCTTTACAATTCTTCTCTCAAACGGCTAAGCCTTCTAAAAGTTTTATCTCTCAAAAATCGAGAGGGGATCCTGCGCCTTTCCTAATCTCTTACAAATCCATAATCTATTTCAAACCTGAATATTGCTTCTTCATTTACGATAATTCCTGCAAAACGCTTCTATCCAAACTTGACAAAATCCATTTTATGCCCGACTCCGCCTTTGCATAGGTACACTTTAAAAGTTCTATCCGAAACAAATATGCACCTCTTTTATATTCGCCAACCTCTGCTTGGCTATCCTTTCCTAACTGAACGTATTCCAATCTTCGCTCCCAACCTCATTCCCTTCTATATTCACCTTAAGAACCGCTGTCGTTTTGCTCCTGATAAAATTCCGACTCTCCCTCACATAGCTGCACCGATTTCTGGGTTTTCTTCCTTTTGTTTTCTCCTACGATAAGCTCCCCTATCACGATTTCATCAGCATATGGCCGGCCAATCAATTTCTCTCTACTTCCTCTTCACGCTAACTCCACTTCCGGGGAGGTAATTAAAACTGAATTTTTCCATACACTGGAATTCTTATGTCCTACTCGTGTACTATTTTTTTACTGATGGCTCCATAATGAAGGGGGTGCAGGCAGTGCGTTTAATTCCTCCCCTCTCTTAATCATTTTGAATCCTTTCGGGCTCCCTTCCTTCTGCTCTATCTTCACAGTTCGGTCAGTTTCCATTTTTCCTGCAATATCCTTCATTCCTACAACTAACGGAATCTTCAAATTCCTCATTGTTTCCGATTCGAAAAGCGTCCTTCGAGCAAATTCTTCTCCTCCTACTCATTACTCTAACAGTATATTATACTATCAATTCGTTCCCTTGTCTCCAACTTACTGTCATCCCGTTCTATTCTTATAGACTTTCTAAAGGTTCCCAGTCACTCTGACGCTGAAGGCAATAATGACACGACAGATTTTTCAGCTCGGTCGGCCGCTGTCATTAGTCCTTTCTCTAGCCACGTTCCAACTTCAGTCCTCCTTTCCTCAATCAATCATTCCAAAGACTTCAGTTGGATAGATACACTATCTTATTCTCTAGTTCCGCTTCGCACTATCTTCTCGTACAGCCGGCACCCACTCCTCAACCTTAGTTTCTTTCCATTTTGTCCAGTCATCATTCTACTACTGTTTCCTTAATCAGATTAAAAATTAATCATTCTCTTCTCCGCGCTTCTCGCCTTTGGTTTTTTTAGCTCCGACCTCTTTCCATCCTCTCCACAACTCTGATTCTCCTTTCTTATTAGCGTACGTTCCTTTAAGTATTCGAATATTTCGACTCTTGGCCTTCCGACTTCGTATAGAGTGCTTCCGTTATCCTTTCCGATTTCCATCAAAACAATTCCCTTACTTCAATCCTTTAAGATCCCCTATCGATCTAATTTCCTAGCATAATTCTTTCAAGTGGTTGGATCAAAGTCAAGGACGAACTCAAAAGCACAAAAGATAAAAAAAAAACTTCAAACTTCTTTGTGTTGCGACCTTTTTTTAAGTCTGCAGAGAGACAGCTCGTCGAGACGAATTGCATTTATATATATATATATATATATATATATATATATATATAAATGCGGACACGGAAAGTCGCGATGATTTTTAAATCCGCATTAATTCTTAATACACATTTGTACGGTCCGATAAAAAGAGCTAATAATTCAATGAAACGAACGGCAGTAAAATTAACATATGGTTCGAAACGAAAGAGTTTTAATTTGTCTATCTGAATTCACGTTTAACCGATTTCTTAAATTTACGAAAGTAAAAAAACAAAAAAGCTCAACAACTAACTAACTAACTACTTGTTGCCCAAAGCGACAATTAGTACTTCAGCCATGCGTAGCGACCAGTTCCCGACTATGCGGGGCAAGCCAAAAGCCAGTCCAGCCTTTTTGTACTGAAATACTGACTGTAGACGACTCCAAAAACGGGTGTTATATCTGCCAAGATTTCTTCAATTAATCAACTTCCATTCGGACATTTAAAAAATATTTGTCAAACTCATTACAGACTAATATAATTCCTCGGAAATTCTTTTATCCTACTATGAAAAAAAATTCCTCGTTCAAAGATTTTCTCGTCGACACTACTAATTTAAAATATAACGCTTTCGCTCTATTCCGAACATTGAAGACCTTTTAAAAAGTGTGACTCAATAGTCCATTCGGAATACCGAACATATCGATAAGAGTTGGAAAGACGAGGCAATGATGATTTGAGAGATATATCGATTCTTGTAATTTGAAATCACGCGGAAACCAACTTTTCCGAATGAAACAATTTCATCGCTCGCGTAATATTTTTTGAAAAAAGACGCGTTTAAATGAAGTTCGTAATTGTAATTCATCCGTGACCGCTTTAAAATTCCTCGGTATTCCCACTTTGCAAAGTAACTGCTCATGATGGAAATGCTGCTGTACATTGACGCAGTACCGAAAATTAACTGAAATTCAAAGAGATTCATAATTTCACCGGCCTAGGGCGCCATGAGTACACGGGTCATTTCGTTATTTATTAAATAATTATTTAATACTACTCTGAGAAAGTTTCTTTTTTTGTACTTCCACAGGGCAGTTTTGAAAACGGAAATCCCTTATCGAACATCCATTGCTAACGAATTCAGTAGATTCAAGATGATTAAAAATAGGGAAAAATTTATTCAATATATTTATAGAACGTGTACAATAGGAGCATACTGGGTGCGCAAACAGTATTATTATCTATATTTATAT
The DNA here is from genome assembly GCA_039619475.1 of Icerya purchasi. NCBI lineage: Eukaryota > Metazoa > Arthropoda > Insecta > Hemiptera > Monophlebidae > Icerya > Icerya purchasi. The sequence continues at coordinate 289,117,499 of CM077116.1, forward strand.
TTTATATTGATTTTTTATTTTAGAAAAAATTAAAAAATATGTAGTTTCGCTCTCTTTCTAAATAATGTTGCAATCTTCCAGTGTAACAGCATTGATTTTCATCAACGCCAGGAAACGCCAGGAAACGCCAGAAACTTTAATATATTCCGCTCAAAAACTAAAACTAGGCAGTTGAGAACGTCATTTGTTATAATCATTCGTTTTCGCTCTATATTAGTTTTTAGCAGGTATCCTAATGGCTTCTATGTAATCTGTTAATCCAGTTTTTGCATCTTGCTCTTCCTACTACATACAATGCCCCTCTTATGTTCTCTCATTTCCTTCCTTTTCAGTTGTTCCTATTCTAGCTTCTTTCATTCAATCATTCTCGCACCAGATTAAAATCTAATATTTTATACTCCTTTTAAGCTATTACTTAGATTCCTTGGTTGATTGGGTTGTTGCTCTTCGTTAGCGTATCCATAAAAATAAAACCGATATTCATCAAAAATCAAATGCTACAAAGAAGGAAAATGGGTGACGTTCTCGAATTTAAAACATGTTTTCTTATTGATTTTTTCAGTATACTTTTTCTATTTGCACTGCTACTTCTGATTTTGATGTGTTTTCATAAGAAATGATTACGGGGTTTTTGGAAGATAATCTAACGGTACAACTGTTGGCGGTAATTATCGCTTTGTACACGAAAATACATTGTCATTGTTAATCCACTGTACGTCCGGTGGGGGGGGGGGGGCGTTACAAAGCAAAAAAGAAATCAAAGCTAGTTTGTAATCGGCATACGAATGGAACACGATTTCGTCGGTTTTTTTATGTGTTTTTCCCTATTGTTACACGATACCTATAATTAGTTGTTTCCATTGTCGCACTTGTTGCAATCAGGTTAAAATTTTAGTCAGTTTCCGATAATTACATACGAAAAAAAAAAAAAAAAAAAAGGAAAGAGATCAATGAAAAAAATAACGAAATTTTTATTGTAATGCTGGGATATAGACAGGGTTTTCTCGCAAATTAGTAATATGTATAACGTGATGAAATTCGAGACACCTACCGGAGGTAGTAATAACAAAATACGCCTAATAATCCTGTTAGAAATTCTACATTTGTTAAAACTTAACAGCTACACGTTTATAATATTTCAACTTTGAAAAAATAAAAGAAGTACAGTGAGACCGATTTTTTTGTTTACTTTTACTTACATATATATATATACTCCCGAAGTAGAAAATGGAAAAATTTCACTTCACGAATTGAGAGGTGGTTTTACTGAAACTCTTTCGTCAATATTTCAGAGTCAGCGTGAAAGATAACGCAGAAATGCACGAAGTTTATAACATTAAGCACCGACATATAGGATTAACAATTAAGGTTTTAATTACAGGGGAACCTAGTTATCTATGTTGGCGCTGAATTTGGACAAATTAAATTATGTTCCGGTTTTTTCTTTATAAAATTCGATATGTTTTATTAATTTCAAAACCGAGATTTTGTTTCGTTTCATTCTGTTTTCTTGGATCGTAATTTTAGCGTCACATCTACTACACTATCCGTAAAACTTGCAGGAAAAGTGCATATTTCTCTCTTCCATTAGGTTCAAGCATCCATTCCGAAGTTACTGATCAAAAACAATTATAAAACAACGTGTACGCTTTGCCGGTGTAGTAAATATCGATTCATCATTTTTAAATTCTGCGCAAATTCAACAACTCCATCTCACTCCGTACCGTCGGGTTTCCGACATTTTAGCAAAGCCAGCAAAATTGCTACACTGTCGACACGTTGACATTTGCAAAAGCCAAGTGTCTAAAATTGTACTTCATTGTGGTACTATTTTAATTGTAACATTACGCGCTGCGATTTTATTAGTAACTTGTAAAATGGGTTCTCAGATACTATTCGAGGCCGACTTTTACTTATTTATAATTTTATTTTCATTGTCAAATTTTCTTCAACATTGGAAATAAAAACCTTTTTTAAAGGTTTTTGCTTTCATATATGTATATATATATATATATATATACACACACGATTAGTGTTGATCATTTAATCAGATGAAACAACGAATAATTAGTAATTACCATAAACGTATAGCAAAAGAAATAGTTCAAGTGTGCACATGAGATTGGTTACGACGTCTACATACAGACAGCGACGAAGAAAAGGAAAGTGTCGTTCGACGTTTAAAATGAACAATAAATTAAATTTTACTAGAAACATTTTCGGGAATGTACTAGTTCCTTTCTAGTACTAGGGACACGGTTCATTCCGGGAAAAGTTTCCAGTGCATATTATTTAACATGTTCAGTTTTTGAGATGTTTGTATATTTTGGAACACGGCGACCAGGCGAGCCTCTACGAGCATTTCGCATTAAAATGAAACTCTCTTGTTAGTTTAGCATATTTCGGTTCAGTAAATACTTTTGAAATTGCCCCGAATTGCTGCGAACATATTTCAGCGATGAGGTGTCCATGTTTACGTATCTCATTGCATCTTCAGAGCTGACCATGGGCCTTCATCGCGAAGAAAGGTCCAGTACAGATGCTAGCGGCAGACGTTGCTACTCATCAACCGCTAGTTTGGTCAAACAGCCTCCGCACAAACTATTCCCGCTGCAGTCATTTCGAACAAATGTCTTTAAATCGTGTTTTCGTAGCAAACGTAAAACTTCGACAGCCACTTCCCGGAAAAGTGCAAAGGGGCATGTACCGTTATTTGTCACCGGCTCATTTAAATTTATTATAAGACTTCATTTATAATCGGGAACGGTATTTTAATCAGGTTAAAAGGCATACTTTTTTTCGAAGCTTTGCTGTTGCAATAAATTTTAGAAAGCTAAACCGAAAAAAAAGAAAAAGGAACAGTAAGGAAGCATCTCCTTGTTTGATTGGGCATCAGTAAAGAGAGAAGATGTTAAAAATACCACATGCAAAAGAATCTGCGCATTCGCCGCGTCCTTTTAGTAAACGAAACATTTTTGTCTGTTTTCCTCTTTCTTTAATTTAAGTTTACTGCTGGAATATTTTCTCTCCAGACGAGGATTTCAATGACATCGCATTCCAGGACATCGCAAAATAAATCGACTGACACGTTTATTGCCTTTTACCGTTATACGTCGCTCACTGATGTAAGCTATACAGTGTTCGTGTACTTTGAAGAATAAAATGAACTAGTCTAAACTACGTATTACAGCACTGAGGTATTTTTAATTTCTTTTGAAAGCATAAAAATATCTCTCAGAGTGTTTGCACTTTTTTTTTCTTTCTTTGATTTTTTAAAATTAAAAATTAAAAATACCTCGGTGCTGTAGTACGTAGTTTATCTAGTTCATTTTATTCTTCAAAGTACACGAACACTGTATAGCTTACATCAATGAACGACGTATTAAAAATTATTAATATTATACGTTCCACCGATAGATTCTCGGTAATATCGAATATTTAAGTTCTTCCTAAGCCTACACATCGGTGCAATTACCGAACAGCTAAAAATAAAATGAGAAGCAAGAAACAAAATGAACTTATCTCAAAATTAATTAAAAAATCCTTCTTTTTTTTTCTTTTCGATTTGGAATTATTATCAATGCTACATAATAACCGGGGAAGGGGGGGGCAACAAGTTTTAAAAATGCGCCAGAAATCATGAATAACCAAAACATCGAACTAGTTTTGAATGTAAACACGGTTGTGTTATAAACAAACGAATGTGAAACATCTTCGTCGCTATGCATTTTTTGTGCATCATCTAAAACATTTACAAAAATTCAGTTTTATGTATCTCTTTTAAAATACTACCGAATAAAACCCCTTTTTATTTAAAAAAAAAAAAACCCTCGTAATAAATTCCAGAGTACTGTTTGTACTATTGAATCGATGTGTTCATTATCACGCGAATGGATTTCACAGATTCGAGACTGCAGAACTGTGTAAACCTCATGTACATCTCGGAACGACTTGTTGTTATTGTTTTTTGTCGTAGATATAATTATAGGCGACGCCATTTCTTGCTAATAGCTCGCTGTATCTTCGATGCGGTTCTATCCCAATCTCTGTCGGGAACCTTAAAAAGAGACCAGTTTTCGGCGGCTATTTCATAGCACATAATCTCTCTCTGGCTTTCTCGGCGCCTCATTTCGATCTGAACGGACTTGAACCGCTTTTGTTTGTTACCCCATTGCTTCGTAACAGTTCTTTTCTTTTCGAATCCGAGAGGGGGCACGACGTTTATACCAATCGCGTAATATATTGCTGACGTAACCGTTCTCGTTATTAATCTTTCATCCAGTTTGTACAACCGCCTCTAAGATATAAACCGAGGCTAAAGAAACAGCCCACGAATATATTTTAAGTCAGCGTGGTTTACCGAATTTGTCCGGTCACCGAGCTATTTGATTTACAGGGTAAACTATTCGGATGAGAGTTTCTTTAATAAGTCCAGTTTGGAATGTATGACAGATCGATAGAAGCTACGGGGCCCATTTTTATGATATTTCTAAAATATATTTTCAATGAATTAGAGAAGCAACTTGTTTTGCGTGTAACTTGGACCGCTCCTGAACTTGTGGTCCGTTGATGAATGTGCTCGTCGATTGTGTCAGACAACTGTATCTGACAGAGTTAGATGCTGAGAGCAGCTGAAATTGGTCTTTCTCAGGCTAATTTGACTTCGCAATAACTATCGAGAACACCCCTGAAGCGTTCTGAGAGCTTTCCAAGCCGCAAAGTAGAATTTTAAATAAGTCATAATAGTTGCAGAGAGATTTTTTCTTGCCGCTTAAAAGTGTTTTACGTATTCCAGGACACAAAAATAAATACCTTGACTAGCAATTAATTCGTGTATAATCCCGAGAGCCGTCTATCTCTCATCAGCTGGAATAGCCTCTAGGCGGCGGGGCAAAAAAATTTATTAGTTTTGTACATTCGCAGATTGTACACTATCGTTCCAATTTCATTCCTTTATCTGAAAATTCGTTCAACAATCTTCGTTCTTCCTTACTCGTGTGACAATTATATAATATCGCTAACGAGTTTGCGAGTTCTGTGTGTAGAGTGTTGTCTTTAATTAGATCGACCCTCTATATATTTCTCGGTATATTTAGCATCCGTACCTGGCACATATGCTCTTTTGAATCCCGTTCACATAATTTTTTTATCGCGGACCGATGAAGTGTATTATGCATATTCATTGTAATTTCGATCTGCTGCTTGAAGTTCCAAGCTGATGTTGGCTTTCGTGCTGTCGACTAAATCGACATGACCTGATCCCGCTTCTAGAAAATACCCTCAGAACTCTACAGGAAGCAGAGTCTAAGTTTAACAAACACAGAGGTCCGGGATCAGTTTGTTTCACCGGGAAGAAAGAATTTTTAATTTCGATCCCGTTGGCCGGCTCTGATTCAGTTTCTGGGGCCAGCGATCATCTTTTGTCACAGCCTCGCAACGTATGTATACTGTCAAAATCACTACTACTGCACAAGCGAGTGTATGGAGGACACTTGATGATCATTCGTGAAACGGCGGTTTGCAGACAATTCGCGATTATTAATTACTTTAATTTAATCAGTTCTTTATTAATTACGTTTCTCTGCAATAATATAAAAAGTTTCCGGAACTTCTCTAAACTTCCTTTCGTTAGACTGTCGCGTGTTGTTTAAATATATATTTCGATAACAACACGCGTCCAATTGTTATTCAACGGGTTATTATAGAGTGTAGGCGCGGTACCTTTGTAATATTACTAATTATCGGTGTCATTTTATTATTTAAAGAGAAATATTCCGAAATGATTTTTTACCGCTTTATAAACTGAACAATTAAAACTATAAACACGAGAAACCTTTAAAAACTTATCCGCTTTTTTCCATCTTTTCATATATTTTTTATCTCGCATTTTTTCCATTCGCTACATTGCACAGAAAACCCGCAATTTAACACGTCCCACTTAGTTTAGAACATCTCGAGGTTGTTAATTTCATGATTTTTCGGAATTTTTCATTTCACTAATTTAATACTTTCATACCATTGTCGGCATTAGTCATCAACGATTTTCGCAGGATAATTTTACACGCATACGGGCAACATCCGCGATATAAGATACATTTGTATTCATTCGGAATAACTGTCGGCCGGATTTCGAATTATTTTTCGATTTTCATCATAAAATCATACGCGGCGATATTAAATGTTTCTGTCGCGCAGTCTGCCAGCGGCCTGTTTCAATTCTTACGAGGCACCGCTAAATGACGAAGTTCAAAAGGTTTATTAAAAGAGTCTCGTAGCATATTGTCGCGTGCTGAACACATTCATATTCGCGCATACATACATATATGCATAGAATATACATCATGTAGCCAGTGCCACTTTTACCCTACTAGCGACATAATAAATCTTTAAGGAAAGAGGACGCCTATTTTATATCGCAGGCACAGTCGGCTCCGGAAAATCGAAATCTATGCACGCAACCATTCCGTCGGCGTTGCGTAATTTTTACGAGCAAATAGCATTTTCGAATTATCAGCTCTAGACTACTGAGCCTGATTCCAGCGACATTCGAGCATTACTGCGAGCAGTGTTGTCGTTAGTTGGCTGTGGTTGCAGCCACGTCTGAAACAATTGGAAAATGTTCGATTCTTCTAGCGCGCCAGCGGCCACTGCAGCTTTGACTCGAGCCGCAGCGCGCTGTTGCCAGACGTCGTTGCACTCGTCCGACATCCGATGATGTAGCGTTGGCAACGTGGCCCAGCAAGTCGCTCCGATTCTCTGTTGCCAATGTTCATTCAACCAACGCCCAATTTACCAACACAAACGCTCCACAGGCGGCTTTCCTACTTATCCAACACCCGCACACGATCCAACCGAAGCTGTTGGAGCGCGTTTGTGTCCGCGGCTGCGTGCATACTCTACGAAAGCGGTATGTCGGCTATTTAACTTTTATTGTTTCGACGATCTGCCTAACCGACTGCACACCACTACAGTGGCCGCTTTCCATTCGAGCATCACTGCCTGTCTGTCTGTCTGCCTGTGTGTCCCCGTGTGCGTGCGTATTTTTACGCCTAGTCTTTCTTATCATCGTAATTTTCCTAATTGCAGCATCAATGACCTACGGCGCAATCGTGCATTATCACTTTAATTTTATTACGTCGGCTGCTTGAATTTTTTTATCTTTCGACGCGACAGAATTGTTGGAACGAAATTCGGATATTGAAAATAATATTTTTCGAAATTCCTAAACTGATAACACGGCGGGAAGCTTTTTTTCTTAAAAGGGGAAATTTTCGATAACCGGTATCGCTGTTACCTTCCATTCGGGACTCCAGCGATGTTGTGTAAATGATGTAAAAAAATGATAATAGGCTTTATTCATTTTATCGATAATCTCTTCTCAACAGAAATATTTTTTTAGAAAACCAAATCCTCAGTGCCGAATTCACTGGGTTCCATGTTGTTTTGTTCTTTTTTCTATACTGCTCGCTTCTTAACTTTTAGTTGTTGTTCAACAGCATCGCATAGTTTATCCAGACTTCTAAAATTTCAATTTTTTGGTTTGTTGTTATTTAATTTTTTCGAATTTTTTGTATTTTGTATAAAAACGTAACATTTGAAACTGATGAAGATACTGTGAAAATTTTGGGCGCATAAATTTAGTGATTCAAATTTCCATATATATATATATATATATGAAAGTGAGAAATAACTCTAATTACGCATAATAACGCATATAATTTCTATTTTGCAAATTTTTCCGAAAACGCCTTTTTTTCATTTAAAAAAAAAAAAAAAAAAAAACTATTTCTACAGAAACCAATTTTTAAACAAGAACGTATTTATACAGCTCGCTTAAAATCAAAAAGTTTCATAAAAAACCCTCGGCTATCGATTTGACCGTCTCGTCAGCTTGTTTTGTCTAACTTACACGGGCATGCATTCTTTTAACATTGAACCTCAAAGTCCAATTGGGTACAAACGTTTTTTCGAAAATTTTCTAAAAATTTGGCATTTTCCAGAAGATCGTTTAGGATATTCCCTGGCCACTTTATTAACATGCACTAGAGAGAGAGAGAGAGAGAGAGAGAGAGAGAGAGAGAGAGAGAGGGAAAGAGAATACGTGTACGTTCTGTAAAAACTATCATGAATTTTTTTTGAGAATTTCAGCATTAAAAAATTATTTCGTAATTTTTCGGTTCATCGCGCGTTATCAGTGATGCTTTTTCGTTCGGCAATAGTTATTACTAGGAACTTTTGACATATTTTAATATATACATATATATCATACATATATATATATATATATATATATATATGTGTGTGTGTATAGTTGGCCGAATTTTTGCGTAATAAAATCGAGATTAATTGTAGAAAGTTGTAATTTTGATAGATTTAAAATTTGCAAAACAAATCCCGAAAATTAAAAATTTTGTTCTTTTGTGGCATTTTAATAGAAATTGTATATGTGTACATACGTACTAGGCAGTGGCAGCGAGTTTTTTCTTTACAGTAAACTACAACGCACGTTGATATCAAAAGTTCATCTGATATCTCTGTCTGTGTTCGAAAATAAAATTGTTAGCTAGCAATAAAATGCGAGTTTGATTAGTCGCTTTCATCGATTTTTCAATTGCAAAACAGCAGACTGTTTGCGAAGGAGAAAACATTTTAAAGGTTACCACACACACACAACAGTTAGCCGTTCGCTCCGTACATCGAGTAAATAACAATAATAACAACACGACGCCCGAAGGAAACGCCCTATTTTATTTACGACTTACGAATTACTTCGAATGAAATACACCGCAGTAGTGCTGTGACGGGTTTTAATTATTTTTAAGAGATTTAATACGTTTTTCGCCCTTTTTCTTCATCTCCTTCGAAGCGTAAAACCTAGCCAAATTGGAATTCATCGTAGTTATCATTAATGCGACGTTTAATTTTCGTCAATTTAATATACCCGGAACCGGCCCCGTTTTCAGAAACTGAATACCGAATATAGCAAAAGTTTAAACTAATTCAACTTCGTTAAATTCTCTTTCCAGTGGCTTAAACGAATAGTAAAAAAAAAAATAAACATTTATAGCGTTAAACCATAGACGGAGGACTCGCTACCGCACCGGAATTATAACTAAAGACGTAGAAGTTTACAATATCCCCTACACATTTCGTCGTGGACCATTCGTTATTATATCACAATGTCCGTTAAAATACGTCACGATCACCAAAAAAAAAAATAAAAACAAAAAAAAAACACGCTAGTAGTTGCCGAATATTACGGATGCCGTGTACACGCCGATTTCAGCGAAATGGAGGAAAAATTTCAAAATCGATGCACAATGCATCAGAGGTGTCGACCGCACCACCGGGTGTGTCTTATTTAATGGATACGATTTTTGTCTCAGAAATATTTTTTAGTTTATTCGAATTAAATATTAAAAACTGCGAGCTTCTTTTCTAGAAGTAAGATTAAATGAAGGCGTTTTTAAAGGGCAAAAGTAATTTATTTTTTTATTCCCACTGTTAAAAAAATCGTTTCTTCTATAAGAAGATTTGTGTTCAAAAGATACTTGTTGAACTAAAAAGAAAAATATAAGAATAAGAAAATGTATTTCGGACATTGCAAACGATATCGCCGCTCCTTCATCTAAACGTCTGCTTTAAATTTCAAGCTGATGTACAAACCAAATGGAATGCCAATGTATATATGTATTTTCTAATCATCACCGGACCACCATCTTTTATGACGACGTTTTTAACTAAAACATTTCTTCCGGTCGATTACCGGTAGCGCGAATAATTTTTAATTTATCAAAAATTAAAAAAAAAAAAAAAAACGTGATCGAGTGTTGAAAGGAAGCCTGCGTATCTGTAACAAATTACGACCGGCATTGGGTAAGGGAAACATTCCAAATTGCTCAATGTTGTTAAAATGGCGCTGCACTGGACGCACTGTCAATCGTTTCTGGTCGGTGATATTTTCGTTAACTACATTTCGTGACTGGCGCGCTTGGAGCAAATGCACGCAACGTTATAAACGTTAACGGTATCTTGAAGAGATTGATTGAATTCGCCACATTCGCTACACGGTCTTTACATCGTTATTTAATGTTTCGCCCGCGCTCGTCTAATAAATAATTTGACGACAACCATTTGCTGAGGCTTTACCTCGATCGCCCTTTACGTCGTAATAAAATGTATCCGCTACTTTATGATAAATCTTGTAATAAAAAAAGGCTTTTGCAGTCTTATTCATCGCGCCCAATTATTATTAATCGTGTTTCGGAACGACATCTGAACTTTTTAACTTACCCACTTTCTCTTGATTCCCAGATCTATAACGCTGATCAGGAGATTGTATGATTTTGGAACTTTTTTTTTTTTTTTGTTTTTTTGGAAAACGGAAATGCGTTCAAAAATAAACAGTACAATTATTATTATTACAACGAAAATTTTAAGCGACACTGTTTACTAAAATATGATGGCACAGTTAAAATAGCACTAGTGATCGCACGAAACAACGAAAAAAGGTTGCGCGCGATCACATTGAGAAGAGTGTTATCGGTTGAAACGAATGGCAAGGCAATAAGTTGGAGAGATGCAATAAGAGAACACCCGAAAGAAGTGGAGCTGTCTCAACGAAACTCTACAAAAAACAAGAATGGTAAATCGTTTTGTAAAAATGTTCTCCCCGCCATTGCAAAACTTCCGATGAAGGCGATAAATTTTTACGCGAAGTACCAAACGACCGAGGATTCGAACGAAACCATACTCTACCATATTCTGCCACAGACAGTATTTTTTTATTATCGTACATTATCACTGGCTGCAGTTTAAGTATCGCCCAGTATGCTGCAAATCACGATAAATGTCGCCAAGATTAAATTATTTCGATGCTTGACGATGCGAGTAATAATCGTGCAATTTTTTCCATATGTTACGCAATTTTAGTGTATCGAACAGCATTGTTAAAAACTGATATCTACAAAGGAGGGAACAATTGAAACATTTAAAAAGAGTCATGACGCTAATTCTAAAAAATCGGAGGAACAATCGGAATATAAGCTTAATTAACGATGCGAGTCGGCCACCATAGTCTAATTAGATAATATTAGCCGATAACACGAAAATGGATCAACAACTTGTTTGCGATGCAATCGGTTGAAGATTTTGTTAGTCGATTCAAAATCCGTATCGGTATTAGTTTATAAAATTAAATGAATTTAGGCAACTTCGGTGTTTACCGAATGCGGGAAGAACGTTTTATAATTTAAATGTAATATTTTCTTCTATTATTTGTAATATTTATTTGTAATATTTATTTTTAATATTTATTTTTAATATTTATTTTTAATATTTATTTTTAATATTTATTTTTAATATTTATTTTTAATATTTATTTTTAAAATAATTTCAAACTGGTTTATAAAAAATCGTAGTTAGGCCTAACAAGAAAGACTATGACTACTTAAGAAATCTATATTTTCATAATAATAACTTGTATTGTGTCCAATTTAACAGAAAGTTGGAAAAAAGAATAAATAAGTTCAGCGGGAATGAACACGTAAAAACTAAGAGGTAAGGGTAAAATCGGTCGTAGCAGGTTATATTATAAATAGCGCTGAAATAAGTATACGCGATAAATATGAGGAATAGAAATAAACGAAGAAAAAAGTAACTGACTACATGCGCTAACGAGTAAGAGGAATTTTTCTTTTACGATACCCTCGAATATGTGAAACCGGTGACATCTCTGTCTAAAAGAGTACCGAAACCGTGTCACTTTATTCTCCCTATTTCATCCTGTTATAACAGCTTTTGCTTGTTTTTTCGGAATGGAGGGGTAAATAGAGACAAGCGCGAACACTTTCTGCAGTCAAATGATGACGAAATAAACGATTTCGAGGTTTTTTACATGTGAACGGCATTAAACGAGTTTTTTTTTTTTTTTTTGTTTTCGTTCGGTTGAAAATGAAATGCCTATCAGCAAGGTGGTCTTGTAATTTATTAAGGATAATAAAATCGAGCGATAAAAGGAAAAAGCAGTATAACACACCGGAAAAGAGACTAGCGGGGAAACTTTAGATCGATCGATCAATGGCGCTGAAATGGAGATTTCGACCAAACGTGACTCTACAAATGATTTAAACTCACGAATATCGAAATAGAATAAGTAGGGAAACTTCAACCATTTCACACAGATTTAACAGGCACTCAAACATGACTGAACAGTAAAAATCGAGAACATGAGTTTCGAATAAATAGCAGTAAATTGTACATTACGATAAGAAATTGATTACTAAAATTAGCCGGCCGCCATTTTAATTCATAAGTAGAAAGAAAAAGTAAGCGATGCAGTTAATAATTGCGAAAACATTGAAACAAAATTAAATTAGAAAAAATATAAAATAAGTAAGGAAAATTATATACTTCCTGGATAAAAATGAAGTTTAAAAGAGAGAAAAAAGCTAAATATATAACTACTTGGCTGTATAGAAACGAAAAAATCGTCTAGTTTAATATGGTACAGTGTATCTTATATATAATATACATATATATATATTATATATTATATAATATATATGTGTGTAAAAGATACATTGTACCATATTAAACCAGGCGATTATGACACTAGTTGGTACAAATGTCCGACTGCAATGTCCGCCTTAGTTCGAAGTGTTACTAACGACGTGGCCATTTACGTAATTGGTCCACAAAGAGTTATCTATTTTAATCTAACGATAAAAGGCCAAAAATGGAATGAAAGGAGTTGTGGTAAAGGGCTGCCTTTAGATCCACTTCCACCTTTATGCCGATACGGCCGAATACCAAATGAAACATTAGAACCACGTTCTTCATAGTTACACATTAAAACATTTAGATTTTGTTTTTATAAAATAAGGAGGTGGCGTCTGTAGTTAAAATTGCTAAATTCAAAACAATTTACACGTATTAGCTGATTAAGATGGCTATCGAATATTTTCCACTACGAATATCAGCTTGAAATGTTATATCGAGGAATTTATTTGCGACAAACAATTCGGCCGTATGTAAAAGTCTGGTGGAAATTTGAATTTTCGTTTCATATCCAGAATCGCAGTAAGACAAAAACGAAACTGTATTTATATAGAATTCATCCGTGCCAATATAATAATGACAGGCTGAAAATATAGAGGTGTACTGCAGCGAACCACCGAAAAGAAAGAAGAGTTTTATATAGCGATGATCGATAGGAAAAATGAAGTTAAATAAAATCAGTAATGAGAATATTTCAGGAATCGATCGGAAATTATAAAATGGATGAGACGGTATATCTGAGAACGAACTAAAAACGGATATAACGATTTCGGACGAAAAATATCAACCAACGCAAAAAAGAAGGAACAGAGATTTATAAAGCTACCGAGAGACATGCCAATTAGAGTTGTATGGTAGAAGATTGTCCGATCAAAATGGAAAGAAAACGATTCAAAAACGTATAATAGAAAAGAATCCGCACGGTCAGATGAAAACAACATACGATGGCTGCACATCTTCCGCTATTGTATTTTTTTTTTTTATAATATACCTTTAATAATGATGAGTGATAATGAACTATCGACGATGGGTTTATTCTCTCTCACTCTCTCTCTCTCTCTCTCTCTCTAACCTCAGAAAAACTAGAATGATGAGACTATTGGAATTTTCTTTTGCTAGATAATTGAATTTTTTCCAAAGACCGTCATTGGGAAAATACGAATCAAATAATTAACGACTTCTAGCGGGGTACAAATAGGGGTGTAAACCTTCGGTAGGGAGCGGCGTTTCTGGCGGGGTGCACTTGAATTTTTCAAAAATTACTACGATTACGAATTATTTTACTCATATTCGAACGATTTATAAAACGAATTCGTCCTGGTTTCGTTTGTCTTGAATTTTTTATCGCTTCCGTTCCATGCGCGCTGATCGTTCTCGGAGAGGGGTGCTAAGATTTATTTTTACATTACTAGTAATTGGCGTAACAGCAGACGGCTATTCGGAACGAGGTCGTATTGACAATAAAAAAAAAAAAAAAAAAAAAAAAAACGAAAAGAAAAAAAAGTAAAATCATAAGGGTTATTACGAAGAGAACGCGAATAACATTGCGGCTAACTATCTCGTGTTTGCACGTTGTAATTTGTCCATCAATGTGGCCTTGAGAAGGGGAGAGGGGATAATTAAATAAATAAATTGTTATCCGCTAAACTCTTTTTTTTTTTTTTTTTTTTTTAGTTCACTTTTGCCGTGAACTGAATATAAGAAAACGCGAAGCATCTTTTTGTCGCCTAAGGTGCACAGTTCAGTTTCCTTTTTTATTTATTTTTTTTCAATTTTGGGCGCGCCAACTACGGACATTAACTCAGCGCAAGTGAAATTTTTGAAGCGTCAGTGCGCGGCAGCGGAATATACTACCTGAACGAAACACAATGAACTAACCAACTACGCCACACGATAGCTGGCTTTCGTTTTCCTTAAAGGCACACCAGTTTATCGCGGGACTGCCACTTTAATAATCGCGTCGAAAACCAATACTAAATTACGATATTCTGCATCAAACGGAACTGCTCTGTGACATATATTCCTCTTTACCACTTACGCTTTCGGCCGATTTCTCGGCTACCAATGACGTTGAAGATATTTAGCTGCCCTCATGTATCGGTATACAGATGAGTATTTACGACGTGTACACATGTATTTGTATGTGGGTACTATGTTATAATTTATATAATCTTAAGTTGACTGATATAATGATACGTATAGGATAAGCAAGAATAATTGTAATTTTGTATTTTAACAAACATTAATAAGAGTGTCGGGCACTCACACAACGGGCAAAATTAACCATGTGAGGCCCACAACTTATTTTAAATAAAAAAAAAGAAGAAAACATAAACTTTTTCTTCGGCTGCCTAAACGTTTAAGATTTCCGGGCCGTCATCTCCTGTCGGATAGAAATAAAATCTAAACGGCGTTTTAATGCATAATGTATCGTACTCGAATGGAACTCGAGAGAAAATCTCGTTTAAACATCACTAGGAAGGCGGAAAATTCGAGTCCTAAATTTTCCGCTCTATTCGGCGCAGACTTTTTACGTTCGACTTGCGAATTTTATTTCAGACTTTAGAGTTTTATTTAGCGCCAGTTCTGCATACTATGTTTCGGCTATATCAAAGCCAAGCCGGTTGACTCCCACTACCCCACCAAAGATTTTAATGAAATATCATTTTGAATTTAGAACCCCGGATTTTACATTTTATGGATTAGAATTCCGATTTTTGAAAAATTTTCAACGATTACTCTTTACGTGTAATTGAAACGTTCATCGAATTATTGAACGAAAGTATTACTACACTAAAAACCGATAGATACTGGTTCTCTATGTGTACGCACGTAGATGCTATTAGAATTATAATCATTTCTTTTCGTCTAATCAGGTATTATTACCGGTTCTTAGAAGAAAAAAAGAAAATAAAAACTTGACTTATTTTTAACAGTTTTACCAGGAAAATTACAGTCGATACTACTCTCCATGTGTGACTAAATTTAACTTTCATCGCCTAAATGGTATTTAAACGTATTTACTGATATTTTATTACTGTTCATGTACACATTATTTTGTACCACTGATAGGCTATCTTTTTTTTTACTTTTCTTTAGTTCTTTACTGTAACTACACTAATCAGATGTACAACGTCGAATACTTTCATTTATTAACTTTCCGGCATGTAATTTCTACAAAAATTGTAAAAATGTTGCAAATTAGAAATCTGGAAAGTTCAATAACACACAATGGGGGCGGCTGAACAAGTAAAAGAATTAAGCAAAATTTAATAAAATAAAAAATTTTTTTTTTTTTTAAAAAATAGCCTTTTATTTATACACTAAAAAGTACAAAATAACTTTATTAGTGTGCGACTATTCGGTGTGTGTGGGTGTGTGTGTGTGTGTGTGGTATTGTGATGCACAACAATGGAACAACATTAAAAATAGTGGTTGTAGTTTTGGCTTAGAATGTATTATAATATTAAAATATTTAATTAGTAATCTGCGGCCTCCGCTTTTATTTTTCAGAATATTTTCTAGTTTCAGATTTTAATTTTATAATACGCGTATCTGGTAGTCGCACACTAATAAAGTAATTTTGTACTTTTTAATACATAAATAAAAGGCTATTTTTAAAAACAAAAATTTTTTTTTTTTTATTTTTTAGTCTGGACTTTTTATTATATATTTCAATAGAAAACAATAAATTTAGAATTGTATTTTATTTTGATTTATTTCATTCAATATCTTGATTATAGGACATTTACAGAAATTTGTGTTACATTTTATTATTAAATAATGGATAGCATTCTTTCAATTATATATTGTCTTTTGTTTTTCATACAATACAAACGGAATCCGCAGCACATGAAACACAATTTTTGACTAATAGCGATCTTTCCATTGATATATCACATGATCGAAAAAAAATATATATTTTTTAAAAACTTTCGAGCTTTTGGCGTCCCAAGGGTCTCATTTTAAAGTTGAAACCCCAAATGGTCCAAAGTAAAGAAATACACAAGGATGCGCATTTTTTTAGCCTCGTTCAATATTTTTAGCTATAAAGCTGAGCCACGAGCGGGAGACGTTGTTTTTTGTGCTCTTTTAAACTTTTGGTAAACTTCCGATGTTTCGTTAAAAAAATGAAATACGAGTTTGCTCCTGACAAATATAGCGCTCTTTCCAACAGTATATCATATGCCCGGGAAAGAAAATTATTTTTTTTCAAAAGTCCAAGCTCTCGAAGCCCACGGGGGCTAATTTTAAAATTGGAAATCTAGATGTGTGCATATTTTCACCCTTGTTCAAAATTTTTACTATAATACTCGCGTCGCAAAGAGGGAGCTACATATTAGATCTCGCGCTTTTTTGAACTTTTCGTAAACTTCGAAGGTTTCATTAAAGAAATAAAATATGGTTTTATTCTCGACAAGTAGCGATCTTTCCAACGATATATCACATGCCGGGGGAAAAAAAAAATCCAAAATTTCGAGCTTTCGGCACTCCGAGAGTCTAATTTTGTAGTTGGAAATCCGACTGTTGCATAATATTGTATTGTCATCTGTAACAAGCATTTCTGCAAAAGGACACTTTTTTAATTCATCGAGAAGTAGATGGAAAATCGTTGGCAAGATTCTCCTCAGACAGACAAATTGACAGACAGACAGAATGCAGACGAGTTAAATAAAAGGCTATAAAAAGAGAAACGCTCCTTTTCTCAAAAAATCTTAGAAAAGAATTTACCAAAAGTTTCATCTAAGGAAAGACAAAAAGATGTCACGGACCGCACTGAAAAAGAAAAAAACAAACTGTAAGTATTTGTGGAATGCGGTGCTGGCGCATGTGCTGCGGATAAAATGGACCGACGAAACTAAATGGACTAAATAAAATCGACGAAGGACACCAAATTCCGGCTACAATAAGAAGAATATCACTGAGCATATTATACGCGAAATTCAGTATGGATTAACCAAATCGGGAAAAAAAACGAGAAAAGTACAAAAACGGACGCCTACACCTGCCCCAGATCCACGATTATCATAAAAGACAAAAATAAAATCACACATCTCGCGAGCTGCGTTTATTACCCCGCGATTCCCAGCAACCTGCGAAGAAGAAGAGAATTCGTTCGGAAGTCTCTCTAAACACATGTCGTTACACGTGGTTGTAATGCATTTGCGCTCGAACAAATATTTACTCCCAATTCACGTTATTCGACAGGTACACCGATATGGAATTGCGACTGTAGTTTTTGAGCAAATTTCATCTGGGAGTTTTCATGTAATTCAGGGAAATACGTAAGACACAAGATTATCATGATACCTAGTTGAGTATATTTAATTGTTAAATTTAATTAACCATTAAATATACTTAACTAGGTATCATGATTAATCTTGTGTCTTGCCTATTTCCCTGAATTACATGAAAATCCCGGGAGTATGTTCTTTGAGCTAATGTTGAACAAAATTCGGAATAAAAAGTTTTCGGAGTTGTAGGTCTTTACGTACCATTAGCAACCGGTTCAGTTATTTTTCTCGCCTGCTACACCAATAGAATTGTATAAAACCGAGCAGTTGAAGCCATTTTTCATTAACTTAAAAATCGAGCGGAGAGTGTTCACAAGACAGGGAATGATCCTTTCGCACCCTTTCAGCCTGTATACAGCTTTCTATATGAAGACAGCGAAAAAAAATTGAGCACAATGCACGAGCAAATATAATACCTTTGATGTCTGTCTTCTTGAAGTATTCTTTTTTTTCTTCTTCCCCGCGTTTTAACTGGTTCTCTATTTTTTTAGTTTCCTCCGCACCATATGGCAGTGCCCATCTGTAAATCTGCTTTTCTTGAAGCCCCGCACGCCATTAGCAAATAACATCTTTCGATACATATATATACATATATATGTGTATATTTACAGTAGGAATCTAGTTATCCGAAGTGTAATTAGCAGTGGGGAATAAACGTTTTTTTTTTTACTAAGCAATTTCAGCAGTTGGGCTCGCGATATGTTCAAGTAAAAATTTGTATTGCTAGTACAGGTTTTAATTTAGTTCTTTTTTTTTTATATGTATCAATAAAATGTAAGCAGTTTGCTTGTTTCTGCTACTACCAACCACCTTGCTGCATGCAAATAATGAACGTAAACAGAGATGGTTGTCTAAATTTTCTGTATATCCGGCAGGCGTCTAAGATCTGTCACACATTCTGGATAAAAGTTGTGCCGTGAATTTATAAAAATGCTTTTGGAATTTTATGAAATTTTAATATTGCAGAAATACGCTGCGTCTTTTAATAAATAGAAATGGCGCAAAACGAACAAAAACGAAATATAAAAACGAAATATATGTAAAAACGAAATATAAAAACGAAATATAAAAACGAAATATAAAACGAAATCGGCGAATTTAATTATTCCTTTCATTTTTTTTTTTCCAATTACATCCTGTAAATGTAGAGAACTTATGAGTTTTTTATTTTTCGTCGACTTTAGAAAAAATTCAATTTTCTTTTCTACGCAAATGGATACGTGTAGCTTTCCTTTTCGTTACGTTCGCGACGCAATTTAACGTGATAATCGTAAATTAGTCTACTTCTTCCGAATTTTATCGAAGATGCGGAAACTTGTTCTTTAATATTTCGTTACGAGCACTGACGGAAAGAAACAATTTTTCCCCGATAATTCAATTAATCTTAAAAATAGCCCATTGGGATAGCGGGGGAATCTACCGAAGGTTGTTAACAGAGTTGACTTTAGCGGAAGTCAATAATTTCGAGAATCCTAGTAACGGCGTTCAATTCGTAATTGCGTGCATTCATCAGTTCCGTTGGTTTCACAATTACACTTCAGATTTTTCCGTCAATTCGCGAAATATCGAAACTTGTTTTTCCGTTCTTTAAGAAGGTTTTCGACAGGTGTTCTTCCAGTTCTTAGAAGAGATCGTGTTAGGCGAGTTGTTTTTTTGCGAACGGAGAAAAAAAGGGGAAAAAATCGATGAAAAAGTAACATATCCGACGAAATGAAATATGCAAAAACCGTGGTTTTAATTATCGCTGCCGAACTTTTCGGTTTGCGCCGATATCGAACTCGATGATATTTTGAATTCGATGCATGCGGAGATATTTGTTATAGTGCACGTGTTAAAAATGGGATTTCGATTGTTGACAAATAGTTTTCCTAAAGAAACGACAATCGATTTTTCGTTCGTTTTTCATTTGTTAAAAAATTTACTTTATTTTATCAGTAACCACACCCTCAAAGGATAAAAAGGAAAATGTTATATTTTCTTAACTAGATACGGATAAAAACGACAGGTAAGAGAAATTATGTTCTGGTCATTCGGACTTGGCAGGTGACTTATTTCGTTTTAATTATTAGCGCTCGCAGGTGCGGAATATTCAACACGACAGAATGAACTAGGTAAATGAAAACATTACAGCACTGCACGAGAAAGAGCAAAGAAAAAGAAAAGTACAGGAAAAAGGGGACGGCCTTGAGTGTAGTCTACGTGCTATGTTCTCTTTACGAAGAAAACGACACCAAAAGCGACTCGGTCTATACGACACGCAAAGGGAGATGTTTCCACGGACGAAGCTTGCATTTAATTAGAAACTGCGATCAATCGCGTCCATTTGCCTTGCCCGTGTAGGGGGGTCCGGAAGAATCGTTTAATTAACGTTTAACATTTGTCGGGCTGGGGAGGGGTCCTTATATAACAAGTCGCATCAGCGCTGGTCCTTGACTGTACCCTATTGGTAATTGTGTTTCACGGAATTCTTGCATGTTCATCCCCATCATTAACGGGAGACTAGACACTAGACGTGTTGTTTGCGAAGGAGATAAATACCGTTATGGCGGACTGTGTTCGTCATTGTTTTCAGTATTCTCTGTACCGCTGTTCCAGCCTGTGACGCGTATCCAAAACGTATGTCTGATGGAGAAAAGAGAGACGTAAGGAAAACTTAGACGTGTATAGAGTCATACATCGTACTTCGCGTAAAAGCGGATCTTGCTGACTGTCCCGAACTGTGGACCCATTAGCCGTAATATTCAGTGTACCTTTTTATATTTCTAAACGACGTCATCTTATGACTTTGATGCGATAAAGCCGGATTCCGTCAACGAAAATAAATATTCGGATCGGTTTTAAACGGAATTTTATAAAACGACTAAGACTCGTTAAGTCAAAAAAAAAAAAGGCATATGAGTAAAATCCGCGCCTGGATGATTGATGAGGTACGATGTTGACACATATTGAAAAATAGTTATAAAAAATTGCAGTAAGAGCTCATCGATGGAGAAACCATTCCGATGCTTCGTTGAAAAGGTTTGCGGTTGGAAAAGTACGTCGGTAAACGAAAAGCGACTAATGCTGTGCCTGACAATGATAAAAGAATTTTTAATTGATAACATTTTAAACTTATTATAGATATGGATATATATGGTGCTTGGCTACCAAACCAGAGATGTCTTGGCTTTTCGAGACTTGTCTCATTTCAAATCAAAATCGCTCCCAGATTTACCCAGCCTGAAAGAATTGGGTACCGGAGAGGTCCAAGAAAGTAAAAAAGAAACTGGTTCCAATATCCTCTTCAGATCAATTAGTCTTCATAGTACATTGTGAACCTTAACTTTGCAATTCATGATACCTTAATTAAGGATGTATGGAACTTACTTTACTTTACTTTATATGTATGTATTTACGTTTTTAACCATGTACTGTGGCGTAGTTAATTCGATCTGCTGCACATTGTCACTTCACAAGAAAAAAAAAAAAAAATCATTTACGCTAAATTGATGCTAACGCGCTGGAAAGAAAACACACAAAAAAACCAGTATGTACGTATATGTGTACGGTATAAGCGCCAACTTTTTAAGATGAGTTATCCCCGATGATTTTAGTCAAATACCTGATGTTTCTGAGACCATTTTCTTCATAAACATGTAAATCGTATACATCGAACGGGTGAAGATGATCGGATGAGTTAGTCAGCAAATCCGCAATACGAGAGTAAAATGATAAATGAGAAAACTGTTCGTACTTTTTCTACCGAAAACTCGGGGATTCGTTTATGAGTTTATCAGCAGCAGTGCAGAAAAACAGCATCGTCATTAAGGAAGAGAGCAAATTCGAGACAACTGAAATGTTTTATGGAAACGTTGTGCATAAAACTGCGCGATCCCTGAAGGAACGGCGGTATTTTTATTAGCGGCAGTCTGCACAGGGAAAGTTTCCACAAATAAATGTGAACGTTGTCAGAGGTTTTTTTTCTTTCCGGATATTCTAGATACAAACACATTCTATTTGGCCGATAAATAATAAATTTTCTATTTAAATTTATTCTTTACATCTCGGGTAAAGTGCGTTTTCGTCATCGTCTTTTTAGCCTTCTGGTGTACCACCTTTTGCAATTTGACCGGATGTTCTGGTGAATTTTTCTCATCTGTTAAAATTTCCTAAATTTTATTCATACCAGAAAGTAAAACTTTGAACACTATTCCGGAAATTTTCGTTGCAATTTTTCTTTCGATTGTAGCCTTGAATTCCTTCGTACTCGAATTTATTGCTAGATATAAAATTTTCGCCACATTTTTTTAGACAAAGCTATAATATATCGCGAATGTTAGTTAATAATCCGTTTTTCAAACAAAGTTATTTTCTACTTCATTATTCGATACCTGTATGGTTTCCTATCGAGATTTGTTCTATTACAATCTGGGCATTTCTACATAGAGTATATTACGGGCATCTTCGGTAATAAAGCGGCGGATTCCTTGGCTCGGGTTGTTTGTTGCCTCTTCTCACTTCTTCTTTCTTCCGTTGTGCAAAGGTTTTCATCTCAGATTATGGTATCGGATATATGCGCTTCCTCTTTTTCTAACAGTTGTTCTCAACCTAGTTTTCCTGCCAATCCGTGATTCTCTTTATTTCCTTCACATCGTCATTCTGTTGTTGTCTCCGTTATTCGTTGGCGCCTTAACCTTTCTCTATTGCCTTCCTCCCGTTTTCGTTTCTCGTTGGTTGCCTCTCCATATTGTCTTCTCACTCAAACAAAGAGCGTGTTTGCGATGCTGATCATGTGTTTATTAAGTGTTCATCTCTTTCTGCTGAGTGCTTTGCTTTCTACTTCAATTTTCTGCGACTTGGTCTTTCTACTCTATATTGCGCTTCTTAGGTCTTATGTCTTTTCCCTCTCCACAGATTGTTCCTTTCTCCTAACAATATCTGACCGAATCAAGATATAATTGACTCCTTCCTATTTTAATTGTTTCTGGGTAAAAGTCCCCTTGACGAGCCCAAAATAAAAATAAAAAAAAAAAAAAAATAAAACTTTGCCATGACCATACTCGTGTTTTATTAATAGTCCGAGAAAAATGTTTCTTTAGTCATTGTTTTTTCCATTTTTAACGTTGATTATTTTTATTTTATTTTATTTTGTTTTATGTTATTTTATTTTATTTGACAACGTCGGGAAAAGAACAAATTAGAAAACCTACCGGCATAATTAGTTAAGCAGAAATGGAATCAGTTCGAACTAAAAATATCAAAATCTTCTTCTTACACTCGGTCCGGTAATAGGCAAGCTGAAATAAATTTAAAGATAAGTGCTATTTCGTTAAACACAGTGACATCCCTCTCGTCCATCTAGAATATTCAAAAATTTTGTTTAAATTTTAAGCGGAACGCGTTCAGGACACGAGATACCCCGAGACTATATTGAATTTTTCGTCAAAAACTCGATCTGTGCGTACATAGAAAAGCGAGCAAAAGAGTCGAAGTAACAACATTTATGGGCACTAATGTAACGTCTGCCACACGTTCATGTTGAAATCGACTGCTAATTTACGCTACCGGTAAAATAAGAAGCCGATAATTTCGAAATGTTCGCGTCAACCGTATTGCATATATGTATGTATGTAGGTACATACACGGAATCGACGGAAAACATACATGCACCAGCTAATCGATTGAAAGACATGCTCTAATAGTATATTTGTGTTTTTTTTTCTCCTCAACGGTCGAATAAAATCTATGCTGAAACTCGGTCGTCGTACCTATGATCGGTCGTTTTCCGATTTATGTCGACGTTGGGAGAGCGTTTTGCGCAACCGATTTTCGGGAATGTAATCGGCTGACAAGTTCTCGACTTTGACGACGGAGCCGGCACGAGCGGTCGCGATATCGCGTTTATTCGACCGATTTTCTAAATATAGGCGAGGCGCCCCGCCGTAATAATTACTCTGGCCGTAGATGACACTGTTACTCGGCTCGACTGTCGCTTGCTGAAAAGCGCGCACGGACGTGATTAAATTACTCGCGCTATTTTTCATAGTGTATCGGGGCACGTGTCACTGTGTTAGTGCTAGGACCGGCGTATTTTGACTGATAAGCGGTGTAAAGCACCAGGTAGACGTTGACGGAGAGAACGGATCGCGAAACAGGGAGCCGTCATTTGCAGCGCGGAAATATAGGACGAACACGATTTCGTCTTATCACTAATTGGGTTGGCTGGTCATTGCCCTGGTGACCTTACCGGTATCATATGATAACGCGATATAACAGCCGTATTTTGCTATACGCTTTCTTATATGCCGCGAACAAAAAAAAAAAAAGAAAAGAAAAGAAAACTCCAATTTATCGATTATTCCGCCTTTTTTTTTTCTTTTTGTTTTCTTTTTGCCGTATTTTCTGGAAATGTAACGTCCACTCTGTGTAGCTGTAGTCCGATGAGAAAAATGGTAAACAGCGCA
This sequence comes from Icerya purchasi, assembly GCA_039619475.1. NCBI lineage: Eukaryota > Metazoa > Arthropoda > Insecta > Hemiptera > Monophlebidae > Icerya > Icerya purchasi. The sequence continues at coordinate 289,141,794 of CM077116.1, forward strand.
TCATTCGTGCGATCGAGATCGTCTCGCATGCACTACGACGTTGCTACGATGCTCGATGGTAACTGCAAAGAGCTGCTAGACGATAATGCAGTCGAGCAGAGTGCAAGGAAACGAGAACTGGTTTCTTTATTCGCGCAATTACCGAGAAAATATTTTTACCCAGACGCGAGTAATCATGATGAAAAAAAAAAAAAGAATTAGGTTATCTGTAAAAAAAACGAAAAAAAAAAAACGAAAAAAGAAAAAAATCAAAATTATAATATAATAACGTTGATAAACAACTCACCACCACCCTATTATACGTGGCGATTTTTAGTTTTATTTACACTTATCTGGCCTGGTCGGCCGACTGCCGAAGCGCTAGGCGTAACGATAAATTTTTGAACCGTACAGTAAATTCGAACGAAACCCCATAATCGAAAAAATATCGATATTTCTGTCGAATGTGTTTTGGGTAATATCTAAGTCTTTTTGCTATTTGACAAGACGCTAATGAAAATAATATTTGCAGAAAATACTTTCAAATTATAACATGTTTTTGTTTGAAAACACAAAGTCCAGTCTCAAATATCGTCCTATTTTACGCATCATCGATGTTTGATCTGTCTTCGGAAAAGTCCGGATATTCAAGAAGACTTTATGACGCATCGCTGTCTAGCGTTGCAAAATCAAAGTTTCGACAATTTGCGGTATTTTTTCTCTCTAAAATATTCAAGTGCAAGCTAATGCGTAGTTTCTTGCATAACGTTTTATACAGAATCTAAACTAACGTAACAAGTTCATTTTCATATCCTATAAATGAACGACTTTTTTTTTTATTATATCATTTTTCGAATTAAACCATTTTTTTCGTACTATTCAGATCCCGCTATTAAAGTTACCCCCTCCCCCCTGGGAGGGACAACAAAAACGTTTAATAATAGAAGCATGTGAGAAACAGAAATTAAAAGAAATTCCGTTAAAAATACTTAATGTAAACGGACAAAACACGACTCCAACAACGAATAATTGCAAGTTATTTCAATTCGATCATTGCCTGTGTTTCTTGAATCCCGCTCACTATGTCAATCAGTATATAAAAGCCCCCCTCTGATATTTAGTGGGCTTTTTAAATTGACATTTGGAGTTTTCGAAGAAAAAAAAAAGAAAAGGAATAAAATTGATAAACTATTACACAGAAATATAACTCCGGTAATGGAATAAATGATATTAGTGTTCGCCCATTAGTCAAAATTCGACTATAATTATAAATTTTTTTTCTACTCTTATACATTCGTTCATTGTATATCTGGGAAGATACACTTTTATATGTACAATACAAAACAGTTCAATACTATTATAATTGAATAAAAAATAAATTCAATAAAATAACAGTAAATCGCAATTTATAAACCCTCATTTATTGTGATATTAAATGACATCTTAAGATTTAGTACGCTATAGAAAAGCCAATAATGATGATTATTAAGAAAAATTAAAACATTTTAATAAGAACAAATTTACTAACTATATCGGTTTCATTTTTCACTTTTTGTATTAATTTATTTAAATAAATATATATATATATATATATATATATATATATATATATATATATACATATATATATAACTGTTTCCAAAATTGTTTTACCGATAACACTAAAGATCGTCAATAGTAACTAAAGAAAAAGAAAAAAAAGGAAATCGATTAATAAACAGACGAGAAAAAGATACTGAACTATTTTGTCTTTGCCTATTTATATGCAGATATTAGACGAGAGTAGTCTAATAGAAAAGAATGGTGACAATGTTAATTTTATCGGTAACCGCTAAAATTAACGGTAGAAAATGACTATTGAGCAAAAATTGAAATAAACCAAGAACGATTATTGCCGGAATCGAACATTTAAAAGCAAATCAAGCATTAAGAAAAAACGAAAAAGAAAAATAATATACATCGAGAAATAGTAGAAAATGGTTTATTTGACCGACTGATTTACCTAAACGAAAATGCAACAGTCTACAACGAAAAATAATTCTACAACGCATAAAAAAGAGCAAAAAGGAACTAAATTATAATTACGTATAGGTTTCAAAGTGGTCATAATAATGGCAAAAATCGAATAGAACTAATAACGATGATAATGTATGGGATAATTATTACTACGATAAAATCTCTATTACTATTATTAAATTTATAATTCACACAAACAATAAATGTTCAGTGTTTATGATGATAAAACGGAAAATCGTAAATAAATTTGTTTTTTAAGGGAAAAAAAAGATACATAGCGATATAATAGAAATATTTATTCCTAATGAATGCAGAATGATGTAGCTCCTAAATACTGAATATTAAATTGTACTGACTTGATCCATTAACACCTGTTTTTAATGTTAAATTGTAATTTTTTTATTCGTTTTTTTATATTACGAATATTGCTGTTTAGATTTGACGTCGTTTGATAACATGTTCTTCTTAGTAGATTCGTTTCGTAAATTAATGTCAAATTAAAATTGCGCCTATTTAGTAGTTTGTCTATCATTATACTAAAGTGATTCAGAATTTTTATTGTTCACCATTGAAGAACAGCTTCCTTTAGTATGATAATACATACAAAACCGAAACCACAGCAAATATCAACTTCATGGTACACTATTGTAATGCTCAGTTGCGTACTTTGCTTCCCGTTAAAAAAGCAGTGATCAAATTTGAAATCGGGGATAGAATTATCTTTCTGAGAAGTACTCCGTTTGCTCTAATTTGTTTCCTACGCTCCCACCGAGCAATGACAATTATCACATGTGTGCAATTTTCAACTACGCTAATTTTGCCTTTGTTTCTGTAGCCGATTTTTTACATTTTTTACATTTTTTTTTTTTTTTTGTCCCCTACGAAACATGTGCCCTTGTTGTCGAGTTAATTTTTTTCAATTATTATGAATTTTTTTTCCCCGTGCTGTTCCATTTTTAGGCAAAATGGGATGTTACCTATAAAATTCATCGTGAGTAGCTCAGAATACCAAGAGACGTTAAAACAGTCACGAATTAAGCAGTTCTGAACGTTACGTAACTTTCGCGGTTCATATCTCGCGGTTCATATCGTTAAAATTAAAACTTTTAATAGCAGATCATGATTAAACATTTCGATTTACGCGGTCCATCAATAGACACACAAAGTTTAGCTTCCGATTGACCTTGTAAACGCGTTCGAAACGTTAAATAGCATCTGTTTAATAGTGACGTGCTATTGAAAATTTTAATTTTAATTATAAATGTTTAAATGCGTGTTTCATTGAACTATTGCGCGACAAAATATGCGGCAATTATTTCGTACTGAAATTCGTTGGTTTTTACGTGGGAAAAGTATTTTGAATTACACGGATCAACACATATCCATCAAACGTGACAAAAAAAAAAAAAAGTCATCATTGTTTCCAACAGTTTATACGATGTTTCTCGATTCGTTCAAATAGCATACTGTTACTTCCAGGGTTGCAAACGGATTGAATATCACTTTAAAAGGACTGAATGTCACTTTAAATGTTCGTGATAAAATACATACAGAAGAAGCGCTGCTATGTTTAAAATTACAAGTAAACGCATCTGGTAGACAAGAAAATCTATGAAAACTTTACTACGCTCAGGGATTTCTTTATTTTTAATATCTGGTCTATAATTTGTAATCAGCGCGACAAATATTTTTCAAAAGTTGAAGTGAAATTAAAAATCCTTTCACACCACGAACATCCGATGAAAAGACCTCATCGTCAAAAGAAACAGATATCCTCAATGAACTGTCTTCGGATTCTAAAGTTAGTCTTTAAGAGGAAACAAGCTATTTATCGGGAGTTGTTAGGGGTTGGTGACAGTTCAAAATTTAATCGAATTGTCACCTGTTGTTGCGAATATTTTCATTTTATGTGTTAAAAAGCCTACATCGATTTCTGATTATATTCATGCTCAACGACATGTCATCGAACTGGGGAAACCGAATAGTCTAATCCTGCTGATGCGTTAGAAAGAAGTGAGCATGGGAAAGAGCACATAGCATCCGTTCACGGTCTATATATGAGCAGATATTCGTGGCGATGCTGACCGGTTTTCAATTTTCATAGTTACCGTACTGATTCGAATGTATGGGGTTTAGCAGCGGGCCTGTTGACATTAGGCGCGAAATCGATAGTGTGTCCATTGGTCGCGATTAATTCGAATCACGATCGTAGTCATCAAATCGAATAAAAAATCATAATTTCCTCTTTCAATATCGATCGAACACCGCGAGTGTTACTGAACCAGCCGACTATCCCGATCTTTTTCCCTTTTATCTTTCCGTCAATAGTCAATTGGCACCTCGCCGCTCTAGGAGAGGTTGTTTTTGTTATCAGCTAGCGTATTTCATCGGTGAGGTTTTCTTTCCGTCCCGTTACGAAAACATTCTCTTCCTGTCCTTGGCTTTATAGTTTTTAATGTATAAATCGACCGGTTTCGTTGCGTGCATATTTTGACATACCTTCGGTAAAGTATAACTTTAAACTTTAGCCGTTTTTTGGATTAACGAATCGGTCTATGATTCCAATAATACAAACCACGTCTAAAGTACGTGTTTGGTATTCACGGTTTGCTTGGTGTTCTTTAATTCGTACCTGTATAGGCGCCTATTTACGTAACTTGTGCACCAGACCAATAGATGCTCCAGTAGTGTGACTTAAGCTTGGTTATTTCTTAAAAACCGTTTTTTTACCTTTGTGATAGTTCCCCTAATATTGATCTAATTCTATTGATTCCACAGATTTTCCAATTTTGTCGGTCACGCTATTTTTATTTTCCCTATTTCTTTTTTTAAACTTTTTAATAAATTTATTCGCTTCTTCTTTGTTATATTTATTCGCTTCTTCTTTGTTATATTTATTCGCGATTATCGGGGTTTTTCGTGTTACCTATGTACGCGATGATTGTGAATGAATATAATAAAGAAGTAAAGAACGTAAAGAAAATAAAGATAAGGAAGAATTCAGCACGACGAAAACTAGTCTATCGCATACATAAAAAGTGTGACTGACGTAACTGGGTAAATTTTCCGAAGGAATAGAATTAGACTAATATTCGAAACTAAATCGAGGTAAAATTTTTTTCTTAAATAACTAAGATAAAACTTTCCCAGCACTGCAGGGTGGTATAGGTGTTGCTGTAACTAGAATTACCTTCTCTAGTAATTACTCGACCGTGATATGGGGCTCCAGAGTCCCGCCGATAGATGAACGAAGTAACAACTATGAGAGTTCTATACGTCCACGTCGTACAGGATGTGGTAATTTTCTGTTTCGGAGGGCTTAGCATTGATTAGGAAGCTAAAGCAGAACTTGCAATGTATCACTGATGGGAAGACGGAGAGAAATGTACTTGCTGAAGGTTTCCCTACTAATAAATACCGTTAAGCTTTTACTACCGCATTTATAGCGGCCTACTAGCAGCAACTTGTTCGTGACAATGTGTCCCAATCGGATTAATGAAAATGTATTTAATCTATCAAGTATCAACATTATAAATAATTTGCGGACAATTGTATTTATTATAATGCTGAATAATCACTATGAAAGTTTTAAAGATTTCATATTCTATCGATTATTTCTAGAATTTTTGCCACTTGTAACGCCGGGTCCTTTCGGCTAAGGAAGTGTGAATCTTAACGAAAAATCTCAGCAGCGGAAACGGAGTATCCTAGAATTGCATTTTGAATAATGATAAACCAAAGGCCCTAAGTCTCCGTCAAGCTGCCTCTCATCCGCCAAGACAGCAAAATAGGATACAAAGAATTCACGCAGTCAATACCCGACGGCGGATCAACATCGCTAATACCGAATCGGAAAATTCACAAACGTAATATCGGAATCGAACGTACTAAAAATAAGCGGAGTCAGATGGACAGAGAATGAAAGAATGAAAGCAGTCAAGAGGTGTTTTAGAACGACGATGTTGTGATTTATTAATAAGAGATTTCGGTGAGAGCAAAACAGCAAAAGTAGTTGGGACATATGCACTCGGTGAACAAAATGAAAAAAAGGGATAATGCTCCTTTAATTTGCCGAAAAATATGATCTACCGAAGATAGAAAATGTAGGAGCTAAGAAACACTATTAAAAAGGTCAAAAAAGAAAAAGTCACGTACGAAAAATCCATTCCCACTGACTTAATCGAACATCTTCTGCCGAATTATGAAAAAGAACTGCTGAAAACCGTCAATGAGATTTACGATGGAAGCCGTATATTAGCCGGGTCGATTTTAAAGCTGTAGATTTTGCACCGATACCGAAGAAAAGTAATTCGCAAGCACACACTCAGAATACAGAATCATTGCACTGATGAGAGCTATCATCACTAGCGATAATAAACGATAGAATTGAACAGAAATGGACAAAAATCTAAGCGAGACTCTGATATAAAGGGAACCAGAAATACGGATTACTCTACTAAAAGTTGTAATACAGGGGGGGGGGGGTGAATGCAAGTAGAGAAATCATTGCATGATTCAACGGCTACGAAAAAACGTTTAATCACGTCAGCTACGAAAAATTGCTGGAAATCCTAAAGAAGCATTGATGATAAGGACCTACAACTGATTGGAAATTTGTACGGGAACCAAATGTAAAAATCGGCACCAACTACTCCGAAAGATAAATGTGAAGGAAAGAAGTTAGGATATTCAGCATATACACAAAGAAAATTATGAAAGGAGCGGAAATTGAGAAAATGTTATTGAAAATAAACGGCCAAAGGATAAACGAAATAAGTTATACAGACGACAAAGTGATAACAGCTGAATCTTAAATTCAAACGCGAAATCAAATAAAAAGAACGCAGCATTGAAATATGGCATGAAGATACCAAAAAGACAAAAAAAAAATGAAATTCTTTAGAACTAATGTGGTAAAGAAGGAAATATACTATAGAGATCACAGAAATGTGGCAGAATTAACGTAGCTAGGCGTATTAACAAGAAACGATGGAAGAAACCAGAAAGAACAAGAACAAGAATCGGTATTATGGCAAAAAGGCATTCAACAACACAATCGGTGCTTGGAAATCGAAATGTAAGTCTAAACCTCCGGAAACGGATAATGAGATGTTATACTATGCTAAAATATTCTTGCGAAACGTGGACCATGAGTACAGATTAGCATCTTTCGAAAAAATGTAGTGCTATCGAAAACTACTGAAAAAATCGCAGGCCGAGCACACAACAAATACGGTGTAACAAGAATAAGGGACGTCGGAAACTAGTCGAAGACATCACAGATCGGGAAATATCTGGCTCGCAAAATAAGAGAAAATAGTCTTGTGCACATATTGGCAATAGAAAGAAAGATACACGAGGAAAGCGATTAAAAGAACGAAAGAGATTAGAACAGACGACTAATCTTCTGATAAACTTACCGTCTACAAGAGACGATTACTCAGACCGAAAATAGATCAATCTAACGATGAGTACAATCTGTTGTTTCAAGAGACGCAATTACAACGTCGAACTTACCGACGTTACACATGCTGCTAGAGTAGGTCCCATATTCGCGTGCTAGTAAGTTGTATGTAGGACAAACTGCTAGTCGGCCTGAACAGGTACAAATTAACACGAAGCATATTGGAAACACACTGAACATATAGAAAGTATCCGAGCATAAAATAAACGCCAAGTTAAATTTAGTAACGACACTCGAAGGCATTAGTCGAAACCAAAAACGCGAACAAACGTCTAATAAGAGAAACAATCGAAATTAATTAGTTTATAAATTTTAACGGAGAAGAATCGGCTCGAGTTGGAGGCTAGTAATTACCGCGTAAAAATAAAAGATGCCTCGAACGGTCATTACCAGAAGTCCGAAAACAGTAATCTGTTCTGTTTCGGCCAATTTATAGCTTGGGTTTTTCTGGCCTTAGGTTTTTGTTTTTTCTCTGACAATGAATAAATGCTATTCGGAACGCTAGTCGTAAATAATTTTAAAGTGGTTTTGACAAATATCGGTAATTCAACGCAGGGACTAGTGAATTTTGGTATACGACTTGTTTTCCTGACGCCTAAAAACTAAGTTATTTTCTTACCGGTCTGTTATTTTGTAATGTTCAGTCCCGTTTCGAGCGTTATTTACATGTACATTATTCACCAGTAAGTCCTGTGTTTTAGTCAGTAAAATGTTATTCCGATTGCACAAGATTATATAATTTCGAATGCGATGCTACTCCGAAAAATAATAATTGCCTCGAATAACTCTAGACGTCACTGGAAATAAGCGACGTTTACAAGGGAACAAATAAAAGGGATAAAAAAAAATTGTATCACAGTGACACGGAAAAACGATTTACCGCGACAGTGTGGCGTACACAAACATTTTAAATTACGTTACTGCTATCAGAAATAAACGAAAAACAGTGAGTGAAATAATAATAATGACAACAATAACAGTAACAACAGTGATAATAATAGTAACAACAATCTATACAATAAGGTATGTACACGTGTATGTTTCATGCGTTTAACAAAAAAATAGACGCGATAAAATTCGTTTTTTGGTTTACTTAGTAACCACTTTAACATACACATTAACGTAGAAAAATCATTCAGTACCGGATTTGATGTGAAATCTAAGGAAAGTGATACGGAAACTGAAATTCGATTTTTTAATATTTTTTCGTATTGACACGACAGGACCATTACATTGTTAGTATACTGAATAAATGCGAAACTTTCAGCAAATCTGAAATATAATTATAACGGAATGGCCGATCGGCGTTATCGAGCCCGACAAATAAGACCATTTTCATTTACAATTTTTTCAATGTACACGTTATAATTAGACGTAGAATTTTTAAACTTAACTCTCGTATAAATATAATATTAAAGTGTCAGGTAAGTCAGGATCTTAGTGTATATGTAGCATAAAGCTACAATAAAGCAGTTTTTAATTGTGATACAGAACAACTAGTGAAACTAAACATTATAGCCGGTTGTTAAGACAACCCGCACGGATAAATATATTTTCTTATGGTGCACAATAAAAGTAATCTTCTAGAACGTGTCAGCCTCCTCTAGCCCAAAGAAGCCATTGCAGGTCCATTTATGTGTGGTTTTTTGTTTTTAAACATATATCAGCCGGTTTTTTTTATTTTATTTGTTTTCTTTTTTTTTTTTTTTCTTTTTTAACGGAAGTAGTTCAACATGCTAATTACTTCTTTTGATAAAAGTATAATTTTACTACTATAAAAATTGTGATACTTTCTTAGCCGTTACATTCTTAAAACATAAACAAAAACTTACAATATATTTATTAGGCGTCAATTTCGTTTTAAATTCTGATAGTTTGTTATATGAAAAAATGAATTTTATTTAATCAATATCCTTCTTACACTAAAACAAAATATTTTGAAAAAAACATTCGCAACATTTTAAAAGCTATCGCAAGAATTACCCTATCTTTCTCTTGGCGAGGGCATTTCAAATTTTGAGCACAAGAAATATAATTTATATTTTGGAACTTATGTTCGCAAATGTTTTAATTTTTTTATTTAAAATACAAAACTGAACGGATTTTCATGCCAAATACTATACAAAAACGGACCAGGAAAAAGCCATTTTTTAAACTTTTTTTAACCGCGTTCAACTGTTTTTAAAAATCTGAAAAATTGCTAATTATTTTTCAAGATAGAAAGAACAATATATCATTTTTATCATTATTTTGGTACATTTTTCATAGCTGAAAATTTAAAATACTCCTGGAATTTCCCAAATCGATTTTGAAAATTCACTATTGCAATTTAAAAAAAAAAAAGAAAAGAGAGAAAACAAAAACAACGATCAAAATCAGTTTAAAAGGGGCTCAGATATTCCGAAAAATACAAGACACAAATGAATCTCCTTACTACGGAGCAAAGGGTTAAAACGTTCGGAAAAAATTGCTTTTGTTATTCCTTGTAAGAGGATATTTTTATTTTAATTAAGATCATTGGTTTTGGAGCACTTTTGCTAGACCTGCTAATTAATTTGTTTTGTATAATAATTAAAAATATTGCAACCTCACAATATACTATATAAAAGCCTATCCTGAAAATTACGGCTTACGCGGTTTTCTGATCCTCTAATATTATATTTATGTGAGTGCGATTTAAAAATTCTGCGTTCAGTTATTAAATGTACATTGACAAAATTGTGAATGAAAATTATCTCAGATGTGTCGAAGTTTACAGTTATTTAGTGCACTAATAATGTGTGTAATCTCGCTACCGTATTTTTAAGTTTAATTCCAGTTGTTCCCTTGTCACATTGCTTTTAACTTTCACGTCGAATCCGCTAACGTATATTAATGTTTACTAAGTAAACAAAATTGAAATAATTGTATCGCGCCTATTGATTTCGGTAATTTTGTGAAACACACGCGTGTAAATACCATATTATTTATTTATTTATTTATTTATTTTACAATTTGTCAGTGCAACAGCTTACTCTAATTACTGCACAGCACAATATGATAAAAAGGAAATAAAAGAAATGGTACGATTAACAATACATAGCTAAAAGGAATATACATATATATATATATATATATATATATATATACTCATATGCTCGTGCGTAAAGAATTAATATTAAGTACTAGTTAACACACACATGTAGCTGTACGTGTATATACATATATGTATATATGAAAAATACAAATCAGCACCAAAATATATTCACGCACTCTCGCATGTTTACGCAGAACACACACACACGCGCACCCAAACACAAGTAGAATGTAAACAGTACAGCACTGCCAGCGACATCTACATGCTCATGTTTGTGTGAAATTTGTTTACCGTCACGATAATATATATTTATACATATTTATATATATATTGATAGATACGATAGATAGATATATATGTAACACCATTTAAATAATGGAATTATAATAGTTTTTTTTTTGTTTTTATTTTTAGTTAAAACGAGAACCGGAAGGATTACTGTTTTTTACAAAATTCGGATTAATACTTTTAAAAAATTCGCCACAAACTTTACTGATTATGAATAACGTGATTGATTGTAAAGTATCATTTTCCACGTTTCGAGTGTTTTTATAAGTTACATATCGAAAGCTTCTCGATGCTTTCAAAACAAACTGGCAACAATTTCTTTTAGAATAAAACTTCTCGATGCACACCACCGTTTGCATATTAAGTGCATTCGACTAATATTGCGGCTAACTCCAAGTCGGTAGTTATAACTAAGTCGTCAAAACGAAAATCTTATTTTCAAGTGTTTAACGAAATTAAAAAGTCGGTAATGTAAACAAAAAGAAAAGTACTAAAGAGAAGAAAAACGGTAAAGGTATTTCGATTTATTTCGAAAGAATTTAGGCGAATTTCAACGGCAATTGAACTACAGTTTGTCTTGCAATTCAGTTCAAGGGAACTGCTGTTCAATGTTAAACCACCAAGGATATCCTTTCAGTGGCGTACTACTAAAAGTGAATTACGATTTTGGCAATTATCATCACTTTTTAAAGCTGGTTCGCTCAAGAGCCGCAAAAATAAAACGCTCCCACTTTTATAGACAACACTCCTGAATCTTAGTTTGCCTATTCCGCATAATTCATTCTTTCACTACCGTCCCCGACGATCATTCTTTCATTTCTTCTATCTCTAGTAGTATTTAATTTTAATTCGTTTCTCCCTCTCTCTTACTAATATAATTTAATGAGATCAGTTCTTGTTAATGATTTAATGTTGCCGCAGATCTACCCACCATATTGTATTTTTTCTGCGATATGGGACCTCCTACTGAATTTAAATTTATTCATAAAAATCAAATTCCTCCCTTACGTTGAACAGTGCTAAACGTACACATATAAAATAGTTATACACGTACGAACATATATATATAAAAAAATATAAGTCAAACCGTTCGTGAGTTATTGAATTTTATTTGATATTTTTGTCATTTGTGAACCATCTTATTAGGATTCCGTATATTATACTCGTATGGAATAATCCTAAAAAAAAGAAGATATATAAGAATGTAAAGTTTTACTTTGGATATAGGTCAGCTGAGCCACAAACCCAAAAAGGATATGCAACGAACATATTACTATTTTAAAGTACCGATCATTATCATTTATAATATTGATTTGTATTCCGTGTTTTTATAGTCCGCCTCGGGCTCGGTCTGGTCACTTTTTTTCTCCTAATTATTCTATGCTGCCGCATTCTTGGATGATGCTAACACATTTACGGTCATGTTTGCTCGACATTTTTTACTTCGGAAGGAGTAATATTAATTTTAATTAAATAACTTGGATAGATAGCGTGGCGGATAGATCCTGCGTGTTCACTAATCTTTGACTAAGAGTAAACACAACCTTGTTTATTTTTGTGTTTCTATTAACTTAATAGTGAGCAAATGGTTTCTTTCCAATCCAAAAAACAAAAAAAAAATACTAGGTAATGCCCTCGTATGGCGATCCCAAAAATGAAAAAAAAAAAAGGTAAACAAAGTAAGGAAGTATACCAAGAAAAATTGTGTAGAAGGAGAATTTGTCTAAAACGATGGAAAACCGGAAGTAAAATAAGAGTTTTATTATTAAGAAAAAAATGTCAATTTTGAAAGTTCGAAAGGTATGAAAGATAACCAAACTTTCTAAACAGAAATATATTAAACAACAATGCCGGCAAATGCAGCCTTTCTGATTCCACCTTGGGTGCGTAATCAGAAATAACGTTGCCGGCAATCGGACAGTGGCTGTGCTACCGTCGTAAAGTATTGAATAAGATTTGTTAAATGTATATCCAGGTAAATCTATTCGATGTAATACATCCCGCGGGTGTGTACCCATTTGACTCGATTAAAAGTCTTACTGTAGTCTGTGAAGTAAAGAAAAACAGTTCTGTTCTATCTGCGGATTTTTCTACTGTCTAGCTCGTATTGATAATTTGTTCCATTTTTTTTTTTTTTTTTGCAGTACAAATTAAGCGTGTCTTCTTCAATGATCTGTAATTTCAATCTTTACTAATGATGTTTAACATTAGTTCCGCGTGATGTCTCTTAATATTATACGAGACAATATTTTTAAAATGTACGAACATCCCCCTCGGGGATTAAAAAAGGAATATTCGAATTTAGCCAGAACCAGCTATATGTACAGTAGAAAAAGCGCTAATTTAAAACTAATTTACAGTTACAAAAAAATAATCCGATTTTTTTTCTTCATCTCTTGCTTATAAGATCATCGAGAATGATGCTATTTGGTCGGTCGTGTTGCAAAGTGCGAAACGGAATTGATGCTCCTTCATTACCGGCAGAGGATTTTTATCTGTTTGAACTGGACACAAACGACACGTCAGCAACGGATGACGGCGTACAGATATCAAAAATGTTAATACTTTTTCCGCGTTTCGAATTTTCAAAACGTTTAAGACCATTAAACTTCGAATTAAGGTCTCGAGGTTAGCCGTCGAGTCGATTTCGACGTGAACTTACGGACAAAATTGAACGGGACTCTTCTTGCTCCCGCATTCGAGGCTCGTTTTAACTGACGTCGCTCGCTACTGAGCCATGGCAGACTAGACAAAGCGATCGAGATATTCTATTTTCGATATTAAGATTACTGCTCGACGTTTATTATTAGAAAAGCCCCACGTTTCCGCGTCGTACTACCCTAAATCTCCGTCGCGTTTGAATAAAACTACGTGCACCCTACGAATACTTTAATAATAAATCTTCTTTGCTCGACGAGTACGTATGTGCTGGAAGCAATTTATTCATTTTCTGCGAATCAGCCGTGGATGTCTTTTTAAATACGATCGCAATAAAATATTTTTCCGACCTATGCAGTTTTTTGCGGCTAAGAGAAAAATTGCTGCGAAACCATTAGAAATAGTTACCTTCTTTAGTAGTGGTTTAGTAGAGTTTTGCTGCCCCATGATACCGGCTCAGCGGTCGCGATTTATAAGTTACATCAACAGCCCTGAATGCGAGCTTAAAATATGTAGTTCTTAATTTTGTCGATTATTTTCGTTCGGCTAAAAACCCCTTTTGCCGAATAAGTCGCCCGATTACGTATCCAGCCTGCAGGGTTCTCTTCATTATCAAAGAGAGCTCTGCTGGACACGTTAACATTTTCACGCAATATGGAAAAAAGCTGAAGAAAAATCGTTCCAGGTATATGGTATATTTTCGTACTCCGCGCGGCACTGTCGTTAAATCATCGTGCTTACCACTACGATACGGAAATCAGTGTAGTCGGACGCGTACTAGACGGGCTGCTGTGCGCATGTGTACTGGGAGACAGAGAGGGAGTGTTGAACGACCGAAGTACGAACTGCGTACAAGTTACATCGTCTCGTCTCGAAGCTGTGTTCAGTGTTCCGGTGTTGGTAAAATACGTGCATTTCACAATGAATTGCCGAGTCCGTCCTCTCGCAACAAGTCCGTTCCTCGCTAGACGATCTGGTGACCTTAGACGAGCTGCGGCTGCCGAGTTGTTTCGAAATAAAAGTACACCTTTATCCGCAGTGCTCCTTTACTCTTTTTAATTAAACTTCGCCGCAGTGGTAGAGCTCTGCTCGGCCGAGATGCTGTCTGTAAACAACGATGGATTATCCATCTACTTTTGAATCACGTCCAACCAAGTCCAACAACCGCGCACTACCAGCTAACAATGAACAATACGCCGTAATCCGCGGCACAGAGTGCAATGATCTTATTTTTTACCTGTATCTCATACATATACGTATGCATATATGTCTATCTAGCTGCGCGGACGAACGCTATCTATTTTCAACTATATTAAAGTCACTTTAAGGACGTATTAATCTTTTTCAGTCGCGCAATCAACTTCGGACCGCGTTACGGATTGTCACAAAAACGGCTCCAAAAGGAGATACGGCAGGTCATCGGCCAAATACGATAATGATAAATTATGGCGAATTTACACAACGTCGAAGGCCTCCCCCGCCCCCTGTATTTTTACACCTTCGACACATAATTCTGCTGGTGCAAACACGTCTCTGAAAGTCCAAATTACGCTAGAAAAAAGTTGCGCTTCCGCTTTATTTCATGTTGCGAAAAAGGGTGCAGTAGATTAAAACCGATTCTTCTTTAAGAATGATAGAGAACTCCGGTGTATCAACCTTTTTATATACATATATATATATAAATGTGTGTGTGTGTGTACATATACTTTGGCCCCGCAAGGCGCTCTGCCCCTTGGCCCCTCTTGCTTACATTTCTGTATCTTTCTCTTCTATACTTTGTATAAAATTATCAAAATTTACGTCATTCTTACCGGCATCGACACAAAAAAAATAACTTAATCACAAAAATCCTATCCTTATTTCCTTTAAATCAAATACGCAAAATTGTGACATTTTTTCATTACATAAAATTGGAACATTTTTTTGGTTACAAATTTTAATAGGAGCCAGCCTAGAGAATACGTTGTAATTAATATATATATATATTAATTACAACATGATTCTTCTTAGGCTATTCCCATTAGAAAAAATGTCCAAATTTTATGTAACGTTTGTTATATTTTATAGGATTTTTGGTGATTATGTTATTATATTCATACGGATCGATTTAGAATTACGTTGTAAATTTTGATCATTTTATACAAAGTATAGAAGAGAAAGGAACAGAAATGTAAGCAAGAGGGGTTAAGGGGCGTGACCGAGAATATATATGTATATACACATACATATATATCTTTACCTATATAATTTACTTTTTCGCGCTATTTTTCTCTGAAAGTAGACTTCAGAAAAACTATAAGGCATCCTTAAAAAGAACAAATCGAACCAAATTAACTCTTGCATCAAAAAAAGAAAAATTTAAAAAAAATATTCATGTGATCATATTGTTTTGTTGTTTTTTTTTTCAGTAAAAAATTTTGAATATCTATTGAATTAAATTTTCGTTGAGTGTTCTTTTTTTTGTTACACTTAAATAGCAATAATAAAAGTATTTTCATAAAAAGTTTTACTTTTTGTTTGCGGGGAGGTAGTTGTTTTTCGCACGCCGGCATATTTAAATATGTAAAAGTTTGATCTAATTACTCTACCTGTGTATTTCAGTGAACCGGTTTAACTTCATAAAAACATTAAAATTCCGTGGTAAAAAATTAACAACGGTCAATTTTAAGGAACGAAAAATTTGAATGCTTCGGTTATTGGACACGTGTAAGGCGCAAACACGTTTTTAGCGTATAAATGTTAGAGTTCTTTGCAGAGATATAACGTATATTGCGAAAACTAAATATGTATTTACCCTCAACTTAAAACGTGTTTCACTCTAAAACGAAAAAAAAACGTCCAGTTATAATCGGCTGAGTTCGATCTAATTCGCTATGACCGCACGACAAGGGAAACCCTCCCTGAAACAATATTTAACGTTTTCTTCGCTACCATCTGTCAAATACGAGCATAGAAATTGTCAAAATTAACGCAAAATATAAAGTTAAAAAAATATACATGTATGATGTATGTTTCGGAAATCCGCTTCACTTGCGACAGTAAAAGAAATATTTAAAAAATTGTAACTATAAAAGGTTCATCGTAACCGTGATAGTTGAATAGGAATTTGAAAAAGTTAAGAAATGAAAAAAGAAAAAAAGGTACAAAACAATAAAATTATGACAAGTACACGAAATGATTTCAAACTTTTTCTTATCCTGCTAATTTGAAATTTAAACTTTGTATAAATCAGTCTCAGTTGTTTCCGCTGTTTTTTTTTTATTTTTTTCCCAATCATCCATAATTAAAGAGGCTTTTTTTTTTTTTTTTTAAAGAACCTTAGGGGCCATATATTGGTTTCACATAATTAGTCTCTCAAAGACATATTAATACAGAATAAATAATAAACAATGGTAATAATAATAACAAAAACAATAAAAGGAAACGAAAAATAAAACAAAAAATAAAAAGAAAAAAAATTTTAACTCAAAATAACGAAAATACAACTTCCTCAGTAAATTACCACTTCATTTATCCTTGATTGTATTTGTCACAGATTTTCTTTCTTAATATGTCATTAAAAATTTCTACTAATAATTCCCATTTATTAATATCCATTTTTCTGTTCATTTCTGCGCTATACTTAACACAGTGACGCTGTATTTGCTTCATATCTTCTACTTCTCAAAAAAAATAATCCTGAAATTACCGCGGTATAAATGTTTTGTGGAATTTATTAAAGTACAGACTGCGCCAGCAACTATAATAGAAACGAAAACGAAAAGATATTAATAATAACGCGTGTGCAGCGAGAATATATTTACATACTACCAATATTCGCAGCCTGGTGTAAATATTTTTTTCATTGTCTTAAACTACCACGTCTTTAGTCGTAATAACCGGACACGATTACTAAATTCGGACGGGACAACAACATCGCTTCGGATTTTTCCGCGTCCTAACAGTTTTCCAGAGATGGTTCATTAACGGGAAAGAAGAAAATAGTAAAAAAAAAAAAAAAAAACAGGAAAGGAATTACTGAAATATAAAATTTCATGAGGCTGATAAGACAATTATTGTTAAATTTCAAAAAATTTAATCTGACAGTATTAGACGGTTTTATTTATTTTTTTCTCTCTGTGGCCATAATCCAGGAGGGAGACCGACTTTACTGTTTAACCATAATAAGAGATATGTATTGAATAGTTCTACTTTAACGTGTCTCTTCGGAAGTATGCTGAAGGTGAAATGCTTTAAAGGATCTTATCCTATGCATCAAAATTTCTCCACACTGATTTACCAATTATTCAAGATTTCCTCAACGTAGACAAAAAAACCTACAAAGATCAAAATACCCGATAGCCGACTCCATAAAAAATAATCCAACAAAATTCACCATCGAGGGTAATCCCTTATTATGGGTTGTTCCTGGTCACGCAAACATACCAGGAATCCGCATGGCCCATCATACCGGAAAAGAGGCATCCCCCAGAATGAGTCCGGCTTTACGTATTCAGACTCTACTTGGTGATATGACAAAAGCTAGCAAAAACTTTTTTCGGAAATTCATCATATCACAACAGATCGTGCCATATTCAGCCTCTGAGCGTCAACGATACCTATTCATACATTTCAGAATATTTGGAAATTGTGGTAAAAAAAAAAAGGCGAGGGCGGAACAACAAAATCCATCGCAACTGCATGCAGCCAAATCAATTCGCGAATGGAAATTTCAACCAAGAGGTCGAAAGGATCAGGTGGTGCTGTGCCGCCTACATAATATTTCATCCTCACACATGCATATATATTTCAGAATCTTTGCTTCACCAACCTGTGGCAGATATGTGAATCTCCTATCACCATCCCCCATCTTCTAACAGAATATCCTAAGATCCTTATGCTCTAGCATCACTCCGTTATATTACCCTTCATCACTCCTGTTGTCCAACGATGATTCTGATCGCGCTCCTAGCCTAGTTGCTGTACATAGCGCGGAGAAGAAAAAAAAGAAACGCTTTAAATTTGAAGTTGACGTCTACTTTGCTATATGCTCAAGTTGGAATGAAATTCTTTAACATTTTCCCGGCTTTCGTTTGTTTCCAGAAAAAAAACAAAAAAAACGAAAAGGTCCGATGATTTAAACTCACTACAAAAAATCGAACTGAGTGTTCTGAAAACCGAAATAATTTACGGAAGGCTACTTGTTCAGGGAATAGGTTTCAATAATATTTTCCGATTGCAGAGATTCAAATTAGCGCGTTCCAAAACCAACCTGCTGACTTGTTCCGTACAAGATCCGGCAGTCAGTGCATGCTAGTTGTAATAAACGGCCATGTGATTAGTCATAATTACGCCGTGTAAGATTCTAAAGATTCACCACATTTTACACTCTTCTTCGCAGGATAGGTTTTATCGAGTTTCATCTCCCCGACTGTCTGAGAGGTAAGATAATAACGTGATTTTTATTTGTGACGCGTGGTAACTTTGTCGGATTATCGTAAATATTAGCACATATTGAAAGACGATTAAAAGGTAAACACATAAACTAATTGACAGTCTTCATGGACTCTAATATTTAACAAAAGAAATAATCGAAAAACAAAACTATTTAGCAATGGAAAAATGCCATGCCTCCGTGACAGCAAAACACAGTTTTCTCACTATTTTCACCTTTGTAGAGGTTGAACTGTTTGAGGAAACTTTCTTTCCGTTCAATCTAGGCTAGGAAAAATTGAATAGTTTTCGTAAGACGAGAATCACCTTGCTCGTTCGGTTCTTTATACCGAATCAAAATCTCTATCTGAAACAAATATTAAGACACGCAGAAGATGCGTTCACATTTATATAAAGAAAAAAACGGTTTTTCTTTTCCCGATTGCTGTGCCGATTTGATCGAATGAGTCGATTCGAGTGAAATCAGTTTAATTCGCTCCGAAATGATTGTGCATTTTGACCGTCTTTTGACGCAACACGTACGAGTGTGAGTGTAGAAGTAATGCAAAACGCAACGCCGACTAATGGTAACGGAAATTTCACAAGCGTCGATTTTCAACGAGAATATAACTGAGACCGCGAAACATCTGGAAGCGGTGAGGAGTTTTGCGAAGCCTCGAACACAGACAATCGCTTCTGTGAAATAAAAAAGGAAAAAATCGCTTCAATTAAAATTCTACCACCTGTTACGTAAGCTGCGCGTTAATTGTCTAGAATTGTGTAGAAAAAGAGATAAACTACGCATTAATTTCCTTCGATGCTGCGAATGAAGAATAATTTTCAGTTACCAATTCATTTCGGTAATGATAAACGTTGTGACGATTTTGAGAAGTTCACATATCGTCGTAGTTAATACGTATATATATATATATATATATATATTTCCGAATCGTAAAATGTTGCAAAATAAATATACTCTAAAAGACCTGCCTCATATAATTAGAGTATTCCATTCATTAGCCGTAGAGCTGGTACAGAATAGGTTCGTTTTCGGTACATTTTTGAATCAGAAATTCAAAATACAAATTTCTGCGATATGTGCGAAGCATAAATATATGTATTTTCATACGGAAAAAACACCTAAATGGAATCAAAAAACTTATGATCTTTCGTTAATGTTTCTGCCAAACAATAAATTTTCTTGTTTTCCTGTTTTTTTTTAAAGTAAACAAAAAAAAAAAACTATTTTAGTTTATCTGGTTTTACTTTCTGAAAGTGTTCCCGTACACAGTAAAAGTAACGGACATTTCTGGAAAAAGTGAATATACTTTTCTAATTAAATAATTACACAACATTTGAACCATATATATATATATATATATATATACACATATATATATATATATCGAATACCTAACTAATATTTAATTTGTTGTTTTGATTTTTTTTCGCCCGGCACTAAACCGCTCGCCAGACTAAACAGTATTCGATTAAATTAAATCGCATCGAAATAGTGAAAAAAATAACGTTACTAGTTTGAATTTTCTAAAATCGGTTCAATTAGTGATTTTTATTTATTTTTTTTTGATTAACGCGATTTTTTAACGTCTACAAGAAGTAATGAATACGGGAAATGTTATAAATCTCGCGACGTATTAAATATCAACTGTTCGGTACGGGTCTTTTTATTAGCAAAAAACGTAGAACGGTTCTGATCGAAAAAATACTATTATTAAACAATATTGCAATATCTGCAACCTGCTTATTCTAGCAATTTTTCCCGATGCCCGCCTTTTTACTATACTAATTTACCGGTATACGCCAAAAATAAATTACTAAATATTTAGTAATTAGCGGAACAACGACAGTGTCGGAGAATATACTTTTACAGAAAGAGGGTGATCTTTTTTAAATTATATAGATTTCACTTCTCCGGGAAATGAATAATTTTCAAGCTACTGCCAAACAGTTTGCTGTTTGTTTTGTTTCTTTTCGTCAAAAATGTTGTGTTATGTTTCAAAATCTAAACTCTTTTCGTGTCAACTTTATATTTGTTAGATCCACTTTGACCAGCTTAAAATCTGAATACGTGCCGTTGTTTAAAAAGCTTTTTACTGTTGTTCCACATGACGTTTTTTTGCAAGTTCAAATGCGTAATAATATTGCACTGCGATCGAATTTGAGTGTATCTGCATAGAGTTTTAAATCCAAGAACTGGGTGAAAACTACAGAGAACACCACTGAATATCATCAGTACGGACAAAAAGGGCGGCAATCAGCAAAAGATAAGTAATCAACAAAAAAAATGTTCAGTAATTTCTAAAAAAAAGTTCAAATTAGTAAGAACATCAGCTTGTGCGTTGGAATCGATCACATTTATATAATTAAGAAGATGCTCACCAATTTTATTAAGAAGTTATGTGTTTTGTTTTCTGTTGTTTTTTTTTTTTTTCGTTCTTGGCTATTACTTTAATTAACTCTTAAGTAATGTTGCAACATTACTATATTGATAAAGGATGATAAGAATGTCGGGAACCCACAGCCCGGCAGTATGCCTTGTGGGATCTACAACCTATTTTAAAGTAAAAAAGAAAAAAAAAAGAGAATGATGGGGAAGTAGTCTTTCTTTCTTTCTTTCTTTCTTTCTTTCTTCATATCTTTCTCTCTACTATTCCAGGAATAGAGATTCAAACACTGCCGAAGATATGAGTACAATTTATTTACCGTATTCATTTTAACAAAAATACGCGAAAGGACTCTGTTGAAACATTTTAAAAATTTTTAATTATAGATCTTATATTTCGTAAGAGAAAACAGATAATTGGTGTAATTGAAAAGCGGAAATTAAACGATTCGACCATCGAGATTAAGCAATATCATAACACTTAATGAGCGTCATTCGAAAAACCTCTGGTCTATTGTTTCTTTTTTTTTTTTTGCAGATTTTCAAATGATATTATACGCGTAAGCGTAGATTATATAAAAATAAAAAACAGACACAAATACGAAAAATGTATCTCAAAGTACCTATTCGGAAATAGCGGGTGCGATGGTTTTAATTCTCTCATTTGATTTCTTCGTGCTCAGAGTTTTATGGTTATGCTCGATAATGTTTTTCCGACTATTGACCGGTGAAATAAATTTTCTTTTTTAATGTTCGGCTTTTCGACTGCGAAGATTAATTCGTTTCAAGATAAAAAACTTTAAGAATTTAAAACGATCCCGATAAAACAACATGTAAGTGAACATTAATCAATTCGAAGTTGCGTATAGAATGCAAGGAACATTAATCTCGTATGCTGCGCCATATTTGTTAATACTTTTCAGGGATAAGACGCACCTACATACACATACGACTCTGTATTCATAAATAACATAATCGACGTTTTTTGATACTGTAAAGTCGATGATACGGCCACTTGTGTTATAACAAATGGTCGAACGAAGATAAAAATGAAATATTTCAAATCCGAACGGCGTACGTTCGAAAGAAAACGATCACTTTCATATTTTTACGATTTCATTATTTCGTCTACTTTTTCCTTTTTTCCTTTTTTCCTTTTTTTTTTTTTTTTTGCTTTTTCCGACATATTAAACGAAGTAAAAGGCTTCTATTAAAACGTTAAAATTTTAAAATCATCACGACTAGTTTATATTTATAAAAGACAAATTTTTGTTTTTGTAATAACCAAAACCGTACATCGTCTACTACTTTTAAATTGTGCTTTATATTAATTTCACTGTTAACTCTTTGTATGTTTTTGTAATGGAATTTTGGAATCCATTTTTCACCCACTTCCCGATAATGATTTGAAATTTTTACTAATTGTCAGAATCCGATGACAATGCAATATCATGCTGAAAAAAATGCACCCACACAGGATAAATTTAAAAAAATGTAAATATTTATAAACGGAATTATTTTTATTTCCAGCGAAAACACGGCGGCTCGACGAAATCAACGCGCGGGGGGGGGTCTGTAGCCGGTCTTTTTCTCCAAGCCGTCGTTATCCTAGGTTTAAGTCTTAAAGTGGAAATTTCTTGACCATGCATAATGGATGCCATCTATTTCCAGTGTTGCCCTTTCTATGTCAGTTGCAACCGCTCGTCGAAGTAGAACTGGGTATGCTGAATATACATTTTCTAACTTCGTCGTTCTCCGTAAGCAACTTGCGATCACTCGGCTTCGGTGTTAATGCTAACTAATCCTGCCACCACGAAGACCCTGATAATGAAAGTTAATTTAGAAAGGAAACAGCTCTTATCAGAGCAACCTTAACGGTGATCTCAATAGATGTGAGGAATTATGGAATAGAGCTCTAACCATTTTTAGTTTCCGAGGAAGTTCTAAAACAGCTTATTAATTTTGAGACTATGATAGGGCCACGAGGATTTGGTTGCTGATGGCATGCGGCCGAACGAGCCGTTTGCAGTTTTATCGTAAATTCGTCGTTTCGTAAGCATTGAAGCGTTCGATTATTACATTTTCCACAGTCCAGATGTTTTGAATGTAACAATTTTTTTTTACTTTCGCCAAAGCGAAACATTATCTGTTCACATCTCACATTATTAAAACGAATTTTCACTAATTTCAATCCTTTTTACGTTCTTCCATTCTGCTCGTTACCGCTAATCCGCACTTATTAATCCCGACAATATTTCTGATCAACTTTCAATCTAATCTTTTCTCATGTAATAATCTTATCTCGCACGATTATATTATTTCCGTTAGTAGACACGTCTATTCGAAAGGAGAAAAAATGTTCCGCATTCTAAAATAAACTGTTACAGTTGCTTCGTTGCGAAAAAAATTACCAGCTGTTGATTAAGTACAAATAGCGTTAAAATTTGATCTATTGGTTCGCAATGCTGCACAAAACGGCAATGTTATTAACACTTTTCCGGCAGATAACATCATCTCCGTCTCCAAAGAGCTCCATTTCAGGCTTTGGGCAGACACTTATGCCTCTTCCTCCTCCAACCGCAGCTCATCCTATTCGACTATCCAACCTGCCCTCCCCCAAAAATCATGGTTCTCTTCGTTTCCCTCGCTCCGCCGATCCATAATAGTCTCTATGTGCAGGTTGCGCTTCGGACATAGCCTACTACCCTCCTCCCGTTACCGTTTTTCTCTATCACTTACCCCATTTTGCCCGCTTCAGCCCCCAAATGACAACTTTTACTGTGATGCTAACCATGTTTTTCTCGAGTGCTCCTCTTTATATCATGAACGATATATCTTATACACAAATCTACTTAGAATTAATATCCCCCCCCCCCCCAAAGTGCCTCCTTTTTACTAACATTTCCTCATCCTTCGGTTATTCCAATAATTGCCTCTTTCTTGTCCGCAGTATCTAACCGTATTCGATTCTAACTTAAATAGATTAATTTGTTAATTTCGAATGGGTTAATGCCTATATTAAGGGCGAGCCCAAAAAAAAAAAAAAAAAAAAAAAAAATTTGCGTCAAACCGTGAGAAATTTCACTAAACTTTTTTTCTCTCTTTTTTTTTTTTTAATAATCAGGATTTTTTATAATCATTTGAATCTTTAACTGGGATTAAAACTCGAAAAAACGAACGATCCATTTAAATTAGTCGTTACAGTGTTCCGAATTGTGTGATGGCTTTACGATTTAGCCCAATAAGGACGCATCGTCGTGATCACGAAATAATACATTCTTCGAAATACTTTTCTGAGAATACCGCGCACCATTGCTATCTTTAACTGACGGCGTAGAAAGACCTTTGATGCCACAGACCGGGAACATTTCGGGAAACGGCTGAATAAATTAGGTCAGTAGGTTCCGCGTGGACTGAGATATGCTTTATCGATTCGTCGTTTGCAACATTTCCGAAACAGCGCGAAACCCGCTTTGCTCGCATTTCCGAGTGTGCCAAAATACCGTTTGCCAGATTCCTTATCTCGAAATAATCGATAGACGGTAGGCCAAACTTTTCGGCGTCTCTTTCACAGTTGCTATAGACCGTTACACTTTTATATTTTACGAGCTTTCCTTCGTCTTCTCGTTCGCTGTCGTCTACTTACGCAAACGGAGCATCTCGTACATACATTTCGGGACATTCTGCGACTTTCGCTGATGAACCTACCGCCCTTAACTTGATGCGTCGAAATTACGACGCAGCGTTAACACTTGCCACTTGCGCTAACCCGGATGAAAGCTGTTCAATCTTAACATATCGATTAACGATGATCGCGTGGCGGAAATTGGTATTTATTCTTTCAAGTTAAAAAGTTAGCAATATCTCGAAATATTTATGAAATCTGTCGATTTTTACGCTTTTTATGGCTTTCCTTTCTTCTTTTTTTTTGTTAGAGAAGGGGGCATTCCTTACGCAAATAGCTAACACGTACGCGGTACTAATAGGATGGTCTAAACAGGTCAAAGATGAACAAAAATAGAATTCAGCAGCTTAGGAATGGTTCGACTTATTGAAATTTCTCACCTTGATGAATGTCGTCATTAAAATAGGCTTTTTTAGGAACTTCGGGATCACCGATTGAAAGGCAAGAAATTTCCAAAAGCCGATAAAAATGCGTATAACGAGTAATTTAAACCGATTCCTAAAAAGTCACCGGTAAAAAATTCTAAATTCACCACGAAAATTACCTAAAGTAATTAAATGTTAAATTTTTCGATGTATAACAAAAATCGGTAAAAAATTTTATAAAATAAAAGCCGTTTATCCAGATGGTCAAAAGAGGCGTAATATTTCCCCATCAGTGAGAGCTTGTAAAGGCGCTGTGGGGACAGTTTTCTTCATTCGAATCCTCATATTTATCCATGATAATTACACAATTAGTAATATTTTAATTTATTGCTCTATTAAAACATTAAAAATTAGTTGTTTTTTTTCAACTTTCTTTTCCCCACGGTAGATTAATAATATTTTGAGTGCGCCGAAGGCTTTTGATATAATACTACTAAAAATTTCTCTAAAAAAACGTGCGTCTTTTTTTTAACGTTTATTTTAATGGCTACCTCGGATATCTCACCGATACTTCTATGTGGTATCACCACTGACCGGTACACTTTCAAATAATCAAAGGGAATCATTAAAATCACTCTAAATAATCAACAATTACGCGCGAATAGAAAGAAAACAAAAATCAACGAATTTGTATCTCCTCTTTGTAATGTAAACTTTGCAAAGTTTCCGTAATCCGAAAAACATTCTTACTACATATGTGCGTGTTATACATATATTTTTATAAAATTTTCTCGTTTGAATTATCGCGATTGACGCTTAAGAAGACCGCGCGGGAAAAAATTTAAAAATTCCATTTTTGTAATGCCGAAATTTTCATTTGACTTTCGTGCCAAACAAACAACTTTCTTTCCGGTGTCACACTTTTTTCCGTTTCATAAAACGGTAAATGGTCAAAATGACTGCTGCATTAATCACCTTCGCAATGCACTCGTAAACGTGAATATTTAAACGGAATGATGTCCGCTGATGCATTAATTATTCATGAATAATGTCCGTTAATCGATTATTCATTTGAAACCCATGACAACCAGTTATACTGTTAAATTTAATTGAAAATTACTATTCTTTTAATTTTCAAAAATTATCAACTTCCGGTTATAAATTTAATTTTTATTTTCACCTTCGCTATTTTTCTATAACCGTATAAATCGTTTTTTTGTTTTTTTTGAGAATTATCAACATCGCCTAATAGTAAATAAAATCGATACATGCGCTCAGTTTCAGTCGAAAAAAGAAATTTAAAAAATTAATTAATTTTTTCAGTTCGGGAAATGTACGAACCTGCAAATTTCTTGAATCTAAATGTAACGGTAGAAAAACCACAAGTACCCTGTTCGCACTATACGAACTCGTTCTTCTATTAAAAATATGCGGATTTAATTGAAGTACAGCACATTTAGAATGTGATACAGAAATGAAACTATAAAAGCGTACTTTCACGGAGAAAGGCATTTAAAAATGTTCCCTTCAACTTTCAAAACGGGGACGTTTAACGGGTTTTTTCAGCATTTACAGGAAACTTGCATTTTATGTGCAAAATAGATTTCCAAGAATTAAGAAAGTTTTAATGAAAGCAATGAACGAATATGAAGAGTTGGTTCGATTTGGTAGATTTTTGATGCAAACATGGGTAAATAATTTTCTTTGGAACTTCGCCACATTACTGAAAGTACCTGAAGATTCAATATATATATATAGAGAGAGAGAGAGAGAGAGACTAAGACTGGACCATTTAAAAAAATAAAATTAACATTAAATGGTCAGATCATCGAC
This sequence comes from Icerya purchasi, assembly GCA_039619475.1. Taxonomy (NCBI): domain Eukaryota; kingdom Metazoa; phylum Arthropoda; class Insecta; order Hemiptera; family Monophlebidae; genus Icerya; species Icerya purchasi. The sequence goes on from CM077116.1 coordinate 289,168,974, forward strand.
AGAGTTCCTAAGTTCCAGTACGATTCCATGGGGAGACAGATTAGTCGATCGAGATTAGATCACAGGAAAAAAAACGTAAGAAAGGCCTTTCTAAAGACCCGGAAAGACATTAACCTGCAACTAAGACTGCGACTAGAGCAATGTTACTGATGGTGGATACTACTCTACGGTACAGAAAGTTGGATTCTCACATGTACGCTTGAGAAATAAATCAAAGAGCACTGGAGATGTACGTATATCTCTGTATGTTGAAGATTCCATGCAAAAACCATCAAACCAAAGAATGTCGAAACAAATCGTATACACTATACACGTTCCAGAAACTTACAAATATTACGTCCGCAGAAGTATCACTTACTCCAACTTGTCCTGAATGGCAACACCATTGAGGGACATCGGAAACGTGGAAGAAGAAAAAGGTCATGGTGAACAGGCATGCGTCGGTAGTATAACCGGTAGAATTGGCAAAGGCGTTCAAGAGGAAAGGCAAAATAGCTGTGATGATCGGCCAAATTCTAAGAAGAAATTAGTTTCACAGAATGTCTTTATGCACTGCAAGCATGTACACGGCTGCAATCTATAAACAGCATTTTTATTTTTTTTTTTTTTCGCAAAAAAACGCTAGTTTCAATTTTTTATAATTGGATCGTGTATTAGTGTTAAGGCACATTGGTAGCCATCATACTTCATATGCACCTTTGATCGAATAAAGTAAATATTAATCGATATTAAACAATCGATGTTTTTAAATCCTGTATAGTTTGATTTTCTTCGTGTAATCATCGTAATCATTCTCATTTTCTTTATTTTCATTTGAACAGTTACACACTAAGCCATCGGAACATGATAGCGACCGTTTTTTTCTTTTTCTTTTTTTTCCATTTTCATTGCACTTATAAAAGGGGGGCATGCGATCATTTTAACAAAACTTGAAATTTCCTTGGCTAATTTATACGTCACACTTTCTAATGTCAGTTAAAATTTATCTTCATTTCATTTATATATTTCTGTATACCATAATAACTGAGCACGGCACGACGCTGATTTTGATTGTTTTTATATCAAAATCGAAATTCGACGATCTAACCGTTGCCAGCGTTTCACGCACTATTTCGGGATGATTAATAATTCGGAATAAAATCATCCGAACGCGTGCGTTGCCGGATCACGCGGGCGTAAATATTTCGCATATATTACGTTGATGTTAAAAAAAAAAATTGAAATACAGAACAATATATAATCATCGGTAAATTAATTACTAATTACCCCGCCTACATTTATTATAAAATAATAAAATCAGTTCGTTATTTTAATTTTCTGGCGTACGCTGAAACGAATACGTTTGGTAATGTGCTCTTTTTATTTTTATTTTATTTTCAACTTGTGCCCATTGACGTCACCGTTTTAAGCGAATATATTTGTGAGGTATTAAAAAATTAAAAATATATAACCGACTTTCCACCTATTTTATCTAAAATAAAAACGCGACAAAATAATTACAGATTGCTGCGCAAATCGTCAAAATTAGCGTTTCAGTCGAAGGAAAAAGCATTTGCAGGCTCTTTTGCACTAGGCAGCGCTTGATAATGCCACTGTTAAAAATGTTCAAAAAATGATTACCGACGCGTAGTAGACCAGAAAATTAAAAATAAATTTAAAATAAATTAAAAATAAATAAATGAAAAACCGCGGTATGCCTAACGCTGCTTCGAAAATTTTAATAACTTTATGGGAATTCGGAAAAATTATCGTTTACAACTGACGTGAAAAACACGAAAACTTTCATTTTCGGGAACTTTTAATATTCGGCCCTTCGATTTTATTAATTATTCTATTAAGAACGGAATACTACGAACGAGAACTGAACACGCTGATAATAAAATTTTATAGTTGTTGCCCCGCCGTTCCGTAACCGAACTAACTTATTCTGCCGTAAATATCCTCCTGGAACAATTTCTAAGCGCTCATCCCACGTAAGTAATAAATTACTTTTACAGACTGATTTTTTTTTTTTTTTTGTTTTTTTATTTCCTTTAATTGTAAACAGATATTGCGGACGAGCGTGTTGTTCATCAAAACACGTAGTAGTCGTCCCACACCGCGGACAGACAGACAGGAAACCGCAAGAGCATCAGAAAATCCGTTTAAAAAATAAATAAAAAAACGAAGAAAAAAATATTTTATCGTTATTGTCAATTTACTTTTTTTTTTTTGTCATATTTCGACGATTTTATTTTAAAAACTCTTTTAAAAAAACTTTAACCGTTAACGGTGCTGGACTCTTAAGCCTTCCGGGACGGACGGTAGTTTATAAAAATGATAAAGTTAAACTAAATTCTCTCGAAAGTTTTCAAACAGATGTAAAATTTCTTACTAATTTAAATGAATTTAATCGTGACTACAAACAGCGACTTTCTCTGCAGGATAGTCCTAGTTTTGACTATGATTTGCCAACCCGACTTCCAGTTCAGCAAATTTTTAATAAAACCATAGTATCGCTTTCGGAGAATTGTGTTAAAGAACTCTAAACTTCTATTTTTTTAATTTTTCACTTCTTCCACAAAATTAAAGTAGTCGCGAATAGGAGATTACTTTGAATTCGACAATAACGCACACACATACATTATATATATATATATATGTGTGTGTGTGTGTGTGTGTGGGTGTGGGTGTGGGTATGTGTGTAAGTGTGTATTGTACATTTGCTAAACTTGAAAAATTATAATAATAATCTCTGAAAAAGTTGCAAAAACGCGTCACTGTTTCTACCAAGTATTCAAGAGCACTGATACTACCAAAAGAGAAGACTACGGTGATTAAGCAATCAGCGGCACAAGCTGACCTAACGAACAGAATATAATCGGCGATGCCCGCGTCTAATATGAAAAAATCTTCATTCGAGTACACGATGGACGATCTAGACACTGATATGTATCGAGTGAACGAATATGACGATATTTTTCACCGTACTACGTTCTATGTATATTTCAACAATTACTTTTTTTTTACACCATGAATTTGCATCGAAACATGTCCCCGTGATATAATATATGTTATTATTTTTGATATATTTTCCGTTCATTACCGCTTCCTTCTTTATATAATTCCAATTAATTATTCCCTTTGTCGGTAAATTTAATTTATTTGTAATTGTTGTATGCGTAACAATTTTGGACGAACAGGAATTAAGCAGGGGGACTGAAGAAAGTTTAGAATAACGAGTGATGCACAGATATATGGCATATAAATTCCATTACGGATACAGGCGAAATTCTGCAGTAAATAAAGTGGGAAACTGTTGAAGCTGCTGCAGCATATCGGGCTGCTGAATCGATCTGCGCACAATTTTTTTTATCGTTATCACACCAATCAGTATGCGTGATATGAGATCGAGAAATGTCTCCTCCGCAATCGAGAATTACATTCCGACGCTGCTAATTATTACAAGAATTGCTTTTACTGAAATTGCTCGGAAGTTGTTTTAGTCTCGAGAAAATAAACATCTCATCACTTCAGATGTACGTCACCAATGCAGCGGCAATTACAGTTCATAAAAATCAATTTCAGATAAGTCAAGGAAATATCCGCGGTTAATTTGAAATAAGTCGAACAAAACTGTTTTTTTTTTTTTTTTTTTTGTTTTCTCCTCATTTGAGCGGCGATAACATACAACAAAAAAGCACAAATATACTTTATTTCGCTAATTTAAAGCTCTAAATTAATCGAAGGACTAGAAAGTCATATTTTTTTGACAGTTATAGCGAATTTGTGTCTTATGTTGTTGGTCTTATTGGAATTTATTTAAAAATTACAACGACCAATTACGATATTTTTCCATCCAGTCGCGGAGTTTATGTAGCGATATATACGTGTACCACTCCGGTTTAGACCTAGTGGTTTAACCGTTTTTCTTTTTTTAATTTTTTTTCCGATTGATCATTCTGAATATATTATACATATATACACCGAGGAGACTGATATTCACCTCTTTAAAAATCCTCTTCCGCGACAGCGAAGCTTGCTTTTTTTCCGTTTGTTCACCTTCTCGAAGTCCGTCGATCTTTTTCAAAGAATCAAAAATATATATCCGCCTCTAAACACCTGCATGTTGCATACGGTATTTTCGAGACCCTCTAAACTTCCCGCCTGATTTTAATGGAGATAATAATCCATAAATTGTATAAATAAGAAAAAGAAAAAAAAATATTTGTATAAATGCGCCAGCTTTGTTTGGCTACCAAAGCGAAAGTTACTTTTTTCGGGAATTTCCTCAAATCGCCATTTCCAGGGGTATAATCACTGAGTAACAGAGAAGTGTCATCCGGACGAAAGTGAAAATCATCGCAAAACGAGAAGGAAATTAGCCCTCAATTTTCTCTCCATTAAAGACCGTTAAGTACTTTTATCAAAAAAGTCTCTGGAAGTTTCGGAATCGATTTATCGAAATCTATATAAAGAGAGACTTCAGCGTACGCGATAATATTTCGGTCCGATCTTAGTGTGCAATATTATTGCCTCAGCACACAAGGCAGTCCCTTCTCGCGGTAATCATTTTAGTAGAGTGAATGTTGTCGTTAACGTTATTTTCGTTTTTTTTCTGATCGGACTGGCTTGATTGAGAGGTGAATATCCGTATCATATGTTTCGATGGAAACACGCTTAACCTGGTTGAAGTTAAAAATTCGATTAAAATCTTTCCTAACTTCGGATTTTCTAAATAAACGTACACAGAGATCTATCGACGATTAATCTCTGTCGCAAATTAAATGTGCCTGTCGGACGGAGTGAATGAATTCAGTCGTACTATTTTTAACTACATCGGTAATAATAATGTATCGCCAAAAAAAAATTAATTCAGTTACATCGCAAAACCTATTACGATATGTAAATGTGACGTTGATCGAGAAAAAATTTATCTACTTACCTGTGTATACGACGACTATCAACTATCCACTTGTTACATTAACAAAATTAGAATATAAATGAACGCAAATCTTAAATGTTATTAACATTTGACAAAAGTGAGCTAACGATAGTGCGACTAGAAAGATAAATGTGGCTCTGTAGTAGCCGATTAATGGACAAGGGGGAAAAGTACAAAGTACGACTAGAATTAAAAAGTTAACGGAACATTGCAGAATATGTTGCTTTGCAAGCAGGCGATTTCGGAACGTTATTTAATTTTCGTTTAAGAATTCTTCTCAAAAATAAAATACGATTCGAATGCGTCGGTGTTTATGCCTGTCGGGCTTTCTTCTGAGTTTTTTCCTTTTTTTTCATTGAACCTGTTTAATGAACAAAAATCAAAATATCATTCTACAGGAACGAGATATATGCTTAAATGTAATCGTACTATCGATTAACCTCGAAAGAATTTAGAATCACAGAATTGGAAGGAAACTTTGAAACTTTAATAATAACAATAATAACAATAATAATAATAATAATAATAATAATAATAATAATAATAATAATAATAATAATAATAATAATAATAATAACAATAACAATAACAATAACAATAACAATAATAATAATAATAATAATAATAATAATAATAATAATAATAATAATAATAATAATTGGAACAGTCCAAGAAGCTTGATGGACCTCGAGAGTAAACCGTCTCAAGACGTTGCCTTAATATCTTATTGCGTGACTATTATTGTATGAAATATAAACCGGAAACGGAGAAGAAAGGCCTATGTTACAGAATCGAAAAGAATTTACACACTGATACCCCCCCCCCTGACAACATTCTAATGGAATTTCAAAACAGACTGAGAATCAAGAGTAACACACTTACTACAGTTGAAGCTATTCAAAATTTGACTGCTGCTGTCTCTTCGGTAAGGATTAAAATGCAAGAAGAAAAATAGCTATAGCCCGGAATGACATCAAGGCGAAATTGTACAAGGTACCAATAATAAAATCACTACATCCTCTAAAAGAAGCGTTCCCATATACATGTGCATTTTTAGATTATTAGTTTTACTCTCTGTGGCACGAACCCCGTCTCGTAGACGGAGTTTTAATTTATTGCTGGAGACGGATTATATTCCCTACCACATGCTGCATATCGTTTCTTTATGGCTGTTCCGTTCTACGATTTGTAAACCAACTACTCTCTTCCTGGTTGTTTGTTTTTAGTGATATTTTAAAAATAGTCGGAACGGTCAGAAAAAGGAATATAAGTGTCGATTGTGCAAAGTATGCGCTGGAAAGAAAAGAAGAGGAATGTTGGAACGACGAGAGGGGAAACACAGTATATGAATGTGCCTGGTGCGAAATACCACTATGCTTACCAAACTGCTTTACCAAACTCCAGGCACGATCTGACTTTTCGAATTGGTCAATTTTCATCGATATATTTGATCAAATGCTTTCGTTTTGTTTGTATATTTTTTTCCAATGATGGATTTTATAATTACGTTTTTTGTTAGCTTCTTTATTTTATTTTGTTTTGTTTCGTTTCGTTTCGTTTCGTTTCGTTTCGTTTTTTTTCAGTTTTTTCCTGAACTTGGAATTTTAATTTTTTATTAATACTCATTATTACTAGTAGGTGTAACTAAATAAATAGATGTTCGTAAAATACCTGTGGTTGAATATTATTGATTATTTTTATACTTTGTTTTGTTCAAATATTGGCTTTTCAATTTCGAAAGTTTTATAATTATATTTTTTAATTCGCAAATTTTACTTTATTCTGTTTTGTATTTGTTGTTTTTCCCCCTACCTTAGATTTGTAATTTTTTATTAATATTTAGCACTAGCAAGTATAAATTAATAGATAATTGTTTGTAAACTACCCGAATCATTATTGATTATTTTTGCCCTCGCTTTTATTATTTTCTACGAAATGTAGTTAAATTTTTTTTTTCTGAAGCTTCAAATCAGGTAATTTTTTAATGTTAATATCTCCATTTTTAATTGTCTCGATTTTTTTAATATTCTTTTTATAATGAAAGTATGAGGTTGGAAGTTTATAAAAATTTAGTTGGCAAATTTTTTAATTTTAATTTATAAAATTTTGAAGGAGGGCCAAAACCAAGCAAAAATCATCCGTTACCACAAGGTTACTCTCTTTTCCATGTTAGAGACGGGTATCGTCACCTGGGACAAAAACATTTTTAAACGTACCGTCATATAGGACAAATCAAAATGACTGCATCACAGACAGGCATCGACTTCAATCTGTTAACACTATCTCAGATATATTCGGATGCAGCCCTGCCATTTGTGAAAGTTCGTTTTCTTCGTTTAACATGCCGCAAAGAAGAAAAAGTTTGACAACTGCGAGATTAAAATTTAATTGATCCTATTTAGCCTACGAACATAGTTACGGTAACATTTATGCAATTATTTATTCCATCTCTTTCTAATGTAAGTGAAGCGATGACTGTACTTCGGTTGCAGCCACGGTAAAGAAAAAAATAGAGAGAAGTCCGAAAATTAAACGTCCCCTAATAGTCAGAACTAAAGAACTACGATTTTATTTTAATTATGATTACCGGAAAATGTTCACGTAATAATGTACCCAGGACCTGGCGCTAATATAATAGCGGATAAAAGAAAGAAAAAAATACTAATGTTCCATTTTAGTAATCAGCAGTTTTTGCGCAGGAGCTTTTACTTAATTTATGTTTTTCACTTCCAACACCGATGCGTGATTTATTCTATAATTTAGGACTCGCGGTGTCCTTTTTTCTCAACATTTATCGTCAAATATTATTATCATTGATAATGTATCGTGAGACTGACGTTTTTTTTTTTCATTCTTCCAGAGAGTGATGATATTCTTTAGGCAAAAGATCGTTTACATCGTAACATGTACATACTATACTTAATAATATTGTTGTTTTATATTTTGCATGTTGCTTCTTGCCATGTACATTAAAAATTTTTAAATTATTAATATTATTATTGTTATCTGAAGAAGAAAAACATTATTACCAGGCAATTGCGATGTTATTATCATTATCTGGTGCAATCAAATTACATTTTCTGTTTGTTAAAAATTATCAGTATCAACAGCGCCATCTATTGAGCAGTCTTCTAATGTAGAATGAACGTTGCGTACTACGAAGTTCGTATGCAGTATAACATTCTTCCGTTCTTCTTCGGATATTTACACGCGCTTGTTTTTAGCTTCTGAAAGTCGTTAAATTTTAAATATTTCATCCTATTCGGAAACTCTAACAAATTAAATGCCAATGTCGCGATTTGCAGTCGACGTTCGATGACTCGAAAATATACGGCTGTGTGAAGTTGGCCGACAAATTTTTGCTAGTTCAAAATGAACGTTGCAAAACAATTAAGAATCATTTGGTGGCCAGTCTATTCTCAAAATTTGGTAGTAAACGGTTCAGTTCCTAGAGATCATAGAAAAAAAAAAGAGGTGCGAAGTTGGCCGACAAATTTGAGAAAATTGCCAATTTTTGAAAATGTTTTATTTAAATGGTATAGATTGATCAAAAATCATTTGGTGGTCATTGATAGTCTATTCCTAAAATTTGGTAGTAAATGGTTCAGTTTCTAGAGACTACAGAAAAAAATAATGTGAAGCCGACTGTTGAAATTAGTTAAATCGCTCCTTGATGCATTATTTTGTTTGATTATGTGAAGTATTTAAATTAATTAATAATTACAAATTCGGCAAGTAGTACTGATATTATTCACTGTACATAGTATAATTAAGGATATTGAAAATAAAAAGTTCTGCTACATATAATTCTGGGAAATTTTGTTTTTAGCGTGTAAAGTGCGTTTTTTTCATACTGTGAAAATTATTACCTAGTTAAAAATATTGTTAAAGACGTAAAACATTTCTTAATTAAAATTAAGCGGAAAATCGGTTTGTTTAATGATTATGAAATAGAGTAACTTTTAGATTTAAATATAAAAAGTAAAATTATTATATGAAATGAGAGCGAACAGTAAAACCGTAAAAATCACTGTTGAAACGAAATATTGATCATTGCGTTTGTAAATCTGCTCGATTTAGTTATGCGTTAAAACTGCCGTTTTGTCGGCTTTCAAAAATTAACTTTGTCTCTCAAAACACAGATCGTCGATATAGGTTCTTAGTTTTTTTTTTCGATTAACCCGATTATCCGGCCTCTTAATTTTTAGTGACAATATTATTTTTCTATATATTTCAGCTAAAATGTCTATTTTATTTATTTCTGTTTACATTTATTGTCAAATTCACCGCATCACTTTTACAATAGGAGAGCGTTTTAAATATTTTCATTGAAGTGTTCCTTCGGCTGGTCACAACTTAACAATAAATATTATATTATATTACTCATTCGCTTTCAAATTAACTGGGGTTATTGGATATATATTAAACCGTTATATAGCTTACTGCCGCCGGAAAAATGGCAGTTGGGAACATTACAATGACTATTTCTCTTATCTATTTTCCTCTGTACAAAATTTCTGGTAGATCTTTAAATTTTTTTGCTCGCTTTTTTTTCTTCTATATTTTCGTGTAATGTAACAAATTATTTTTTATTATTACCGGGATTTTTTTAGTTTACTTATAAATAAAACTAACTTACATCAACCTAGAGTGCACACACTTAATGCAATGAAAGTATAAACGGAAACAGTATGCGTGTAATGGCAATTAAAAATTATAACAATTTTATATAATAATAACGTAGAACAACGTCTCTCGGTTACCTGTCAAAAGAGAATTTTGAAATACGGTCATATCATGAGAAGGGAAAAAGGTAGCCTCGAAAAATGTTTATTATAGTAGGTCCAATAGAAGGAACAAGGCCACGTGGAAGAACACTTCGACGATGGATAGACGCAATAACGGTACTAAGCGATCAAACGCGAACCACGGCAATGAGAAGCAGCCAGAACAGAAGTCACTGGAAACAACGAATGCTTGGGGTAGATTAAAATAGAGGTCACGATGAGCAGTTATTGTGTAAACGACTATGAAGAGAGTGGCACAACAAAGAAGGACAGAGAAGAGGTCGGAATGGGTTAGAGTGCATTATAGATAATTGGGATAGTGTTTTGCGGCGAAGGCGACATTTTAGGAGAACATGAGGGTGCAAACGAGTAACACCATTATTATAACTAGGAGGAGAGGTTTTTTTAAAAATAACCCGATGCATGCGACGCTTTTTTTTTTTTTTGTTTTTAGGGCACGTCAATCGAAGACCTTTATTCAGAAACAAAAGAGTCGTCAGTTAAACTTTTATTCGATCAGATGTAAACACGAATAGCTAGGTTGAAAGAAGGAGATGGAAAAGATAGGATGAAAGACGTGCAGTAAAGAGTAGTAAGCCCAAAGTAAGCCCAATCTTCAGCGGATGAAAATACAGAACACTACGGTCAGAAGAAAGAGGCGAACATTCAAAGAGAACGTAATCAGTGTAGCAAACGGTTGATTCGTTCGAATTGAGAGGATAATATGGAGAAGAAACTAAGGAAAAACAGGAACGGGAGGATAGAAGAAAAGAATGATTATAATAAAAACAACAACAAAATAGGGGAGTGAAGGAAACTCGAAGAACCATGAAACAGAAGGAAGATTAGATTGTACAGATAGAAGGAACGATCGTTACAGAAAGAAGAAGTGTAAATATTTCACCGAAATTTAAGATGGAATTTTTTGCATAGCGACCGGAGAGATTAGAGGATGTGGGATTTTGTAGAAAAAGGAGGAGGAAGAGACAGCAATTCGAGTCAAAGATAATAAGACTTCACGCCGGGATCATTGGTGTACAGTTATATAATTAAAAAGGAACCAAACCCGGTCATTTCTAATTTTTAAATTAGTCCCTTTAGAAAAAACTTCTCATATAACACCATAATTGAGCCACCAAAAGCGGCTAGAAGAAACTATCATCAACGCCCCACCCTCTTCTGGCCGCTAGACCTACCGCACATCGTAAACTGTTAATTCGCAATTTGGCGGAGCTGTTCGCGATCACGGATTTGTTAATCTAAATGATGAACATCGTAAAGTTTTAATTCACTGTAATCCGCTTAGTCTGTATTAAAAAGGGGGAAAAAGTAATAACCAAATGTACCGTGCATTTGCAGTCAGCTGACATCAGCTGTAGCTACAATATACGGTATATATTTGGTTTGTTTTGTTTATTTATTATAAATGGTAAACATTCGGATAACCGTATTTCATTTTAAAGTGGATAGGGTCATTCTAAATTTTGCATGACTGTTCTCGCGCAGACAATTTCGCAACAACACCGACGTTATTTACGATTCGCGCTATGACTCAAAAACATAATCATAGTTTTATGTTCTTTCGTGTAACGAAGAAAACGTGGTTGGTTGGTCTTTTATTTATTTTTTTTTTGTAATGATTTTGTCGATTTTTACAATTAAAAATGTTTAAATATCGCGACTTGATTAATTATGTTTAATATTTTATTGCAGCGATTACAGCCGCAACTACAACAACGGTAAAAAGTGGCAGTGGACAACCCCGGCGTCGGTCTCCGGAAAGAACTGAAGCCGAAAAAGTTTCACGCACAATTAATATCAACGTCTGTGTAAGTATAACCGCGCAGTACTTAAGATATTCGATCGAATCGATGTTATCTTAATAAGCGACGCTCGCGAAAACGCCAATGACTTTTTCCAAGTGTGCCACAATAGAAATATTTCGATTATTAACATTTGTTTTTATAACTATACCGTGTCTGTGCGCTATGGACCCTCGCTAATTACGTACAATAAACGGGGTGAAATGAATTATTCTTAGACGATGCCCACTGCACTCAGCTGAAAAAACGAAATTCATCCTTTCACAGTCGGGCGAATGAGAGAGCAATGTGTGTATGCATTCTAAAATATATAAAAAACTGTCGCCTTAATAAAACACGCTCACTCTGAGAGTTGAATTCAATTTTTCATCCAAAAACGAAGATCGTTTATACCCGTTTGCTGAGTGTAGATAAAATCTCATCTTGCTAAAAAGACGTTAAATAGTTGTTTTTTTAACGACATAAAATCTGTTTAAACGTGGCTCCATCTTTTCTAATTACCTGCCCTTTTTTTTTTTTATTTCATTACGTACGCCGTTTTCATTATTATTGGTCTTTTTTTTCTTTTTTTTTAACCTTAAGGCATTGAATGTAGTGTTAAAACTTGTTTTTATTAATTATTTGATAATTATAAAAGTGTAACGAACAATATTAAATATAAAATACGTTAGTAATGCTGAAACGGAAAAGAAAGAAAACCGTAAAAATATATACAATCTGAACTTCTAAAAGAAAATTGAACGATCGTTCATTAGGAAAAACGAAAGAACCATATATATGTATATTCTGAGCTGGTTAGTTCGAATAAATCCGGCTTTCAAGAATTTTAGCCGTTAAAATTTCAATTAAGAGTAATTAAAAAAAGTCCCTATCTGAGTTCTTTGCAATAATTAATTAAGAGTATTAAAAAAAAAAACTGAGAATTTGATAAATACGTTTCCACGCAAATTCTCGAAACTACTCGACACTGCAACTATTTCTGCCTCAAAACGGTAATTTTCTTCAGAACTCGAAACGAAATATATAAATGTATCCAAGAAATAACCGAGCAAAACAGACGGCTTTTAAATCGATGAACTGTTGACATCTGCTGCCGCTGCTGCAAATCAAAATCGAGCTCAAGTTCGATAAGTTCTAAATATTATTAAAAAAAAAAAACACAGAAACATGTATATATCACTTTTTTCCGAACGTTACAGAAACGTTGCTGGTCCGTCCTTTCTTTTTTTTTTTTTTCCTATCCAATTGTACTCGATTAAAAAATAAAAAAAAGTAACGCTACTATCGTCATAAAGATTCGTATAAATTTTAAAACTTAATCCAGTTTATACGATAGTTCGATATTGTATAGTGGCGAGCAGTGTGAAATTTTGTCAAAAGGAACCCGGTTTTAAAATTAGGACAATTAAATATAGTCATAAAGTACAGTATTAAAAAACTGCGACACCTCCAATCTTAAACGAGCAACCATCCTAACTTTCTTATATAATATTACCTTATATTAAAAATGTACTCTTACGCGAATAAATTCTTTCATCGCTGCGAAATCGGTGGACATATGTTTGCCATTAAAATCAGCAGATGCACAAGGTAACCTCTCTACAACGTAAATACAAGAGGTATAACCGTAAGAGAATCAAGCACTTAATTCTCTAATCGCGTCCTTCTCCATTTCTCAGAAGAATTTAGCTTATACTTAGATAATGTAATTATTCTTTAACTGCCATTTTAGTTATCACTGGGTTCTTTTCTCTTTCCCAGTCTTCCATACTAATTACATTTATTTTGATTTATTTTTTTATTAAATTTATTTTCTAAAGATAAACGGCGGTTAAACATTTTATTTATATTTTTTTCCATTTTATCCCTCATTTTTCCAACACTTTTTCGATACAAAAAACCACATAGGTAGCGAAATTACGCAAAAAAAAAAAAAAAAAAAAAAATTATGCACTAACATCTTCCCGATAAATTAATTTATCCATGGTAAAGAACAAAATTAGTCCGCCCTTACCTAAATACATACTCATAACGTCAGCTCCAGCTTATGCTTGTAGCTCCTAACATTAGCGCGCACAGACAAACAGTTAAACAGACACAAACGCGAAAAATGATTATTTTATATACATATATGTATATGTATATATACATATATATGTACTATGAATATATTATATACTATGAATATGTTAACAGCATCAAAGAAAATGGATATCGAATATGTACATTTATTACGATTGTTACCTCAGAAGTCACCACTGAATCGATTTAAATTATTCTTTCATTGATCAATTATCATAATGTAAAAAGTAGCATAACTACCGCTCACTCTGGCACACCATTCATTAAAAAAAACAAAAAACTACCTAATCCTAAATGATGTAGCGCCTACGTGTATAGTAGTGATAAACTATTAAGCGCGTTTTATCAAAATTTCAATAGGGTGCTGTAAAGAAATGCTATAAAATTGCAATAGCCCAATTGCCAAAATGATGATAATTTTAGTGTGACTCGAAAGAGGATTGGTTTAGTATTGTTTGCGATGGTCTCAGTGCAAAACGTATCGAAATTCGAAAAAAAAGTTTAAAATCAATTACTGACGCCGAATGGAAACATTTCCAACGCGAGCAAATTTATTTCGGTTAACGAGAAAAATTGCACACATAGCTGACCTAAACGCCCTAGCCCTTATGGGGAGGTTCTCATCTAGCGACCCAAAAATGACACGATTTTCTCGAATTTTCTTTACATGGAAGGAAGTACATAAAAAACTCAATTTTTTTGATACTTATTTTAAAGTATATAAAAAAAAAAAAATATTAAAAAAATAACATAATAGTAATTGTTTATTTATACTAAAACATGACCGCCTCAAAAAAAAAAAAAAAAAAAAAAAAAAAGTATCCAAGTGGGCGGCACTGTAGCACTTGTAAATATTATCTGAAATCAGAAATCCAAAAATTTTTAATATCTATACTATCTGCCATCGGTTACCAAGTCCACATAGGTACTGGCATTAAAAACAAAGTAGCTGATCGTGTCGCGAAAGAAGTAGGCTTTCTTGTACCAATTATCCGAATAGAACTGCTTCTGATGTAATTTATATACATATACGTACATATTGAAAAAAAAAAAGAGAGAAAAAAAAAGACCATTCCGACAAAGGTTCAAATCGCGGCTCATCGCCAAATGAATTGAGATCCGCGGCAAAGAAGACACCAACCTGTGGCGGTCATCGTGACGTTCGAGTAGAAGAAAATCAGTTTACGCACAAACACTCATCTCTCCTGACCGTATTTTTACCGTTTTTCTGTGAAAAACCTGTTTCTCTCCTATCGCCCGCATTCGACACATTCCAAGCTGTTTAGTATATCTCTTTTACTTCTGACTTCCTTAAAAGCACCGTCCTTACTGACAATGAAATTCAGTTCAAAAATTATTCGTTCTGCTGATCTTTTCTCCTTGTCAGATGTGTGAAATGCTAATAATTCCGTGCCAACGGCCTTTCAGTATATACGGCACACGTAAATGAAGATGCGAAGTAAGTAAAAATTATTTTGGAAAATTATCCATCTGAAATAATTCCCCGTAATTTTTCACGGCGAATTAGTCGAGTCGACAAGATTAATTGAAGTTGTTTTTTTTCTTTTTTTTTTTTTTTTTAATGAAATTTTTATTTTCTTACATAGTACTGCGCAAATTCGGCTAGAGGGAATGATGTAGAAGACGACGGAAAGGTAGAGATCAAAATAAAAAAAATACAAAGACGTGCAGTCAGTCGAAATGGCGAACTTTTGAGGCCTAGGAAAAAAGTGAGCAGTCAGAATGATAAATGCGTGTAGTTAAATCGAAATCCGGAGTCGAGATTTTTTCGACGGAGACAAGGCGTTAAAAGCCAAAAATAAAACAAAAAAAACTCTCCGAATGAAAGTGTCGTAAAAAAATAAATCTGCTAGTTAGTTTTTTTTTTCTTCGACAGAAGTACCTACCGGACTAACAGAATCGAAGAAGCATTCATCATCGTACAACTTTTAGGCTGTTTTTAAATCAGTGCAACATTCATTCTAAAAATGGTGACCATTTATTTACGAAAAATGGATCTGCCGCTGGTTTTAGTAATCGAAACTGAGTTAATTTAGCGAGTTCACTCGACTAATTCGTCCCGATAGAGCAAAACATTTTTATCGGCATCTGGCTTTATAATTTATTCGAAGAAAATGCTAAAAGCGCGTTTAAATTCCCTTCAGAAAGCCGAATACAGTTTAAATTCTCCGTATGAAATAAGTCGTATCCGGCTTGCAAAACGTCAATTTAAACTTGAAACGACACATGAAACAACTTCTTAGCCTTTAATTATCAGTTAATTATTATACGGCTTTTCTTTTTACAGAATGAAAATGTTGTGTAAGCACCGCACGGACTGCGTAGTAAATGTGCCCATCTGGAACAGCAGAGTAAAATGTAAGTTTCATTGCAATAACATACTCTCGGCGATTTTTCGTTTATGACGAAATAGTAACGAAAAAATATATGTAATTTACTTCCGGTTGCACGTAAAGTTAACATTCTCTTTTCTGTAAATACTTAAATGCGTTTTTATTAAGTACCTCGATTTTTACAAATTATTTGCAGTCTGTTTCCTTTTTTTTGTTCTTTTCGAACAAATGAACAAGTGGCCTTGAAATACTTCGCAAAAAAGTAACAATGTTCGAAATATTTGAAATAATTACTGCTGGTTAGAAATTTATAGAAATTTAACCGTGCGTGAGGCAGCCCGAATAAACGCGTAACCTTTATATTGAGGAAATTATTTTTGAATTATAGAAAAACATTAAATTAATGATAAGGAGCATCCATTAATAATTACGTGAGCTCACAATGGGGCGAGTAGGCGTCCAGCAAAATCTCATCAAATCTCATTTAAACTGACGGGGCGCGATAATTGAAAATTCAACTTTTAAAAGATATTATACATTATTATACAGGTAATAAAAAAAAAATGATTATATTTTTCTTCTACTTTTTTTTTTGGAGTATCCCATTTTGCCGGCTGAAAATATCTCATAGCTATTAAAAACTTTTATTTCGGGCGGGGGGGGAAGTAAAAAAAAACGTTCTTTAAAAGAAAAAAAACTGGTATAGTACATGAATTCTCACGAATTTAATGAAAAATTAGCGAAAGCGATGTTGTCTGATTTACTTTTAATTTTACTAACTTTAAATAAATCCGTTATAGTACAGCTTAACGTTGTATTATTTTAACAATTGCAGTGTAAATCTCATGTGAGAGGGGGGAGGTCTAAATTAAAAGAAGTGTTCGCATAATTTTAATGGATGTCCCCCCATATTATCTTCGAGCCGTAATAAACAAACGCGGTTTCCTGCACCCATTCTATATAGTATATACGTTGGCGGTTGAGGTTTTTGCCAAATCTTGGTGGCTGAGCTAGCGCTTTCTTCGTTGCCTCTAGAAACTTTGTCACAATTGAAGGTGTTCTCCTCTGAAGGCAGCTGCATCGAAGTTTTTGTGAAAAATATAAAATATGTTTTCCTCTTTCTACCTAACCGGCAAAAAGTTATTCTCCCGTCTTTTCTAGTTTTTATCTCTGCCTGTCTTTTTCAATTCTCACCGTATGTCAAAAACCTCTCTCTCACTTTTCCATCAATTTTTCGGTGTTTTCCTTCCTCCAATTAGCCGTTTTTATTCTCCCGTTCCTCTTAAATCCTAAACCTATTCTACACCATATCGTTAGATCGGAATTTTACAGAATTTAAACTCTCGCTTCTCTAACCACTTACAGTCAAACGCCTCGAAGCTTTTATTGTCCTTTTATGAATTACTCTGCGTCCTTTACGCTTCTTCAATCTTCTGTGCCGAGGTCCTTGCTATCTTGCATTTCTTTTTAGCAAATCTTTGTTCCTCGCGACATCCTTATTCTATTAGATTCTCGAAGCATGCTGCAGACTATTTTCTAGTTCTTTCCACTCAACCGACCAACGTAATTCTAGATCTCTTCCTCTTTCATTTAATTCAAATTAACCTCCTACGGATTCTCGCTGCGCAATGATAGGAAATCGAGTTAGTTAACTCATTAACTCTGTTATCTTTTTCTTCTGGCAAATCTCCTACTGTCACCTACCAATATTACGTTTTTGTCCACAGCTGTTCACTGCAAACGGTGGTTTAATAACCCTTACTTCTATCTTCCTCTAACCCGGATTACTTTTAGTTGTCTAATGACCCTTCCCGTCCTATCTATATTTAGTTTCTTGATTTCGCCCGTCCGCAGCGCATCAATTACTCTGCGATACATGTTTGCGCTTCGTTTCCGTTTTCCTCACGTGCTGTCTGCATGTTGTCTTTGCATAGCTTACGTGTAATCTCGATTATTTAAGCGGAACAAACTTCTTTCTACTCCTCTCTTTTATCAAACAGTCTACAATTCTTCCTTTATTCTTTCCCTTTTCTGCCATTCAACCGCTTGATTTAACTTCTGATCGTATAAAAATCGGATTTCCCATCTTTTCATCAGTTTTTAGGCCAAAATCTATGTAGACGAAGACCAAAAAAAACAACAACAACAGGAAATGATCTACATTGCAGTTGCCAACTAATAAAATTCTGCCAGCGATTGTTCTTTTCAGCTAGTACATCGCTGTAAAATATCCTGAACGCTAAAAAAAGAAAACACGATTCTTCATTATATTTCCTATTTTAAACGAATACAGGTTCGGAAACAATTTACCAAAGCTAACATAAACGTATCTACCCTCGGTATTGATTTCTAAAACGCAATTTAAACCCAATCTCCATCAAAATTATGACGCTTAATTACCGCACACGGTTAATGTTTGCCTAAAATCGGAAATAAAGTCAATTTGCGAATCGTATTTATTCGAATATTTTCTATAAGAAATTATATAAAAACATGCTGTTATAATTTTGCTTTTTTTTTTAATTTCCTATTTAGGGCATTAGAAATACATGCATAACTGGTCCAGTGAAGAACGGGACTGAAATTAGCGGCCATATTACTAATAAATACTTGTGCATATACATGTATATATATACCTATATTATATATATATATATATATATATATATATGTAGGCAATTTATTGTCGAGACGTGCGATCAGATGTATTCCGAAATATTCCTGCTACGTCTTCGAATTCGGATGAATTATTACTTTTTCAAAATTAGCTACACCAGCGTATTGGCGGGGAAGACGCCCAATCAAAAATACGTTTAAAATCGCGACCATCTTAATATTTAAATGTAATCGGTGACTTAGATAATAAAAAAATTTTCTTAAGATAGCCAAGTCGCACATATTTTATTGGACCCGTATACGTGTGTACATATCCAGTATAATCAAAGATTTCGTGTTTTTATTCTACATTTTTGCCATCTATTAGAACTTTTTCCATACTAGTCGTAGAAGTGTATAATCTATTTTAGATTTTTTTGTAACTTGTATACGCCATACATACTTTTCCATTAAATATATATATATATATATATATATATATATATATATATTATATAAAGAAGAAAAAATACGAAAAATAATATTTCACTATACTATCTTACGGCCGATTTTTTTTTCCCCGAATATTTAATCGGGGCAAATTTATAATACCGAATAATTATTACTAAGAAGATATTCGATAAGTTTATCTTTAAAGGTATTATTTTTATTAACGTATTTAACTTATTAAAATCACAGTTATTCCGTATATGAATGTGTAATCATTATAAGACTTTTCTTTTTTTTTTCCTATCCGACTAAATTTCGAATTTAATTTAATTAGATCTGGTAAATGCACTTTCCGAATTGATTAAACTCGAAACAATACGCCATATTACTGCGGAGCGAATTTACGACATTAATTGAAATACATATATTGGCTCTGCTCTACGTTTATTTTGACGATAAGTTTAAATTACACATGTAATTATTTATCATTTCGAGGAACACTGTTATATTACTTATAAAAACAATAACGACTACGGTTTATACATAGTAAATCTTAAAGTAGCTTTCTTTGTAATATACTTCTACATGCAGATAAATTTTATTGTAGAATCATTCTTTTTTTTTTCTCTCTCAAGAAAATAATTTATCATTTTACGTGTATTAGCTAAGAATTTAATAATACCATCGGAATTTGTAATGTACATATACACACATACTTATATATATATATATATTTTTTTTAAATTTTCCAACATAATTTATTTAATCGTTTATATTACACTCCTTTTTCTGTCAGAATATTAAAATTGTCCGAGGGCACACTTTCTCTTAATGTTTCATGTTCGTTAAACTAGAAGATGATTTGAGCAGTAAATACTTCTTTTGTAAGGAAGAGAAAGTTTAAACGCGCATGGGTTTTTTAAGGTCTTTTGGGAAGGATAATTTTGAACACTGAATTATTTTAAATTATCTTTCCGACCGTACCCCCCCCCTCCCCCCCAAAAAAAAGATTGACCGCTATTATCGCAACCTCGAACATCTTCTTAACTTATTCAGAAGTAATTCAGATAATATAGCTCCCGTTTAAAGAAGAATCAACGAACGTACAAACCGGCTACTTTAAAAAGTAATGTTTTGGCGGTTAAAAAAATATAGTCCAACCGCTCGCGCCGGGAACGTAGATCGAGAAACTTCATCAGTCTATTAACGATTACTGTTCCGTAGGTAGAATTGTAAGACATGTATCCCGAGTCGCGGAACACAAAAGAGAACCCTAATAACTGATTCACTAGCGTCTCTTCAAGCTATTCAACTGAAAGTGACAAAAATCCCTTGATACTTAAGCTTAGATGCTCTCTGAAAAAATCACCAGATATCAACGCTTTTGCGCGTACATTACATCGAAATCCTAGTAATCGACTTCGTAGTCAGAACTCTTCTCTTCAATGCCATTAAGAACTTTGCCATTTTTTCAAATGAAGATCTGGATCGCATGGAGGCTAAATAGATCGGCCAGTAACACGGATAACCAGCCTTTTTGAAAAATACGAAATTAATAACTGACCCACGGTTCTCTACCAATTACCTATACGCGTACGGAATACTTTTTCTCGGCCACACCCGGAAATTTCTCATAATTACGCATTCGAGAGAGAAGGTACGCATACTCGTTTTGTTTCGGTTCTTCCGACTCTCCGTTGAGCATTCGGCACTGTCCCTGCTGTCTGTGTTGTCCTACTCAAATTACCTTGAAAGCGCTTAGAACGATCAACCCGCTCGGAAAAATTCGAAATAATTTTCTCACATTGTTCCTCCGTGATTTGCAATGACCCTCGGACATTATCTAATGAAAAAAGAAAAGAAAAAAACGTTATTTTGAAAAAATGAAAACGTTATCCCCCCAGCAAAAAATGAGTAAAAAAAAGAGAGGCGTTTTCACGAAATAAAAAATAAATTTAAAATGCAACACTTAATTTTGTAATCAATAAACAAACTAGGAAATTACAAAAATAAATATAGTTAATTCAAATTTTTTCCTTATCTAAATGATTTTAGTAAATTAATATATATATATATATATATATACACATATTAACTTATTTTACATGTAGGTAGATAATTAGTGAATAATAAATACTTCGTACGTATTTTATGTATACTTCATTAGTAATGCGATATGAAACGCGCCTTATTATATTTAAAATAAACATATCGATTTTGTCATCTAAGGAAAACGTTGCATTTCGCTAAATTATTTTACAGAATAATTATCGTTTTATGTTAAATTATGTATACCGCGAATAACTGAACATTATTAGCAACTAGTCACAATCATACAAAAATTTCGCCTATTTTCGTGATTAGGCTTATCTGTTATTAAGAATTGTTACAAGCGCGTAAACCTGTAGCGTATTCGTCACCGCTTTTAAAATCGTCCACTCGACAGTTTTTATATACACATTACGCAGAAATAAATATGAAATGTACAGAATTCGAACGTCGCAAAGCGTTTAAAATGTGTTTCGTACACTTCGACTTAACCGATATTCAAGATTTTTTTCTAGTAGATAGGTGTCGGTTTCGTCCCCCTAAGGCTTTAAGCGTGAGATAAATAATATCTAGAAGCGACACCGTTACAGTCGTTTTGAGCCATCTTTAAGTTTAAAGCGACTATTTTCGAAACTTTGAGGCCCGTTTAATTTCATCCAGCTCACCTTGCAAAAAAGACATTAATTTGTTCTTTTAGACTCTGCGAGAGATCGTTCATTATTCCACATGTAAAAGTATTGCAGTATAGATTACAGCTATCGCATACACTTTTTTCGAAAATAAGGTATTCGCATAATTATGGTTGACTTGGGAACCGGTGTTATTATGTAAAATAAAAGAATCGTTTTTTCTTACAACGGCAAAAAACATGCTATAAAAAACATACTATAAAAAACATACTATAAAAAACATTTTCGTAACATGCACATCTTGACAAAAGCTGAAAGCTATTTATAACTTCTCATTCAACAGTTGTCTTGTTTTTCGTTTTTTCTCCCTTTTTAGTAATGACGTTAGAAGAAAATTCCATATTTAGCCGGACAAGCTTCTTACATTAGCGCCGACCAAAACAATGAATTTATGAATAATAAGAAATTTCGCAATATGTAAATAAAATATTATTATAATATTTTCGAAAGAACAGTGCTCGTATTTAAGATCAGTAGGTCGAGATACATAAACTAATGGCACAATCAATTATATGCGTAGGTATCGAAATTTTACATCCATTCCTCGGTGAGCGGAATAATCACTGTTTCTTACGATTCGATGATCATAAGAAACAGCGATTTTTCGTTATGTTTATTTTGTTAAAATACACCGCAAGTTTAGACGGAACAAAATCCAGCGATATGATATCATGTTTCAGTGAATATACTCTTAAAATTGCTGCTAACCACCAATCTCTTAATTACCGATATTATTGTTTTATCTCCTCTTATTTCTATGTCAATGGATTTAAAAGTGAAACATTTAAGAAAAAAAAGCGGGATTTTTTACGATGATCGATCAGTCGCGAAATAAAGAGATTTTTTAACGACCGAAAATTGTGCAATATAAAAAAGAAAAACAACTAATTATTTAAAAAGTTATTTATTTTTAACCAAGTTACTCTATGTATATTTAGTCATTGTATAAATTTATTGTTTATTTATTTATTTATTTATTAATTTTTACGATAGTCCACGAGTAAATAAGATGTACATTCAAACTTTATATTCAATACGCTACTCGTGGTTAAAATGTTATTATTCGCAATGAAATATAAATAAGAATTTTTACCGCTTAAGTTCTTCGATTATTATTTAGTTTTCTTTTTTATTTTCGTTCGTATTCTCGCGCTTTCTGTCAATATATATATATCAAATATACTTATATATATATATATTATATATTATATACTTATATATATATATATTATATATTATATACATATATATATATATATATATATATATATATATATATATATATATATATATAAAAAAAGTGTTATTAGTGCATTTTGATATTTTTTGATTTTCATTAAATCTTATTTTTTCTGATTTCTGTTTTCACTATTTAACGAATAAGAGCACAAAATTTTAAAAAATCGATTTACGACAATACTAAATAATTTGCAAGTCTAAAACACATAAGCGTGTCTGTGAGTTCTTACCCATAATTATATAATTGATTCGAAATACAGCAAGCAAGCACTAAATTACGTTCCCTTTGTTTCTGCAACTGTATAATGGAATACTCTCTATATCGAAACTTATAACCGAATCTGTATTAATTGTTTACATTTTCTTTAAAATA
Source organism: Icerya purchasi (assembly GCA_039619475.1). Taxonomy (NCBI): domain Eukaryota; kingdom Metazoa; phylum Arthropoda; class Insecta; order Hemiptera; family Monophlebidae; genus Icerya; species Icerya purchasi. The sequence goes on from CM077116.1 coordinate 289,192,339, forward strand.
ATCTCTCTCATAGCATCCTAAAATCTAGCGATATAAAAAATTAAGGAAGTTAAGAACGGAAAAAAATTAAATAAAAACAAAAAGTATTTTTCGGATATCATCTCCTTCCTTTTGCAGTAAATGTATTTTACATTTATTTACTTATTTATTCTTTACGCCATTTTATCAATCATATTTTTATTCTGTTTTTCTGTAAATTCGGTTTTTCTTCGTTTTGAATTCCATTCGGTACCCATTAATCTTATGAACATTTCTTCTTCCGCTTTACCTACTTCACTATTAACGTCTCTAAGTATCACTACTAAAACCGTTACGAACCTTGATATATCAAACGAATCATTCATATAAGACCGAAGCTTATTTACAGCGCTAAAGTAATGAATCTGTGTTTCCAATAATCATTCTCATGTAAATCGCGATACTCAAAAAAAGGTAAATTAAACCTCCAAACAATATACAAATTTAAGGGTTTTATGGCCAAGCTCGGCAAAATATCCGAGATCCTTTTGGACTGTCTGAAGTTTAAAATTAAAAAATAAAGTATTATGTTATACTGAACACTTTTTCTTTATGTAAACTGAGGGGAAAATAGTATATAATATACATCATTTTTTTATTCTAATTCAAATGAAATTGCTGTCATGATACTAAAACATAGGTATATGCACGTTTATATTTATTTATAAAAGACTCACATTCAGATCTCAACATGGGAACATCCGCTCCACTTTCAGACAAAGTTCCATCTCTTAGAGAAGAGTAAATTTCGGTTGATCACGTTAATTTTAAAAAAAAAAATAATTTACTCTCAGCGGAGCAATTTCTGTTACGATTTCAAGTAGACATTTCTTACGGTTTTTGTTAGCCCTTCTTTCTTTCATATTATTCCCGGCACAAAATGTCCTTGTTATTAATATATGCATGTTTTGTTTTTTTTCTATAATTATTTTATTTTACGCAAAAAGACCTTCTACCGTACTTGATTCAAAAACCTACTGATCCAGAAGATTGCTTCACCGATTCGTCTATCAGTATTTCTGTGTTAATCTAGCAAACGGTAGAATATGTCTTGAACCGCTTTCCACGTGTCAAGTTTTCTTTTCTACCAGACTTAACTAAGGATAGAAATTCTTTACCGATTTGCGTTGCTTCTCCTCACTCTAGCGTTCATCTTTTGTTTTAAACCTGCGAAATTCTAAATTTACTTTGTTATTCGTTCAATCATACTGCAAGTTTTTTTTTCCCCCTTATTAGCCTAAAGTTTTTTACCTAACTTGTATTCCGTTCAATTGATTCCTTTTGAACACGATACAGAGAGAGTAGCCTGTTAATTACTGTGCGACCTTAATGTGTTGTTCCTAATGTAAAAACAAAATTTTATTTAAACTTTCATTTATTTATAGCAAACGGCTTTCGAAATCTAACGCCTATATTGAGCCAAACAACTCCACTTACAATTAGAGGAAAACAAAGCCCAATGTTCCCGTATGCTGTCCCAGCGAAATAACCAAATACGGAATGCGAAAAATATCTTTTTATATCCTTTTCCTTAGCCATTACGGAGAATAAAAAATATTTTCTTCGGAATTTCCGTATATTTATTCAAGATCTTTGTTTTTGTAGTACGTAGTGAGTGAAGGGAAAGAAACCGAATTTATGCCGGAATGGAAACAAAGAAATTACATTCGCGATAGTTAGCGCCTTTTGATATCCTTTATATAATATACACAATTACCTGTATATAATATATATATATATGTATGTGTGCGTGTAAAAAAACTTGGTCTTACTGCCTGAACTAGCAGAAGATAATTAATTTATAATACTTTAAAAGGTTAAATTTCAGTCGACTGCATGCTAATGATGCTTACGCCACAGAATAAGCGCGGTGATCCCAGGTCTTGCGGACTGATTAATGACACGTGGTTCTGAAAAGAGCTTCTGCAACACCCCGTAGTACTGCTCAGATAGAGTGGTAACTAGACCAACTCTTCTGAAACCGGAAGGATAACTGTTGACTAGTGTCGCCCTGAATAGGCGTATAGTGCGTGCAAAATTCCAAACGTGACTGACTCGAGGGATGAAAATCGAGGGACATAAATATAAACCGGTGGCTCGCTTTGCATCGTGATTGGCTGTGTTTGCGACGGAACAACCAATAAAAACAGGGTTTGTACTTCCGGATTCGCGCACATTCCAAATGTAAAATTATTTATTTTACAACAACTGAAATAACCGAAGTCGACATCGATAAACTCGGCATGCGTACTCGGACGACAGCAAATGGCGTTCGAGTCATGTTGAAAGTCGAACAGCTAAGATATTGAGATAAAACTAAATTACGTCAATGAATGGTTGTCGTGTTAGAGAATTAATGGGGGACAATAAAAACGGAATAAAACGAAATACTAATTTGTATAATAAAATTGTGCAATGAGTTTTAAAGCACGGGCGAAGCCGTGGATAAGAGCTGATGAATTCGAAAAATGTCTCTGTCTGTCTACCTATCCATCTGTGCGCTCTAGTTTCATTCTGGTTCCCACCGGTGGATAAATTGACTTCTGTGAAATGTTTTAGTGCGTGATTTATAAGTCATTCGTGTGATTAATCGAGCTTTGGTGATTTTCGTCAATGAAGTGGGGGAAATAGAAAAGTAAAATTCACTCGATGAAATAGAAAAAAAATTGAGTAGTATTATTGCTACGGTAAATATTGAACGGAAAAAATTACACTACGGTAAATGCAAATATAGGGTTTGTTCACAACAATAAATTGATTAAACATTTTTGTACAACTTAGTAAAAGTCTTCGAAATATTACCCTCGGACATCAACAGACCGCTGCCAGCACCTTTTCCATTGTCCATAGGCTCCCTAGAATTCATCGCGCGGAAGACTGTCAAGGGACTTCGTCGAAGCTGCCTGGACCGCTGGAATTGCGTCGAATCACTTCCCTTTAAAGTCTCTCTTGGTTCGTAAAAAAAGGTCGCTGGGAACTAGGTCAGGGCTGCGGGGTAGCTGCGGCATTGTGTTGCCACATCGAACTTGGCTAAAACTTCGCCGACAGCGAGCGCGACGTGTAAGAGGGCGCATTGTCATGGTGAAAAAACCCGATCGTCTTTAATCTCCAGACGGACGTGGCGGACTCGATCCTTCAAACGGTGGAGCACTCCAGCGTAAAATTGAATTATGTCAGTCTGCCCGGTACTTTGTGGATCACTCTTTCGGCATCAAAGAAAACAATGAATATGCTTTCACGCGTGAGTTGCTCATGCGAACTTTCTTGGCTTTGGAGACGAGGCGGTGTGTCACTCCGCACTTTGCCGCTTCATTTCAGGATTGTACTCGTAGACCCAGATCTCATCACCAGCAACCACTTTATCTAAAACATTCGGATCAATTCGCAAACGTTCAAGCATTTCTTCGCAAAACAATCTGGCGGCGTGCCTCCAATTCATCCGTCAAAAAACTTTAGGAACCAGTTTGGCACACACTTTTCTCATCATCAAATCTTCTGTCACTAATTTGAACACTGTAGACTGATACAATCCTAGTTCATCGGCAAGTAATCTAGCAAACACTAAGACGACGATCAATGTTTAGAAGTTCACGCACCATCACCAAATTGTCACAAGTTCGGATTGTTGAAAGTCTCCCAGCGCGGTGGTCTTCGTCTTCAACGTCCTCGCGGCCGTCTTTGAATCTCTTGTGCCTCATGAAAACTATCGTAACGTAGCTTCTTCTTCATAGGCCTTTTGAATTATACCAAAGGTCTCTGTAGCGATTTTGTTCAGTTTCGCACAGAATTTTATCGAATAACGCTGCATTTTCGACTCTCCGAGTTTTCGAGGGGGTTACTGACACATACTCACACCACTAGCGATCTACTCACGCCAGCGTCTCGGAGGCAACTGCCGCTGTTGCGATCGGTTAGATGACATCTTCCATTACTTCACCCTGTCGGTGGAATCACTCTGTGCGCTCTCCCCGACTTAGAAGAAAATAAAACTTGAAACTTTGTGAACGTACCCTGTATGAGCTCTAGATAACGTTTTCGTAAGTAAGAACATCACGTTCGGTCGTTTCTTGCGTCATTCAGATCATTAAGCCTCTACAACATGATCTAAACATACAAGCCTAGCTGCTGTACACAGAACGGAAATTTTAGAAAAAAAAGCATACTTTATTAATTCTTATCCTGCAACAAAATTGTTGATAGTTGCTACCGGGAATATTATTTATACTCAAATTTCAAATCCATGCCCAATTTTTGTTGTTGTGCTGGTATAAATTAATTTCAAAAAATGCTCGGTGGAGGTGTTAGAAGACGCAGAAAAAAAAGAGGTCTCTTAAATATATAATTATAGACGATTATCGAGTGACCCAATTAGCAAATGATTTGTAACGGAATATTCTCTTGTGTAAGGGAAAGAGGAGATCAATTGTTGGTTTTATTATGTAAAGTGATGGCTGTGAATGATTTTCAATAGAGCGAGACTTTTGTTAGATCGTGCCAGGCGCGGATTGTAATAATACTAAGAATCTTTAGTTGAAGGTGAAGACCGTTTTTTTTTCTTTTTTTTAAGAAGGTGATAAATGTACGCTTTATACGGAGAATTAATTTTAAAAAACTCTCAAAAAAAGGGTTTGCTGTTATGGAATGTACGTGAAGTTCGTTTCAATTATTATATCAGTATCATTCCTAAAAGAAAAGAAAAAATGAAAAAATTACGGATATAATTAGGTATCAATATGTGAACGAAACTATGGACAGGGAATTACCGAACCGATTTGTTCTGATTTTCATCAATGATTCCTGAGGAAGGTTTTAGTGCTTAATTTATATCATTTTTTGTTCTGAATCATACGACCCGTACGGATCTTTATCAAGGAGATGAGAAAAAAGGTGAGCTAGAATAAAATAAAAATTGAAAACAAAAAACGTATTTCCTATAATATATCCAAATTCTAGACAAAACAGAATTCAAATTCCAGATTTAAACGGAGTGTTAACAAGTTTCTTTTCTTTTACTCGCTACGAAATAAATAAAAATCCTAATTACGCGTACGTTGTGCGCACTAGTAAAACTAGCTTGTGTCCAGCCTCCAAATCCCTAGACGCCTTTTTGTAATCTATTGGCTTCGTGATAGTAAAAAATTTAGATTAGTCTGGACTCCGGCTCTGACGAACGATAGTTCCGACGTATATTCATTAAAAAACAATCACCGGACTTCACGGGAATGAGATTACTTTCGCAGAAGCAACCACTGACGCAACATTCAGTGTATTTGTTCTGACAAATGTAACGGTCACTTGCATGTCCACTGTAACCTTAGCCTGATATACTTCATGTCAGTTATTCCTTTCATATATGTTAAAATAATTCTTTATAATACATAGTAATAAACGAGTAAGCAAAAAAGCATTCTATACCGTTGCCAGTTACAGATTTAGCTTTTAAACGGAGCTGACAGCCGCAATTCAATAATGGCTATGAAAAATCAATATTCGAAAAATCCGGAATGTACCGAATATTTGACGGAATAGATAGCAATGAATTTGTAGTTATAAATTAGAAAACAATGCAACATATTTCCCGCTTGCAGTCAAAAACTACTGAAAATGATGTTTTTTTACTATATACTACAAGAATTCAAAATGAATAATATACACCTGTCTAGCATAAATAAGAAACGGACTACAATGACTATTAAAGACACGCACTTTATATGGCTCAGAGGGATAAATAATAAAATTGAAAATGTTGACGAGCTGTGATACTAATGAAATTAATGGAATTAATACTCAAGGATATAGTTCAAGAACGGAAGATAGGATTGTGGAAGAGCAAAGTTAAAACATGGCTAATGGAGTGGTGCACAAAATAAGTAAAACAACCCCTGATATTATATATTTATATATTTAAAAAAAAAAAAACACAGTGCACATCCCTCCTCATTACTATGTTCTATTCTTACGAAGCATTTTGGGAAACGGGGGATTTACGATGGTACTGAGCAAGCATGCTTATTCACCATCATATGTACCCCCCTTTGTTAGAGGCTACATTATTATTGAAAGAACGATTAATTTAACTACAAGTGAATATTTGTGTAATTTAAGTAAACTCTGAAATAAACGTCGATAATCGTGTCCGGTACTCGCACTACGGGCAGCATTGCTCAGCGAGACCGACAACTTATTTTAAAAAAGAAAAAAAAAAACAACAAAAAACAACGTCCATTCGTAGCTGATATTGTAAAACGCTCGTAAACACACGGATTGGAAAAACACCGAACAGCTTGGCGGTAAAATTATTGGACAGCGGCTGCGCTGACTAAAGCGTAGTAAATATAGACCTCTTGTGAAGTCACGAATATCAGCTGAGCGACAGTGAGTGATTTTCCTTTGACGACAGTTGATAACTGAAAATATCGCCGAATAACCTTGTTGGCCAGATTGTGATGTAAAATGAAATAAAATACGGCATGTGAAATGGGGCCTTGCTAATTATTGATATGCTGCAAAGCTATCTATAATTATCACTTATGTTCTAAAAACATGTTGTTTTACCTACACTTCTAATAAAAGCGGTCAAATTTCGGCACCAATGATAACGGCCATAGGAAACTGCGCACATCTCACATCACGAAATTAAATATTTACCCACTGGGGAGCAGGTTTCGCCTTTTTCGAAAATATCAACCGTAAACGGAAAAGAACAGACAAAAATACATTTCATGCCGAGAAGAAAAAAAGAAAATACGGACTAATGTGATGAAAAAACCCAATGTCATCTTTTCGTAATAAATTAATTAAAGCGCAAACAGTAGCGCGACCAAGGTAAGTAGTGCCAACGATTTCCGGTATGAGCAGCCGTCGTTTTCAAGAAAAATATTATTCCATTAAACAGCGGGCGGTTAATGTCTTTCGTAAGATTAATCGCAGTCCGTTCGATACGGTCTGAACGGGTTAATATTATTGAAATTTTAAGAAAAACAACCTGAAACGGGCTGCCTGCTACCCAACTTGTAAACTTGCAGCGACGCACTTGCATACCCTTATACGAATAGTAATCAGAAAGTACACGGGCTATTGCTATTGTAATTCACGCACGCGACCTATTTTGGCGGAGACATGACTGCAACACTATTTTCTATTGAAAGAGCCACCGGTGACATTTGTAGCTCTGCTAGATGTAGTATCGAACTCTTGTTGGTGCTCGGTATGCGTGACGATTTTTCGTCTTAAACAATGCCTTCTTTTCGAGTCCCCTTTTCAATATTCAATGAAATGTTCGACTTCGTCGTTTTCCTCAAAATTATTTTCCTATAAATCCTTAAACTAATATTTAACATGTTATTTATATTTCGGGCTGCTGCGATATGCAGAAGATGTTGGTGATTCTTCCTCTGACCGCATGCACATCCATCGTCTGTTACTGGTTCCCGTGTTTTCTAATTTGAACCACTCCTTTACCGTTCTGAGTTGGTTTAACGTTTTCCACATTGTACATCTCAGTTCTGCACCTAATTCTATTCTTTTCGTCGAGATCTATGTATCGTACTCACAACCGACCCCGATCCACTATCTACCGGTCCAGTCATTTCAAAAAAAAAAAACTTTTTCCCGATTTTGACCTAGACGTTGTTCTTTTTTCTTGGGCCTTCATTGGACGTTCCGCGCCAACTGCTTTGTGTGTTCAATTGTTGCTTTTTTTTTTTTTTTTGGTCGTTTGGCGAATCTATTGCGCCTGTTAAATATACACATATATATATATATATATATATATCTTATATATATAATTCTTCTGTGCGTGTGTTTGTGACTGAACTCCTCCTAAACGGCTGGACCGATTTTGATGAAATGTTTTGTGTGTGTTCAAGTGTATTCAAGAATGGTTTAGATTCACAATTCGGTCTACTACACGAAATATGAGGGTTTTAAATAGTTGAGATGAGACCAGGGGCACAGAAATGTATATGAGACGAATAAAAAGAAATTAACAAAAAATTAATTTTTAAATAAAATGATTACCACGGTAAAAATAAACTAAACCTAAAAATTTAAATAAAATGATTACTATGGTTATTTTATTAGTTTCTGGTGTAAGTAAATACGCCGCTTCTGTTACTTCACTTTTTGCGTTATTGAAATCATTAAACTTCCAAGTCGCGCGCTCCTAGCTAGCTGCTGTACTCATTACGGAGAGTTTAAAAAAAAATGGTGTTTTCTAAAATATCCTGCAACGGAATTTACTAGCGGGAACGTTATTTATATTCAAATTTGAAATCTTTACTCAACTACGTATAGTTTGCTGTTGTGGTAATCAATTAATTTTAATAAAATGCTGAAGACAGGGAGGTCGGAAGAAAAGTTGTTGTTGATGTTGGAATGGCAGAGAGCGCACGCGATCGCGGTGTCTAATATTCAAAAATATTTCATTTTACTTTCAGTTTGTGCAAATTCTGTGCGGTATTGAAGTGAGTATTTTGATATATAAATACTCACTGTAATTACGAATGTAGAATTAATTAATATGTGTTAAGGATACAATAGTTGCCCATTACGTTAAATACATAGATAGGGATGGTACATGTTTGTTTTCATCTCTATCTTATTTATTGTATAATAATGAATGATTAGGAGTCGAAATATGAAAATGTATTGTACAATATGTTTATAAAAACTGGAAGAGATTTAAGCCATATACTATTGGACTTAATGGATAACATATAAAAATAAATAGAGTATTTAACTGATATGTCAAATATTCGAACTTTTGGGCCAAAACCGCTGTATAAATTTTTTAAATTAACTGTTTAACTTTCTTTTTAATAATTTGCTACCAGGAGTATTAAAATTCTTACTCAACTACTGCAGTTTGTTGTTGCGGTAATAAATTAATTTTAATAAAAAGCTTGAGACAGAGTGGTTGAAAGATATGAGTGAAGAAAATGTTCTCTTAGATGTGTAATTATGGGAGATCACCGCGTGAGTAACTCCAAACCGATGGCTGTGTGTGCTGTTTGGTTGAGCAAAACTTTTTGTTAGATCAAGACCGACAGGTTAAAGAAAGATCGATAATCTTCAGCTAAACGTGGAACGTGAAGACTATTTTCTGTTGGACGGTAGTAATAAATATGTTTCCCAAAGAGAGAAAAAATCTTAACATAAATACAATTCCAGATAAAGCAAAAATTTTTTATGAATTTCCAAGTACAGATTTAAACGACCATTAATACACGGGCAAAGCCGTGGGACACAGCTAGTATATATATATTCTCTATTGTGGTTGGTAGACAATAGAACAGTACGTTACCGTAAAATTCTGCTGGAAGATAGCTAAAACGTTTTCAGAGCCTATCTAAATAGACGCCTGATGTTCTATTACACGTCGTCGAGTCAATCGAAGACGAGAAAAGAACTAGACAACCTGTGACGTTTGAGTTCATGCTCTTATTCGATCAGACCGACGTCTGATCATTGCGAAAGCGAGTGCGATACACCGAATTTATCCTTCGCTTTAACTCGAGATCAATTCTGGCGCTGATTTGAAAACGTCACGAGTGTGCGCCAAATTTATGCAAGAATTCTGACGGAAGGTCAAAGGAAAACTCGCTGGAACATCTCTCGCGAATTGTTGAACACCGATGTAGCAAACCTTTCCTATCCAAAATCGTTATCGAAAGTGAAACATGGTTCTTTCAGGTACGGTAACGGAAGAGTAGTCTTCACAGTGAATCGTGCCAGAACGTGGCTCATTTCGAAGAAAAAGCGCACATAAAATAGTAGTCCTTCATCAAATGCACGTTGGTGATGTTTTTTACAAAGGGGTGGGATGTACTAGGAATCTATTTGGAGCTACTGTGTGGACTGATTTATTTTTTTATGGAGGACCGATTTATTACCAGCTGTGCGAATCTACTCGCCACGTCACGTGCCAAGTAGAAGAATCTCTTGCATCGTGATAACGTTCCCCGTCATACGTAGATTTTAATTAGAGAATTTTTAAGAATTCCATTCCTAAGATGATCGCTCTTTACTCACTGGACATTATTCCGTGCGACTTTTGCATATTTCTTCAATTAAAACGTTTTTAAAGGCGAGCTTTAGTCGTCGCGATAGCCTAATTGCTAGAGCGTTTTGCTTGCGTTACGGAAGTTTCGAATTCGATCCCGGGCGACGATAGAAATTTCCATATAGAAGGCAATGGCAAACCACCACGTATATCATCTTACGTACACTAGGTATAGTACACAACAGACACACATGGGACTGCATTTGTATATCGATAAATCAAACATTTACAATATCAGTTGCAAGTGTAATCTTGTGTGTATACACTCGCGTTGCATATATGGCAGTTACCGTTAACACTACCCATTCTCTAAAGCGAGATTATACAAATATAGGTAGTTCGACGCTCGAAATCGGGCGAAACGATTGATAAAAAATTTCAGTTCATTGACGAAATCAGAGATACACAATCTGAAAACTTTATGACTTCCTCTAGAAAGAGTTTAAAACTTGTTTTACAAAGTAGTCGAGCCGTTATAAGAACTGCATTGACAGTTGTGATGGTTTGGTCTTTTTGATTTAAATGTTATATTATAAAAAAAAATTAATTAATTCAAAGAGAAATTTTTTTTGCTGATACATTTAATTTCTCACTCGCAATTGTTTCGTGCGTTACCATTATTTTTTTTCTCGAATTTTTGGCACTGTGTGGTGACCTGTGTGTGCCGTAATACTTTTTTGTTCATTTGATATTTCTTAAATAGAGATAAAACAAAACTCGATTCTACAAAAATCCCTTCGAACTAAAATAGCCACAGTATTAACCTCTGCGAGGTGGATATGTTTCGACGTGTAGATTTTGAAGGATGTTTATCATTTATCTAACCGAAATAGCCGCAGCACCCACCTTCATTGGGTTCTTACTTTTGCTTTCCTAAATGAATAGCTTTGAATGTAAGTGCGCAAAGTGAAATGATTTTGTTAAACTTTACTAAGCTGTCTGTTCTAACAGTATGTTTTTAAGTTTGTGCTTGATCTCCAGAGTTGCTTTTCAAGCTTGTATTGTTTTTACTCATTTAAATTTACAGCTTTTTAAGAAACTTTAAAACTGTAAAGAATCAAAACCTACCATTTCACTTCCTTTTTATATTTGTCTGTAACTAATACGTAATGAATCAAGATGCCTACTAATTTATACAAACAATTTTGTTTGTCTGATAATGTAAGTTAGCTTGTATACGCATGTGTACAATTCTTACTATGACGAAACAACATTAAAAGAAAAATAAGTCCCATACCCTTGACAGGGCGTCGGGGATTGTAAAGTTAAGGTTTATAGTTTACTAAGCCCAACGGCACTAATGAGAGTAGCGGAGACAGCTCCTTCCTCTCGGCGGCCTTTATATTCCCAGATTTCTTTGGTATACAGTTATTTCAGGCTGCGTAAACCTGAGAGCGACTAGGATCCAGAACGAGACTAGTCTCGAACCCATGACTTCTGGTTTAAGCAATATCTAGCCTACATTACCGTACATTGTGAAACTGTTGCAATTCTTACATTACGTTTCTGTTCAGAGAAAATTGAAATAAAAACAAATTGTGTGTATACATGTAGATGGCGAAGATGATGTTGAAGAAGTACACATGTCGGCTGGTGCATATGTTCAATGCATAACTATATGAACTAATTTGATTTGATAATATTGTAACTGCTTTGTAAGAATTGAAATAAAAAATTTACGCAGCAAGTAGCGTATACTTGCATGATCGAACATTCTTTCCCTTCCTCACCCAAGTTTTTAATATTTAATGGCCATAATTACACTCCCAAAACTTCTGTAATAGGTATTTTCCCCAAACCAAAGAACATCACTATCCAAATAACTTACCTCAAATATATTACGTTATCACGTTTCATAAAGCCGTGAGGGTAAAGTAACTATGAATAATTTCATGCAAGTCACTGAATCATAGTAAACATAGCCTTAGGACGAATTAAATTATATATTCAGAAGTACACAATTTAAGCTAAAAGCATTATAGTGCCTTTTTGAGAAAAAACATTATGAATTCATACGGAATTTTAGTTAATCACACATCTAGTTTTTTCTTCATTTTTCTGTTTATTACAGCAAAGAGCAACTTGAGACTGTGGTTTATTAAGGAAAAATTTTCTAAAAAGCTGTAAACTTAAATGAGCAGACACAACACATGTCAGAAAAACAACTCTAGAAAAATGTACACCAAACGCTTCCTATAAAATCATACACTAAACTGTTTACTTGAATACACATTAACAACGAAGGTTAGAGTGTAATCTAATTTTGATTAGGCACACATTAAAGTCATTCTTAGAGACATATTCATTCAAACAAATATATACGAGAAGTATAGAAATATTTAGTTAGTAAGGTAATTAGATAGTTATAGAGGTGCAACAAAACACACCCTCAAAAGCATACATACATAAATAGAGGTTTTTTGTATGAATTTTAAAAGTGTCAATATCAGTTAATCAACAACAAAACATGCAACCCAAAAAGCATCTTCAAGATCTCAAAAACAAGTTGGTATGGGGTAGCAAATTATTAAATTGGTTAATTATGCAACAAAAGGAGATTTGAAAGTTGCTGAAGTGATGATCTTAACTCATAACATTACACGTATGTTTTTGCAATAAGCTAAGGGAATGTAATATGGTGTGTAGCTTGTAGTGGGTAGGCAGTAGTAAAAGAGGGTATTGTCATGTGACTAAATACTCACTCCTGATTGATTAGTGTTCCAGAATGAAGGCTTCTATACTACTGATAGCGATGAAAAGGAACTGTAAATCTAGCATATACAATACATAAAATTAAAAAAGAAAAAAGGAACTTCCGATAATTTAAATTAGGCAAAAATTCTTAAATATTAGTAAATAGTACCATGAAATGCTGATGATCAAACTTTTTTTTTTTTATTTCTTTAACAAGCAGCGAGTTTTACCATATTCACTTACATTTTAAATTTACATTCAAAAATCGTAGGTATATGTATAATATTTTAATTTTTTCATTATAACAAAAATAATTGGAATTTCACTTAGCTGAGAACTAAAAAAAAATTAAAAGGTGTGAAATAGGGAAAATAAAATCAGAAAAAATGAATTTCACATTTTATTTTTTTATACAAATACGGGTATATGCTACGCTGTAGATTATGAATGGTTAAACAGATTATTAATGAAAATTGTGGGTGACTAACAGAATGGTATAATATGAATACTATTGACTTATGCCAACTTTTGTTGACGGGTTATGGTTATGATGATGATGATTAAATTTGCTAAATTAATTCAAATAAGATGATACGGTAAATAAAGTGATACAATTAATTTGTCAATTATCTGGTAAAAAAGAGATTACATAATTAAATGCAGTAAATCTTTTGTATAACAGACAAAAAAAAAATTTACACAATGTTCAATGAACGTTTCAATGCTCAGTGATCGCATAAACTATGATATTTTTGAAGTTGCTAGAGAAAATAAATAACGTTTAATGGCTCATTATTCTTGGAGAACATTTTGAAATCTCTATCTTAGCACAAGGAAGAGATAATGAATCTAAGCTTCCCTGAGCAACATCTTCAGCACGGAACTCAATAACGATCAATCCCGCTATTTCAGTGATTTTTTTCATCGGCACTGTCTTTACTCACTACTCTTGAACAACTAGAACAAATTGCACACTTTTCTTACCGTAAACCACCTCTTACTGTGAATACTACCGATGACTTAACTTCATATTGACATTTGAAGATGGCGTATCGATATAAACCTTATTATAGATTCAAAAATATAAATTAGTCGCATTATTTATATTATTAATAATCGTAAATAAAACTATGTATCTCTTTAACGACCTTTACATTTTGTTGCATAAGTATAACATATCGCAAGAAAATGTTCAGCATAAAACGAGAATGCCTCGGAACTTTCAGCGTAAAAGTTTTTAAGAGGTTCGCAATGTTAAATGTTTCGAAATTTAAAAAAGAAAAAAGTGTCCAGAACCGTTTCTACTATAACTTCTGTAATGTAAAAACTTTACCCGATTTTCTTACTACTCGCGACGACGTAAGAATGATATACAAATAAATATGTACATGTTCAAAAAAGGTTCGCCATGGAATATACCATAGTAATAAAAATATTCGTTTAATATTAGGATCGATTCTATTACAAAAAATTAAATCCGTAATTATTCTTTAAAGTACATAATACTTTACCCACATTTGCAATAAAAACTTAGCCACTAATGATAGTTTTAGTTAGGCAAAAAAATGGCTTTTGCGTAACACGTGACGAAATTTCTTTTTTATCATACATCTCGGTATAAAACTGATAAATAAAATGAAAGCTGATAGATTGACGTAAGCACGAAGAATATTGATGAGAAGATAATAGGCAACCAAAAAAATGATGGCGCAATAACTGTGAATTCTAACGGAAAAATAAATGTTTAATATATTTTTTCAATCGTTTATCGGCCGTTCAAACACGGTTTACAATGGAACAAATTAAGGTTCAGCCTTGACATTCTCGCTTAATGACGAAGCCGTAAAAAAACTCCCCGCGCAAAAACAATCCTATGCATTCATTATTCTGTATGACATTGTTAACTAATTTGTTGGCAGCGTCTATAAAAAAACAAACTTTAAACCATATCAGCTTGCCAGTGTCGACAGAACATTAAACGATGACAATTCAACTTTTCGGAAAATAAGCCATATGAAAAGCTTCGAAAAATATTAATTTATTAATCGGTTTAATATTTGAAAAATAAATGAACGATATTTTCCATTAAGACAAAATATTTAAAGGGAAATTATCCGGCTATAGAAAGTCACGCTTAACTTTTTTATGTTACAATTTGAAAAGTAGATTATACATATCTATACCAATACTAGGGGACTGGTCCCGCTGCAATTGCGGCTCATTCCTTCGGACTTTAAATTATTTTACTTTGTGAATTTTCATAAAGTCTGCAGCGTTCGCATATTCTAATTTTTTTTTTTTTTTTTTTTTTTTGAAAAAAGAAATCCACCGATACGTCAATTGGAAAAGTGAAATTTAGATTAAAATATCTGAAAAATTGAAACTGTCAATAGAGTAATATATATTTGAGAGGAATGTATTTACATTTAAATATTTTTGGACAGTATGCAGTTAAAAAATAAAATCAATCCCGTAACTCACACAGAACCGACTATAGTTTTTTTTTAATTTTTTGCTTAAAACTTGATCTTCACCCTTTTTCAAAATTTGGCCTTTTTGATAGAAAATTTTTTGGGCTCTCGTATTTTTCCTACATTCTGGCGATTGAAATACATCATTTTAAAGAAAAAGTGATTCTCCAGCTACCATGGAAAGGACTGTGGACTTTTTTTTAGTTTCCAGTATTACGGCTTTAAGAGTGTATTTTCCCATATATATATATATATATATATATATATCGGTCCCTAATTATCAAAAATTGTTAAAGTTATATTTTTCCTTTATTCTTTAGACCTTAGTATGCAAGTTAAAAAGAAAATTAAAACTATAACTTATATAGAACCGACTGTGGATTTTTTTTTCTTAAAACTTGATTTCCACATTTTTCAGAAAATTTTGGGCCTTTCAGTTTAAAAAATTTTGGGGTCTCGTATTTTTCCTATATTCTAGCGATTGAAATACATCATATAAAAAAAAGAGGGTCTCCCTAGCTACCACGAAAATAGCTATGGACTTTTTCTTAGTTTCCAGTCTTACCGCTTTAAACGGGTATTTTCACATATTTTGTTCCCTAAATATCAAAATTTTTTCGATTTCATATTTTTCCTGTATTCTCGAGACCTTCGTGTATGTAGATTAAAAAGAAAATCAAAACTGTAACTCACATAGAACCAGCTGTGGAATTTATTAAACATTTTTTTCTTAAAACTTTTATTTTTACAATTTGAGCCCCTTAATTTTAAATTTTTGAAGTATCGCATTTTTCCCATATTCTAGCGGTTGAAATACATAATTTAAAAAAAAGAATGACCCTCCAGCTACCATGGCAAGAGCTGTGGACTTTTTTTTAGTTTCAAGGGTTACCGTTTTAAGCGTGTATTTTCACAAATTTTGGTGCCTAAATATCAAAATTTTTCGAATTTTTTATTTCTCCCGTATTCTGGAGACCTTAGTGCATAGATTAAAAAGAAAATTAATACCGTAACTTATATAGAACCGGCTGCGGAATTTTTTTTAAAAATTTTTCTTAAAACTTGATTTTCACATTTTTTAAAATTTGAGACTTTTAATTTTAAAATGTTGAAGGTTTTATAATTTTCTTATGATCGGGCAAAGAAAATACGTCGATTGAAAAAAAAAATGAACTCCCTAGCTACTATAGAACGGGCTGTACGAATTTTTTTCTTGCAGCTTTATAAGATAAACATAAAATTGTAGTGTCTGTGATTTGCGAATATTTTCATTATAATCACTGCACCGGGCTATTTTTATCGCACACAAACGGAAAATCTATTTTTTTAAATCGTTGTTTGTCCGTCTGTCTGCTGTCTGTTCCGATTTAACTTAAAAACTACTACAGCAATAATGATAAAATTCGCACAGCCTATAGCTTTACATCGGCGGTCCGGTTTTGCGAGCCAAAGGTAATTTTTAACAGCCGACGAAAGTTTTGCGAGCCAACTAAAATGAAATGTTCACATCGGCAACCAAGCAAGTTGCGTTTTACGAACGCAACGATCGACATTTCGTTTCGGCGATGATTTTTACCCGTTTTACAATTCGCGGTCTTGTTTATAAAGAGTAAATATGTGCACCTAGGCCTTTTTTATCAGCCCTTACGTTACTATTAATGTTTCGCAAGCATTTTCGTTGCAACAGATTTTAGGACATAAATAATCATATGCGCAACAATATTTCTTTCTCAAAAATGATTTTAATTAAGGCTCAACAGGTATCATATTTCAAATTGTTTCAAAATGCATGCGAGTCCTTTTTTCCGATAACATATAAAGCTCATTTTATCTAGAAAAAAAACTGCCAAACTACGATATTCATGAAAAAATATCTGTTCCTTTTATGGTTTGATTTATAACATATTATAATTAGCTTTATTTTAATTATTAATTTGTTTCTATTACCGACTTCCTAAATAAAGTTTACTTATTTGTTTTTTTTATATTTGGTTACACATAACGGTGCGGACTGATTTCAATGATTCTTTGTTCATGCAGAAGTGTACCACCGGTAAAAAAGTGATATCGACCTCAAAGTTTATTGTAAAATTTAAAAGAGAAAAATACGCTCAAAGTAACAAAATAATTTGATAAAAGGCAATATATTTCAGGTTAATATACTTAATCTTACGATTATTCTTCAACAACATTAACTTTTTGGAACCGATAACAAATCAACTTGGAGTAAATGTTCATTACTCAACTTGCAGAAAATGAATGATTGTATACTATTATATGTATTCATTAATAAATTTTTAATTATTGTTGCAATTTGAATTTGATGCCGACCGCAAAATGTTAATGTTTAATGGACATATTTGTACCGCGAGCAGAACAAAATAATAAAATACAACGAAAAATATTTCAATAAGGTAACACAAAAGTTGCCCTCCTGAAAAGGACTCTGATCAGAAAATAGGCGACAGAAAGCAAACAGAAGGAATAATTAAAACGAGACTAAATTTTAAAAAGTGATATAATAGAAAAGAAATAATTAAAAAATGGGGAATTAACAAAAAACCAAACTAATAATGAAACGAGCAAAATTAACGGTACTATGCACACTAATGTACTACTTATAAAATAGTGTATATAAAATAAAGAAGACGAAATAAATGAAACGAATAACAAAAACAGAAAAATATTGTGGTTAGCTCTATGGTTGTTTTCCAAACTCGGAACAAAATCTGATCGCAGTACATGTCCAATACTTAACGGTTACGTTATTTCTGTTACCACGATTTTTTTATTTGTAATTACTGTATACTAAATTTATATTCTCCCTACTGCTTAAAATAATAATTAAATCCATTTAAACTAATTTAATTAAGCGAATATAATAGAACCAATAAAATTAACAAAATACAAAGATACAGTAAAGTTATAAATGCATAAGTGCAACTAAATGGAATGAATATCTGGATATCGTGCGATTTTGCGATGAATTTAAAAAAATTATAAATGTACCTGTTTAAAGTAATAATCATTTTGCTCCGAGTCAGATAAGTGGATATCGGTATATGTGAAAATATTATGTTTATGTGTGGTATGCCGTATGTTCAGTGAAACCAGAACTGCTTTCGGTTTGCAATATGCTGAATACTCATTTCCTAAAATTGCTCGCCAGTTTCTTATTTCATCTACAATTCGCTATAACTATAAGACGCGTTGTTGCCAGAGCAGAATTTAATTCTTGCTCATAAAATCATTTTCGTCATTTTTTTTTTTTTTTTTTTTTTTTTTTTTTTTTTTGCCAAATTGCTCCTAGCTGATAACAGCTATCTGGCAATTTTAGTATTAGAGCGTAACATTGAGTAGCACTCTATCCAGCGATAGGTGCAGAAGATTACTTTTCCTTTTTGTTAGGCTAAGTCCATCGGCTTGACTCTGTCAAGCCGCCGAACTTCCATCGAATTATCCAACAATACGATCGCTAAGTAATTTGGATGTATCTCCAGTCTGCTAGCATACTTTTTTGCATCATTAGTTATTACTTCTAGCACGGTCTTGATTTTTAGATCTTCATGTAGTGTTAAGTTGGTGATATACCACGGAGCATTGACTATCATTCGAAGGATTTTATTCTGTATCCGTTGGATGATCGCTATATTGCTCTTTTTCGAGCAGCCCCATAAGGGGCAACCGTACCGCCAAATTGGCTTTAGGATTTGAGCGTATATTAATAGTTTATTTTCAGGAGATATTTCTGATTTTCTGTTTAATAGCCAGTACATTTGCTTCAGTTTTGCATTTAGTTCGATCCGTTTTGCTGTTATGTGTTTCTTCCATGTTAATCTTTGGTCGAGATACATACCAAGATATTTTACATCTGTGTGTTGTGGAACTGGAACATCATTCAGGATTATATCTTCCGTTGGCACAATTCTTCTGTTAGTAAAGATTACTCGCCTTGATTTGCTTTCATTAGTTTTAATCTTCCATTGGCTAAACCACGATGAGAGTTCAGTAACAGCTTCTTGAATGGTGTTACGCGCTTTAACCGGGCATACATCCGAGCATAAGATCGCGGTATCATCAGCAAATGTTGCTACCTGCACGTTGGAGGGCGTAGGAATATCTGACGTGTATATGAGATAGAGTAGTGGCCCCAGCACACTTCCCTGCGGAACGCCTGCTTTTATCGGATATATATCTGATGAGTCATCTCCATACTTCACAAAGAAGTATCTTTCGTGTAAGTATGACCAAAGTAATTGATATATTTCATGGGGAAAGTGACGTTTTATTTTGTGTAACAGACCGTCGTGCCAGACTTTGTCAAAAGCCTGGCTTATATCTAAAAACACTGCGTCACAGTACTTTTTCCCTTCGAGGGATGCCTCTATAGTGTTAACTATGCGGTGCACTTGTTCTGTTGTACCGTGCTTAGCTCTGAAACCGAACTGATGTTCCGGTATTAACTCTTTGTCGTTAATAATTGGCATTAACCGCTTCAGCAACAGCTTTTCATAAAGCTTAGAGACTACGGACAGCAAGGAGATGGGCCGATACGAGTCCGGTTCTGTCGGTGGTTTAAGCGGTTTCTTAATGACGATAATTTGTGACAGTTTTAGCTGTATCGGAAAATACCGTAGCCGGAGCATCGCATTGAAGACATATGTCAGAAATATAAAACCTTTTCTGGACAATTCCTTTAAAATCCGTGCCGTAATTAAGTCATAACCCGGAGATTTATGCGGATTTAAAGTTTTTACTAAGTTATTAATTTCCCCCGGAGATGTGAGTTTTATTGGTTTAGAAACATCATAACAGTAAGCATCAGGGGTCAGCGTTGAATTTCCAGGATATGGCTGAAATATGTTTGCGAAATGTTTTGCAAAGACTTCTGCTTTTTCTGAGTCCGTTTTAGCCCAAGTTCGACTTGATTTTCTTAACGGATGCACCGCATGTACAGGTCTTTTAAGATTTTTTGTTATTTTCCACAACGAGTAGTCATGTTGCGGCAGGGGCGATAGATTTGTTAACCTTTGTTTTAAGGATTTGTTTTTTAAATCTTGCAATAATTTCTTTAAAAACTTCGTCTGCTTATTTAATGCTGTTTTATGGGTAGGGTTTCTCGATAATTGCCATTGTTTTCTCAGTTTCCGTTTTAACTGGACCGCTTTTTTAATTTTATCTGGATAATAGATAACAGGCTCATAACCTCTTTCCTTTGGTGTGGATTTCCACGCAGCTCGTTGTATGACTTTAATGAAGTATTCTACCGCTTCATCTATTTGTTTTGCAGTTTTCAGCGGTATTTTAACGTTCATTGTACGTTCAAGCTGCTCTCGAAATGCATCCCAATCTGTGAATTTATTATGGAGTTTTGGTTTCCGCATTTTTCTAACTATATGCTGACTAATTGTTAGTGTAACCGATGAATGATCTGATGACAATATTTCGTCAGTCCTAACATCAATAAATGGGGATGAAATTCCTTTTATTATGAAGAAGTCCAAGAGATCCGGTGTTTTATTAAGGTCGGTTGGCCAATAAGTAGGTGTTCCCGATGAATAGACCATGCTGTATGTTTCGTCCATGGATGATTTTAATTCTTTCCCTCTGGGCACTGTCAGTCTTGACCCAAAGTGAATATTTTTCGCATTGAAATCTCCTCCTACAATGTATCTGTTACCTAAAGTTCTGAAGAAGTCGGTAAAATGTTTTTTTTTTATAATATGCCTCGGAGGGCAGTATACTGCTGAGAGAGTAATATTTTTATTTGGACCTTCAGTGATTACTACACTGGTCGCTTGTAGGTAATTGAATTTATATTTGTTCAGTTCATAGTGTTTTATATTACTTTTTATTATAACACCAGTGCCACCGTGTGCTGTATTATCTGGATGATTTGTATAATATGAATTGTATCCCGGGAATGTAATATGTCTTGTGTTAGTGAGATGTGTTTCAGATATTAGAAGCGCATCAATATTGTTTTGCAAAATGTACATTTGTATTTCATCGATATGATTAAGAACACCGTTAGTGTTCCAGGTAACTATTTTTAAATTCTTCATTTTTTATTAAGTAAAGCAGTTGTAATAGTCTGTATAACATTGTTAAGCACCTGATTTTGCTGTTGCATCATTTCAAGAAAAAGGGTTTTTATTTCAGTTAAGAATGTATGTAGCATTGTTGCAATGTCATTATTATTACTGTCATTGACTTCAGAAGTTCTATTTATTTCTCGTTTATGCCGCTGTCCTGCGATTTGCGCATAAGTCAAGCGCTGTGTTGAATTAAGACCTTCAGTTTGATTTGTCTCTGTATGTTCTTGGAGACCGGAAGGGGGCAAATGTCTGGAGTTTGCGTATTTGTCTAATGTATTGTTTCTACTTTTTACTCATTTTCGTCATTTAAAGTCATCGATCACGTCAAAATAAAAAATTTGGCTTGCAAAACCAGTACGTCCACTTTATATTACCGGATTCGTTCTAAGCTTTGTTTCACATTGACATCACAAATAGTACAGAACTTACAACAACTTTGGATATGAAGCTTACCTGGTCTCGCCACATATTACTACTCCATAAACAAACCTTACAAATTACTAACTTGCTGAAAGCCATTGGTAACAGCTCCTGGGGCGCGGATCCAGCAATTCTTAACTTAATTTTTAGAACCCTAATTATTTCTCGTCTTGACTATGGTTCCATGTTCTACGGTTCGGCCTCCAGATCTAATCTGTCTAAACTTGATATTATACAAAACCTTTGCCTGCGAATTATTACCGGTAATCTGAGGTCTTCTCCGATTGCTTGTCTCCAGATCGAGAATAAAACACCTCCCCTATTTATAAGAAGGAATGTTCTTACTGATCGATATGCGCTCAAATATTGTAATTACCGATTTTCGTCTCTAGTACATCAACTCAAAGTTATCAGCACCCATTGGAGATTTGTTTCTTCTAAGTTACCATTATTAGCAAGACGAATCTCGATCTATCACAAGTATTGCCTCGCTCTTATTCCTAAGGTTCCATCTCACTATTTCTCTTATACGTTTTTCATTAATATAATAAATATAAATATTGACACCACATTAGTTCAGAAAATTAAAGATACTAATCTATCGTTATCCGTACTGTGGTTCAATAAATTTATTAATAACAAATATCCGGATTGCATCAAAATATTTACAGATGGTGCTAAGCTCATAGGTCCCCATAGTCTCACTGGTTTCGCTTTCATTGTAGCTAACGTTACAATTCAAAAATTCAAGCTTCCTCCTGATGCATCTGTTTTTACCGCCGAACTGTTGGCTATCGATAAGGCTCTTGATTTCATATTAAATGTTCTTAACCCGGATAATAAATTTACAATTTTCTCCGATAGCCTGGGTGCCCTGATCGCCCTAGATCATAGTTCGTTTAATTATAAATGTCACCCGCTTATTTACGAGATCAAAACTAAATACCTTCAAATTATTAATAACAATGGCTGTTTAAACTTTTGTTGGATTCCCAGTCATCGCGGGATTGGGCTAAATGATGACGTTGATGCCGCGGCTAAATGCGCTGCCTTGAATGGAATTATATTCCCGTTCATTCCTTCCTCAGACTTATATCACAGGAGTCAGGTCACTGCCTTGGAGGATTGGATAACTTATAGAGATAGGCAGAATACTGGTAGATATTACAATATGGTTCAGTCTGATATACCTTCGCTTCCTTGGTATTTCGATATTCCACAGTCTATCCTCGGTCGTCTTATTCGTAAGTATGTCACACTAGTTTGTAGATTGCGTATGGGGCATTCCCGAGTGCCTCTAAATTTTGCAGACTCCTCTGGATGCAACAGTAATCATACTAGGTCTACCTTCATTGATGACATTAATCATTTGCTGTTCAGCTGTGACAAATACGAGCACAATAGGAAAAGGTTTTATAAAGAATTAATTTCATGCGGATTGTTCCCTCCATATAGTGTTCATTACTTACTGTGTTCTGGACATACAGCAATTTTTATTATGGTTCGCTTTATAATTAATAATAACATTTTGATTTAATTATAATATTAGTAAATAGAAAAAAAAAAAATATATATATATAAATAAATAAATAAAAAAAAAAAAAAAAAAAAGAACAAGATAGAGAAAAAAGAAAATTAAGGAAAGATTTTATTAAAGGAACCAGAATTTTTTTTATTTTATTTTATTTACTTTTTTTTCTTTTTCGTTTTTTTTCTTATTTATTGAAGTTTATTACTTTATTGATGAAGTCAGTTAGTTTTATTTCATTTTATTCTTTATCAGTCTATTTGATACATTCTTTATTCAATTATTTATTTTTCTTACAACTTCCTTTTCCCATCAGGCATTGTGAACATTGCCAGGCAACTGTGGTCATATTGTAAGATGGGAATTTTTCAATTTTTTAATTTGTATTTCTCATTTTGTCTTTTTGTTTTTTGTTTTCTCCTCTGAAAGAAAAATCTGATCTCTGTTTATTAAGTTTCATCAGGCATTGTGGGCACTGCTCTGCAGTTGTGGCCATAATGTAGAAGGGTAACCTATTTTAATTTCTTCTTTGTTTTTCCTTGGTTAATTTCATTGCGCATTGTGGGCACTGCTCTGCAGTTGCGGCCATACTGTAGAATGATAACCTATTTTGATTTCTTATTTTATTTATTTTTTCTTTTTGGCTAATTTCATTGATCATTGTGGGCACTACTCTGTAGTTGCGGCCATAATGTAGAATAGAATGAAATTTCCTTCTCTGCTTTTTATTCCTTTTTCTGTTAATATTAATTTTCCATATCTATTCATAGTGTAGCTTGCTGGCCAAATGAACTGTATTTGTTCAAGCCAATAAAAAAAAAAAAAAAAAAAAAAAAAAAGTTTAAAAAAGAAAGAGCCAGCGATATCTCTATCCAATCATTTAAAACTAGCAGCCGGCTAAAATCGGAAAATTAGCCAGTAAACCATCTTTAACCCTGCGTAGGGCGCGGTCTAGGATTCCCAAGATCGGGGGGCTGTAAGCTTGATAGGCTCACTTTACAAAAATATCCATAAAACGCCGTATTAAATTAAACCTAAAATTTAGCAAACTTCTTTAGGGTGTAGGGAATAAGGGAAAAATACAAAAAAAAATTAATAGTTTGTAAATATTTATTACAGTACAAAAACTAAATGTATTTTAATTTCGGAAATCCTAAAACATAATTTTTGAAAAATAAACAAATATCGCCCTTTAAAATTTGAAAAAATTGAAAAAACTACTTGACGATGTAGGGGTCTTTGTTGAGTGAAATCAGTCGGACTTTGAAAAAATTTCTTCTGGGCATTGACTCCAGTTGATTTCCGAGGTGAATAACTAGTGAATTGATCCCCCCTACAGATTCAACATGGCGGAGAAAATTACCATAAGCCATCGCTGGGTATTTCGCTGCTCGCTGTATGTGGCACACATTTAGTCAGCAGTGTCAACTCCACTTTTGTGAGTATTGTAATACGTGATGATCTCAGGTTTTTCTTGCTCCCCAGTATTTTCATCAATGGCTTTATTGTTGTGCATCGATGAAACCAGTATCACACATTTATTTTTCCGTGGGACATGGGACTATTATTTTTTTTCCCCTCTTCCGTTGTGTTTTTTTGTTTTTTTATCCTTCGGGGTTTTCGTTTCTTTATTGTTCGATTTTTTGGCGCTCACTGTATACGCTTCTGTATTTATTATTTATAAGTCGTTGTCTGTTATTATTGTTACTCGATGTTTCTCTGGTTTTTTTTCCGATTTTTTTTTGTGTTGCGATTTATATATATTTTTTCTCATGTGTTTTTATATTGTTTTATTATTCTCTATCTGTTGTTGTGCGTATTGTCGGTTTTTCCTGTTTAGGTAGGCTTTTGTTTTGTTTTGGGTTGGGTTTTTCATGATTTTCAGATCGGCTCCGTTCTTAAATTTGCTTCTGATGATGCTGAGGAAACAGTAATACCTGCTATTCTAGAGAGCGAAACAAAATTCGCTATTAAACAAATGAAGTGTGGTAGATCACCGGGTGAAGATGGAATAACACCGGAAATGTTAAAATACGGCGGTGAAGCACTTATAAAAGAACTTACAATTTTATTTAATCGATGCATTCTAGAGAAGCAAATACCAACCTCGTGAACAATGCAACTATTATTTTATTACACAAGAAAGGAGACAAACGAAAACTGGATAACTATCGACCTATCAGCCTTTTATCAATGCTATATAAATTATTTACAAGAATAATATACAACAGACTCAAACGTGTATTAGATGAACAGCAGCCGATAGAACAGGCTGGATTTCAGAAAAAATACCGTACGATAGACCGCATCCAGACGTTAACTCTATTGATAAAGAAATGTAAGGAATACAACTTGCCGTTATACCTAGAATTTGTCGACCTCAAAAAGGCATTTGATTCTATTTATACACGTTCAATTATGGAAGCTCTAAAAGCTAGTGGTATAGAAAAGGCATATATTGATATACTGGTAAACATATATAACTCAGCAACAGCTAATGTACGACTACATAACGTAACACCCACATTTCCAATACTTTTTTTTTTTTGTTTGAAAAATATGTATTTATAATTTTTTACATACAAAAATTTTCGTCAAGCTAAAAACGCTTGTCGACGAATTTTCCTATTTGACATTTTACCATCTTAAATTAACTTATACATATACATGATCGTGTAATATTTACTTAATCTATCTATTTTACTTATCAATAATTACTAATCTATTTCTATTTTCTATATTCAGTTTTTTTTTTGTTGCGCTTTGTCTTTTTATTTTATGTTTATTATTTTTTTTATATTTTCTTCTTCCTGAAGCCATTTCTTTATTTTCCTTTTCATTTCCCCTATTTTTTCCTTCTCTATTATTTCTTTGGGTATTTTATTCAACATCTGAGTTTTAATATATTTATCCGTTTGCTCCCCCATCTTTGTTCTTGCTAACGGCAATTGGTACGAAAGTTTTTCCCTCAACTCGTATTCTGTGTTTATTCTTTCCTCGAATTCAATTTTCTTTTCTGTTGGTATGTGAATTCACATATCTTCAGTAATAAGTACATTCCTCTTATGCTCATTACGTTTTCTTTTTTAATTATTTCACTATCGGTTTCTCCCCTTAAGGATTTTCTATTAATTTCAAGCATTTAATTTGCAGTTTATTTATTTTCCCCAAGTATGCTTTTCTCGCCATTCCCCACGCCTGAATTCCATATCTGATCCTCGACTCTACTAGCGCATAATAAACTACTTTTAATGTTTCATTTGTTGCATATTTCTTTAATGTATATAAAGCTGGTAAAACTGCTTTTATTTTCTTTGCAATGTATTCCATATGTATGTCCCATCTTAAGTGTTGATCCATCATTACTCCCAAATATTTATACTGCATTACTATGTCTAACTTTTGACAGTTTTTCATTTCGCATTCGCGTCGTTCCCCCATTGAATGTACACATTCATTTGAGTGCATTATTATATTTGGACAATACAAATCAGAGCTGTCTCTTTTTTTCCGCAGTACCCATTGCTTTAGTCTTTTCTACATTTATTCTTAGACTTTTATCGTGTGCCCATTTACTTATTGCTATTACATCTTTTTGCATCCTTATTTCTGCCTCTTTCACATCTTTATGTGACGTAACTATTGCTATATCATCCGCGTACGCGACTACCTCACTGTAACTTAATTCCTTATATAGACCATTTGAATATATAATAAACAATATTGGCGCTAGGTTGCTACCCTGCGGAACTCCTACATCCATCTCCTCTTTTTCACTTTGCACATTTAAGATATTTACGCATGTTTTCCTTTGTGTTAAATAACTTTGAAACCGTTTTTTCAAATTATTCGTTATTCCTATCTCCTCTAATGTGTTTATGATTATTTTATGATCAACCGTTTCAAATGCTCTACTAAGATCTATGAACGTTATCAACACCTTCTTTCCCTCTTCAAAGCTATCTCTTATTTTTTCAGTAAGCTCGCCGATTGCTTTCGATGTGGATTTTCCTTTTTGAAATCCGTATTGCGTTTTGTCAATTATCCTATTTTCTTGTAGGTACTTCGTTAGATTATTTGCTACGTACTTTCCTAATATTGTTGCAATTACATTGCTTACAGCAATTGGCCTATAGTTTTCATATTCACTGTGTTTCCCTTTTTTATATATTGGTCTCGTTTTCGATATTTTTAACCCATTTGGTATTTTCCCTTCTTTTAACGTCTGATTAATTAGCTTAGTGATTTCCTTCACTATATATATTTTTTTACTGTTTTTATATCTTTTATTCTTATTCCATCGATTCCGGTGGCCTTTGTTTCCTTTAATCCATCGATTATTTTCCCCACCTGTTCTACGTTTGCCTTAGGTAAGTACATGTTTACTTTTACTTCATCTTCTTCTCTTTTTTCTAATAGCACTTTATTACATTTGTGTTCTAGTTTTTTTATACCATTTTTGAATTCTTTACTGAATTTATCTGCAATTTCTCTTGCTTCTTGTTCCTTGCCAAAGTATTTACTTATGGTTTCATCTAATCCTAGACTCCTTTGTTTTCCTATAATCTTGTTTATATTTAACCAAGTTTTCCTGATATCCCCCTGTGCCACTTTAAAACTTTTCCCGACAAACATGTCTTTTTGCCGTCTTATTTCTGCATTCACTTGATTTCTGAATTTATTGTATTTTCTTCTTAACTCAATATTTTGATTATTCTTTTTTACTTTTTTGTACAGTTTGTCTCTTTTTTTTATCATTTCAATTATTTTTTACGTCATCCATTCTTTCTTCCTTTGTATTTTTCCTTCTCCTGACGTATTTTTTGTTCGCCTACATTCTTTTTATACTTTTTCAAATTTTTCTTTTATGCTTTCGTATAAATTTTCAGCGTCCAATTTATCTGATTGCCCTTCCCACTTTATGCGTCTTAGTTCGTTTTTCACTTTATTTTCCATTAAAAAACTTCTGTTTAATTCCATTTGTTTTCCTCCGATTTTTCCCATCTCCATTTTTACTGTACACACTATCATGTTGTGATCTGCTATTTTAATATCTGTATTATAATATTCGAAGTCGATGTTTCTATTCTTCTTTTTAGTGTATATATGGTTGATTTTGGTTTGTGTGAACCTGTTTTCTCTCCATTCTTCTCTTGTATATCCTTCTAAATTGCTTTCATATCCCATTCCTGCCATTGTGTTCATGTATTTTGTTGCTACTGAGTTGTGTTTTCCAGTATTTATATTGATGTCTCCTATATATATAGTAAAAGGAGTTAGACAGGGAAATACAATCTCACCACGACTCAACAGCATTGGAACATGCAATTAAATCATTGGATTGAAGTGAAAGAGGAATAAATATAAATGGCAGATATTTACACCACCTCGGCTTTGCAGGTGACATTGTGATCATAGCACAGACCAAGGATGATTTATAATGTATGATAAAGGAACTAGAGACAGCGGTTAACAACGTCGATTTACAAATAAATCCAAATAAAACAAAGTACATGAAATATATTCAAAATCAGAACAACGATCACACGCATAACGAAATTGGCCCTTAACGAAGGAAGTTATAGAAAAATTAAGAAAAACTGAAAGACGGATGGAACGAGCTTTACTTCACATAAAACTGCGAGATAAGATTAAATCAGAATATATCCGAAATAAGACAAAATTTGAAGACGTCAGGACAAGGATAGCCCTGAACAAATGGGCCTGGGCTAGTCATGTTGGTAGGCAAGTAGATGGAAGGTGGACAAAAGAAGTGATCCAATGGAGGCCGTATACGGGAAAACGCGCACAAAGAAGACCACTCAAAAGGTGGACGGATGATATTGTAACAACAGCAGAGAAACAGTGGCTTCGTGAAGTGTAAGATAGACATCGATGGAGTAAATTAAGGGAGGCCTACATCGAATCAATGATGTAACGCAGACAAAAGAAGAAAAAGAAGAAGAAGATGGCCAGTGTAAGCTGGTCGAAACGTTAAGCGAATTAAATTTCTTTTTAAACACAGTTGTTTCCAAAAATTATTTATTATGAGTAATCACTGTGAAAGCTTTAATTATTTAACATTAAAGATCGTCAAAGGTTACTTAACAAAAAAAAACAAAAAAAACAGAAAATCGGTTAATAAACAGACGATAAAAAGGTACTAAACTGTTTTGTCTTTGAATACTTATATATATATATATATATATAAATTAATTTTTTTTTTTTTTTTTTTGAAAAATATGTATTTATAATTTTTATATACAAAAATTTTCGTCAAGCTAAAACGCTTGTCGACGAATTATCCTATTTGACATTTTACCATCTTAAATTAACTTATACATATACATGATCGTGTAATATTTACTTAATCTATCTATTTTACTTATCAATATTTGCTAATCTATTTCTATTTTCTATATTCAGTTGTTTTTTTTTTGTTTCTTTTTTCCTAGCTTTTTTGTTGCGCTTTGTTTTCTTATTTTATGTTTATTATTTTTTTTATATTTTCTTCTTCCTGAAGCCATTCCTTTATTTTCCTTTTTCTTTCCCCTATTTTTTCCTTCTCTATTATTTCTTTGGGTATTTTATTCAACATCTGAGTTATAATATATTTATCCGTTTGCTCCCCCATCTTTGTTCTTGCTAACGGCAATTGGTACGAAAGTTTTTCCCTCAACTCGTATTCTGTGTTTATTCTTTCCTCGAATTCAATTTTCTTTTCTGCTGATATGTACTCCCATATCTTCAGTAATAAGTACATTCCTCTTATGCTCATTACGTTTTCTTTTTTAATTATTTCACTATCGGTCTCTCCTTTATGATTTCCTATTAATTTCAAGCATTTAATTTGCAGTTTATTTATTTTCCCCAAGTATGCTTTTCTCGCCATTCCCCACGCCTGAATTCCATATCTTATCCTCGACTCTACTAGCGCATAATAAACTACTTTTAATGTTTCATTTGTTGCATATTTCTTTAATGTATATAAAGCTGGTAAAACTGCTCTTATTTTCTTTGCAATGTATTCCATATGTATGTCCCATCTTAAGTGTTGATCCATCATTACTCCCAAGTATTTATACTGCATTACTATGTCTAACTTTTGACAGTTTTTCATTTCGCATTCGCGTCTTTCCCCCATTGAATGTACACATTCATTTGAGTGCATTATTATATTTGGACAATACAAATCAGAGCTGTCTCTTTTTTTCCGCAGTACCATTGCTTTAGTCTTTTTTACATTTATTCTTAGACTTTTATCGTGTGCCCATTTACTTATTGTTATTAGATCTTTTTGCATCTTTATTTCTGCCTCTTTCATATCTTTATGTGACGTAACTATTGCTATATCATCCGCGTACGCGACTACCTCACTGTAACTTAATTCCTTATATAGACCATTCGTATATATAATAAACAGTATTGGCGCTAGGTTGCTACCCTGCGGAACTCCTACATCCATCTCCTCTTTTTCACTTTGCACATTTAAGATATTTACGCATGTTTTCCTTTGTGTTAAATAACTTTGAAACCATTTTTTCAAATTATTCGTTATTCCTATCTCCTCTAATGTGTTTATGATTATTTTATGATCAACCGTTTCAAATGCTCTACTAAGATCTATGAACGTTATCAACACCTGCTTTCCCTCTTCAAAGCTATCTCTTATTTTTTCAGTAAGCTCGCCGATTGCTTTCGATGTGGATTTTCCTTTTTGAAATCCGTAATTACAACGTAATTCTAAGGCTACCCCCCATTAGAAAAAATGCCCCAAAAAATGTCCCAAAAAAATGTCCCAATTTTATGTAACGTTTGTTATATTTTATAGAAATTTTGTAATTGTTATTTTACAAATGTCACATTTGTATGTAACGAAGTATGTAACAAAAATGTGACGAAAAATGTAACGAAAAAATATTTTAATTTTATTTAACGAAAGTTAAATGTTAGAATAGGATTTTTGTGATTATATTATTTTTTTTTTGTGTGTTGATGCCAGTAAGAATTTCGTTGTAAATTTTGATCATTTTACACAAAGTATAGAAGAGAAAGAGACAGAAATGATAGTGTGAGGGGCAAAGGCACAGCCCCTTGCGAGGTCAAAATGGCCGAGTTTATATATATATATGTATGTGTATATGTTGTGTATATGTATATGTATTTTTTTTTTTTTTTTTATTTTTTTTTTGGGAACGCCAACCAAGGGCAATGACCCATCATCAAAGAATTACGAAAACAGGATTAAATTTTGATATATAAAGAAATAGAGGAAATGAACTCCGCTAAGATTGGAACAACATCTGGTGAAGGAAAGGAAAGTATGTAGGAAGCACAAAAAGGAGTAGGTAGTTTTAGGTGGAGAAGCTTAGTGTAGAAGAGGGAACGCTGCTGTACAAGAAGAGAGCATTCAAAAAGGATATGATTTGCATCATTGGAACGCTCATTCTCCTCTTTGAGGTTGTTCTAGTCGAAACAGTAATGGAGTGGTTCTTGAAAACATTATCCTCGGACATAACCTTATCCTCCTTAATGATCAATCTCCTACTTTGTACAAAAGCCCTTCCATTTTTAGCGCAGTCGATCTCTCCTTTTCTTCTCCTGATCTTGCTCTTAACTGTTCCTGGAAAACTCTTGATGGTACTTTTGGAAGTGACCATGTCCCTATTATTGTATCGTTCAAAAGTCTTCCCCCATCATCAATTTACTTCAAGCCCCTCTATGCCTCCAAATGGTGTATCCCCAAAACTAATTGGGAACAATTTAGTCGTTCTGTTGACTCTTCTCTTTCCCTTTTGCATCATAACTTAGATCCTATTTCAAAGTACAAATACTTTACAGATTCCATCTTACTCGCCCTTTCTTCCTCATCACCTCCAGTGCCTTCTAAACCTCGCCGTCATGCAGCTTCATCCTTATGGTGGAATAATAACTGCAAGGTGGCTTTTGATGCCAGCGTCGCTACGTTTAGAACCTTCCGTCACTGTTCATCCTTTTCAAATTTTATTCACCATAGAAAAGCTAATGCTAGAGCCAGATACATCCTAAAACAAGCCAAGAAGGAATCTTGGAAAAAATTTTGCTCTTCCTTTTCCCGGACCACGTCTATTTCCCAAATTTGGAGAATGGCCAAAGCCTTCAAAACTCCCAAATCCGAACACCCTTCTTATCATAACATCTCTTCTGACATACTTGAATCCTTTATTGACAATCTAGCTCCCAGTTATGTTCCTTCCTTTGACGAAGTAAGTTCTCCTTCTTCTTCTCTTCCAAATTCATCTCACTTCCTCACTTCAAAATTCCACTTCAATGAACTCCTCTTTTCGTTGCAAAAATCCTCCAATTCGACTCCAGGAATCGACAAAATTTCCTTCCTTGTTCTTAAAAATCTCTCTAATTTCTCACTCAAAATTCTCCTCGAAATTTTCAATTCTTTTCTTCTCTCAGGACTTACACCTCCTATTTGGAATTCATTTATAATTATCCAAATTCCTAAGAAAATTCCAAATTCTTTTCGACCTATTTCTTTGGCTCCTTGTTTAAGAAAACTATTCGAGAGTATGCTAAACCGGCGCCTTGTTTGGTGGCTGGAACATAATAATCTCATCTCCTACAATATGTTCGGTTTTCGTCCTGGTCTTGGTCCTTCTGACTGTATCGGCCTTTTTCTTTCTGACATACATAAAGCTCTTCTCAAAAGAAAATACACGATCGCTGCCTTTGTTGATGTAGTTTCTGCTTTCGATAAGGTTCATCTTCCATCCCTTAAAAATAAGATGATTTCTATTGGCATTCCTGTTCAACTTTCTTCCCTGATAATTCAGCTCTTTCAAAGTAGAACCATTTATCTTTCCACTCCTTCCTTCTCTGGCTCTAGATGTGTATTCCGTGGCCTTCCTCAAGGGTCATGTTTGAGTCCTACTCTTTTTAATATCTATTTGCTTGAAATAGCTTCTCTTCCCGTCTCAGCCTCTACACTCCTTTTCGCGGATGATATTCTTATTTATTACTCCTCAACTTCCATCCTCTCTGCTAAAGATGAACTCAATAATTCGTTGAACTTACTTGAATCCGCTCTATCCAACATCCATCTAACCATTTCATCCTCTAAATCTGTTTGTATGGTTTTTTCCTTTCGTCCCTATAATACTTCCTTAATTAATGTCTCTTTGAACAATTTATCTATTCCATTAGTTAGGTCCTTCTGCTATCTTGGCGTTTTCCTAGACAGTCGTTTATCCTTTTGCAAACATATTTCCTACCTATATACTTCCTGTCTTAAGAGAACTAATTTATTAAAGGCTCTTTCTCCACACAAATGGGGTGGCGACCCCAGTGTTCTTCTTATTCTATATAAATCTACTATTCGTTCCAAACTTGATTACTGTTCCTTCATTTACGGCAATGCTCCTAAACATCTTCTTTCCAAACTCGATAAAGTCCAACATTCATGTCTTCGTCTTTGCCTCGGTGTTCTGAAATCCTCCCCCATTCCTGCAGTACTTTCAGAAGCCAACATTCATCCTTTACACATTCGTAGATCCTTTCTTGGGGATCGCTTCCTCATAAAACGTCTTCCTATTAAGTCTTCTAAATTAGTTTCTGCCTATTCCTACATCCTGGCCAATTTGCGATTTTCTCCCCTGAAGATTCCTATTCTTTCTCGTGTCTCTCGACGCCTTGCTCCTTATTCTTCATTTATCTACACATATCATAAACTCCCGTTCTTTACATTCAGCTTTACAGATTTTTTATATCCTCCTAATTTGTTTTTCCTTCCTTCTCATACTAAATATTCACCTTCTATCGCTTTAAGCGAGTACAACGGAGCTTTGAGGTCTCTATTTCCTTCTTCGTCTGTTCTCTTTACGGATGGTTCCAAAAGCGATGAGGGGGTCGGAGCTTCCTTTCTTATTTCTTCTCTTCCACACTACGAACTTTATAAACTTCCTTCCTTCTGTTCCATTTTCACTGCAGAATCGTATGCAATACTCCGTGCAGTTCTGTTCATTGCACTTTCCTCCTATAATAATAAATACCTTATTTGTTCTGACTCCATGAGCGTCTTGCAGGCTATATCCTCCCCTTTTCCATCCTCTTCATGCGACTGCATTATCCTTTCCATTCGTTCCTTAATTGCAAATCTCTTCTTAGTTCGTTCCATTCAAATCGATCTTCTTTGGATTCCCAGTCATAGCGGCATCGCAGGCAACAACCTAGTTGACTCGTTTGCTCGCTCTGCTTCCTATAGCGCAAATTTGTCAATAAATTTCCTGCCAATAATATCCTCTTTCCATCCAAACGAGCACACCTCAAATCATGGTCGGATACCTACATTACCTCCTTTTCCAATCCTCATTCCTTTTACAAACTCTTGCAACCTCTTCCTTCATCACGTTCCTGGTTATCTGATTTCCCTGGTTTCAGTCGTTCCGTTATTTCCTCCATAACACGTCTTCGTCTCAACCATAATTGTCTTCCTTCGTCTCTCTTTCGTTTTTCTATGTATATGTATATATGTATATATATATATATATTGCTGACAAACGTGCCAGACGTGCAGTTGGCCCTCCCCCTTTTTTATTATATACATATGTATTAAATTCTTACGGCAGGCGTAATAGGAAAAAAACGTCATGAAAAATCTTTGTAAAATAATAACTGAATTTTCAACAATTAACTAGACTCCGCATAGGGCACACAGCAATATCCCACAACTATTTGCTGGAAGGAACATCTCCTCCCTCTGCCTGTTCCATATGCAATTCCCCAATTTCACCAACCGCTGAACACGTTCTGGAACGTTGCCTGCCTGCAGGCACCTCCAACTTACCGACGGTTGCGTTGTCAAACGAACCAAAACAGGTCCAGGATATACTAAACCATATTAGAGTGGCTAACATATTAAAACACTTCTGATCCTGCACTGATCCATGTGCTGTAATAATCCCGGCAATTACACACAGCACATGGACCATATAAATTTAAAGAAAAAAAAAAAAATAGAAATTGTTACGCAAACCGTAAATTATTATTCTTTTTAAAATTACACTTCTACAAGTATTATGAGCGAACTACTATTACGTGTAATTCGGGGGTGTTTCAATGGCATGATTTGAGGAATCAAGAGCATATAGGTGTATATATATATATATATTTATATGTTGTGTACGAGAATATGTATATGCACAAATATAAATTGTAAAATATACCTTATAGCAAAATTTAAAATCTATTGAACCTGTTTGGATGTTTTTTGTTATTTTTTTACGCTTCTTTTTTGATGACTACCAATTTCATCTGAGCATCTAAGCAGAATGGCTCAAACAATTTAAAATAAAAAAAAAATATATATATATTTATAGAAAAGAAGCACCTTTCAGGAAAATATTTAAATTCTTCAACTGATTATTTATAAACTGATTTAAGTTACTTGTGACATTCGCATTATGTTAGTTAAACGTTAGCAAAGGAAAGGATAATGAGCGAATCTTCGACGAACAAGAAAACTGGTTAAAATTTAATACGATCAGATGTCAACAAGTGACAACAAAAGAAAATTAAAATTATTTAAAAGTTCGCAGTAAGCTGCAAGAAGTTCGAGTTTTAAAAAGTAACTAATGCAACTTAAAGAAAATTCGACTACTTAAAGAAAACACGCAGATTTCAGAATGAAAGTTTGTGCATTGTGTCCAAACATTAGCAACTGGATTTTTCTGATTAAGGAGCTGTTCGAATTTCAAATTTACTTCCTCATCATTTTTTCTATTCGCACAGAAACAGCAGCAGGAACCCGCAGAAAATTAGCAAAAATAGAACGAACAGAGCAGAGATTACTGAAATGAATCCAAAAAGAAAGAGGGGAACGAGATAGCTTCAGGTGCACTTTTGGAAGCAGAGACAGTTAATATTAGAAGTAGAGATGAATGTTGAAATGAACGGCCCGAGTTTATTGTAGCAATTTGTTTTTCTTTATACAAACGTTTAGGCTATTCAAGGAGGGTTTTGCGTGTTAGAAGCCTCCGTTATAGTCACGTTTGTAACGTCATTTAAAAAACAGCCACATTATTGGTTGATGCTGAGCACGCTACTGGAAATGTGTATAGGCAGAACTTAGCGCATCAAAATAGCGTATCGCCCGAATAATGCTCTTTTTAATTTGAAAATGTTCCGCTAAAAGCGGGTCATGTTACGTGATATAGGAGACGCTCCAGCGAGCTGATTGACTGCACGGGCGTGCCCGCTCACGCGCCCGTGCGTTAGTTAGCAGTACGCATGGTCGTCCGTTTTGTAATGAACGTTAGTTACCTGAGCAGACGAAAAGGCATGCACGAGCTTAGCGGCATCTTTGCAGATTTGTTTGTTGGTTTTTCTCTGTAAAGTAAATATTGCTACCAGTCACCCGGTATGATTTCTTTTTGCTTAATTTGCAAACGTTCCCAGGGGGAAATGTAATGTTTCTTCTATGTATAAACAGGCGTCTCTTCATTCTTATTCCGCCTCGCATGCAATGTTGATTGAACACCACTGCAAACAACCAATCTCGCAAACAGTATGTTTTTTTTCGCTTTTTTTTTACGCAAGCTTTCGCTACATGGAAAAAATGTTTCGATTAGACTTTTATATTCTGATGTTGGATGAGTATTGAAAAGTTATCATCTGGAATTTAAAAGTTTTAATAGTACGCAACGGAATTATAAGGACGGAGACAAATCTAATGGCACGTTTTTATCCTTCACGGATAACTTAATTACTGATTAGCTCGTTTACGAATAATTACAACAAAGTACGTACTAATCAGAGAGATCATCATTGTAAATTTTTCAATATATATCGCTGTTTTAAATAAGCGGAAATAAATTTTTTCTATAAACTGTTAAATATTTTTATACCTATCGAGATTTATAATGGCGAATGTTGCTTTTTAAAAAATCTACCGTCATCACAGCGAAGTTCATGTTCACGTGAGCTATATAGTTATGTTTGATGGCAGGCTGCGAGCTAATTAATTACTTTACATGTTGTATTTTACAGGATCCGACGAAATCAATCAAACTAGAATGAAAATAATGATAATAGTAATAATAGAAATAATTAAAATAATATGTCGTAATGATAATACCGGAAAGAGGAAAAAGAACAGAGATTGAATTAATTGTTTTGGCAAAGAACTAGTTCATCCAGTCAAATAAAATACGGAATCTAATGATGTGATGGTATTCGGCTGTGCGCGAACCATGATTCTTTGCATCATTTTAGGTGCGTATTATAAATGACCACTCCCAGAAACGCAGCCAGTCTACTCGATTTTCGACCTAATTTTATTACGCATTATAAACGCGTAAAGTTACTTATCTGGAAGACTTATAATTACTACGTCTGCAACCTCCTTCGGCAATGCACGAATCGTTGATTAATTAACCGCACTCGACAGTTCTTGCTTGTCTTTTACTTGTGCTAAAATTCTCGCATTTAACTCAACTAGTCTATGGCCTAGGCATTATTTCATAGTTGGATCGTTCTAGCAACCACAGTGCAAGAACAGTTGGCCGGCTACCGAATACTAATTTTTTTTTCGACTTTCTCCCATTTAACGCGCAGTTTACGTTAATGCCATTCACCGGGGACTGAAAGTAATGGCTCAAATTTCTCCGCCCTCCTTTAAGTTCCGTTTTGTATTCTGCAAGAGCTGCGTCTCTACTTCCAAAATTGACACCTCTCATTTACGTAATTTCATTTCATCATTTACAAAAAACAAAAAAAGTATCTCGATCTCCATACATCATCGATTGAAAAAACTCAAATATCATAAATTTTTTAATTAATGTGCATACAAGTGCATCGATAAACCACTCACATGAACAACCTGCATTTTGAATGAAAATTTTAGTGAATTTTAACTCGCTGGAAGAAAATTTGGGTTAATTTTCGGTGTACAGACAGGATTTTAGGGTTAGATACAGACCTGGCAGCTGCCCCATTTATTGACTACTGTTATGTTCATGAATTCAACCGCAGATAGCATAGTAACTACAGTAGAAACTATGTTACACTGATGTTAATGTTAATATAAGAGGTATTCCAGAACTGTCGGACGAAGTTAAACCATCCGTGGTTTCTATGTGTTGAAACTATTGATGATATTTTCTCTATATTTCTACCACTTATTGTTAGTTCAACAAAAATGAGTGAAAAGTTCGAAGTTCGGTAAAATATCGTTCGTAGAATCGTTTCCGAATTACGAAAAATTAGAATTTCTTCGAAATTGTGCATTATCGATGATCGGAAAACCGTTCTACGTCACATCAAAAAAAAATTCAATTTAAGCGATGATAGTAAGAAGTCATTTACTGCAATCGTAATACCAATTATGTAGTAAAAATCAGTTTTTAGATCAATTAGTAGATTAAGGAGAAAAAATTTTAAATTATATTTGAAATTACGAAAAGAAATAATTTACGTTTTGAACGTAAACGACCCATTTTCGTTGTGGTTGTTGTGGTAAACCGCATCATAGATTATTACATTTCGATTTTGATAAAAACAAATCTGAAAAGAATTTAGAAAAAACCGGTTACTGAAGATGTATCAAATGCTTAAGTATCAAATTCGCACATTTCTAAATTAAATTATCGTCATAATGGTATTACAGATCAAATTTCACTATATTCACGTTTACAGTTTAATTTCGGATACATTTGTGAGAAAAATAAAAGTTCTATTAAATTCCAGTATATTAGTAAGAAGCAGTGATGGGTAAAGTTCCAAATATTTTGGAATCTCATGTTACAAGTTCCTAATGATCAGGAATTAACAGTAACTCAGTTACTTACAAACTATTACAAAAAGAGTAACACTAATGTAATCAAAATGGAAATAAATTTAAATATATTATAAAGCGTAATTATAAAAAAAAAAACAGAGGTTAATAAAATAATAATGAATAAAAGCTAAAACAACTTGGAGCCTGTAGATGAAAGTTTCCTCCTAATATTTTGAAAAACAGCGAAATGTGCTAAATAGGGTTACACTCGAATTTCGCACCGTTGTTTACCTGAACCAACGGTTAAAAAAGGTCTAGTAATCTAAACACTCGAATTGTGCACCGGAAGTTTACAGATATAAAATATAAAAAAACGAACGAAAACGGCACTGGGACCATAATCGCTGTTCGCTGGACACAGAGGTTCCAAAACTGATGGCTCCTTCATCGTACTACATTTTTAATGTTCGATGGCTTTCAAAATTTTTACGATCCGTATTTTTAAAATGAATTTTTAATCTGCTAACGGAAAATACTACCCCGATTTATGTATTAAAAATATTTCCTCTATAACGACGGTTTATTAAAAAAGTATTTGAGAATACGCCGGGTTAATTTTTGAAATACATGTAATTGTTTAAACATCCAGTTTCATTTTTCGTTTACGAAAGAAATATTATATACTTCTGATAAATAACTACGATATATTTATGTTCTTATTTATTTTTTAATCATTAAAAATTGATTCTGTCTTTTGCAATTTGCTAGTTAGCTCAACTTTCAGTGTAATTTAACATACTCCTAAATGTCTATTTACATTTATGATATTTTATCTTTGTAGTTTGAAAAGAATTATATTTGTGATCAAACGTGTATTTTACCTCTTGACACAGCGACAGCTAAAATTTTTCTTTACTTACAAGTTACTATTTTTAATAAAATTTTTCGCTTTCATATATACTATTAATGTTAATTCCATATTATATCATTAATGTTAAGCAATTATCAATGTTGACAGAAAGCTGCTGTAAAATAACAATTCTCAAACACATTTTTTTATTTTCTATGATTAAAAATGGAGCAATAATTTAAACAGTCGAATTACTGTTATGTACCATTGCAAGCCGTATAATTTTTTGTGTTTTTCTATGAGGAAAAATTATGACGGTTACACATTTAAATGTAAAGTTATGTACAAAAATAGTATTAAAATGCTCTTTCGGAAAATGCATAACATTCGAACAGCTCTTCTAACCCTTGAGTGCTAAAAATCATTCAAGAAATTAAGAATATGTAATATGACGAATTTAAAATTACCTAAAAATCACTTCAAAATGTATTACTCGCCAACCAATATTATTCTTGAAATTTAAAATACGCAACAAGCAGTAAACTTTGCATCGCATGAAATAAATAGTAACAATTTAATTTAAATCCCATTTGGATCTAAAAACGGTAAACAAATGTAGTTTTCGTAAATATATAAATAGGGATACTTCGGGAAAAAAATATAGCGATATTTTAGCTTCAAATTTAAATTACCGGAAGGTGCTGGAAACTTAAAAGTAGAAAAATACGGGCTTGTTATGTATTGATGGAAAACACTGCATGAAAGTTGAAACCATATTTCAGTTTCTCAGAAAAGATCTTTCAGAATTTGCGACGAATTTAAAAAAACTTTGAGAAAAAAGAATGACTACCTTAACGGCAAAGTAAAATTGTGTAAGTAATATACAATCATTATGTCAATAAAAGAACAAAAAAATAAAATTAACCCATCAGAATTTTTATTAATATATAATAAATAAAAATGTGAATTAAATTTAATCTAATAAATAAATATGAACATCATCATAAAATTTTAAATAAAACGATAAATAGACCATTACGGCGTAGGGAACAACCTATACAATTGCTTTATAGGAACAACATTTCGCGAAGTGCAACCTATCCATTCCCCAGTTTGCTATCAAGCTAATTCCTCTGGGTTATAAATTCAGGTTTGTATATTTTTATGTTTTGTTGGAATGATCCGTTACCGAAAACTATTCATTTTAATATATATATGTCAGTTTGTAAATTTTCATGCGTTGTCATTTAAAATTTAAGCAGTCGGATGGTACACTAAATGACAAAATTACGATTTTTAACAAATTTGATTTCAATTCAAATGACAATTTATTATTTAGACTAAACACACTGATTGATGGGTGTAAGATAAAATCATAACTTCATATTATAATAATAGATGCTTAATTTGTCGAACTCGGAAATTTTACACGTTCGCATTTGTATTATATGTAAATTAATCGGCTGATACGGAAGTATTTTGTACTAATGGAAAATACAAGCTTCATGAAACATAATATGCCGTGCATTGAAAAATCCTACATATTCAATTGGAAATTATTGTAATTTACACACTATTTTATATAATATTCGTGCAAAAAATTATTCTATTTTATGCAACATTCCCCTTAAATGTGTAAGTTCCCTAGAGGTTGTTAAAAATATTTAGAATAACAATCGTACTGCTAACGGGATGATAGCCTATTTTTCGCAAACCTTTAATGAGGTTTTTTAAGCAACTGAAATGTAATTCCGTTATTCCAAAAAGCAAACGTTCCCCATCGAGATATAATAACACATTTTGGAAGTCACTGAAAGAGCGACTTCTGCTCATTTTATTCCTTCGTGGATTTGAATGGAACGAACTATTTCAGAGCTAGAACTAGTTTCTAGTTACGTTCCTCGTTACCTTACACATCACTAATAAGAGCCATCGGTGACTGATTAATGTTAAGGAGTTGCAAATAAAATATATTCAAAGATTAATGATTTTACATTAAATTTCGTCGTATAAATTGTTCACGCGCCGACGTTAGCTTAAAGGGGGACACCCGAATTGCACACCAATACTTCTCACAGTGACAAGTCGGACTCGAATTGCGCACCGACCCGAAATAGCCCGCCTGCTGAGAACTCGAATTGCGCACCGCTTTAAAAAAAAACTCCGGATTTTATAAAATCGACAAAGGAATAAAATGAGTAGAAGTCGCTCTTTCAGTGACTTCTAAAATGTGTTATCATATCTCGATGGAACGTTTGCTATTGGGAATAACATTTCGGTTGCTTAGAAAAAACCTCCTTTAGGTTTGCGAAAAATAGGCTATTTTTTAAATGTTGAAAGCCATTGAACATTCAAATGTTATACGATAAAGCGGCCATCAGTTTTGGAACCACTGAGTCCAATAAACAACGGTTGTGGTCCCGGTGCCGTTTTCGTTCGTTTTTTTTATATTTCATACCGGCAAACTTCCGGTGCGCAATTCGACTGTTTA
This sequence comes from Icerya purchasi, assembly GCA_039619475.1. NCBI lineage: Eukaryota > Metazoa > Arthropoda > Insecta > Hemiptera > Monophlebidae > Icerya > Icerya purchasi. The sequence continues at coordinate 289,234,735 of CM077116.1, forward strand.
GATTACTAGATATTTTTTAACCGCCGGCCAGGTAAACAACGGTGCGCAATTCGAGTGTCGCCAGCCTCATGTCCTACTATTCATCATCAGATGAAGAGAAAAGATAGCTGTTAAAAAAATTCACTTAAGCTGGTGCTAATATTGATATTAAGTTCAGAACTTTGTCATAATTTAACGCGGAGATTGTTTATATTGTATACTGAAAGTATGCGAATTTCTTTTTTAAACTTTAAAATTTCAAGGATGGGGAAGCAACGTTTTCTATTTTAGGCATGCTATCAGGCTACAACCAAAAGCAATAATTGAACTTTGTTTTACATTGATATCGCAAGTAGTACAGAAACTACAACAATTGAACATTCAAATAACCAATTACCAGCGTGATAGGGAGACGAGTCTGTCGAACAGTTTATATCCTATCTCAAAAAAGTAAGAAAACCTATATATATGTATATTTACCATATTTTTTTTTTTTTTTTTTTTTTTTATTTAACCCCCCTTTGGGCATGTCAACAAAGGATCTTCGCCCAGAAACGAAAGGAAGGAGAACGATCAGTTAAATGTCGATTCGGTCAACTATTGATAAGATAAAGGAACTGAGGATAGGAACAACTGAGATCGACGGAAACGATAAGATATACGAGGCACAATAAGGAGTAGGGAGTTTGAGTGACAGCAGATTGGAATATAAAGAGGTGCGTTCGTTCACGAGGGATGAACCTTCAAACAGGATATGGTCAGGATCACAGACGGCTTCGTCGTCAGGGTGAAGAGGGTAATAAGGGGGAAGAGCGAGATGAAAACGAAAACGTGAGGAAGGAAGAAGAGTATGATTCAGACGTAAACGGATAATAGGGACAATAACGGAGCGGTGAAGCGAAGGAAAATCGTAAAACCAAGGCCGCGTGGGAAGATTAGGTTGGATGGAAAAATAAAAGGAAGGATGATTAGAAAAGGAGGAAACGTAAAAATCTGACCAAAATCTAACATGAAACTTTTTGCACAATGGGAGTAAATTAGAAACGGGGATTTTAGAGAGAAAAAAGTGGGAGGATACAGCAATCTGAGCCAAGGAATCTGCCATTTCGTTACCCTCTATCCCCATATGACTGGGGACCCAGAGCATTTCAATGCGGATAGCGTGAAGTGAGAAGAGAGTTTGAATGAGAGAGCGAATACGGAGGATGAAAAGGTCAGAGGAGTGAGATGGGAAATGAGAGGAAATAGCTTTAAGAGCACACATGGAGTCGGAGATAATTAAAAATTTAGAAGAAGAACGATGGGAGGAAATATGGATTATGGCACGTAAAATGGCCGTTAACTCGGCCGTAAAGATAGTACAAAAGGAAGGGAGACGAAAAGATTCAGAGAAATTAATGCTCGGAATGATGAAAGAAGCTCCAACTCCATTAGGCCCCTTCGAACCATCCGTAAAAATAGCAATATGGGAAGGAAAACGGGATTCGATATAACTATGGAATTCCTGTATAACTGTTGGATAGGAAAGGGATTTGGAGGAAAAAGGAAAGTAGAATACATTGGGAGGATTGGAGAGATCTGCAAAATTGAAAGAAAAGTAAGGGAGATTGTTATAAGAAATTGTGCAGGATAAAAAGGAATTTAGCCGCAAAGCAATGTGGGCTAGAATAGGAATTTTCTTGGGAGTAAAACGCCAGTTTTGCAGAATAGAAAGATATGAAGGAATAAGTTTGGAGGATGATAACGGTAGGCGTTTACACAAGAAACGATAACCTAAATAGGATCTGCGAATGAAAAGGGGAGGCGAGTTAGACTCAGCGAGAACTGCTGGTACTCGAGAAGATCTAAGAACACCAAGGCAAAGACGAATACAAGAATTTTGAATTATATCCAGCTTGGAAAGAAGTGATTTTGAGGCAGAGCCATAGATATAGGAACAGTAGTCGAATTTGGAACGGATAATCGAATTGTACAAGGAAATAAGGAGAAAGGGATCGCCTCCCCATTTTGTTGGAGAAAGAGCTTTCAGTAAGTTTAGTCTTTTAAGGGCAGAAGAGGAAAGGAAATTAATATGTTCATAAAAGGAGAGACGACTATTGAGAAATACACCGAGATAGCAGAAGCATTCCCTACGAGGGATAAGATTGGAGTTTAAGGATACAGAGACTAAAGCGGGATTAAAAGGACGAAGAGAAAAGACAATACAAGAGGATTTTAAAGGGGAAATAGAAAGGTTCAAAGAGGAAAGAGATTGTTCCAAAGTAGCTAGAGACGAATTAACACTTTCGTTAACATCTACGATATCACGGGATGAGGAAAAGAGAAGAATGTCATCGGCAAAAAATAAGGAAGAGGAGTTCATAGAAAGAGAAGCAACAGAAATAGTATAAATATTAAAAAGAGTAGGACTAAGGCAGGATCCTTGTGGAAGACCACGTGAAACAACTCTTGTAACCTCGAACGAAGAAGAAAACAGGAGAATAGTACGATTTAACATCAAGTTAACAATGAGGGAACAAAAATGCGTCGGGATGTTAATTGCTATCATTCTATCTCGAAGAGTAGGGAGATGGACATTATCAAAAGCACTGGAAACATCGATAAAAGTAGCTAAAGTGTACTGTTTATCGATGAAAGATTTATAGATATAGGAAACAAACAGACTGACGCAGTCAGCAGGACCTAAGCCTGGACGGAAACCAAACATATTGGAAGGAAAAACATTATTGTGTTCGAGCCACCAGACCAGGCGCTTGTTAAGCATGCCCTCAAACAGTTTTCTGAGACACGATGCTAGGGAGATCGGACGAAGAGAGGAGTTTTTCTTAGGGATAGGAATGATAATAAAGGTGTTCCAGGCAGGAGGTGTGACTGCTCTGGACAAAAAGGAGTTGAATATACAAAGAAGTGTTCGGAGAGCAAGATCGGATAACTTTTTTAGGACAAAGAAGGGAATACCATCACGACCTGGAGTGGGGCTGGAAGATTTTTTGAGAATGAATTTTAATTCATTAATATTAAACGCAGAGGAAAGAGAATGAGAATTAGGGTTTTCCGTAACAGGAAACGGGCAGGATTCATCAACGTTAGGAACATAAGCAGGAGCAACAGCATCAAGAAAAGAAGACAAACTATCGGAGGAAATAGTGTGGATAGAAGGACGTTCAGAAGAAGGGAATTTGAAAGCTCTGGCCATTTTCCAGATATGATTAAGAGGAGTAATTCTCGAAAAAGATGAACAGAAATTTTTTGCAAGAGGATTTCTTAGACGATTTTAGAATAAACCTAGCCCTTGCATTGGCCATTTTGTGGGCAAGAAAGTTTTCGCGTGTAGGATTCGATCGGAAAATTCTAAATGTAGCGCGACTATGATCGAAAGCGGCATTGCATTCTTCGTTCCACCAGAGGAACGATGCTGATCCACGATGGCCTGACGATGACGGTTTACGGGAAGGAGAAGACAGCGATAGAGCATTTGTAATCGAATTTAGGAATAGATTTATCAGAGTGTCAAGTTCTGATGGTATTTATTTATAGTCCAATCAAATTAGAAAAAAATACAAAAAGTCGGTTAATAGAATTTTTTCACCGCGATAATGTATAAAAAAAATGTCGGGAATAAAACTGTTGTTGAATGGACAACCAGTTTTATAGGATTCCCATAGAAAAAAATTCGCAAATATTCGCAAAACCGGTTTTTCGCCTTTTTCTATTAGAAAAAAAAAAAAGTACTAATAAAAAGAATAATATCTCGCTATAGACCTTTAAAATGCGAACAAATGCCTTTTTGTTTAATTGAAACCGGTTTATAAATTTTCGCAAACAAAAAAAATAGCGAATTTTGAAAAATTAATCACGTGGCTTCTAGTTATAGTACCGAACTTTTTCTTTATTTAAATTGTAGGCATTTGAGAGGCCTAACTACTATAAAAATTTTTTGCTTCTCGATATTCGTAAGTTTTAGCAGGATTGGCAATAATAGTAGAGATCGCCGAAATCCGGCCCCCGATTGGTTAATGATAGTTCTAGAGCAAATATTTAAAAAGGATTTTATTCTGAAATAGTTGCTCTACAACGGGTTTTTCATAAAAAATGTTTAATTTGCTAGTTACGTAGTTCAAAAACGATGCTGAAAAAGGTGTAATTTAGAGACACTTCCCCCATTGCACCGCACTTCTCCTTTGCGCGCTGACGCGACCACCCGAAGCACAAAATTCCACCTTTCTCAGCATCGTTTTTAAACTACATAACTTGCAATTAAAAATTATTCTGTAGAATGATAGCAGTTCAAAAGTTGAGAAGGACAGTCCGTATACATACGAAAATCAAAGAAACGATACGGGAAACAAATAGACCTCGCTCTAAAGGACTTGCGAATGAAACGAAAAAGATCTTTTTGTCGTTGATAGGATAGCCTTATTTTTACGTAGTCGTCATATTTCTTCACAGTTCAATTTTTATACAAAAAAGTATCAAAAAAGGTCATTGCTTAATTCGGGTGATTAGCTTGAGATATTTAAATAGGATCAGTAAAAACGATACTTCGCTTTTTTTTACCGACCTAGACAAGGAAATGTCGTTGTGGGGCCAGCTTTACCTTATTTCTTCATTTCTTCTATTGATTTACTTTCGGTTTTTATATTCCTTATTTCTAGAAAAAGTCGTAGTTTTGTTATTCGTACCATTAAGTCGACGCTCGTGTGTAACACGACCATACCTACACGGGATTGGTTAATATGACAGAATTTTAAAAAAATAGTTTTATTCCAGTTGCCTTTCACGCGGGAAAACGGGTTATTGCGTAAGGTGACGGGTGGTTTTTTTTCTCAAAATTTTAAATTAAAATTATAAAACTTATTAATTCGATTTTTATAAACTTCCAATCTTATACTATACTTACGAGGGGAAAAAATGAAAACATGAAAGTAAGTAAAAGTGAAGATATTCACACTTAAAAATGGCCTACTTTTGGGCTTCTTAAGAAAAAAATAATGTTTAACTGCAGGACGCGAAAAATAATAACAGCGAGCACAAACTAATTAATTTTTCCCACTGGTTTCGGATACCCAGAATTTTGTGGCATCGTTCTTAGAGGATCTTAATTCTATGTTCCAAGACAAGGGTTTTTTGGTGACGACGCTCCTTGATATTCAGAGTGCATTCGATAATGTTTCTATTCCCATAATTTTCAATCAATTATTGACAATTGACATCCCTTCTCCATGGCTAAACTTTTGTGCAGTTTATTTTCATGTAAATCACTTCACATACTAGACCTCGCTTCCAAACAGATTGAAGTCCGTGTGGCTTATAAAAGTCTTGCACAGGTTCCGTTCTGAGTCCATTTCTTTTTAATTTATACATTTTACTAATCTCTAATATTCAATTACCAACTTTTTCTCGAATTTTGTCATACCCGGATGGCTTCTTAATATATATATATTGTCGTAGTTTTATGGTATATCGCAACTTAGTTAGAATCTTACCTACAACAAAAACTGCTATATATGTAGTTGAAATTGATTCCGCTTCCAACATAAATCCTATTCCTTTAATATAGCATATTTTATTAACTCTGCTTCGAACGTGACTACTACTCCGTTAAATAATCTTCATTTCTTTTAATAATTTCTCTTACCGCGTTAAATGCTTCATCAAATCGCTCAATATATTATAGATAAAAATATCTTACCAATTTTAAATAAATGATTCCAAATCTTCGTGCAACAAGTATTTAAATAATATATATATATATTCATTAAAAAAATGCATTAGTAAAAAATAACAAAAAATGAAATAACAAAAATAATGAATGTAAGAAGAATAATTTTAATGAGTGAATGAATGAATACATGAGTAAATGATATAATGAAAGAATGAAAGAATGAAGAATGAATTAGTGAAAGAAAGAATACAAAATTAAAAACGTCAAGTGCCTTAGTGACTGTAATATCAGCCAGTAATAATTTAATACGCGTTGTCTAGAAATAGCGTAAGCCAGAAATAATAGTTAAATTTAAATTATTTAAAAAAATATACACAGTCTTTCACCTGATATATATTTCAGCAGCCTGCGATTGCAAGTGAGTTCGAATTAATTAACAATCAATCAACAGTACATGCAGACTAGTGTGTACACTACAATATATATAGCAAACATGATTGTCTCACTCGATGTCTTCAGGAAAATCAAACATGTATTTATATGTTTTAGTTCCTTTGAGAAAATGAATTTTGAAATATCTCATGCCAAGTGTTCCAAATCTGTTTTTCCCTCAGACCATTTAACTGTCGACCCTACTAAGCTTACTAAGCGTGTTAGATATTTAAGTTTATTCTTAGACCTTAAACTAACATGGACTTTTCACATTCAGTCACCAGTAGAACTTTTAATTAAATCGTATAGCCCCTTAAAGGCTAATTCATGTTGGGGATGTGATCCAGTCACCTTAAATCAATTATATAAGAGCTTTATTAGATCAAAACTGGATTATGGAGCTAATTTTTATAGATCAGCTTCGATGACTTAGCTCAGGAAGTTAGATTCATTACAGAATCAAATGGAAATGAAAATTACTCCTTCACATATCAGAAGAAATTATTTAACTGATAAATTTGTACTTAATTATTGTACGTAATTACAAACAGCCACAACCCGTCAGCAAAATTGTGCAATTAGTAATAAATGGAGGTTTGTTTATCATAGAATGTCGCTCTTGCTCAAAAAAACTAAGAAATATTACAGTTACAGTCCAGCCCTTGTGCCAGTTTTTCCTTCAGATTATTTTAATTTAAGCTATGATCTTAATCTTACCAAATTAGACATTAATATTAATACTTTAAAAAGCCATAATTTTCATCAGTTGCCTAACAATATTGTAAACTCTGTTTTTCGAATTATATACTGGTTACCCCGGTTGATCTTTACCGAAGGTGCTAAATTCAGCAGGTTGAATGAAGGTGTAGGAGCAGCGTTTATTATAGAAGATCACACCGAGCAGAAATTTTAGGTTGCCTCCGGAGGCTTCGATTTTTTCAGCTGAACTTCTCGCTGTTGACAAGGCATAAGAGTTTGTGGGAAATGTGTTTCAGTCTAGAGGGGGAATTTTAGTATTCTCGGACAGCCTCAGTTCTCTCTTGTCGCTTCAGAGTAGTAACCTCTAGTATAATTTCCGTTCATTCATTTATGCAACTAAAAAAAAGTACTTTAATATTTCAGAACTTGGAGGAGTCATTAAGTTTTGCTGGATTCCAAACCACTGTGCGGTATTACTTAGTGACTGAGTTGATTCAATTGCTAAAGAAACGGCCAAGTCTGGTATTAAATGTCCATTCATTCCATCCTTTGACCTTCTATATAAAGCCAAAAGAAATAATAATGCAGATTGGGTAACTTGTACACGCAGTGATCAAAGTCCCGGTGAATATTTTAGAATCGTTCAACCATCTCTTCCGTTCATACCTTGGTTTTATCACACTTGCGATCCAAAAAGTGTGTGTAGGCTGCTTTCCGACCATTGTCAAATAGGTTTAAACTTTCCAAATTCAGGACATTCCGTGGGTTGCAATACGTATTGTCGATTAAATTTCAAAGAAGATATTAACCACTTTTTATTTAATTACTACCAGTTTGATAACAAGAGATTTGCGTTTTTTAAAAATCTTATATCGTATGGCACTTATCCTCTGTTGTGTATTTTTTATCTACTTTGTTCTAGTGATAAGATTTCATTTTGTCTTCTTAAGTTTATTGAAGGAAACAAGATTATTATTCGAATTCTGTCTTATTTAATCCCTCCATCCCTCCGTCATTCATTAGAGTTTATTATTTTATTAATGAAGGCGATTAGTTTTATTTCATTTTATTCTTTATTCATTTATTTATTACGTTCTCATTTTTTCTTACATTGTAGTTATTGTTCAGTGTGGCTACTATCTTTTTCCCATCAGGCATTGTGTGAGCGTTACCATGTAACTGTGGTCATATTGTGAGACGGGACTTTTTGGAAAATTTTATTTCCGTTTGTTGAGTTTTATCGGGCACACTGCTCTGCAGTTGCAGCCATATTGCAGAATGATAACTTATTTTAATTTTAATTTTTTTTTTGGTTAATTTCATCGAGCATTGTGATATAGGAAGGAATTTCGTCTCCTTAGAGGTATTCAATTCGACTGTATTTTTTTTTATTTTTTTTTTATGTGTGTTACCACAGAACTTTCTTCTAGATGAACCGATTTTGATGATTCTTCTTTTATTTGAAAGGTGGTGTTTGTCATGTGGTCCCATTTAAATTTGATCAAGGTCTGACCGATAGTTTTTGAGTTATCCTTAATAATGCGGGAGATTGAAGCTTTTTGGACGCTTTTCATTCATGATTGTTTTCACCGTCGGATTAGATTTTTGACTTAAAATACTATAAATTTGCCAAATTACCATGGAAATGTAACTTTTGGTGTTTTTACCGTGGAAATATCTGTTCTTATTAAAATGTTTTAATTTAATTGAATAAAAATGCACTAAAAAGTAAAAAATAATTACTCCCGATAAAATATATATATCAGAGTGATATAACTTAAGGTGATATCGTAATTCTTATACAACATTAACTTTTTGGAGTTGGAATTAAATTCATGTTAGGAACAATTTAATCAACATTTAATGCAGTTTTTAATTATTCTTTTAATATGAATTTGATGCCAACTCCAAAAAATTAATGTTGTATAAGAATTACGATATCACCTTAAGTTATATCACTCTGATATATATATTTTAGCGGGAGTAATTATTTTTTACTTTTTAGTGCATTTTTAAATTTTTATAATAAACCTTGAAGTCGGTATTTATTTTTTGTAAAAAAGCATTTTATCTATCTCCAGTAATTCTTCATTACAAAATCTAATTATAGCGTAGCTTGCAGGCCAAATAAACTGTAATTGTTCGGGTAAAAAAAAAAATTTAACAACAGATAATTTACAAAAATCTTTATTTATCAGTTTAATGGTAATTCGCGGTAACAACAGCAACTTTATCCGTTTCAATGTTTTTCACCTAATCAATTTCAGCATTCTTATTTCACTAATGAACGGAGAACCATAATAAAAATAGTAATCGATGATAAAAAACGTGGATAAAACGAAAAATTGTTAATTAAATTGTAAGGATCCATCGAAGCGGACCGAACTCGTCATTAATTTTTCAAATTTTCTGCGGGTACGTGAACGACTTAACATATTTGCGCTAGTACCATTACGCAATAGTAGTGTATGCTAGCCAAAAACAACATACATATTTGATGTTCTTTTTATGAGAAATAACTGACCTTCGATTGTGGAACAGGCAAACAATGTTTGTTTTGCTTCTTTAATTTCGAACATTGTCAAGTTCGATGTAATGAGGAACACAGTAGACAGGGAGGAATCATTAAATAATTTACTCATAATATGACCTTTTTCTAAATATAACATTATCGCCGTTGTTTCGAAGGCTTTCAAATATTGACAAAATAATAAATAACTTTGTCCGTATAGCTAATATTATTTACTTGACTAACAGCTGCTTAGGTTCCGGGCGAAGGTTACAAGAGTAAAAAGACAAAATTTGGTTAGTATTTTGAATAAGAAAATTGCAGTAAGCGTGAATGAAGCTCTCGAAGAATAATATCAAAAACAACGTCCTTCTTTTTTCCTAACGATAATCGGTTAAACTGATTAATCTCGTCTAAGATCGGTCGTAAACAAAAACAATTTATTTTAAGGAACTCGTGGAAAAACTAAATTCCAAACTGTTATTTTTTCTTCTTTTAATGGGTTTGTTAACTATTGGCCCAAGAACAGAGAAAAAGAGAGGAAGATTTACTCGATCGGAGACAGCCAGCAAAAAAGTATCAAGAGCTTAGATAACACAAGGAGAAGGAAGAAAAAGAATGAACGAAGCATTATATAGCGCATTGATAAAAGAGAGGGGTAAAAATAAGTTTGTTCAGTTGAAGATGACGAACAATCGAAAATTATGTGGTTGGGATCATAAATAAAATAATTGTTGGAGAGGTGCAACGGACAATAAGGAGACGGCATGAAAGAAAAACGGACTAGCGAAAATTGAGCAAATTGTGCCCAAAACGCAGACAGCAAATAGCAAAGAGATTAGAAGGACGCATAGAGGAATGGTCAAGAAAGACTGAATAGACAAGAAAAAAGAATCCGGGTTAGAGAATGAGGAGACGTAAGAGCTAAACCAAAATTTGGAATGATGTGAGGGGAATGAAAAAACAGGGAAAAACCTATATCTGAAGATGATAATAACCGAGCGAAATCTTTAAATTCCAACCCCGGAGTAACACGGAATTTTTTTTTTTCATGTTTGGAACAATTATAGTTTATTCGATCAACAGTTTAAGGTAAAAAAACGACAAAAAAACAAACAAAAAACAAATAATAATTGGAGAAAGGAAAAGCAAGTGAAACCTTAAGTGAGAATATATATATATATATATATACATTTTTTTTTTTTAAATAAACTTGAATACAATAACCTCATCTTGTCTTGTGCAACGGAGCACTTAAATGCAATAAAGAGGAATAATATTAAGCCTTAAAAGAAATTTAAAAACAGTTTGGAATAACGTCTAGAACGCAAACTACAAATTGTAGTGACAAGTCTACGAACTAAGCTGGAAGGAATAGTAGGAGAATCATTAAGAAAAGTACAGATAGGGAAATAGATTGAACAAAGCGAAAATGTTTGCCGACACATTAGAGGACTTTTTTCTTTTTTTTTTTTCTATAAAACCCATACAATCGGTTCTACGAACTTTTTTGTTTTTATCAAGAAGATCCTGTCAATGGGATGAAAAGAAATACCGTGTCATCAATATAAACATCTTAGCCGGCTGAATCCGCTCCATCATTGAAAGATATCCAAAAGTGACTGGGTTCCCCAATAGATCTTAAGCCTACGACCATAATTTCGAATATTTAAACATTCGAGCCTAATATCATAAACTAGTAGGTTACATTCGTGTTTAAAATGGCTACGTTTAATTGCTGATAAAGCACTTCAGCAACTGCAGATAACAGTGCAAGATCCAGCAGATCGGAAGACATTTGAGATACATTCGCAGTCATTATCAATCGCCAAGAGTTCAGCCGTAAAAGAAGACGCCTTAGGTGGCAGCTTAAACCCATCTATACCCTGTGTTGACATAAAAATTAACGCAGTGCCACAACAACGGGAACAGGTTGATGAAATTTAATTAATAAATGTGATAGCTAAGAGGCGGTTTCGTTCGGGTAGAACCGGGTTCGGTTCCCGCTACTACACATTGACGTGGCCCCCACCCCACCAAAAAGAAGGTTACGTTAAAATACCTAAAATTAATGGATTAATGCTGAAAGATGAGTTAAAATATCCCGAAGAAAAAACTGAAATAAGAGCTCGAATAAATTTAAGATATGCGCCAATTCGTTTGACAAGAAGCGGAATTTTCTGAAAACCAAATCTCCACTTTGTGTTTAACTTTGCCCTATTAAGTTGCAATATGTACATTACATATATATATAATAAAATTATAAATAATTTAATAAAAAATATTAGGTAACGTGTTGAGGGTGCGATGCGGAGGTGATTGTGTGTGTGAATCATATTGTCGGCCAGGGGTGAATGGACCATCCTGCGTCAACACGGATCGAGTTGCGCATCGCGGCAGATCTACCACCACCGCGGGCTGAAAACGGAGGCACTGCGAAAAAAAAGTGATGAACGAAAAAGAGACGAGCAGTTGGCCTCAATTGAATTCAGTAAAAAAAAATAATAAAATAGTTGTCGGGTTTAGTCATCGAATTATTTATGTTCATCAATCTTCGCCGTGTTGTATTTTTTCATATTTTAACTAATTTATATTTTCAGCGGTCGGCCGTCCAAGAAAGATCGGTATAGGTAATTCTGAAATATAGGCAGTACATCACATTCCATTTCAAATGAATCAAATCAAATCAAATAAATCTTTATTATTATTATTATTATTATTATTATTACACAAACTCCATTTATGCGCATAAAGCGCGAGCAATGGATCATTTAAGAATAATGGAATCAACTAAAGATAAATTTGAAAAACAATAAAAGATCTTATTTGTATACCATGATAAATAAATGAGGGATGCAAATATTAAAATAAAGAAAAATAAAAATATAAAATTTCATCGATTTAGAAAACAATAAAAATTTCAGGATATATTCAAAAAGTGTTTAGCTACCAAAAGCGAAAACAAATTATTATTTACGCAAAAGTAAAGCTTATTACATTAATATATGCAGTTAAAAGAAAAGAAATAGAAGTGGTTCATATCTTATTTTGTAATTTATAATAGGAGTATTAATAACTATAATATTGTTATTATAATTTTGTAGATACCTATAAGGTAAGTTAGAGTAAAATATTAAAAGTGAAATAACTTTGTTAATTAGCCTGTCTCATTAATCAAGAAAGTGATTATTTTCGATTTTGAACACTTCACCATAGCATGCCGATTGCTTTATTTACTATGACGTTCGCAATAATTAATTCAAAAACCAACATTATACGGATATTTTCTTTCTTTTCTTTTTTACATGATTTCATAGACCCGCACACTATTTACAACTGCTAGGAGGCTCATTAATAATCTGTATGTGAATATTTGCATGTCAAATTTTTTTCGTGGGATTTAGTTATCACAAGCGTAGAGTTTAAATGGTTAATATTGTCGCGAAATACATTTCAAATAGTATAAATGGTTTTAAATTATTCAACTATTCGCTTCCTTTGGCATGAAATATAGTATAATTAGTATTTTTCTATTTTTAATTCAAATTTATTTGTAAACCAAACACATGTCTTAATAAATTTTTTTCCATTGTTACGCTAATATTTAAATTAAATAAATTTCAAAATTAATTTAAATATATAGTATTAATAAGATGGTGTAGCATTTAATTATTTTATATTATTTGTTATTATGCTCAACTATTAGGTGTCTACTGTTTAAAAAAAAAAAAAAAGTTTCAATATTAATTTAATTCGCCATTACTGTAATTTCGTAGTACCCATAACATGATAAAATTAAATAAATATTTAATTTTGATTTAATATGTTTTAATTAGTTTTTTAACTTTTTTTTACTATTTTTTGCTTATTTCTGTCTCTACTTTTTGTGTAATTACCGGCAAAGGCAATAGTTTCCTTTTCTCTCTTTTTGTTTTTGAATTATTCAAGATGTATTATTTCCAGCGATTCAGGTAATGATTTATGTCTAATACAAATATATTAATTATTCAACTTATGTGTTATATTTTTATATGTTGCATGTTCATTCAATAATTATTATTTACTTTTTGGTTCGAATATTTATATAATTTTCATATGGTTGCCCCATTAAGTTCAACGGTATAAGGCTTAAATCTTTTTCAATTTTTACAAACATATTGTACAATATTTTTACGCATTTCTACTGCTGATAATTTATTATTATGTAGTAAATGAGAAAGAGACGAAAACAAACATGCGCCATCCCTATTTATGTATTTTACATAATAAGGAGCTATTGTATTATTATATATATATATAGTAATTCTAAATTCATAACTAAAGGGAATATGTAGTGGAGAGGGAGGCATAGCGGGGTAGTAACAAAATTCTGTAAAGAAACAGTCAAACGACGATTCAAATGACGCTCTGTGATTGGTGTTTAGTCGTCGTATAACCTTCCACCAAAACTATCGATTTAGGCGCTAATAAACCGAATAGCAAGAGGAACAAAGTAGTAAAAAAAACAAAAAAATGATATAGGAAACCGTAAATAATGAAGATGCTGAATTCATTTAGAGCAGTTATTTATGGTCACAGTCTACAGAAAGTTGGATACGATGCATAAAGTGAGCAAAAACGGTTAACTTTGTTTTAAGAAACTTATAACGATTAAAAGTTAATATTTTGATTACAAGAAACTGTTCACATAATTCCCTATAAAAATGGCCCGCAATGTTCCATCTGGTACCCCACTTTACCAGGAATTACATTATAATTTTCCTTTTTTCCTGCATTATAATTATTTTCATATATACATACATCAAAACAGTATACCTGTCAGAAATTATAAAATAGCTGATTTTGTTAACTATGTACAATCCTTTCCGTGTTATAGACTAGAAACCATTGTATGAAATTCGAGACAGTAATGAAACTACTTCTTATTTTGATAAACAATTACAAAGAATTCTGGATGAAACGGTGCCTCTACAAATGAGAGGTGAAAGCTCGTATCCACGATGGTTTACTAAGGAAACAATATGTTTGATTAAAGAAAAAGAGAAGAATCGTTTAAAATATAAAAGAACAAAACAGCAACATTTTCATCAGAATTTCAAAAATATACATAAACAATTTAAATTAACAATGAGAGCTGAAAGATACAATTTTGAGACTGAAATAGAACGCAGAATGAAAATTGAACCGAGACTTGAGCGCATCCTTTATAATAGTATATATCCACAAATCAAACATCGCATATCTATACATCAACATGATATTAGACAAGTCATCTCAAGTCGATGTGATTTACACGGATTTTCAGAAGGCATTTGATAAGATTGATCATTCAATTCTCTTGAGGAAATTAAGCGAATCTGGATTTTCACGTAGTTTAATAAAACTGTTCGAAAGTTACCTGAAGAATAGATATCAGTATGTCCAGGTTAAATATTGTAGATCGCCCTCCTTTCTGTGTCCCTCAAACGTACACAAAGTTCCATTTTAGGACCATTTCTATTCCTGCTCTTTATTAACGGCTTTCCCAATGTAATACAGCACTCGAAAATTCTCCTATACGCGGATGATGCGAAGTTATTTAGGGAGATAAAGAATATTGAGGATGCGTATTTATTGCAAAACGATATTAATAATTGTATGCGTTATTGCGAATAATTTATTAGTAAATACGTCGAAATGTTATTATACTACTTTCACTCGCAAATATTTGCCCGACAGCAGCACGTATAATATTGATGGTTTTGTTTTGAAGAAAGAAACAATGGCTAGAGATCTAGGAATTACTTTAGACACTAAACTCATTTTTTAACCGCATATTATTCAAGTGGTCAGTGGATGTGTGATAAGAAACTGCAAGAATTTCATGAACATCGAAACTTATTTATGTTTATATTTCTTCTGAGTCCGCTCACATCTAGAGTTTGCATCAATAATTTGAGTTGCCGGGTCTATTGAAACGATAAATATGGTTGAAAACGTGCAAAACAAATGTTTAAGGTATTTGCAGTACAAATTTATTAAACCATATGACAGCAAATTTGTATATAGTCAAGCATTGACTGGTTTGGGGATTAGGAGTCTTGAGGGACGCAGAAATGTAGCAAGACTTTCTTTCCTATATAAACTAATCCATGGCAAATTAGATTACTCGCCATTTTTAGAGAAACGTAAGGGTTCCTGTCCATAACGTTCGTCAAAGTGAGCTATTAGCGATAGATTTAGCCAAAACGAAGCAATTTTCATGCTCCCCTTTTCGTTCGCTATTAGTGTTATATAAAAACTTAGATAAGGAACACGGTGACATTGACATTTTTGATAGCAATAATTTTAGGAAGTTTTTAAAAATCATTCAGGATATTTTTCAATAAAAAATGTAGGGTTGTTCAAAATATAAACTGTTACGTCTGTGTTGGAATATATTATGTTACTGTAAGTTTATTTTATTATTTTTGTATTTGTATTTATCGGTATCAAATGTAAATTATCTGTTTGCTTATTTATCCATGTGTATTTTAATTTTAAAGAATGTTTATTTTCCTATATATGCTTCTTAATTCTTTGTAATAAGTTCGAACCCGTAACCTCCGTAACGGAAATCAAGCGCGCTAGCAATTAGGCTATCGCGACGACTTTCCACTAGTATATATATATATATATGCGTACGCGCGCGCGCGTGTGTGTGTGTGTGTGTGTGTGGATGGGTGGGTGGGTGTGTGTGTGCATATATATATATATATATATGTGTGTGTGTGTGTGTGTGTGTGTGTGTGTGTGTGTGTGTGTTAGTGTATGTGTGCATGGATAAATGTATATATGGTGTGTATGTGCCTATTTCTCTATTTATTTCGTATTTTTGAGTATATATGTATATATATATATATATATATATATATATATATATATATATATATATATATATATAGTGCTGTACATTAACTGGCCTTCGGGCTGTTGTACTGGCGATTTGTAAGTAAATAAATTTTTTATAACTTCGTTTAGTTTCGCAATAACGTTTTCGGGATCAAAACAACATGTGAATGTGATGTTGGTCTAAAACAATACATACTCGCAGTATCGTGTTTTTTAGCTAAAAGTAAGATAATCCCGAAAAAGCTGTTCCAAAATATATTTCACAAACAAAGTTTATTTTTATTTTTATTTTTTTATTTGGCACGATAACAGAAATCCTATGCCCAGAAATAATGCAGAGGGGAAAAAATCGACAGTTAAATAGCAATTCGATCAGAGATAAATAATAGAATGGCAAGATATACGAATCACAGTAAAGGGAAGGGACTTCAAATACTAGGAGTTGAGTGTAAAAAATATATCGTTCTTTTGAGAGGGACGGACATTCAAAAAGAATATGGTTGCAATCGCAAAAAGTTTCATCGTTCCGGCGAAGAAGGCAGAACGGAAAAAATGTTAGAGAAAAACGAAAAACCAGAAGAAGGTATCAGCGAATGATTCAGACATAAGCGAATAATGGAAACGATGGCAGATCGCCAAAGTGAGGGAAAATCAAGGAAAAGGATGCGTAGGCTGAACAGTCAGGTAGTGAGATAGATTATTCAGAAAAGGACAGAACATAAATGTGAAACCAGTACTTGAAATTAAGTTTTTTGAAAACAGGTAGGAGATTCGAAAATGGAATTTTGGAGAAGGAGGTGGGCGAGGAAGCAGCAACTCGAGCCACAGAACCCGCCAATTCATTGCCTTCTATGCCTGCATGACCAGGAACCCATAACAAATCAACACGGATTGAATGAAAAGAAAAAAGATATAAGTTGCTTGTTATTATTTTCTAATAATATTATTTAAAAAAAAAAAAGATCTTTCGGTAAATTACAAATTGATCAAGGATTCATCAGCAAGCGGTAATACTAGAATAAATTATTATTTTTTCTATTGCTACTGAAATTTTGATCGAACAGTGCCTTTTACCCTTTTTCGGTAATATTTTATTGTACACTACTGCGTAAGAATTTAACTGAAACGATCAATAATGATGCTATGCAAAATTTACAGTAAGGACTTTTCTGTGCAATGATCGAAGAATAATTTAACATATAATACGTTAATACGGAGGCAATCAAGTGAAACCGGCTGGCGAGTAATTGTCGGCAATTAATTTATAACGGTATAAAGTATAAATATGTTAATTAGGTAATTTAATTTACAACTGAATTATCCACGTATATAATACCGGTGCAGGTATAAAATACTCGGAACAGCAGTGGTTGCAATTTAATGCCGTTTTGTAAAATTTTTTGATTTAAAAAAATACTTTTACGGTCTCTTCATGGATAAATCGAGCAGTCGAGTATTTTACTGACAGCTTAACGTTAATAAATAGCACTGACGCAATAACATAGTTACCCAAGTTTAAATACGATAGAATTGTTAACGACTAATATAGGAAAGAAAACTTCTGATTTACTTCCTCCTAATAATTAAATCCAGCGAAAGTATCAGGAACATCGGAGGTAAGTACAACTCCTAGTGCACTAAACTATTCTATGAAATTAGTCAAAATTAAATTGTCGCAATATCGTATCAACAGTTTGAATAATAAATCGTCCAAACTTGTAGTAGATAAAACTGATCTTTGTCTGAAGAGTAGATCGTGATTTTATGCGCTAACATTTCCTCTACAAATGGAATCTACAAATTTTTTATAATTTCCAATTTTAAAAGTATCCTACAAACCATTTCTTCTCCTCCCTCAGATTCTTCCAACAGTTTTATTCTTTAAAATCGTTCAACTATTTTCAAAATATTTTCTTTTTAGTCCATCGTTTTTGACCCCTTATAGATTTTCAATTACTCCGATATTGAGAGCAATAACATTGTAGACTTCCTTGCTCGCTCCGTCGCTTTCAATAGTCAATTGCTGCATAAACTCCCTGTCCAGGACCTTCACATCTATAGCCATACCAAACCGTGGTTTGATACTTACCCTTCCTTATTTTCTAGTTTGATAGTTATCGTGTCGAAAAAGTTCATTGTTATCGTGTTAATTATCTCTTAACAGCGTTTGTGAAAGAGTAACCGTTTCAACAAGTAAGACTTCTTATTTATAGCATTATTTCAATACTTTGTATTTTTAAAAACTCGACAGTTTTTGCTTATGCGGATGATATAGCACTCGTTATCGAGCACCGCGACATCCATGAGGCTAAAAAACTCTTACAAGAGGATGTGAATAGTACGTGTAGGTGGGCGCATGATAAACATCTAATTATTAATATAAAAAAATCGAAGTCTTTGTAAATAAGAACGTCCAGTAAATATAAAACCTATAAACTATCTATTACAGTGCATAACAATAATTGCTTACATAACTGCTTGACTTCTACTTCGAACTGTGGGTGTACACAACTGGAAACGACAGAAGAGATTAAATTTATATGATTAATCATCGACAGAGGGACAAGCATGTTATAAATTTATCTAATAAAATCCGTCAAATGATACCAGCACTTTATAAATTGGCTCTTTCAATACCATATGGTAGTCTGCGTGTATACTATAACGCTATAGTATTGTCTAGAATCATGTATGGGATATCAATTTGGGATGAAGCAAAACGAACGATAATCAAAAAGATTAGTAGTCAGCAAAAGAAATGCTTAAAGATAATATTACCTAATAAAGATCAGGTTAACAGCAATATTAGCTGGTGGAGAGAAAAAAATGAAATGTCTCCAAGGATGTACTACTTTTATCACCGATTACTTGAATATAAGACACCACAAATATATATCAATAGCTACGATGACAAGAAGCAGGACAACGAGGAATAATAGGGAGGTATATTTTATTCGACTGAAAAACATAAATAGTAAGATTGGTAATACAGATGAAATAGTCTTAATTAAACTGCTAGAACGAATCCCAGAGGATATAATGCAAAAAGAGATAGAAAGTTGGAAATTATTAATTAAGCAATGGTTGATTAATATCATTAATGAATGAAATTAAATTAGATTAATCGGGAACTGGCTGTGGCGCAGAATCGACCATTCGTATTTGTCTTTTTTTTTTTTTTTTTTTTTTTTTTTTGTTGGGCTCGTCAACCAAGGACCTTTACCCAGAAACAAAAGGTAAGGAAAGAAGTCAGTTATATTTTGATTCGATCAGAAATTTTAACTAAAAAGGAACAAATAGCAGGAATAATTAGTGGGGAAGGAAAGGACAGGATATAGGATGCACAATAAGGGGTAGGAAGTCCAAGCTTAAGCAAATAAGAATATAAGGCAGAACGCTCCACCGAGAGGGATGAACACTGGAAGAACACATGATCGGCGTCGCAAATAATTGCATCATCCGGATGGAGAGGACAGTGTGGAGAAGAAACCAAGGAGAAACGAAATCTGGAAGAAGGCAGCAAAGAATGGCCAAAGCGCATACGAACAATGGAAACAACTTCAGAACGACGAAGGGAGGAATGTAAAAGAAACCATGAATATGAAGGAAGAGTAGGCTGGACTGATAGGTAAAAGGAACAACTGTTGGAAAAAGAAGAAACATAGGTATCCGACCAAAATCGGATATGAAAGCTTTTACAAACTGATAGCAGGTTAACGGATGGAATTTTTTTTAAAAAAAGACGAGAGGAAGCAGCAGCAGCCCGAGCCAAGGAATCAGCCGCTTCATTGCCAAATATGCCCGAGTGGCCAGGTACCCACAGCAGATCAATATTGACTGAATGGAGATAGGAAAGATTGTGAATGAGTGAACGTATACGGAGGATAACAAAGTCACACGAATGATCAGGAAGGGGAGAGGATATGGCCTGAAGGGCGCTCAAAAAGTCAGAAATAATTAAAAACTTAGAGGAAAATTGATTCGAGGAAATGAAAATAATAGAGCGAAGGATAGCCAACAACTCGGCTGTGAATATGGAACAGAAATAAGGAAGTCGAAAAGATTCTGAGAGGTTAAAATCAGGAAGGATAAAAGAAGCACCAACACCACCAGGCCCCCTCGAACCATCCGTGTAAATGGTAACATGAGAGGGAAATAGGGAATTGATAGTGCTGTAAAATACTTGTTTAATTACGGCTTGGGGGAGATTTTTTGCAAATGAGGGGAGGATAAATACCTTAGGAGGATGACAGATGTCAGCGAAGTCGAAGGAAAAATAAGGGAGATTATTGAACGAGATAATATACGGCCAAAATGAACCTAGACGATGTGAAATAAAAGCCAGAATAGGGGTTTTGCTGGGAGTGAAGCGCCAGCTATTATAAATCGAAAGATAAGACTGAACAAGGGTAGAGGATGCGAGAGGAAGACGTTTAACAAGGAAACGATAGCCTAAATAAGATCTACGAATGGATAGGGGTGACGAATTGGATTCAGCAAGAATAGCAGTGGTTGGAGAGGATTTAAGAGCGCCAAGACAGAGACGAAGGCAAGAATTCTGAATTACATCTAGTTTGGAAAGACGTGTCTTGGACGCACTACCATAAATAAAAGAACAATAATCAAATTTGGAACGGATAATAGATTTGTAAAGGGAAATAAGAATATAGGGATCGCCACCCCATTTAGTTGGCGACAGGGCTTTCAGCAAGTTTAACCTTTTAATAGTGGAAGCAGAAAGATATTTGATGTGTTCAGAGAAGGACAAACGACTATCAAGAAAGACACCGAGATAACAAAAGCAATTAACACGGGAAAGAGATACATTGTTTAAGGATAGGTTGACCAAAGCAGGGTTATAGGGACGGAGGGTAAAAATAGTATAAGAAGACTTAGAGGGAGAAATTGAAAGATTAATTAAGGAGAGAGAATGTTCCAGCACAATGAGCGACGAACTGAGTGCTTCATAGGCTGCTAAAACATCCTCAGACGAGGAAAACAGGAGAATGTCGTCCGCAAAGAATAAGGAATAGGAATTTAAAGGAAGAGAAGCTATACTGATAGTATAGATGTTAAAAAGAGTAGGACTGAGGGAGGAACCCTAAGGAAGACCTCGGAAAACCTTTCTTGGAGCATTAAGAGATGGAGAGGAGAAGTGGATAGAACGATTTGACATGAGATTGATAATAAGGGAAGAGAATTTAATTGGGATATTAATTGCCGTCATTTTATCTCTTAGAGTGGGAAGATGAACATTATCGAAAGCAGAGGAAACATCAATAAAGGAGGCTAGGGTGAAATGTTTTTGGATAAAAGATTTGTATATGTGGGAAACGAAAAGACTAACACAATCAGAAGGGCCAATACCAGGCCGAAAGCCGAACATATTAATAGGGAATATATTATTATGCTCTAGCCACCAAACAAGGCGCTTGTTGAGCATACCCTCAAATAGTTTTTTAATACAGGATGCCAGGGAAATAGGACGTAGGGAAGAATTTTTCTTAGGAATGGGAATTACGATAAAAGAATTCCAGGAGGAAGGAGTTATACCCTTTGAAAGGAAGGAATTGAAAAGACTAAGAAGAAAACTGAGGGATTGTTCAGAAAGGTTTTTAAGGGCGAGATAGGGTATACCGTCAAGCCCTGGAGTAGGGCTGGACGATTTGGAGAGAACAGACTTTAATTCATTAAAATTGAAAGCCGAAGTTAGGAAGTGAGGAGGAGAATTTTCCGGAAAAGAAGAGTATAATTCATCAACAGAAGGAACATAAGCTGGAGCGACGGAATCAATAAAAGGAAAAAGGCTATCGTCGGGGATACTGAAGGTGGAAGGGCGAGAAGAGGATGGGAATTTGAAAGCTCCGGCCATTTTCCAAATCTGCGAAAGAGGAGTAGTTCTAGAGAACTTGGCACAGAAATTTTTCCAAGAGGACTTCTTCGTGGATTTCAATATAAACCTAGCTCTCGCATTTGCCCGTTTGTGAGCGAGAAAATTTTCAGTCGTAGGGTTACAACGGAAGGTTCTAAAGGTTTCGCGACTGATATTAAAGGCAGTGTCGCATTCCTTGTTCCACCAAAGTGAAGAAGCCTTACTGCGATGTACAGAAGATGACGTATGGCGGGGCGGAGAAGATAAAGAAAGAGCAGAAGTTAAGGAATATAAAAAGGAATTATAGAGAGGTACCGGATCGTGATCCGGTTGAAGGAGAGGGAGAGACGAGTCAACCAAGGAGCGAAATAGAGGCCAGCTAGTTTTGGAAAGATTCCATCCTGAAGAATTGGTATAATTGGAATCAGAAGGAGGAGGAAAACTGACAGGAGTTATTAGGATAGGAACATGGTCACTGCCGAAAGAGCCCATAAGGGTCTTCCAATTATAATTAAGACCAATAGACGAAGAAGAAAAGGTTAGGTCGAGGGAACTAGAAATGGAAGCATTCCTGTAGTATGTGGGGGAGAGATCGTTGAGGAGAACTAAATTATCAGAGAGGATGGCATTCTCAAGGATGGAACCGTTGGTATTGTAGGATGCACAGCCCCATAAAGGAGAATGCGCATTCCAGTCACCACCGATGATAAAAGGATGCGGAATAGAATTAAAAAACGACGAGAAGGGGAAGAGACGAAGATCGAACCTAGGAGGAACATAGATAGAAACAATGCTAATAGGACGTACAGAGGGAGGCTGAATGGAGATGTGAACAATGTTAGGTAAATTGGGACAAGAAGGAAGATTAAGAGAGATATCATAAGAGCAGAATGGAATGTCATTTCTAATCAGGATTGCAGAACCACCATAACCGTCATCGCGATCACATCTAACTACCCTGAAACCTCTAATATTGAAATTTATGTCCGACCGAAGCCACGTTTCGGAAAGGAGAGCAACATTGACATTATGTAGATCCAATAACCCCTCTAATCAGTTTTTATTGGCTCTCAGACTGCGGCAATTCCACTGTAGAATATTTAGCGCAGCCATCATAATAAAACAGTAAAAGAATAAGGCATAAATGAAGTGGGGAGGAGCAGGGGAAAAGACCATAAGAGCAGACAATGAGGTGCATTTGTATAGAAGGAACTAAAATGAGTGAGAAACGGAGAAAAGAAAAATAAAGAACTGCAGTTGCAAAACAGGAGGAAGTAATTCGAGGCTGTTAAGTCGAAAGGAAAAACAAAGAGCATAGTGCAGAAGAAGATATAAAATAATTTTAGGATAAAAGAAAAAAGAGTAAGCAATATTCGTGCAGAACCGAAGCAGCCAGTGGAATGCAAGTTGTGCTTCATATATAGGCGTGGTACATAGCCAGCGCTATACAACTCCGACAAATTCATCACAGTGCAGTTAAAACAGCAAAGGTGTGTATGGAGAGTGATAGGAATGGAACTCAGTTCAGAGATTGAGTGTATTAACTCAACATGAGCCCATTCCCGAAAAAAATGTGTATAGAATATACACCAATGCCTGTTAGAGGTTGAAACCACTTCTACATAAGCATAAATGATTCTCTTTCCTCTGCGTTTAATATTAATGAATTAAAATCCATTCTCAAAAAATCTTCCAGCCCCACTCCAGGTCGTGATGGTATTCCCTTCTTTGTCCTAAAAAAGTTATCCGATCTTGCTCTCCGAACACTTCTTTGTATATTCAACTCCTTTTTGTCCAGAGGAGTCACACCTCCTGACTGGAACACCTTTATTATCATTCCTATCCCTAAGAAAAACTCCTCTCTTCGTCCGATCTCCCTAGCATCGTGTCTCAGAAAACTGTTTGAGGGCATGCTTAACAAGCGCCTGGTCTGGTGGCTCGAACACAATAATGTTTTTCCTTCTAATATGTTTGGTTTCCGTCCAGGCTTAGGTCCTGCTGACTGCGTCAGTCTGTTTGTTTCCTATATCTATAAATCTTTCATCGATAAACAGTACACTCTAGCTACTTTTATCGATGTTTCCAGTGCTTTTGATAATGTCCATCTCCCTACTCTTCGAGATAGAATGATAGCAATTAACATCCCGACGCATTTTTGTTCCCTCATTGTTAACTTGATGTTAAATCGTACTATTCTCCTGTCTTCTTCTTCGTTCGAGGTTACAAGAGTTGTTTCACGTGGTCTTCCACAAGGATCCTGCCTTAGTCCTACTCTTTTTAATATTTATACTATTTCTGTTGCTTCTCTTTCTATGAGCTCCTCTTCCTTATTTTTTGCCGATGACATTCTTCTCTTTTCCTCATCCCGTGATATCGTAGATGTTAACGAAAGTGTTAATTCGTCTCTAGCTACTTTGGAACAATCTCTTTCCTCTTTGAACCTTTCTATTTCCCCTTTAAAATCCTCTTGTATTGTCTTTTCTCTTCGTCCTTTTAATCCCGCTTTAGTCTCTGTATCCTTAAACTCCAATCTTATCCCTCGTAGGGAATGCTTCTGCTATCTCGGTGTATTTCTCAATAGTCGTCTCTCCTTTTATGAACATATTAATTTCCTTTCCTCTTCTGCCCTTAAAAGACTAAACTTACTGAAAGCTCTTTCTCCAACAAAATGGGGAGGCGATCCCTTTCTCCTTATTTCCTTGTACAATTCGATTATCCGTTCCAAATTCGACTACTGTTCCTATATCTATGGCTCTGCCTCAAAATCACTTCTTTCCAAGCTGGATATAATTCAAAATTCTTGTATTCGTCTTTGCCTTGGTGTTCTTAGATCTTCTCGAGTACCAGCAGTTCTCGCTGAGTCTAACTCGCCTCCCCTTTTCATTCGCAGATCCTATTTAGGTTATCGTTTCTTGTGTAAACGCCTACCGTTATCATCCTCCAAACTTATTCCTTCATATCTTTCTATTCTGCAAAACTGGCGTTTTACTCCCAAGAAAATTCCTATTCTAGCCCACATTGCTTTGCGGCTAAATTCCTTTTTATCCTGCACAATTTCTTATAACAATCTCCCTTACTTTTCTTTCAATTTTGCAGATCTCTCCAATCCTCCCAATGTATTCTACTTTCCTTTTTCCTCCAAATCCCTTTCCTATCCAACAGTTATACAGGAATTCCATAGTTATATCGAATCCCGTTTTCCTTCCCATATTGCTATTTTTACGGATGGTTCGAAGGGGCCTAATGGAGTTGGAGCTTCTTTCATCATTCCGAGCATTAATTTCTCTGAATCTTTTCGTCTCCCTTCCTTTTGTACTATCTTTACGGC
The DNA here is from genome assembly GCA_039619475.1 of Icerya purchasi. Taxonomy (NCBI): domain Eukaryota; kingdom Metazoa; phylum Arthropoda; class Insecta; order Hemiptera; family Monophlebidae; genus Icerya; species Icerya purchasi. Next base: position 289,260,089 of record CM077116.1, read on the forward strand.
CGAGTTAACGGCCATTTTACGTGCCATAATCCATATTTCCTCCCATCGTTCTTCTTCTAAATTTTTAATTATCTCCGACTCCATGTGTGCTCTTAAAGCTATTTCCTCTCATTTCCCATCTCACTCCTCTGACCTTTTCATCCTCCGTATTCGCTCTCTCATTCAAACTCTCTTCTCACTTCACGCTATCCGCATTGAAATGCTCTGGGTCCCCAGTCATATGGGGATAGAGGGTAACGAAATGGCTGATTCTTTGGCTCAGATTGCTGTATCCTCCCGCTTTTTTTTCTCTAAAATTCCCGTTTCGAATTTACTCCCATTGTGCAAAAAGTTTCATGTTAGATTTTGGTCAGATTTTTACGTTTCCTCCTTTTCTAATCATTCTTCCTTTTATTTTTCCATCCAACCTAATCTTCCCACGCGGCATTGGTTTTACGATTTTCCTTCGCTTCACCGCTCCGTTATTGTTCCTATTATCCGTTTACGTCTGAATCATACTCTTCTTCCTTCCTCACGCTTTCGTTTTCATCTCGCTCTTTCCCCTTATTGCCCTCTTCATCCTGACAACGTAGCCGTCTGTGATCCTGACCATATCCTCTTTGAATGTCCATCCCTCGTGAACGAACGTACCTCTTTGTATTCCAATCTGCTGTCACTCAAACTCCCTACTCCTTATTGTGCCTCGTATATCTTATCGTTTCCGTCGATCTCAGTTGTTCCTATCCTCAGTTCCTTTATCTTATCAATAGCTGACCGAATCTACATTTAACTGATCCTTCTCCTTCCTTTCGTTTCTGGGCGAAGATCCTTTGTTGATATGCCCAAAGGGGGGTTAAAAAAAAAAAAAAAAAAAAAAAGATAATTGTTACGATAAAATCGTTAACCAACTGGTTAAAATGCTTCGCACTGAATATTGTAAAGAAGATTACACGAAAGGGAAAAAATGTAAAAGAAAGAAAGGAAGCAGGGGACAGAAAGTAACATAATAAAGCAAATACAGCCTCGATATTTATTTCCATTTTTTTTTTTTTTTTTTTTAAATTAATTAATTAAATTTTTTTTTCGTTCGGTATAGGAGGAGGGAATTAATTAAAACGGATATTATTCGACAGGAAACAAGAAAGGGAGTCAACAAAGGATGTAGAGGGAGCAATATTGTTTGCAGAGAGTAGTTCAATGATGGCTACCGAAATATCCTTAATTAAAGGCGAAGGGGTAGCGGAAGGGGAATTAGGAGTACATAAGGAGACGGGAATAGCAGGATTTGGGGGAAGGTGAGTATTTGAAAAGGAAGATTTGTTAAGAGCCCAACCATTAGAGGGGGTTGGGAGACGATTAGATGAGAGTGGGGGGAATTGAGGAGAAGAATTATGAAAAGGTTTGGAATTACGGGATTTATGAAAGGTAGGAGATTTTGGTCGGAAGTGAGAGGGAGCAGTCAACTGAGGAATGGAAGAAGTATTAATGTAAGAAGTGGAAGATGAGGCACGGTCGGCATACGAAAAAGCCTGAGAGACTAAATTGCTTTTTTTAAATTGAGAAGCCTCTTGGAATGTGATATTTTCAAATGCCATAATTCGTTTTATTTCTTTTTGTTTGAGCCACTCGGGACAAGCACGATCATTGGCACTGTGGGCGCCTTTGCAATTACGGCAAGTGGGAGGAAGTTGTAGACTGCTGCATTCCAAGACTGAATGCCTGGAAGAACAGTGGGAGCAGATGGTATAGGAACCACGGCAGTGCTTCGCGATGTGTCCAAAAAGGAAGCATTTAGAGCACTGCGTAGGTAGACGAACGCTGGGAGAAACCAGAAATCGAATTTTAAATATCGAAACGTGTTCTGGGAGAGAAGTTTTATGAAATTTAATTTCAACAGAACCAGTCGGAACTTTTTTACCTTCAGAAAAACGATATATACGACGGATAGAGGCGATAGGAATAGTAGAATGGATTCCTTCCAAGATTTCATCTTCAGAAAAGGATGGATGAATACCGGAAATAATGCCCATTCTGAATAACACAGAGTTTGGAATGTACGCTTTGATATTATGCGACGCAAAAAAATTAGGATGAGACAGAAAGGAATTAGCGGAGGAGACGGAGGGAAACTTGACCGAGACACGACCCCTACCTTGAGGGACAATGCTCGTGGGGGAAGAGGAAAAGGAATTGATCAGCCTGGCAATTGCTAAAGGATGAAGGTTGCCTAGATTTTTATCCGAGGAACAGCTTTCGACGTAAACGGTGAAAGGTCCTGGATGATCGGCCGAGAACAATAAAGTATCTTTACTATCATTATAATTATTTGTACTATTACTGTTATTATTAATGCTACTGTTATCGTTATTGTTACTATTATTATAACTGCTGTTGTTATTAACATTACTATTATCATTATTATTATTATTATTGTCATTACTAATATTAATATTATTATTATTATTGGTGGTGGTGGGGGTGGTAATGATGTTATTGCTGTTATTATTATTGTTGTTATTATTATTATTAATATTATTATTATTATTATTATTGTTATTATTATTATTATTATTAATATTATTATTATTAATATTATTATTATTATTATTATTATTATTATTATTATTTTTACTTTTATCGATAATAAAATTCTCGACAGCTGTATTAGCACTGTTAGAATTATTTGAAGTGGCGAGATTAGGCGAATCGGGTTGAGATAGCCGCAGATCCTTGCTTGGCAAAATCGCGGACGGCGAGAGAGGGCCAGAAGGTTTGCGCTTACCGACAGCGTCAACCTCCATCAAGTTTAGCGATACATTCGGTTTCGCTTTTAAATCTTTGGAGGAGGCCGTCGGGCGGCCCCCACTAGACGAGCTCATCAATCAACTGACTTGAAAAAGAGAGAGGAAAATAAAAACAAAAAAAAAAAAACAAAAAAAACCAGCGAAATGAATTTAAAGCAGCGAAAGGCAAACTGAAATATTAAAAACTAAGTAAAAGTTAAATGCGACAGCGAAGAAACCGAAATTATTTATCTAAATAGAAAACAATGAAGCGATCTCACCGGTCTGCCGAAACAACTGATTACCGAGCTGATAACAGGAACGCGAACGCACACGAGATAACGATTCACATGATCTGTCAGCTGTTCCGTGTAGAACGTGTAGTATGAAATTGTTTGTATAATGATAAGTAGTTCTTTTTTGTTTTTATCTTTTTTTATTTTTTGTTTTTATTGGTTTTTTTTCTCACTATTTATAATTATGAAGATTAATTGTATAATTGTAATAAAATATTGTAACATATTTTTTAAATAAATGATGATAAACATGGTGGGTACCCGCAGACGGGCAATATGCCTTGTGGGTCCGACCCACAACTTATTTTTAATAATGAAAAAAAAAAATATTGCGTGTTCTCATAGTAATTTATTATATTTCATCTCAAATTAACAACAAAGAATGCGGCAAAAACGAATACTAAATAAAATATTAAGAGGCAACTGAGTAACAAAAGCGATGAGGCTGTTAAAATAAGCAGAGGAGATACACTGCCTGATCAGGGCGACTTTGAAAGAGATGAGATGGAAAATACATCGATTTGCATCGGCAGTAAACGTGATAAAGCGTGAAGTTAGTGACATGAAAAATGTATAGAATTCGTGTCAGATACATGCGATGTCATGCAACAGACAAACCAGGACTTGATAATGGAAGTTAAATCTCTACGCCGGCAAGTTGAGAAATTAACAGGCGAACTCCTTAAAAAAGACCAGCAGATTATAGAGCTCACAATCACAGTTTATGATCTCGAACAGTAGTTCGATCGCCGGTAACATGTTGAGTTGCACGGAATGTCGAAAGCACCGGATAAGAACTTACAACACGGATTGTTCAAGTTTGCCAGAAAAGAAATATGACATTATGGCGGCACGCAGATTACCTTCCTGAAATGTGAGATTGCCGAAACCGATAATATTGAAGACATCCAGGAGATTAGAAAATTAAATATTAGACCAAAAAAATAACACCGGATATTAGACAAAGAAATTAGCAACAATCTGAGCAGTGAACGCCAGGTTTATATAAACGAAAATCTGTCTAGGTACTACAAAGACCTGCTATGGAAGACGAAACGAAAAGCGAGACTATTGAATTTTCAATTCGTCTGGTCAAAAAAAGGGGGTGGGGTGATTTATGTTAGGAAGGACCAGTAAGATCGCGTAATACATATTCGATCTGAGTTGGATCTAAATAATTATAAATGTTGTTGTTTTCGTATGTGGTAGAGTAAATGTGGTGTATATGCGTCGCGCCGGCTGGACAATGATATTAAAGTCGGAGCAGGTAGTGTATACGCGAGAAGATGGTAAGAGAGGTACTTTGATCTTTATGAGAGTACAGTGTGAGATTGCATGTGTTCGGTCGGAAGTGTGCGTGGTGTATTCTAATGATCGCAAGTTTGCTTGCATTTCGCTATGGCTTCACAGGTGGTGTAGAACGGTTCAGTGGTACACAAGTGGCGGTGAAGTATATCTGATAAGTGGTAGATGTATGGTAGTATGTTTGTGTACAATGTTGTGTTTTGCAAATACGGGAAGAAAATGCAGGCGTGTAAGGCGGAATGTTTTTGTCGAGAGAGAAAAGCGTGAGCGTGCACTGGCAGAAAGTGCAACTGCCATCATGCCGAGGTCGCATCTTTACTGTAAGGGTCTCCGTGTAGTGGTGGGTGATTTGTTGTTCCTTCATCTTTTTTGTTTTAGATATACACCATCGCGATAAAGTTAACTTGGTGTTTTATATGTACATAGTGTACAATGCGGTCAACTGTAAAGGGTGTGCGAGTGTGCGAAATTGTGCTTGTGTTTATAAAATGCGGGTGGTTCATGTATGTATAACAGATATACAGTTGTATATAAATACTGTTATATATATATATATATACTAGTTCAATTAGTGACAAGCTCGGCGATAAATAGTGTAACATCAATAGCCGTTTTAGGAATACAATCTGCGGTAGCTCAATATTTGTCGAAGTGCAATCAGTTCTCTCCCTGTGCGCCATCCTTTAACGTTCCACTAATTCACCGACTCCAATTAAATTTTGCAAAAATAGTAACTATGTCCAGTATACATCTATAGGTAATTAGGAAAATGGGTTCAATAGATTATTTGATATAGCTAAAGGGGATCAAAAAGTTAATATAGAACTAGTTCATGTTTTACATTTAAATGTAAGAAGGTTTCGACTAATTGTGTCGATTTTTTGGCAGACTTTGATCATGTTAAAGATTAAGGTGGGAGAAAATGAATATATGTACAATATCTCAAGTTTCACTAAGTATGGTAGTAACAAATCAGACAAGTGTAATAGATGATTTTTCATTTTTTATTAATAATAGATTTAGTTTTTCCTTTCAAATATGACTCCTCTATTTCAGTATTGCAGTAAACAAAATTGTAGGAATTATAGTAATATCAAAAAGTGTAATGATAATATAAACAGCATATTAAATGTAAATAATACACTGCAAATTAACAAGGAATTACTTCATGTGTTGCACTTAAACATAAGAACTGTGAGACGTAATTGGGATGAATTTATAACTTACATTCACAGGTCATTTTTATGTGTCATCGTATTAACTGAAATAAATGTAAGTAAGAATGAATTAAATTTACATAATATAGCAGGATTCACGAATAGTGGACTACAATGACCTATTGGGTATAACGGAGGAATACGCATGTTTGTAAATAACAATTTTAGATGTCACATTTAGGAAGCTAATAATAAGCCAAGTACCGACCTGGTGATGATAGATATAGATATTTTCGAAAATAATCCATTATGTTTTGTTTTTTTTTAGCCCCCCCCCCCCCTCGAGCATATCAACAAAGGATCTTCGCCCAGAAACGATACGAGGGAGAAAGATCAGTTAAATACAGATTCGGTCAGCTATTGATAAGATAAAAGAACTGAGGATAGGAACAACGGAGATCGACGGAAACGATAAGATGTACGAGGCACAATAAGGATATTAGGGAGTTTGAGTGATAACAGATTGGAGTACAAAAAAGTGCGTTCGTTCACGAGGGATGGACATTCAAAGAAGATATGGTCAGGATCACAGACGGCTTCGTCGTCAGAATGAAGAGGGCAACAAGGGGATAAAGCGAGATGAAAACGATAACGTGAAGAAGGAATTATGTTTAATTGCTGTATACAGATCGCCAAGCAAAAACGTAGGCGATAAATTATACAATAAAGATAATATCCTGATTTGCGGTGATTTCAATGTCGATTTATTTCTTCATAATGCACCACAGGTTGAGAACTTTTTAAACGTAATTTATGATCAGGAGGAGTACAGTTAATAAATGAAATTACGAAAACGGAAGAACGGATAGATAGAAGTACTCAATCCTGTACAGACAACATATTTATTAAGTATAATACAAATGAAATTACTTCGGGAATTATTAGCTCGAAAATATCTGACCACTGCATCATCTGTTGTGCATTTAGTATCTTGAATCAAAAATTTCGACCTATTAGAGACTCTCTAAAATATGCTTTTGATAAAAAAAAGGTTACAAAATAAGATAATCAATTATAACTGGGACGAGGTAGGTAACTCCACAATGGCAGGAAACATATATGATCATATACATTCAGTTTTTAAAGGCTTTTATAAAGAATGCAAATTGGAAATACAGAGAGTAAAAAGGTGACTAAATGTAGTCCTAAAAATGAATGGATGAGTCACAAAATAACCAATTTTACAAAAATTAGAGATCAGTACTTTAAACTTAGTAAAGGAAATAGAACCAATATTTGATATATGTAAAAACGTATTTAGAAAATATCGAAATAATATAATTACAACTGAAATAAGGAATGCTAAATAGAAGTTTTACCGAAGTGAAATAGTGCAGCAGATAATGATAGTAAAAAAGTGTGAAATATAATTAACAATATTATTAATAAACAAAAAAAACAAAACAACAATAGATGATTTCATTATAAAAAAATGTGGAAATACTTCAGTAGTAGCTGAACAATTTGGTGAATACTTTATACGTTCGGTTGAACAACATTGTCACACTCAGTTATTGCACTCCGATAAGTTCGCTTTGTTTTCTTTTGTTCATTCCACCTGCAAAATAAATCCCAAATAGAAGCAATAATTAACGATCTAAAAATTCATAGAGCACCTGGATGGGACGAAATTAGGGTTGAAATTGGCTAGCTACAACGACAAGAGCAAGGCTCATAAAGACTCGGATGGATGGTATTAAAAAATAACTCAAATATATTTATTCCTATTTTGACTAACATAGTGAATTATTCTATAAAGGAAGCTATCACTCCTGATGGGCTTAAAAGAGGTATTGTTAGGCCGGTATACAAAAAATGGAGAGCAAAATCAGTTTGAAAACGACCGTTCAATAACAATAACCCATCTGTAATAGCTAAAATATTAGAACATTTTATTGATGAACATTTAAGAAATTATGTGGATAAAAACAACCTACTCTAAGAAAATCAACACGGTTTTGGAGAAAAAAGGGCAACGATAATATTACTAAAAACGATTGTAAACAAGATAAATATGGGATTGTCGGTAGGGAACCAATTTTTAATGGCATTTATTGATCTAGCCAAAGCGTTTGATTTAGTTGATCATGAGTTATTGATTAAGGGGTTAGTATAAAAACTAGGAAAAGTACAGAAAAAATCGCAGGAAATAAAAGTAATAAAAAAACTATTCAATACGGAGTAGATCAGGGCACCGCATTAGCCCTTATTCTTTTACTAATTTACACTAACTCGTTACACAATTAAAAATGCGAAAGTATATGTTTTTGCTGATGGTATTGCCTTATTAATGGACCATAAAAGTTTAGAGACGGCGGAAAAATTATTACAAGAGGATATAGATAATTTTAGTAAATGGGTACATGACAGGAGTTTTTGTGCAAATATTAATAAATCAAAATTATTACACATTCGGAACAGTATAAGATACGCGATCCGCAAATTACTCTTCATAATAATGATTGCCTATATGAGCTTCATGTAAATAACAATACTCATTCAGGTTTATGTGACCTTTAGAGAACGTAAAAGATTTTAAATATTTAGGAATGTATACGATAAACTGTTGAACTGGGAAAAACACATTCAAAGTTTAAATTCGAAAATAAGCTAGACAATTCCAGCTTTATATAAAGTAAAATAGGTACTATCATATCGAATACTACGTATATACTATAATTCAATAATAACGTCTAGAATTTTATATGGAATTCAAATATGGAGTGAGGCTAAGAAAACGGGAATAAATAAAATAATCAAAATATAGAAAAGGTGTGTTTGAAACTTATACTCCCCCATTGGAAAAAAAACAGCTCTAAATCAACTTGGTGAAGGGAAAACAATGAAATATTCTCTAAAATGTTCTATTACTATTATAGATTACTAGAATCTAATGGCAATAATATACAATTTTACCATCCAGGCCAAAAATTCGGTTAACAAAAAAGTAAAGTAATACATATTACATCTATCATAGCGGTGTAAGTCTGCGAATTGATAATATTGATGACTCCGTTTTAATTTTTTTTTTTTTTTTATTATTATTAAATAACATATGAAGAACCCACAAGGCAACTGCCCGTCTGTAGGTTCTCATCATAATTACAACGTTTATTTGTAATAAAGTTACAATCGATCATATACAATTAACCATTTAACTAACAAATGTGTCACAAAACAAAGTAAAAACTAACTTAATATAAATTTCCACTAAAAATAACAGCATAACGCATAATTCAAAATCTAAACAAAATAAGGCAAAACATAATAGCAATTCGTATAGAAACCCAATGCAAGAAAAATGTAAAATAAAAATTATATATATATATATAACTGGGAAAAGATAAAAAAAAAAAAAAGAAAAAATTCACTTATCACATACTCCTTCCACCTCTTTTAGTTGCAATCATTTTAGTTGCTCAACAGCCAATTTTTAATTTCTAAGAGGCAATTTTTTTTATTAAATGTAAGTGAATACATCCTGTTTGTTAAAACTGTATAATGAAACAAACTTTAATAACAAACAATATAGAACAATAAATTAGATAAATACCTATTTAGAAACGTTTTCGGACATAACCCATCATCAGCTAAAACTAACTTAAAGGAAACTTAAAACATACTGAAGTGAATATAGGGAATACATGTGTATATATAGTAGATGTAAAGAGGAATAAACATAGCAGGTATAAAAATCAATAGGTTGAAAATGCTAATAATTAATATAAAATATAAAATAAAACAAGGAGACAAAAAGTTAAATTTTTATATTAAACAGTGGATTATTATTATTAGGTGTTTGGTCATTTAAAATATTATTTTTATATTTATTTATATAATAATTTTCAGCAATGTTCATATTATTACCTTTGTGATAAGTGGCCAGGATGGTTACAGTATTTTCTATTGAATTAGGTTTATGTTTATTTTTAATTAAATGTTCTGCATAGGTTGATTTTTCTATTTCATTATTATTAAATGCTTTTATATGTTCTTTATATCTGCAATTAATTTTTCGCCCTGTTTGACCAATGTATGATTTCTCACAATCAGTACAATTTATTTTATATATACCGCTATTTTCGTAAATATTATTATTTTTTAAATGTAAGGTGTTTATTTTATATCTTAAATTATTTTTAGTTTTGAATGCTACATTTAAATCTTGTTTTTTGAATAAATTGGTTAATTTGTATATGTTATTGTTTATAAATGTGAATGTTATCCATCCTTTATTGTTAGTAGCATTATTGACTCTTAATTTTTGTATATATTTTGATTTTAATTTTATTTTGTGAATTAGTTTATCTATTATTTGTTCGTCATAACCATTATTTCTTGCCAAAGTCTTTAATATATTAATTTCTATTTGTTTTTTATTTATATTCATGGGTGTAGTTAATAATCTATTTATTGCAGTTATGAAGTAAGCATATTTATGTTGGTTTGGGTGATTTGATGTTTTATGAATTATATTATCAGTGGTGGTTTATTTTCTATAAATATTATATGTTAACTTATCCTTTGATTTTATTATTGTTATATCTAAGAAATTTATTTTGTTATTTTCTTCTTTTTCCATAGTATAATGAATATTTTTGTGAATTTTATTTAAATCATTTAGAATGCCATTTGCAGTATTACTATTATTTTCATCAAAAATTAGTAGTGTATCATCTACATATCTAACATAAGATTTAATATTGTATTTTTGTATTATATTTTCCATGTATATTTCTTCTAAATTTTGTAAAAAGATTTCACTTAAAATACCTGACAAAGGTGAGCCCATAGCTAAACCATTATTCCATGTATATACGTCTATAAATCACCGGTAAGGATTGCCTGATCTTTTTTATTAGATCCAATATATGCTGTTTCCAACTTACCGTATTATCAATCGTTACCCCTAAGTATTTGATTTTTTGCACATTTTGTAACATCATACAATCATCACTACAATAATTAGAGTTATTCGCATGACTACAATTGTGACATTTGATTAGAACTTTTGGAATGAAAGTCCTGTAACGGCTCGGTGTTCTTATGTACATAATTTTGGATTTATCCGTATTAATCGAAAAGCCTCGACTATGCACCCAAATTACAAAAGAGTTTAAATCTTTTTGCAGTAAGTCCTCCGCTTTTTGTATATCAGAATTTTCCATCACCAACGCAATATCATCAGCGAAAGCAAATACTTTCGCGTATTTTATATATCTATAGAGTGAATTTGTATACATCAGAAATAATAAAGGTGCCAGTATTGTTCCTTGTCCTACGCCCGCGGTTAAATCCCCCTCGGTACTGAAACTATCATTTATTTTTACCCTTAACTTCCGATTTTTTAAATAGTCCGCAAAACCACTTGTTTTGATTGTTAGCAATGCCGATGTTCCGCAGTTCACTTATTAATTTATCATGGCTGACAGTATCAAAAGCTTTATTTAGATTAATGAAAATCACTAAAAATTGATTACCTTTGGCTAGACCTTCGTATATATTGTTAACGAAAATTTTTAGCAACTCCGCTGTCGATTTCTTTCTCCTGAAGCCAAATTGCGGTGGGTATAGAATTTTATTTCTCTCTAAGTAATCTCTTAAATGATTGGCAATATAGTGTTCCACTATTTTAGCAATTACCGAGATGATAGTAATTGGCCTATAGTTAGAGCAATCAATACAGTTCCCTTTTTTGTATATTGGCCGCACTATGCCTACTTTAAGCAAGTCTGGCACTTTCCCTCTTTTAACTGATTGATTTATTAAATTAACTAATAAAGGTCCTATCGATCCAATATGCCTTTTAATATTTACAATCCTAATCCCATCGTATCCTGGTGCTTTATTGTCTTTTATTTTATTTACTACTTCTCTAATCTCGTTTTCACTAATTTTCGGAATAAAAAAGGTCACCTTGTTTAAATAGTTAGCTTGTATCTCATTTGTTATTAAATTACATCTATGACAGCATGTAACAGGATTCGATATATATTGGATTAAGAATTTATCTGGAATGTCTTTCGACTTACCAAAATGTTTATTAATGATGTCGTCTATTGTACTACTATTACAACCTTTAATAATAGCATTTATTACTCTCCATGTTTTCTTAGTGTTTGTAGCGTCATGTAGAATAAGTGACTTATAATACTTCCTTTTCGCCTCTCTAATTTCTTTTTTAACATAATTCCTATATTTAACATATCTAGTTCTATATTTATTATTAAATCTTTGATTCTTCCACTTTTTATAATACCTATCTCTCTCCTTAATTCTTTTTAATATCTCCATATTCATCCATTTTTTTATTGGCAACTCCCGTGTTTTATTTCTCTCAATAAATATAGACAACGAATCCCTATAAAATTCCGTCAGTTTTTTATATATTAAGTCGTATATCTCGTCAGGATCATTTAGAATTGCATAATCTTTCCATCTAAAATTGCTTATTTTATTGTATAAGAGTTTCTCGTTAATTTTCATGTTAGTATTTCTGTTACAACAATCCCAATTAAATTAACAAGTACAATTCCCAATCATATATTAAACGAAAAAAAAAATCAGTATGTGGAAAAAGGAAGTAGAGAAATGGCTGAAAGAATAGTGCAAAGATTAAAGAACAAGTTAGTGAATCTCTCTGCTTTATAATACTTCTTTCTTTATATAGTTTGTTTTTTCCTTCTCGTGTCGTTCCCCGATATGTTCCCAGAGAAGATCATGTCTTTCGAATTGAAAATATTAAGCTGCCTGCATGTAATGATTTATGAATAAGCTAGAATAATTTGTAATTTTGTTTTGTTTTTGTTTTTTGAATAAACATTAATAAGAGTCTCGGACACTCACACAATAGGCATATTTGCTCTGTGAGATCCACAATTTATTTAGAAAAAAAAAAAAAAAATTCTCCGCACATTACCTTTTAATTCAACTTAATGATGAAAATTTTAAGCCATTCTGGTCAATCCAGCTTTGGAGAAAAGAGACTGTTTTCCGTGGTGCTTCTTCAAATGAAACGATGCGGTATGTGATCATATGTGATCAAAAATCATCTACGATCGAAATGCTCTGACTGGTGATTTCACTTCATTTCGACAATCCACAATTTTCTATTACAAAAAAATTGCTCGATATAAATGGGAAGTCTGCCGCTTATTCGTAGAGCTGTTCGAAAATTTTACATTTCCCGATAAAGTCGAAGGCTTTATTAATATCCACGAGTACTGCAAGAACATGCAAAACTGTTAGGAGGTGTTTAAGAGATACCCTATCTGTTCTTCAGTAGAATAATAAAAGTTGGAAGACTAGGCAGTTCGTTCCAGTAGCTGATGATTCTTTAATATTAGAAATATTTTTCAATCCGGGCATAACCCGCACGTTGAGATCAGCGATATTAGCCAATAGCCGTCTAACAGATGTGGTGGCTTGTACGACAACAATTACAGCATCCAAACTTTTAGAACCTCCCGCTCTCACTGAACTCTAGCTTCCGTAAACCGAATCCAGGTTTATACACTAAAAACCATCAAAAAAGCTTCATGAAGGAATTTTTTTTCCTTGTTCTCGAGAACTGTTTCGTCATCACAGATCTGAGAACTCACCAGCTTTTCAGTTCATCCTCTTAATCATATTCTCACTACCTATAACCTGATTCATTTTATAGACCCCATTGTTCCCAAATATGTTCCTAGCTTTAAAGAGTCTTCTCCTTGCTTACCACGGAATATTTCCCCTCCCCACTTCCTAACTTTTCCTATTAATACCAATGAATTTCATTACGAGATGTACAAAGTTCAACCAAAATAACTCTAGAGAACGACAAAATCTCCTACGCAGCCTTATAATATCTCTTCGATATCTATCATCAATCTCTTTCTAGATATTTTAAATTCTTTTATTAATTCTTGTTGTACTTCTTGTGTTTGGAACACGTTTATTATTGTTTCAACTCTTAAGAAGAACTCATCTTCCCATCGACCTACTTCCTCAACTTCCTGTATAAGAAAAACCTTTGAAAGTATAGGCGTCTTGTTTGGTGCTTCGAAAACAATAACATTGTTCCAGACAATATGTTTGGTTTTCGTCCGGGCGTTGGTCCCGCAGACAGTAGAAGCCTCTTTATCTCGGATATTTACAAATTCTTCATCGATAAAAAATTCACGTTGGCGGCCTTTATCGACGTTATCCCACAGCTGATTGTATCCTTTTCTATTCAGCAAATGCAGACGTCGCAGTTCCGAGCACGTTCATTTCTTCCACTCGTTACTTCAAAAAATACCTAATTATTGTCGATTCCGAAAGTTCACTTCAGGCTGTTTCATCGCCTTTTCCTTCACAACGATTTCATTGCGTATAGTATTCGCTTTCTTATCATCATTTTCTTCTTACGCATTTCATTTCCGTTGATCTCTTGTGGGTCTGCAGTCCCACGAGAATTGAGGGAAATGAGGTGGCGAACTTATTAGCACACTTTTTTTCCACTTATGCAACCAACTTCATTAGAAAGGTTCCATAGACACAACATTCTGGCTCCCTCCAAGAATCATCATTATAGACTCCAATCGAATACCTATATGGCGTCCTTCTCAGACCCTAATTCTCAGTATCTGACAGTCCAGCCTAACCTTTCTACCTTCCCGTATGGTTCTACAATTCCTTTACTTTTTTTGGGACTCTTCAACCTAATCGATATGTCGTTTACACTTCGGGCACATTTTGCTCCCATCTTTCTGCTTTCGTTTTTCTCTCATCCCAGCTTTCCGTATTGTCCACTGCATTCCTCTGATTCTTCCTTTATTGGCCATCCCGATCATATTTTCTTTGAGCACTTTTCCTTACTAGTCGAACGGAGTGTCTTTTGATTTTCGCCGGTTTAGGTTTAGACTTCCAAACTCCTCCTTTCTTCTTTCCTTTTATTAGTATACAGTCGAATTAAAATTTAAAACCTCCAACTAACTTATAGCTCTCTGAGTCTGGGCAGTCATCCTTGTCAGCCATAGCTATCAGAAAAAAAAAAATAGATCGATATCGGAAAATCGACGAAAACAAAATAAACAATTTATTCAAATGTAGATTTAAATTCCTTATTAAATTAGAAAAAAAAAGTACGTAATTTTCGCGAGTCAAACCGATTTTTTGTGTGTAACATACAGTGAAATTGTCTAAAATTGAAAATAAAGATGATAATGAAAATTCCCATCGTTACAAAACATTTTCTTCTCTTTGTACGAAAATGATCAGAATTGTCTTACTACAAAATCTTCCATTTTTATCCGTAGATACTTATAATCATTACGCAAATTATAGAAATAGTTTTTGAAACTCCGAACCCCTTTGTTACGAAACATAATAGCGTATGTTTTTCTTCGTGCAATTCTAAGAAATGATGTAGTTCTAAAATAAAATTCAAGATCGGAAGAAGTTTTTACAAAAATAACGTGATTCCACATCGAATGTTGCATAATTTTCCGAAATCGAATAACTCCATCAAGTTTTCTTCCTGATCATAAGCTATTTCAACAAAGCGATGTTATTAAAAATCGACACTGTCACCACTCAACAACTTTTTTTCCATTACCAGATCGTGGTAACCCCTTTCATTTATTCGACACTTCTTTGTATGGAACTCTTTTAACGCCTTTCCAAGCCGAATAAGTCCATTACCGACTGCCATGGGGCGAACACTAGAAGGGACTTCCGCACAGCAGCTCATATCTCATATGCTCACTTCGAATTACACTGCTCTAGACGGTAACTACACTTTCGTCAATTTACCTTTTCCTACTACTGGCCCATTTTTCGGCGTTTCCACCATCTCCTTGATCTTTCGCATACCGGTGGATTATCCGGTCTTTAGCGCAGCGGCAACAGACGCAGATAGGACAGAAAAATATATATTATCGGTAACTTTAAACGCTATACAAATAATAAACAGTGAAAAAGACACCTAGCACGCGTACATAAAATCATTATTCGAATTATCGAAAAGCGATGAAACGACAATTTGTGGTTGTTCAACAATAGAAGAACCAAACTGAACTGTTAAAATCTGTTTGTTGAACCATATTTTTATTCATATTTCTATATTCGCCGGTTTGACACGATCCGTTATGCAACTTGGAATAATCTAAATAAAATTTGTTTAAATTTTGCTATTTCTCGAATTCGATTATTTTACATCATTTTGAGCAACCAAATGGTTCACGTCCCTATATAATAGCGGAGGTAGTCTGCATTTGGTTCTTTCTTAAAACTGTAAATTTGTTAAAAATTAAGTTTATGGCATTTCTGCAAAATTGATGATGTGTTTTTTTAAAAACTTGTTTATAAATAAACTTATTGTTACCTGACATTTCGCGCATTATTTTAAAGTATAAAATTAAAGGAAAATTATTAACGCGTAGATAATTATTGATTGACCAGATTAAAATGTAATTATCGCCATCAATTTACTCGAAGTATAAGAATAAGAACACGTATAATCGTAAATTTAAATGTTGCAATATAATTATGTATTTCTCTGATAACGTTATACATATATCCCTTGTTGAAGTCAAGAAAGTTCGCTTTTTTTTCGATATTATGGCCGCCGATTTTTGATATTAAGATTGATACGCATTTAATTCTTAAGGATTAAACTACGAAATAACAGTAAATTCAAATTCATTCATTAGTTTTCCAACTATGCAAGAAGAAAGCAAGGAAAAATAATTACAATAAAATGGTTACTTCATTGTAATTATAAATGTAGACATAACAAACCGACAAGAAGAAGAAAAAGAAAAAAAATATGTATATGTATGCATATATTTATAATTTAAGTAAAGAATAAATCTCCCCCGAACAACGCTAAAAGGGAAAAAAAAGTATGTGATTAATTCTTCCCCTACACTCCCTAAAAATTGCTTGTTAAACTCGTTCGGCGCGTATGTACGCACAGACCTTTTTTTGACTTAGTGAATAAATTTGCATTTTAAGATGAACTGGTGGTTTCGCTTCGCTTAAAAATATTTTCTATATATGTGAACTTCCTTTCTCATCGCAACGACATAATAAAGCAACTTCCTCTCTGAGTCACGATCAGTAGGGGAAATAAGGAAATGCACACGAGTTTATAATATCGCAGAAAATCGTCCCCCTGTAGAGTACTTATTCATATTTCCAGAATAATGGGACCTTCGAATAATTTCCAGCCTTGAAATTTAATGTCAGCGCTTGACAAAGAAGTATATTTATACTTTTCCTATTTTAATCTTCACAAAGTGCTCGTACACGGGACATACTATATTCGTATTTATTCACTTATTTATTCCTTACTATTTAATAATTATCACGATGAACCGAAAAGAGCCACTTTAACAGTTAGTTGAAAATCACGGGGTATCATAAAAAGTATTTTTTAACAGCTTCGGTATAGGAAAAAAAAGAATATCGGGAAAACATTACCCCGCCGTTGTAATATTCGAACTACGCTATTACAAAACCTTAAAAAAACATAATTCTACTCGCTTTCGTTGGTAATAAGAAGAAAGTTAATACTTCACGCGTTGTAATAATTTAATCGTCAAAATCAAATTTGTATTTTTTTCCTTTTCAAGTCGGCAATTTTATTTCGAAATGGAAAAAAAAATTAATTTTATTTTCAGTAGGCAAAAAATGTTTTTGGTTGCGAAATTTTTTTAATATAATTTTTTTTGGGTGGAGGCGGCATTACACCTTTGGTACTTCAAAAGGTGGAGTTCTGTTTATATAGTTAATTTTATTCTAAAAAATTTCATTTTTTTCGGGTACGGAGATTTTTTTCGATTCGTTACAATAACTCTGAAAACCTGGAACGTAATTTTAAACGGGGAATGTGCCCCAGCAGTAGACTATTAGGCTACACCCGAATTGCGAACCGTTGTTTACCTGGACCGACGGTTAAAAAAGGTCTAGTAATCTAAACACTCGAATTGTGCACCGGAAGTTTACAGATATAAAATATAAAAAAACGAATGAAAACGGCACTGGGACCATAATCGCTGTTCGCTGGACACAGAGGTTCCAAAACTGATGGCTCCTTCATCGTACTACATTTTTAATGTTCGATGGCTTTCAAAATTTTTACGATCCGTATTTTTAAAATGAATTTTTAATCTGCTAACGGAAAATACTACACCGATTTATGTATTAAAAATATTTCCTCTATAACGACGGTTTATTAAAAAATATTTAAGAATACGCCGGGTTAATTTTTGAAATACATATAATTGTTTAAACATCCAGTTTCATTTTTCGTTTACGAAAGAAATATTATATACTTTTGATAAATAACTACGATATATTTATATTCTTATTTATTTTTTAATCATTAAAAATTAATTCTGGCTCTTGCAATTTGCTAGTTAGCTCAACTTTCAGTGTAATTTAACATACTCCTAAATCATTGGCGTACCCGGGGGGGGGGGGGGTCAAACCCTTCCCGAAATGGATTTTTACGTTGCTGTATTGTCGCTTTAGGGCGTAAGATGTCTTGGTACCAGGCATTCTGACAGTACAACTAACTATGTATTAGTGTAAATTATTCTCAAAATGAAAACGAACAGAAGTCTTACGCATTTAGAACTATTATACAAGAGATTACCAATAAAATATAATTACTAAGTAAAATCCTTTTTTCTGCCAAGTGCTTTTTTTTTAAATGGATCTAAACGTCTATTTACATTTATGATATTTTATCTTTGTAGTTTGAAAAGAATTATATTTGTGATCAAACGTGTATTTTACCTCTTGACACAGCGACAGCTAAAATTTTTCTTTACTTACAAGTTACTATTTTTAATAAAATTTTTCGCTTTCATATATACTATTAATGTTAATTCCATATTATATCATTAATGTTAAGCAATTATCAATGTTGACAGAAAGCTGCTGTAAAATAACAATTCTCAAACACATTTTTTTATTTTCTATGATTAAAAATGGAGCAATAATTTAAACAGTCGAATTACTGTTATGTACCATTGCAAGCCGTATAATTTTTTGTGTTTTTCTATGAGGAAAAATTATGACGGTTACACATTTAAATGTAAAGTTATGTACAAAAATAGTATTAAAATGCTCTTTCGGAAAATGCATAACATTCGAACAGCTCTTCTAACCCTTGAGTGCTAAAAATCATTCAAGAAATTAAGAATATGTAATATGACGAATTTAAAATTACCTAAAAATCACTTCAAAATGTATTACTCGCCAACCGATATTATTCTTGAAATTTAAAATACGCAACAAGCAGTAAACTTTGCATCGCATGAAATAAATAGTAACAATTTAATTTAAATCCCATTTGGATCTAAAAACGGTAAACAAATGTAGTTTTCGTAAATATATAAATAGGGATACTTCGGGAAAAAAATATAGCGATATTTTAGCTTCAAATTTAAATTACCGGAAGGTGCTGGAAACTTAAAAGTAGAAAAATACGGGCTTGTTATGTATTGATGGAAAACACTGCATGAAAGTTGAAACCATATTTCAGTTTCTCAGAAAAGATCTTTCAGAATTTGCGACGAATTTAAAAAAACTTTGAGAAAAAAGAATGACTACCTTAACGGCAAAGTAAAATTGTGTAAGTAATATACAATCATTATGTCAATAAAAGAACAAAAAAATAAAATTAACCCATCAGAATTTTTATTAATATATAATAAATAAAAATGTGAATTAAATTTAATCTAATAAATAAATATGAACATCATCATAAAATTTTAAATAAAACGATAAATAGACCATTACGGCGTAGGGAACAACCTATACAATTGCTTTATAGGAACAACATTTCGCGAAGTGCAACCTATCCATTCCCCAGTTTGCTATCAAGCTAATTCCTCTGGGTTATAAATTCAGGTTTGTATATTTTTATGTTTTGTTGGAATGATCCGTTACCGAAAACTATTCATTTTAATATATATATGTCAGTTTGTAAATTTTCATGCGTTGTCATTTAAAATTTAAGCAGTCGGATGGTACACTAAATGACAAAATTACGATTTTTAACAAATTTGATTTCAATTCAAATGACAATTTATTATTTAGACTAAACACACTGATTGATGGGTGTAAGATAAAATCATAACTTCATATTATAATAATAGATGCTTAATTTGTCGAACTCGGAAATTTTACACGTTCGCATTTGTATTATATGTAAATTAATCGGCTGATACGGAAGTATTTTGTACTAATGGAAAATACAAGCTTCATGAAACATAATATGCCGTGCATTGAAAAATCCTACATATTCAATTGGAAATTATTGTAATTTACACACTATTTTATATAATATTCGTGCAAAAAATTATTCTATTTTATGCAACATTCCCCTTAAATGTGTAAGTTCCCTAGAGGTTGTTAAAAATATTTAGAATAACAATCGTACTGCTAACGGGATGATAGCCTATTTTTCGCAAACCTTTAATGAGGTTTTTTAAGCAACTGAAATGTAGTTCCGTTATTCCAAATAGCAAACGTTCCCCATCGAGATATAATAACACATTTTGGAAGTCACTGAAAGAGCGACTTCTACTCATTTTATTCCTTCGTGGATTTTTTATAAAATCAAAGTATTTTTTGTTAAAGGCAATGCGGAATTTGAGTTCCCAGCGGGCGGGCTATTTCGGGTCGGTGCGCAATTCGAGTCCGACTTCGCGCTGTGTTAAAGGTTGGTGCCGAATTCGGTTGTGCCTGACTTTTACTATCCGACCTGTGTACTGTTTAAGTGAAGAAAAGCTAATTAAAGGTAACAAAAAAATCACGTGACGATCCTACTCAGCTAGCAGCTATTGAGCAATCATCCTTTTTCACGTGTTTCCAGTATTGAAATTTCAATGATTAAACAGAATTTCTAATCAACCCTTTAATAACAGTGCGGCTTTTTATGTTTCGATACACTTTTCTTCTTCTTCAGCAGTGATTAGTAGATCGTGAATTAAAAAGTTACATCCGTAAATTTTGGAATAAATCTGACCGCAAAATTATGGTGTTTACGATTCGCGCAAAATATAAAGTGCATAAGGGAAATGTGTCGGATCGTAATTTTAAATGTGGGTTGCGCTAGTTGTAATAACTAAAAGCCCTCGTCGTACAGTTCAAAATGATATAAAAATACAAATCTAGCAAATCCCACTGCAATTCTAATGATTTTAAATTTCATAACAATAAGTCAGTATAACATACCCAGCCACTAATATCCATATCTTTGCTTGTACCATATTTCCCCCATCACCTTTTGCGGTGTAATATAAATACTATTTTTCACCAGTGTTCTATTTTTAATTATTATTCGTTTGATCTTTTAATGACCTTGAACGCATGTATACACCGAAGCAGCTTCATATTCTATCAGCACTGTTTCAATACTGTACATCAGCTCTATCGACTGGTTCGCTGTAAATTCAATTGCTACGAGAAAATTAATGGATTAATCGTTAGGATCCAGATGCGACGCGATCGTAATTGAAAGGAGAGAAAGTTTCCTTCAATAGGCTGTAGCAAACGCAGTAATACTGGCGCACTTATTTGTTCTAACCTACTATATCTCTGTCGTACGCCAGATGTTATTTACACTTTATGTCATACCGTCGTAGCGTTCGTTTATTGATGAAAATTGTCTTTACTGAAAAAAAAAATGAAATTCATGTCTCCTTTCATTTTAGTATTTTTTCCGTTGTATTAAAAACTGTAGGAAAATTTAGTCTGGCGTGTTTTTCTTTCATTTTAGTAATTTTGTTATTTATATTTAAAATAAAAACTACTTTTTACGCTAATAACGTAGAACGTAATCTAAAAAAAAGATTAAAGTGCTCCTCCTATTGTTTTTCACTTACCCGAGCGGCCCCCATGTTTGTAGAGATGTTACAGAATCCCCAGAAAGTTTAAAAAAGAAAAAAAAAGATTAAAATTAATCATTTTTGAGCATCTCTAATTTTTTGTTTGATTATTACTTATTAGAAACGGTATATTTATCTTCGATTGTAAAAATCGATTTACATTTTCTTCGTTTTTTTCTCTTTTACTTAAGCTCATGGATATTAAGCTCTACGGCAAGTGGTGATAATTTTTTTATGCTATCAGTGGGCGACAGCCGCAATTAAATCGAAACGTCGTTGCCTAACCAGTTCCGCTAAAAGGTCGTGCAACAAATCAGTATGATGGAAACGTCACTGGGGGGGGGGGGGGGGGGGGGGATGATAAATCCAAAATATTAATTGCAGATACACGAGTGATTGATTATGTAGAAACCTTCGGTTTGATAATACAATTATAAATTATCGTAGAATTTAGTACTCTTCTCTAAATAAAATCGCGCGTATCATATTTTTAGGATTCCGTTCACATATAATCTACGGAATCCTAATAGGATGTTTCAGAAACGGCAAAAAAACTCCCAATTAAAATATGCAATAGCTCGGAAACGATTTGACTTATTAATTTCGAAATTTGGATCGTGAATTACAATTAAAATTCTCTTTAAAACCAAATCTATAACTATATAAGATAATGGATTACATTAGGCAAGAAAAAACGCAAAAAAACCATCGAGAAATTTAAAACGACCTCCAAAATCACCCTTAAGAATTCACAACTCATCATCAGATAACTCTTTAAAAGTGAAATTCAACATATAAAATAAAATGCAGCAATCCTTTCATAAAGTCGAAAAATTGCGGTTAAAAAATGATTTAAACTCCCCCTTTTAGACCGAAAACAGCATAAACAAAAATGGAAGTTCACGTAAGTAATAGCCCGAGTAAATACGTTGGAGAAATTACAAACGGGTATGTCAAATATATGCATAAAGGACTGTTCCTTAGGAAAAATATAGCCAAGCCTACAACTTTATATTTAGACCCTCAGGATGCCAAAATTTCGAAAATCTTGAAAAAAAAACCTTTTTTTCCCGGGCATGTGATATATCGCTGGAAAGCTCGCTAATTATCGGAAACGAAACCATAAGCTTAACGAAACTTTCAATGTTGACGAAATGTTTAAAAAAGCGCGAAAAATAACGTTCGCTGCCCGGCAATGACAGTATATTATAGCTAAAAATTTTCAACACGGTTAAAAATATACGCGTCACCGTATATTACTCTAGTATGGAACATTCGGGCTTCCAGCTTTAAAATAAGATCCCCGGGCAGCTCGAAATTTTTGAATTTTTTTTTTTTCCCGGGCATATGATATATTGTTGGAAAAATTGCTTTTTGTCAGGAAGGTATTTCATTTCCTTAACTTAGAAGTTGACGAAAAGTTCAAAATAGTGAGAAAGATGAAATGTGCCGCCCCTCTTGATGACATGCGTATCGGACTTAAAAATTTTGAACGAGGTTAAAAATATGTACATCCCCATACATGTTTCTTATTTGAAATAGCCGGGTTTCCAACATTACAATTAGGCCCTGCGAGCGCTAAAAACTCGAATTTCTTAACGAAATTTTCAAAGATAGATATAATTTCAAAAAATCGCAAAAAATCACGTTCCTCTCCCTCTTTGAGGGCTGAAAAAATCAAGTTCCTTTTTTTGAATTTATTATTATGTAAACATAAATACTATGGTTAATCCTCAGCGCATGGAACATCATGCTTGACCGAACTTGTTTTTATCTTAAAGAAAAATTTGGTCCGACTTTTACTTCACTCCGGTTTAGTCGAATTTTAATCACCTCTAAATATATTAAAACTTTTGTTTAATATCAAATGATGTTTTCAGATCATTATGTTTCGAATCTGCGTTCGAATTCTACCAATCGGTGAAAATGACAACTAAAGGCAATGAACCATCTGTTAACGAAGATGATTGCAAACGAAACTTTACGCCAGGCCTGGATTTAGAGCGGGTCTAGGGGAAGACTGCAGTCCCGGGCTTCGACTTATAAAGGGGCCCCCAAGAGACACCCACTTCCGACATGTAATAAAAAATTAATCTATCATTTATCATGTAAATCAACTTTTTTTAAATAAGTGAAATTAATTTTACAGGAGCATATGCATTTTTTAATACATTTATTTGTTAAAAATTTTGTATCCGTTTTCATTTCCTCATACAGGAGGAAACTTCGTAATAGTAAAATTTCGAGTTTCGTGAAACATACAAGAAATTTGTTTTAAGTTATAACGAGTCGGAATCTACGTTTTTATGAAATGTCTGCGCGAATGTGTATGCGTGTGTATACGCGCAACACACGCACACACATTATCTTTTTATGCAAATCTTTGGTTAAAATTTGTTGAAAAATTCATTCTTTAAAATTATATATATATATTTTTTTTTTGGCATTGAAAATTCTACCCATTGTCGATATGATATTTAGTTTTGTTCACATTAATAATTATATGCTAATTCGTGAATTCAAAATATCAATGAAACTAGGAACTAGAGGATTGCTAGCACAGCCTACCTGAATCGTTATTAAAAAGAAATAGGTCGTTCTGAAGAATGAAATTTTCTAGAACTGAACCATTATTATTATAATTAATGCATCCCCCGCTCCCCAGAAAAGAAAATTAATGAAAGTAGGTAAAGGGAAATTGCGCAGATCGAAATTAGAAGGGATGTAGGCGGAGATGAGATTAAGTGGGTCACCAGAATTATTAGGAATTGAAACGTGAACTAGTATGGGGTAAGGGGGATTAAGAAGGAAAGAAGATTAGAAGTTGTTATATCTTTAGCCATATTTCAGAAAGTAGGACATGATCTAACAGTCTTTCGAGAGAGAGCTTAATGGCCCTAAGGCTTCAGCAGTTCCACTAAAGTATTTTAAGTTGCGGAGAGGAGAATGAGAAGGGAAAAAGAAATTTAGAAGGCTGAAGCAATAAGAATGGAAGAAAGAAGTGGAGGGGAAATGAGAGTAAAGAAAAGGTTTTTACCGCAGAATAACACAACTGAGGGAAG
This sequence comes from Icerya purchasi, assembly GCA_039619475.1. Classification (NCBI taxonomy): domain Eukaryota; kingdom Metazoa; phylum Arthropoda; class Insecta; order Hemiptera; family Monophlebidae; genus Icerya; species Icerya purchasi. The sequence goes on from CM077116.1 coordinate 289,284,597, forward strand.
GTTTAAAGGACAGTTAGGCATAGATAAGAAAATCTACCGCTCATGTAAATTATAATAGAAGAAATGCCCCCGTAAATACATCAGCACCCATCGCTCGAAACAATCATTACGTCTGGGACCTTTTATGCTATCGACCAACTCAATTAAAAGATGTCAACAAACTCCAAAGGAACGCCGTGTAAAAATTAAGAAGGGAAACAAGAAGCTCCCATCGCTCAAATATATCCTTGCGAATTGGTCCCGATATGCTATCAACGAACCTAGTTAAAGGAGGCAAGCAACACTGAAGGAACGCTAGAAAAAAGGTTTGATATGAAAATTGTAAGATAGGAAAGCGTAATGAGTGAGAAGCCGAGCAGGCGACAAACGACGTGGCGCACTAGGAAAGGTTGCGTTGAAACTGAGGTGGAGAAAGGAATCAATAGCATCATATAAATAGATACACTTATACATGGGAGCAGGGATTTTAGAAATGAAAAGGCAGAAAGAGGAATAAACGGTACAAAAGGTTAGAAGGACGGGAAATACTTTTGCTTTAATACCTAAGATTGTAAAACTTGATATGTAGCCAGTAATTTATCTTACAAATCGGGAATGTCCAGTTTGTCAAGAGCGGATCGTAATTTCAGGTTTCAAAGGAGGGAGGGAAGTAGAATCACCGAAGGATACCTTATTAGCGGTTGGAGCCGTAACACTGTTGTTAGGAACAGAAGGAGATACTGTAGGAGGATGGGAGACAGTTGGAGTACTATGACGATACACCGTTTAGTGCTAGCATCGTTAATTTTGAGTAATATTTGTTCAGAGGATTAAGAGACGTAGAGTTGGAATAGTGCCTTTACGCAGGAAGCCTAGTGTAGGAGGAAGGCCAATGGCTGGAGTTTTCCTACCGTTTCCTCTTTGGGATGGTAGAAGAGGAATTGGAAAGAACAGGAAAGTTGGATGAATTAGAAATCTCAGCAAAAGTAAAGGCTGGAGACACAAATTTAGCTTGGCAGATATTTTTTGTGTCAGAATAAAAAACATTTCGTAAGCTCATAATCTTATGAATTTTAACCTACTCTTTGAAAACTTGACAGTTGGGGTCCAAAGCAGAATGATTCTCTCCGCAGTGGACGCAAAGATAGGAAAAAGGGCCACTCTGTTGCGTAATGGCGAATTTATTAACCAGTACCGCAACAGTAATGTAACTCACAACTTGATTTTTTTAACGATATTTCTACAACAATTGGGTAAAACTAAAAAAGCAATATTTCCGGAGAAAGGTAAAACAACGACTAACTCTCCCACGGCCATCTCGAAAGTGTGTTTTTTCGATCATTTCTTTCTTTTGTTCTCTCGATGACTAATCATAATCATTTCCGCTAAACCTCGTGATAAAATCTTCATCCCCGACCGACAATCTCACACACACGCACATTTTCGCTCTCACCGTGTACTCCGAAATGTGACATTTTTATGTATTTTATTACAACTTGTACAACGTAATGTACACATTAGAACCAGTAAATTATAAGGCAAAACGCGTATTTTCTCTTTTCGAAATAAAAGAGATATTGAATAATCAACTTATACTTGGGGGAAACGATAATCTCACCTCGTTGAAGTTGGAAAGGCGGAGATCACAATCAAAAAGACCTTCGAAACAGTAAACCATAATACTGTACATCATAGGTAGTAGCGAGGAATTAAAAAATATCAGACGCAACTAATGTTTATTCATCAAAATCATTTCAAATAAAAAATATGATGAAATAGTTCGAGTTTCTCTTTCTTCCCACTGAATTACTAAAATGTAAAAAAAGATATTTACGCGAAAAGTTCTTTCGCTGTTACTGTGTCTACAGGACTTCACGTCATACTCCATTACTAAATGAGGTTTCCTTCCGTAAATAATTTCATCCAAAGTGGACTTTTGATTGATCATGAAGGTGATCACTCTGGATAAAATTGTAATGAAATACGAGGCGAAAGTCTTGCAAACTAAATTAAGATATACCGACATATCATGATCGAATAAATAAAAGTTTTCAACTAACCGGGAGAAAAGAAAGGAGACAGAGGAAACTTATAAAAACCAGGTGATCGGTAAACAAATTTAGTAGATTGAAAATAATCCGTGTTTAGACAAACGGAACAGCAATATTGTGTAAATATTTCCATAGAAGCTTGTTTAAAGTTAAATTATCGTAGCATTAACTAAGAGCTCTTTTCTCGAACGTCCATAGCGAAATTTACGAGAATACAAATCGCCATAAATTACTGTCTGCCTGATTCTCGCACGCACAAAATTTGTTAATAACCATAAAACAAATTCGGCTAATCATAAAAAATTTACGACTCCATTTTCACGTATTACACTTGCAATGAAGTAAATTTATGTACAAATCACGTTATTAAATATCTGAAACTTCCATGGGGGATATGATTAGGAAAAGAATTTACGGTAGACACCATGATACAAAAACTCTTTTATTTTAATGCTTAACGTGGAGAAAGATCGTTAAGACGATCAAATTATCGAAAAGGAAAGACTTTTCGAGAATAATGCTAAATCCGAACTGAACCATAGAAGTCAAAAAGTCGGATTGTATTGAAAAACCATGTCCCATAACGCTTCGTAATAATTTACGAAAAATCGGCATTATTTTCGTTCCATTTAACAAAGTTCTGCGAACGATTAACCGATTTTACTTTTTTTCTGTCTCGTGTCACTGTTTAAGGAATAAATCTCTTACACACAATATTCTTTTGCTCAATTCGTCATATTACTATAAACATTAAGTTGGGCCGTGACAGGAGCGCGGGAAAATGAGTAAATTAGCTTTAATGCACAAAATTTCAAAAATTTTAACATTACAAGACTGATTGGAAATTATTTAAGAGTCGTTGATGTTCTGTTCTCTCTAATTATTATCGGATTCGTGGCCGATTGCAAGGAACTCAATAAACAATTTTAAATTCAAAATAAGTAAATACCATTTGAAATACATTTCAAATATTGCTTTAACCGGAAAGTGTGAAAAATAAGTTAGTAGTTTAATATGAGGGAACAGAAGTTGAAATTGACGATAATTCCACTAGAAAAGGGGGGGGAGGGAAAGTGATCGTTTGTTTTTGCTTATGTTTTTTGGTGTAGATGTGAATGGAACGAATGAGGAACGGACTAGCAATTAAGGAACGAATAGAAAGGATAATGTAGCCGCTGGCTTCAAAAGCCACCCTGCAGTTATCGTTTCACCGTGAGGACGAAGCTATACGACGACATGGTTTTGAAGGAAATCGAACAGGAGCGGATGAGAAAGAAAGAGGGAATCAGTAAAGTAATTGTACATTAAGATAGGATGTAAGTTATGGTGCAAAAGAGAGAGAAAGAGAAGAGTCAACAAAACGATTGAATTATTCCCAATTAATTTTGGAGAGACACCATTGAGAGGCATAGAATGGCTGAAAGTAAAAGAATGCTGGGGCAAGACTGTTAAAAGATATAATGAGCATGGCAACATCCGAGAGTAACAAAAGTAGCTTTCCAAGAACCGAGTTATAAGATCAAGATCAGGAGAAGAAAAGGAGAGGTCGACTGAGTTAAAAATGGAAAGGCTTTTGTAAAGAGTAGGAGATTGATCATTAAGCAGGATAAGATTGTGCTTGAGGATAATGTTTTCAAGAACCGCTCCATTACTGTTTCGATTAGAATTACCTTCAATAATGAAGTGGAAGGAATGCAATTAAGAAAAGAAAGAAAGGGAAAATTGTTGATATTAAAATTAAAAGGAAAGTGCGCGCAGACTATGTTTGTTAGGCGAAGAAGGATGGAAGGAATAGAAATAATCATGAGAAGGTAACGCCAAAGAAAAGTGTACGTTACGGAATTGGAAATGAATGTTATTCCCAATAAGGATGGCAGCGCACCACCGCAGCCATCTACTCTGTCAGAATGAACCACGGAAAAATCTTTAAGATGAAATATTTCGGATTGTTTGAGGGCAATATGAATTTGATTTATGTCAGGTAAACTCTCCAAGGCAAGTCTATTAGCCTTAAAGCTATGACAATTCCACTGGAGGATGTTAAATTTAAAGAACATATTGAAAAATGAAAAAGGGGAAAAGAGGCATGAAAGAAAAAGAAAAGTATGTAAGGAGAGAATTGAGATGGAACAGACTAAAAGTTAATATAGAAGACGAAGGAAAAATGTATTTGCGAGTGAAAAGGTGATGAAATGAACAAAAATTATCTAAGGTAAAGGTTACCGGAGAAGAAAGTGTTAAGAAAGTTAACAAATTTTAAAGAGGAGTCAATCTTAAAGAAGATATATATCAAGGCTTCTGAGCGGTTATTGATGAAAGGAGTGAGTTCAGAAGAAAATGAGAAGTTAGAACGATTGTTAGAAGAATCGTTGCTAAAGGTTGAGTTAGGTTTATTTAGTGGCCATCCATTTGAGGGAAAAGGAATACGATGAGCAGAAAGAGAAGGAAAATGGGGAGTAGGCTTAGAAAAAAAATCAGGCGGTTTTTGGTTTTTGAAGGTCAAAGATTTAGCTGGAGGTGAAGAATGAATAATAGGAAAATTGCGAGTATTTTGATGGGGAATCGAAACCGATGCGCGATTTGCATATGAGAAGGCTTATGAAACTAACGAATTATCCTTATGCTTAGAAGCTACATAGAAAGACAGATTTTCATACGCCTTGATTCTTTTAATGTTCGTTTGTCTAATCCACTCAGGATGTCTCGGTCATAGGAACAGTGATCACCTTTACATTTACGACAAACAGGAGGATTTTGGATATTAGGGCAACCAGAGAAAGGATGCTTGGAGGAGCAGTGGGACCAGAATGGTATGATAACTGCAGCAATGTCTCGCAATATGACCAAATAAAAAACATTTGGAGCATTGTGTAGGAGGCCTGACGCTAGGAAGAACGGGAAAACGAAGTTTAAAAATGGAGATAAGTTCTGGAAGGGAGGATTTGATCAATTTAATTTCCATTGATTTAGCAGACATCTTTATACCTTCGGAGGTTCTTAAAATAAAAGCATTTAACTTGTGAGAAACAAAAAGAAGATGCGTTCTAAAGGAAGGAATTAAAAGAAAGAACTGAAGGAAGGACAACAGATACACGTCTACCTACGGTAGTAATATTAGAAAAGGAAGGAGAGACTGTACCAAGAAGCCGGGTCACCACCAACGGATGATAATTCCTAATGTTATTTTGAATTGAATTATATTCTACAGTTACAGAGTAAGGTCCCAGATGGTCGGAAGGATAGACCTCAGGACTATTGTGAATGAAATTACTATTATTGTCGTTAACACTGTAATTATTACTATTTCTACTTCTGCTGCTACTACTATTGCCGTTATTATTATCCTGAGAACTTGTGGGTAAAGGATTAGTTCCCATTCTCCTATCCCTTAATGACATCTCTCCCTCCTATCCCGGCGAATTCTGATCCTGTAGCCCAATACAATTTGTTTACTCAATTCCTTCATTCGTCCCTTTCTTCATCCGCTCCGCTCGTTCCCAAAAATCATCACCGAAAAGTCCCTTCTGCCTCCTCGCTCTGGTGGAACGAAGAGTGTAAACAGGCTTTCAAGCAAAGTACTTGTACATTCAAATCATTTCGTTCGCGGTCTTCAATGTCCAACTTTCTGGCACACAAAGAAGTCAATGCGAGGGCTCGCTTTGTTCTTAAAACGGCTAAGAGAAATTCTTGAAAACAATTTTGTTCCGATTTTTCTAAGGACACGCCCTTTTCGCAGATTTGGAAAATGGCTATGACGTTTACATCTCCCCTTTCCAAGGGTCGGTACATTCCCCTCCACCCACTGCAACAACTTCTTTCCTTTCTAGATTCTATCGCGCTCGCCTACGCTCCTTCTCTTGAGGAAATCTTGCTTCCTGTCCTTCCACCCAACTCAGAGTCACACTTCTTATCTCTTCCTTTCCGTTACGATGAGCTACTATCTATCCTTAATAAATCCTCCAACTCCTCACCAGGTTTAGATGGTATATCGTTCCTTATACTTAAAAATCTCTCCACGCTTTCATTGCATTCTCTTCTGAATATCATTAACTTCTTTTTACTCTCCGGATCTACACCTAAATCCTGGAATGACTTTATTATCATCCCTATACCTAAAGGAAATCAATCCACATTTCGTCCTATTTCTTTGGCTCCCTGTCTTCGTAAACTGTTCGAAGGTGTGGTGAACAATCGACTCGTCTGGTGGCTGGAACACAATGATCTAATATACCTTCTAATATGTTTGGTTTTCGCCCGGGGTTGGGTCCGGTCGACTGCATCAGTCTTTTCCTACCAGATATCTACAAAGTTTTCCTAGAAAGGAAATTCACTGTTGCTACGTTTGTTGATGTCGACAATGTCCACCTTCCTACTCTATGCGCCAAGCTTCTTGGGCTTAATATTCCATCTACTTTCATCTTTCGTATTCTAAACCTGTTCCAAAATAGATCCCTCTTCCTCTCTACTCCCTCCCGTGACATTTTCAGATGCATCTACCGGGGACTTCCTCAGATATCTTGTCTTAGTCCCACACTTTTCAATACCTATCCTCCCTATAATTTTCTCCTCTCTCCTTTTCGCAGACGATATCCTTATCTACTCCAGTTGTAATGATGTGGCCACCGCCAACGAAGAGATCAATAACTCTTTATCTATCCTTAGTATCTGGCTCTCCTCAATTCACCTCTCTCTCTCTCCTTCACAATCAAGCTTTGGTAAATATTATTTCATCTAACATTCCCACCTCGGACATCCTCCTTCTTTCCTCAGCTAATCATTCCCGACTATAGTCGGACATCGATCCTTCTCTATTTTCTAATTCCGCCTCTCATTATCTTCAAATTCAGCCGGTTCCCCATTCTCGGCCATGATTTCAATCCTATTCTTATCAACGCTCCGCGATCGTTTCCTTAATCAGACTGCGTTTTAATCACTCCCTTCTACACTCTTCACGTTTTCGTTTTTCCCTGTCCTTCCCTCCCGATTGTCCCCTTCATAGTTCCATCTCTCCTCTCATATGTGATGCAAACCACATCTTCTTTGAATGCCCTGCTCTTGATTCTGAGCGCTCTGTTTTATACTCCAAAATCTTGGCACTGGGTCTTCCTGCTCCGTACGATTCTTCCTTTGTTCTTTCCTTTCCATCTCTAGATATAATCCCTGTACTCCAATCTTTCCTAAGCTCTATTTCTAATCGTCTCTCTATTTAACCCTTTCCATAATTTCTGTAGTTGTTGGGTCAAAGCTGCTGGCGCACCCAAAAGATAAGAAAAAAGAAAAAGAAAAAGATTATTCATGCTACCCATATTATTACGTATTATTATTGTTATTTTTATTATTGCTATTTGTATTATGGTTATTATTAATTATCACTGTGTAGTCGTTGTTACCGTTTTTAACATGATTATTATTGCTATTATTGATATTATTCTTCCTTCCGTTGTTGTTATTATTATTTTTGATATTACAGTACTCGACAGCTTTGGTAACGCTTTCGTTATTATTATTAGTAGTAGTAGGACTAATAGGGAAATTATCCAAGTGTGGGTTTCAGACAGTCGCAGATCCTTGCTAGGCAGAGATGCGGCTGACGAAACGGGGCTGGATGATTTACGCTTTGCGGGAGCGTCAACCTTCCTAAGGTTGAGGATCAAATTGGTCTTATTTGATTTTGTATCTTAGAAGAAGCCGGCGGACAGCCTCTATCGATTAACTAACTAACTTAAAAAAACAAAAGAATAATAAAAAAAACGAAATGAATTGCAATTTCTTAAAACTGTGGAACATCACTGGACATCGAAAGTGACTAGAAAAAAGGCGATTGATATGATGTAAAAATCCTATGGCATCCATGATGACTAGTATTAGAAATAAAATTTAAAATATCTTTATTTGACGTTTAGCCGACACTGGCCATTGACAGAACAGTCAGTCAAACTAATGAAAAATAAAGTCTTAAATAGAAAAACAAAAAAAAAAAGCGACATACAAAACGGTAAAATAAAAATAAACAAAACGCCAAAAATTAAAGAGTAAACAGCAAAGGCGGACCTCCATAACAGAAACATAAACAAAAAAAAAGTCCGAAATTACGAAAGAAAAATGTAAAGTAAGATCGAAATCATGTAAGCAAGAGCGGCACTATGTTAGGAAAGGGTCTTTTTTAACGAAGGGCAAACTACGGGCAAGTCGCGGAAATATGAAAATCACGACGGCTTCGCTAATCGATCGAGCTGTGACTCAGTTAATACTACCGTTCAATTATCAAACATAATTCTGTGCTTGGTTCTACTTCAAATATGAAAATGGTTTTCGTTGTCCGCAATTTCGTTCATTAAAAAGGGAACTTTAAAAAGAAATTCTGAGCCATCCAATGGTACCACAACTCCTGCTTACATGACCGCGATCTTACTGTTAATTTTTTTTTTTTTTTGAGGACCGGATTCAATGTTTACTCAATGTTTTATGTTTCTTTTGTAATTTCGTTGCGTTTCTTTAGGAATTTTTGCTTACTCTCTTCTCCTTTAACGTTCGGCGTTTTTTTTTTTTTTTTTTTTTATTTTATTAAAATTTTCAAACCGTGGTTAGACCCCGGGCCGTGTATAATATCTAGACTATTACGGCCCGAGAGTCTCCGGTTACAGGAATGCCCCTAATCCATTGTCCCTGACGAACTGGAAGACTGCACTTTGGTTCGCTTCTGAGTTTGAGAGAACATGGCTGAGGTTATCAAATCCGTGTCTCGTTCTGGAGGATTGGAATGCAGGGCAGTTTATGAGAATGTGCTCAACAGCCGGTGGCTCTTGTGCGCGACAGAAAGGACACGTGGTTGGAGGGTGAGCGCCTTCCAACAGGTAGTCGTGGGATAGTCGCGTGTGGCCCAGGCGTAAACGGTTGAGCGCGCGATGATAAACTCGTAAGGTCCCCTGGGGGGGCCACCATGGCTCTACGGATTTCTTTATATTCTGGAGGTGGGATGGGGTGGAGATGTGTTCTTGTTTCCACTGTTCCATTATTTGTATTTTTACAGCTTCTGATATTTGAGGGGGCCCAAGTATGCTTTGCGGACTGGGAGCTGTAATGGTTGATTGAGCTGCTGTGTTAATCCTTTCATTTCCTGGGATTCCCGCGTGACTTGGGACCCACAACACTACTAGCTTATATCCCTTCGATTGTAGCCCCATGATGAGTGCCAAGACGTGGTTTATTAACCCCCTCCCCGGGGCTCCCCCTCCTAACATCTTAGCCGCCACTAATGAATCTGTTATCAATAGGATGTCATGGATTGGCTCTGTGGACGCCAGGATCATTTCCAGACATAAGCGTATTGCATATAATTCGGCATCTAGGATTGAGCAGTAATCGTTCAGACGGATGGTTGTCATTGCTCCCTTCACTTCGAAAACGCACGCAGTTGGTGACATCCCCTCGACGGGTGCTGCTTTGGCCCCATCTGTATAACATTGGATAGCGTTGCTGTACTGTCTTATTGTTTCGCACGCGTCTTGAGTAAGTTGCTCTGACATGCCGTAGGACTTATACTTTTGCAGAACCGATAGGTTAACTGCTACAGGCTCAAGTTGCCACAGATGTAACGAGCCGGTAGCTGCTGCCTGGCACTCTGCGGAGTCGTTGACATTGACATTCTGAAGTAGCTTGGTGAGAATTGGTAGTGGATCGTTAGTGAACGCTGCGAGTAAGGGGGTTTCGGGATGGATATAAGGCAGCTTGAGGAATGGAATATTGCACCGCAGGGTATGCAGGGAGCGATAGAATTTCAGTGGGGGAGAGCCCGTTAGTGCACAGATACTCCTACACGGTGTTGTATAATGGGCTCCGGTGATGATTCGTAGTGCAGAGTGGTGAATTGCGTCCAGTTTTTTCAGGTTACTTAGAGACGCTGAGGAGTACACCTGGCACCCATAATTTATTTTACTTAGGATCAAGGCTTTGTAAACATTAGAGATTAATTTGGGATGAATATTGAGTTGGGGATTGGAGAGGTATCGGATTATTGACAGTAACTTTATACATTCGGATTTTAGCTTATTAATGTGTAGGCGCCAAGTTAATCTGCTATCAAACTCCAGGCCTAGGAACCTGGCTGAAATACAGTTCGGAATTATGGTGTTGTTTATTTGGAAAGGAATCCTGTTGGTCACAGGCCGTCCCCTATAGAAATCGACACATACCGTCTTTGCGGAGGAAAAGTTTAGACCATTGACTTCTGACCATTTTTGGAGATTGGAGATAGTTTTCTGAAGGATTGTGTGAGATATGTGTGGATCACGAGACGCTAGGGAAATGCTAAGGTCGTCAATGAAGAGCCGGGCCGTTACTGGTGGCTGAACACAATCAGCAATGTCATTGATGTACATTATGAACAAGGTTACGCTAAGCGCAGAGCCTTGAGGTATGCCGTTCTCGATGCTCATTGCATCAGAGACTTGAGAGTCGATTCTGACCCGTATAGTTCGGTCTGACAAGTAGTTTTGAATGAATCTTATCATTCTACCTGTCACCTGCCATCTTCGTAGTTTGTTTATTAGGCCTTGCCGCCATAGGCGGTCATAGGCTTTTTCAATATCGAAGAATATGGTTATCAGGTGCTGTCGACTTTTGAACGCAGATAAAATCTGCCTTTGAAGGCTCACCAGATGATTCGACGTTGATTTAGCCTTACGGCCTCCGGCTTGTATTGTGGAGAGGATATTTTTGGATTCACAAAAGGAGAGGAGACGTCTGTTGACCATTTTATCCAGGGTTTTGGATAAGGTACTCATCAGTGAGATAGGACGGTAGCTACTGGGTAGTGAAGGATCCTTATTCTGTTTTAAAATCGGAATAACGATTGCCTCTTTCCATGAGATCGGAATGTTACCTTGTTCCCAGATCTGGTTATAGATGTTTAGCAGATATAGTCTTTCCGCCGTGGGAAGGAGCTTTAGCATGAAAGGATGGATGGAATCTGCGCCAGGTGCACTTGCCTTCAGCTTATTGTCTAAGACAAAATTTAACTCGGACAAGGAGAACGCTCGATCGTACCGATCCATGCTGTTGGGTGGTAGGGGAGGAATGACATCTTTCTTATTTGCGTGGGACAAAAACGATGATGAGTAGGAATTGGTTGAGGAAGCATCGGAGAAATGCTTTGCTAGTATGAACGCAACTGATGCCGTATCTGATATGATGTTGTTATTGGACTTGATATAGATTGGGGTTGATGGCCGCTGTCTTCCGTTAAGGGATTTTATTTTCCGCCAGGTAGACGCACTGGTCGACGCGTCATTAATTGACGACATGAAGGAAAGCCAGGCTTCATGTTTTTTCGCCCTGATAATGTGACGGGCTAAAGATCTATGCTTCTTAAATTCTATTAGATCCTGGTCAGCTTTTGTCGATTTATACTTTCTTAAGGCTCGCTTCCTGTTCGTTATTGCCTCTCTCACTTCGTCACACCACCAGGGGACCCTGCGTGGGTGCACAGCCGCGGATGACTTCGGGATTGTTGCTACTGTTGCTCTGAATAGAGCCTGTGTAAATGTCTTTAAGTTCTCTTCAATAGATGGGCCGGGCTCAGAATTTATGACTAGGCTCTCCTTGTAGCCTTTCCAGTCCGCTTTGTGAAACATGTACCTTTGCACGGTCGATTGATTTCGAGGAGCCGACCGACAACTACCTATGTCAGGTGAGATTATAATGGGAAAATGGTCACTGGAGTGGAGGTCATCCAAGACGCGAGACGAAATTATTGGGTAAAGTGCGGTGGTGCAGAGGGCTAGGTCAATTGTTGAAAACGTCTTCGCCGTGGAGTCGAAATGAGTAGGACCTTTTAACGAAAGGAGAGCATAGTCGTTACTGACGAGAATATCCGTTATGACCGAGCCATGGTGATTTGTTGAAGCTGATCCCCAAATCGGGGAGTGGGCATTAAAATCTCCTAGAATTATTGACGGGGAGGTCAGCTGATTTGTGGTAGCGCATAGCTGTGGGTAGCTGACGTTGCTGCAAGGGGGTAAATAGAAATTGCATATGGATATTGCACTACCAGAAAATCCGGGTATTAAGACAGATATCGCTAGTGCTTGAAGATGCGTCGTTATCGTTATCAAATGAGCTGGGATTGAGACATGCACGAGCGTTGCCACGCCCCCGCAAGCTCGGTCACCCAAAGTGTAGTCTCTCTGGAAGGTGATATAGTTGGGAAAAATAGGGTCTAGGGGGGAAGTGAGATGTGTTTCTTGCAAACAGATAAACGCAGGGTTGTGGGTTGCGATTAGATATTCTAGTTCCGTTTTATTGTTGTGGAGGCCTCTGCAGTTCCACTGGAGTATGGTGCACTTACTTCGCATTCCTGAAGACATCATTTGAATTCTTATCACCCCGTGATCGTGCCTTGTATGCGGATTGCTGAACCTCCCATTAGTTAGTCTGGGAACTGCGATCGTCGTCTGTTATGTTCTCCGATTCAGAGGGTGTAAGTTTCAAATTCTTTATAATACGCGAGCATCTATTTTTGACGCTCCTACTCCCAAGGAATGGCTTTACCTGGGATAACATGTGCAATAATCCGTCTGTGTCCTGTGTGAATTGTTGGGCGTACTTAAGATAACTGGACGATGTGCTGATACGCTTTATGAACTTTTGGAAGTCGTTGTAATTGAGAATGAAGGGCACTTGGTTTTCTTCGAAAAGATGTTTTGCTCCTGCTACGATTTCCTCAATATCTGCTCTCTTCTTTTGCGCCGTTGGTCCTTCAGCTGTTTCTGTGTGCGCATCAGCGGGTAGGTGTTCCATTGGTACTTCTGCGTTGGCTGTGTCAGCAGTCTGTACTGGGCGTCCCTCAGGGTTGTAATTGTGGTTGTCTAGAATGATCCGTTTTGTAATAGAATGTGTAGGATATGTAGGCTCTTCTGCTCCTGCTTGACATTCCGGAGTTTTGGGATGCGGCCGTTTGAAGAGTGGGTTTGCTCTCTCGCTGTCCTCCTGTTGGCAGTTGGTTTGGTTCGCTATTGGCGATCCGGCCGCTGTCCCGGTGCTTGGTGAGGAGCAGTCATGCCTATCTGGCTTGTTATGGGGTCACTTGTTTGTTGTTTTTGGATATCGTGAGGAGGGGGATTCTCTTTTTGTGTATCTTGATGGGGTCTATTTTCGGAGGGATCGATAGGCACCTCCGGAAGAGGGCTTTCTGTTTGAACTACACTAGGGGGGTCTGTGTCCTTATTGCATGCAGGGCACATATGGTTCTCCAAGAGGACGAAAATTCGGTGATCTCTTCCGTTATAGCTTATCAGAAATGACTCCGGTATGTTTGTACAGCTGGTGTGTTCGATGTGAAGCTGTCGTCGCCAGCTTAAGACGTGACCAAATTCAGCATCCATCGGATTTACCCGGAGGATTGCTATCTGTGACAGGGGTTTTATTGCCAGGTTACTGCTCAAGTACTGCAAAAGTTTGTCATTCGGAATGGTGGGGGATACATTTGACAACACCAACTTATTTGTTGGGTTCCGTAATCTACGCGCGGCGACTGGTTTCCCTCCGAGATAAATCGTTGCCCCTTTGGCAAACAGCAAGTTAGTTACTTCGGTGGAACTTAAGAACATCATTACCCTGTCTTGGCTGATTCTTGATCCGGCCAGATTATTTGATGCGCTACCTATCTGCTCCTTCAGCGCTACTAAATACTCTCTTATGGTGTGTGGAGCGATGTATGGGAATATGATTCCCTGCTCGTCAGTTATTGGTTGAACATTCGTTATTGGGACTATTCTTTTAGCAGCGAGAAATGGTGTCCTGTTTGTCGATTTTAACTTTTCCGAGAAGGATGATAAGAGCGGCTCTGTTTTGCCGGGCTGAGAAATATCACGCGATATGCCGGGTAGTGCTGGGAATTGGTCGTTATCAATTATCGGCGCATCGCTTTCGGAAAGATCGAGAGATAACGGGCTGTTCGTATTGTTATCAGTAGTAGATGCAGCTGTACCTGAATTCGGGGCTGACTGCGGCAGTGTGTTAGTGGTGGCGGTCGGTTGTACGTGTTGAGTTAAATTAACAACGTTCGTCTTACCTGCATTGCTGCTGTTAATGATGTTACGGGTAGTTTTTGCCGCACCGGTCGCATTGTCGAAGCGTCGTAGCGGTGGTGACGACGAGGGGCTGGTTGCGTTGAGGCTGCGCGCTGTGCTGCCTTGTGCGCGTGCGGGGGGAAGTTTCTTAGTCGCCGACATGAATCGGCACAAGAACGATGATTACGATAATATACACACTATAAATTATTTAAATGCGATAAACACAGAACTACTTTACATGAATATTCGTTTGTTTATATATTTTAAACAATTTTATTTCTAAAGTTTATTCTGACACGGTGTCATTTTCCCATTCAGTAGATTTTTTCTGTGGCAGCCGATAAATCAGTAGCGTAGCGTGGGTTTCAGCCACCCGGGGCGCAGGCAACTTTTACCGCCCCCTTATGTAGGTATTTAAACTCAGAAGACTTCAAAATATAATTCTAAAGAACTTTTCGACAAGAACAATCATCATTATTGGATATTGTACAGGTTACAAATAAAAAAGTTATGTAAGGTAAGGTGGGGTAATTCCGATTTGGGGCAATTCTGATACCTCGCTTTAACAACTTTGACAAGTGCAAGTTGACAACAATTATGGGCGCAAGGTTATCCCGGCTGCACGTTGTGTGTCTATTACCAGTTGAACATTAGTTGGCTACCGTTTTATGAAATGTGCTATGTGTTGAAATGATTGTATGTACATAACTCGTGTGCAAAATTCCATTGTTCTTTTAAATACGGCACAGCTGCATCAAGAATACGCACAAGTTTAATCCGGCTTCATAGATAAGTAAACGCGATGTATAATTTACAGATACTACGTTGTATTTGCATTTTGATCGAATGTTTCATGTCAAGAATTTTTTTTATTTCACAATTATATTTTTGTTTCCTGGGGCAAATCCGATAATTCATTTGGGGTAATTCCGATAGGAGGGGGTCGGAATTACCCCAACTCCTCTGTAAAGTTGTTTCTGAGCATAAACCAAGTGAAATACTAATGTAAGGTGTTTTGATTTTAGAAATTAATTACCAACGTAAAACCACGAAGAGGATGCACGATCCTAAGGTAGTAGCTGAAGCGATATGTGAAGTGAATGCAATGAGGCTATCTATAAAATCTGCGTCGAAAAGCGCTACCAAATGATAAATTTGTTCAGCTTATTTCACGAGTATGGAAAGAGTTAGATCCGACGGTTACACAACGAGGATTCCAAAAAGCAGTCATCTTTCCTTACAGTAACACAGTAATTGCAAGAAAAAAATTCGATCCAGATAGTTTAGAGCGCTTCGATGCATGGCTCAAAAAATCTGCTCACAGAGCAGAATCATCAACTGCTTCGCTAATTCCACCATCAACAGAGCACCAGACTCAAATATCTTCGACAATTTCTCTCATTCTATCACCAATAGAGAACCAGCCTCAAATACTTTTGACTTCAGATTCGTTAAATTATTCTGGAGAAGAACGCTCAAAAAGTTTTCAACAGTTGCTTTTGAACTGTTGCAAGCAACAGCGAATCGAAACTTTAAAAGATAGAAAACAACGTGTCGCATTTACTGCAGAAGTTATCACCACAGAGGAGTTCCTGGCAAAACTTTCACGGCCTTCGATTTCAAATGGACAAACAGATAGGAGCTTTGTGAAGGTAAAGGTATCGAAAATCGCGAAAAAGAGCAGTTCAGCCTAAAAAAATAAAAGTTCCAGCTAAGAAAAGAAGACATTTACAACCAGAAGAATCAGAAGAATCAGAAATCGATAATCCTGAATTTTCATGGCCAACAGTCGATGATATCAGTGTAATACACCGAGAAGAAATTGAAAAAGTTCTACCTGCCCCTGAACAATGAGGACGTCATTTAAATTCGATGTTGAATTCAGTGGCTATAAAATCTATTAATTTGACTCGAATTTTTTGCTAACTTTAGTGGCTATAATAAGTACTTTCTTTTCTTTTATAATAAGTAGACTAGATTTTTTGTTAATTTCAGAAATATATCTTAATTGGACTCGATTTCTTTTTCAAGTTAGGTACCTACTTCCTTTCTTACATATAATATTATAACTCTCCTGGATTTTATTAAAAAGCAGTTCTTTTTATTTTCCTTCAGTTGCAATTATAAATATCTCACAGTAGGTAATTATCACAGATTGTTGAAAACTGAACAAAAGTGATTATGAAAGGTTGAAGTGTACGTAATTGCCCTAGAACATATTTCATGAGAACACAATGTATTTTGAAGAGGGGTATCAGAATTGCCCCAAAAATGGGGTAATTCCAATTTTTCGTTTTTAAAAACCTTTTTTAAAATTACTAGAGAACCGTTCGATCAATCTTCTTACTCCTAGTCTCAAATTGTAGAGCAGAATTCCCTCTTTAAATATCGCTATACTATATTTCCAAAATATTATTGATTCAGTCACGTAAGCAAAAAATACAAAAATTTTGCATTTCGTTGTCGGAATTACCCCATCTTACCTTATATATGTTTTACAATATAATAATCATATTTATTACAAAAATTCTTACGCGTATACCACTTACATTGATATAACAGATACAGAACACTTATGATTATGTGTTAACGATCGACAAAATTAAGTTATTAACGAATTGAATAGAACACACAAATGGACTTACAATTAGAACTAGAACGATACTGTCAGTATTTATATTTTTATTAAAAAATAATATAATTGATAAAATTAAAAATAAAACTTCTGTCTTTAACTAAAACTCTATCTGTCCACTTTTTTTAAGAGCAAAGTCTTTTATTGCACTATCAATGTCTATAGCATCGCATACCTTTCTCTCTTCGTCACTTTTTCGTTTTTCCTCGTCTCTTCTCCACGATGTCCTCTTCACCCAGAAGATTCCTTTTTTCTAAGTGATGTCAATCATGTCTTCTTCGAATGTTCCTCACTTTCTTCAGAACGTTCTCTCTTCTATTCTCAGGCTTTAGATCTTGGTTTTCCTACTCCATACAATGACTCTTATGTTCTCTCTTTTCCTTCTTTGTCAGTTCTTCCTATTCTAGCTTCTTTCATTCATTCAATCTCGTACCAGATTAAAATCTAATATGCTATGCTCCTTTTGAGCTGTTACTTAGATTCCTTAGTTAGTTGGGCTGTTGCTCTTCGTTAGCGTACCCATAAAAAAAAAAAAAAAAACATGCCTCTTGCTCAATAGACAAGATAGAGATTGGTCAGCCTTAAAGTACTCATTGTTGAACTTAAATCACTTTTAATCAATTTTCGATTTTGAAAAACTTCTCTCACAACTGGCATTGTTTATGGCAATTGTGAGGAATATTCGGAGCATTATTGTAATATTGGGCAGCGTATCTTCCAGCTTGGATTTTACAATAAATTTTAATAATTCAGGCGAGTCCGCATTAATTAATTTATTTTCATTGCCTGTGATCGCAATGAAAGTCCGTAGTCTAAGTCGTTCGAGCTTGAAGTCCTGCTCGTCAATTTCGGTAGATGCATAGTCTAGATTACATTTAATGTCGTCCAAATCTAGTAATATAGCCGGCGTTAGATAAGCAAATTTATCCGCCAAATTTTGTAATTGCTGAAACCTCTCATGAATTTCTACAATTATTTTATCTAACGAAAAAATCAACTTCCGTCTCAACTTATTTTCATAAGACTAGTTGGCATCTCTGGTTCCGTTATCAACAATGTGCCTTCTTGTTATGCGCCTCTGAGGTTAAATGCCAAATTCGTCACACATATTTTTTGCGTTAACTTACAGCGTCGTCTGTTCATTCCCCGCGTTTCTCTATTAGAACCATCTGCAAAGCATTTACTTTCTGAGCGCACAGGCTTATATGAAATCCCTTTGTTTGTAAATATTTTTGCGCATCATTCTCTTCATGTAGCACCGGTTGTCAGAGGCCCAAAAAACAAAGAAAAGAAGATGACTGTATCGCAATTAGCGAAGTTCCTGCATCTGTTCTTGTTTTTCCAAAGTGACGACAATATCTTTGTAATGATGCCACGTCGTATTTACGGAATCACCTCTTGCACTTCATCGCGTATCTTGAACACGTTTTAAACTTTTGCCTGTGCTGCTATCAGAACTTCCCAGCGATGTGTAGACATGGAAAAAAATGAATAGCAACGATCTAATGTGCCGAAAAAAGTTACCGAACTCGCCTCAACTGAGGCAGCGTGTAAAAAAAACCGGGTTCAACGAATGATTTAAGCAAGGTACGAATTCAACTTTGGTATTTATTTCTTTAATTCTTTGCTGAACTCCTATATGTCTTCCAGCCATAACAGCAGCATTATAGTACACTTATCCTCTACAGTTATTTATATCAAGACCACATTAACTTCAAGCTTGCTCAAAATCATCTTTAAAATTCCTTCAGCAGTTTTATCTTTTGTTTCGATGAAATCTATAAAAGATTCCACTACTTGTACTTCCTGATTTTCAATCACTACGTATCCTTAATTCCTGGCCTGTTTGATCTTTATGAGAAACATCTGGAGTACTATCGAATATAATCGAATAATACTTGGCCTTTTTTACTTGTCTGATGATATGTTGACGAACTTTATTTCCCCAAATTGCAATATTTCTGGTAAACCTTTCTGTCGACTATTCTGTTGCATCCGTATAGCCGACGCAGATAAATGAATTGGTCTTTTTTTTTTTCAAATCGGTGCACATGAAATCTATATTTCGAATTATTGGTTTTACAAAACAAAATTGTATTCGACGATATTGCAGCTTGCTGTCGAACTGAATCAACTTAAATTTCTCAAAGTTTTCAGCTTAAATAAGCAAAAATTCATTTCCATTTTAAATTGCTAATTCATAATTTTATTTTTATTACGCACCAATATTATGAAAAAGATTTTCACATTTATTATCATATATGACCGGCAAAAATTTGTTTTACCGACTTCAAATTAAAATTTTCCGAAAACGCCGACAGAAACTTTTTGGGTTCTTGTTTTTTTTTTTATTTTTGTGGGGGACAATACCCCACTTATCCCCTGTTTGATACGCTCCCGATCACAACACGTACTGATGAACACCGAAATCATAGGGGTTGGAAGGCATATACATATATGCGATTAAGTCAATGTAAATTAGACGACTGATGATCGAGCCAGAAACAAAACTTTCTTTAATTTGTTAAAGCATCACTCACGGACTTCTTTGAAGGGACTTACCCGTACTGTAACCTAATTTGCAGGTGTCGTTATACAATATTGAACATTAAGAAGTCGTTCTCGCTGATAATATCAGTCGTAAACAATCCGAGCACAAAATAAAACAAGTGGAATCAGGTGTTGCCGGTCACTACAACCAGCAAGATGGTTACATTCATTTTAAAAAAAAAGAGGATTCCCCGGTTCCGTCACAGAATAAATAACAAAAAGTTCGGTGCTCATTTTAATCGGTCCGAATTGTAAGCGCGACAAAAATATGAAATGAAATGGTTCAGATTTTTACAAGCTATTATTATTATGCATTGTAAAATTTTGCCTGGCGCTGCCACTACGCTACGCCATTGCGATAAATTAAGCTAACTTCTTTTCTCCTCAACTTCCCGCTAAAATGTTAAGCCCGATACTGTTCTACCGCACAGTTAGTAATTAAATAATTAAAAGCGGCAAATTTATAATTAAATCATCGTCACTGACAAAGTATCTATACCGTACATTAGACTTTCTTCATAGGCAAACATTTTAAATTATGTCACTTTGCTGTTGCTGATTAGGCAGCAATGGAGCGAATCAATTTGTAAATCTACTTAGCTCGCAATTTTCATTCTAAATTCAACATACAGACAACAATTCGCAAATTAAATCAGGCCAACCAAATTCGAAATTATTTCCACTTTGCTAGAAAAATGTTTGAACGCCATTATGAAGTAGCAAGTGAAATTTTACGTTGGTTCTTATTTTTCTTTTCTTTTTTCTTTTTTTTTCTTCTTTTTGTGGCATTTAATAAATAATGCCACAAAAAGAAAAGAAAAAATCAGCGGAAAGAATATGAAAGCTTTCGTGAAAGATAAAAGCAGTTTTTTCAGAATTAACTGGGGAAAAGTCGGAATAAATCAAAAGAAGTGAAAAAGAAAAATCTCCAAAAAAGCGAGAAAACGGTGGAGAAGGCAGGTCTTTCAACGGCTGTGTTGAACGAGTGCGCTCGGCTCTTTGCAAGCTATTCGCCAAAAACTGTGGCAACGTGTATCATTTTTCGCCATCAACAGCCTCGCCAGCTCAGTGCTCGGTTCTTTATCTCTGTTCTACCTCTTTCCTCTGTCTGCTAACCGAAACGGAAAATACCATCTTCCGGAACAAAGAAGTCTGTATGCCAGTAAATATATTCGTCGCTGCGGCCTTTAAACGTGCAAGTAATAATCGACAAATAAACCGGCAGCATTGCATCTCATTATTTATTTATATATGGCATCTCATTGTTGAAGATGTAGAGCAGACAATTCCCCATTTTCCTGTCGCTCTTTCTGCTATGAACATGAAACTGGCCAAAGAATGTACCATACCAATCAGTGTATTACTCTTCGGCATGTAGTTCCCATTCAGTTTCTGTTTTACACTTATTATTTTCTTGCTTAAATATTTCAATATGTCTAAAATAACTTCAATATATCTACGATGCTTTTTTTTTTCTAAATATACAAACAAACCGAAAATGAATAATTGAATAAAAATTTATTATGAGAAAATTTATAAATTGTAATGTGTACATTACACGTATATAATAAAATTATAAGTAATTTAGTAAAAATATATATATATACATATATACACATGTATATAATAAAAATTTGAGAAACGTGGTGCGATAGGGAATGTAAGAATGCTTGAAATCCTGTTTGTCGGTCAAGGAGAGGATACACGATCACGCGATCCGACAGGAGAAAGGCCCAGCCCGGTAAATGATTGGTCACGGGGAGAACAAGAGAAAGTAAAAAGAAACGGCTAGGAAATCGAAATCGAAAAGAAGAAGATCAGTCGCAGCCGAGATGGGAACAGTGGCATTTGCTCCGCTGGCAAGTGACTATCCTACAAGGGTCGTAAATTACCTCGAGAAGAGAAGTTGATAGTTTTTTGTCAACTTGCCGCGCGAAAAATGAAACCGCCAGGAGTCAGGTCATTACCCGAATTAAGACCTTTTCGCAATCGAAATTTGTATAAGAAGTTATTCGGAAGTCCGGTTTGTTTCGGTGTTAAATTAACAGATCAAGTCGTCTCTCGAATATTCGGTAGCCGTAATCGGTGACCAAACGTATACCTGGAAGTCTGCATCGTCGACAAATAGGATACGTACAATTTAAATTATAATTAATTTCGTTATTATTCGGCGTGTCGTCATATTCGTATGTATAATGATTGTGTTTTTTAGCAGTCGACCGTCGAAGAAAAATCGGTGTAGGTTATCATTAATATATCTTCATTCATAATTTGAATGACTTATTCTTAAAATTATAACACAAAAAAGATAACAAGAAAAAAGAAAAACATAAAATATACGTCCGTGGTAGTTAATTCTGCGATGGCATCTCTGAGAGCATAGAGAAAACAGCTAAAACATTATATTGTAAATACTGTGTACTAAAATAAATAAAATGAAAATTATAAAATTTCGGAAAACCGGATGAGAGAGGAAATGTATGTATGTGTGAGATCCTGTTGTTAGTCGGGAGTAAATAACCAATCATCGACCGTCGCGCAAGGAGAAGTGCGCGTCTTATTCAATCAATTCCAGCGATCACGGGATGGAAAGGAAGGAAGAAATGAAAAAAAATCCAATGAAATTTTCTTAAGTCAGTCAATCACTGTTTTACTTTTCTTCGGTATTATTGTTTTTTGACTTCTCTCTGATTGTGACAGAAATAGCATACAAAACGTGTTTTCCGGTAGTAAAGTCATCGGAATCGATTCAATAGAAAAAACTCATGAAAACGTAAAAGCGAAAGCCCGACCTATAATCATTATTCACATTTTCCAGCAACGATTTCGGCTCGAGATTAAAAAATCCCGTTGTTTTTTCGTCCACCGTAATTAAGAGACCGCGTGGTGGTATTCCTGAGTACTTTATGTAACGAGTAGATTGTTACGTTTAGCATTCCTGGTGGGGACTACAACAATTAACGTTACATTCGGCATTCCTGGTGGGGAATAAAATCGACAATTAACGTTACAGTATATGTACACATACAGAGTATCTGGTGACCGATACTTGTTCAGAGGATCAATTAAGGTATTCACAAGTTTCACCAATATTCAAAAATTCAGCAATAATATGCACGTAATACAGAGAGTTAAAATTGCACAATTTTATTTTTTAATTTTGAAAGTGAATTTTAGTTTATGTAACATTTAAAATTGCCATATAAACATCGTGAAGAAATTTTATTATTATAAAATTTATTTATTTATGAATAGTACATTAAAGCTTTGTAACCCCCTAATTATTGTAAATACAGAATCTGAGGAAACCACAAAAATCAAAACAAAAAATAAACGAAAAAAACAAGGAAAAATTTAAAAAATAACAACCCCTAATATTTTATAAGCGTGTAGAAATATGTATACAACTTGTATTTTACTACGTTGATATTTATTTCATATCAGCAGTGACCCTTCTTAAAAAACTTTTAACAAGATTTTTATTATTTTTTTATTTTTTATTCTATTATTATTTTTTATTTTAAATAAAATTGAGCTCCGTGACGATGCCAAAATTCAGGACTTAACTGGTTTGAAAATAAAGTACAGAAAAGACACAATCTTTCAGAAAAAGACTGGAATGAAATGTTTTTATTGGCAACCCTACATGACACAATTTTATTACGGTAAAATTGTGAATGCATAAATATTTTTGTAACATGTTACGTATAATTAAAAAATATTAGTATAAAAAGTTTAAAATATATATCTAAATAGTTTATATATTACAAAGAAAATTTTACAACATTGACAACGTTGACATGAGACTCGTTACTATCTTCAGTTTTAAGTTGCTAATGAGAGAGTGATAGTTGTATAAAAATTATATTGTATTATTGTAATATATAAGTTAACATATTAAGGTTTTGTAATAGGAAATATTATTTTTGGATGATGGTATAATTGCAATATAAATGATAAATAATGAGAGTGTGGATTTTGTAGTATAGTAATATATAAGTTAACACTTTTTATGTTGTAACAGAAAGCAGTACTTAAGTTGATGTTATATTGTACAAATGAATGATATAATTATGTTGGGAACCCACGGGCTAGTGCCTTGTGGGACCCGCAAATTATTATTTAAAAAAAAATAAGTAAATAAATAAATAAATAAATAAATAATTACCATTCATCGTTAAATAAAAATAAGTATTGATTATGTAAATATTTATAAAAGAATTTAGTTATCAAATATGTAGTTATAAAGAATGAAAAAAAAACTTAATATTCTTCGTAAATACTTTTTCGTATTTTACGGCACTATGTAATAGATCAAGCTAGGCTTAACGTCAGATAATGGTGTTTATATTTGTAGTTGTGCAGTCTGCAAAAACCATAGCGTTTGAAAAATTTTAAAAAAAAAATTCAATTTTTCATTTGTAAAAGAAAATGTCACTCTTTCCACGATTTTAGAGTCATAAATAGCGATAATGATTCTCAGCTAGAGTTTACCCATTATTGTACTAACTCAAATTATAAAATCACCAGATAATTTCTTAAAATCGTTTTTTTAACAATCGGTCATTGACCTCTATTTCACTGATTTTGATTTTTTAAGAGTGAGAGCCGCATAGTCAAAAAAAATTGTCTGCTGTATTTTAAGATGCAAAATAAAAACTAAAAATGAATAAAAACCAACTTTAAAAAAAAATAAATGAAATTATCATACAATTTACTGGATAATGTACGTTTGCCCCCCTCCCCCCTCAAAAAAAACAACTACCATTTCGTTCGTAGAAAGTAAAGTGATTTTCGTAAATATTTGTTTATATTTTGATTTAATTGTAATCGTTCCTATTTCAGGAGATGGTAATTGCATTTCAAGCAATTTCTTATTGTTTATTTAAAAATTTTTTTTTTTTTTGGTTGCAATTTGCATTACGTTAAAGGACCCTGCCAAGCTCTGCAGCTTGTCGGCGTGGTCCTAAAAAATAACGCATGCCTCCCTTCTTTATTAGTAAATATAATACAATGTTACTTATACTTAAACGAGTTCGGAGACATACTACTAGTTATCAGTATTACTAACGATTCGTCTTATTAAGGATATTCCATGCGTTTTCGTAATATGATTATTTTAACCTTTTATTATTGTTATTACGTAAAATATTATCTAAACCAGATCTGAAAACTTCTTTTACAACAAAAAATAAAAAGTACAACATTTTCCTAGTATAATAATACCCTTATATCCTTTCATAATCTCATACATACACATATCTTCGCACATATCTGACACATATACTATATTATCAGTACTTAATATATGACAGCTATCATCGTCAAATTCGATTACAAGTAGCTTATAAAATTAAGTGTGACAGGGGGAACATTATAAGGACTTCATTATCGGTAATTCTTCATATAGATTACCAATAAACAGTTCAGCTGAATATGACAATTTGATATCTTTAGATAGTGAATATGATGGACACAGTAAGTTGCAATGTATAAGTCAATTATATCCTGGCTATTCATTTAAAGTCGGGATGAATGATAATCACGGTTTCGTCTATGGTACAGGTAATGTCGTTTGCAATTTATTGTTTTCTGGTAATGTTGATACCGGACATTTTAACGTTTTAGAATTTTTTAGTTCCTTCACATCAAATCATACTATTAGTATTGACACACTGGATGATTGTATTCTATCTGTTCATAGAGCTTTAAGGTGGTTTTCACTGTTGTTTTTCATCTGGGTACTGTGTAAGCGTGGCCATGATAGTGCATGGTGATTAACTTCCCTTTCGCCATTGTGAGCGCTGTTAACTGTAACCGTAATGCAGCATGGTGTTATTCTTACTTCTGATTCTCATTAAGCATTGTGGATAGTGTTGCATGATGATTCTTTATTGCACTCTGTCGGACACTGTGAACGCTATTAACTCCAGGTTTGGTCATGAAATAGCTTTTTGAACAATTATCACTTCGCCGAGTTTCGACGGGTTTCAGCTAGTATTAATTAATATCATAAAAGAGTATAAATGAAAACAAGTTTAAGGTCAACCGATTAATTTTTATACTTAAAAAGGATATTAACACAGATTACAGAATAGGCAATTGAAGGATTTAATAACCGATTATAAACTTTTAGAGCCCGTAATTTTAGTTGCAGATGAAACATTCTATATCCATATTTACATCTATATTATGAAACTGAGAAAAAACAAAGAAGTTACAGAATTGGTTTTTTTTGTTTTTAATCTTTACATTTTCATCATTAGAGTCCAGAAAAATTACGAAACACGTAAATTTTACTATTGAAGAACGTAGATTTTAAAATGAATGGAATGATGAATACGAGTGACTTCAAATATTATAACGTAGACGTTAAGGAGAAAAACAAATTTTTAAATATTAACGAACAAGTATGATTAATATATATCACTTTTCTTGTGTTTTTATATAGATAGCAATATTTCTAATTTTGTACAATGCATATTAAAATTCTTAAGGGGGTGGTGATTTTAAAAATTTTGCTCCTTGGTTTATGTGCAAGGTACTAGACCAAAAATACCGTTAAAACTATTGAAATATACATTGGTTATTAACCCTGTATGTATATGTATACATGTATATATATATATATATATATATATATATATATCACCATCATCATCATCATCGTAGTTACGTCTAAGGAATTACATGTATTATTAAATTAATCTTGTAGACTTTTACACGGTAAGTTTGCCGGAGGATTCATTGTTATTAATTCTAATCTTCGTCCTTTTATTATTAGTTTTCCTTTTATCTTTCCTTGTGCCGACAACATGAACAAGCCATTTTCTTTCATTTTGTTAGTCAGATATTTCATTTTCTAATTTTCGACGTCTTTGACTAGTTTCCATTGTTCCCCTATTCTTGCTAACACCGTCGCATTTGTTGCATGTTCCGTCCATAATATTTTCAGGAGCTTCCGATAGCACCACATCTCAAAAGCTATTATTCCTTTTTCGTAGTCTGCATTCATGATCACGTTTCGTAAGAATATTTCGACATAACACCGCATTATTCTTTTTTCCGGAGTTTTAGATTCATATTTTGATTTCCAAGCCTCTGCTCATGTTGTCAAATGCCTTCTTCACCATACCGATTCCCGTTCTTTTTTCTTTCCGGTCTCTTCCATTACTGTTTATTAATGCCGCTAGATCTTTTGAATTCTGCCACGTTTTTATTTCACATTTACCTTCCGAGTAGTCAGGGCCGATCTTTGTACTTGCGCATTTATTCCAGCACAAATTCCCAACGAGACTACTGCGAGGAACGTGTCGATACTTCAATTTAATCGATATAATTTTTGTTTTCATTTGCTTATGTAACCGAAAATTTGTCTTAAAAATTTCGTCTTTGCGAGATTTGTCGGTATAAAATTATGTTAATAGCGTTATTCCTTAATTTGCACAAGCTAAATACGTAGTGTAGATTTCTATAAACCTCTGAGTACGCTAAGAAGAAGACTGAACAACCCGCAACCACGTAGGTAAAACGAATAATTTAACCGCATTACCTTTCAAAGTAACTGGGCGATCAAAATCTTTTAAAAAACAAGCAAAAAAAAGCAAAACAACAACAACTTGGTTTGCCGAAAAATAAACCCAATTCATGTTAGTTTTATGACCTTAGCAACGAGACCAGTTGGAATGCTTCAATCTCCACAAGCGAGATAATTATTATCAGTACGTCGACTAAATAGCGGCGACAGAACGCCAACGATATTTTTTTTATCGCCTATAATAAAAACAATAATAAACAATAACGACCGGCTGCGAGTTTTTATTAACGAGGGGACTTTTTTTTATCAGCGGAATTCACCTTTCTCCATCATCTCGTTTGAACGCCCACACTTTGCGTCGCGTCTTATCTTTCCGTTTTCGATATGCACAATCTTTATTCAGCGCGCCAATTTTCGTAAAGCATATACACACCGGGTAGTCCTTTTTTAATATACGAAATAACTCGATTCAAAGATCAACATTAACCGAATTACTAACCGAGCAAACAAGAGCTAGTCAAAGGTGGCAATGATCAGATCTTTCCAGACCTTTTTTCGCCCGGGAAAAGCACAAATTCGACCATTTGCAGCACGCGCATAATATTCGATAAAATAGGCCGGCAATAATCTTTAGTATTTAATATGCGAAATTATAGAAAATAAGATGCCCACAAAAGTCGCTAGGAATGTTTTATCGTAACACGTAAATTAAAAAACAACTGAATAAAATGAAAACCCTGCGTCAACGCGATTGTCTAGACTGACGTGGGGTCATGTACACGACCGGTGTCAAATTACCTACAATCAACATTTTCAAAAAATTATTATGTCCCTTGCGCTAATCAAAACCGTCGCATTACATCGAGAGTTTCAGCGAAAATGAAGCTGCGGTCAAAAACTTCTCAAAATTACCAAAAAAACCATTGTATCCGAAAGTGCAATCTTTTTGTGTTGATCTGTTCCGTTGTCAGCGTGTATAATTTATTTTAAATTGACCGAAAAACGTTGATTAGACACCCCACAAGTACATTGCCAATCTCGTAGAATACTAAGGCAAACTGTTAATATCTGATATCTTGATATGAAAATATGATCGATAAAATTTGCCTGTACCGATTAAAAAACTGCGCCGTATGTGTTTACTAATAGTTCCATTTATATGTTGCGTATTTCTGTAATTTTGTGTAATTGTTTTATTTATTTGAAAGTTTTTTCCGGTGTAAAACTGAAGAATCTGTGTCACTGTTTGAATTTCCTTCTCGCTTTTTTTTTCATTGTATATAATTCGTAAGTGCCGCAAGGCCATGTCTCTGCGTACCTAACATAAATTACATTGTTCATTTTAAATTATACATACTTGAAAAACGAAATATGAAAATTTTAAAAACTAATATCGTATAAAAAACTATTGTTGGAAAATCGTATTACTTAATGCACATAGTAATTATTCATATTTTATTTATATATTCACATTCTGCTCGTCTCATACTAAAGCATAATCGGTAATCACAATTTAGTAAACAGATAAAAAGAGAACGTAGAAAACGAAAAACAAAGTTTACTTGCAAGTCCGATTTTTATTCTTTTATTAAATTAATTGCAATCCCATAGTTTTAATATCACAACTTGTTTTACTTCATTTCGGATTCTAGTATCTTTTGTCTAGGTAATTTTATAAGTTCTTCTGCATTGTCTATTTTATTATTGTTACTTTTACACTTTATTTGACGAATTTTGTTTACTGATAATACCTGAACAGGCCGTTGTGAGAAAATAACATTTTCGATTACCCATTTCATCACTTTTACGCCACCGCCAGTATCCTCGTCTAATCTTGACAGTATCATCACTTTCAGCGCGTCTTTTTTGCAGCTTCCTCAATTTTCCTTATTCCCGTTATTTTTCCCTTTCCTCTAATTTCAATTCCGCATTTAATTTTAGGCATTGTTAATGTTTTTAATTATGCATTCAAAATCGCGATGCACATAATCTACACACCATGTTTATGAAGTATGTAGCAATTCACCCTGAAAACACTAGTAAATATACATTTATAATCCAAAGTTACAATCGGTAATTATAACAGGTCGGGTATCGCATTTCCACCGTCATTGGAGGATATTATAGTTTTTGAACGGAACAATTCATTCTGTTCTATTAACGTATATATATATATATACGGTAGACAATGAGGATGTCATATACCACCTCCGAGTTTCCAAGGAAGAACGGGACAACCACACCGATCTCTTGATGGTGAAGAATGGCGAGATGCGGAATTTCTGCTGGAATAAGAACTTGAAGCGGCTAATAGGAAAAGGCAAATCACCAAGCACTATCATCATGGTGTGTTTATACGTCACCGCTGCTTTTAATATGTTCAAGATGAAACCAAGATGGATCAGCACAGAACCGTAATCCAGTTAATTAAAAATATATGTTAACCAATAGCAGACCAAAGAAATATGAGTTATCTTTAATAACGTTTTCGACACAGCACATCTTCAGCTGGGAAAAGAAAAATAAAACACAAACGCAACCGAAATAATAATAAGCAAAAAAATACAAAAATTTTTAAACGTAAACACTAAATCGAAGCGTTCTGGCTAAGAAACAAAATATTTTCAATATTCAATTTTCATTTACATTTAACTGTGAAATCTTACTGTCAGGTATAATTACAAGCTAGCAGCTAATCGTTACATTGCTCGTGTAATATTTATTTGAGATTATTGTGGTTTTTTTCGTCTTCATCAAAATATGAAAATCATAAAAATATCTATATTTCTGGTTTACTTACATTTCGTTAATATACCGTTAAAAATTTTGCTCTCAAAAAGTTCAGAAATACACAAAACTGTAACTAAAAACCTGTGCGGACGTTACATTGAAAATAATGATTTGTTTCGTGAAAAATGGTATAATTAAAAACAGCCAGTAAATGATTAACGAAGTGAACAAACAAACGAATAGGTAAATAAATAAAAAACATGATGATATAACGAATTTACGAATGTTTTTGCTTCAACTCATTTTAGTTTTATAACCATATGTATCGGTATACAAAAATTAGTTCATCAACATCATGCGCGTGTGTGTATGTATAAGAAAAGGGAGGATTTTTTTTTTTTTGTACAATAGTAACATAGATGAATTTACAAACAAACTTTTTAAGGAATTAAATAAATTTATAGTTAATGAAATCGAGTATCGTAAAAATAGTATATATTTACATTACAATATCCTGGTATTAATTACATAATTTAAATAGGTAAGTATAATAATAATAATAATAATGTAATAAGATGATATTGTAAAGCGGGATTAATGTGTTAACAAAACTTAACTGCACGAAACGTATTAATCAACTATTATGGAATTATTGCAATTCGGTATATACTAATAGACGCTCAAAAATCATCCTGGAAGGACTTCAGCTCTTCCTTCTCTAGAGCTACGCCGCTTAATTATATTTGGGAAATGGCCAGAGCCTTCTCCTCTAACATCCCTATAGATAGTCTTCTACCGTTCATCGATTCTGTTGTGCCCCCATATGTCCCCAACGCCACTGAATTTGCGCTCCCGTCCTCTTCCTGGTGATCCTTTTCCACATGTCCCAGCTTCCTATTTAAATATAAATGAATTAAAACATATTCTAGAGTATAAATCCTCCAGCCGCTCACCGGGTCTTGATGGCACACGCTACCCAATCCTCAGGAATTTATCCGACTGTGCTCTTACAAACTTACTTTCTATTTTCAATTCTTTTCTTCGTAGAGGTGTCCCTCCTTCCTCTTGGGATTCTTTTATGATTGCATACATTTCTAAAAGAAACTCTTCCTTACGATCTAATTCCCTAGCGTCTTATCTAAGAAAACTGTTTGAGGGCATGCTAAACAAGCGCCTAGTTTGGTGGCTAAAACATAATAAGTCGCTTCGAATATGTTTGACTTTCGTCCAGATTTAGATCCCCGGCAGGCCATGTCAGTTAACTCCAATATATACAATTCCTTCGTTAATAAGCAGTTTACCTTGGCTTCTTTCATTGATATTTCCAGTGCTTTTGACAACGTCCATTTTTCCTACTCGGAGAGGTAATATGTTAGCAATCAACATTTGTTTACATTCCACTACTCTTGTTTGTTGTTAATCGTATGTCGTGTCGAATAATCCATTTCTTTCCTTCTTTGTTCCAGAGCTCGCGGTGTGCATTTTGTGGCCTCCTGTCTGAATCCTACACTGTTCAAGATCTATACCCTGTCTGTCGCGTTCCTTGCTATCGACTGCTCTTTCCTATATTTTGTTTATGACATCCTAATCTTCACTTCCTTCCATAATATTTAAACCGCGAAAGATGTTGTCAACCGGTCTTTTTCTATGCTGAAGGATGCTCTTTCCTCTTTACACCTTTCCATCTTCCCGTCAGAGTCTTCCTGTATCGTGTTCACTCTTCGTCTTTATAACCCCGCATCAGTTAGGATAGATTTAAACGGTTTCTCTATTCTTCGTATCGATTGCTTCTGCTATTGCGGTGTATTCCTTAACCGTGGACTTTCCTTTTTCGAACATGTCTGTTTCCTTTACTCTTCTGCCCTCAAAAAAACTTAACTTGTTGAAAGACTTATCCCCTACAAAATAGGGAGGCGATACTATTTACTTATCTCTTTGTACAAATCTATCATTCGATCGAAGTTTGACCACTGCTCCTTTATTTATGGTAATGGCTCTAAATCTCTTCTTTCGAAATTAGATACTATCCGAAATTCATGTCTCCGTCTTTGTCTTGGTGCCCTGAAATCTGGTCTGATTCCGGCATTACTAACTGAATCTAAATCGCCTCTCCTGTGAATCCGTACATCTTATCTGGGTTATCGTTTTCTTTCAAAGCGCTTATCATTAACGTTGTCGAAACTTCTTCCTGCCTATCTGTCCATTAAGAGGAATCGGCGTTTTACGCCAAAGAAAATTCCTATCCTTGCTCATATCTCTTTGCGTCTCAGCTCCTATCCCCCTTCCGTGATTACTTCCTTTAACTTGCCCTATCTTTCCTTTAACTGTGACAGCCTTTCACATCCGTCCAAGGTGTTTTTTCTGCCGTTACCCTCCAAGTTTTTTTTCCGAGATCGAGGCTAAACAGGAATTCCGTAATACTCTCAGTTCCCATTTCCCCTTCATACGCGTGTATTTTCACTGATGGTTTAAGCGGACCTGGTGGAGTTGGAGCCTCTTTTATTGTACCGGACGTTAATTTCTGCGAATCTTTCCGTCTTCCTTCCTTTTGCATAATTTATACAGCCGAGCTCTTGGCTATCGTACGTGTTATTATTTACATTTTATCCAATCGGTCTTCCTCCGATTATTTAATTATTTCTGACTCTAAGAATGCCCTTCAAGCCATCTTTCCTTCTTTACCTACTCGCTCGAATGATTTTACTATTCTACGTATCAATTCTCTTATCCACGTTCTTTCTTCTCTGTACTCAATTAATACACTGTTTTGTTATAGGTTCCTTGTAGGGATAGTGGACAATGAAACGACGGATTCTCTAGCCCGAGTTGCTGCTACCTCGCTCATTTACTTATCGAAAATTGCAGAATCGAATCTCCTTCCTCTCTGCCGAAAATACCAGTTTAGAAGTCTGGTCTGACTTTTATGTTCTATCCTTCTTCAATACACGATCCTTCTACCTCTCGGTACAACCCAGTCTTCCTTCCTACCCGTGGTTCCGTGACTTTCTTTTGGTTCATCGTTCTGTTACCATTTCGATTATTCGTTCTCGTTCCAGACTATGGTTTAACTCCTACGTCTTCTCATTCTCCAACCCGAACTCTTTTTTCTTTTCTATTCAACCTTCCCTACCATGCTCCCTCTGGTTTTTTAACTTTTCTTCTATGCACTGCTTTAACCTCTCTGTGATTTACCGCCTGCGTTTTGGGCATAGTTTCCTCGTTTTTCCATTATTCCCTCGCGCCTTCTCCTAATTTTGCACCCTTCGGCGATCAATTTATTTGTGATCCCGATCATGTAATGTTCGGTTGTTCGTCGCTTTCAACTGAACAAGCTTCTTTCTCTATTCCTTCCTTTTACAAATCGGTATTCCCACTCTATACTGTGCTTCTTTCATTCTCTTCCTCCCTTCTCCTTCTGTTATCCTGGCTCTTGATTCTTCTCTGTCGGTTATCTCTGATCGTGTAAGGATCTGAGTCTCTCTTGTCCCTCTGTTCCATTGTTCTTGGGCAAAATGTCCATGTTGACGAACCCATAAAAAAAAAAAAAAAAAAAACTTCTCTACTGCCTTTGTCTTGCTTCTGTTTCGCGCTTGCAACTCCTTCGTGTTATCCAACAACGAAGCCCTTTGTGATTTTAACCGCATCCTTTTTGAATGTCCTTCGCTCGCAATGTAACGGTCTTTTCTTTATACTGAAATGTTAACTCTTGATCTTCCTGCCTCTTACTCTTACATCCTGTCGTTTCCTTCTTTGTCTGTTATCAGCTTCCCTTAGTTGTTTCATTTACGCAATATCTGATCGTATTGATATTCGATTTAGGCTCGTCCCTCTGTAGTTCTTCTAGGTTAAGTTATTTGTTAACATGCCTCCCCCCCAAAAGGAATATTATAATTTGCAAAAAAGTATATTATATGAAAAAAAAAAAAGAAGTACGTCCAAACTGGAGGTTCCAATTAGCAAAAAAAGTTTGTTTCAACGAATAGGGTCGCAAACGCTTCGGATTTATATTTTCAATATATAGTATATAGTAGGATCCAAATTCCACTCGAACATATGCCATCAATTTTAACTTAAAAAATTTTTAAGCAGGGAAGCTTGAGTTTTGTTTTTATGGGAATCTATAGAAAACATGTACTATTGGAATTTTTAAAATAAGATTTGTAGAAGTATCAAAAATCCGCATCATTCGTATAAATTCGAAAAAAAAAAAAAAAAAAGAAAAAGAAAATTTAAAATAAAAATATTTTTCAGCATTTAAAAGAGGGAGGTTTAACAACTTGTATACATACGCTACAACTGAATGCGTCCGTGATGATTCCACTGCAGGCAATGTTATCAAAGTATATATGTACACTTCCTTTCCATCACTGTAAGCGCATAAGCAACTTTTCTTTCCCAGTTTTTCAAACCCTCCTTTATCTTCCAGCTTAACTAGCAAAATAAATTAACAAGTAGAACCCTTTTACTAAACTCTAAATCACGGGACTCCCCCCCCCCCCCGGGCGAAGAAAAGAGCGAATTACAACACGGCTAAAAGGATTTCGCAAAAAAAAAATTTCAGATCACCTAATAGCATACACAACCAGATTTAGCTTTATCCATCGTTTATAATCAATCAGGCCGCGTCTTGCTAATAATCATCTAGCGTAGAAAACTGAATTTTATCGAGTAAAAATTTTCGTAGTTTACCAACAGAGTTCTAAATCAGAGAGACGCGACGTGGTGAATTATACACGATAAATGTTGAAAATTTGGAAAACTAATTGTGCGCCGTTACTACGTATGCTTTGAAACAAGGTTTTTTTTCCGCTTTTTTAAAAATCTCCGACAGATAATATCGAAACAATCACTCGCTAGAAGGCGACATAAAGGCCCTATTATGGAAAATTCTCAGAACCTTACTGTATCCGATACTTACACAGGTTTCTGCATCGGCATTCCGATGATAAACGAACGAGCCAGGGATAGTTCATTCAACGATACATTCTTGATCACCTCTACCTGATCATTCCCGAGGTTTTATTACTCTCCACGTACGTTCACTTATCCACGTTCCTTCTTCCCTCCATTCTATTCAAATTGATTATCTGTGAATTCTTATCCATTCGGGCATTTTTGGTAATGAAGTGGCAGATTCTTCAGCTCGGATTACTGCTTCTCCCCGCTTCTTTTCTTAAGAAAAATTTTATCCTCTAATTTCCCCCCCCCCCCTTAGATTTGGTCTGATATGTATGATATTCCTCTTTTTCTAACAATTGTTCTTTCTATCTGTCTGTTCAGCCTAGTCCTCCTGCTAATCCGTGATTCTTTTTGTTGTTCCTTCACTTTTTCGTTCTGTTGTTTTCATTATTCACCTACCTTTTAACTGTATTATCTTCCTCTCGATTTCATTTTCCATTGGCTTCCTCATCATATCGGTATTTACGATGCTGATCATAAGTGTTCGTCTTTTTCTACTCAGCCTTTCTACTTTGTATTCCAGTTTGCTAAGACTTGATCTTCCTACTCTGCATTGCACGTCTCCTCCTCCACTCATTATTCCCACTATCTGGTCCTTCCTACTAACAATATCTGATCGTATCAAGATAGAATCGATTCCTTTTTTTTTTCTAATTGATTTTAAGTAATAGTCCTCGGATAACGAGCCCAAAAAAAAAAAAAAAGCTAATTAATTCAAAAACAGACCTCTGTTTTATTATACACAAATCTGTTCATTTAAATCATTAATCGCATTGACAACAAAACTCGGCGAATGCGGTTAACGGTGTCCAAACACCGGAAACGTAATCACGCATTAATTTTCAAAATGCGTTGCTATTGCGTAACATTTTGTTAACAACAATTTCGATAACAACAGTTAACATTTCGTCCGTGTTGTGGTTGTGGTCAGACCGCCATTGCTGGGGAAGTACGTTTCGCCCTATGCAGATAACGAATATATTCAAGCGGGGTAATAGAAAATACATTTTTTAACAGAAATCGTAAATTTTTCTTACAAAAACCTTAATTTACAAAAAAAAAAAAAAAAACTAATTAGCAATTCGGAAAAAAGTAAAAAAATAAGATTTTATAAAAACCCAATAACATGTCTCTGTTGTTACGCCATTTTGAAAGTAAAAAACGGCATACGAAAAACACGAAATTTTTCCCATATTTACATTCTGAATTAATGCGATTACATTGACAACTGATTTCAAGTATAGCTAAAATTTCGAATTCATACGCTTCACTCGGTAAAATAACATTGAGAAACTAGCGGCAACAGCGGCCATTATTGGGTTCGTAACCTACATTACTACTTTAAATAGTGTCTTTCGTGCGTGGTACAACGACATATTTAATGGCGCAGTAAACTTGAAAATACTACTATTTATAATAAACAAATTGCAGATACAACTGTGTCAAAAAGAATTTATTTGCTTAACGTTTCGGCTAGCTTACACTGTGACCATCATCAGACTATTTGCTTTTGATTTTCTCTGAGTTCCGAACCATTCGGCCATCTACGGTACTAGACTTCTTCTTCACACTTCTTTCTTAAGAAAAATTCGACGCTCCACATCTCGCAGCAATGTGTAAAAGTTTTCGTCTCAGACTTTGATCGGATACATACACGTTTCCTCTTTTCCTAAAAGTTATTTAAAAATGATTCATTTCTGTCAACATTTAATAAACACAACATTTCTATCGGCTAACAAATAAAATTCTCACGAAATGCACGAAAGGTATCGGCTTCGGATATTGATTAAATATTATTTTATAAAAAGAATATTTCATGCGAATTTCTCTTTTTGTTATTATTCATTCCATCTATCTATTCAACCTAGTCTTCCTGCTTCTCCGTGCTTCCTTTTGTTTTCCTCACTTCGTCCTTCTGTTGTTACCTCCATTATTCGTCTTCTACATTCTTAAACTACACTATCTTTCTCCCGTTTTCGTTTTTCGTTACTTTCCTTCTCGCAATGTCCTCTCCATTCTAATAATTGTAACAATTTAAGTACATTTTAACTATTAAAATCGTAATCATCGACGCGTTCTATCAAAGCTAATTACGAATATTTTACTCGTCTTATTGTTGATTAATGCAATTTCCGATAAATGATTTTAATATTTTCTTAAATACCGATATACTTTTTTCTTTATATATTAACGACTGCCTTAAAATTTAAAATCAGTAACGCCCTTACTTCGGCAACATGCATCGTCCGTAAGCCCGTAAACGAGGGAGAAGACATTGAAGTTCAAAAACAACCCCCGAAAATTTTTCAATATATTTTACAGATTAAGCAAAAAAATTATTTTATACCGCACAAAATTATTAATAATAAATATTACGAGAAAAATTTAAAGATTTACTACTTCCGTATATTACTTATTCTATACGAGTTTATGTATTCGTTTTGTTGTTTTTTTACATAAAAAACGGATTTAATCATTCAGCTGAATAATAAACTATTTGGTTATCTAACGTTAAAGCGAGCAGTAATATTTGCAAAATTACACTTTTTTCATCGCAAAAATCTCTGTTTGCAAGATCATAACTGCCGTGCCCTCTGGGCCGGCAGCGCACTGATCCGGGGCTACGGGCCTGACCATCCGCATCTAATTATTTCATTTTTCGAGAGTAATACAATCCTATTTTCATTCACGATTTCCCTCTTTTGCTTCTACTACCAGTTTTCATATAAGTCTCTTAACTCGTTAACCTTGTTCGTGAGAATTCTCTTTCGATATTCTAGTAAAAAACGTTAAATAGTGTTTAACTACTTACTTTTATACTGTAAAAATATGGGAAATGTATTTGCATTATCAGATTTTTATTTTAAACTCAATCCAGCTTAAACAACTTTCTTTATTATTAAATAGTATGAAAAATTAATAACAAAATATAACGAGAAATTTAAAAGTTGGTTCGCGTGTTACACACATATTTTATAGTTGCCGATCTCGTATACATCATTAGCAGCAAAATATCGCATATGACTGAAGAGATGTCACAAAAAAAAGTACATATATATAGATATATATCATATGGAAAAAGTAGACTGCTAATCGATGGGGAGTAGAGCAAGGAAGTGATTTTAGAATTTAATAGAGCTTGCAATCAGGTGAAAAATAACGATGATAGATATTCCGATCATTATCGGGAAAGCTAGAACAGGATAGATAAAGTCAAAAGAGCTATAAATAAAATATAAAATGAAATAAAAAAAAAAACAAAAACGCAAAGAGAGAAGAAAAAAGAATGGAATGACGGCGGAGAAAGCTCTAAAAATCTTAGATGCAAGGCCGAAAATAAAAATGAATTATGAAGAAATACACAGAAGCCAAAGAAAATCTTTGTACGAAGACGAATGTGAAGAAGTAAAAAAACTCGAAGGAGAAATGCAAAATGCAACAAATGCACGATAAAGTAAAACCGTTTATGAGAAAATGAAAATCAACACAAATAACGGTGATAACAGAGAACAAGATGGAATAATTCGAAATGAGAAATAAAGGCGGCTCACGTATGTTCGGAATCTATGCATTAACAAAAGTAGGTCATCCGACTTAAACGTGTCGATAACCGGAATGGCAGGCTCCTGATATTACTAATATTAGCGGACTGCAATAAAAGCATCGAACAAGGCTAAGAGAAGAAAAGCAATCGAAGAACATGAAATTGCCCGCTTAATCTATTAGAAACAATGTCGCTGGAAAATAAAAAGTTACTGCCGAAAATTTTGAATAAAATATATAAATCGGATCTGAAATATCTGCAATCATTCTTATTCTGAAGAAGAGGCGAATTCCATAGAAAATCCTCTCGGCACAAACTCATTATAATTACGGGACACACATTGAAGCGGTATCATTTTAACGATTATTAACCAGCAATTAGAGAAATCGACGACGACACTCCCGGCAAAACGCGGTTTGGCTTCATTATAGCGCAAAAAGATACCAAGGATTCTCTTACTACGACAAAAAGCTATGCTGAAGAACAATCGAAATAAATTGAACAGTATTTGCACGCCATATAGGCTGTAATAAAAAGCGTGTTTGATAATGCATGCCGCGAGAGATCGTGGTCTGGTTCTTCTTCTTCGACGTGTCGTACGCAGTGTTCTGCGCGTAGACGATCATATATTATGGCTTCTTGCCGCCTGCATCAGTTGTCCTATCGATGATTTTTTGATCCACTGTCGGACATTTCTGGTCCATGATATTCTTCTTCGACCTCTTCCTCGTTTCCCTTCTATTTTTCCTTGAATTATCAACCGTAATAGTTCACATTTTTGTCCTCGTATAATATGACCAAAATACCTAGTTTTTCTTGCTTTTATTTCTTCAATTATTCTCCTTTCCGTTCTAGCTCTCTTTAGCACCTCTTCATTAGACATTTTCTGTACCCAAGATATCTTCAAGTCTCTTCTATATAACCACATTTCGCACGCTTCGAAATATTTGAGTGTTCTTACGGTATATGTCATTGCTTCGACTCCATACATTAGAATCGGATATACATATATAGCATTTTATGAAGTTCTGTCTTATGCGGAGACTTAGTGATTGGTCCGTTAACAATTTTTTAAACTTCTCAAACGTTGTTTTGGCTTGCCCACATTTTCTTTTAACTTCAGTATTTGGATCAAGCTTCTCTGTAATATAACATCCTAGATACTTAAATTGTTTAACTTCTTCGATGTTTTTCCCATTAATCTGAATAGTTGTGTTTCGATGTTGTTTGCGACTGACTACCATAAATTTTGTTTTGTTTTCATTTATCCCTAGTCCATATTTTTTACCTGCTTCATTAACTTCGTTAATAATATTTTGTAACTGTTCACAGGAGTCAGCCAGAAGAACGGTGTCGTCTGCATAGCGGATGTTATTTATGTACTTTCCATTTATCTGAATCCCAGCTCTGAGATTCTA
Organism: Icerya purchasi; assembly: GCA_039619475.1. Lineage (NCBI taxonomy): Eukaryota > Metazoa > Arthropoda > Insecta > Hemiptera > Monophlebidae > Icerya > Icerya purchasi. Next base: position 289,324,071 of record CM077116.1, read on the forward strand.
TAACGCTTGCTCAAAGATACTGTCTGCATAGTGGTCTGGTTACTACAAAAATATTGCTTAGACAAAGAAGATGAACGAATAATTTGTCGCTTATATTCAGGCCAGTTCAATGAGAAATAACAAGCGGTGAGGCGGGATGCCGGCTTTTTCCGATATAATTTAATGTGTATAAATGCAACAACCAAAGCCGAAAATCACACATTTAAAAAATTAGCGGTCCCGCCGCCGCGTAATTCAAAGATTGGACAATGCAAATGATAAAATTCTGACAGCAAAAACCCCAAAACAACCGCAGCGAGCGCTTAATAATAAAGAGAGTAAGATAATGCAAAACAGATTATTACAAATCGTTGGATTTTTTTTATATATCGGATTAGTAAATATCTTCGATATTAACTGAAGTCTCTCAGCATAAATCTTGGACTGCTGTTATGATTTCAATTTTGTATTTTAATCATGTGCTGGAACAGTACTACGATTTCATAGCCCAGAGCTAGTTGCAAAATTGCAAAAGAAAAAAAAAAAAACAAAAAACATTTATACAAGTTTTAATTGTCTAGGAAATAGTCTATATTATTCACTAATTACTTCTTCCGGAGTAATCGGTATTGCACTGAGAAAATATAAAGCTGCCGATTAATTTTATCTTTCTGGGCCCTTAGTAACCTTTAAATAAGTTTTTACGAAATTAAACCCTGAAAACTTTCTTTCAACAGATGTGGTAGTAACAGGTAATGTACAGAGTATTTTTAAGAGAGCTTTAACACTTCGAAACAAATCAGACGTGTCTCAAAACGCATCTACTATTGTAAGTGGAAATGATTTGCTGTCCCCAAAATTATTCTCAAATAGTTCTTTTAATGAACAGGCGTTGTTAAATCATTATGATAAATTTTTGCTGCTTATAAAGTGTTATCGAAATTATTATTTTTTTTTTTTTTTTTAGGACTCAGATAAAAAAGATTCAAAATCGACTTGTAAGTTCAGAGCTGATGTAATCAATCTGTAATATTCTTTTACATAGCCAAAATATTTTGAAAATTTTTTGAACGACCTGAAGTTCTTAGTTTTACTGTACTTTTATATCAAATGATGACGTTATCTTCTTCTATCGTACTCTATTTGATACACTAGTTTACGTTTCAAATATATCATTTTACGAACAAAAATTTTGCGGTTTTAATGTTTCATTTTCAAAAAGTTACATTTTAACATGCCCCGCCGAGTGATTCAACACCATCTCCAAATCCGCTACCGATCACATGCCAAGTAAAGCGGCAATTATTTTTAAACAAATTACGCTCTATCAATGGACAAATAACTGATTTATCCTCCCGGAAACGTACAACAGATAGCTCTAATGCTTCTCTATTTTATTATTTTCCTGTTTTAAATCTTCGCCCCATTATGAAAACAGCAAAAATTTGAGAAAAAAAACGGATCTTGACATCTTCATTAATCGCTGCTTCGGACAATATCCTTTTCGAGTGGTAGCTCACTATGTTTCTCGTTATACAAGATTACGCATTTCAATGATACATTCTCCTCTGTTTTCATAGTTTAAATTCGTGAATTACAACCTCGGTGCCCTCTCTATATTCCTTACATCCAAAGAACAATTGAGGTAACGTTTTTTTTTTTTTTTTATTTTTTATTCTTTTTGAAAACAGTAATATCAGAAATGAAGAGCGGAAAACCGAAATATTATGGTAGAACTTTTGAAGATTTAATTAATTTTAATAACGGTGACATAGATCTAAAACAACAGACACAGAAGGTGACCGTCGTTTTTATGATATAAAATAAACTATTAACACGAAAAAATTTTAAAAATCCCTCAATTCTATATCGGCGTATAAGACATAACTTGCGTCAGTAAACACGAGTTCATCAGTCATCAGAATGAAAGGATGAAGGTTTTTGATGAAGAAAAACGTAATAATGCGCGAAGCATTTCTCAGATTAAAAAAATTGTATAAATGGAAGATATAAAAAGAAGTGAAAAAAAAAGAGTGAAATGAGTCCCACAGCCTCGGTAAAAGGTATTATTTTGAAATTAAACTTTTCGTAATGTACCACACGTCTTGTAATGGATGCAATATTAGAAGCCAGAATTACTTTCTCTCGGCCACTCTTACTTTGTTCCTTTTTTTTTTTTCCGATATCCACTTCAATATCAGATTAAATACATGCCTGGGATCGATTTTTTTTTTTTTTCTAACCCGGCATGTAAACTACACGGCTGACCTCTAAACCAAAATTAAAATTCTAAATCATACAAGACGAAAAACAAAAAATAACTTCAAAAAGTCGACTATTTCAAGTTGTATAAAATTCGACTACTACCGTATGCGTTTAAAGTAAATCTCGCTTTATGCATTACCATAAAAAATTCGGTACAACAAGAAGAGATATTCGTGTGTGGAATAATCGACTTCAACACGCTTTAGAAAAATCAACGAAAAGTACGACATACTGCTTGTCAGAGCTGGCACTAGAAAAAAATTAAAAATTACAGAACTGTTATAAGACTCACGTGTCCTACTATTTCGGATCATCCTTTAGAATTCATTAACAAACTGAAAAATAACATCGAAATATTAAGACGACCTTTGAAAAATACGCGCGAATCCAACATCCTAATAAATACCGTAAAGAATGCAACTATATTAAAAAACCTGGCCGAGCAAGATGACAAACTTCTGAACGAGACGTTTAACAGAACTGTGTCTTGAAGTAAGCGAATCTTCAGTAAAAAATCTGAACAAAAACCTGAAACGAAAAGCCGCAGGAACCCGTCACTATACTTACCCTCGAAACTGTTAACGCCTAGAGGAGCACAATAAATTGGTTCGAGGCTCAGCTTAAATGTTCAGAAGATGCAAAGAATTTCCTCTCCGCTAGATAACATTAACTTATAAAGAGGAATACACCGAAAACATTCTCAATCTAATGGATAAAAAAAAAACAAAGAAATGTACCGAACCACTGTCAGGCTGAAAAATTACAAAACGCAGATGCCGAAAACAAACTGGAAATTTTAGTAAAGTACGATAATTCGACAAGAACAGAGGATATCATGTCAAATAACAAGAACATAAATCCGCTATTATCCGACAGAACGATAATGTTCAAAAATTTAACTAATTATAGCTCTCACGCAATGCAGTAAATTCATGTTCAAACGGTGTCGAATAGAAGAAAATGTGGCGTTACAGAATAGAAGAAGTCATCAAAAAAGAAGTGAAATTAAGTTGAAAATTTCGCTTTAGAATCGAAAAATGAAAACACAACTTTCTCTCAGACGCTGACGATCACATTTGTGACAGTTGCTGTCGGATAAACTGTAGGTCTTTTCGCGTTTTTAGATTGAAAAACGGAAGAAAAATGCAGATCGCACATCAAGTCCGTGATGAAAAATTTATATGATCATGAAATAAATCGAAGTCCGTTAACAAAAGATAGATGGCTAACACAGTGGTAGAAAAGTTGTTATACGTTGGAGTTATGAAAGGTCGAGAAATACTCCGTCAAGAAATTAATCGAAACGTCGAAATTAAATCGAGAAAATAGAGAAAGCTGTAGCGATCCTTATTTCTATGAAGAAATTACAATAAGCCAACAATACGCATGTGATAACCGGTTCGATATGGTTATGCAACATGGAAAGTTGGACGCTGACAAAAGAGTTGGAAAAATTAAGTTGGGCTTTTGAAATGTTCGCGCACAGTCGCGCTCCGTATAAACACCTCGAAAAACGGAAGTCTTAACAAACATGCGTCTACGTAATCTGCTCCATTCTATCCAAGAAGGTAAACCGGGTTGTTATTTTATATTGTAATGTGTCCATTACATGGAACTTATAAAATTTTAGAAAATAAAAGAAATAAATAAAAATAAAAATAATTTGGAATGTGTGGTGCGGGTGCGAGTATGCGCGTGCATGGAACTGTTGCCGGTGGGACCAGCCAATCAGCATCCCACAGGAAACAAAAAGGATCTGCCTGATTCGGCCAAGTCCAGCGGTCACGGTCGAGTAGGCGGTCGAAATTTTGGAAATCGAAAAGAAGATTTTAGGGAGAGAGTTAGTCTCCGTTTTACCTTCGGATAGTTAGTCGCAGTTTGACAGTCAGTCAGTTAGTTCTTTTTCGACCGCCACTGAGTTATGTCTCGTTCCTCCGAAGAGTTCGTATTATAAGGAGTTTTTTACCTATCGCTGGTTAAAGTGTTCGGTCGTAACGGTAAAGGTGACAAAAAATCGTTAATAACGAAAATTGCGAAATTCGGAAAAAACAAAAACGAATCGTGACTATTGGAATTCATCAGCCAGTCAACTCACCGCAGATTCACGGACCACGGACCACCGCCGGCAACAGTGTTACGTACCATTTTGTTTTATCGTTAATTAATTCTGTATATTATTGTTGTTGCCGTATTCATAAATTAATATTGTTTTTCAGCTTTTCAGCGATCGACCGGTAAAGAAAGATCGGTGTCCATTTTATATAATATATTGTTCATTTTAAAAAAGTTCCGAAAGTAATCTGTTCAAACCCTCTTATTTTAAAAATTCGATAAAACTAAAAAATAAAGAAAATCCACGAGGATAAAACCTCGTGGTTGGCATCCCTGAGGACCAAGCTAACGTTTAGAACCGTTACAATATTTAAATAAAAAACGTAAAGTTCCACTCTAAGCGGTGTACTCGTAGTTGAGAAAATTTCCGCTAAAACAAGCGTAGTTGGAAGAAAATTACATCCAACAGTTTCACAGCGACGATGCTCCTCGCGGGATACTAAAGTATTAAGTAGCGCAATAAATATATCTCAAAAAACGACGCTGATGGCCAAACTTCGGCTGAAGCGTGATACGAAAACACCGAAGAAATATCGACAAAATAAAAAAAAGTATTCTTAATACACGAATTTAAGACAAAGAAACGCCCTTAATAATCGAACAAAAATGAAAACAAAAAGGAAAAAGAGGTTTTAAATTTCGGAAATTAAATGAGAAATAAGACTTGACCTTTTTCAAAGAACATTAAAAATTTTTCTCCACTAAGTCGTTGATCTCTTTATTTTTATTCTTCGTCTCGCTAACTATTCCGAACATTTAATTTTTTAAGAATTAAGTAATAATTCGCTATCGATCATTTTATAAATTACATTAAAGTTATATAATGATAATAACTTTAATAAAAAAACAATATCAAATGAAAATTTGATGACTGTTTGAAATTTTAATTGTTGAATTCAATAAACTTGTTTCGTGCTATTAATTAGTCTTACCAGTTTATTAAATTTCGTACATTTGCAAAGTTACTTCTTTCGCATTCGCAATCGAAATTTTAAAAAAAACAGTTCTTCGCTGAAATCAGTTTTTATCATTTCTCTTCATTTCGTGCAAACTAATCTTGAAAAGAGAAAAAAAAAAAAAAACGTTCAAAAGTATCGATTTTAAAATTTTTTCTGATCGGATTTAAAATTTAAATACGAGCGTAGAAATTGAAAGTTTAGAAGTATCAATTACTATCAAACTGTAAATACACAGTACGTGTTGTGTCCGAGACCAAATTCCAGGCGTCCGGTAGGTAAAAACACCAAAAAAGTAATAATAATTTGAATGACATTTCGTGTTCTTCACGAGGTCACTTTCATCGCGATTAATAATTTCACCGGAAACATAATTACTATTTAAAGTGAAATTACTATTATCAATTATTCAGACAACTCTCGTTTCGACGACTACGAATGATAGGCAGAGGTAAGCGGAGTTAATTAAATAACTGCTATTCATCTAATTAATACTTGAACGCTGTACTTTGGGTTTCGTAACTTTGTTAATAAAATGTGAAAGGACCGAAAGGAGAAAAAAAAAACGTATCTTGCGTCTTTCCCGAGCCTCGCTGAGTTTTTCCTAATGCTAGACGTGACCTTACAGTTTTTTTGAAGTACTGGAATCGAAATTTTCACGCAGCTCACTTTTTTCCTTGCCCATATATGTATGTATAACTGCAGTAACGATAACTTCTCCTTCATACGAAAACGCTTTTAAAGATGTAAAAGCAGCACCTACTGACAGAGTTAACGACGTTACCAGCCGGCTTTTGAAGATGAACTGACATTACTACTACCCGTCTCGCGTACCTTTCTTACTTATTCCATCGCATGTCCTACAATTATTTAATAACCGAAAAAATAATATCCCGGTAAAGTCACCTTCGTTCCACCTAAAAACGCAGACAAAACTAAATAATTTTACAATTTTTACCACTCCGTTTGTAAAAAATTCTTATCCGCTTACGCATAAATACAAAAAAAAAAAAAAACATCCGCGAAAACATATGTAGATCTTGGACACATTTCACGCTAAGTAAGACGCCATACATTTTCATTTTAATCGGCAAAACTACGGTTAACTGAATTAATATAAAAAATTCAGGCGAACGTAGCTGTTCCGATTTATTTCGGTTGTGCTCTGAACTACTTTTTTTTTCTTTTCCTATTTCATTGAAAAACGTACGAATTCCTGTTATCAAAGATTCCCGATACACTTCTCCCGACAAAATCCCGTTACGTAATATACTATTACAAGCCAGGTATCGGTTGAAGTAGATACATACATCTTTGGTATAATGGCGCGCTAAAAAAAAAAAAAAAAACTATATATGTATCAACTGCGCCACCGTTACGCCGGAAGAATTATGAACTGTTACGTTTTTGCGTCATTTAGGAATCATGTACGGTAACTAGATGTCGGAGCTGTAACAGAAATTGCTAAAATTAAATTTATCGGTTCTGAAAATTTAAAAATCGTACCGGAACTTGTTTCCTAGTTAAAAATTGATCATGTTCACGGGCGCATTGTCATGCATCAAAAAAAAATCTTTCAGCTGTCATCGATCCTTCCGCACTTCCCGAATTCTGTTACACAGCCGCTCCATCATCTCACAATAATACTGAACTCGGAGGGGAACAAATTTTGAATGCAAACGACCATCCGCACCGAAGAAAACGTTTAGCGTGACTTTTGTTTTCGATTTTGTTTGGCGAACTTTTTTGACTTTTGACGAATGCCAATCAAGCCATTTCGCGCTTTGTCGTTTTGTGCTTGGATCACATCGATAGCACCAAGCTTCATTTTCAGCGATTATTTTGATCGACCAATCATTTCGCACCGTCTCCACAAAATTCTGATAGAATTTTTTTCATCTTCTGTCAGTAAATGTAGTACAACAAATTTCACATAGAACTTTGTTGTTTTCGAGATTCTGTACAAAATATCGCGCGGACCAGTGATTTACTAACTCCGTTGGCTATCAACGACAGAATTTCGAGATTCATGCAGCAATGCGTGAATTCGCTCGTCATCTGCGACAGCTGAAATGGTGACACGGATTGATCAGATCTGTCGTCATCTTGAAGTGATTTTCGTCCTTCTCTCGAAACAGTTTACGCCGCTTACAATACCTTCCATCGAGCTAAACACGACTGTCGTCTATGAAGCTTTTGCATCGATTTCAGTGTTTCCCCGTAGTAGTTGTGCTGAGTTCTGCATGCTCACTGTTCAAACTTAAGTAGTCCCCTTACTCTTATACTTTTCAGACGTAGATCGTTTGGCTTTTGACAATTGCTGCGCAACTCAAGTCGCTACACCTAATCTGAAACCGAAAATTCGTTATACCGGAGAAAAGTTTGCAAAATGAAAGGCGACCGTGCGCAGAAACTGACTCAAAATATTATCTTCAGAACCTTTAAACCGTTAAGTACATCGCGAAAAACCGGAATTAATCCCGAACTGCTTGTCAAGGATATAAGATTCATTTTATATATACATATTTCTTTGTTTTCTTTCGTTAAATTTTAAACATAATATAAACGGCGATAGAGTAGGTTAAATATTAAAATCAAAAAATTCATAAAATTATTACGATTTGGAGGTTTAAAAATTCAATGGATAGTTGTTCTTAATTAGTAATGGTTGGTTGTAAATTTATTAACGAAAATCAAAAAGACCAAATACCAAATAAATTATATAATTTTTCTAAAATAGATATTTCCAAAAACCCAATTTCACCAAGCAGCGTCTAACGAGACGTTTCCTTCTTCAAAGAGAGTTATATTTAGAATTTGCAATAAAAAAAAAAATATCTTTTTCTAAAAAATCGCTATAAATTAAATTTTAGGTATATCGATAATTTATTGTGTCTCAGAAAATGCTAAAAACAAGTATCCCCTGTCCCATCTAGTAAACATATACCGACATAAGTTAAATACTAAATCTCGACTTAATAAATGTAACACTATTTTAACTGTTTAAGGGAGTGAACTACATACCAGAAAAAAACTCTGTATTTGAAATTTAACAAATACATGGCCGAATAATTTTTTTTTTTAAAGTTAAAAAAGCAACGAACATTAAAGGCATTCTTTTGGACACAATTCATCAATACAAAAAATAGGAGCGTTATTCTAGAGCATATTTGGACAAACCTTCGGCACATACAAAAGCAATGGACATTATTATTATTATTAAAAAATGGAGATTGGGTTGAAACAGCGAACAAATTACTATTACTTAAACGAATTAACCAATAACTGAATAACGCGTAAGTCAGTAATCACATATGAACTTTTGTGTTTACATCGTCACCAACTATATATATATATATATATATATATATATTCTTACGCATGTTATACTGTAACGTCAAGATTTTGTAGCCATAATGAGACATCACAGTCACGTGAATTTAAACAAATATAATAACAAACAGAAAATTAACTAATTTTCGTTTGATAATTTTTCTTTTTTTAAATATTCAAAACTACTTAGATTACAGTAGGCTCGGTTGGCCTTTGACAAGTACAAAAAGCCAGAATTGAGATTGCCCTGGCAATTTAGAATAATTTTGATAGGAAACTAATATGTTAAAACTGACGATTAATAACGACGAACTTTTATTATTTTTTAAACTTTTATAAAGTAACTTTTCTAGATTTAATCTGGGCGAATTTAAAGATAATACTATTCGCATAAATTTCTCTGAGCAAATCATATTCTATATTCATCAAAAAGAGATAATTCAGACGTTCTTGACTCATCGTGTTCCACCTTAATTCTTTTTTATACGCTTCAATGTTGAAACTGAACATTCGCCACTGACTAAAGTGTGATCATGAATGAATGCGCAAAGCAATTTCTATATTGTGCAAACATGATTCTAATGAATTTCCCATTAAGAATTTATAATATTGTATTTCCAGAGCTTCGTTTTTTGAACTGTCAATCGCACTAGCCATATCCGTTTTCAGTAGCTCGGCAAACTATACTAATTCGTCGTTTAGACTGTCTTCCAAATCATTTACATAAGCACTGGCCATAATTAGAATTGTTTTCAAAATCTCTCCTGCTGTAATAGATTTTAACTGTCGAAATATTCCGAAAACACTACTAAGTTTTTGGTATACTTTCATACGTTGAACACTGCCCGAGGAAGCCTGAGAAACTGAAATAATTTGCCCGAGAAATTGTCAAAAAACATACGTCTGGAATTTATCATAATTATTATCATTATTTTCTAACTCAGACAGCGCGATCATACATCGTCATGGCCGCCGATCTGTCTCAATATTCAACTTATTTCAATACCAAAATAGAACATGTCCTTTAAAAGCTCTTTTCGAAAAAAATAACATTTATCCCAGTTTAAAAAATATTTATCTTATTTTAATCATCATCATCATCATCAATCATAGTTGCGTCTCTTGAGACAAGAGATTGTATGCATTATTAAATTAATCTATCTCTGGCCCGAGTTATCGTCTCTCGTAGACTTTTACACGTTGAGTTTGCCGGAAGGTTCGTTGTCATTAATTCTAATCTCCTTCGTCCTTTTATTGGCTTTCCTTGTATCTTCCCTTGTACCGCCAGCATGAACAAGTCGTTTTCTCTAAATTTGTGAGCCAGATATTTCATTTTTCGATTTTTGATATCTTCGACTAGTTTCCGTTTTTCCTCTATTTTTGCTAACACTGCCGTATTTTTTATGTGTTCGGTCCATGATATTTTCAATAGCCTCCGATAACACCACATCTCGAAAGCTGCTAATCTTTTTTCGCAGTCTGCATTCATGGTCCATGTTTCACAGGAATATTTTAGGACGGTCCATACATAGCAACGCATTATCCGAAGGCTTAAACTCATATTTCGATTTCCAAGCACTCTGCCGATGTTGTTAAATGCCTTCTTCGCCATACCGATTCTTGTTCTTATTTCTTTCTGGTCTCTTCCGTCATTGTTTATTAATGCGCCGAGATATCTAAATTCTGCCACGTTTTCTATTTCTTGATTTTCGATCTTTATACATTTACTTCGTTAACATCATTTCTAGAGATTTTCATTAGTTTTGTCTTTTCCGTATTAATCTTCACGCCGTATTTCAATCCTGCGTTGTTTATTGTATCTAACATATTTTGCATTTGAATTTTAGATTCGGCTATTATCACTTTGTCGTCTGCGTAACTTATTTCGTTTAGCTTCCGGCCGTTTATTTTCAATCCCATTTTCTCAATTTTTGCTTCTTTCATCATTTCTTCTGCGTATATATTGAATAGCCTAGGTGAAAGAGGACATCCTTGTCTCACTCCCTTCCTTATTTTACATTTATCTTCGGAGTAGTTGGTGCCGATCTTTATACTTGCGCACTGGTTCCAGTATAGATTTCCAATCAGTCGTAGGTCTTTATCATCGATGTTGTGCTTCTGTAGAATTCCCATCACGCGATCAAACGCCTTTTCGTAATCGATGAAGCATGCAAAGATTTCTCTTATTTCAATACCATGATGGAACACTTCACCATCTTTTCCAAAAGTTTGAACCGGGCACACTGCAAATTATTTGTGAACGAAATTGGTAACGACCTTACAATGTCAGGATTACGAAATGGTTATGAGAAATTTAATTGCAGGAAATCTCTCATTACTTTTATAACTTACTTAGACTTATCACTAGAAAATAATTTTTTTGTATGTGATTGCTAAATTATAATGAAAATAATGTGAACTGTAAGTCTTACAAAGAAATAGAGAATTTCAACATTTCGAATCGAGCTATTTCAATTCTACTACGCTTTCACACTGAGTGTCGAGTAAGAGTGCTCGCACACGTCGGACTTTTTGTAGAACCAATTATCAGTCCGATTAAAATTCTGTACATTCATACGAGCGACTTTTTGTCGAACTTGTGTGCGTTTACCTTATGAAATTATGTGTTTTATTTTTGGCAATGAAATATAATCGGTTCCGATTGTCTGCAATGGATTGTCTTGGTTGGAAAAGGTGTAACGTTTCACGTTTTAGTGACATCAAGTAAATTCAATATATCACGACTTAATAAGTTTCACTCAAAAAATTACGCTCAGGCGGTGGCAGGTCTGGATACGCGGGGCCCGTAGCAATTGCTACTCTTGCTACGTGGTTAATCCGGCACTGGAGATGTGTAGTTCGCGAACGAACTATTAAAATGAACGATTCTTTTGAAGGAACTATAAGAACTAGTTCCCGACAACGGAACTAAATTAACTTCCACACCGAACTATTTGTTGTAGAAACGGTTACACGGCATATGCGGTAGAATCGGATATAGGTACGCGCACTTCGCACTTACACAACTTAATCATACTGTCCGACCTTTGAGTGACCTCGGACCATTGAAAACAAAACCATATTGTTTTGATTATTGTATTAGCGCGTTCTACTCTTCCGATACTTTACTACCATTGTTATTTACTCACGCACATCACCTACTATTCTTCAATTCATATCACATGCTGTTAGTGTTAGAAGATACTAAATCGGTCCGAAGGAACTAAATTGTATTTATCGTTCTCGTTCACTCATTTTATCTGACCGACCGTTCCACAACCTAAGGACTTTCGATCCAAAGCAGCGTGATTATAATGAAATAATGAATGTAGTCATTGCGTACCGCGACTACGAAACAAACGGATCTCTATCCCATTCATTACAATTTACAGTTAGTGAAACGTTATACGATTTTAAAATTATATAACTGTTGTCGATAAAATTTTTTATTTTTTTTATATCGTTATTTTCTTTACTCGTGTGTAAATATGTTCCGTATTATTTTTAGTTATTAAATTCGTGCACTAGCGCCGCTTTAAACGATCGGCCATTTTTCTAAGGGATGGCGTCGGTCTTTGTTTAGACGGCATGGCAATTTTTTTGTTTGGGTCAGGCAGTCAGTCTACTGCAGGTATATAGTTGCGGATGTTGCGCGTGTGAGATTCTAGCGACGGCCTTTGTGCGTGTTTTGGTCGCGTAGATGTGTATGCACCTGTGGTACGATATTTCCGTTTTCTATTTTGTAAATTAAATTGTGTAAACGTTTAAAGTCATTTTGGTATTATTTGTTCGTTATTTGCGTGAGTTCTTGTTTTTGTTTCTCCGTATCGATATTTTGTTTTGTGACCCGGCGCGCATCGAGGGTCTTTACAAATTATTTTTCGAATTGACTACGTTCGAATATATCGCGTAAAAACTATTCGAGTTTCATTATTTCGGTTTTACTTTTTTTTATTTGAATTTTACTTACAAAGATATATGTACACAGTGCGTCCCGTAAGTTTTAAGACTACGAGTATAGAATCGAAACAAGTAGAGCTATCTTCATGAAATTTTAGGAACTTCTTACTACATCCTTCTTACCCTTTCATACCAAGTTTCAAGTCGATCGGATGATTAGTCTCGGTTTGGTGACTGTGCGCGTGACATACTGTTGGCTGTGTTGTCATAACTTTAAAATGGAAACAAATCTCGAACAACGCGCAGCGATTAAGTTTTGTGGGAAAGCGGGTAAAAGTGCGACGGAAACATTCGAAATGATGAAAGTGGCTTATGCTGAGTCTACTTTGTCTCGTGCTACTGTATTTCGGTGGTTTAATTCGTTTACTTCGGGTAGGGAGTGCATCAAAGATGAAGAGAGAGGTGGGAGATCATGCACAACGAAAACAGATGAAAACATCGCTCGTGTTGCCGATTTCTTGAAGGAGAATCGAAGTGCGGGGTGTAGGTTGGTAGAAGAAGAAACTGGAATCCCTAAATCCATCGTTCAACGCATTATTCGAAACAATTTACAGAAACGGAAGATTTGCGCGCGCTTCGTTCCACATGCTCTGACAGCTGGGCAACAAGAACAACGCGTCTTTCATGCGCGAGACCTTCTCGAAATGATTGAAGCCGATCCGAATTTTCTTGAAAGCATAATTACAGGTGACAAAAGTTGGTGTTTTGCATATGACCCTGAAAGGAAGAGGCAAAGTGCGGAATGGTGTGGAAAAAGTTCCCCGCGACCCAAAAAATTGCGATTTCAAAAGTCCAAAGTAAAAACAATGCTTATCGTGTTCTTTGATTCAAAAGGAATTGTTCACAAAGAATTTGTTCCTCAAGGTGTTACTGTCAATGCTGCATTCTATCAGCAAGTTCTAGATCGCCTTTGTAAAAGAATTGCGCGCGTCAGGCCGAATTTGTGGAGAAATCGATCTTTTTTTCCTGTTACACGACAACGCTCTAGCACACACCGCAGCGATTAACGTTCAGTTTTTGGCAAAAAAATCGGTTCCCGTGTTGCACCACCCACCTTATTCGCTGGATATGAGTCCACCGGACTATTTCCTGTTTCCCAAACTAAAAATGACCCTGACAGGAAAACATTTTGCATCGATTCCTGAGATTCAAGAAGCCGTGACGAGGAACCTCAACGATATTCCAAGCGACGCGTTTTTGAAAGGTATGAAAAGGTTGGAGGATCGCGCAAACAAATGTATACAGTCTAATGGAGCCTATTTTGAATAAAAATCGTGTTGAAAAAATGTTGGTATTTTTTTTTGTATAGTTTATAGACTCAGTCTCAAAACTTACGGGACGCACTGTATATTTTTTAAATTATTTTATTTACAACAATAACTAAAATAATGAAATTGATTTATAAAAATATATATACAAGTACCGATATGATAAACAGAAAAGAATAAACTTATAAGGGGGCATGAAAAAAGATATTATGTAAAGATATTATGCATTACACAAGAAAACTACAAATTACGATTTAAGAACGTAATTTCTTCAATTTTCTTCGATTAGTTTTCGCCGTTTGTAGCGTTAATCGTGTCTTCGCAGGCAAACGAATATCTCTATATCTGTTATTACCGCGTAATTTGATCACCACTTTCGTTTGTTTTTGGTTTTTTTTTTTGTAAAATAAATGCGAAATCGAATCGGAACGTTTTTAGTTTATTTTTCATCCGAAAACGGATTGATCGGTGCATTCGTCCGAGACCAGTACACAATTTAGAAAATACGTTCCACTTAATAGTTCGTTCACGGACACATTACATTTACTTGTCTAGTTCCTAGTACTAGTTCCCTTCGAGGAACTAGACCGAAAGAACAAGTTCTTCAAAAAGAACTGTATTGCCCATCACTATTACACAGCAGGTTTCCGTAACTCCCATACCAGATACGGCCTAAAGTAAATCAAGTCCCACACCCTGTGTGACAGGGCGTCAGGGATTGTGAAATTAAGGTTCACAACGTACTAAACCTAATGGATCTAAGGAGAGTACTGTGGCCAGTTCCTTTCTACTGGGGATCCGCCTATACTTTCGCAGATTTCTCTGGTACCAAATTCAATTTCAGGCTAAGTAAACTTGGAAGCGACTTGGATCCGGAACGAGACACTCCCGAGAACCAATGATACCTCTGATTTGGTAGCCAAGCTCCTTACGCTGCCTTAGATATGGCTTGATCACCAAAAAATAAATATTAAGAAGTATAAAAAGCACAATTCGGCGCTGTGAAATGTACAGATTATTTTAATAATTGTACTAATACAACACCACAAATATAAGAACAATATTCTGTACACGATTACATTTTAATCTATAGGGTTTTTCAATAAGGACAGGTCGATGTTGGCAGTCTATGGTGGCTATGTTGTTCTGATGGCATCTGTCTAGTCTGTCGTTTATGATTCCCCTACAGATACCAAAACAGCATGACAAGTTACACGACTGAGCAGAACGTCCAAATGATAAAACTTTATGATCAAAATAAGTGTTCGTTAGCACAAACGTTGCGCCCATTTTATGGCAGATGTGGTTACCCTTCAAAGTCGACTCTCCAACGTTTGGTGGCCAAATTCGGAACGACCGATTCGGTAAACAATCAGTCAACACCCGTACGTCGAAGAAATGCCAGATCAGCCGAGAACATCGCAGCGGTTCGTGAAAGTGCGCCGAAGTACCCGAGGCAGTCAATTTCTCATCGTGCACAAGAACTTGGCGTTTTGCAGACTTCAACTTGGCGAATTTTGCGTCGGGACTTAGACCTACACCCGTACAAGACCCAACTGACTAAGGAGCTCGAAGTTTATGACCATAAACAACGTCGTTCGTTCGCTGAGATTCTGAGTGTTTGGAAGGAAACCCCAATGTCGGCCGAAAAATTATCTTCAGCGACGAGGCGCATTTTTGGATGAATGGCTATGTTAAAAAACACAATTGTCATATACAAGATAAAGCCTACCCTCACGAGATTCACCGGGTGGTAATGCATCCGCAAAAAATTTACTGTTTGGTGCGGATTCTAGGCTGGCGACGTCGTTGGTCCGTACTTTTTTGAAAACGACGTTGGTGAAGCCATCGCCGTCAACGGCGAGTGCTACAGAACTATGATGGTTTTTTTCGCCCAAATTGAACGATATGCAGGTAGACATGTGGTTCCAGCAGGATGGCGCTATGTGACACGTAGCGGACGCCACAATGGATATTCCGCATGAATGATTTGAGGGTAGGTGACGTGAATTGGACACCAAGGTCGTGCGATTTAACCCCGTTAGAATTTTTCTTGTGGAGTTTCACAAAGTCATAGGTCTATGTCAATAAGCCGCAATCGACCAATGCCCTTAAAGCCATCACTCAAATTCAGTCAGATCTATGCGGCAGTCATTGAAAATTTGACCACTTGGATCCATGCCACCATGAAAAGCCGCGGTGGACATTTGAACGATATTATATTCCACAGATAATGGCATACATGAGTCTTTCAAATAAAAAATAATAATTTCGTTAATACCTCACACGCAGCTTATTTTATTCCATTTCAACATCGACCCGCCCTTATTGGAAAACCCTATATAACGGTTTGCAGAGATTTTAGATGACATGGCTCTTTATATCTGCAAAGAAATGTTCAAAATGAAATAGAAAAGTCAGTGGTTGACATGTTCGGAAAATTTTCTACGATTTTGTTTGCATAAACAACCATTTCTCAAAAAGCTTAAAACGTGCGTTTCGAAATTAAAAACAAGAAAACGGTTGTTAAATCGCTTCATTTCTGTTCAACAGCAAAGGTACTGATGCATTCCCAAACCCGGTAGTGCAATAGTCTATAACTGTGTAAAAGATAAAGCGAATAATATTACATCTTCATTGTAATCGTACCGCTGTTAACATCTCTTCAATGATAAATATATTACCGATTTTTTATAATTGCATACAGCGCAGAAGCGCTCAAATGAAAATTTCCAGATGCGCCGTTATATCATTCGCACAATGTTAAAGTGAAAGAAGCATAACAAAAGCAAAAGTATATTTAAAAAAGAAACTTCAACAAAAAATAAAAACAGACTACTATCAACGAGTACACGTACTTGTAACATCGCATGGCGTCTTATTCAGAATACGATCGCCCATACATCTAAAATATTTACACGAGAAAACAACGAAAACGTGTTCTTTGAAACGAAATAGTACTACTTTTATCGTATAATTATCAACGAATATTCTCTATACAGTTAGCAACGGTTAGATATATTTAGATTCCACCAAGGCAATGCTAAGACACGAATCAATTTTTGCGACTAATGATTTTTAAACTATGCGCTACAATACTTTTGTTCGCCCTGAATATGTTAGCCCGAACATGATTTCCATTGCGAATCGATATTTTCTATGTGAGCGCACATAATTGAAAAAATCAAAATTATTTTTACGAGCAAACTATAAATTTACGATCTAAAGTGTTCTGTTTTTAATGTGGAAAATTAATATTTTACATTACATTTCCAAATCGTATTTTTCTACAGAAATTTCTAAGTTACACGAGTAACGCGATATATTATACAAAATCTCTTACAATTTCGGATCTAATTACGTTAACGAGGTACTTTTTCTGACAAAGTTAAAATATGCGCAGTCTAAAAAAAATTATTAACAATTCCAAAGAGTCAACCTTGTATTTCGCTTTACGAAATTATTCTAATATCTGAAAAAATTTTAACATTAGCTTCGCGCAATTATATTTATATCGAATTAAATTTTATTCGTCCAAGTTTCGAACTACGAGTATTTGTCGCGGAGGAAATATTTTGCACTTTGAAGAAGACAAAAACTAAAACCATTTCCCTTTCGTCAGCGCCGCCTCCTTAATAACTAAAGAACTAATATAAATTCTTTCATTTAATAATTGAATAACAGACCGATTTTAATAATAGGCGAGTACTACTAATAGAATGTCTTTTTAGAGATCACATATTTTAAAATAAAATTTAGGAAGCCACTTTTTTCAATCTTAAAACGATCCATTTACACGGATTTAATCAACAAAAGAAATGAAATAAAATGTTCTATTTATAATGTAAAAATACTAAAAATGTTATTAAAAAAAAAAAAAAAATCGTAATTTTCTTACACTTTGGTGCTTCAAAAATAATAATAGTAAATATAGGAATTATACGATTAGATTTACTAATAATTATAATGAAAATTGTATTATAACTAAAGACAGTTAATAGAAAAGTATTAATTACAAACTTATCGATGAATCGTTCAATTTTTACGAATGAAATAATTATAAATTTATCAGTAAATTTATAATGAAAGGGTTAGTAAATTTGTAAATACCTTCCCTCTTCCAGGAAAAAAAAAATGAAAAAAGTAAAAAAAAAACTTATTACAAAATTCCCTATACTTGTTCCAATGGTTTTCCTTAACCGTGATGTTTAATTTCCGTATACGTTAACAAAAATTTAACTAAAACAGATTTCCCAAAAAATATTTGCATAATCATTTAAACAAATTTCACTTACAACATTGCTAAGACTTTACTGATTATAAAAAAAAAAAAACAAAATTGTTTACTCACTTAACAGCCTACAATAAACTATGACGCAAGGGATTAAACAAAAAAAAAAAACAAAAAAAACGTTCTGTTCATATAATTTCCTTATACCGGACATTTTTCATTTTTTTAATTTAACAGTTACAAAATTTAATAAATTTTAAATAAAAATTAAAACATTGGATATTTCAGATATCTGCGGATGAACTGATATTGAATTAACTTTTTTTAAATTATGTTTAACAGCGTCGAACAACGATTCCGCACACGACGAATAAACATTTCAAAAAAAATTATTTTAGGATGGACAAAGTGAAAAGAATAATAAAAACAAACTACATTTTACAATTTAATGTAAAAATAAACGGACATATTTAGTAGCAATATGGTGCGTCACACAAAAAGAGAGAGAAAAAAACGACAAAAAAATAAATGAACGGGAAGAGTAATAATTTATCTGGAAATTACAAAAAAAAAAAAAAATACTTTATTTTGGAAAACATTAAAACGATCGCTATCTTTTTCAACTTAAAAATTTAAAACAAATTCTAGTTTCTTCTTATAAACATGTTTATCTAGTAAAGTTTATTTATACGTTTCGGAAATATTGTGATAGTCGTATAAAACTGAATTAATTTGGCATTAGCCGGCAACGTTTAATAATAGAGTAATAACACGTAAATAAATCCAAATTAAACAGTCGTTATTAAGAATTCTTAATTCTGACAGAATATTCACACTCGTTTATATTGCACTCCAATTTCACCACGAAAATAAGAAACTCCATACAACCATTAAAATATACGTCAAAAGTAAATAGCTCCCCACGTCCATATTTTATAATGAAATAAACCACAAACGTATTAATAATTTAAACACTAATTAAAAGATGAACTGCCCACGGATGTTTAATTTTAGCTTTAAGAATGAAAAAAAAAAAAATGAAATTTATATCTATTTTTATCATTTAGCGCTATTAAAATTGTTCTTTTCCTCCGATTTTTTTCGTTTTTGCATAACTTTACACACTCGTACAGTTTACTTCAATTTTACATTTGCGCTTATCTGCAAATAAAGGATCATATGAAAAGAAGATGACAGCGTGAGGAAAGAGAAAAAATTGCTCGGTACAAAATTTTCTGTCAAAGATGAAAATATTAGAACGAAAGGTAAACTATGGGTAAAATGTAATATTAAATATGTAAAATAACCTTGAGAAATCGAAAAACAAAAAAATAAACAAAGTGAAGTCGCATTTTAAACATTATTAAAAGCCAAAATTTTAAACCATTAGCTACAGTCACCTAGAACAAGAATTTCATATCCTTTTTGAAGTAAGCTCACATCTTCATATATATATATATATATATATATATATATATATATATATATATAACATACATATCGCCCAACCTTCTATAATTTTTGATTATAAATTACTTTACGAACATTTATTATATACGTTATAGCCACTTTAAACAGTTACATAACGTAGAACAATCGACAAATGTAGCATTAGATCTTCATCAACAACACTACAATAAGCTGAACTCGGTCAATGAAAAAAAACGTGTGACGTGTCGAAGAGACATGTTGCGTTTTTTGCGATTACCTCGGTGAAATAACACCTACATTCTATTTTAAAAACAATATTCGTGGACGATTTACATAGTAATTGTACACGACGGTGGTAATTAAACGATATACAAAAAATTAAAAATAAAATGATGTAAGCATAATGTTGGAACATGAAAATACATACGTAAAATACTGATAACAAATTAGTTGAAGAAGCACGCGAATTACTTTTTCACCAAAAATCGCGTTACTATCAGAACTTTATTCTCTTTATTAATGAAACGTGATCCATTTTTAATTGACGATTTGTAATTTCGTTGAACGAAATTTAATTTTAACAAATTTCAACTGATTTTCTACAATTCTATCTTAAATAATAATTGAAACTTTTAAGTTTTTTTCTTTCCATTTTTACATTCCACTGAAAAGACAAAAATCTCCAATTATCATTAACATTATCTAGAAATTGTTTCCGGTTCAATGACGGCTGACACTATGTATTTTTCTATCGTAATGAATTTAACCGAGGAAGCAAGTTGAATATGATTCAGTTACTCTAGACGAATACAATCGTTCACCGAGTTATTGTGAATAACAAAAAATTCGTTACACAGAATCAATATCTACAATTTTCGTTTTAAAACATGATCATAAGGAAGAAAAAAAAACAAAAAAAAAACGAGAAATCATAATAGAATGTGAAAAAATAAGAAGGGTTTTTCTTTGCCGCTGTTTGTTAAAAAGGTATCGTTTCTCAGAAATGCATACCACGTTCGAGACAGTAAAGAAAAGTAAATACTCTTTTCTGTGATCGACTTTGACGACAGTGTTGAAAATTCTACAAAATACCGAAACCGATTGATCACTTGATATATTAAAACAATCCGTAGATCGTTTCATTCGTTTTCTTTTTATTTTATATGCAGATAAGTAATCAAGTTACAGCTAGACCAATTCCTTGTCGGCAAAAAAACACGAGGAAGAAGAAAGCACAAAGAAAAAACCCGGCAACTAGACCGAGGAGTTTATGAATTTCAAAAGCTGCCTTTAAATTTCACGAAAAAACACATATTAACAGTTGTTCATGAAAAAAACATAGTTCTAATGTTTTCTTTTCCGTTT
Organism: Icerya purchasi; assembly: GCA_039619475.1. Classification (NCBI taxonomy): domain Eukaryota; kingdom Metazoa; phylum Arthropoda; class Insecta; order Hemiptera; family Monophlebidae; genus Icerya; species Icerya purchasi. Next base: position 289,344,971 of record CM077116.1, read on the forward strand.
CCATACTACGGGGAATTTTCGTTTCCAATGACAATCGTACTACATCGATAAAATGTTTTAACTTTTTTTAAAAATGTATATCGATTATTCGCGTTGAATCTCCTTTTGCGCATTTCGCAAGATAAAATACTCATTCTTTCGCGGCAACTTCTTCACCAAACAGAAAATTACCGAAAAAGAACTTACATCAAAATGGCAACGTGCAGAATAGCGAACGTACACTTTGCACTCCACAAAACGAGCTTCATCGACACAGAAACGGAAGTGCTCCGCAATAAATACCATCGAATATTGTACATCGCACTATAAGCTACAAAGCAATTACTATCCATTTGTTCGCGCGAACACAGAGTATAGCAGCACTAAAAGCTACCTTCTCCAGAACATCGGAAGATTACTATGACTGCCGGAAGGGCTGCTTCCGGCGGTCGAATGCGGATGATGGTGGTGGTGATGGTGGTGGTGGCTATTATTATTTACATTTGGAACATGCGGCGGTCGATGATTCCAGTCTGGAAAAGATGAACTGGCAGCCGTTGAACTGGACGATAGCGGACTATTGTTCCAACTGCACGGTGGACTAATTGAATTTAAGCTAGCATGGGCGGTCGTGGACGACTCGGTCCAATTTCTTACGCCGCCTTCCGATATAAAATTCCTCCGAATCGGTAGTTCGTCCCAGTTTTGAAGTTTTTCCGATGAGGTGCGAAGACCGGCCTGATAACCGACTTGAAAAGCGCTCTGTTGAATTCCGCAAGTTAAACCTTCTCTGAAGGCGCGTTCTTCGATTTTCTTTACCACGTCTAGCGGTAAAAAATCGTTCGTTATCGCCGGAAATGACGACGGATACGAGGAGTCTATCGCATTCTCAAAGTCTCGTCGAAACGTTGAGTACCTATCTTCAGTATAGAAACTATCTATCGGCGGTGCATTGCAGTAGCTCGGCGGAGCTTTAGGCGGTAGCGAGGGTCGCGGCGGGAACGAAGCTTTTACAACTGCGGCCGCGGCTACCGCGGCAGACCTATTGATGAATGATTGCGGCGAAGAAGGGAAAGGAGCATTGCGCGGATACAAGGATGGAACGGTATTAGACGGGAACTTCGCTGAACGGGACGCTTGAGCGCGATTGAACGATGCGACGTTTTTACCGTGTTGATGTTCTTTCTTCAACGAATTCAAGTCGAATCGTTCGCATAAAATAACTAGCTCTGATCTCAGAGTATGAGGCGTCATATCGATTGGAATTATTCTAACTGGAATAATCGGATCCGGATCCGATAAGTGTCCTGTAAGCGAACTGAAATCTAACAGGTTCTTCAATGGTAACTTGTGATTAGAACACACGTAAATAAATCTGGACGCTTCTTTAAATTTACGCAATGTCCTCACTAAAGTCGGATCTACAACCATATATACGAGCGTTTATTAAAACGGTTCCATCAATTATATACGTAACATTCACGCAAAAACACAAATACACTTATACAATTTTACGATTATTCCGGTCTCCAAATTTTAAACCGTGTGAAGCAATCACGAAATATAGACATAAATAACACGTTTTCGAAGCAATATAGATTTTTTAAAGTAAAAATTTCCCTTTCAAAATATTCGTAAGTCGTAATTAACTTCCGCTTCTAAATAAAATTTTACACATCTGACTCCTTTTTCGCCTTCTAAAATAAATTATACATAATATACATTTTTTTGATTTACCCGTTGCCATTGGGCATTTATATCTATTGCGTAATAATACTTAAACTCTACGATATCAATTTATTCATAATTTCAATTGAAATAATTTACGACACTCACCAATTCCAGTTCGCGGTGGATCTAGTATAACGACAACTTTTTTCTTATAGAGCCTCGCCAAAATCGAATGTATAATATCTTCAATCTTTCCGGCAATAAATTCACAATTGGTCACATTATTTAAAGTAGCGTATTTCTTTGCGTCTATTATATTCGATTCGATTAACTCGACAGCGATTACTTCTTTGCATTTCTAAAATAAACGCATATTTTTACAAAAGAGGAAGTTACAAAAATATTAATTTTTTCATAAATACCCGTCTGCAATTAAAACTATTGAACAATTACCGGAAATTATTAACTAGAAGCGAGCGCATTCAAAAAATAGATAAAAAAACAAAGCAGTGTTAATAAAATTATCCGTAGTACGTACAAGAAAATAAATAACATAAATAATTTGAAAAAAAAAAAAAAAAACGGAAAATAATACTAAAGCAAGTTCAGTCAAGCATGATGTTTCATGCGCTGAGGATTCCGTGTGTAAGTTAACAATAACTATAATTTATATTTACATAATACAAAATTCAAAACAAAGGAACTTGATTTTTCCGCTACAAAGGGGAAGAGAAACGTAATTTTTTGCGATTTTTTGAAATTATCACCATCTCGAAAATTTCGTTAAGAAAAAGAAATACGGTTTTATTCCCGATAAATAGTGACCTCTCAATTGATATATCACAAGACCGGGAAAAAAATTTTTTTTTCAAAACTTTCGAGTACTCCGCGCCCCTCAGAGTATAATTTTGACGTTGGAAACCCGAATGTTCTAAATTAGAAAAATATTCGTTACATATTTTTAACGCTATTCAAAATTTTCAACTATGATATTCGAGTTGTCCAAAAGGGGGCACATGTCATCTTTCGCGCTTTTTTAAACTTTTCGTCAACTTCAAAAGTTTCGTTAAGGAAATGACTTGAAGGTTCGTTCCAGACAAATAGTGATCTTTCCAACAATATATCACATGCCTAGAAAAAAAGAAATATTTTTTTTTAAATCCTTGAGCTTTCGGCGCCCCGCGCGCCGAATTTTAAAAGGGGAAACTCGGAAGTTCTAAACTAGAGAAGTACACGGGGACACGCATTTTTTTTAACCTTGTTCAAAATTTTTAGCTATAATACTCGTATCGCAAAGGCAAGGCTACATATCAGTTCTCGCAATTTTTGAAACTTTTCGTTAACTTGGAAAGTTTCATTAAGGAAATTAAATAAGGTTTTGTTCCCGACAAATAGCGATATTTCCATTGATATATCACATGACCGGAAAAAAGAATGTCTTTTTGAAACTTTTGAGCTTTCGACGCTCAAAGGGTCCTATTTTAAAGTTGGAAACCCATATGTTTCAAAGTAAAGAAATACACAGGGAGACGCATTTTTTTATCTCTGTTCAAAATCTTTAGCACAATGCATGAGACACAAGTGGAGACTATGCGTCGTTTTTTGTGCTTTTTTGAACTTTTTAGAAAACTTCCAATGTTTCGCTAAGAAAATGAAATACGGGCTTGCTCCGAACAAATAAGCGCTCTTTCCAAAAATATATCATATACTCGAAAAAAAATATTTTTTTTCCCTAAATTTCGAGCTTTCGGCGCCCCGGGGGGGTAATTTTAAAGTTAGAGACCTATATGTTCCAAACCAAAGAAATATACGTGGATGTGCATATTTTCAGCCTTGTTTAAAATTTTCAGCTATAATACTCGTATCGCAAAGAGGGGGCTACAAATTAGAACTCGTGCTTTTTTGAACTTTTCATGAACTTCAAAAGTTTCGTTAAAGAAATGAAATATAGATTTGTTCTCGACAAGCAGCGATCTTTCCAACGATATATATCACATGTCTGGAAAGAAAAAAATTTCCCCCCAAAATTTCGAGCTTTGAAAGCCCCGAAAGTCAATTGTAAAATTAGAAAACCGAATGTTCCAAACTAGAGAAATATATCTGGAAGCGCATATTTTTAAACATGCTTAAAATTTTTAGCTATAATACTCGCGGCGCTAGGAGACACGTCATTTTTTACGCTTTTTTAAACTTTATGGCAACTTCCAATGTGTCGTTAAGGAAATGAAATATGGTTTAATTCCCGACAAATAGCGATCTTTCCAACAATTTTCCAAAATTTTTAAGCTTTCGGCGCCCCAGAAGTCTGAATATAAAGTTGTAAGCTTAGCTATATTTTTCCTATAAAGCGATCATTTACACATATGTCTAAAATACATTTTGGTTTCTCCAACGTTTTTACTCGGGCTAATACTTACGTCAAATTCCTTTTTTTTTGGCCGTTTTTGGCCCAAAAGGGGGGTTGTTTAAGTAATTTTTTACAGTGATTTTTTGCTCCTGCATTTTATTCTATATTTCGAATTTCACCTTTAAAGGTTTATCTATCTGATGATGAGTTATAATTTTTTAAGTGATTTTTGAAGTCATTTTAAATACCACATTATATATTCTTGACGGTTTTTTGGGATTTTTGTCACCCGGAGTAATTGGTCATCTTGAAGTTATAGATCGTTTTAAAGAGAATTTTAATTGTAATTTATATTCTAAATTCGAAGTTTATAAGTCAAACCCCATTCGTGAGTTATTAATTTTTAGGATTCCGTAATAACATACGGAATCCTAATAAGATGGTACACAAATGACAAAAATATCAAATAAAAATCAATAACTCACGAACGGATTGACTTATTAATTTCAAATTTGGAATATAAATCACAATTAAAATTCTCTTTAAAACGATCTATAACTTAAAGATTACCGATTACCCACGGCGGCAAAAAACCCCAAAAACCGTCAAGAATATATAATATGGTACATAAAACGACCTCAAAAATCACTTAAAAAATCATAACTCCTCACCCGATAAACCTATAAAGCTTAAATTCAAAATATAAACTAAAATGCAGGAGTCCTTTTATAAAATCAAAAAATTATGCTACAAAAGTTATGTAAAGTTGCCGAAAAGTTCAAAAAAGTGCAAAAAATTACGTGTCCCCCCCCTAGCACCACGAGTATTACAGTTTAAAATTTTAAACGCGGTTTAAAATGCGCGCATCCCCGTATATTTCTCTAGTTTGGAACATCCGGCCTTCCAACTTTAAAACTGGATCTTCGGGGCGGCGAAAGCTCGAAATTTTGGAAAAAAATATTTTTTTTCCCGGACATGTGATATATCGTTGGAAAGATTGCTATTTGTCGGGAACGAAACCGTATTTTATATCCTTAACAAAACTTTCCAAGTTGCCGTAAAGTTCAAAAAAGCGCGAAAAATGACGTGTCTCCCCCCTCTAGCGCCACGAATATTATAGCTAAAAATTGCGAACAAGGTTTAAAATATGCGACTCCACGTATATTTCTCTAGTTTTGAACATCGAAATTTCCAGCTTTAAAATTAGACTCTCAGGGCGCCAAAAGCTTGAAGTTTTCAAAAAAAAAAATTTTTTCCCGGGCTTGCGATATTTCATTAGAAAGATCGCTGTTTGTCAGGAACGAATCCGTATTTCATTTTCTTAACAAAACGTTCAAAGCTTCTGAAAAGTTCAGAAAAGCGCGAACTCTAATTTGTAGCCCCATCTTTGCGACGTGAGTATTATAGCTATACATTTGGAACAAGATATAAAATATGCGAATTCACGTATATTTCTCTGGTTTGAAACATCCGGCTCTTCAGCTTTAGAATGAGACCCATGAGGCGCCAAAAGCTCAAAATTTTGGGAAAAAATATTTTTTCCCAAGCTTGTGATATATTGTTGGAAAGACCGCTATTTGTTCAGAACGAAACAGTATTTCATTTACTTAACGAAACTTCCAAAGTTGCCGTAAAGTTTAAAAAAGCGCGAAAAATGAAGTGTTCCCCCTCTAGCGCCGCGAATATTACGGCTGAAAATTTTAAACGCGGTTTAAAATTCGCGCATCCCCGTATATTTCTTTAGTTTGGAACATCTGGATTTGCAACTTGAAAACTGGACCTTCGGGGCACCGAAAGCTCGAAATTTTGGAAAAAATATATTTTTTCCCGGGCATGTAATATATCGTTTGAAAGATTACTATTTGTCGGGAACGAAACCGTATTTCGTTTTCTTAACCAAACTTTCGAATTTGCCGATAAGTTCAAAAGCGCGAAAACTAATATGTAGCCCCCTGTTTGGATCGCGAATTATATAGCTATAAATTTCGAATGGGGTTGAAAATATGCTCATTCTGGCATGTTTGCGTAGTTTATTTAAAATTTTGTGTATATATCTAAATAAATTTTAATTAAAAATCGTAATCTAATAAATAGTGACAAACAAGGAAGGTGGTTTAAGTAATAGTATTCAAATATAACTATATAGAAGTTCGAAAAACAAACAAGTACAATTACAAATTTTTAAATATTTATTGATAATTAATCCTTCCAAAAATCTAGGACTAAATAGCGTTTATTTATTAGAATTTATTTTTTTTTGCAGTACAATATGATGACACTGCGTGATGTGTGAAAAAGAACTGGACTAAAAATATCTGTTTTGGAATTATTGTTGTTTTGAATTTAGTATTATGTAAATGAAAATTATGGTTATCTTTAACTTAACATACGGAATCTTCAGCGCATGAAACCTCATGCTTGACTGAACTTGTTATTTGATATTTTTGTTATTTCTGAACCATCTTATTAAGATTCCGCACAATATACGTGAACGGAATCCTAATAAGTTTAATACATGAATTATCGCAGTTCAATAAATTTTATGTTATGTAAAAATATTTAGAAGAATTAAAATGTTTAGAAATTCATCATCATATATATATATATACACATGCACGCGCGAGCGTATGTGTGTGTGTGTGTACACATACATTCACGCGCATATATATATATGAAGTATCTGAAAAATCATATTTTAATAAATTATAAAACTTAACATATTTTTTACAATTAATAAAAATAAAACGTCTCGGAATTTTTAAACTATAAGAAGTTAATATATTTTAACTATGAGAGAGAGAAAAAATTATTTACTTTTACGGATGTAAATTTAGAATAACTATAATAATAATGAAAAAAGTTTAATTTTACGAAATTAATTGTAGTAGAATTAATGAGAAACATTAAGAAATAATATTTAATTGTGAATACAATGCGTAATTGAATTTTCCTCATTAACAACGCTTTAAAAGGTAACCGAAGGAGAATGTAGAGAAAGAAAAAAATACACGAATCAATGATATAACACTGAAAAAAAAAAAAAGATCAAAATAAATACTGCTCTCTAAATGTACCATAGATTTTGGAAGAATTCGCAGAAATTTCCTCGTGTAAATTGAAGCATAGAAAGCGATAAGATGTAGATTATAATGTTACACGTAAAAAAAAAAAAAAAAATATATAAACCAGCGTACCGCGCTATTTATAAAATCGTAAATTTGTATCATTGCACTGTACAATAATTAAATATCGATGTTGTTTTGTTGTATTTTTAAGGCATATAATAAATTGATCACATTTAAAAACACAAGTACACATTCTACGCTTCAAAACTAAATAAGTTAATAATGTTTAGTTCTACTTTTAAATTAAAAACTACTTCAATTATATAGTAAAGTGCACAACTGCACAATGAGACTTGTTCGAACTTAGTAATAATAACTGCTTTCATTGAAATACCCTTTTCAAAATTTTTTAAACAATATTAAATAGTTTTATTCCTTTACAAAGACTATCATAATCTGTAACAAGTGTATTTACACAAACGGTAAAATACTACGATTTATTGCAATTTTTATATAATTCAAAGGAACCTAGAATGTTTCGAAACATTCGTTTAAAAATGGTACATCGAACCGGTAAACGAATACACGTCTTAACATTTTAAAATATCAATGCGCAATATATTCATACCGGAGCTAATACAAGCGCTAAGCTTCCAGATCCACAAAACAAATCGAGTAATGTTGTTTCGTTATCAACATTCGCCAATTCTGCTACAGCATGACAAAGAACTTCAGCGGCAGCACTGTTAATACGAAAATAAGTTACGGGAGTTATTTCCAACTCCAAATTCAGTAGTTTTTCTTTAATGTGATCTCGACCCCATAAAAGTTCTGATTTACTAGGAATACCAACAGTATCTGATATTGGTCTAAAATGTACACAGAATAACAAAAATGAAACACAATACATTAACAACATGCAAAAAAGAAAAAAAATTAAAAGTACCGTTTAAACTGCAGAGTTACTATTCTTAAAATTTGAAACTCCAAATTTATTATTAATTAAAAATTAAATAGACAACAATAGTAAATAAATGTTTCGTTTATTATTACTATTATTAAAATATACATAAAAAATAACTAAGCAAAATGTTTTCCATGTGATATTTCAATATTAAATCAAGTTTAAATCATATTTATTTATCATTCAAAATTTATATTTTGTTTGTAACCTCAGAGATGGCCGACTCCGACTCGAAATGTAGTCAACGTGCACGAGAGGGAATCGACTCTGAGTTAAAAACGTTCTCAATAAAACAAAATTCGACCCCCACTTGTGAAGTCAGACAAACTTTAATAAATAAATTAGTTTAATATAAATAAATCGACCTTGAATTCCGATAAAAGGCAGTGACGATTCCAATTTAAATGAATCGGTCTATTCTTTATCACGAGGTAGGAGATATTGTTTTACAATGCATGTAAAACTGTCAACATACTTTAGTCTTTCTATTTCCGTCATTCATCCAACTGATGCTGTTTTTCGCATTCCTGACTCCCCGCTGAAGTCAACAGTTATTTATGTTGCGACGCTAAAAATGAATTTGTAACAGCTAGCAGAGAACTAAACACTGACACCCAGAGTTAGAATAGAGTCGACCTACTCGACTCTAAGCAGGCTGATTTACACCTACGAGCGATACGCTACAAGTTAGAATCGATCATTGTAATTTTTATCCTATTATTAATTTAAAATGTTCAACAAATAATTAAGGGAATAATAAAATACGAAAATTCAATAACCGAAATCTGCTTAATGAAATTAAACACCAACTTTTAGGTATCACCGAAAGAAAAAAAATCAAAAATAAACTTATGAGAAAAAACTGATAGCCAAACTTTCATTTAGCATAATATAAGACCCTTCAATAGATTTCAGCGACGAGTAATATTAAAATTTTAATCACAATTCGCTCTAGACAAATTCTGCAGTACTGAAATTTAAATAGAAAATCATCAAACGGAGAAGCGGTTATCAGTGGCCTTCTTAAACGGAAACAAAAGTTTTTATTTGACTATCGCAGTTATCGCGAGTAAGCTAATAATTAAATAAGCGGCCTCCAGAAAAATCAGTGTGTTTTAATCACAATTATTGAATTTATTAATTTTTAATTACATAATCGAACGATGATTTTAAAAAAAGAAAAATTTACAAATAAACTTTTCGAATAATTTTTAATCATATACTAAATACAAAATAAGATATTTAGCTTTATAATCTAGAGAGTTATAAATGGAATTTACAGTAAATCAAAAACTATAAAAATATCGAAATTTATAAAAAAAAAACTAACTACTCTAGCCAAAAAAGAAGGAGCGAGATGAAATTGTCGAAAAACGCTGAGATCTACAACTATTCTATTGTAAAGCTGACTTAAATAATATATTCGATCAACTATTTAAGAGAAGAAGCATCAAGAAGAAGTTCAACTATTTTATTGATGTTCGTTGAATTTTTATTAATTTTTAATTATGCGACGGAACAGTGATTTAAGAAAATTAAGAGACTAAAAAAGTTTTAAACGAAATTCGATATGTAAAGCTAATATTATTTGACTTTCTAGTTGAGATTTATTCGAAATAAACTATACCGGAATTGTATCCGCTTTTAAAGCAAATCATCAGACTCGAGAGGAGTAAAAACAAATTCGTATTCGTACTACTCCTTGATCAAAGCATAGTTTTTGGAAAAATTTACTCGATGCAACTATTTCTACTACACTGACTTCGATCAAAAACCCATCATTTACAACCGCCAATACGGTAATAATGGTCTACTTCTCCAATAAATTTGGCTTTGCATCGCTAATCATATTACTAGTAAATTGTCCGCTCGAAATTTATTGAAAAACGTACATACGAAAACTTTTATAAAAATCATATGATGTAGCCAAAATACCTTACTAAACAGAATATATGATGTTTCATTCTTAGATTGTGACCTTTTTTCTCTGAGCTTGCACTTAGAAAATCCTTTGTATAACCCAAGTCCTTGTAACGTGATTTAAAGCAAAGAAAACCTCATGGCAGATTAAACATTTGGCTACATAAAAAGCAGCATTGAACAACAAATTGCAGGTTGCGATGTCGCTAAGAATTTAAAAAATTTAAGTCGATGTTTATAAATAAAAATGACAAAACAAAAAACAGAGAACTTGTTTGCATGCTTAACCACAAAACACTCGTGTTGCTTTTTACGTGGCCGCATATTATCAGCCTGTTATTCAACGACTTACAGTAGGCCGAGTCAGGTGAGTATTTTTAACAGCTTGGCGATCTCAAATGTAGATATATAACTCGCGGCATCATTCCACTACTACCTATAGCTGCGAGCTACAAAATAATTAAGTGAAATAAAAAAATCACCATTGAAAAATTCTGTATACAAAATAAACAAACACATATACATACGCACGCGATACAAGTGAATTATTCGATTATTCAAATTAATTACGAAGAGTACAGTTATTCGGCGATTACTTAGCTTAGCTGTGGACAATGGAATATCAATCGCAATGATATAAAAGGAATAGAAAAAATGTTTGTGCTACCTAAGTGTTTACAGTAAGCGATAAAATGAGTGGTTGCCAAGAACGAAAAAAGGTCAATTCTTCAATCATTTAACATCTTCGGTAAATTACTCGAAAACCGCATATGCACACGGCGCCGAAATCGATATTACTGTTATTCCGATTCAGCGTCGACGAAAAATAACGTAATCAGATGATATACTAATAGACAAACACATGTTTTAACATTACAACTAATAAATAATATGTGTATTACTTATCGCCATTTATCTGAAAATATACGGAAACAACATTTTCGTCGGTGTTGGTGAAACATTTTATTATTCCATCCTTCAGCTCATCCGCTTTTTCGGTTGCATCATCTTTTCTATTTGGATTAGTGGAAACGGTCACCATTATTTCACCAGCATGATTCATTCTGACGATTAAATGATACCATATGTCCCAATTATCACCTTGCGACAACACAAATTGCTCAAAATCCTTCGAATAATAGAACAATTAATATTATTATAAATTTGCAACAACAACAAAAAAATAAATAAATAAAATAATTTTATTGTAGCCTTTCAACTACGCAACAAGCATTTTAAAATAAAGGCGAAAAATTTCTTTATAAAAATATTTAAGAAAAAATTTTCACTGCAAAGGATGTCTCACTTGTATTTTAAATAAATAAATATCAATAAACAACCAACCAAATTTTTAAATTTATTTAAATCATGAAAATTAAAAATTTAATTCTCAAATAGTCATTATCGTGCACGATGTATTAACTAAATTAAAGACATGTTTCATATATGGCATTGTGCAATCTAAAATGAAATATAAATCCGGTATTACTATTAAAACGTATAATTTTCGTACTTTAAAAAAGATATTTTTGTATTACCGGAAATGAAAATACTATATCAAGTGACGAGAAATTTTAAGCAAATATGTAATGTATTGTGTGCGTATGCTGCGAGTGGGTTTGCGTTATATATATATATATATATCTTTTTTTCTTATATTGCTTCAACAGACCTTTGTAGTACCAATACCACAAACGATAATAAAACCGGCTACTTTTTAAAAATAAGAAGAAAGTAAATAAATAAAAAAGTAAAAAATACACTTTGTATAATTAGGCGCATTGCGCCATACAATAATTTAAACATTTCAAAGTTTTATTACAAAGTTATTTTCGTTGATTATATTCCGAAAACTGTTCTGAAAGTGCTCTGGCATACAATCTGCCATTATTCGACTGCAAAAATTAAAAAATTTAAAAAAACATGATTATTAAAGCAGGCATAGGCAACTGAACATATCTTTTCAGTGGTTGCTTATATTGCCGTATATTACGATTACAGTATTAGTTCTTACCATTCTCTGACTCGATTTCCCCCATCCCCAAAACATGATACAAACGCAGGTATAAAATTTACCGTTGCAGTCAAATGTTTCTACTACGAAACTTTTCGTACATACATATGACGGAACCAAAAAAGTTACACATTTTTAAAAATGCAGACATGTCCAAAATAATTTTGACCGTTTAGTGGAATTAGTTCAACTTTTTTCGCCGGATAAAATATCACGTGTGTGTTAAAATACAAACGTATCAAAATAAAACGTCGATTTTAATTTTCAACTGAAAAAATTAAATTCAATATGAGTATTGCTGCACTAAAAAGAAGAAACAAAAACATATTCTAAAATATAACAATAGATGAAGTGAACCAACGTAAAATTTATAATCGAAAAAAAAGATAATGTTCTGATATTTCACGATTTTTTATTTCATCCCCTACTGCCATTGTTGAATAATTATTCCTTTACCTAAATTACTATCGCCACAGCTGAAGTTTAAATGAGAAATAAATTAATAGTATAATTATGGCGAATAAAACTATTTAAAAAAAATTAGATGAAAAACAAATGGATTAGCAAATTGTTTAAAGAAATTACACCGTACAATATAGCTAATGTCATCACTACTGTTTTTTTAATTTAAAATCCCCCCCCCCACAAAATAAAAATAAAATAAAAAACAATTACTTCGATTGCACCTTTCTAAGTGCGTATTTACAAAAGAAAAACACACCTTAATTAAAATTTTAATAAAACGAGTACCTTGATCGCTTATGTTCAAAAAATTTATAAAAAAATTGCGTTCAAAATATTTTTCTAATAAGCTGGTATTCACACAAATACTTTAACTTTTTACAAAACATAATGCAAAAATATAAAGATGACATCACTAACCGTTATATCAAAATGCCACACCGTAAAAAATATTAAATTAATAATCAGATTGAAAACAAATTAAATAAATGCACAATAAACGTACATGTTTACTTGGGAAGTATGTTATTCGGAATAATTTTGCCAAATTAGATTGAATGTTTCCGTGTCAAAGAATTAAAACGGTAAAATGTGAATTTCTTCGCTTATTTGAACTATTTAATTTTTTTACTTGGTTGAAATTTTTCTAAACAAAAACAAACACTTTGTCCGACCATTTAAATTACTCCATTTGCGTACTATTATTTGTATTCTCGAAAAACATAAACGATTCTTTCGGTTAAAAAATACGAAAATTTCCCCAAAAGGTTTTGATATTTTTTGGATTTTATTTTGCATCACTCTTGATATCTGGTACGCGCCATGGTTCCCATTACCTTTTGTGTAACTAATATATTTCAATATTAAGAATCTATTCTCTAATCTAACAGAATTTAATTTTTCCGTTTTTTAATAAAAAAAAATCCTTATTGAAATAAACAAAGAATTCGTGAAAATTTTCCAGTCAAGAATTTCACTACGAAAAAAAAGTACCAACAAGAGTAGTGTCTACGTATCAAACCACCGATATCGTTTTATTTAACATACTCCTGATATTCAAAAAAGTTCTATCATTAATTATGTTCACCAATAGTATGTTTAACGAAATTTTTAGACCTTCCCTTAATGTTCACTGTGTTCACACAGATCCGATTTTAAACTGAAACGTGTGTTTAATTGCACATTTCTCATTTCCGTACGAATCCTTTAATAACGTAGAGAATTATTCAATTAGAATTGATTAACTAATTTTATCAATTCATTACTGTTCGCATAATAATAATAATATCGTTAATAATATATCGTAAGTTTAAAAAAAAAAACGTGATCCTTTAAATAAAATTAAACCTAAAAATGACAATCAAATTAAAATTATATAATACTTCAACACTTTTCAAAATCCCGCCGAACTAAGCATAGTCGGTATGTCAGTGCTAATATAGCGTTATCTTATATGCACATGTGACTACTCGCTGTACACAATAGCAGATCGCAGATATTGGAAAATAAAATTAATAAATTCTTGGATTATAAAGCTACAGGAAAAAATAAGCAAGAAAGTCATTTACTAATTACTTTGCCGCTATAAACGATCACATAACTACGATTAGTTCTCAGTGGGCTCTTTTATTATTAATACATTGATTTATAATTAATTAGACATCGCGTCAATCGAATATTATGTTTCAGAGAATTCGACGTTAAGGAAAACAAGCAACTATTATTGTCTTCTGCTCCATTATGTTGATTTAGAATTTTTTGTAAAAAAACGAAATTTAAAAAAAGATCATTAAAGGCAAAATGATTTGTAAAAAGAACAGAATCATCGAACAAGCCATTTTAGCGATATAACTGGTTTCACAATATAAAATGCAACAAACAGAAACCATGAATTTAAAAAAATAACTCGTGATCGTGAGACCACTAAATCGAGTGAAATTCAGCAGCAGCATGGAAAATAATGGCAAACCACTATACGCTATGATATGATATGGATCGATTTTTTAAACAACAGCATCCGAACTGAACTTTTATAACAATAAATTAAACATTTACAATCAATCTCAAATATAGTCTTACATGTAAAGTAGAATTGAATATTCGGTTGCCACATTACTAAAGCAGGTCCACAAATATGAAATAAATAAATTCCTTAATAACAAACAAAAATAAGTATAAATTTATTCTAATAAATTAAAATAAAACCCATCAGCTAACGACACCCAGTACACTCAAATAAAACTAAATGTGAGTTGATGGGCTATACCCAAAAACGTTTCTTTATATCGAAGAATTTATTTTAATTTGTTAAAATAATAAGTTTATAATTATTTTTGTTCGTTATTAAAGAATTTATTTATTTGATATTTATTAATATTAACAAACGGGTTATGGATTTATCTACATTTAAAACAGGTTTATGTTCGCGAATGTCATTTGGAAAGAACTACTGATTCTCTGATATAACTGATGATTTACCTCATACCCACTCTTATCGAACGGACATTATTAAACTTCTATTAGTTTAAATTTTTGAGAAGAAAGAGAGAGAGAAAAAACTTGTTAAAACTATCGCGGAGTAGATCAATGTATTTCGCAAAAAATGCCTAGCACGTAATGGCTGTTTGCTACAAACAGCGGTCAGGTTAAAACGGAGCATGAAAATAAAGAAAATAAATTTAATCAGAAAAAATACTCATCTTTAATTAGAAAAATTAAAAATTGATGAAACGTCTATAATAAAATTGATGATTATTTTGATCACCGTTCAAAGACTAGAAACACGAATTTAATGGATTTACTACAACACTAGCGGCTGAAAAAAACTACAAAAATTCAACAAATACGGAGACAACGGCGACGTTACCGACTAGCTTTTTAAAAGACAAAAGGCTATATCAGAGACGCGCTGCTCATGTAACCATTCGAACGCGCGGGCGAACATGGCTGTGTGACGATCAACTTACGCGCATTAACACTGGCTGATACACGCCGTAAAAAGCAACAGAGTCTGAGCTATAATACTTACGACGCTAAGAAAACGCGACGCCTCCGAAACTTGCGATACTGCAAAATTCCCAATACAAGGTCGAACAAAAACCTACACAGCTGTCGCATACGTCTCAAGTCTAAAAAATAGTTCAACCAAAATTTAAAAAAATATTTCTCGGTATAAAATCTAACGAAATAATGTTAAAGCTATAGCTTTATAATTTATACTAGCTTTCATACGTCTCAATATGTACATCACGAGCACTACTTAAATCTATGCAATATGTAGTATACGAACAAACAGCCACGACGCTCGACACTGAACAATCGGCTGATAATCAGACTGGCACGCTTAAAACAACCGTTAGAGGTTACAATGTCTGAAAGAATAAACAATAACTGAAAGAAAAAGATTTTTTTCCTGGACTACCAATACTTCTGTCTTCTACACTTATATTTTATTTAAAAACAACGTTTTACTGATACTGACAATGAAGAAGACATCGACATGATCTTTGCCATTTATGAAAGGAGCCAAATTAAAATTAACCGCTAATCTGTAAAAGGCGGAATAAAATTAAATAATACAGCAACGTTATTCTCCTGAAAAACGACATTAATGTAGGAGAAATTACCAAAACTGAAATTAATGACGTAAATAATATTCTATTACTCAACACAAGGAATTGCATAATTTCTTTGAAATACAAACTTCAACACAATATTCAAGAATTGCAATGGAATATAGAAAACTGAAATTATCAACCATCGTTTCAATTGAAAATACATACAAACGGGAAACTTATAAAGACCGAGCTAAGAGAAATTCCATTTTTGATCCAGAATTACAACCCCTATTCAAAAACGAAAATGTACAGTAAGGTTAAACCAAATCACTGGTGAAAAAACCCGAAATTTTTTTGATATGTTGAGCAGACAGGCATCTAGATCGACGGAATACGCTATAATAATAACTTCCTTGCCAATCAAATTCATTAAAGCAAATTGTTGAATCCTTTAACGGCTTACAAAAGTTCCTATATAAATCGGGATAATTCTAAGTTTATCCCGAAGTAAAAAAGTAAGCAAACCGACAGACCAACACACAGAAGTCTCACATAGTATCACACTACAAATGTGTGCGTGTACATACATACGCATACACATACATACATCCATATACAAAAAATTGAAAAGTTAAATGTAAAAGTATACATAAATTTAAATTAGTCAAAAAACGACTCAGAGAAGTATGAAAAGAAAATTTTATGTACGCTTTCGATACCAGAAGAGGCATCTGCTATATATTTGAAAATTTGCTTTGAAACAATTTATACTTTTTTTTCTTTTTCAGTATATTTTTAATGTTTCTTGTAGTTTATTTCACGACTCTTTGCTCTTACTATACTTGAGCAAATATTATTTAATCAGATTATAATTATTATTTGGAAAGTTGCCGATGCCTGTTTTAAATGGTTGACTTAATTTTATCATGATGAAAAAAAAAAAAACAAAAAAAACGAAAACACAAAATAGTGTTATCAAACGTAACAATACTACCTTTACTATGGAAATCATAGGTTTGGGCAAATGGCGCAGGCCGTCACATGGGCCAACATGATGTATTCCATCTCGCCTGTCTTGCACACGAATACCGACCGCTACGGTCTCTGTATCTGGATTTATGCCTAAACAGAAAATTTAAACTACCCTATCTATTCGGGCTTCACTTAAGCAAACAAAAAATTACCCATTCCATTGGGTTATAAATAAGTCAACCACCACAGAACAATACATAATTACTACAAAATGGTTTTGATTACATTTCCAAAAAGGAAAAAAAAGGGAAACTAAAAATGGTACATTTATTGACACACTTCTTCGAAAATAAATAAAAATCTCTCGATTCTAGAAAAAAAAAAAACATAATTACATCACGTAACTAAAATAAATATAATTATTCAAAAGAAGCATTAGCTTACCGACGGAAAATTCATACTTATTACGATATCCATCGATTATTGGAGATGGTCTTATCTTATCTAAAACGAAAGGTAAATTCCTGTTTAACTTATTACGCCGCTGAACACACCAATTGGCTAGTTGAGGACTACGTTTCATCAAGATTTCATGCAATCTCGATACCAAACTGTGGGCTTCTTCATTTTTTTGCTTTAACTATAAATAAAATGTCCAGCACGTAAACGTTTAATAGCGGTCATCACTTTATAATATGCTTATTATACTTTAGTTAAAACTTCCCCTACACCAACAACTTAAAATGCGAAAAAGTGCTATTAAATAATTTTAAAAATTAAGCACCAGATAAATCAGAATTTGTAAAGTTTAATTTAAAAATCTTCAATAACAGTATATGAAAAATGCATTATTCTAAAGCCGGAAAAAGTTGTTTATCTATAATCGGAATTTTACGACACATTCTGTTATCGGTAGCATCGAATCATATGACGCTTTTTTCCCCTAATATGCATATTTAAAAAAAAAAAAAAAATATATCTCTTTAACCACTCAACAGTAAAATATAGGAACAATATTCAATAATAGCACTCCCTTAGGGTGTTCACCCTTTAATAATAATAACGCCGAATGGCCAGTCAATTCGGAGAAAAAAGCCTTTAAAATACTAATAAGTTTATTTATGCTCGGGATCGAATCTCCTGCTCGAATAACTTTTTTTTTTTTTTAATTCATTTAATTAATTATTTTTACAATTAAATAAATCAGTTATTTACAAACATGAATAATTTAAATAAAATTTTTTTCATTTAGAAAAAAGGCTTATTAAATATTAAATAACATTTTAATTATAATAACTATTTTATTTTGAAATATAAAAAACTAATAGTTATGATAATAATACTCATAAATAGTTATTATAATAAGTAAAAAGTTTAAATTGTATTATTTAATTTTATTTTACATACATTTCGGATTACAAACAAGAACTTGAATAATTGTCATAAGAACATTTAAAATAATAAATTTTTTTACATCTAGCACAATTAATAAAAGAGGAATTATTGCAAGAACAATGCTCTTTAAAAAATTCATTCAGTTTGAAAACAAACATCATTTACATTCAAGAAAATTTCTCTAGATTTTAATATGATCGAAGTAATTGTAGTTACTATTTATATGTATTATTATCATAACTATTAGTTATTTTGTATTTTAAAAAATAAAATAGTTACTATAATTACAATGTTACTTAATATTTAATGAGCCTTTTTTCTAAACAAAATAAAATAATTTTTATTTAAATTATTGATGTTTGTAAATAAGATTTATTCAATTGTAAAAATAATTAATTAAAAGTCTTTTTTCTCCGAATTGACCTTGCCATTCGACGCTATTATCATTAAAGGGTGAACACCCTATGCCAGGGGTGGCCAACTTGATTACATCCAAGATCTACTGTTTACTAACTAAACTCTGTGCGATCTACCAATTACATACTTCTTAAAATTTTAAATTGTAGTATTTTTTATTTTATTAATAGGGAAAACATAAAACTGAAAATTATTCTTAGTAACTACGTATTTATATTTTTTGCCATGCAACGATCGACTGGAGTAATAGCCGCGATCGAGCGGTTGGCCACCGCGGCCCTATACAATCTTGTCCCGAAATGAATTTCCGAAATCGTTGTGCCCTCCGCTTGTAAGTTAAAATTTCGAAGCAAAAAGTTTTCGATTAGGTTTTTTTTCAATAACCTTTATATAAAATAATTTAAAAATCACTTTATGGCTAAAATTCAGAAAAAACAGTATTCTAACCAAAAAACTCTTACTTCAAAATTTTAATTTAACCGTATTTGCAATTAATTTTAAATTGGAATAAATATAAAATGTTAAATAATTTTAGATTATGAACATTTTAAAACAATTTTAAATCGCTTACACGTACTTACAAATAATTTAAAATTAAATTGTTTTACTATATCGCCTAAATTAGAAACGAACGAACTTTTATAAACTAACGGTTTTTGATCATTGTCTTAACAAAAAAACTATCGATTTTTCAAACATTCTAGTCACTTATTAAATTTTATCACCTTAGGTCTAAACCCCGCAGGTGTTAATTAAATCCTCTTGCGGCTATAACTAATTCGAAGTATTATTGTTAGAAAAAATAAAAAGTTAATTTCATACATCTTCTGCATTAAACAAAAACTTTCCGAATAGTTTCAAATATGTAAACGTAGAACAGAAAAAAAAAACATTTTTTACATTGCGATGAAATGTACGCTAACTTTGAAATCAAAAGCTTTTGTTTTTGGGTACTCGCACGAAGTATGTTAAATATAGTAATAGAAGTAAAAAATACCAATGTTTTCCTATAGTTCAAAAAATAAACATTTGAAAGTAAAATTTGTTTCTATAATTATTTTTTAGATTTTCTGTAATTGTTTTTTTTTTTTTTTAATAGGAAACCTATAGTTTATTAAAATTTAGTTTCTTTTTAAACAATTTTTTCAATCCAATTATTAAAAATAACAAAATTTACAATTTTTCAGTTAATTTTGCTTATTCTCTAACAAATACGCGAACATATTTTTGTATGCTTAAAAATCAAATTCAAAATTTTATTAAAATTATGCATTTCTTATTTATTTGAACTTTAAACATGCTCTTCTAATTATTCATACAAAGATTTGTAAAAACATTTGAAAATAGCCGCTTTATAGAACCGTTCATATTCATGCTGCGTCTGACAAAATAAATTTACATATTAAGCGCTATAACAAATAATACTCATATCATTTCTATCTGCCTACAAACGCATTTAAGCTATAATTCCATTATACATTTATTGAAAATAAAATTTCAGCTCTGATTCATCTTTCGGAATAATTAAACAATAAAATAGAGCCAAATAAATGTTGTATGTTAACCATATTCTGCTTGCGCCCTTCAATCAGAACGCGTTTTTCAAAAAAATAGCTTAAGTTTTATTTGAAGTCAGCAACAAAAATTTAAAAAAAGATTCGTTTCATAATAAGTTTACTATAAAAAAAAAACTATATCAATATAACAATTTTTCATAATTACTTGTTCAGTATAAGAAAGGCTATGATACGGTATTGTTGACATTAATACTTGTTCTGCTATAGGAATATCAATTTTTTGTTTTTTTGAATCACTGTTATCCGCTTCGTCCTCAGATCCGTCCGTTTTTCGTTTTAAGACGTCCGAAGTTACCAACTAAACACAATAGAATTTAAAAAATATAATTTACCTCAGTACGTATCTATAAAATAGTTGAACATAAACAGTTACGAAGTTCTCCTACCATGCTCACTAAAGTGCGTCCTTTCCATGTGTACCGCTTCAAAATAGCTAACGCTCGCTGCTGTTCTTCTGCTGTTGGAAAAGTTAAATACAACCAAGCATTGCCTTTCCTTACAAATCGCGCGTAAATACAATTTAACTTCAATTCGTGACGAATACATTTTAAAAACTCTTGTAATAACGGATCCTGAAATTAAAAATAGGAAAGCGAATATAAAATATTTTCGACCATTAACAAATTTTAAATTGTGGATGTAGAAAAAATGAAGTTATTTTACTTACCGCTAACGCATAAAATCTAGGAAGTCCGCTAACTTTAATTTTATACCTCTCCGGAGGTGTACCCTTTTTAGATGACGTTGAAGCCATATTCTAAGTCAACATTTTGATTAATTTATATAATTCAAAAAATTTAAAAATTAGAATTAAACATTAAACACTAGAAATGACAAATTATGCGAAGTTATTATACTCACGTACTTTCAACTTTTTGCATTTAATGGCTTTTATATATGTAACTTTAAATATTAAAGCGAAAATATAATAAAAAATACCGCCAAAAAAATTTATACTAGACCATATTAATTGCGTCTTTTCGTTTTTTGAAATACATGTTTTATTTTTAACTTTTGTAGTGTTCATGCAATTACTACACATACAGTATTACCATTTCGTAAGGATATATATTTATATTTATATATATATATATATATATATATATATATATATATATTTATTTATTAAAATTTTAACAGTTAATAATTTTAACAAAACGAAAATTATTATTGCTTTTATTATAAAACTAAAGTAATTATTTTTAAAAACATTATATCCTAATTATTTGAATATTAATTATACACAATTTTATTATTTTCAAACTAAATTGTGTTTTAAATTACAAGAGAGTAATTTTTAAACTTTTTATTTTGCCAAAAAAAATGTAACGCCATAAATACCATACAATTGTTATTTCAACTGGATTAGATTTTAAAAAATATGGATAAGTATTTTAAATATTATCATTATAATATATAAAAATTATTGGATTATAGATATTTTAAAAATAATTTAAAAATCTTCTAAAGTAAACATTGAAACATAAATTATCATCATGGGTAGCTTTAGTGAGCTAGGATCATTACGATAAATTATGTTTGAAATCTTTTATTCTGAACAATGGCGGCTCGTGACAATTGTTATTATAGATGCTATAACAGAAAAGAAAAAAGTTGATGTGATATAAGATAAATAATTTTGTAATTTTACCTGTATTAAACGATCATTTAAAGTTTAAATCCATCCTAATTTATCCGTTGCAAACTTTTTCCATTATTTTCTCGTTAAAATTATTAATCTCTGAAATTATTTTATTTGTTGAAATTATGCAGAATACTAATTATCTTTCTTAATACATGATACTTTTTAAATATGATTTTATCGTTTTGAAATAAAAACCCGCCTTTCTGGTTTTGTAATTGCCATTGGAAGTGTAACTAAAATGTTCATAAGTTGAATAATTTCAGTAAAAACCAAGTTTTCTTCATTTAATATATTTAAAAGTGCAATAAATTTTTCTTCCTTACCTCCTTATCCAAAAATTAATAGGTACAGCCTATTTGTTCATTTCTGTTGTACAGACATAGGTAGCACAAGGCAGGTATTCGCTTAAAATTGATTGTAATCGCTTGCTATCGCGATACAAATGTACTACTAAGAGCTATATTATATATGGTAGTCGGAAGCATAGCCATGACTGCTATATTTTTGTTATATACCAAAACGAAGACGCTAATTACTTATTAGAAAATAGATGTTAGGCAGATTTTATACGTTTATAAAAAAGAGTTGTTAAAAAGGGGAAAAAAAAATGTGAGTGTACTTTTTTTATTTCCGATTAGTTCAGAAGTGGTGCTTTTTATATTTTGCAAGTATAAAGTTGAAAAAATATCCCTCAAAACTTTTTAATCTTACACGCACGTTGGTATTACCGTTTGATGAACTATTAATTTTATGTGAAGACGAACCAAAAAAGAACGTAAAATTATGAGAAAATCTGTAAGCCTGGAAGAAAAATTACTTGTTACATTAAGGTAAAATAAATTAACAATAAGGCCATGTCCAAATTGAGCAAGCGATGCGAAAGATATTTGCAAACTAATGTAATCTGTGCAGTGTATTCAGCTTGAAGTAATGGCGCGCGCGTGCAATTAAAACACGCACGGACTGGTTTTTCCTCAACCGCATGCAAATTTAAAATAGTGTGTTTACAATATCGGTTGAATAATTAGCTATGATTTTATATATTTTTAATTATAATAATGGATCAATTAATTACGGAAATGGAAAAACGGCCGATTTTATGGAATAAAGTGAACAAACACCATAAAACAAGGGATATGGTGGAAAAAAAACTGGGAAATTCCATTTTTCATAAAAATCATTTGCAATATTTTTAAATTCCTTCAAGATTTGGAACTGGAATATATTTATCTTTCAATACGTTCTAAATGATAAAACAAATTCCTCTTATAATGTATAATATGGCTGACTCGGAAATTCGGTACCAACAGGCTAGTTATCTATGTAATATACCAATTACCAGAAATCTAACGCAAGAATAAAAATTATTACATTATTACACATGCGATAATTAGCAATCTTTCTAATCACTTTTTCAGCAAGTAATCACGTATTCTGATAATGCAATTATTTACGTTGTTAATTAACAACTACAGATTTTACTTAACTAATTGTGATCATGTTTTTCTTCTATTGAAATGGAGCGCTTAAAATTTATAAATAGCGGCGTATTTGGAGATATCAAATCTACTTCTTAATTGAATGTTTTTATACGCATTCTGGTGTATTCAAAAAATGCGTTTTTATTATTTTTAATTTCAGGAATAAGCGGTGAAATTCACCAAATGCTTCTCATTATGAAAATTTCATTTACCTTCTTTTTTCTTGACAACATACACTAAAAATAAATTATCACAAATAAGTGATTTTTTAACATTCTTTATATCCGTTAAAAATGTAAAAATTATGCAATTGCAAAATAAAAATACAACAATATAAACAAACAGCTATTGATAAATACATGCACGCATCATTCAATTGGACACCCACATTTTCTGCACAATAGTGACGTGATGTTCAAACCGCACGCTCAATTTGGACAAGTTTTATTTTTATATACCGAAAAAAATCCCATTAAATGTACAATTTTAATTTATTAATTACATATTTTCACTACTTTCATGGAATTATATTATGTTTACAAATTTGGATATTCAACTGTAAATGCAATAATCGAAAAAGTGTGTAATAAATAATATTTCACAATTTAGAAATTTTAACTATTATTCATATTTCTTCTATTTTTTTTCTCTATTATTATATCTCTACGTTCTGCATTTAACTGCCCACGTTATTACAGAACATAAAACACTTTGCGAATTCAACACGTACAAATGTAATTTGGTTTCCTTGGCAAACACAAAAGTTTTCATCACGGCACCAGGAGTGTTACAGAGAATTTCGTGCACAGAAATCTCTACATTATATGTTCATTTTCTTTTTTAATTTTGCCAACCGCAAAGAATTTTGTGATACACTTACGCTTGAGCAAATGTTTGCTTTCGGTATATGCAATTTAACGTGTATTAGTACGTAATGGTAACTATTACATTTTGAGTAAATTCGATCCACGACTTTCTATTAATTTAAAAAAATGTAAAAAAAAAGGTTTAGTTATTGAGCCTATACATATTCACAAAACATAGAATATTTTAAAACTAATTTATGAACACATTTATGAATTTAACGCCTCTTTCCATACAACTTTGCTTTTCAATACTGAACACAACAAAAATGTAGAAGTCCTTCAAATTAGCTTTCCGGATTGTTGGAAAATGTCTTCAATGGATGCACACGTTGATTTTTATTAGTATATTTCTATGCCTTTTTTTATTAGAAAAATTAAATTTTAGGTATGTCGGGTCGTCAGCTTTATCTATGGGTTTATTCGTTA
Organism: Icerya purchasi; assembly: GCA_039619475.1. NCBI lineage: Eukaryota > Metazoa > Arthropoda > Insecta > Hemiptera > Monophlebidae > Icerya > Icerya purchasi. The sequence goes on from CM077116.1 coordinate 289,369,729, forward strand.
TAAAAACAATTTAAAAGCGTCTTGTAATTTTACCTGAGATCAGCTGTTTTCCAACCAATCGGAAAAAATTTCCGACTAAATCACTGCAAAATGTAATAAGGGTATACTGCATATAAGGGGGTTTTTAAAATGTGCACAACATATTCTCAGAAATTCACTTTCACAAACAAATATATAAATACACAAAACATTTAACATCTGTATCTAAATAAGAAAAGTCCTCCTTTGTTTATTAACCGATTTTCTTTTTCTTTTTTTGTGTAGTAGCTATTAACAAGATTTTTTTTTTCTTATTTAAATATAAAATTAATACAAAAAAAAAGTAAAAAATGAACTGTTTGTTATAATATTTTTTATTCGTTTATGTTTTTTTTTTGTTTGATGTATATTTTTACTGCATGCGCAGCGCATGATTTTCGAACCGCCATTATGTGACTGCCCGTTGAACGGCTGAGAGCCAAGACCGATGCCTTTTTTTTTGCCTATTCGTTCCTTGCCGTTTGCAGGTATCTGGAATTACGCGATCGCCTGTTTTGCCAATTACATGTTTTATTGCTTTGCACTACCAGAGCTAATAATCGAAGACGTTCGAAAATCAAAAAATTATGTTACCGACGGAACAAATTATCTATTAAATCGTCGTCGAAAGATCGCGCCAACAACCCTGATTCGTATCATACTGAAAACATTAAAACCCATTTAAAACTCGTGAAACCGAATTTTGTCATGGATTAGACCTCGACAGATCGATTTATTGGCCCAAAATACCCCTAGTGTGCAAATTTCATACAAATCGTTAGAGCCGTTTTCGAGATACGCGAAATAAATTTATATATATATTAATTACAACGTAATTCTTAGGCTACCCCCCATTAGAAAAAATGTCCCGATTTTATGTAACACAAAATGTCCCAATTTTATGTAACACAAAATGTCCCAATTTTATGTAACGCAAAATGTCCCAGTTTTATGTAACGTTTGTTATATTTTATAGGATTTCTGTGATTATGTTGTTATATTCATATGGACCGATTTAGAATTACGTTGTAAATTTTGATCATTTTATACAAAGTATAAAAGAGAAAGAGATAGAAATGTAAGCAAGAGGGGTCAAGGAGCACGGCCCCTTACAAGGCCAAAATGGCCGAGTTGTATATATATATATACACAAGAATTGCTCGTTTAAAGATATTAGATATGTAGCGCTCACGTGGTTACTGGTTCTCAGTTTTATGAACCACTATGACGGTGAGTGTAGTAGTGGCTATTATGTAACCACGGTTAGTGTTCACACATAAGTACAGGCACAGAATAGCATACCGCTACCAAGGATATAGTTAATAAATCAATCGTTTGATAATTTCATTCCGCTATATGCACGCTCCACGCAGGGTCATTATTGGCGTTTTATATGGAAATTAAACTAAGGCAATCCACTTATAATCGTATCTAAAGCTTTTGTAAAATACTGACAAAATTTTATCAATAAATAACCGTTTAACAAAACAGAGATTTCTTTCAAATTTTGGATTATTTATTGACCCTAGCACCCAAAATCAAATTTTTGTGTATAGTCCATTCAATCGTAACGTAAAAAATAGGATCGCCAATCTTACTTCTTTAGAAAACGGCATCCAGAAAAGGTGATAAACCGCTTCGATTAATAATGGTAAGGTGAAATAGCGACTGTAAATTGGTGCCTGCGAGTAGGTCCTTAAAATAGAAAAAAATGTTTATATACATACTCGTACATATTAATATAAATTTGTTTTTATACATGTTTTGTCTGCTAAGAGTCAGTTTGATACGATCTTGTATTTATTTTCAAATTGCGGAAGTTTTTTTGATAAACCAGGTCCCATTGCGGTTGCACTTTTTGTTACGATTCCAGTATGATGTTTGTTAGATGAATTTAATGCAATTTTACTATTAGTTTGTGATCCTCATTCATGAGTAGTGTTTAATTTTCTTCATTTTTTTACAGTCGCTTAAGTGTTTTGGGGGCTGTTTTTTGAAATTATTTAAAAGAAAAAAAAAATTAATTTAATTTATTGTTTTTAAAGTTAGTAGATCCGATTGCAGTTCTTACTTCTGCTTTTCTCGTGGAACACACGAGAAAATGAAGCGGAACGACGGAAAGTACAGATTTTCTAAGTATCGATATTTTGTTTTGCAGAAAAAATATAATAAAAAACGGAATAATATTCACGACTAAACGATTCGTTAAACAAAATCAAAAAAAAAAAATCATACAAAAAATGATTTACGGCATAGTCAGATCACAGCGCAGTTTCGACTAGATATAAATTAAAACATGAACTCGCAAACTGACTGGCGGGAAACTATCAACAGCAATGCCTTTAAAGTGACGACGATCGACTACAACGATTAGTTTAATTACATCAAAAAAGTTACATACACCACCGCTACCTGCTGCGATTTTACTTTTCTATGCTGATCAGCGACTGCTGGTCCTTACCGTTAGCTACGAACAGCGAGACATTTAGCCGGCTGCAACATCACCAATACATGCCCAACACACATCGCAGAGGATTTACGCTTTCAATCGAGTAAGCGTCTTTGATATCTTCTACCGATAACAACGAAAATTAAATTATTTTAACTGGACCATAATTTATAAGTTTAACATCATCGCAAGATATCGGCAAAAATACCACATTTGCATCAATATAAAAATTATTCGGATATCACCTGGTTAGATACGAAGGGTGCGTACATTCCGTATTCTCAGGTTATTTTAAGGGAAGATCCTGCTTTAGAAAATCGAAAAAATAAATTTTTTTTTTATTTCCTAGATCGATAGATAAACTATCCAAGCATATGAACACAAAGTTACAAATGTCAATTCAAAGTACTTTTGGAAATACAAAGCTAAATGAAAAGGAGAGTCGACTCAGCCAGGCTCGGGCGCTATTTCTGACCTTGCCTCCTCTACTCCGTTAGAACAGTTATCTCTGCAAGTGTTTCTACTTTGAGCTTTTGTCAGCCAGGATCAGGTGTTCTCCCCGCCCATCTATCTTCTACATCGTGATAACAGTTGTCTGTGCACGTGTTTCTAAGAAGCTCAAAGCGTCTAACGGAACATATCATAAAAAAGTTAGTAATTTATTATGGTTTTGAAATTAGACGTATTGATTCTGTCCAATAAATGAAAATAGCTGTGATAGCAACGCTAGATCATTATTGCTCCACAGACAAATCCCCTCGACACGATAACTGTCTAACCATAATCGATAGTTGGTGTGAATGACGCAAAGCTGAATGCACCAATCAATTACGGTCTTTTGAGCACCCTGCTCGATTGATCGACGAAAAAATTGAGAAGCACATTTGCTCGATTTATGACGAACTATCAAATTACAGCCTGTTAACGAGATGTTTAGACGGCCACACGTAAAATTCAAACAAGTCGTTCAATTCAATGATCTGGCGCATCAATCCGAAGCACTTGCATTCCGGCCAAAAAGTAGTTGAAATAGCCGGCTACTCGAAGGATATTCAGTGATATTGAATACTATGCGGTTGCTGCATTTGAATATTGGCCAGCAATGCAAAATGTTTGCTTATACCGCCGACGCGCAACGGATCGAAAGAGAAAATAGGCGTCAGTCACTCGGCACCAATGGGGCCCTTACGGTTTGTAGACTCGAACAAATGCGTCAGAATGAGTTATTTGAGGAAGCAAGACAACTGTATGGATCAGGAATATCTGATTAGCCGATCATTAGCGTAAGAAACAAAGATTTATATTTTCTGCTATTGAAAACTTTAAAACTCGTTTTCTCGAGTTTTCATTTTTTCCGAATTGGCGGACACGATAGAAAAAAAACTAAACGACGTATTGACTTGAACAAAAATCTATTCTCTTCAATATTGAATTCTCTTCTATATGAACCAACACAATTGTTGAAAAAGCACTTTCTTTTTCAAGTCTGAAAAAGTCATAATTTCTCAATTATTTTAACTTTTTGTTGGTTCACACACATAAAAAAATGTAATAATTGGAAATTTATTTGGTTTTTGTTTCTGACAAAAATTGCGAACTGCGTCTTTCTCTCCAATTGCGAATTACAGTAAGACGTACTACGGAATGGCTCATTGCTCTGCAGTTTATTATTATATCTACTTAATAAAAATTATTTATATATTTCAAATATGCAAGAAAATATACCCCAAAGTTCGCTGGGGTAAGTTGTTTTTTTCTCTTCCAAAAAAAATCCTCAGAAAAGAGCTTTTTAGGTCTACTAAAGCAGGATCCTCCTTAAACGCTAGAAACGACAAAATTAAACTGCCGTTGTGTTAACGAAATGAAAATGAAACTGCATTTTGTAGGCGAATAATACGTAAAATAAATATTTTACGTTTTCCAAAAAACTTTTATAAACGGACCGGTCGCATGGTTACGAAATCAATACTTACGCCAATTTTTCCTACCGTATTCATAGAGGAAATTGATAATTAAATTGTACACAAATTTGAAATTTAAATATTAGTAAATATGTTGACTTTCGTAACTTGATAGCACGATCGGAATACATTGATAGATTTTTATTCAAGGTGACATTAATTTCATTCGAAGATTAACTTCACTGTGGAACTAGAAGAGAGTAAAAATTTCTTTTTGCTTGTCTTGATGAAAAAGTGCTCTACGGGGAATTTATCGATTAAAGTATATCGGGGAAAAACACGCACAGAAAGAGTATGCGAATAAAAATTCACCCCATAACTTTCCCGAAAAAATTAAGGGTAAAACACTTGACACAAGAGCTAACAGAATCGAAAGTTTATCGGCAAACTACCAAGAATGGACACAGTAAAAAACAGGCTCAGCTTTACATCGAAATTCTTTATAAACGTTAGCCAACATCGCAGAAAAAGGAAAACATTTGCGAACAAGATAAATCGCTGTCGACAGTAGTTTTACCCTATATAAAATGTACGACGGACGGAAGAGGCAGAATTAAAAGAATGCCTCACTACGAGGACTTATAATAGGCGTTTATAAGATTCTATGCTCATGCGCTAGTTGTTATATCGAATAAATTAGTAAAGCTATTAGTGAAAGATTTGAAAACAATACGGGTTACCCATATTCACAAACGGAAAAATTGACACCACTGGAACAAGCGAGAAATACAAGGTACACGATGGTTTGATATTAAGATTCTCGCAACTTTTGATTTTTGCTAGAATCTTAATTACAGAGATCATTACAGGACCCTTATTGGAAATCGAAAAATATCAAAATTGCAATCGAGAAGGCAGTTATAAACTGAGCTAATTTGAAAAACAATTATAGCAGTTAAAAGAAGAAACAGCTCTAATAAGAGAGTGGGGGGGGGTCGAACAATAGTAATGTAGTTGGTTTTGGTTTGGCCTCTACAGATCATTTACAGTAGATAAAAAAGGGAAACAGATTCTAATATTAAATACAGATTGAGCGGCATTGTCGTCCTTTTAACTTAACCGTAATATCAACTATTGGATGTCCTTATTTTTATAGCCTTTTATTTAACTTACTTTGTCAGTCTGTCTATCTGTGGGGAATCTAGCGAACGATTTTTCACCTACTTCCTGATGAATTAAGTGTCCTTTTGTAGAAATGCTTGTTATAGATGACAATACAATATTATGTAACATTTGGGCTCCCAACTTTAAAATTAGCCTCTTGGGGCTCTGAAAGCTCGAACTTTCGGAAAAAATCATTTTTCCCCCAGGTATATGATATACTGTTAGACTATTTGTCGGGAACAAACTCGTATTTCATTTTCTTAACAAAACATTTTAAGTTTACCAAGTTTAAAAAAGCACAAAAAACGTGTAGCCCACGTTTGTGGCTCAGCTTTATAGCTAAAATTTTTGAACAAAGTTAAAAAAATGCGCATTCTTGTGTATTTCTTTACTTGGTGAAAAATATATATTTTTTTTCGGTTCAGTGATATATCAACGGGAAGATCACTATTAGTCAAACATTGTGTTTCGTGTGCTGAGAATTCCGTATATATTGTATGACAAACAAAAGACAATATAATTGAAAGAATGCGATCCATTATTTAATAAAAATTTCTGTAAATGTCCTATAATCAAGATATTGAATAAAATAAAGCAAAATAAAATACAATTCTAAATTTATTGTTTTTTATTGCAATACATAGTAAAAAGTCCAGACTAAAAAATAAAAAAAACTTTTGTTTACGCAATAAAAAATACAAAATAACTTTATTAGTGTGCGACTACCAGATACGAATCTTAACATTAAAATCTGAAACTACAAAATATTCTGAAACATAAAAGCGGGGGCGCAGATTAATAATTAAATATTATAGTTTCAGATTTTAATGTTAAGATGCGTATCTGGTAGTCGCACACTAATAAAGTTATTTTGTACTTCTTAGTGCATAAATAAAAGGCTATTTTTAAAAAGGTTTAATTTTTTTTATTTAAAAGCATCATATAATTTAGTTCGGTTTGGCAGCAGCACTATAGCTATTTACTATTACACGGTTCTTTTCTATTTGATTTAGTTCTCTTGATGAACAATATTATTTTTAACGTTAGAGTTTAATGCAAATTGTTTGGAGTGGTCTGCTTTCTTTTTAAAAAATATGCAGACATTATAAACGTATATACTAAATACTCTCAATGTAAACATTAAAGTCACCACTCCTACCGCAAATACAAATACATTAACGAGCATTCACATGTTATCATATTAGTATGACAACCTGTGCTGATAGATTGATTATAAATACTGAATTACTATAAACATCGATGCTACCAAAAATTATCCCATTCAAAAACACCCGATGATATGATAAATGAAATAAAAAAAAAGAAAAATTAGCTGGAAGCGATAAATCTAGACTACATTAATGAAGTGTAGCGGAATTTTTTCTAATCCTTTTGTTTGATTACTTTACATACAGTCTCTGAGGCAATAATAAAAGTTAAAAATAAAATTTCCATGCAAATAAACATTACTCCACTCGAGTTGAGCTCATTTACAGGGGCTAACAAAATAGTGGCGAGAAAAAACTATAATGGAGTGCGCTATTCCACAGGATTAATTTTTCAAAACCACTTTAGACTAGGAACAATTTCACAATTTCAATAATGAGAGACCAGTTTAGAGTAAAAAGGGAAGATAACGAGTTAATTAAAAGAAACGTTAAGGATATCGTTAGAAAAGAATGACGAAAAAAAATTTAAAGTAAAAAGTTATTAAAGAATAAAAGATGAAGTAGCATAAGGAAAAGAAAAATGAAAGAAAAAAGGCAAGACAGTAAAAACAGTAGGAGAGTAAATTGTTAATTGTGGATAACGCAAGTTCCAATTCTAATGCATTATATTCCTATTTCGTTTTCAATTTTTTTATTAAAATTAAAATTAGAACCAATAAAAAATAATGAAGATATTCGAACGCAGTGTAATAAAATAAAACCGGCAAAAAACCGTAAGATCAACGCTAACAAAGTATAACGAAGTAGATTAACAAGCGACCCTACCGACCTTTTAAACATAACGGCAATAATATGAAACTGTAGGATTCACTTATAATTCTGCCATTCGATGGATGTAAAGACTCTGCATAGCCCAGGTAAATATAATTTCATAACAGCGCCATTATCTTTTCTGCTTATAACAATTTTTAGGAATCCGAACAAATGTACGGTATCCTAATAAGATGGTTCAGAAAAGACAAAAATATCAAATAAAAATCAATATCTTACGAACAGTTTGACTTATAAACTTCAAAATTGGATCATAATTACAATTAAAATTCTCTTTAAGATAATCTATAACTTCAAGCTTACTGATAACCCCGGGCGCCCCGAAAAATCGCCAAGAACATATAATATGGAATATAAAACGACCTCAAAAAATTCATCTCATCACCAGATAAACCTTTAAAAGTGAGATTCAAAATATAAAACAAAGCGTGGAAGCTCTTTCATAAAAGAAAAAAATTACTGTTAAAATATTATGTAGACCCTCCCCCTGTGGGCCCAAAAAACGGCAAAAAAATTACGTTCACATGAACAACAGCTCGAGTAAAACAGTAAAGAAAACCAAAGCGCATTTTAAACATACGCACAAGAGATCGGTTCATAGGAAAAATATAGCTAAGCTTACAACTTCTTTATAATCAAACCTTTGGGGCGCTGAAAGCTCAAAAATTTGGAATTTTTTTTCCACCCGAGCATGTGATATATCGTTGGAAAGAACGTTATTTGTCGAGAACGAAACCGTACTTCATTTCCTTAACGAAACTTTCGAAGTTGGCGAAAAGTTCAAAAAGCACCAAAAATGACGTACTCTCCCTCTTTACAGCGCGCAGTATCAAAAATTTCTTTTTTTTGAATTTAGTATTATGTAAACATAAATATTATGGTTATCGTTAACTTAATATACGGAATCCTCAGCGCATGAAACATCATGCTCGACTGAACTTGTTATAATTGACGTGTTATCCTCCCATGCATTACACAATTTTCGATAGACGACGCGACTTATGTTTTTCAAATACTTCTTATTTAATAAACAATCTTTTCATACTTAGTAACGGCCAGAATTTTCGAAATTTTAAACTGCCCCGAAAAACGGCACTATTGTTTGCAGCAGCGGACATACTTTCACTAAAGAGCACTCGCCTTACAAATTAAAGAACAGAAAGAACTCGCAAAAGTAATACAAATTTATTTTTAATAGTCAACAGTTTGTTATTTTTTCGATTTCTTCTTCTTTTTCAGCTTCTCGGCCGCTATTTTCTTAGCTAAATCAGGATTTTCAGCCGCTTCCCTGGCTCGCTTTTCTCTTATACCAACCAACTTGGCATCCGTGCGTGCCTATTAAATAAAAAAATTAAAAAAATAGTACTTGTCATACATATTTCTCATACAAAGAGTAGTTTTTAATTAAATATCACGTAACAGAGATAATTTGTGAAACTAGTTTTTATAAAATATATCGCTTTTGTCAGTACACTTAAATATTTCGTGTAAAGTATTAACTTGGTAATGTATTATTAAGCTGCGTTTTAAACCTTATTGAATTAGTACATAAATTTGAAGTAGCTCTAGCATCGACAATGTAACTAATTTTATATTTCAATTTAATTCAAAAGCAGAGGTTTTTTCATTTTTTATACAACTACCGCTTAATTTTACAGAATATAATGAGCTATATCGGTTTTACAATAAAATAAAGCGGTTAAAAAAAAATACGCAGACATATATATGAAAATTTCGACGTCCATTTCAAAACTGCATTGTTAAATTCAAATTTTAAAATATCCAGCAATTAGTACATAGTATATACTAAGACATACGTTTTTTTCCAGTATGCAAAACAAAATAGCAGATCAAAAAATTTTTAAAATCTTAATTTTGATGTTTTGTAAAAAACTTACATAAAAAAACTAATATTGTTTCAAATACATTTTTTGTAACGTCAATTCGAAAAACAAATAGAAAATTTTTATTGGAATTCTCCCACGCGTAGAACATTAGTCATATATATAGTACATTAAATTATGATAAATATAAAAGTAACGTATAATTTTTTGAAAGCAAATGTCTTTATGTAATGAATGAAACGTGTTATATCTGTTAGCATCGAAATTAAACATTTTAATTTAACAATTCTGATGAGTATTATTTGTAAAAAAAATATACTGGGGCAAACGATATTTGGAAGCACATTATCACAGTGATTGCAACTTTATCTTCTGGATGAGTATTTAGTTATTCTACCATCTTATTAGCAATTTTAATTTTCTATGTATTTTACATGAAATTTAAAAAAAAAAAACATGTCCATTTATTTCGTTAAGTACGCCAGGTCACCGAAAGTCTATAAAACATAATTTCTAAAAAATAAATAAATAAATAAATAGATAAATAGGCGTTACACCTTTCAGCCGAGAGCCTATACATTTTAATAATAAATCCGTACAACTGCTCCGTTCCTCCTTTGTAATTCGAAGGGAACACACGATATTTTTCTTATCCATTTTATATAAATCCAATGATACACTGGGATTATTCTTTTCAAATGTAGTTATATCGTCCATTAATGAAGGGAAAAATACATCATTCCAGTTGTATTTATTTAGCAATAAGTATTCATTAGATAATTATGTACACGTTCTAGATGATTCACCTTAATGTATTTACTCAGCACAGTATATTTGAAACTTTTGGTCCATATTTTACTGCAATTGATTTAGAAGCTGAAATATATAATAGTAGCCAAATGGCTTATTGCCAGGACGAAAAAAAAAAAAAAAAAGATGCCCGGGTTAGAGCGTACGACTAAAACGAATTTCCAGATATCTAATTTTCTTGATTCTTTATAACGTAGACATAATACTGAATTACTGCATAATCGTACGTGTTGACTACATTAAAACGTTACATTATACATAATTTTTGATGGCAATCTATTCATTTTTTAAAAAATGTTTGTATACGCAATTTAGCAATATTTCATTACAATATTTTAGAAATTAATAAAGAATTTTGCAGCAGGCATTTTAATATTTTCTATGCCGGAAATATTTACATTCAAATCTTAAATCTTCGCTAACTATTGTAGTTAGCTGTTGTAGAATGCACCTGAAGTTTCATTTTAATTGTTATATAAGTAATATTCTTAACACGCACGCATGTACACACATACAAGGTTACACGTACATATACGCACGCTTATATGTAAATAACTATAAATTATTCATTATAGAAAATTTACTAAATAATAAAAACAAAGATAAAAATTTACTCGATGGTTCCGAAGCAAAATTGGTTTGTAACATGAATTAGATTAAAAATACAAAAATATAAAGAAAATAAAAACACATAAATAGAGCTGATAAACGCAATAATAATGTGAGTTGAAAAATTGTAAAGCCAAATGTTAAAAATAATTAAAAATTTACGATCAAATGAAAGATTATTAATTTTAGATATATCAATGTCTTTTTCCTTAATTTATCAATACGAAATAATTCTGTCTGATTTAATATTTCAGAATTAATGACTATTTTTAATATACTTAAATTTCGATTAATGGTGTCGATTAATTTTTCATTAATAACATGTTCGGCTACTGATTTATCAATATAACCAAAGTACGAATATAGTAAGCGTTTATATACGGGTAGATACGATTATATCATTAAATCGTCAATAGCAAAATAGACTAATAACATACACAAATTAATACACATTAACTAAGAATTCGGTATATTAAATATTTAGTAATTCTGAAGTATTAAATTAGGTAGATTTTGTGTTAATAAATTTAAGAATATAATAAATATAAATATACTTAAAATTAGTATCCCTTTTTTTTAAGACCTGAATATTAATAAAATTTAATTTTATATTATAGATTATTCCCTTATAAATTATATGATTCAATTGAACGACTTTATTTATATGCTTTTTGCGTCATCCTCAACATTTTAATTTATCATCATTACATTTTTCATAATACATTATTACTCACTTGTACATACTAATAATCGCAATATATATTTAACAAATACACCGATTGTTATGTTAAAACTGCACCAAATTCTATTATTCGTTGCATTTATTGTAATAATTCATTTATACAGTAACGTCTTTAATAGGCTTATTGAAAACTTATTATATTAATTAGTGATTTTTTACTCCTCGATATAAAGATTTTCTTCACATTTATACACCAACATACACATAAATAGTAACTAAAACCAGTAAAACCATACGGCGAGATAAAAAAAAATATTGCGAACAATTAAAACAAAACTAATATTTCATCACTTCAGGACATAAAATAAACAAAAATCTATCGATGAAGGAGCTAACGACATGCATTTACTATAGGCTATTTAAAGACAAACTATTATTAGGCAGTTTCGAATTTAATTGTGTTTATCACTTTTTACTGTATCTTTTCCAGAAAAAATTTTTTAACGACCACAATCAATACCAAATATTTTTAACACTCAGTGTGATTTTAATTCATCAAAAAAAGAAAAAAAAAAATAATATTAATAGGGAATACGCGCATTACTTTTGCATTTTATTTTAATATTAATTAAATTTCAGTTGTAATTCATTAAAAAACGTTAAATTAAAAATACTACTTTCCTTTTTAAAATTTTAACTAATCTTACTTTTTGAATCAAAAATTAAATTAAATTTTTTACCGATGTATTAATATTTAATTTTTATTCAATAAAATTGTTTTCAAAACCAATCAATAAAAATTAGTAAATAAATATACATATATTACCATTATTTAAAAATACGCAAAATGCAACGGTACACGCGTTAAAAAAAAGTAAAACTACTTTTAATTTAAAAAAATTAAAACCCTGTAGTTTAAGTTTGTACAAAAAAAAAAAGAAAGAAAAAAAAAAGAAAAACGGAAAGGCAGAAAAATCAAGATAATCTAGTTAATTTACGTTATCTGAACAAATTCGCACACACAGTTACGAGTAATTCTATCACTCATTCAAGCAAATATTTCAGCCATCCTTTCTTTAACTCCTTAGTATACCAAATGTGCTTTCTTTAGATTTTAATGCGGCAATACGACCTTTTTTTTTATGTTGTGGAAAGCGATAAACTAACTTTCGCTTCATCAAAATCAATTGTTCAGTAAGAAATGTACGCATAATTTCTTATAGCAGATGAATGCAACACAGCATTACATTTTGCTTCTCCGAAATTATGCAGTTATACTTTTGCACACCTATGACTCACACCTTTAAACAAGTTAAAGGTGGATTTTAAATGTGCCATCTATGATTAATATTAATAAATTGATAAACCCGTATTAACTAATTTGTAACCGAATAAATGTATTAATCGCTATTAATTAACAATATACTAATCTCATTTGGAAATCCCGCAAAAATATGAAGAAATATATTAGTGAGCAGTTGTGCAATGAACTTTTATAGAAATTCGTAAAAAGTAATTAACTATATTAAAATTATTATAAACGAAGTACTAAGATCTTTACTTTTACGTTAAATTTTTTCAAGACTAAAAACAAAAAATAAAACACCTTTATTGCATTATGAATTACAAAAAACACAAAAATTTTGTTCAATAATCATAGCATGTCTGAAAATTAGTACAACTTAATTCTTTAAATAAGGTTAATATAGAATATAAATTGACAAAAAAATTAACTTTAATGAAAAAAAAAACAAACTTGGTGTTTGATATCAGTAGTCAAAGAGCAATGTGTATTTTAAGTAAATCTTTCTTTTTGTGAACTTTATGTAAAATTGATAACAATTTTTCATTCAATTTTTGCCTTGCCTTATCCAACTAGATATCAACCGACTTGTTAACCCTCATTCCCCAATGTTTTCATTATTGATCTTAACCATAAACTAATACTTAAAAATATAAATGTCTCTTTAGCTCTGTATCACGAAATCAACACACGAATTTATCAAATATTTTTTATCTGACTCACTTTATTCAACAACCGTTATATACATATAAAGCAGTACATAATTATTTGTAATACTTAATGTATAATTTTAATGTTCCTTGCCTGTCAAATAACATAATTAACAAAAACTTTAAATTACAAACCTGTTTCAAGACAGAGAATGCTCGGAATGCTTTCTCCTTTTCAGTAATTGGACGAGCTTCAATACCCGGTGGTGCCTGTTGAATTGGTAAGATAGGTCCTTTCAATTGAGTAGCTACTTTTCTTTCTTCTTCCTGAATTGATAAAATTTTAAAATAAATTATTTAAACTACAACTTACTTAACTAATCTAAACCTGGATTTTCGCTTAATCTTAAATTTCCGATTAAAATTTAAAATCTGGTATGTTTTCTTTCAAAATTTAATTTACCGCATAATTGTGTAAAAATGAAAATAATTTATACGGTGTTGAATGAATAAAAATTATAATTACCGTAGCTTCGCCTTTTCTTAGTTTCTTATTTGGATGTCTTGGGAACAAAATTAATTTAGAATTATATTCCTTCAATCTTTGTGCATTTACTTGTAATGATTCGACAGACTTATTTTTACGACGAGCATCAACAGCTATTCCAATAGAACGCGCAAATCGTGGGTTCAAACCAGCAGCCTATCAATATAACATTGTTTGAATGAAGCCACAATTAATTTTGTAGTAAATAAAGTTATTTGGTAAACGTAACTTAACTAACTTTGAGTTCGTCCAACGTAAATCCTCGTCCTTCCCTGACTTTCATGTGATACCGCACAGTTGGACAATGTACAACAGGACGTAAAAGACCATTGGCCGGTCGTGGAGCTAATGTTTTTGCCTTATTTACACGTTTTCTGTGTCTTCGTACCTTACGCGCAGGTTGATTAAACCAGGTTTTTATATACTTTTGCCAATCTTTGTGGAAATGGCCATTAGGGATCATATTATTCCCCTTCGGTGCCATTTTACGGGCTTCTGCTTCATGTAAAAAAAAAAAAAAAATGGTTAATACATAAATATTGTTCACTTAAAACTTACAACACCAAATTACGCTAATATAAAAACATAATTTACGTTAAATGAATTACTTCAATAAAAAGTGAACAGCAAAAGTTAAAAGATTTCGAATAGAACTGTATCTTTGAAAAGTATAAATGAAATAAATTTTTTTCACATTACAAAATACAAAATTAAATGTTTACAATCAATTTGTTTTTAAAAAATCATTACCTTTTCCAAACTCTTAACCAAAAATTAAGACAACTCCGATTTAAAATGCACCGAACATCTAATATAAATAACGTGTTTTACACATATATAAAAGTCTTATCATAGACTTATCATGATAATGTAGAAAAGTATCTCCTTGGTTAATGCCTAAATTAAAAAAAAGGTAATTATTTAAAATAATTAATTTTCAATTTAATACGTACTTTTAAAATAAAAAAATATTTTAAATTAAATTTTAAAAATAACTTAATAAATCGAAAAAAAAACATTTACACTTTTCTGTTTATCTAATTTTACTTATTATTTTATATTATATCCTACGTATAATTTCACTCGCCTAGTTCACACGGATAAGGTTAGTAGTAGCGCAGCGGATGAAAGTACCAACTTTCCCAGTTACTGTACCAATGTAGACACGGGTAAAATTGAATGGATGGCAAAATTACTACTAATTTCCCCACCGTTGAGTCTGCACGACTTTATAATAAAATTCAACCAAGAAATTTAGTTTGACAGTAAATAATTGTTTTTTTACATTTTAATTCAGATTTTCATAAAAACGAGACGGTGTAAGAAAGAAACCAGAAAATTAATAAAATTATACACAGATTATATATGTATTTTTTTTTTTTTTAATTTCTTTGGGCTCGCCGTTGATGTAGGCGTTGACCTAGATTATATATGTATGTGGAATATAATAAGTACTACTTATAAGGATAAAAATTGATAAAATGCGACATATGAAGATATGGTTTGTACAACAAACAAAAATTATTTTCCTGTGCCCGAACTAAAACAAGAGAAAATTGAAAATCTGTAATACACATATAATCAAGAAGTAAGGGAAATTGAAAAATTAAAGAAATCATAGCATAGAAGTTCAGAAATGTACATATCTATGTTAAAACAGATTACATTGATAGTGAAATGTAGAGTTAACATGACGAAATAGAAGACAAGTGAGAAATTAAAATTAGAGGTAATGCTAAATTTTTTAGCAACTGAGAATAGTTATAAAACACTACAATATATTTTTTTAATTTCTAAATCAATGATATCGTAGTTTACTCTAGAAGTGTATGATGCAATATATAAACATTTTGATCATTACATAAAGGTTAATAGTGATACATCTAAATGTATATAATATTAAACTAGTATTGATTTCGCGCGAGGGCTTCGTCAGCTGATGATCCAGGAAGGGCAAGATGAGCTGTCAGCCCGCGGTGGGGGTGGGGGGCAAGATCACAAAAAAAGAATATGAGTTATAGGAAAAATAAAATTTGTAAGTTGTAAAGGCTCAATATTTTATTAAACAAGAATAAAATCTTAATTAAAACATAATTTTCGTGTGTTTCTGGCAAATTGTTTTACTATTTTATTATAAAAGTTTTCCAAATTGTCCATGATTACGCGCCTATGAATACTCATCATGGCTAGTTTATTAAAAAGTTTCACGGCTTCAGGGGGAGGGGCAGAGTTCGAAAGAAAAAAAAACGTGCTACAAAAGTTAATCTGACCTCCAGTCCAAAAACATTCGATGCAAAAAGTTAGAAGTTTCTCAAATTTAGTTTTGAAGAAATAATTTTTAAACGGCAGTTTACCATTTAAAATGATTGCCATATATCTTGGCAATACATTATTTAAAAGGACAAAAACACATCCTTTGCTTATTATTTTGTTGCTAGTTTTGTGATAACAATTTTCACACTGAATATTTAAAATAAAAATCACCTATTATTACATGTTTTCATTATTTGTATAATCTGTAGTATACCTGTACGCGTTTATATGGGGAATGAAATAGCTTTTACTATAAACAGAATATTGATTTTTGATGCAGAAATGAGTTTTTAAATCATCACACTTCTCAGTATTGCGAACTTTTCGATTAGGTTCAGAAATTACAAAATTTCAGTGATGTGAATTTCAATTTTTCATTCAAAATTAAGTACTATTTTTTTGATTTCAAATTTTAAGAACAACTAAAAATAATTTATAAAACTATACAACTTTAAACTGATCTATTTGAAATTGCCTTTTCTGTAAGACAGTAACAGAAATATATAATTTTTAATTTAGAAGTTCCGGTTTGAAATGATTACAAAAATTAAATAAACATTTCTTTTTTTATCATTTACAGGTTACTATCACGACTATGGTACTTTTTAAAAGTAATATTCGATAAATCCGCTTTTTTTTTACTAGTGCAATTAATCCTTTCACATTAAACATCGCGTGAATATGTAAAATTAATATAATACTAAACACGAACTATTAAAACATAACAAACTTAATATCAAATACTAATACAGAATCGAATGAATCATTTAAGAAAAAAAATGATTTCGAATTCGTCCAATATCGTATCAATTTGTATCGGTCAGTGCCAGCAAGGCCGTGTCCACGGGGGGGGGGGGGTTTAGGGGTTAGGGGTTAGGGGTTAACCCCCCCCCCCATGAGAACTGAAATAGTTATTATGAATTCACAAAAATCTGAAAAAAATCACAAATGTAAAATAAATATTGATGATTTTTTAGGATGTTCTTACCTACCTTTAAAAGAAAAAAGAAAAAATATGCTCCATATTTTTAGGTACTTCATTATTATCTTATGCAAAATTTTTTATTACGTGTGTAATTAATAACATATATGTAATTTTTATTAATGTTCGTATACGGGGTAATTCATTTATGTAAATCAAAATGATGGAAATTATTAATAGTACGAATATTAGTGAAAAATGTATTGTTATTCATAAAATAAATATGCGAAGAAAATTTTCAACCCCCCCCCCCCCCCCCTTCCAAAATTCTGGGCACGGGCCTGAGTGCCAATATAACCGTAAATTACTATTTGTATACACTTAAAAAAAAATCGGTCAATTCGGCTGAATACGGTTCCACTGCGATGAAAGCCTAATGCGCGCTTTCCGCTTGGCCGGTATTGCATATAAACATACGAGCCTTTCGGGAACACACTTGTGCAAGTACAATAATACTCATTAGAGTGATAACGATAACAATCGTCTAAAATATCTAAATTTCGGGCAACGACTGTATTCACCTTTTGTGGGATTTTAAGAGTGACGAGTTAAGGCAACATTACGGTTATTTAAAAATTTTAAATAAAAATATAGAATACTACTAAATAAAGTTCTAAATAATACAAAAACCTTATTTCTTATTAATAATTAAGAAATAATATAATTCAAATGATATTATTAAATTTCTTTTTATTTTAAATAAAGTAATTGTATATTTGATTTTTTGTTTTCTTTATACAATTTTAAAATTAATATGAAATAATTTGAACATTTTTATTAATTTTATCTTGAATTTGAAAAAAAAAAGTAATGAATAGAAATTTTAAATACTAAAATTATTTAATTGTTATACAGAAATATTTTTCTTATATGTTTTACTTGTCATATAAAATAAGTGAATAATACAATAAATAAATAAAATTATTTTAATGCTATTAAAATAAACCTATTAATTGAAAAACATGAAAGTTTCACTTTTCATATAACTATAATTTTTCCTTTTTTTAAGGACTATTGCAAACTTTTACATTTTCAATTGTTTATTTTTAGTATAAAACCATAAATAAATATAAAATAATAACTTATAATTCATATAGGTTAAGATTTAATTCGTTTTATTTATAAATACATAAATTATAATTAAAACAAAAGTTTAATTTCATATATTGAATACATTTATTAAATATTAATGTTAAATCTGGTTTTATTTGTACATAGCAATAATTTATAATTAATTTCAAAAACCACAATTCATGTATTTTTGAAAACATAACTTATAGCTAGGGGAAATGTTATCTAATATTTTCTTTTGAAATTTTTCTGAAAACATAATTCATTACATTTTATATGACTTTTTTATAAGTGTGTCTTCGAAAGAAACACTTTATTGCAGTTGTTTTTTTTTTAATATTACGCCATATTTAATTCTACAAAAATTC
This sequence comes from Icerya purchasi, assembly GCA_039619475.1. NCBI lineage: Eukaryota > Metazoa > Arthropoda > Insecta > Hemiptera > Monophlebidae > Icerya > Icerya purchasi. The sequence continues at coordinate 289,388,440 of CM077116.1, forward strand.
GTTTATTTACAACATTCCGTCTTTTTTATATCTTTATTTGTATGATCTATCAATTATAAAAATATTCAAAAATTGTAACTGACGTTAGTTACATTTTTATTTAAATGGTAATTTATTGCTGATGCAATAAATTATCACTGGCCTTTTTTTGCAATAGGTAATATGTTATAGTTTATCAGTATTGGAAAAAAAAAAGAAGTGAAATGATATTATGAACTATTAATATAAATGGTGGCACCTTTTCTGTCTTGCAGTGGTTATTAGTTGGAGATAAGTTAAATATTATATATGGTCTAATGCTTTATATGGTACGAAAGACACATTAGCACTGAATAAAACTAGTTTTCAAAAACGGAATTTTATGGAAATAAAATAAAATAAAATATATTGAGAACAGAAGTAATAAAAACATTAATATGAGAAAAATATTTCAAACCCTTTTGAAATGAAAAGGATTATCGCTGAAATTAATATTTCAAATGAAAATAATAGGGAAATGAATAACTGGAAGGAAAAGAATGTAGTTTATACATTAAATACAGATGAATTATTTAAATTAGCAATCAATGGCTTTGCATTGTTGATAAACTGAGGAGATATATCTTTTATTTTAAAAATTTGCCTTTACAATTTATTAAATTTTTCAGTGTATAGAAAATATTCAAAAAATAACTCTATTTGTAACTTACGTTTATTTACTAAGGTATGCGAATAAAATAAATTCTGAAATACAATGCAAAATTGAGACAAGAATGGACCATTATGTGAATAGGAATTAAGATGATGAACAATAACGGTACAACAGTTATCCGGACACCGTATTTGCTAGTAATATTTGTGACAATGATGATTAGCTTTTTTTCAAACAGATTTAATATCGTCTTAGAACAATTAATTGCTACTAATTTGCGGCCCAACTGGTTCAGAAATGAAAACTTTTTACCCGTACTCGGAATTCAATGTTACTCGGTATAAATAACAGTAACGTCATCCATTCCTTGCAGATATAAATTGACATTTTCATCTCTTACCACACATATAGATGGTTAAATAGACTTTGCCCTGAGTTGGATAGATCATGCTGTTATACTATCATGAGAATTTTATATTTAAGTTAAGTAAGTGTCCTTTGTACGCTTCGGCCGACAGCAACTGAAACACGAAACGGTATCCGAAAGATCACAATTAAGTAAATACAACCGAAAATTATTTAAAATCAAATGCTATCGAAATATAGTTAGATTTTCGGAGCCTTGAAATTGATTAATCAAGATCTTGTGGTCTTGAAAATTTTATAGACTACCAATTTATGAAATCAAGGTGAACAATGTTTGCTTTCGTTGTTGCTTGTAATTATATTTTATTATAAAGTAAAAATACATACATACATATTTACACCAAAGTAAACAGTAAACAGACAGATGTGTATATCTTTGTTTTGCAATGGAATTCACTGGTTTACAACTACACGTTAATTTTAAATATACCAATTAAAACAAACTATTTGTTGCAGAGTTGAATAAATAATTTTAAAATTCATAACTCATGAATTCTGAATATGTTCTTTCGTATAATGCGAAATAATTTTCAGCATAAGAAATAGTGCAATATATATGAATGTAATTTTATATTATGTGCGTATTGTTACTACACTTTTAACTGTTTGTAAGCAATTAACACGTTAATTATTCTGCATCCCTTATTTTTGTTTATCTAACTAAAACTTTTGATTAGATCGGAGTGAAGTTTGATGGCCAAGTATTACGTAATTCTTTCTTAATCGGCACTTGAGGTTGAAATAATTACAGAATGCGAAGAAGTATTGGGAAATAACGTATATTAGAAATTAATCTTTCTAAACTTTAAAAAAAAAACTGAAATATTCTATTGATGCTAGTAAATTTCTTCTGTAGGAATAAGGTGCGAAAATTGCCTTAATTCTTTTATTTCGTGTATCGTAGGAAGTTTAAATTTGCAAACAAATGCTGTCATAACATTTGCTCCCTATTTTGGTTTATTTCATCAAAATTATTTTCGAATGAACTTGTTCATTTTTTTAATACTCTTTTTTACCTAGAGAAAAATGCAATTCTGTACACCGAAATAACTTCTGAGTTAATGTGGGCTTTAGGTTTTGACCTGTTTTTAATTTGAAACAAAAAATAAAAATTTTACAAAATATATTTTTTAAGTATAATGAAAACAGTCGAATGTGATAATTAAATGAAATATATTTTTAAATAATTGGTAAGAACTCATTTTATTTCAAGATTTACTAAAAAATAATTTTGAAATTTATTTTACATAAAGCGTTATTCATTGTAAAATTAAAACTCTGCAACTACTTAACTTTTTTTTAAAATTCTCATTATCATTGGCTATCCTTTGTGATCGCCGGCGAAATATTGTAATTTAAAAACATGTTAATTACTGTATGATTTTGATTTCTTGAAAGCAGTACTATTTTATGTAATCTGGTAGTTTATATTCTCTTTTTGTTAAATATATTAGATTTCTCATTGTTTGAGCAGATTATTACCTGAATGTTATTAGTTGTTAACAAAATGCAAAGAAAAATGAAAAAAACAGCTCATTTCTTTAGATTTTTTCTGTTTGTTCTTCAATTGTATCTACTTTTTAAATATGAAATATATTGTTTGATAAGTTATTATTGGTTATTTTTGAGTAATAATCAGAGTGCCTTAATTGTGACAACTAAACATTTGAACGCTTCTAGCTTTTTTAAATTGTTTATATGTAACTGAAATGTTAGAGATCATTTTTTTAGAATGCGCAATATGCTCGTACCTTTTCTGTAATATCAACTTTGAATAATTACAAATTATTTCACTGTAAGGGACAGAAGTGCTTTTATTGTTTGCGGTTACATATTGGTATTAAAAACGGTGGTAGACATTTATAACTCTGTGTGAAGCTTAAATGAGATCGTTTCTTTTTTAAATACTTAAAGCTCTTTAATTAATTAATTTTCCATACCAGACACGTATAATAGGTATTTCTTAAATTATTTTAAGGTTGTTAAGCACAGCATGTTTCAAATGACATTTAACCAAATTCCAGATAACTGAAACAACCGAAATGTAACGAATTTTTATCACCCAAACCACATCATTAATATTTTCGGATTAATACAGATCGAAATATATGAAAATAGTATGAACTATTTTAAGATAAAGATTAAAGATTGCAAAATGTGTGGGGTGAAGGAATCCAAAACTTAATTAGATGGTTTCCACCACTGATTAAATTTTTATATGTGCATAAATAAATTGTAATTTAATAAAAAAAAAAAATACTTCATATATCGTTTATCTTATAGTTATGTAAGTTAATATCCCTTCTCCCCTCACTAAAGATATTAAAAGGAGAGATTATTTATATTTTCATAATACTGTTGTGTTCTGTTTGCTTTAGAATAAAATTAAACTCGTAAATTTGAAATTATTTCCGGAAAGCATAATTTTAATCTTATTAGTCATTCATACGTACGCAGGTTTGTTTTTTTTTTTTGATTGTTTGTTTGTATATATGCACGTATACGATAATGAATTTTTTCACCCTTTTTTCCTTCAAAGGGGCTCCTGCCTTTTCAAGTCAGTAAGTTGTAGAAAACACATTTCCATATATTTAAATATTATGAAAAGGTCTTTAATTAGATCTCCATTTTTTTTTACATTTATCAATTATTATTATTAATCGTAAGCTGATCAACTAGTATTTTATGGTGTAGCCTCTTCTTGAATTTAATTCCAGATTAGGTAGTCCATTATTTATCCACTATTCTTCGCCATTTCGGCCGGTCTTGGACAATTCTGTTCCAGGTGGCTTCATCTAAATTCATAGTCCCACCTCAAATGCAGTCGTTTCCAGGGTCTTTTTATTCTTCGTCGGTCCCAATCAGGGCCGGATTAAAGAAAAAAATACCCCGGGGCCAAATAGTAGCTGAAGGCCCCCTTAATTCCCTCCCCCATTAATTGAAGTACACATTTTTTATTTTATTTATTCAATAAATTAATAAAATCGATCCTTAATAATTAATTCTAAACGAGACACGCGTCGGGATTTTTTAATAGTGAAAGTTTCAATTAGATCATCAAAATTTAATTCACGAAGTATGTCGCATTCGGAATTCAACATCACCACGAAAATCAGAGTGATGTATCATTTCACCATCTGAGCGCGCATACTTTTCATACTCGTAATTTTCAATTTTTGAGTGTATTAGTGGGTAGCCCCTTTTGGTGACGGGCCCGGGGCCACTGGCCCTAGTCCCAATATAAAATTATCAATATTTGTTTTTAAATCCAAACAAGTATAAAGTTATTTTACAAGTATGCATTTAAATAATTTAATTGTTTTATGTAAATTAAAGCGTTTAAAGTTTTCTCTATCAGAATTCAATACATAAAATTTTTTTAAAAAAAATTTATAGTACTGCCTTCTAAGTATACTCATAAAATATATTAAAAAGTAAAAGTTATTGATAAAAACTAATTTATTTCAAAGTAATATGCAAGAGGATGTTATAATTCTTAATTATTATTGCTTTTAGTAGGCACCAAATTCAAATACAATATTTAACAATGTAATGAGTATAAAAATACAATCACTCGTTTTTTGTAAGCTAAGTATTAAAAATATCAGAAATGTTTAATGCGATTTTAATTATTTTTGAATTTTAATCTAGTACCGTAAAATATATTTTTTACTTTCTAGGGCAATTCTATTAAATTTGTTAGCGTAAATCTAGAAGTCGGTACCCTACTTTTTTTAAAAAAAATATATTTTGACTAATAAAACGGATAGACCAACCTAAAATAATATATTTAGTATTAAATGAAACTAGATGTTGGTAAGTAGTATTCAAATTTCTGTCGGTGATGAAATATATTTGGTTAATTTTTGTCTAGTTATATTCAGCAAAGAAAGTATACCTCCTCTAAGGAGACCTTTTTCTAATCGTCATTTGATGATTACTCAGATAGTACTCTTCGATACTTACTAATATACTCATATTTAAGTTAGTCACGCTTTCTATATTACTAAAAACTTATTTGAAAAGGTGGCATTTTTTCTTGTTCTTTGATGCTCACTCAGTTTGCGTTCCCCGATATTTATTAATATTAACATAGTACCACCACTATGTGGTACATTTTCCAGTGAATAAAGAATCATCAAAATAAAAAAAATAACATATGCAACGATTATAATCTCTTTCTTTTGAAGTTGCTAAAAAATAACAAGATCATAAAATATTCCGGTTACTGATGAAGAACAGTAGAATATAGTAATGTTATTTATTTTTAAAATATCAAAAGCACATAAAATGATATAAGTAATGATGTATGTATTAAGTATTCTGTAATTTGCACAAAATTTGTAGATATTTAACAGTTCACATTACCATGGAATACAAAAACAATAATCAAACAGGAGGACCTAAAGTTAAAAAAACCAGTTCAATCAAGTATGATGTTTTATGCGCTCAGGATTCCTTACCTAAGTTAACGTAATTATAATTTATATTTATATAATTCCGTTGCAAAGAGGAAGAGGAACGTGATTTTTTGCGATTTTTTAAAATCATCGTTACGAAAATGAAATACGATTTCGTTCCCGACAAATAGTAATCTCTCAATTAATATATCACATGACCGAAAATTTTTTTTTATCAAATATTTTGAGTATTCCGCGCCTCCCGGGGTCTACTTCTGACGTTGGAAACTCCAATGCTTCAAACTAGAAAAATATAAGGAATGTTCATATTTTTAACCTTGTTTAAAATTTTTAACTATGATACTCGCGTCTTTCAGAAAAGGACACATATGTTATCGTCCGCGCTTTTTTGAACTTTTCGTCAACTTCAAAAGTTTCATTAAGGAAATGACTTATGGGTTAGTTTCCGTCAAATAACATTCTTTCCAACAATATGCCATATGCCCGGGGGGGAAAACTTCCTCCCCAAAAGTTCGAGCTTTTGAAGCTCCGATGGGTTAATTTTAAAATTAGAAACCTAGATGTTCGAAACCAATGAAATATACGTGGATTTGTATATTTTTAACCTTGTTCAAAATTTTTAGCTATAATACTCGCACCGCAAAGAGGAGGCCACAAATTAGAACTGGCGCTTTTTTGAACTTTTCGTAAACTTCGAAAATTTCGTTATTTTTATTTTTTTTTTTTTTCCTCTTATTTTATTGTAATCTAGTCTAAATAGACTAATAAACAATTTTTCTTTAACAAAACAATATATAAGTAACTAATAATAATACCAAAATAGACCAATGGAATCTTGGCATACACACTTTAATTAAATAATAAATGATATATCTGTTAAGAAAATTAAGTACCGTTTTATTCTCAACAAATAACGATCTTTCCGATATATTACATGCCTGGAAAAAAAAAAATTTTTTATAAAATTTTGAGCTTTTGAAGCCCTGGAATTCTACTTTTAAAGCTAGGACCCAGGGTGTTCCAAACTACAGAAATATACGTGGAAGCAGAAATTTTTAACCGTATTTAAAATTTTTAGCTATAATACTCGCAGCGCTAGACGATGTGATGTTTTTTGTGCTTTTTTGAGCTTTATGATAACTTCGAAAGTTTTATTAAAGAAATGAAATACGGTTTCGTTCGGGACAAATAGCAGTCTTTCTAACAATACATCGCATGCCGGGGGAAAAAAATATTTTATTCAAAATTTTTGAACTTTTGGCACCCCTGGGGTCCTAATATAAGTTGCTATATTTTTTCTATGAAGCAGTCTTTTATACATGGCTGAAATACGTTTTGGTTTCTCCAACGTTTTTACTCGGGCTAATACTTACTAAACTTCCTTTTTTTTAATGTTTTTGGCCCAAAAGGTGGGGTTAAGTAATTTTTTTAAAGTATTTTTTTAATTTTATGAAAGGATTCCTGCATTTTATTTTATATTTCGAATTTCACTTTTAACGGTTTATCTAGTGATGAGTTATGATTTTTTAAGTGATTTTTGAGGTGTCTTAAATACCATATTATATGTTCTTGACGGTTTTTTGGGTTTTTTCCCGCCCAGGGTAATCGGTCATCTTGAAGTTATAGATCGTTTTAAAGAGAATTTTAATTGAAGTTTATAAGTCAAATCGTTCGCGAGTTATTGATTTTTATTTGATATTTTTGTCGTGTTTGATCCATCTTATTAGGATTCCGTGCATTATATGTGTACCGAATCCTAATAAACAAAATTAATTTCACATTATACTTCAAGGAAAGCTTCTGAAATAAAATTTTTGATTAGCGAAGAAAGTAATAAGTTGTGTAATATGCACACGCACACACACATTAGCAGTGGGATAGCGTGAATTTCAGAACTGAAGAAGCGCCACAATAAAATATTTTTTTTATATAAAAATAAACACGTGTAAAATTCGTTTAAATACAAAACAGAAATAAAAATTAATTACGAAGAACGAAATGTCTTATTTTTTTGTAAATTAATTCAATTTTCCGGTTCTTGTTTGCGAAAATGTCTATTACATCATCACGAAAAGATGCTCGTTTCTTAATGTTTGATAATAATTTTTCAATACTGAAAAAAGCTAATGTAGATAGTCACTCTCCCTACCTTGCGTATTTCTTAAATACGTTTTTATTCATTTCATTGCTGAGAATGATCAACTATTGAAGTCGAAGTGGTTGCTGGAATTGTGGTTATTAAATGCGAGAACTTGTACACACTTCTGGAAAAACATCTGTTAGATCTGAAGCATCCAAGTATAAGATGCACCACAGTGTTTTTATGTATGTTAGAATCTTGAAAGTACACTTTTAAAACTTTTTCCATAATTCTGTTTTAAATTTAAAAAGTCTTTTTCCAGAAAATTTTATTGAAAATTTAACAAATGTTTATATTTAAGATTTAAAAATTGTAATTTTGTTACATCATTAAACCTATTAAACATATTTGTTTACATAACATCGATCATTCTAAAAATATCTTTTTTCATGATAGCTTTCTATCTTTCCCAAAAACTTAATCAAGTCAGTCATTTGCATTTCATACATTTTTTTCTTGCTTAAATAAAAGGTGAGGGCAATAGAACAATTTTTTTATTTTCTCGTAACCGCATAACCATGGCATTGTTATGCATAAATTTGTTTGAAAATAGCGGTTAAATATTTTACATACCTTTTGATTTTGTAATTAAATTTTCTAAACTAGGCGTCGGTTTATCATTCTGAATAATATTCATTTTTTCATGAAAATTTAATATACTAAAAGGAAGTTTTTCAATAATACAATTGCATGTAGCCTCAATTTCGAAAGTGTTTATATTTTAACAGACTGAAACACTAGTAGTGGCGGCAGTGGAAATAAAATAAATGAGCCGGTATAACTTCTACCGCAGTGATATTACGGACTAAAAAAAGGGACCGACCATCGCTTCCAGTTCAGCTGTGAATAAACGACAGCTATAAAAAAGATCCAAAGAAAATGTACTGCAAATACCGCACTACCATATGCTCGTACACACACAAACTGACATGCATAAAAATCGCGCTATTGATTTGTGTATGTGACTGCAAAACAATTTGACTCAGCGCCTTCAGACTGAACATGCACGCGAATTTTTTCTTCACTCTTGATACACATTACTCTGGAATGGCACGGATAAAAATTCGCGCAAATTACATGATGTTGAAGCGATACAACTTGGCGCTTTCGTCTACATTCCTGACGCGTTACTGTATAAAAATTTACGTAGAACACCATTAAAGAATATTAAAATTTACTGAAACATATTTAATGTATATACAAGGCGTCGCCAGCCGATGAGCCAGGGGGGAGGGGGGGGGGGGCAAGATGACAGGAAGAGGATATGAGTTATAGGAAAAATAAAATTTATAAGTTGTAAAGGCTTAATATTTTATTAAACAAGAATAAAATCTTAATTAAAATACAATTTTCGTGGGTTTCTGGCAAATTGTCCATGATTAGGCGCCTATGAATACTCATCATGGCCAGTTGATTAAAAAGTTTCAAGGCTCTAGGAGGGAGGCAGCTGCCCCCTGCCGTCGCTGGCGACGACGATGTATAAATATATATTTCTCAAAGTACTATATATTCTTTAAGATAATAAAATATAATGAAATTCCTGTTCCGCAATGTAAAACTTCTAATAATTTCAATTTAAAAAATCTCACCTGCAATGTAATATTACTGTAATCACGATTTACTGTAAAAAATAATATTTATTTTCATTTATAATGCAGGTAATTTTACTGCTAGTACATTTAACAAAAAACTTAAATCACTATAAAAATGAAAAGTGCTTAATACAATCATAAAACGTACAAACATACGTGGTAATGTAATAGGAATAAAAATTGGTCATTATTAACATTTATTAAAAAAGACATATACCGTAATAAAACAGAACAATAATTCAAATGAAAAAAAAAGAACTATATACTTCCATGAACCTGAAAAATTAGATTTTGTAATATAATGTACGTCTGAAATGTGTAAATAGGTATTCAATATATAATAAAACGAAATAAAAAACAAAAAAATGAGACAAACATCAAATTATCCAAACGAAAGCAAAGAACTGCACAACATCTGCAAATGTGCAAAAGCAAAACGGTGCAGAAGCCATCTTGTAATTTGCATTAACTTAATAAATCGATTTATAATTTTATTTGCAATCAACAGGATTAATCCGATAAAAGTAAAATTTGTTTACGGCTAATTTAACTCTGACTTATTTCTCTCTCTATAAATCCTATAAAATTTTGAATCGATCGTCAATTTGGAATTCTGATGTAATTGTCTATCTCGAAATCCCACAAAAGGTGAATACAGCCGTTGCCCGAAATTTCGATATTTTAGTTGCTTCTGATAACGATACGTAGCAAAGTATTTAAGAAGAATCGGAATTGGAATTGAATCGAAATAATTTTTCCTAGATATTTTGTTCATACACCGAATAACTGAATTACCCGATGCGTTATGCTATGGGAGCCAAAAAAAGGGAAAAAGCTGCATTAATTTATGCAGACATTTAATTTTTCAATTACTTAACGTTTTTGTTGTATTTTGATGATTATTATTGTTCAGCTGCGCATATTTTACTATTTTTATTTATTCATTAGCTATATTATCTTCTATTATTATTTATTTTTGTATTCATATTTATATTTCGTGATTTCTATTTCGTAATTTTTGTTCATTAGTAGTTTATTTTTTTATTTTTGATTTAGTGCTCTTTGATTCAAAACATAATGTACAATAGACAAACAGACAGATAAACATAAATTTTGAAAAATATGGTTTTACATTTTAAGTTAATTGTAAATAGTGGTACTAAATGCCGCGGTTTTTTTTGCTTTAAATAATTATTTTTTATTCAGCTTTTATTTACTAAAACTATATAGACAGGTAATGCTCGCTGAAAATAATAGTATAACTATGAATGTATAATGTAAATTTTTAAGGAGGCCTTAATAAGTTTCGGTTCTGAATTGTTAAGAACAAGTTGTAATGTGAAGTAGCTCACAGTACCAGCCAAATCGCACTTGCAGAGCTTTTGCAACAACTAAAGTGTACCTTCAATTAAGTTCAATGAGGCAGCAAATAAAGCTTGGTTTAACAGAACTTAAGTAAATTTAAACTATAACAAATAAAATGATATATTCTTATGATGGCTAATTAAATTATAATTTCAGTATTAGTGCATATTATTTCGAGAACTATTTACTTAAAAAATAAGAAAAAGCTTCGCAAAACTGTCATTTAAAGTAATGTTTAATTTAATTGTTCTAATTGCATGCTATTAGTAAAATGTGAAATACACTATAACGATCTGATCCTTTATTCAATGACTGAAATGAAGTCTTCAATAAGAGAAAATTTCTATATAATGTTGAGTCATTTATAATCAAAAGGGATTCGACAATTTGTGAAATAATATTTTAATTTATAGTTCAATAATTGAATTAACAGTTTGAATAGGTAATAATATGCAATCGGAGAAAAAATAGATTTCTTTGGTATATTGTTGAAAACTTTTGTGTTATGTGAAATACTTAACTAATAGTAGTATATATTCAGTGTATTCCAAAAAACTAATAAAACAAATATAATTTGAATGTTAATAATTGTAGACAGTAATAGCGAAAACCACTTTTATTACTGTAAAATAATAAACTTTTTTTAGTTCGTAGATTTCTTATTTACATCTAGTTTAGGTAAGTGAACTTTATTTAATATTTTTTTAATGTTGCTATAATCAAAAATATTTACAATGTTACATACAGTTACGAAATTTTATTTATTATGTTTTACAATGTTATGAAACGAAATTGTTTTGTTACTTTATTTCTAAAGTTCAGTTTAATAAATTTCCTGCATTTTAACAGAAAAATATCTTAATAAAATTGTTAAAAACTTCCTTTATTTACTTAAATTAAAAATCTGGAAGAAAAAATTACATATACTTTGATTTGAAATAAACTAAAAGTTAAAAAGTATAGTGCATAAAATGTAAATAAACAACAAAAAAATGATTTATTATTAAAAAATTAATAAGAAAAAAAGATTGTGTATTTTTTATTAAGAAAAGTAAAGTAATCATTAATTTTTCAATAAAATTGAAATTTAAAGTGATGAATACTACAAACGATAATCGATTCTTCTTAAGTACTTTTCGATGCTTTTTGAGTATTTTTGTACTTGCACAAGTGTGTTCCCGAAAGGCTCGTTATAAACATTGGTTCCTTTTTGATTTCTTTACAGCTAAAACACAAACGCTTAATGCTGCTGTTTATATTTTTAAAACTTTAAGTTCTTTGGAATTATTAAAAATCAAAACTTTCAGAAATATATAAAAGGAAATAAAAATCTTTTATAAAATTACGAAATATTAACCTGCAATTCTCATAAATACAGTAGAATTTTAAATTAATAGATTAATGAATAAGTTGTACTGAGATTATCAACTATTATTAATTGAAATTATAATTTTATACGACTTATATTTTATTTAAATTTGAGAACCGTTTAACTGCAGAATTAAATTAAATTTTAATAACATACGATTAATCTACAGTAGACATAATTAAATCAACATCGAAGAAAATAGATTAGTCAATAGATCGCTGGAGCCTAATATTTTTAATCTGTAATAAATTTTAATATTTATTAATGTAATAATTACACAACTATATATATATATATCGCAGGATATGTTATGGTAGACTATTGTAAATCAATAGTTTTAAGTAATTATGAAAAGTATTGATAAATTAACTTCTACTATTTTTTGTGTAATAGCATTGATTTAAAGAATATTTTGCGTCATCGGCTTTAAGTTTTACTGATGCTTTTAAATTCATCATGTTTTGATTGAAGTTGTGTTTTGTGTTAGTATTCGGAAAATCGAAGTAAGGGTTTTAATATTTGTTTAATATGAATTTTAATTACACTTATATAATTACTTTAAAAAAATTGACAAGTCATTTGTAGAAAATGTCATGAATGTACCTTGTTTCTTTATTAAGGTGGACATCTAAATTCCTATTGTTAGTTTACTTGATAGATTTAAATTATTTTTAAAAAACTTAAAATTGCGTAATATTTTATAATATTTTGGCAATCATTTATATAATCGATTAAATTACGGTGATTATAAAAATGTAGGACGGTTTGTGACATTTAATTGAATTTTAGAATTGAATACGTAAATAAAGGTAATTTGCAATTAAAAAAAGAAAATTTTAAAATAAAATTATTTTCATATCTGTTTCCTATTTGTTCAGGTACTGTCTGATTTGTTAAACTTCGCATAAATTTTGTTTTTGCGAGTAAAATAGTTTCACTTTTTATTTTACAGATATAGCAATGTATAATGCAATAGGATTACCAACTCCGAGAGGTTCTGGAACAAATGGTTATGTACAACGGAACTGGGCTAGTTTGCCCAAAGTGAAAGACAAGAAGCAGCAGGCTGAAAATAACGAAAAATCATTATCTTTAAGGAAACCAAATACGGAAATTCTCGATCATGAAAAAAAACGTAAAATTGAAATTAAATGCATAGAATATGAAGAAATGTTAGAAGATCAGGGGTACGTATTTTTCAATTTAAATTTATTTTATTTATTTATTATTATTACTATTGAAAAAATAAAATCCACAAATGCGCTGCATAGCGCGAGTAGTGGATATAAAAGTATAAATAAATTAAAATTATATAATTAAAAATTTACCGCAAAATAATCACGTTATTTACATTTTTATGGGTATTTTATTGAAGGTGCATTATGTCTTCATGAATAGGTTTAAATCGCAATACGAGACTTTACAGTGATTGTTACTAAACTGTATGTTCGCATTCGCGAGTGTACTAGTGTCCAGTATGTGATTGCTTTTACGCGATTGCCCAATTTTTTGCGGAAAGGTTATTACGTTTTAAAATGATTCTAGTTATATTTTTTTACCATTTTCATACTTAACTGTTCAAAATTGATAGAAATAATGTATTTAATTTTTGGATACATTATATGCTATATGTAAAAGAATGACAAAATTATGGCGAAGCGGATTATTAATTATGAATATTAGAGAACTTTTGAATATGGTGGTAGAAAATGTATGCCATTTTGAAAACTCTAAAATCTACGTGCACGATATGCAGGTATTGCCAGCTTACTGTAAATTTTCAACTTTTTTCAGCATTGACAGTATTTATTTATTAAATGTGACACACAGAAACAGAATACGACTGTTAAGTATTAAACTGTTTAATATATATTTTATTTAAATAAAGAAAGAAAAAAAAAACGCTCTCGAAATGTAATATAAAAAGGTGTTAAAATTATAGAATTTTAATAAAAAGAACGAAAATTGATGATATTCAAGAAGTCAAAACAATTTAATGAGTAGTATAATAAAACTGTTCATACAAAACTATTATAAATATTTACTTCAATTTCATGCGAAGTTGACACTTAAAATAATCGATTTTATTTGATGTGAATTTGTTTGACATTTATCAGTTTTATTAATGACATTAAAATGTATATTTTGTTTTTTATTGAACTAATTTTTATTATTGATTTTTTCGTTTAAATCTGTATCGCATATTAACTAAAAAATATTTTTATTTCACACAAACAGGCGTTAACAAAATATAAAACATTTCTGCATAGCATTTTGTTCAACAAAATTAATTATTCATTCAATACGCGCAATTACACCCACTCATAGTACATTACTTTATTACATAAATGATTCACAATTAAAGATTTTGAGTTATTCCAAATTATCCATATCTGTTATATGGTTCTGCATAACGTGTTTTTTTTTTTTTGTTAAATTGGGATTTGCAATATTAAGGTCAGCCCGTCTGTTGTAATATGTATTATGTATGCATGTATATCATCACGATAAACTTTCGTACATATGCTTTATGGGTTAATAGAAATATAAAACATACAATGGAAAGTTTAAGTCTCGTTCAAACGTTTATAAAAAGCAGTTGTTACTTTAATTTGATACCAATTCCAGAAACAACAACACGTAAAAACAAATCTTTGTAATAAATGAGAAAAAAATATTTTTTTAAATTTGAAATAACTCAAAAGATATATATTGATAAATTATGAGTGTTTACTAAATGCTCGGAACTAAATGTTTTTTTATTTTTTTTTTTGTTTTTATGCGTGAAATCTTACAATGAATATAAAAATCGTAGTTAAGGATATTAATTTTGAATAAGCGGTTGATAAATTATTGTTTTACATTGTATACATATTTCCGTATTGCACGAAATCAACAAAAAATTCAATATAATTAATATAGTATATTATTTACTGACATCTTTAAATTTAAAATTTTATTTTATTCGTTTCTTTCAGATATTCTCAGTTGGAAATTATAAAAAAAGTTAATTCTTTTCGTCGCAACTTGACCGGCGTGAATGATACTCCTGTTGATGATCATGGCCGACCAATGTAAGAATATAATTTTTTCATTTATTAACTTTATAGGAAATTAGTAAAATTTATATTTTAGAAAATAAATTAACTTTTACGTGAGAATTAATCAAACGCTGTTTTTTTTGTTTTGTTTGTTAATAATCCCATTTTAACTGTTCATTATTGTTTTATTTTTTTATTTGTTCTCCGTATTGCGAATTTCATCATGAACTGGTAGAAAAGGAAGTAAACTAGTTTTCTATTTTTTTTGAAAGAAATAAATAATGGACTTTCTTTGTCAGGTATCAGATTTTGATTAGAAAGATTAGAGCGGATGATTTTAAATTTACAGAAGACTTTTATATTTTATGGTTGCAATTCAATTTTATGCATAAAGTAGAGGATTACTTTCAGCTACTTTTCATGTGGTTTCGTTAATTTCATTCTTGCTTTTCATATTTTATCACGAACTCATTTTAATAGTTTCTGTATTATAATTATGGTTTCCAGAAATTTTGAAATTCAGAGAAATTTAAATGTACCACGGGAGTCGGACTTTTACCTCAAAAAAAAAAAAAAAAAAAATAAAATGAAATACTAATAAAATCAACACAAATTAAGAAAATATGTATTTTACAATTACGGTGTACTCTAATATTAAGCACAGAGTACTTGGTACGTGCACTTCTTTTAGGAATCTGGATAACTGCGAGAGAGTAAGATAACCTTCGATTTATCGGAGTGTACAGAAATATGCTGTTTTTTAAGAAAACAAAGAACGCGATCAATCACAGATTGGAGCTTGTTTCATGTTCGGTTTATGTGAAAGTGTAGCATTGTCTGCATAGATTTTTTTATTAGTGCAAGATGATCCAGGAAAATCGTGAAGACATAAATTGAATAAAATTAGCGTCAGCTCGCTATCCGGCGAGACATCAGCCTAACATGTTTTAATAACGAAGAGATATTAGAAATGTAAACTGCAAATGTTTTGTTGCTTAAGTACCTTTTGACTCGTTTAATTAAATAATTTTAATATTTGGTCTTAATCATTTTATACAGTATTTCACATTATCCCGGTTGTTATCAAATGTTTTGGCTACAGCTAATAATGTTATATCTGTTTGTTTACTACGGTTAAAATTGTGAGTTATAAATTCACAAATTCTAGTAATCTGTTGTACAGTAGAGTGTTTAGATCTGAACCCAAGCTGTTCTGGTAGGCTGATAGATGTTATGAGAGCATTACATGAGATGATTGAATATAATTTTTTCCCCTACGTTACTTAAATTGCGAATACGGTTAATTGTTATCAGTGCATTGAGGATCTTTTCCAGGTTTAAGAAGTGCAAACATTGTGGATGTTTTCTATTGTTATGGAAAAGAGCCAAATTTAAACGTAGCATTCGCTAAGAAAATGACTTCAGTATAACTAACCCTAGAAGATTAAAGGTAAATTATTTTTAAAACTAGTAGATTTTTTTTGGCCTAAATGATTTGGAAAATGGCATGTATCTCGGTTGCAGTAATGCCACTGCTTTAATACGATATAAAATGTGACTTAAAAAAATGTATGAAGAATAGAATGGATTTGTGTTGCTTTTGTTTAGGCGATAAATCTTATATTATGGGAGTGTGAATTTTAAAATAATTTGCTAACAGTTCAGTTTTACTAATATCGGAGTATTATTAGTGTTAAGAAGCAGTAGAGTAAAGAGGTTTGATTATTGTAACTCTTAAAAAACTTTTCAGAGGCTTTTAGTATTAAGGTTAGATAGTTTTCGGTTAGAAACATAGCTTTTATTCTTCACTAGTAATAAGCGATCACGGCTTTAGTTAAGAAGTTTAAGCATTTTTGATAGTGCGTCCATGTGCTGTAGAACGACTAATGATATATATTCACTTTTGACAAAATCTTAATCTTTATAATTTGAGTTATGTAAAATATATCCAGAATATAGTGTGGATCGCATACTTCGTTTTCGTGTTGATAGTTCAATATAGAGTATTAATAATTTTGGTTAAATTGGGGTTAATCGAGGTGCAACCTCTGAGATATTGTTTATTTGCTTGCTATTTATATATAAGTCGTCGGATACGTAAATAGCCGATTGGTTTGTTTATTTTTTGATCAGCAATAAGTCATTAATGTAATATATGTAAATTCAGAAAAATTATGAGACAACTTTAAAACGAATTAAAATACAAATACTTAAATTAACGGTCAGTAAAATTAATTAAATGGAAGCGCGGTAGCCTAATAGTTTAAGGTGCTTGGCTACTAAATCAGAGGTGTCATAGGTTATCGAGACTTTTCTTGTTCCGGATCCAAGTCGTTCCCAGGTTTACCCAGCCTGAAATAATTGCGGACCAGACAAATTTGGAAATGTAAAGGCGGTCGATAGAAAGGAACTGATCCCCCTACTTTTATTAGTCCCATTGGGCTTCTTAATATATTGTGAACCTTAACTTCACAATCCCCGACTCTCTGTCAAGGGTATGGGACGTACTTTACTTTTAGTATTAATTAAATAACCAAAAGAAAAACATAGTCTGCAATCAAAATCAGTTCGTTTTTAGAAAAATATAACATCATAAATAAGAGAAACATGTCGTATTTAAACGTGCTAATTTTTGTCTTGAAAATTTCCTGTAAAAACGAGTTGCGCATTCATATACGAGTATGTTGTGTTTCAAAAGGAATAGCCTTAAAGAAGAAGAAAGATCTATCAGGTAAGAGCTACACTGGAAAGAAGTAGCGACTTAAATGGGACGAAAACTTGTTTGTAAAACGTTAGAGAAGTTTTCGCATAACAATTTATCGATATTCAGGTGGTAGATACTCATTCGGTCGTAAGTGGCTAATCGGTTGTAGTTACTAGCGTTAATTATATTGTTAACAGTTCGTCGTTTTCTTAATTTATGTAAGCATCATGAACGAAAAAGCATTTATCGTGCACGTTAAAATAAATTATGCGTCTTTATAAAGGTTTGTCGTGGGAAACGGCTATCCATCAGTTTGTTTTAACCTATGTTCCATAATGGAAAGTGGAAAAAAAAAAGGAAAAATTAATCAGGCTTGGCGTTTTTTCTTCCTGATGAAAAAAATGCAGAGTTGATTGTAACTGGCAATTTCGCTAAAGTTATCGATCTTCATCGATTTATCTTACGAATGAAAAATGAACATTATTTCGCTTCGTCTTAAATCGGGAATGCGGGGACGATTGCAATCCCTTGTGTATATGCCAATGGACACAATTTTTCGGTTTTGCCGAAAATAAGTG
Source organism: Icerya purchasi (assembly GCA_039619475.1). Taxonomy (NCBI): domain Eukaryota; kingdom Metazoa; phylum Arthropoda; class Insecta; order Hemiptera; family Monophlebidae; genus Icerya; species Icerya purchasi. The sequence continues at coordinate 289,406,707 of CM077116.1, forward strand.
TTTTTATGCTCCCGTAAAATTTTTTTTTTATTAGATGCAATTGTAAATTTAGTTTAGGGCGCGTGTTGGCGACAAGTGTACACGATATTTACAAAAATTAGATCGACTTGTTTCGCGTCAACGTCCTCCGTAATTATGGTCAAATATAAAGACGCAGCGAAGAACGTTGCTTACGCATGGAATATCGTGGAACAGCTGTTAAACTGCGTATTTGAGCTTCACCGAGAGCGATAAATGTGATCGGAGGGAATTACAAGACTGCGTTGACTGGTTTTTTGATGTAGCTCTTTGCTAGTTCATATTAATCGAAAGAACACTTGAACGCACTGAAGTTAAACAAAAAGTAGTGAAAGTGAAGACTGGAAAAGTAAAAAATCCGAACTAACGTTTTTTAGTATTTTTTTAAATTGTCCATATAATTTTTTTTATTTTTATGTTTTTACGAGTTTAAGGCGTTGCCCCTCATTGAAAATGTTAAAAAATTTATGGTTCAGTTATTTTCAATGAAAACTATTTCGATTTACTCTCAGAAGAATTTTTTGGGGTAATTTTCTCTAAAATACTATTAGAGATGTTTTAAGGTGTGCCGCACAAATCTCGATTGCTGTAACTTTTCTGTGATTTAGTGTTCATGAAATGTTCTGATTTTCATCGAGGTAGGTAGTATAAGCAGGTTTAAAAAATCATATACATACATACATATATGTATATACTTCAGGTTAACCTTTCAAGTATCATCACTCTTCCCGTGGCAGTATTTTTCAACCTTTGTGCATATAAACGTTTTGCCTTATTTTTAACTTAAATATATACATTCGTAATATTTTTTAAAACATTTTAAAAATGTATTGCGTAATACCGCATTTTTATCTTTTTAAAAATGTAGTAAATTAAAATTTTCCAGAATTTCCGCGATTAAATATTCTTACTTTTGTTGAAATTTTAATGATGTGTTTTCAAAGTCGCTTTTAAAAATGCATGATAAGCGTAGTTACTACGGTTTTCGTACACTTTTGGTGTAAGTACGAAAGACGCTTGTTTTTTTATCTTTTGCTGAATTATCAAAGTTTCGAACGAAACAATGTTTTCTACCCGGGCTATTTATTTTCTATCGCATTCGTCGTGGATATTCTTTATCTTTAGTAGGAAAAATGCGCCGCGTGGAAGTCGCTTTAATTTATCTAGCACTGTAGTAGCGCGCTTATATTTTTGATAATTCTTCCCGTTAAATGTGTGTATTTTCGTTTTTAGTAACGTTTTCGAAATTATTTTTAAAAATATATGGTACACGTAATTATTACGGTCTCCGGAACTCATACATGCATGTGAAATACGGAGTTTTTTTCTTTTTCTCGTTAAATAAACTGTCAATGTTTTAGCATTTGTTGTTTGAGTTATGCTAGTAAATATTCGCTATCGGTGATTGCGTTTTACAAAATTATATATATATATATATATATATATATATATATATATATATATATATGTATATGTATGTTTTTTTTTGTTTTTTTTTCGTAAAAAAGTTGTTTTTTTCAATTTTCCTCTTCTACTTATTTTTTCTTGCGATTTCGACATATTTAAGTAATCCTGCACTTATGTGGGCATGCAGTATTTTTGTATTGCGTTTGTTTTTCATTTAAAAATTGGTGAGACGTGAGTAATTCTCCTGTGAAATTGTCCGTTTCACGGGCTAACAATTTCTTTATATCACTTAAGCATTTTACTTTTTTTAATTTTTTTTCTTGATAAGGGCAATCAAATTTTCTGTATTAGTTTCATTTACGTTATTAAAATTTTTAATTACCTTAAATAATTCGCGTTCCGATGTTTCATTTCCTCTCCTGTAAGTTATTTTCTTTCGGGATCTTTGTTTCCATATAACATTAAGAATATTTAAGAAAATTTCAATAACTTTCGATGATGATTCATATTTAGGATAGTGCTAAGGAAGAAGTTGGTTCTCCATGAGGATCTTTTTGTATGTCCAGGGTTGTATATTGAATTTTGTTCACTGTAATCGGTGTATTGTATGGTTGTTTTAAGTAAGTTTTCTAATATGTTTAGATTATTTTTGTCTACTCGCTCATTCGGTAGGTTTATGGCAATGATTTGAAGATTTGTATTATATATCTGGTACGCGTAAATTGTATTATTATGGATTGTTAATAGCACGCTCCTTGTATTTGTGTATAGATGAAGTGTTTGTATAAAATATGCTGTAATTACTGAGGCGCTTTTTTTTTTTTTTTTTTTTCTCGTATGAATATTGTAATAATGTATGGATTAGATTGATTTATAGGTAGCTGTATACGAAATAAAGGGTGATAATTACAATTCCGGCCGACGAGATTATTTGTCATGTTTGCATCGTTGGTTATTTGATTGATTTTTTTATAGTTATCGTTTTTTGTTTTTTTTTTTTTATTTTTGGAATTTATTTAAATGTTTTTATTGTTTTTCTTCGGGGAAGTTTATGTTTTTACGACGTCGTTGGAGTCTAATCTGTGCGTGTCGTTTGTAAATTCCTTTATTGCGCATAACTCTATATATAACATTAAGTTTATTGACATTATGGTTGGATTTAGGCTTTTTCTTTTTGTACGTAACTTCAAAATATTTTTCACGCATGAGTTAGTTGCTGTCGTCTGCTGTTGGCTTTCTTTTGCGTATTCTGTGTATTCTGAGGGTTTTTTTTTTATTTTTGGGGGTTTTTAGTTGTTTCTTTTTCTTTTTTATTCTGTGGGAGCGATTTTTACGTATATATTATCCAGCATCATTTTTGGATCTGAGGAACTTCAAGTTCCCTTTGTGAATCTTAGTTTCGCTTCCTTCCGTTCATAATAAGGACCGCTGTAATTATTCATGTATCCCATTATCGGTGGATCCGATTATATATCGGGGCGTTTATCTTTCGTTATTATTTATTTATTGTTTACTATTGAAACCGTTCGATACTTTTGTGTAGTACGTTTAACAGTAGGGCGTCAAAATTCCTTTATTTTATATACGATCATGCGAGAACAGTCGTGCAATCGAGACAAACATTTAATTCAACGGACTGTACATAATGTGTTGCAATATAGTTTGGTTTCTAAAAGAAGGTTTAGTGTTTAATCGGAGATACTTTGAATACTTTGAAGTTCACATTTAAATAAGTGCTTTATATAAGATAAATTGTTTAGTAGATTCGGTATCTTGTTAAATTGTATTTAGGTTTACAGGTAGATAATTTGTAGATCACGTGCAAATTTCGTAAATCGAAATCTAAAAACTATCATTGTGTTAAAATGGCAAATAATTCAAAATGTAAGTTTATTATTAAGTAGATGATGAAACTCTCTATCTGAAAGGTGTTATTTCAGCTTTTGGAAATTAATTTGAAATAAGAAAAATATTAAAGGAAAATTTGAAGTTTCTCAATTCCGATTATGACGAAAAAGAAACTATTCGAAATCGAAAGCAATTTTATTTTTCTCGGTGGCGATTTCGATACATACAGTACCTATTGAGGCTGTAGCTATGAGGGGATGGAACGGTAGAGAGCAGTTCTGTGTATATTGTCTCCGGTTTAGATTTATGTTTATCAATGATGGATCAGCCACGAAATTTGGAAATTCTCAAAATTTTAACAATCACGTTCTTTCCTGATATCTGGTAATTTACTTCACCACCGGGATTTATTCCAAAAAGAGATTGGAATAAATTTCGGGATCTAATGGATAATAACTTTAACCGGAAAGCATCCAATTATAATCCTTTTTCCAACTCTACTCTTGCGGCTTTACATTAGTTATTTTCTACGACCTCCTTCATATAGAAGAAAGAGACCGTCCACGCTCTGTTGGAATGAGGAATATGGATTCGAAATCAAGGAAGCGTAATACTGCATTGAGAAGATTTTTTAGCGCTGACGTATCTGCGGTCTTCTAGCGAATATGAAAAAAAAATAGCCAAGGAAACTCAAAAGTTCCTTGAGAAAAAAAGAAACAAGAAACGTGGAAAATATTTTACCAACAATTCAGCAGGAACGGTTTTTGTTAAAACAAATCTGGAATTTAGCTAAATACCTCAAAAAGGGTCATATAACCAACATTCGGTTCCTATGATTCCCCCCGGCTTTGTTATTACTGTGGCATCTTACACGTTCCAATAACAGTGGAATTAACGGGAATAAAACATTTGGACAACTTTAATCATTTACACCTTTTTTTATCTCTCCTGATTTTATTTTCTGAACTTTATTTTCTTTCATGCAATAGGGAAAACGCCTAGATGGCATACCTCACTACTGTATTATTAACGATTTAAACGTTAAAATTACACTTTTAGAAATTTTTAATGGCTTGTTACGTAAAAGACTTATTCTTAAAAATTGCTCTTAATTCGTAGTTATTCCTATTCTCAAGCCGAGTAAAATATTAACACGCTGGTTTCCTCCTTTAGATCGATTATTCTTATTTTTTTTTTTCATGAGGACATTTAAAATGGTAATGAAAAAACAGATTAATATGGTGGATCAAAAATGAAAATACCTTCCCCTCAGAAATGTTCGAATTTAGGTCTGGTTTGGTACTCTTCACTGATTGGTCTCTCCTCTATTAGTAATGTACACTCATCTTTTATCCATAAGGAGTTTGTGGTTGACGTTGAGGGAGCATTTTTTGATCAACTCATCACAATAGCAGTTCCGACTGGTCAAGTTTATGTATTTCAAAAGAATTCCGCATTTTTTAAACTCTGTTCCTAAACAGATAGAAGTGCTTATGACTTGTAAGGATTTGTCAAAAGTTTTGTTTTAAGCTCTGTGCTATTTAATATCGATATACTTTGCCAATATTCTTTCTTTCTCTTCGTGACTTTTATCTCCTGTGCTAATTACATTCTATACACTAAACATATGAACTTGAATGAAGGGAATCGAATTTAACAAAACATTCCGAAATATTAATCTAGAACATTTAAATCATCAGTTTATTTTTTTGTTTTTTTTTTCTTAGATTTTTTAAGGGTCATAACATAAATATACATTTTAGAATTTTAAATTGTTCGAACGAGTTGTGTATAATGATGTTAAATACTCTTGGGTTTATATATTTAGGCTGCAGATTCACTTGGTAATTTCACTTACAGTTTTTGCGCAAACAAATTGAAGAGATATATAGAATCTCTTCAAGTCTCAAGTCTATTAACAATTTGTTTTGCGGAGCCGATTAGCTTTTCTACGGATCAGCTTCGAGTACTCGGTTATAAAAACTAAAGTCTTGCCAAATATTTGCCTGAAACTTATTATTGGTATGTAAAATCATCCCCATCTTTTGGCCTGTAAACCGAAACCAAAATTCTCCCTTTATACGAAGAAAACTTTTATCTAATCGTTTTTTAATTAAATTTCGAAATTTCATTAATTTTCATCTTATAACCAATGGGGTGGCAGAGTTGAACACAAAGTAAAGATTTGTTTTTCAGAGAATGCCATTTCTTGTTAAGTGAATCGGCGCATATAAATTTATTCCAGCTCTTATTTAAGTTTTTCCTTCAGGATATTTTAACTCGTCTTTTGACATTAATCCACTGATTTTAGATATTGATGTAACCTCCTTTAATGGTTTAAATAAGCAACACTTATCCGCGTATCCAATGAAACCCACGAAATTAGATCTCAATGTCCGGGCTGATCCATAATATTTACTGATTAAATTTCATCAACCTATTCGCGTTGTAGTGGTGCTTATTTAAACCATTAAAGGAGGTTACATTAATATCTAAAATCAGCGGATTAATGTCAAAAGACGAGTTAAAATATCCTGAAGGAAAAACTTAAATAAGAGCTGGAATAAATTTATGATATGCGCCGATTCACTTAACAAGAAGTGGCATTCTCTGAAAAACAAATCTTTACTTTGTGTTCAACTCTGCCACCCCATTAGTTATAAGATGAAAATTAATGAAATTTCGAAATTTAATTAAAAAACGATTAGATAAAAGTTCTTGCGTTATTACTGCTGGTTGTCGTAGCACTTGACTAGCTTTTAAACATATGTAGTCATTCTCAAATGTAACCCACTAGTTTATGATATTAGGCTCGAATGTTTAAATATTTGAAATTAAGGTCGTAGGCTTAAGCTCTGTTTGTGTTCCCAGTTATGATAAAACGGATTCAGTGGCTAAGATGCTTGTATTAATGGAATGGTATATCTTTTTGTCCCATCTACGGGGAATTTTTTCGATAAAAACGGAAAAAAACCAAAAAAAACCCAGTAGAACCGGTTAGAATTTACGGAAACAAAAGTCTCTTGATGTGTCGTCAAATATTTTCGCCTTGCTGTTTCTTTGTTAATGATTTTATTGCCGTTCCTCCTGGCCCACTCCATAGACTTGTCACTACAGTTTGTGGTTTTACGTTCTGGCCATCATTTAAAACTGTTTTTAAACTTCCCTTTAGCGAATAGTTCCACTATGCTTAGTTTCTATCAACTATACGGTTGACATTAACTATTTGATGTCGAAACTGCAGAAAATTTGAAAACCCTTAAGCGGCATTTTTTAATGACACCTGATGGCGCTTTATATTATTTCTCCCTGTCGCATTCAAGTACTCTGTGTGTAACTTCGGCGAAGGTAATTATGTTTAAGTTTATTTCTAAAAACAATATCAAAAATAACTTAAAATTTTCGTGGCTTCTTGAATTCGTTATATAATTATTTTCGGTAAAAACAACGTCACACCTATTATGTGCTAACGTTTTGAATAGTAATACTCTATTCATTATCAGAGCCAAAAAACACGCTGAGGCAGCAATGAAAACCCAGATTATAAATACATCGAAACTCGACCACAGATGACTTTCAAACATATCATTAGGTTTTTCCATCACTCTTCATACAAACACGATCCTATGCAGGTCTTTCCAGTCGATTCGATTTTAAAACCGTCTTCTCGATTAAAACTTATATTTTTCTATTTCAATCGCCTCTATTAGCACTCGCTTTCTTGCGTTTTCAATCCTAGCCCCCAATATATTTGTATCGCTAAATTTAATTTCATGATTATCTTTTTTCCTTGTATTCGGAAACTGCAGATTTGCCTATACGTTTGTGTTTGCAATCCGCTTCGTGTTCTTTAATTCGTACGTGTATCGGTCTCCCAGTTTGTCCGATATAACTTTTAATCACATGAACACGGCATTCTCGTATACCCCAGCAACATGTAATTTAGGTAAGTCATATTTATTATTTTTTTTTAAATTTTTAATTTTATCGTGAGTTCCAAAAACTGGCCTAATTTGATTCTTCCTTAAAATTTTCTAAAATTTTATCAGTCATATACGGTAAAGTGACGTGCTTGTTAAATTCTTCCTCGTTTTAAACTCCTATTTTATTTTTCCTAAGTCTTATCAATCTTATTGCTTCTTTATATCCGTTTTCGATTATTGCATTTTGTATATTACCTATTTCCTTTTCAATTTTACCGTTATCGAAGTTTTTTCTCGCTCTTCTAATCAACGTCCTATACGCTCTATATTTTTGGCTAGGACAATAATGCCAATCTTTGCTCTAACACATCTAAAAACGCCAACTTTTTCTGCTATCGTGAATTTAATATTTTTGTGAAAGCTATTAAAATCGGTGCTATCTATGGTTATGTCCTCTACTTGTTTTGCACATCTTTCTATCAAACGTTAATCACATTAGTGTCGATGACACTGTCTCAATAAAATTCATTGTGAGCTTATCCACTCCTAATTTTCTAATTAATTCTATAGTCTTAGCTACTGGGACAATATTAGACAGAGACATAAAATGACCATCATTTCCTTCGAAAGTAATGGTTTTTAATTTTTCAATAAACTCTGAAGCGTTATGAATGTGATACTTTGTATTCCTACTAAATCCCTTAGTTTCTTTGCAATATATCCTATGAAATATGAAGCACTATTTATGGAGCATATTATTGGTCTCATCGGAATACACCTATTTTATACATTTTTGGCATAGTAACCATGGAAGGGATGTGTGGTTTTTTAATTTTCCAATCTAAACTCGATTCCACTACCATTTTTTCGATATCCCTAGCAATTTTTCGTAAAGGGTTCTTAATTTTCCTTTTTTTTTTTTGAGTTTTTCAGTTTTCATCAATACAACGGTATTTACCTTTACTATCATACTATGGTTATCTTTACAAAAGAAGGATAGAGTCGCTCTTTCTTTCTAAGAAAGATTTGGTTTAGGGGCTTTACATTTTCTTAACACTACCGTGCAATCCTGTCTAACGATTTGGGCGATACCATTTTCTACATTTTTTAAGTCATCGTCGGTACTGTTAATTATTTCTTCAAAAGGAACTTTTTAAGGAAGAATAAAATCAAGTCAGTTTTCTCGCGGTAAAATTAAAAAATTTCTTAAAAAATAACAAATATGACTTATCTAAATTACATGTTGCTGGAGGGTGTATAGAGTACCGTGTTCATGTGATCAAAGTTACATCGGACAAACTGGGAGACCGATACACGTACGAATTAAAGAACACGAAGCGGATTGCAAACACAAACGTATAAGAAAACCCGCTGTTTCCGAACACAAGGAAAAAAGATAATCATGAAATTAAATTTAACGATACAAATATACTGGGGCTAGGATTAAAAACGCAAAAAAGCGAGTACCAGAAGAGACGATTGAAATAGAAAAATATAAAAGTTTTAATCGAGAAGACGGTTTTAAAATCAAATTGACTGGAGAGACCCGCAATTGATCGTGTTTGTATGAAGAGTGATGGAAAAACCTTATATGTTTGGAAGTGGTCTGTGGTCGGGTTTCAATGTATTTACTTGCTGCCTCGATGTGTTTTTTGGCTCTGATAATGAATAGAGTATTACTATTCGAAACATTAGCTGATAATAGGTGTGACACATGAGCACATTAATAGCAAAGAAAAGCGAAGTACGGTTAAGAGGAAGAGACGATTTTGATAAAGCAAGTATTAGAATGTAGAATTAAGACAGGAGCCCTGAGGTAACCTTCAAAACATTAACCTTTAGCAGAGTACAAAGAAAATATGTTAAACGGTAGCATTATGTAAAAGAGTGTAAAAAAGGGTTGGATTTAACAGATTAGATGGAATAGGAGGATAAATGTCGCGAGTTATAAAATGGATATCATTTCTGATTAAAATAGCCGAACCACTATATCCGTTATTGCGAATGGAACTAATTGAAGAAAATGTTAATGTTAAAGGAATCTTTCAGCCAAGTTTCTGAGAGTAGCGTAATACCTATATATTGATCCAACAAGTTCTCAAGAGAATTATACGGCAATTCCACTGCAATATTTGAAGTTAACAAGTCAGGATGAAGGAAAAAACGAGAAATATAAAAAATAGAGAAATTAATGGAAGAAGACGAACGTGAGCTAGCAGGATAATAGGAGAATAATGCAAAACGCAAAGGGCGAGATTACGAATAAGAAATCTGAAAGACAATGATTTTTAGCAGTTTGAACAATCCAACTTGAATACAAAACCACGCACATTACTTATGAGCAAAAACTATTAGCCACAACACTTGGTTTGTGGGGAAGAAAATGACTAGAGACTTCGTAGTGGTAATGTATTGATTGGGCGTGGGCCACCTTCACACTCTCGCTTATTTGGCTAGAATGGGTATAGTAGAAGGCGAATCATGTCTGAAAGCGACATGGAAAAGATTATGGAGCATATTTTTGCAATGCAACGGTTATAATAGAGAAAAATATATTTTTATTAATAATATTTTACCTGAATTGTGTACTTTTCCAGTACTTATTTCACAGGTAAGTAATAAATCAATGTTCCGTTGAGGCTAAACACTTATATGATTATTTGAGATCTTGTAAAGTGGAAATATAGTTGAATAGAAGAGATGCAGAAAGCGTTAGATGGTAAGCGGGTAGACTAGCCAAATGGCGAGAGCGGGGACAAAAAAAAAAGAAACAAAACCACGCGATGATTAAGTAAAGTAGGAAAAGTGCGATTAGCAGAGTTTTTAAATCCAGTTTTACCGTTCAAATAAATCATTACGTACGGACCATGATGTGTCATCAATGAACCTGGTCGAAGCTAGCAAGCAACGTCGACGGAAAGTTTTGTGAAAAATATATAGCCAAATGACAGAAAAATAATCGTAAAATAAGGAAAACGGTACAGAGTAAACGCTCAAAAAATTCATCGCATCTACGGCTCTGTGAGCTGTCAACAATATTTCTTTTTTTTTTTAGAAATTATTATTTAAGGAAATTTCTGCAAAAATGTGCAGTGTATTGGTAGATTAGATTTGTATTGTTGTTTTAAATTTATTATTAATATTATTTTATAGTTTTTGTGTTAGAATTTGTAATTTTTCTTTATATTATATTTTTTATAGTAATGCCAGATTTATTTTTCTGATTGTTAAATAATAACCCTCCCTTTTTTTTTGCACTATTGTTGATTTATATATTCCCTCTTTTCCATTGTCTTCCTTTCTTTGTTTTTATTTGTATTTATTTTTTTATTATGCAACCCCCCCCCCCCCCCCCAGGAACGACAAGAAGGGAAGAGTTAGTTAAATATTGATTCGATCTGAAGTTGATTGAATGAAGGAACTAAGAATTGGGTAATGAACTTTAAAGGAAGTAACAGGAAATCTCGGAGGCCCAAGAGATTATAAATTAGAATAAAGAATGGCATTAGTCAAGAGGGATAGACATCCAAAAAATATATAGTTGGGATCACAGACATCTTCGTAATTAGGATAAAGATAGTTAGGAGAGGATATTAAATGAAAAATAAACGCGAGAAAGGTAACCGCGTATCATCAAGGCGTAAACAAATAATAGTGACGACAGCGAAAGGGTAGGAGGAGCAGGTAGGGATATTCGGTTTGATGGGCAGATAAAAAGAAAATTTGCTAGAAAAGAAAGAGCGTAAATATTTAATCAGAGTCTAATAGAAATTTTACTCATAAGCATAAAAGCAGGACTTTTATTGAAGCAATTCGAGCCAAAAAATTCATCATTAATGTCCACATGGCTAAGGATCCAGAGAAAATCGAAATGAATAGAATGGAGAGCGAGAAGATTATAAATAAGAAATCGAATACGAAGAGTGACTAATTCGCAGAAGCGAGTAGAAAAATGAGAAGAAATAGTTTGTAGAGCACTCACTGAGTCGAAAATAATTAAATAGTTAGAAAAGGAACGATGAGAGGAGATATAGACAATGGAACGTAAAATGGCTATAAGTTTATCCGTAAAAATATTGCAGAAGAAAAATGAATTCGAACAAAGTCATTGATGTCCGGAAAAATTAATGGGGCTTCAACTCCACCAGTTTTCCCCGAATCAACCGTAAAAATAATCTTGTATAAAGCCAATAGGGACTTAATGGTACTGCGGAATTCTTGCATAACTACAGTTTTGGAAGAGATTTGACAGAAAGAGGAAATAAAAATACATTGGGCGGATGGGAATAATCGGCGAAGTTGAAGGAAAAGTAGGGAAGATTATTAGTGTAAATTGTACATGACGAGAAAGAATCTAGACGTGAAATGTGAGGTAGGATAGGATTTTTTTTATGAGTAAAGTGCCTGTTTCGCAAAACGGAGAGGTGATAAATCTAGAGGATGTCAATGACAGGCATTTGTAAACGAATCGATAGCCGAAATAGCATTTTCGAATGAAAAGAGGAGGCGTTTTAGATCCAGTAAAGGCTGCAGGCAGGCCCGTGCCCAGAATTTTGAAGAGGGGGGAGTTTTGAAAATGTTCTTCACATATTTATTTCATAAATAATAATACACTTTTCACTAATATTCATAATATTAATAATTTCCATTATCTTGATTTATATATTAATAATATTCATAAATGAATTATCGTATAAACATTAATAAAAATTACATGTTATTGATTACACTCGTAATAAAAAAATTCGCATAAAATATTAATTAAGCACCTAAAAATATGGAGCATATTTTTTCTTTTATCTTTTAAAGGTAAGAACACCCTAAAAAATCATCAATATTTATTTTAAATTTTTGATTTTTTTCCGATTTTTGTGCATTTATAACTTAAGTTCTCATGGGGGAGGGGGTTTAACCTCCCAAGATCCCCCCATGAATACGGCTTTGGCTGCAGGTATTGGGGAAGATTTAAAAGAACCTAGGCAGAAACGAAGACAGGAATTTTGAATTACATTCAGCTTAAAGAAGAGATTTAGAGGTATTGTCATAGATAAAAAGGAGCAATAATCAAATTCCGAATGAATTATAGATTTGTGTAGGAAAATTAGGAGAAAGGAATCACCTCTCCATTTAGTAGAAGAAGGGACTTTTATTCGATTCAATCTTTTAAGAGTAGAGGATGAAAGAAAATTAATATGCTCATAAAAGACGACAGACGACCGTTAAGAAAAAACGCTGAGATAACAGAAGCAATCTTTACGAGGGATGGGCAAAGAGTTTAAGGATATAAAGACACTTTCTGGATTGTAGGGTTGTATTACGCACTGCGATCATGAACGATGTAGTTCGAAACTAGTCAGTGTTTTATATTTTTTATATTTGTTTTTTGATTATCGTATATATTGTATGTTTTTATATCTATGTTATTAATTGGGAAAAAATAATGCAAGAAAATTTTGAAGAAGCAATTGAAAGGTGTAACGAAGATAATTTAACTTTCTCATTCGCGCCTATAAATTGGGTGAAGGGGAAGAGCAGGATGTCACCGTTAAAGAACAGAGAATGGGAATCCATAGAAAGAGAAAGTTTAGGCGGTATAAATATTGAAAATAGTAAGGCTAAGACAGGGAACCTTAAGGAAGATCGTAAGACATAATTATTTTTTTATTTATAATGTTATTATGTACTAGCTTTTATTTTTCGATTTATTTACCCTTTTTATAAATGTTCTTTTTTAACCTAAATTTTGTTTGCTTGTTTTATTTTTTTACTTTAGTTTGGTTTTTGCATTTAATCGAACACGTTTAAATTATAGTTTTATTTGTTTTAATTTTTATATTATTTTTCGTTAGTACTTTGGATTGTTTAATTTTTCCGCATTAAGCATTTATTTTTTGCCAGGACCTTAGGGTAAAATTGCAAAGTCTATACAATTTTTGTTGGAGAACCTCTCCCCCCCCCCCAAAAAAAAAAATTACATTGGTTTCTTCTAAAAACCTTTTGTGTTGTTAAATACTAAAGCGAATTCTAAATATTTTTTTCGAAAACGGGGAGGGAAGAGTGTTGGTGCAGTATCCGTCTCAATAAACTAGCAATACCTTTGAGAGAACAACTTGAGATTATGATTAATTATTTCCAAAATCAGTTTCGTGATTCAGGATTGATGAGCAAATTGTTTGTTGAAGTGTATTGTTCGAAAAGCTTCGTGACATTTGAATAACTCTTCTATATTTTTTTGTTTTGAGAGCTCCCGGTGAAGGTATTAGCTTTTAAGTACAGATTTTTAGGGAGCATTATGCAGTGTTATTCATAACCATTTCATTTTTGAGTTTGTTCAGCAATGTTTTTTTTTTTTTTTGGACTTGATTAAAACTTTTTACAAAACGTAAGTTATTATTTAAGATCTTTATGATAGGTCTGATTTTCAAATTCTAAATTACGTCATACTGCATTCAACAAGAAAATCTGACTGCAGAGCCGAAAAGAAAGAATAAGGAGGATGAGCTTGGAGCCTGGCGTAGAGGTGCATGTATATAGAATTTTACGCTTATATCTTTACTTTCGTTTATAATGTATATTTTTTATAAATGAGTAGGTACTTTTTTAGTGAAAATTTGTGATAGATTTATTTTTCGTTAAATAGATGAACGGGTATTGTTTTTCAGTTGAGAAAATTTGTAAACTTTTTCAATTGCACACTTTTTGTTTCATACAAAGAAACAGCAGTCGCATTTTTATGTCACCTTGTAGCAGGTGTTACATATATTTTATAAAATTTATTTTTTCATTTTGCTTGTTCAGATTAATTATTCATATATTATTACTTTTCTAGTAACAGTGATTACACCTATTTTTCAAATTTTATAATTAAACATGGAAGCATACCGTTTCCTTTTTTACCGATTGGAAGTAATGACGCGTTTAGGTTAGTTTATTTTCATTTATCTGCTTTTTACGGTTTATTTTGGTGTAAATCTGTTTGTTACAAATTCAACGAAAGTCATGCATGATTAATAAAGTTTCTGTGATTATTAATCAGTTGTAAGGAGATTATTTGCGGCATATTTCTTAGCTGTTTTGTTACTTTATTTATTTATATTTTTCTAATGAAAAAAATATTAAAAATTTATGTTAAAGGAAAAGTGCAGTGTTCTTTATTAGGTGAATTGTATTTTTTTTTTCTTTCTCAGATATATGTTTTAGTTAATGTAATGCGAATATAGTTTATCAAAAATTTTTCGTATAAAAGTGATCAATGAAGATTAAAAACATGTAATGAAACGTATTTTATTTAAATCATCTAGAATTTTGTGTAGTTCGTTTATAATACATCTCAAGAAACAGGTGAAATTCTGAGAATACGTAATGAAAAGAGAAAAAAGAATAAATGGAGCAGAGTACCTTGTTTTTGCTATCAAATGAAGTAAAAGCCAACATTAAACGTAAAACAGATTTCTACTTTGAAATATGATTTTTGATTTTGTCGATTAAGATCTACTTTTATGGATCATGTTTGTTATAACGAAAATCAAGAAATTTCATTTTTTTGTTTATTTATTTTTTTCCTTAAGAATACTAACAGAAAGCATTAACTGACAGGTTTTAACGGATTTTAAAAGTGAATGCTGTTGTGTGTGTTGAACTTAGAATAAATTAAAATTTTTCGAATTTAAAATAATTTTCGTTTTACTTAATTTTTAAATTTAAATCGGCTTTTTTTCTTCTTTTCTTTTTTTACATTTTTTGCATATTTTGGTGAACAGTAAAAATCAAAACCATGTCCATTGTAAACGAAAAAAAAAGAAGAGGAATGCAATAGTTGTAGTTCGCAAAAATTTTGATTTACATAAGGTATCGGAAAAAAAGGAAATTGGAAAATCGATACTTGTAGAATGAAGATAAATTTGAGAAAATTAAAAGTAGTAAAATCACAAATAATAGAAAGAAAGATTATAAGACAAAAATGTAAATTTATACAGGTATCGAGGCATTGGAGTTGCAGATTTTTTTTCTTTTTAATATCGTGAGCTTAGTCGGAAATCTTTATCGAAAACAGGGGAATATAATTATTTTCTGGGATTAGAGGGTGCATGAAAGCGTAATGGAAAATATGAAAAATTGAGTTTTGGAAATAAAAGGTACGAGTGTACCAGTTCATAATGGCCTTTGAATAAAATGTGATTAAAAAATTGTGGAAAACATCGGTTTACGACGTTAAATTTCTGTTTTCGTGCACATGCGGATAGTTTGAAATAAACCACAAGTTTTTTTAAAAAGAGAATTACTAATTTCCGTTTTTAATTTGGTTTACTTGAAACCGGGTTAATGTAAAATTAACGTTTACGGAATCGCAGTAGAAAAAAGGGTAAAAAAATACCGGCCTATAAAAATGAGCCATCTTTAGTACCAAGTTGACCCCCCGTGTATTGTGATCACAAAAAAAGTCTTTAAAATTTGACAATAAGTTGACTTTGCAAATAATTCAACATAGAATTAGGCTGAAGTGTGCTTTACAATATTTATTCCCGTTATATATATATATATATATATATATATATATATATATATATATATATATATATATATACAAATATTATATATATATACACACACACACACATATACACAGCCATATACATACATATGCACACATTTTTATGGCTGTAACCAAAAGTGCAATTTAATCAGTTGATTTACCAATTTTCGCACTAAAAATTATAATGAGTACACAGTTTTTTTTGTAAGATGTAATCATTATGTGTGATACATATTTAAATAGGCCGTTATAAGTAATAATGTGTACGTGTAGGCACACACACGCGCGCACACATATGTGTATGTATGTATGCGTGTGCATATATATATATATTTGAACTGGGAAAATGAAGGGTAGCTGAGAGAAGGGAATTCTCCTTCTCCCAATCCTTTAGTGTGAACTTCAACTTTATAATCTCCGACACTCTCCGTCAAGGGTATAAGATTCTAAATACGCATTAACACACAGAAGTATGCGCGCATATTTGCGCATTTGTAAATTTTTAAGGAATTAAAAAATAGATAAATAAATAAGAAAGTTCGAAAAATCAAGAAAAACATAATTTTATACCCGACTCGCAACATTATTTTTTCAATTTAAAAAGCTTTTTCATGAGCGGGACTGACTTTTTTGAAAAAAAATAGAAATTTCATTGAAATGTATCTTATGGCACAAAATTTGTTTATTATTATTTAGTTTAAATTTTTAAAATCATATTTATGAACAGTGGGAATCGTATTTATCACCGTCTGTTAGATTTGGGAGTATAATTGTATATTGCTTACGGAGTGACAAATATCCAGTGGGAATTCCCATTGCCTATTTCATCTCGTCAATGATAGGGAACGCGGTTTCCTTTTGTTTATCAGTAACTGTTGAAAAATAGAACGCATTATAACGAGGCGGTAATGCGGGTATGAAGAAAGGATTCACGGGCAGTGAAAAGCGGACAGGTATTGAAAAAAGTTCCTAAAGATTACGTTAAACAAAGGAGATGCGATGAATTAACAGAATTTTCGCAATGAAAATGGTGATCGATAAACAAACAACTAAATTATAAAGAAAAGACAAAACGATGGGATTACTTTAATGCTGTTCAAGGCGAATTTTGGCCAGAAATACCGAGCGTTTTATCAAATATATTTTTTTTGTTAGAAAGCGAGTCAATCACTACTATACGATGATGATCAGGAAATCGTTTTAGGTGGACGCATATTGAATATTTACTGTATTGTTATATAAAGACCAAAGTTACCGGTAAGTTTTAGTCACGTCTACCGAAAAGGTACCACACGAAGAATATTTTGGGAAACGGTTTTCAAAAATAATTGTTGAGCCGCTTTAAGAGTATAAATATGCTGAAATTTTTTAATATGCGCAGAGACGTCTTAGCTCTATATGGAAATCTGTTTTGTTTTTAAGGGAATTTGTTTTTTTTTCTTTAAATTTATGTTTTACGGAAACGTTTTATTTAAAAAGATCCGTTTTTCTGAGAACGTTTTAATCCTATTTATACATGTATGTGTATATTCATGTTTTTCTGTACCAGTTTGTTCCGGTTTTGTTGACGAGTTTTCAATTTATTTCGCGGCAAAATTGTCTATCAGTCTGGGAATTTGTTTTAATTTCTGACGATAAATTTCGTGTGGTGGTGTAATTCATTTTTTTCTTTTTGAAGATTGATATAGCGCAGTGCAAGCGCCCTTTCGTTCGGTGGTCGAGTGATATTTAATATATATATATATATATGTATTTTCGAATAATCGATTTTTCGTTGTTTCGGAAACGGGGGAGAGCGAGAAAGTTGCGCGTATGGAACTGCGCATGCTAAGGGGTTTGCCTTTTCGGCTCAGTATGAATAAGTTCAGTTTTACTACGGCCGGTTTCACTCACTCTACGATGTGCGAGCAGAACGCACGGACCGATTTGTATATCGGACGTAGAGCTGTAAACGCCAACATCAACATGTAAAGGTCTTAACGTAATCTAATAAAATCCACTCGTCTTCCAAGGCTTTTAGAAGCCGCATCGAGTAATTTAGTCTTCCATTTTGCTTATTTACATTTTAATAAATAAATATAAGTTTCTTTTCCTGTACCTATTAATAATATTTTTATCGTTTACTTATAGTATCGGATCGTTGATTAATTTTGCAAGCCGTGATTTATACAGTGATAACGCGATACCATTTTGTGATATTAGTCTTCCTTTTTCTTTTTCGTTAATCATTCGTATAAATTGTAGTAAATAATTATTATGAACAATCAACAAGAGCGCGTTATCAATACGAATAACGAACAGTTTTTTCGACGTTCCTGGTTGGGAACATTAAAATCTCTGATCGTCGAGAAGCAGGAAGAAACGTTCGAAGGTAATAACGTAGTCGAAACGTCTTCGTCGTCAGCCGTTGTCAATTACGTTTCGTCCGCTGCGTTGACGCAGGCTCCTTGCAAGCTCGGTGCCGATTGTCGTCGGCCAATTAGAACACGTAGAACGCGTAGAGCCAAACTACGCTGGAAGACACCGTCGTTTCGTCTTCGAAAACGAAAACAACGCAAACGTCAAAAGTGCAGTCGCCAGACCCGCGTTGCTGGCAGCGAACCTCAGCTGGACGGTAAAGAAAAGTTAGTTTGTAGTGCGTGTGGCGGTGAAGGAAATGTAGCCCACTTTTTGCTACATTCTGGCCGCGGCACAACGGTCTTGCCGGTATCCAGTGTGAATATTTGTTTAGTCAATGACGGTAGTTGCATCGATAGTACTATAACGACCGGAAAACGTAAAATACGCGCCAATAAAGCCAAACGTGTTGTCAGATCTTTCGTAAGGTACCTCTTTTCTGTTAGTAGTAGTTTGTTTAACATATGACGCCCGTACGTTTAAATAAATTATGGCGGCATCTATTTTCTTCGCAGAAACTTAAATATATACATGTAAAAAATACGCATAAAAAAATTTGCAAACTCGTTCGCGCCTGTACTTAAAAGTAAAAAAAAAAAAAACAAAAAAACCCTAAAAAAGCAAGTAAAGCTTTCTAGGGTCTGGCCTACATGTAAGCATAGAAAGTGATTTATTGAGAATGATCGCAGTCGTCGTGACTTATTTTATGAATGAATGTAACGTGCATGATTAAAGTGCAGTTGCCAGAAGTGTTGCGAAATATTCCAAATGTTTATACCGAATGACTAAATCTAGTAAGCTCCCTGTTTTCAATTCCCGTAGTTGTAAATCGTTTATCGTTAACAACTTAAAAAAGAGACTGCTGCGTTCTCAACCAGTGAACATTTTTAATGATTTAGTCGCCTGTTTAAAACATGTTTATATAGTGCTGGAAGAGTAGATTTTCGTGGGCAAGCTGAAGTTTGTTCGTTTACTTGGCTGCGAAGATGATTGCATGCAAAGTGAAGGGTTTCTATTAATGTTTCCGAAGTACGCCAGTTACATGCGGTTAGAACGCGGATTGATTCAATGAACTCCGTATGTGTGTATGTGCGAACAGCACTATCATTGAAACTGATATGTCCTTTATAACTTGTTCCGTGAGATAGCCTGCTGGTAAAGTTGTGTTCAGCTACCGAGTATTTATTCGAGTTGTCCTGAGACTTATCGACGCCCTCTTTTCCTCTTCTGTTTATTCGTTTCATCGCTACTGCTATTCAGTTTAGTGAAATTGTAAACATTAGTTTTCCGGCGTGTCTTATCAGGCACTTGCTTCTGTCTTTGCTTTACCTAAAAAAAATTTGAGTTAACGATTGTACGGAAATATATCGCCACTAGGAGGGATTGTTACACACATTTGCTATGTGAAAAGAGTAGTTGTGTTTAATTTTTATATAATAATTGTAACGTAAAAAACGTTTAAAAAATATACATACATACATACATACATACATACATACATACATACATATATACATGTTATATATACATGTTATATATACATATATACGTACATATATACTCGTATAATCGAAGAGGACATCTCCTTGACTTCTAAACAATGGTTTTCCATAATTTTTCCATATTACCTCAGACGTAACAATAGCATTGTCATTGATGTGTATATATACGAGTGAGCGTAACAGGAGAATAACTGGTTGTTCGAAATTATTGATCGTTATATTTAAAACAATCACTAAGGTATTTCATGCATTTGATGATGAAGAAAACTTATTGTCGCGGCATTTATTTTTAACATCTTTAATATTATAACATACATACTTTTATGACATACACTTTCATGTGCACCAGCAAACAGGGTTGTAAGAAGCTTGTTCTGGTAGAAAGAGCTTACAGCAGCTTTAGTAATTAGACGTAATCGACCAGTAGTCGTGCACCATCTCCATCAGTTTTGTCAATGTCAGAACTATTTTAATTCAGCCGTTTAAAGGGCCGAATAAAATGAAACTAAACTACTTAAAAACATTCCTCAATATTTTAAAATAAAAATCTTATTCGTTAGGAGGTTTCATCGAAATTATTTCGTGAAAATCTAATCAGAGTGTTATGATGAAAAATGGGAGAAACGTAAATAAGGATAGTATTTTGTTATCATCGTTCTCTTCTGTGTTTGTCTAGCAGCTTAGTTGATCGTTCAGGTGAGTGTTAGCGATTGCCCCAATTATGTGAACAAAAATAATCGTCAGGTAATAAATCGATTAATGTATGTTTTTTTCTTTTTTGTTTATCAAATTAAGAAGTACAATAAAATCGCCTGACGATTATTTTCGTTTACATGGTTGCGCTAATCGCTAACGCTAAACTGAACCATCAGCTAAGCTGCTAGACAAACAAAGCAGAGAACGATGGTAACAAAATATTGTCCTTATTTATTTTTCTCACATTTTTCATCATAACACTCTGATTAGATTTTCACGAAATAATTTGGATAAATCTGCTAATGAGTGAGATTTTTATTTAAAAATATTGAGAAATGTTTTTATGAAGTAAGTTGGTTTCATTTTATTCGACCCTAAAGTAAAAAGTCAAACGGTTTGGTTAAACAGCTAAATTAAAATGTTTCTGCTATTGTCAAAACTGATGGAAATGGTGTACGACTATCAGTCGATTATGTTGAATTGCTGTGAAGCTGCTGTAAGCTTTTCTTGTCAAGACAAGCTTCTTTCAACACGGCTTACTAGTAGTACACACTATGTTGTACGCCATAAAAGTGTATATGATATACATTTCCACAAGAAATATCTAAGATTTGAAAAATAATAAGTGACGCGACAATAATAAGCTTTCTTCATCATCAAATACATGTTCATATGATACCTTAGTGATTGTTTTAAATATCCCGGTCAATAATCATTGTCTTAATCTGTACGCAACTTTTTTTTTTCCTGTTTATATATGCAACCTTCGTAACAGTTATAACATTACAGACTACAACCCACTAGAGTATTGCAAAAAATTCTGTTAGTTTTATTCGTTATAAAGAAAATCATCGAAAACAAATTAGATTAGAGAACGTGCTTTTATTTTTTTCTTTACCGTCAGTAAAAGCGCCGAAAATTAGTTAAAGATTTTTTTGATCTGTATTTTAATTTGTTTTTAAATAGCCGTTACTCACAACTTACTCTTTGCAAATTTGTGGAATGGAATACTCTCTCCACATACTTAAAAATGTCCCTCAATTTGAATAGTTTGCGATATGTTTTACAAACTAAAGAAGTGCCCCGCGGGGCATTGTAAAATTTTCAATTAGCTTACGAACGATGTTAGTTCTGTAACGTAAATTTCGTAGGCAACAAGAAAGAAAATTTTTATTAAGAGGCATTTTTTGGATTTTAGCCGGAGTGTCGTATAATTAAAAGTTTTCTTTAGAATTTGGACAGCTAGCGATGCGCTAATAATAAAGGAAGATTTTTTTTCTTAATCTCTTGATATAGTTTAAAAAATGAACTTGCGAAATTATTACTGAAAATTGCGGAGGAAACTATCTTGGCGCGAAAAATAAGCGCAAAATAGGACACCAGATGCGAGTAGAAGTCTTTCAAGTATTAACGTGAAAGAAAGCCGATGGACGAAATGCAGAATTGATGACGAGTTTTCGCACCGTATAACCTAATAATCGAAGTATAAATTTAATTTTAATTTTTTGCGTTTCATGTTGCTGATTAGAGAAATGGACGGATTCAATAAGAAGTCCTTCCGTGCGAACATTTTCATTGTTGCATAAAGCGGACTGTGATGACATCGATAAAACATTTTTAAGAGGCACGAGACTATAAGTCTCCTAAACTGAGCGAAAACAAATTTAAATAAATTGCAACTGTATTTTTTTTTTTTTTTGCAGAGTGAAGGAAACTCACGAAATAGCCGAAGCCCAGCAGAAAAAAAACGATAAACTTCGAGAAGCTTTCGGCATCTCGAAAAATTTCGTCGAAGGAAGTAGCTTAGATCCAAATCGGAAATTGAAAAGAGCGGCCGCTGAAGAGCAAAAGAAACGATACGAATGGTTAAAATCTCCTTCCAGTGAAAATCACGCCTCTAAAGCATCGCATAAGAAACATAGGTAATTGCTTTTTCACTTATTATTTGTTCGCAATTGTTCGCAGTATAATAGTATAGTTTATTAAAAATATTATAAAAAACAGGTGTTCTACAGAAATTATATTTTTAATATTTTTAAAATATAATTTCTGTAGTACACGTTTTTTATAATATTTTTAATAAAGTAATAACGGAAAACGGACCATATTATTTACAACTCAAATATAATAGTATAGTGTTTGGTTGAATTATTACATATTTAGCGCAACAAATATTTTTACACGATGGAATTAATGAACTTTATGGAAAAGTACAGTTACAAACGTAAATGATAAGCCAGTTTCGAACGGCTAAAAACTTGACCGTATAAAGCAGCTCCGAATAGCCCCTATACCACCATAGCGTTCTCTGCATTAATCTGTAGTATGTTTTTGTTTTTTTTAACGCACCAGTAAAGTTGAGTTTTAGATGAATTACTTCTCCTGAATATAAATTAATCGACACTGTTTGTATGTCGTTCTTTCCGTGCGCGTTAATTTTAGCGTTTGTGTATTGAAGAATTTTTTTTTTTTTATGCACCATGTGAAAGGGATGGAAAAATATTTTTTATACAAGTTATCTCACTTTTCATTTGCGGCAAAGAAATTACAAATTTCGTTATTCGGGACATTTCAATTACGCGGGATTGTTAGCATTCGACAATAAAAATATTTGCCGAACACGCTAAAGATCGTTCAGATTTGTTCTTGATCATTGCAACATTTGATTAACCGAAATATTAAGAAACACGTTAAATTACGCAACTTTGGAATATTCGTTGGGTATTAAAAAATACGTTAATTTGTCCATTTGTTTATTTGTTGATTTACGTTATTTGGGAAATCACTGCCCCCGGTGTATTTCTCTGACATTTTTTTAAAGTGTAAAATAATTCACCTGTAATTTTAAGAATAAAAATGTTGCATAAAATGCGATTGAATTGACATCTTTGTATCTAATCTTATGAAGCAATCACATCTATAACTAATACGCTACATGTTCTTTTAAAATAATCGTTTAGCTTATCTATTCAGCGTATTATATACAGAAGTCGGGAAATCGCAAGTATTGAAAATTTTTTAATGTGACGTGCTGTTTTTTTCTAACTATTAATAATTTGAGAAAGAAAAAAAAACATATTTATGGTAACATTTTCGATAATGTATATTAAATCCCCACTCCAAAAAAAAAAAAAAAAAAAAAAATCGACTTACTGCGGTTCACAAGAAGTGTTTTATTCGTACGGTTTATGCGGTACTGGGCTGATGGGCTGAGTTTACTATGCGACCGATCTAAATATTTTGTAAGCAGTATATGCTTTCTAATATTATTAATATATAATTTTGATTTTTTCTTTTCATTTATTTATTTTTTAAATATTAAAGCATCGTTACTAAGTAGTAAAATGATAGTAGTAAAAGATGTAATTGCGATGAAAGAAAATATTACGATGTTTAAACTGACTGAAGTGGTCAACCGTGGTCATGTGCATCTTAAAGTGTATCAGTGTGTGTAAATTTTCTTCATCCGATACACTTCGAACGTATCACATATAATGGCTATGTAATATATTTAAATTTTCATACCCGCCGTCTTTTTTTGTAGAAAAATTACCGGAGCTCATTACAATAAGTATTCTTTATCACAATTAATACGATTCAGTTAATACCGTTTAAGTTGATATCAAATTGATCGTTACTTCTAAAAATTGAGAGATTCATTAAAACGAAACGTATTTTTTGTGCAAAAAAAAATTCCTTTTAGAAAAATATCTCTACGATTAATTAAAAATAACCGTTAAGTATTCGGTCTTTTAAAAGTATGCCAAAGGCATTTGTGGACACGCCGAAAATCTAACCGAATGAAAATAGATTGGTCAGAATGTGTTTAGGGTCTTTAGGAATAATTTAATTTGTACTATTGAAAATATTAATTGGTAGTGATTTTGTTATTTATGTAATTTTAATAGTAGCGCGTAATGTAAAACCTCAAAAAATTAAATGATTTATAATCTGTATGTCGTAATATAGTTCGGAAATAGAGTTAGACGAAGAAGAAGCAGATGAAAAAAGAAGTGATATAACCAAGAAGAAAAAGAAAAAAAAGAAAAAACTGAAAGAGAAAAGGTTAGTTAACACAGAAAAAATAAAAGAGTGCATCCTGCGTAATTAATTTTTTACCGCTTTATTTGCAGACGAGTTTTATTTTTCATATAATAATTTTATGTTCTAGATTATATGTAGAGCAATTTCTGTTATGGCAAAGTTGATTTGAAAAATTACTTGATTTTTTTTTTCTTTTTATTTATAAATGTATATTTTAATAAAATTTAAATTGTTCTTTTAACGTTTTTAAAGTGATAAAAACAACATCTTGATTAAGGACATTTATAAAAATTGTATTTTTAAATGCCGGTTTCTATTACTTTGAAGAATAACTTTTGTTAAAAAAAGGATAATAATAATAATAAAAAAAAAGTATGTGTGCACAATTTTATTCTGCTTAATCTATATCGTTACATTATTATTTACAAATTTTCCGTCAATTTCTTTTTGTTTTTAGTAAATCATTTTATTTCTGGATTTTTATATATGTTACAGGTAAGTGTATGAAATTACATTGTAGTCCATATTTCGTGTTCGTAAAGTATATTAAACAACCTACATCAGTGTGTTCGATTTCTTCAGATGATTATGTATTGTGAAAAATCAGAATTAAAAAAAAAAAAATAAAAAAAAAAATAAAAAATTGACGCATGTTTGATTTTAACGGACGACGATATTTTAAATAGGTCTTCCAGTTCCGAGCAGGAAGAAGGTGAAATTGTCGAGAAACCGAAAAGTAAGAAAAAAAATTCCAGACACGCTGATAAAAAAAAACTAAGCGAATCTGCTGACGACAGGTAATTAAAAAAAAAATCTCTTTACAAAATATGTTAAAGTTTTTTTCAAACAATTTTTACAATGAATTTGTAATTTATCTGGTTTCTAGAATAGGCTGATGGTGAGGTGTCCTATATTTTTTATATTATTCATTTTATCGATTTGATGTTGTATCGTGTATTTCGTTATCTTGCGCTCATCATTTTATCACCAGTTTATTGAAATTAACGTTGTCTACTTGTCTAAGTAAAATTCACATTATTCGAGATTTTTTATTTTTAGATCGATTTTAATTGGTCTTTTTATGTACATGAAGTTATTAGATTTACCGAAACAGTCGTCGGTTTAATACTTGAAACAGTGTGCTGTTATAAGCTTATGCTCTATTTCTTAACTATATCTATTTAATCGATGGCACTCATTTATTTATTCTCCCAACCAAATAGTTTATTAGTAAATAAAAATTTTTTTGATCATTGCCCTATTCCGAATGAGGTTATTAATTATTCCTCTTTTCCGCGTCTTATTTTTCTTTTTGGAAAGCGTTTTCGACTATTTCATTGAATGCTGGTTAATGCATGCCTCCAAAAATATGGAAAGTTAAAAAAAAGTACGGATTTCGTTTTTTAGTTTTTTGGTCAGATTAAAAACACGCATCAGTGTAATTTTACAAAAAATTTTTATTTGATTTTTTTTTTTTTTTTTTTCGTTTATTTGAAGAACTTATTTTTAAACAAAGAAGGTATAAAATATACTCTCAGGGTTGCAGTATGACACTTTTTCCGCATTTTATATTACAACTATGATGATAGGCGCACAATTATTCTTCCTTATAAATAAAGGCCAGTTAAAAACTTTAGATACTTGAATGATGTTTTAGAAGAATAGCTATTAAATTTCTTCAAGCGATTTAAAAATTACGGTGTTATGGTGAAAGAGGTTTGTTGTTATATTCCGGTAAATGGCGATATGTTTTTCAATCAGAAAAGGAATCTTGTTCGAATAAAGAGAAATCTAATTTACGTATATTCCAGTTCAGTTCGAAACAGATACGCTTTTAACAAATGCGTGTTTTTTTAGATTGAAAGGATTTGGACTTTAAATGCTTTTTCATAAAATCCCTTTAATCTAATATCGCAAAAATATGTGTAAATATTCCTCGATCCTTTTAATTATAACGGCGTATTTCTTGAATTAATTTTTGAAAAATAACATTTTTATACAATAAAAATAATTTTTATTTAGTATCATGAATGGCTTTCTTTTTTTCTAGCGCCATGCTCAGTTCTGAGCGTAGGTGACTACCTATATTTGTACGTTCTAGTTATGCAGATATAGGTAGTGTTCATGGCAGTTGTTATATTCAACGTCAGACGCAAGGCTACTTTTGGAACTGATTGTAAACGTTTGATTTATCGATACACAAATACAGTCTCATATGTGTCTAACTACTATACACCAATGATATGCATGTTTGCCATTGCCTTTCACGTGACTATTAGCGATTATTTAATTATTTTTAAATTATTTCTGCCGTCGTCTGGGATCGAACTCGAGACTTCCGTAACGGAAGTCGAGTGCTCTAGTAACTAGGTTATCGTGATGACAATGGCTAGAACTTTTTAATTTATTTCGATTATTTTGATTCTCAGATTTCCAAAAGTAGAAAACAAACAATTTTAAAAGTTTCTCTCGAATTTAAAATGGGAGAATGTGCACGTTTATGTGTGTTCATGTGCTTGCGGACTGTGCGCGTGCATGGATTCGCGTGCTCAAGGAAACACTTTTAATTACCAATTCAAAAGTTGCTGCATTGTAAATAACGCAGGTGAATAAACTAAATGGAGCAGAATTAGAAAATGAAGAAGAATAAGAGCTGAGCCACAGTTTGTAATGAGCTACTAAGGAAAGAAGAACAATATTATAGGCTTAAATGTGTCCAAAAATCTGGCCTTGAAAATAGAAGAACAGGCTAAGGAATCCAACATCTCATTGCCAAATGACCAGAAATCACGAAGATCGATCTCGATCGAGTGGAGCGTATGAGAATTATTACATAATCGGAAGGAGTAGGGAGAGGAGATGAGATAACTTGCAGAACACTTAG
Source organism: Icerya purchasi (assembly GCA_039619475.1). Taxonomy (NCBI): domain Eukaryota; kingdom Metazoa; phylum Arthropoda; class Insecta; order Hemiptera; family Monophlebidae; genus Icerya; species Icerya purchasi. The sequence continues at coordinate 289,433,959 of CM077116.1, forward strand.
AACCTGAAATTATGAGCACTTAATGGAAAGCCAGTGGTGAGGAAACAAAAAGAACAGCGCTTAGAATAGCAACAGATTCCGCATAGAAAATAGAAGAAAAAGAGAGAAGTTTAATTTTTCTTTTTAACCATATTTATTTACTATTACCGATAAAAACGTAATACTAAAGGATTGTGATTAAATTGATAACAACTTTAAATGCTTTTGATTTTTCACTTCTTTACTCCAGGTATAGTTGTTTAATACGGATAATTGTAAATATTATATTGAAGTGCAGAAGTAAATACACACGCTACCGTACTGACTACCTAAATCGCTCTAAGTCTAGCATTGACGGAGAAAATTGAAAATACACGAAATATTCTTTCTCTTATACAAAATATATTTCTTACATTATTGCTAAAGATATTTATAACATTTTGATTCAAATTATAAATATTTCTTTCATTTTTTCGTAACCTTTTTCATTTAATATATGCATACACACACTTGCATATATTGAATCTAAATAATTCTAATTGTTCTTCATGTAATAAAGTATTGTTCAAAAAGAAAAAAACGAAATTTCAATATACATATATATATATAATGTTTTTTATATGTATATATTTCTGTTCTATATTAATTTTTAATTTTGTTACAGTGAACAGGAACATAAAATTAAAAAGAAGAAGAAGAAGTTAAAACCAGATAAAATAAAGGTATTTAATTTATAATTTTTCTAAAAATAATTGTCTAATATTTTCCATCTATTTATAAAATCGTATTTACATCGCCATATGCTAAAAATAATATTTTAATTTTTTTTTTTCTTTTTTTTCTTTTTGTAATAGGAGGTTATAAAGTAAATAAATTTTATGCAGTTCGTGTTAATAATCGATAAACACTTAAACGTAGTGTACAATTTACATATAACTACCGTAAATTAAACGTAAATATGTTTTATTGCGTAAATATAGAAATTTTATGTATTGCTTTAACTTTGAAATTGTCTGAATTACAGTCTAGGCCTGACATTCACAGTTCTGTGATGTTCAGTAGAAATTGGTTTTTGAATTAAATTTTATCGAATCGCATTTTAATCTGTTCACATCAAAATATACTGTAAATTTATTTCATTTTTAATGTATTTTATTTAAACATACATTTTGTGCACTATTATTTGCACTTTAATTTTGCTTTAACTTGTCCTCGCATTGTATAATTTTTTAAATTGTTGCATCTTGACTTTCATTTGCTTCACGCTGACTAATTTCTGCAAATGTGCAATGTCGTAAAGAATTAACGTTGAAACTTATCGCGCTATTTTGCTCGTAGTTGTTTAAACTGGCATTTAAACACCCAAATAAAATTCAACAAAGCTTGCGCTGATAAATTTTTATCACATTACCTTTAGCGATGAATTTTTGTTATCAATAGTTCATCATTTTTCAAATTACATATATAATATTATTATCTTAAATGAAATTTAAAAAAAAAAAAAAAAATTGAATTCATGGTATTTAAAATTTTTTGCTCAATAGAAAGAAAAGAAGAAAAAGAAAACGACAAAACCATAATTTATAAGAGCAAAGAGATGAGGCACCAAATTGCTCATCTTATATTGTTAGTTTTTTGTAGCTATTTAGCTTTAATAGTGTTTGAAATAGTAAACATTATTCCTTTGCAGAAGGCGTTATGCTGTTTACCCTATCCAGTTTATTCAGTTTATGGTCCTGGAATTTTTTATGACATTTGCGCCATACGTCAGTGATGTTGCTGTGATAAAATATTCTCGATTTCAAACTCCGCACGAAATACATTTCTCATGATTTCTGTCAACAGTTTTAATAGCTTTTAGTCGATTAATTAACGACTAATCTATTTCAGTCAGCAGTATACCACAAATTACAAAAGCCCTTTGCTTAGAACGGAGAATGTGAGATAGGATTTAACTAGCCATGCGTTAAAATTATGCCACGAATAGTGCACGTCATTCTGTTGAATTCCCATATAAATCTCCGTTCATATTTTAGTAGGGAAATAATAAATAGAATATATACATGTCAGTGTTTTCTGATAGTTTTGTTAAAGCCAACTAGTTCAAACATATTTTTCAGTACTGAATTCAAAGACCCATCTATGCGCAAAATATGCTAACTTTTTACGTTATGGCGTGTAATAAATGCGTTTTTATTATTCGGTAAAATAAAAGTATTTTATTTCTCATGATAGTGTAGAAGATATATTTCTTACTAATAAAACTGTTACTCCAAAAATTGCGGAACTCTTATTTTTATTTTCATTTTTAACTGAAGGTCCCAATATAGTGAAGTGATCTTTTTATTAATCTTGTGTATGCAAAAAAAGATGAAACTTGTTAGATGCAGTACAGCGAAAAATGAGAAATGAAATCTGAAGAATAATAATTTATTAAAATTTTTGCTTTAAACTTTCACGTTGTTCTTATAATTTAAAAAAATTGTATACAAGGAGATATTTGACACTGTCGGTTTTTACATTTGCGAAATGTAAAATTCTGATTGTGTACATATTCGTTTCATTAGAATCGATGTTGAAATTTAGCACTTTTATTTTTAGATTGCAACAAATAATAGCAGTAATCAAGCACCTTTTTGAAATTCACAGTTTATGTTCTATTAATGCAATAATAAAATACTCAATCAATGTCTTGAATTTTTGATAATAGCGGCAAAAAAAGATGGCAGTTTGTTGATTTATAAGCAATGAATATGATTATTTTAAATTTATTTTTATGCAAATTTTTAATTAACTTGTTATTCATATTGTAAGAAAACTCGGCAATTTAACATCAATTAAAAAAAAAACTGCTTTTTTCACAGTCTTGGTCCTTATCCTCACATAACTTATAGGAATAAGTACTTTTTATGTATATATATAAACTCGGCCATTTTGGCCTAAAAAGGGGATGTGTCCTTTGGCCACCCCTCTTGCTTACATTTCTGTCTCTTTCTCTTCTATACTTTGTATAAAATGATCACAATTTACAACGTAATTCTAAATCAGTCCATATAAATATAAGTTATACGCAAACAACTATAAAAAAAAACAAACATACGTGACGAACGTATAACCTCCTTTTTTTTCGTTACATAAAATTTGGATATTTTTTTGGTTACAAAATCTAATGTGGGCTAGCCTAAGAATTACGTTATAATTAATATATATATATATATATATCTGTGCAATAGCGAAGAATTTGCTACATTTATACGTGATACGCCTTTTGGTTCGTAAACGACAGATGTAAAAAAGTTTGAAGCGTTAAAATATAACAAACGTTACATAAAATTGGGACATTTTTTCTAATGGCGGTGGGGGGGGGGCTAAGAAATACGTTGTAATTTTTATATATATATATATATATACACAAATACATATACGAGACGAATTAAAAAGAAACATTTCTACTCAAACAACGAGAAAACAAACTTCGAAAAGAAAAATTCTACTTCTCTCCATAGTTGTCCTGACGGTCGAGACATTTGGTGTTGGAAAGATCGATTTTTTTTTTTATGCTTGTGCTATAAAAAGTCGTTGCAAAATTTTCTGTACATGATTCTTCACCTCGTTGAAATTTTATGACCTTTACCGGTAAATTCGAACTTCAGGCAGGTCTGGATTAAAAGAATGTCGAGCGAATAACGGACGTTCTGAAGAGTCGCACAATACACTGCCAAGTTGATCGTCTGTATCAGAGTTCTGCCGACGCTTTAAAAAAACTTTTGAGAAAACTGACCCATAAAGTTTTGCTTTTTCATGACAGTTGCCACACTTATATTCTACTACAGCCTTCTTCTTGTTTCCTTCGGTGGGGGCACTTTTTCATATCTACCTCTCCCGATATCTAGCGTCTACTACTTGTTTCCACTGCTAAGCTCGAACTGGTCGGTAAACCTTAACGAAAGAAAAAATCAGGTTCACCAAATTTTGCAAAAGTTGACGGCCGATTTCTATACCATGAGCTTAGAAACAATCGATCGTTACATTAAGTGCTTTGATCATTAGAACGACTAAGCAGGAAAGTATTATTTTTCTTCCACCTTCAGCATATATATCATAAAGGTTGTTTTTTTTTTTTGTGTTCGGGTTGTAAAAAAGTTACCATTGTATATGTGTTTATATTTCAACTTACATTTAACAGATATTATAATAATTTTAACGGCAAATTTTAATTTAAAAAAAAATTTAATAATCTTTATAAAAAACTTTAAAAAAACAATATTCAGATATAATGAACTAGTAGTTCTTTGTTTTTGTTGAAGAATTTTAATATTGTTTTTTATCACACTGTTCTCTGTTTTTGTTAATATCGGGACTTATTATAGTGGTTGTTTCTCGTGAGTAATGCATTAGACCATCATTTAGCAAATTATTCCATTTGAAATTTCACATACGTAATTTTATACATTTTAAACAGTGAACCCCCACTCTTAGCTTTATAGCTTTTTAAATTATTTGCAGTTCATTTAATTTTATCGTAAAAGAGCATAAATTATAATTTTTAATGCATCAATGTATACGATTTGCGTTATGTAAGAAAAAAGTATTCCACACTAAATACATTATACTAATTCAATTGCATGTATTCCTCATGTATTAATTATATGTATAATTACTAAACGTTTTTTTTTTCTATTCATTTGTCGCAAACTTCTTTTGCAATGGATAACCCCCGATTGATAACATCAATCCTCTGTAAGTACGCGTTACGTATTTCATATATTTTCTAATGATGCATTTATTACTACCTGTGTTGTTCGTTTGTGTTAAATAAGTTTTTACTATCAATCGGAATGTGTTGTAAGTACACTCTGTTTGTTTTATTCTGTAATAAAAGTAGCGAACATTTTTGTGCTTTTCTAATTATTCACTTACGCTAGAAATTAATTATTTAATTTTTTCGAATTTTTCATAAGAAGTTTTAAAAAATTCTACTGAATACAACATTACGTTTTTTAAATTTATTTTACAATTATATTACGAAGTTCCGTTTGTTACCCATCTTCGTCGAAACTAAGAAAATTATGAATAAAAGTTTATGGTATTTTACTATTAGTAGATCGCAATTGTAATCTCATAATTTGTAGATTTTTTTGAACTGTTTGCTTTATTATGAAGTAAGATTATTTTATTAAATTTGTTACGTACTTATCTCTTTTTAATAAAACTGAAATCCAGTAAACACTCGAAAAAGAAAAAAACCTATACTATCTGTGAAAAACTCAGAATTTCAAATTCAAATCCTGGCTATCTTTTTATATCTTGTCGTGGCGACTTATTAATAAATACGACCAATTACAATAGCAGTCGTTTGAAAATTATGTCAAAATAACGGTAGAAAAAATGTCGATTTAAATATTCCTTCGCTTTTAGGAAACTCGGGTAAAATATTTTGGCTGAGATACATAATTTTTTGTAGAGATAAGTGACTTCGGCTTTTAATACTCGTTGGCTGCTGCAAGTTATCTCAACGGGGAGAATATAAATTTAAGAAGTATTCCAGTTGCGTCCTTTTAAGATGATTAGTAATTAGCCTATCTGATAACGTCGAATGTCTTCCACTGTTAAATTAGTGTTTATTTCGTTATTTTCTATAACAAATATTTATGAATAATACGATCACTATGGTGCGTTATGTATCAGCGAATGTCATATTTAAAGCGTGATGAAAAAATTGGAAATTGTACACCACCGAATCGTTTACATTAAAATGGTAAGCCAGATAAAAGTAGGGCCACAGATCATAGATCGTAAATAGAGTATTTGCTGCAACAGTAACTAATGTTTGTTTCGATTGATGAAGGCAATGTGCCATTTTTATTCCATTATTTTATGTTGTGCACTTAGTTCTAAAGATCAAATCATTTTATTAGGATTTAGGTTATTTAATTTCTCACTTTTGAAATCCCGCTTTTCATGATTTTTTCTCTTAATAATTTTTTGAAACATTTGGAGATGTACTTCCGTTTAATTCCTACATACGTATTTCTTGTTAATCAGTGCAGTTTCGCTTATGAATATTTTGATCTTAAAACGGTTATTTTCCGAGTTTTTATTTATTTAATAGTTTCACATATAAATATTGGATTTATTTTATTCTAACTTGATACTAAAATATTTCTGTTCTTTCTTTATATTTCGATTTCCACTTGTCGCCTATAAAAATTACATAGTTTTATCTTATGTTGATACCAGTTGATTCTATTTTTGTTTGCGTTTTAGTTTCATTAATATGAAATGCAAATAAATGTTATTTTAAAATTGTAATGTTTTCGTTTTTTCATTCGTGAGTTTGCTTTTGTTTTTTTTGTTTTTTTTTCTTTTTTCAATGAGAATAATTACAAACATATATATATATATATATATATATATATGTGTATGATGGAGGTTAAATCATGTTTATCCCGCGCAACTGCATTCTATATTCATGATAACTGCAACAAAAATAATAAAGTAATAACACATAAGTCGTAGTATATTTCAAAATTATCGGATTGAAATAATTTACTAGCAGTATTTTATCGTTTTTGATTTTATCGTAATTTAACATTAGAAACGAAAAATAATTTCCACCGATTTAATTAATAGTTTATCTTTTAGTAATATTTAAAATTTCTGATCCGTTACAATTGATTTTATTTAATATTTTCGAATAATTTAATTTTCATTTTGGATCCGTTTTAATTTTCAGCCTTTTTCTTTATTTCGCCTAAATTAACTACAGATTTAAATTCGTTTTTACACTTCCCTTTGAAATGCGTAAAAAGCGATGGTACGAGTTTGTTTCGTTCATAAAGTTTATCACAACGGCATCTTTTTGACTAAAGAACAAAACAAACTTAGCTGTGAAAACAGGTGTAAATATGCCGGTGAGTGAGTAAACTTTTGTAATACCGGTATAGAAAAAAAATTTGTATGTTGCAGTAAAATTTCATTATTGCCTTAATTATTTTTGAAATCACGATTGTTAATATACTGTTCGCAATTTTACGAATTATATAATTTTGATAGTGGCGTATATTTAATTAGCGTAAATTGTAACTAGAAGATGTAAATAGCATTTCTTTTATTTGAAAGGTAAATTTCAGATTGTAGTATGTAATTTAATGCTCTTTCAAGGGAATTGGATCCAGTTTAGTTTATTTTACCTGAAAATAATGACATAATAAAAATAACATTGCATAGTAATAATGGGTAAAAAATATACTCGTACAAGAGTAAGCTGTAATAAAAATTATTTTATTTATACTTTTTTTTTAAACCCAGAAAAAGTTTTCTTGCGCGAAGAATGCAGTTAATTTTTTTAATTTGCACATATATTACTGTCATATATATATATATATATATATGTGTGTGCGTGTGTGTGTGTATGTAAATTGATTTCTTTTTAAATTACAACATTTTTACGAAATTAAGTTTTTGCCTGTTGATTTGAGCGCTCGAATTTGTTTCGGAACAAATTATTACGGCAGTTTCGTATTTTGTATGTTTTAATTTTTTTTCACGTTAATAAATTTATAATTCTAAGAGCGGCTGTGTCGCTTGGTAAAAATAATTTTCATTCATGAGCTGATATTGTATTAAAAATTATTCTAGTTTACTATCTGTTCGTCTAGTTCTTAATGGTGTTTTTCAGCTAATGAAATAATCAGTGTGTATTTAGAACAGTGATTAAAAATTTAAAAAAAACAATTGCATAAAACTATATAAAAACTGTTTATATTAATTTTGTAATCTCAATTGACCGCGTCGGCTAGTTTTGGGAACCGTCAGAATTATGAGCATGATGAATTATTTTCAAGTTTTACACAGTTACTTAAGCAGTGTTGCATCGTCCAGAAATTTGATTTGATTCGTTTCTAGTCAACTTTTGGGAACCTCATATGTATTCAACATTAAGTTTCGTAGTTTAATAAGTTTTCAATTTAAAATTATGGAAATCTTTTTAAAATGTCTCCGTAACTTTTTTTTAATATTTTATGGAATTTTTTTTTTTTTTTTTTTTTTTTTTTTGGTGTAAATGAACGAATGTATAAGATATTTATCATAATATATTGAAAACTTATTTTTGCTATAAGTTTTTTAAATGGAGTTTCTTAGTGATTCGTTGACACGGGTTTTAAAGAAGTCAATAATTTTTAATAAAGAGATATTCCCTACAAAATTTAAATAAATTCGTGTAAAATTTGCAGAGCGAAATTGTCATTATATGTAATATTTAAATTTGTTTGATTGATTACTTGTTAATTTTCTGTTAACCGAAAAGAGAGTACTCTTATATATAAGAAGCAGGTAAATCGAAAAAATTACATTATTTCGTGTAAATTTTGTATTTTTATTTTTTACTTTTGCACATTTAAAAAAAAATTTAATGATTCGTGATTTTTAAATTTTGCAATTACATTTAGACAGTATACATACATATATGTATATATATATATATTTAATAAATAGTACGTTATTTAGGATGACAATATATGTTTTTATGCGGAGATGAAGATCTTTTTCTTCCGCTGAATGAATTTCGTGCTTTTTAATTTTTTGCACAATTGTCTGCTGGTTAAGAGTAATGCGGAAAATGTATTTCTCGATCGAGAATTTTTGCAAGTTATCATTATTTTTCGAATTTGTGTTTATTGAAAAATATTTAAACATTTTTTTATGAAATTAAGTTTATCTTTTTATAGCTATGCACTCACTTTTATCATATGTTCTTGTACCAAATCGTACTTATTTTGTAATATTTGTTTTATGTGTATAAATTATACACTAAATCATATTTTGTTGCGTATGATTTCAGAAAACATCGCTGTCTTCGGAGGATAATGAAATTGTAAAAAGACTTAAAAAGTAAGTTCTGTTTTCTTAATAAATACGTAAAAAGCATTTAATTTTTCATTCGTCGTTATCTATTTGGTTTTAAATAGTATATTGTTTACTTTAAAAAATTAAGAACAGTTTAAGAATAATATTTTTTATTTACATTATAAAGATGAAGAATACTGTGGATTTACAGTTTGAGAAACTGTTTTGAACAACATGAATGTCTATTTAATCGGCGGTTGATAAAGCTTCTAATTCCTATATTCAGAAAATGAACTCTTTGACCATGTATGAAAACTAAGATGAGATAAAATTATCATTTCACAATTATTACGTTATATAATGTGTGTTATATATTTTATTTTAAAGCGTAGTAAGCGTTGATTTTAAACACTCGAACATTAGTACTTTTTAAAGGAAAACATTTGAATTTAACTCGGTGTGAAAACTAAATGTTTAACTGTTTATTAAAGTAACGCTTTTTTGATTTTTGCGAGAATTTGTTAGAATTTCCGGAATCTGCCGTGCACGCAATTTACACGGATTCTGAACGGTGTGCCTTGGGATACTTGTTAGAATTTCGCAAAGAAAAAAAAAGAATTTGTAGAACAACAATTTCTTTAACTTTTGATTTTTCAACCGGTGTACTAGGGCTGCCATTATTGTTTTGTTTGCGAATTGAAGAGTTTTTTCGAAACTTGCGAAGTTTTCATATTCTTTACCAATAATGAATTTATCGTAATGAAAAGTTTAACGATTATGCCGAGATCTCTGGCTAACTTGCGTTAAATTTAAATATAATAAAAATGCGTGTTATTCGTTTTAATTTCTACCAGTGTAATTGTTAAATTATTATCTTAATTATGTAATTAAATAACTGAAGTTGTTTTGTTAACTTTCCAATACTAGATTTATGATACGACGAACGTTTTTCCCCCGCTTATTTTTTTAAATTACCTCTTGCCTCCTTTGTTTTGGTTTATATTATTTTCGTGTTTTTTTTTTTTGTTTTTTTTTTGTTTCCAGATTATTAAAAATCCTTGAGCCAGAACTTGTGCTTGATAAGCGCAAATCGTAAGTTTTGTATAATAGACACATTTTTTTTATTTATTTAACAATTAAGAAAGATTAGTTCTTTACTTATAAATCTGAAATTTCTGGGATTATTCTTTTACATGTAAGTACTGTGTTTATCCTCCGGACATACGTATCAATTTACGCTAATTAAAACATTTTCAACAAAAAACCGCATTATGCATTGAACTGTGATTGGAAATCACATTAGCCGTTCGAAAAAATGAAACTTTTAAATCACCTGTTTAAAAACTTCTAATAGAAACGTTAGTCTGTTGGTACACGGGTCCGTATACTCTATACGAAGGAATTTAGCGTAAATACTTCGTCACCTTTACGTTGCAGATAATTGAGTTTTGATTTACAAAATGTGTCTTCTACCTTCGAAATGCATACATCGAAAATCACAGTGACTACATTATGATATCGTCACGCTTATTGCAGTATATCTTTTTTATACCAGTTTAAACGGTTTTTAATCTTTTCACGGAGATTTCTCTTCGACAGAGTTGCTGATAGATGCGCCTGCGCGGGAGCGTGTCGATTCGCTTGCTTTTGACGATTAATAGTTGTATTTCTTTGACACCTTAAAAATGATGCCTTCTAAAGCGCAAAAATTAGTCACGCACTGCACGTAGTAGTATTGCGCCATTGTGTTTTTCTTATCGATGTTAGGAAGGACATTCAATGGTAACTTGTTTTGCAGATTCGGAAAAAATATTTGTAACTCTCAGGTTCATGCGAAAGTTTAAAAAGTTGTTTCGTGAAACAAATATGTATCTCGCAATAACCTTAAAATAACGAAGAGATATAATTGGATTTTGCCTTCAATCGGCAAATTACTTATCCTTCGACGGAATGGTTATATTCGAACAAATAATGTTTAGTAAAGCGGAACTATGTTACGATTTTTTCATTACGGTGTTTAATGTGTATGATTAAAATTTTAGATCGAACAGAAATAAGCCTTCTTACGAAAATTATGATGGCGGTGATGTAAAACAACAGTCCGGTAGGAGGCGTGAAAGTCATGACAGGGCTGCTGGTACTACTAGTGTTAACAATCATCGCTTACAGTCGTCCGACATTGACAGTGATGATAATCGCGGTCGCCACAGTGAGAAACGAAACGATAAGAATCGTCCAAAAGATCGTTTCCTCGGTTACGATTCTTCCGCGAAACATGTGAAAACGAAGGAATCGCGCACTATGAAAGATGTGTCGAACCATCGATCTTACTCGCCGCCGTCCTACGATAGAAGAAGGTCGGAGAGTGATGACATAAACGATGATAGTAGAAAATCAAAACAAACTCGTGGTCGTGGTGAACGATTTCCCGAAGATAGATCGTCCGAACGGCAGCGTAATAACAAGGGAAGACGATTATCGCAGGATTCTTCGGAGTCTCGTAATGCTTCTAGTCGCAAAAGAAATAAGAATTTCGAAGGTAATAACCATTCGGGCAAACGTAAACGTTCATTTTCCCGATCGCCTTCACCGAGTCGTAGGACGGAATTTAAGTATCCGTCGCGCGATAAGTTATCTTCGACCGTATTTATTGCGGAGGAACGGAAACTAAAAGAAAATCGTCCGACTCGTCGAAGAGATAGAAAAGCGCTATCGCCGAATTATCAAAGCAGCCACGAGTATAATAGCGATGACGAGTGGAGGTCGAATAGATTACGATCTAAAGTGGTGATCAGTAAGCAAAAGATAGTCGAATACGATCGTAGCAATAGCAGTAGCGGGGTTAACGACAGCGATAGTAGTACTAGTAGTAGTAGTAACAGTAGTGATGGTAGCAATAGTAACAGTAGCAGTAGTAGTCGTAGTCGTAGTAGTGGCGCTTCGGATAATCATCAGTACGCGAAAAAGGAACCGAAATCGAATGTCCGTAACCGGCAGAAAGAGTCTGATAGCGAGGGCGAATATCGCACGAAAGACAAAACAATTTATAATTTTAGTAACGTCAGATACGGTCGATCGAATGAATCTGGACGAAACGTGGAGAAAAAGAAGAGTCAAAATGTTAATGACGAAGATCATGCGAGGCAGCGGATTGACGAAATCATCGAAAGTTCGCTGAAAAAAAAGATAGATAAGATGAAGTTTCCCCCGGATAAAAAGCGGTACAAACGACAAAAGCGACGGTCGCGGAGCGGCAGCGTTTCCGAATCAAACAACAAATCGACAGATAGGATAAGTTTAAAATCTAAAGCGGTGCCGAAAATTTATTCGAAAAAATCTGTGTCACCTGCAGCCAGTTCTTCGTCATCGTCTTCCGATTCATCGACAGATGATGATGAACCGGATGAGAAGGTAAAATTTGCGGCTTCGCCAAAATTCAGAGCCACCGAAATGGCCAATAGTAAAGATAACAAAGTCAAATCGTCCTTATTTACGAAATCCGACAAACTCAATCGACGCATTAATACAATCGAAAAAGGCACCTCCATGTCACCAACGCGAATGAAAGATGCCGGCGAAAATTCATCTAATATTAATAATCGGATTGCGGCGGCGACTGACAAAAATATTGCAGAGATAACGGATAGTAAAGACGAAGTTCAATTAGGTTCCGCAGTCGTTAAAGTTGAGGAATTGGAAAAAAGTCAGAGTGAGCCGGTTTTAGTCGACGAGAGGAAGCTGTCACCTAAAGATCGCGATGAAGATAATTCGGATATAAGTTATTCTCCGCTCGAACAGTATCCGGAACGATATCGGGACATTTTAACCGGTAGTCTAGACAAAAAGGATGCTGACGGTGAGAACAGTAATACAGTGTTATCGCCCTCGAATAAGCTGGACACGAAAAAATCGGACGCTAAAATCTCGTTCGAAATAACGAAAAAATACCCGGAAATACCGAGACCGTGTTCTTTTTTGTTATCAGCCAAAAAATCGGGTGTTGCTTCGAAATCATCGAGGCAACAAAGGAATCGTTCGACAACGGGAGAAAGAAAAGCCGGTGATTCGCAGTCGAAGCGAAGGATAGCGGCGAGAGGTAAATGGTTATCACCGTTCGGGTCCGATGAAAATACTTCGGTCAAGAATGGCAAGGGAAATTTGTCGCCGATCGATCACGACGTGTTATCGTCTCCTCGAGTGAAAGGTAGTCGGATGCGTAAACGGAAATTGTCAAATTCATCGTACCGCGGTTCGTCAACCGACTCCAGTTCCTCCAGTTCTTTCGGCAGATCTTTTTCGTCGACTAAATCATTTTCTTCATCGTTCAGAAGTAGTCGAGCACGTTCGTTGTCCAGCAGAAGTACCAAGTCAAGTAAACGCAGAACTACCCGATATTCGTCGTATTCCAGCAATCGTAGGTAAGTGTGCACGTGCAGTATTACAGTTTTAACTAACGCATACAATCTCGAATTTTTTCGTATGTTTTAAAATTGTGTGCGCGCGCACATGTGTGTATATATGTGCGCCTGTGTGCTATGCGTATGCGTGTTTGTTTGCGTGGAGGGTGGATCTGCACAGCGATTTCTTCGACGAAAGAGGCAAACTCTTTTGTATACTGATATACCGGGTTTTGCGCTATAAATCCGAGTTCCCAAATAAGAAATTTACGACACTTACAATTTCCGTTTGTTTTGTGTATACATGAAATATACGGTAACTACAACGCTACTATAAAATTATTTCTCAGACTTTCGTAAGTTGAAAACCAATCCCTACGATGTTTAATTATTCAGTGTAACATTATCGTTGTCATAAATGTACTCTCTAATTTTGATTTGTTTCCACGCTTTTATTCCAATTCTTTCGCTATGTAATTATTTCTTTCGTGTGTTCTCTGCGTTGAACTCGCTTTTCTTTGGTCTTGCATTTAAGTTTGCGATACGTTCAGTTATCGATGTGATTTGTCGTATATATTCTCTTCCTTATTCGTTATTCACCATTTTTTCAACAACTTTGTTATTATTATTATTATTATTATTATTATTATTATTATTAATAATTATTATTATTATTAATTATTATTATTTCATATTGTGTATTTGTTTTCCTAATACTGTGTGCCATTTTAATAAGTGCTTCATTTTTGATTCTCCGTGATACTGATCTTTTCGATTCCTCTTTATCTCCAAATATATATCGCGAAAGTAGCAGCCTTGTTGCTGACCTTTTCCCTTCTTTTCGTCCACGTTTCGGCTTTTTCATAATAATAAATTTACATAATACGCGTATTTTAGAATACTAATAGTTAAGCAATAATTCATCGGACGTGCCGTTGAATTTTTTAGAAAGAAAAAGTAATACCGATGTTTTCCTATGGAATGCAATTCGCGTATTATATAAAATCGGCCGGAATATTTCGGAACGAATATTTCTTTAAAGAGGCATCGATGGATAATAAAACAAACCTGGCATTGCTTTTTTTTTCACTCGGTCCTACATTTCTTATACTTGTTCTCTGCGAGGTTTTGTCTACGACTATTTTTTCCCCTTACATAATCGTAATTTTAGATTATTATGTACATATATAATATTTCTGAATCTATACTAATGAAAAAAGGAAGCAAGGGTTATTACATTAAATTTTCCTTGGAAAAAGTTTCATTCATCGAATGTGTAAATACAGCTTATATACATTCGCGTACTATGAAAATATTTTGGTGTAAGCAGCGTGCGAAGTGTAATAATTATATTTCCATTAAATTCTTCCCCGGTTTGAAATGTGCCCCGTTCTCTCGTTTTTTGTATTTATCAAAATTGATTTAGCGGTGAAGACTACATTTTATTATTAAATTATTACGATTGCTTTATTTACAGAGAGTAAATGTTAAATTGAACAGAAACTAATCTATCTGATAAAAATTGCATTTTCTTAATTTGTTCTTTACATAATTAGTCTCCATTTTTCGTGCAATATCCTTCATTTATACTAGTAGAAAAATCTTCAAATTCTTCATTGTTTTCGATTCGAAAAACGTTCTTCATGCAATTTCTTCTCCTTCTACTCATTACCCTAACAGTACATTGTATTATCAATTCGTTTCCTTATCTCCAACTTACCATCATCTCGTTCTCTTGTAGACATTTTATGGATTCCCAATCACTTTGACATTCAGGGCAGCGGCACGGCATATTTTCGAACTCGGTCGCCCGCCCTCAATAGTCCTTTCTGTGCAGTCATTTTCCAGTTTCAGACTTAATCCTTCTTTCCTCAATCAATCATTCCACACTTTAGTCGGATAGATACCTTTCCTTATTCTCTAATCGCGCTTGCACTATCTTCTTATACAGCTGGGACCCAGTCTGCCCTGGTTTCTTTCCATTTCGTTCAGTCGTCGTTCTACTGTTGTCTCCTTAATCAGATTAAGAATTAATGATTCTCTTCTCTCGGATTCTCGCTTTCGTTCCTTTTCATCTCCTTCTCCTTTCTATCCCCTCCACAACTCCGATTCTCCTTTTGAATGCGATGCAAACCATGTTTTCTTCTAATGTGTTCGGCTTTTGTTAGCGGACTTTTACTTTTGAATTTGAAAATCTTAGCTCTTTGCTTTTCGGCTCCTTTTCTACCTTTATCCTTTCTTTCTCTAATTACCTTACGTCGATCCTTCGTTCTTCCATCTCCTATCGCCTCAGAATCTAATTCCCTAGCTTAATACATTTAAATGGTTGGGTCAAAGGCAAAGGTGAGCCCCCCCCCCCCCAAAAAAAAAAAATCTTATTTTCTTTACAAAAAGGCTATTGATAAAAGTAAAATTTTATAAGAAACAAATGGTAATTAAAAACTGTCCTTTATTTAGGCTTCTTAAAGTTTTTTCTATCGCAATAAAGAATAGGATAGAAAGGTTGAAATAATTTCTCGAATTGAAATTTTTTTTGAACTAGAATTTTTGACAGAGAAGAATAATATGTAATATGCATTATTACCCCTCGTTGAGAATGAATATTTTTCGCCAGCACAAAAAATGGAAGGTGGCATTTTTGATCGAATATGGTTGAGTATCGCAGCCTAATTTATTTGAAAAATGAAAATTAACTGTGTCGAATGAAAAACAAATAAGTGGAAATATAATTGAATAATAGACTTTAAGTTAAATAAACTGGTTTCAAAAAAAAAAAAAAATAAATAATTTTGATGAGAAGCGTTATCTAGTGCGAAACATGTTCATTAATCAGTTTGTAACGAATATCCGAGACCGATAATTACGATAACTTTTGAAATAAATTATTGATCAGACGGTAATAAAAAGAATCGGAAATATAATTGGAAAATTTTTCCACTTAATGTAAATGAAGATGCCAATTTGACGAATGGTTGTTACTGAGTTACTGGAGCAATTGATAAAAGGGGTACGTTGATTTCGTCGAAAATCTTTAGAAAAAAATCAATTCATAATTTTAGTGTTCCAGTGTTGATTAAGCTGTTATTTTACGCGCTCTAGATTATGATTTAGATTAGAAGTACAATTTGAATTGAAAGAATAATTAAACTTGTTGGAAATAACGTGTAGTTTTGAGAAATATTATGGGACTTTGAGTAAGAATATTTCGAATAATAAGCGGATAATTAAGAGTTTTTCTGTCGCATTGGAAATGAACGCAAGTTAGGGTGCTGAAAAGAGGATTGGCAAGTTGCAGTTTGTTGAATATATTAAATTGCGTTGGTGAGTAAGGAAACAGTTGCGAGTGATTCTATTACGGAGCTAACAGAGCTTTTAATTGAAGTTAGATGTAAATTGCATAAACTTTGCTTGATGCAATGAAAGCATCGTGTGTAAATTTATTTTATTTGACAGAAGTAAACAAAGGCTTGCAACACGATGGAGATTACTGTTAAAGTTTGTAGACGAGTTTGTTAAAATGGAATTTTGGGTGGGGTGGGGGTAGCGATATTGATACTATTATAATTTTAAAACTGCTATGTATGTAATGTAATTCCGAATCGAATGTTAGTGTGTATATTTCGATAAGTGAATTAAGTTGTAAAAAGACACAGTGGAGATTCTTTCTAACGGAAACAACATATTTAACGGGCGTTAAAAAGAGGTTTCTTGATGTAAAATACGAAATTTATGGTATTTTATGAACTATCTAAAATGCGAATATTGTTCGATTTTTACAGTTACATATATAACATCGGTACATCTTAAAAATCGAACTAGATTATAGGTAAAATAAATGGTTTAACAATTCTTTCAACGAATTTTAAAATGAACTCGCGTTCCTAGGAAGCTTTAATTTTAATAGAAAAAAAATCATTTCCCTATATATTGAAAAAATTAATTTTTTAGTTGACGATGCAGGTAACGCGAAGGTTTTTTGGAGTTTCAGAAAAAAGTAAACTTCCTTCATGAAAAAATTAAACGTAGAAATCGACTGATCGGGATTTTGAGTTGTAAAAAAAAAAAATGGTTCTTACTTAGAATTGTAGAGTTTCAGTAAAATTTACAACTATACAGTTCATTTTTTTAAATTGTTCGATTTTGGAATTATGAAGACCTAAGTTTTTTAAAGCTTCGTTCGTTTTGACCAACGCTAAGCTAAGAGGATTCGAATACACTGCCGAGTGTTTTGTAGAACCTGCCAATGTAACCCCGTTAAATGTACCGCTTGAAAAATATCTTACTGCGTATTTTTAAAAAAAATGAAAATTACTGAATGAGATTTCTATTTTTAACGATTTCAAATAAATATAGGTAACTTTATGAACACTCGAATAAAGGATATTTTTTAAGTGATAAAAAATACTAAAAAAGTTCATAAAATTCTAAATGTTCGTTATTCATTTTAATTCTCGCGCTGTTTTAAGAAAATCGTGTGATATTTTCTAGTAATATAATTTTGTGGGATTGTTTAAATAAAATTTTTATTTTCTGATTTTTGATGTACATATATATTATGTATATGTGTGCGTGCGCGCGTGTGTTCCCTTTTGTACAAACTTGGATTTTAAATCAATTTGAAAAGTATAACAATAATATTAAATAACAAATTCATGTCGTATGCTAATCTAATGCTTGCGAAACATGATTTTTCATAATTTAAAATTTTTAAAATAAACTGGATTTTATTTTGGTTTTGATCTACAGTAGAATATAAATAGCCACCCTATAATCCGTTTTAGCACGATATTTGTATTAAAAAAACAGTTCTATAAATAAGTATTTATCACTCGAAAGTATATAAAATGTAAGGAAATATCGGGAAGAAATAATTTTTTAATTCGTAACATTTTTAGAAGCGAATGGAAAACTCGGCTTGAAAATGTTTCCTTACTTCCGATTTATTCAAGTAGGAAATTGAATTTAGATCGCATTTAATTTAAAGCTTACTTTTGTGTTGGATACGGATACTTTTATGCGCTTTTTTTGGTTTTTTTTTATTATAAAAATGCTTGTGACCTTAGTAGCGGATCCATGAATTTTGGCGAGCGATCAATACGGAATGTTGAATTTCTTAAACTCTTTAAATAAAGAAGTCTACGGTGCTGTATATTAATTTTCTTTGAAGATTGCCCCTCTCTTAATTTATCAGTTAAGATTTTATTTTTAAAACGAACCGTCGTGTATATTCGTTTATTTCAATCAGATAGTGTAAGTTGTAAACAATTTTTTTTTTTTTTTTTTACATTTTGACCGGTTGCAAGAATCAAATTCTTGTCTAGTGGAGACCAGTTAGCGTCAAGAGAAATACAGGGAGATAATAATAACTGAAGTGATCGTCAGACAAGTGCGGAGGTTTAAATACCTACGAAATAATAGAA
Organism: Icerya purchasi; assembly: GCA_039619475.1. Lineage (NCBI taxonomy): Eukaryota > Metazoa > Arthropoda > Insecta > Hemiptera > Monophlebidae > Icerya > Icerya purchasi. The sequence continues at coordinate 289,452,605 of CM077116.1, forward strand.
GCGGAAGTACGGAAGAGTGGGAGAAAATTGCAGCTATTGTGCTGCCTTACTATTCTAATTTTTAAACGTATACACTTCCGCCACTGGAAAAATGTCACCTGAATTATTTGCCAAACAGATCTGTGCTAGACTAATTCGTTTCGTCGATAACGGTATTTCGTTAGATCATCTTCCTATCACCTTGTTACGTTCTTCTTGTTAGCGTTCTGTTTAATGGAATGCTCGTTCAGTTTTTTGATTCAAATTCGTGTTCCGTTTTTTTGATCAAACAGATATGCGGTGCTTAATAGGAGTGTTGAATAATAAGACGAAATTTCACCTTAAAAAGAAAGATTGCATTTACTATTTGTAGAGTGCGTTATGTATGGGTAAAAGGTGTGTAAACTATAAAAACAGGACAAAGTAGAGGCGATTTTTCTAGTCACGAATTTGAAGGGGAATGTTGAGAATGATACGGTGTGAATAAAAAAAAAAAAGACCCAGGGATACAGTTGATTATTGGAGATTGCAAAAGCAGGAAGGAGAAAGTAAATAGGGCATAATGAACTGAAAAAGAAAAACAGTATTTGGAAGCTCTTACTAAAAAGCGAGAAAACAGATATAAGCAGAGTACGAGAAGAGTGTAGAGTAAGAGGCAGTGTGAGACATAAAAGGGAAAAGGAAAAAGATGGTTAATTGAAAAATAACTATTAGTGACGATGTGATTTTGCTCTTTTCCTTGGATCCGCTACTTGTAATGAATTTTAAACAAACTCTCTCACTTTCTTACTTTCTCTCTCTTTCCCGCTACACTTAATTCGGTGAGGTTTCTTTCTACATTTTTTTTTTCTTCTAATTTTCAGTATCTGTTTTATCGAAACTATATTAGTAAAAGTGATTTCTTGCATGTTAAATGTGAACTACTGTGCACATGCGCAGTTTTTATTCCGTTTTTCATGTTCAGTGTTGAATGTTGCGATTAACTAAATTTGTGTACAATGTAGTCAAATGAACTCTCTCTATGTATAATATAAACATGCTTACATTTATATACTGTATACATTTGTTTAAATTATTCTTATGCTATTTTGCCCACAGGTAAACGCTTGTCAATTTGTTCTGTGTAAGTATTTTAATAGTATTTTTTTTAAATTTTGTTTTTTTTTAAAAAAAAAGAAAAGAAAACGAAAACGTGGAAAATTAATTATTACTTTTGCATGGAAATTAATGCTATTATGATTAATTATAATGCCTACATAACATTTCAAAAGGCAGCTTTCTTTCAAGCGTAAAAGTTGAAAACAATAGTTTTTTTTTTTAGTATTCTATATGAACACACGGGTCTTCGTATATATTAATGACTAAGTCGTTCTTGCGCCAGAGCTAATGTACAAACTTTAAAATGAAATTTGTAACTTTTTTTTTTTTTTTGTATTATGCTCGAAATGATAATGTTGTTGAAAATGAAATCTGCAGCGTTATTACATCGCATTTAAATGACAGTGCCAATCGTAACGTGTTTAGCAGTTGTTTGGAGAAATCAAAAGGTAGTTTCCTTTCTGTTATTTATTATCGAAAATACTAAACAACTAAACAGAGTAAAATTGTTAAAAATAAAGTTTTGTATAGACAAAAATATCGCAAGTGTTTTAGTTTTTTTTTTTTACTTTATTTCTCGGATGATGATAACGTCAATGGAAACTGACTCTTCTGTAAGAATTACAGACCCCCTGGCAGGGCCGGAAATGTCGAGTTTTATGTATATAAAGGTGTATTCATACCAAGTGTGTGTATATATATATATTGTTGTATGAAGTTTACAGTACAAATCGAAAAAAAAGTCATATTAAAAAACAAATACTTTAATTTTAATTCAAAAATTCTGATACAGTTTTTAAAAAAAATTATTTTCTTTCATCAAACCTGATAACCATTGGAAATAGGAAATTTGAAATAAACTTTTCACATACGTTCGGGATTAGAATACTATCGGAAAGAAATTCCGTTCCGCATAAAAAAAAGTACGAATTTCGAACTTTCTTGATAGATAAGAGAGTATCAAAAATCTGTCTAAAATTCTTCGGTATTCCTTTTAAGATTGACATTCGTTAATAATGAAAGATTAATATGGAATTTATTTTCAAAATCTTTCTTTTTAACAAAGGCTTCCGAAACCAAAAAAGAACAAAATGGAAGTCGAGACAAAACTAAATTTTAAATCTTTGCTTTATTAATTTGTTATTAACATAACAGGCTAATATGACAATACTTGTTTATATTTTGAATTATTATTGTTTTAAAAATTATAGTTTATATTTATTCTTAATTAAAATACTTTATTGTCAATGTAATTACTGTTGGTCGACTTTTATTTTATTTACATTTATACGTATAAAACTTGCATTTTCCCGTGCACGTAACTATTTTTCGGATTCTGATGGCGACATAGTTACAAAAAGACATCATTTAATGTTTGGAAAGTAACGGAAAAGAAAATATTTTTAAGGAACAAAAATAGGTATGTTTAAATATTTGAAATTAATCTTTTTCTTTGAAGCTGGGACCTAAATCATATGGCTATAATGAGGATCAATAAATCTCTTTTTTAGGATTCCGTACACATATAATGTACGGAATCCTAATAAGATGGTTCAGAAACGGCAAAAATATTGAATTAAAATGTGCAATAACTCAGGAACGGTTCGAATTATAAACTTCAAAATTGGATTGTAAATTACACTTAAAATTGTCTTTAACGACAATTTATAATTTCGAGCTAACCAATTTTCCGGGGCGACAAAAAACCCAAAAAACTGTCAAGATTATATAATATGAAACTTAAAACGACCTCAAAAATTAATAAAAAATTTATCATCACCAGATAACCATTTAAAAATTAAATTAAAAATATAAAACAAAACGCAGAAGCCCTTTCCTAAAATCAAAAAATTACAGTTCAAAAATTATTCAATCTCCCACCCTTATTTTGAGTCAAAAACAGCAAAAAAAGAAGTTCACGTGAGTGATAGCCCGAATAACAAAGTTAGAGAAACCAAACCGTATCTCAAACATATGTATAAGAGACCGCTTTATAGGAAAATGTAGCCGGATTTTTCTAACTTTAAAATTACTCGGGGCGCTAAAAGCTCGGAATTTTTGAAAAAAATATCTTTTTCAACGAACATATGATATATCGTTTGAAAGATCGCTATTTGTCGGGAACTATGTCGTATTTCATTTTCTTAACGATACTTTCAAAGTTGGCGAAAAGTTCAAAAATGCGTGAAAAATGACGTGTCTTCCCCCTCTTTGCGCCACATAAAATCAGATTTCTTTGTTTTGAATTTTGAATTATGTAAATGTAAATTATAGTTATCTTTAACTTAACATACGGAATCCTTAGCTCATGTAACATGATGCTTGACTGAATTTGTTTTTTTTTTTTTTTTTTTTTTTTTTGTGAAACACTTTCAGTTAATAACGCTTTTTTGTTATATGAAATTGTAAAAAAAGAACACCTAAATGTAGACTTTACTTTTCGACTAATTTTATTTGTTTTTTTAATTTTTATTTTTTTTAAAGTCTTAATGTTCTTTGTTAAATGGAAAAGTTTCAGTTCTGTCTGGCACACCGATTCGACATACAGTTTTTGTTTCTCTTGACCTAATAGTTCTATTTGGATTACTGGGCTTGATTAGCTATCTAGGACCAAATTAGAATGTTATTAGTCTTCGTTTTAGCTTTTACTAGTTGGTTAAACTTGGAAATTATTTTCAGTTTTTTTCTCGTTTTGGAGGGTCCTTTTTTTTACTTATTTGTTTTTTCTCATGTATTTTTAATATTTGATCCTTTTTAGTGTCTGGTATAGAACTGATCCTCGTTTTATTTCATAAATTGTGCGGCGCTAGTTTAGCATACAGCAGTTTAGACACATTTGGTCTGCATCTATAGCGCGATAACAAGCGACTATAGTCAGTTCCGAATGTAGTCGTGCGAGTGCGCTAGCGTCGTATAGAGAAACACTCAGCCGGCGAACAATCGCATCAACGTGAGTAAAGGCCAGTCGTCTTGGTTCGTCTCGCCATTGGTACCTTTCTCACGTTGTTGGCAGCACGGAAGCCAGGTTGCGCTCCTGCTTACGTGCTTATCTATTGCGCTGCTATCCTATCCTCTAATTCTCCTCCGAATTAGAAGATAACTCATACTCGGAATTTCGAGTGAGATAGATGATATATATATATATATATATATATGCAGTAGTAGGAGCAACTGTTTATATTTTTCACGTTTACAATATTCAAACACATTTTGGTAAATACTATCTGTCAGAATTGTCCATTCACACAAACTCCAGTAACTTTAGGTTTCACGCAAATGATAATCGTTTGTAAAATATCATTAATTTCTTTTTGTGCGTTAGTTGATGAGGAAAAAAATATTTTCATTTGAAAGGACCTGATATCTTTAAAATCGAAAATTTGAGCATGCCATTTTCTTTTTCTTTACCGATACTCTTCTTTTTTTTTTTTTTTTTTTTGGCGGGGAAATGTGGTTTTTATGAGATAAGATCAATTTTCAGTTACTAATAAATAGTTGATTTCTTAAAGCAATGAATCAACCTTGGACTGGATATTTTATTTCCTAGCATCTGCATCGCCAAGTGTCATAGATCTGCAGTGGCTTAAATTTTACTTCTACGCTATTATTATATCGAAATGAGTTGCTTATTTTAAAGAGTAAATATATATTTTCCGTTAATTTCTCTCCTTATTCTTCGTCTTTCAAATTTTCTTGTTTTAGCTCGTGCATCTCAAGTTGGGTCGTTTAAAAAGAAAATATATCAATTTTGAAATTGTGAAAACTGTAAATAGGGAACCCCAATTTTTATTAATTTATTAAGGAAAATTATGTGTAAAATGTACCGTTATAGTGAAATAAAAAACAAATACAGACAATAAACAATTATTTATACGAATTAGAAAAGGATCATTTATTTTTTTATGTATTAAAGTTCCTGTTTTTGTTATTTTGTGCATACGATAAATGAAACAAATGTAGTTGAAAAATTCGTCAGAATTTTTAACGGAAACGTATGGAGAGATTAAAAAGAAAAAAAGCTTTTCAAAAAATTAATTTTCTTTATGTTATTTGAAGAGGAGCGGTATTTTCAATAAACTTCTTTCTAAATTTCACTAAAATTAACGAAAATTCGCTGCGTCATGATGGGACAACAAAATAATGTTTTATCAAATTAGTTTTACGGATGCGGAACCCTAATGTAAGTTCTATAATCCTCTGATAAAATCGTGTTTTATAAAAAGAAAAGAAAACGCGGCCAGTTCCTACCTGTAACTTACTTTTTCCATGTCGTAATTAAAAATAAATAAATTGTAGCGTCGCTGTTCAAAGGGGAAATTTTTTTTTCAGGTTGTCTTCTTTTTAATAAAGAATTATTTAAAATAAATTACATTAAATCTAAAAAGGGCTTTTTGGGCTGCAAATTAATTTTCCACGGGTTTCAATTTTGGCAAATGTGTTCTAGATGAACGTTTAAAAGTGTCTACGATTTTAGGTTTAGAAATGGTGTCTAATGTTAATAAAATTTAACATGTTTTAACCGCATTTGGGGATTTTACTTTAAAATAGTTTAATCAAACTGCCACCTTTTTTTTTGTATATCACAAAAGAGGTTTTTGTTTATAAACTTAACACAAAGTTAAAGGTCATTTTAAATTATATACATACATACGTGCCATCGGTAATCTTTGCTTTCTTATTTGTATCGACATATCGGTATTACACACTAGCGACAATGTTGTGTTCTATTATATTTAAATAATAATTTTATATCTGTATGTGTTTATTTCATCGTATTTAATGCTTTCGTCTTTTATGTGATTTATATTGTGTTGGCGTATACCTCCATTCTGCCCTCGCTTCTATACGTTGTTTATTACCGAGCGCCTAACGTTTTCCGGTTGGGGAATACATGTATTTTGTTTATATTCGGTGATTGTTAAAGTAACCGATATTATTTGTTTGTATAATTTAGCATAAAAAGTTCCAAGTTTTTCCAGTTATTATTTATCATAACGGATGATTTAAAATAATGAATAAAATTAAAAAGATTACTTTTATTTTCTGTCTACATATTGGTTAATAAAATAGCTCCCCCCTATAAAACATATTTAATGTTTAAAAATTCAGCTTTATAAATAAAAATGAAAAGATATACTATTTTAACTGATGACGAAGAACTAAACAAGGTTACAATTAAGAATTTTTTATCTAATTTAGTAAAGTAATTTTCAAAAAAAAATAAAAGAAATATATATATATATATATATATATATATATATACTAAACGGTTTGCGATAACTTTTCGCGATTAAAAATTAAAGGATGGCATTTTTAAACTTTTTGCGGGGGAGAGATCTAAAGTATATAAAAAAAAAAAATTTGTGTTATATAAAATATGTTAAGATTTTCGCAAAGTTACATAATAGTCGGTTGAGAATTATTCATTGTCGGCGCGCGAAATCTAACGTTTTGAGATTAAAGTTTTCGGAAAGGTATATGCGAAGCGAGTCAGTCCTTCGACCTTCTATTTCATATAGTTGGAGCACATTCTTTAAATAATAGTAAAATAATTTCCTAAGCAAAAAACAAAATAATGAACATTTTTTAGTATTTGATCCTCTTCCGTTAAGGAATTCTGAAGATTCTAGAATTCTATGGAATTGGTTATGCGCTTCAGTTTTTCGTTCATCTTCCTTTGACATATTTTTATTAAGGCGTTGCTTCTCCTTCATAGCATTTTGTTTAAAATTTTTGATATACGAATACATTTCGAATGGTTACGATTATTAAATTACTGAGGAACATATTTTTTTAAGAGTCGTTGTCGCATGCGGCAAAATTTGAGTTGGGCTACTGAAGTAATATCGTTTTACTGAAACTAGAAGAAAAGGTTGTATGGCATATCATGTCTAATTGTAACGGAGTTTTGTATTAATGTTTTGTTCTCTCTTGTTCCTATAATAAATCATCGAAGTTGAAACTTCAAAAAAAAAAAAAAAGAAAAGGAAAAGTAATATTTTTTTCGTATTTTATTTATACTTACATGGTGTATACTAATTCGTCTCGGGATTAGTCATTTTCTCCTTCCCCCTTCGCGCTTTCGATTTCCTCTGTCGCCGTCTCCTTATCGTTCTCTTGATGATTGTGATTCTCCTCGTGTATGCGATATCACATTTTCTTCGAGTGTCCTGCTCTTGTTAATGAACGGTTTCTTTTATACGGCCAGCTCTTGACATTAGGTATCCCTACTCTCTGTAGCGCTTCCTTTATCCTCTCCTTTCTTTCTTCTGTGGTGCCTGCACTGCTGTCCTTTGTTGCGTCCATTTCTGTCCGCCTAACTATTTAGATTTATAGCTTAGCTTTTCCTGTTGTTGGGCCAAAGCCGTTGGCGTGTCCAAAAGAAAATATATAAAATAATATTTTATATTTTAAAAAAAAAACGAAATTTCTTGTAATAGGAAATTATTATTTGTGTACGAAACATTAAAACTTGTTATTACATATTTCTTTTACTGCTCTTTTTATCGGTAGAAACCCTATTAGAAACCATAGCTGGAACAACTCGCCAATATTTTTAAAAGTTCATGTAATCGATTAAAAGTCTTACATTTTCGGATAATTTAAGTTTTGTTTAATGTAACAGAATTATCCATTGAACTTGAATGTTTTTGCCCTAACGTTAGATAGCGAACTCCTTGTCAGCCGCCACCGCGGGCGTTGCTGTTGCAGTGCGGCCATAGTGTTGGGTGTAAATTCTATTCACTTTCCTTTGACAGGATGGTAGGCGCTGTCTTCGCAGTCGTCGCCATAAGTATTATTCATTTTTCATAAGTAAGAGTTATAAAATTTACTTTACAGTGGTGGAGAAAGTCGTTGAACTTTCGGATAATTCTTCACGGCACGCTAAACGCTGTATGTTATATAGCTTTGGTTCTTGGTGGCTCTAACTTCTTTTTAAACATCCCGTTTTTCTTCTTCTTTAATTATTTGTAGGTTGATTCCTTTGTCCGTTGGTACTGTTGGCCTCTGTAGTTGCAGATGTGGCCATGGTATGGGACAGCTAGCTTTTTTGTTCTTACGTTCGGCAATGTTATTCCTTCTCTTTTCAGGATGCATATGTTTGGCACTTATCGACGTTAATTATCATTGTTTCTCCATCCTTGTTATAGCGTTCTTTATCAGATTCCATTCTTTGTGACTCCTAGTTGCTGCTATTTACATGTGTTGATGGGTAATCGTCCGCTGCTGACAAGCCCAGGGGAAAACCCAAACAAGGGAAAAAAATGTTTTTGAGTAGAAATGAAGCACTTGCGAAGATCAAACAGTTTACGAATTATAGCGATATTTTGAAAATCGTTTGTGGAAGTCAGTAATTTATATCACTAACGTAAAATATAGTGTTTTTTTTTTTTTTTTTTTTACGTTTTTGCTAATACGTGAGAGTTCCGCTTAAAAAGTAATACATCAAAAGATTTTCAAAATATTTTTATTTTTAGGTTAATTGTATTGCAAAAATATGGTTATTAGGCGAGTGAATTTTCTATTATTTTGTGGTAATTAGTTAAATATGAACAGTGTATATTTTACAAATTTTCAGAGGTAGTAGATCTTCGTCAACGAGTAGATCGAGTCGCCGAAGTGTAGGACGTAGGTCGAAATCGGCTAGCTACCGTTCGAAAAGTAGTTACAGATCGAAAGATGGGAGCAGATACGGACGCAGTTCGTTATCTCGATCTTCATCCAGATGGCGCTCCAGATCTCGCAGTTACAGGAAACGATCTCGATCCGGTTCATCATCCGGAAGTTCCGGGAGGAGGTACAAAAAACGATTGTCATGCAGTTCTTCGTATTCACGTTCCAAGTCTTCGTCGTCGCCATCATCGTCATCTAGTAGTCATTCTATTCCACGTCGAAGAGGATCTCCAAGTTTCTTAGATAGGCGCCGTATTACCAGGTAAAAAGTCGACACAGCCATTTTGTGTTCTATGCACACGGACGTTCCTTTCTTTTTATTTTATTGCAATCGTTTATTTATTTCATTTTATTTATATATTATTTTGCCCGTACTGCGCGCCAATATCAACGTATCCAGCTTTTAATTTTTTTTACAATACCAATAAATATAGGCGATAGTAGATTGTTAGATGCTTAATGTTTTTATTTATTTGTAGTGTTTTTTTGAAAGTAGAGCTGTATTTTTATTATTGTTCATTTATTTATTTTTTCTTCGTTTTTCAAGGCTTACCCCGAGTTATGTGCGAGTTAAAGTATTATCATTGTTGCCGATAAAAAGATTGCGGCTAAAGTTGTGATAGGCACTCGATAATTCGTTACTGTGAGAGAAATTTTATAAAGTTTTACAAAACGTCTGCGTGCTTAATTTTTGTAATCGATGATTTCATTTTTTGTCGTTTACATTTTATTGAAAGTGAACTAATAGTTTGGTTTCACTTTCTGTATTACCAAATGAATAAACCGAAATCAGCAAAAACAACAATTACAAAATATATTAAAGTAATCCCGTTGCCGTACGTTGATATTTCCAAAAAGACCTCACTTGCGTTGGGTTGATGTCCATAGTTTATGGGCTTAAAAAAGAAAAAAATACGACACATATTTCTGCTACTTGTTGTATCGATTGTTTTGCAAAATGACCTTGTTAAGATAAAATTCATCATTCGAAAAGAACTATGGCGATTTCCACATTTCAGGATACACAAGATCCCTAGACGTTCAATCTATCCTTTCGAATACGTTGATAGATCGACATACAAGTTACAAGTAGTTAACAACTTTATTCCTGTTAGCTGCAAGTAAAGTTTTGCATCTAATCCTTCCGAAGAGAATCGAGTATTTGTCGACAATTGTAGACTGTACAGGAAAGATCCGAGAGTGGTGAGAAGGAACGGGCTCAGTTAATTTAAATAGGTTTTTTTTTTTTTTTTAATAGGAATTTCAATAAAATACATTACTAAATACTGAAGAGCGCATATTATTTTTTCTAAACCGTCAAATGTGAACGCTGGAAGTGCGTGTTTTACATTCAATTATAGATCCTATAAGAATAATGGTTTTTCTTTGAAATTTTATGTATTTTATTACATTTAGACTATAGCTGTTGCCGTACAAAACTGCCATCTTTAGTAAAATTTAAAAAAGAGGATCAAGAGTATCACGTACTAGTCAAATGAATTGACTAGTTACGTAATAAATTATGTACTAAATTTACAAATTTAAAATCCTAAATAAATAAATTAAAAAGATCCCATCGTGATCGCCAATTATCACGTACTAGTCAAATGAATGACTGGTTACGTAATAAAATATATTTTTTAAAATTTACAAATCTCTATCGAAAACTCAAAAATACACTCTTAGGAAAATTCTCAGAGTAATCATAATTTCCTATTTATCTTTCAAATTATTATTTATATAAAACTACAAGATTTGAAAATATTTTGGCAGCTGCTCAAGAAAAACGAATTTTACAATTTATATACAAATTACAATTAAAATTTTAATTTATCGTACACGCATACACCAGTACATAAAAAAATAATTATAATATTTTTATTCGCTAGCCTGTTTTGACTATCCAAATTCTGCATCCCTCGCCGATTATTTCTGGTTATATTAACTGATATTATTGGATCGCTTCTGAAGTGTTGCACAACTGATATCTTCGTTGATGCTGTATGGTTTATTTCCGGAGTATTTATCTGAATTTACGTAATCTATATTATTTACTATCGGTGTGACGCATTGGTGAAAATAAGCAATATACTTTTCTTGCTTTTGTTTTAACATAAATACTTTTAATATAACTAATTCGTGTAAAAATACTACCGAATTTATAACGGATTCGGTGAAAAAATAAAATAAAATTTGACTGAATAAAATATAAATGAAAAAAATAGAATGAATAGAATGAATGCTATTAAAAAAAACTTAAGTACGGACTAGCCAGAAATTATATAAAATAATTAGCCAGGAAAATATTAAAATTATTTGTATATTTCGTTTATACGAATTTTTATTTTATTATTATTACTACGACATCTGAGAATTTTCCTGAACTTCTTGGTTGTACTTATTACCTTACAACACTTATTATAATTTCCTGTTAAGCCTTGTTACGGCTAAAAAGCCATAAGAGTGAAAAAAGAAAATTTATTGAAAAAAAAAGGTTTAAAAAACAATATAAACTTTTAAATTCATTTAAAAAAAATAGGAATACGCCAAAAAATAAAAAATAATTTATCTGCTAAAAAATAATATATTTCAGAGTAATACTACTTAAGAATATGATTATTCTTAAACAACATTAACACTTGATTGACATTGTATCGTGTATTGCATGCTTATAATTATTCCAATGATCTACAATATGTGACTGATAGTTTTTTTCAAATTTCCTCTCCTGCATTTCAATTACGGATTATCGGTTGGTTCTGAGATAATCCATATCAGGTTTATGAGATATTTTTCTTGGTTTGATTGTTTTTAATGTTACCTTAAAAATGCCTGATAACAAATTGTGATCCGAAGGACCATCTGCTTCTGGCTGTATTACGACTGATTTTATTGTGTTCTTATATCTGTGGTTAATTGTAGTCACTTTAGTTTATTATTACATTATTAATCGAATCCCTGGGAGACTTACAAGTACACAACCTTACGTAATGAAGAATAAAATAATGTTTTGACGAGTATTCGCAGAAACGAAGTGTCTTCGCGCTATATTCTGATAATTAGAATTCTCTTTCGATTCTTGAAACCCTTTGTTTTAGCGTTTGTATTTGCTTCGCTTTAATAGTGCTAGAGGTGAATGTAGCTTGAAAATTTGCATCGAGCCGAATGCCACTTTCTTTTGTGGCGCAAATATTTACGCGAGTTGAAGGGGCATATAAAAATGTCTGCACTAAAGATTGAGTTGTAAAGTCATTGGACATTCCGTGTCTGTCGTGACGCGTGAAACTATGTGCAACACTTCAAAGATTCTCCTTGACGTAAATACGTTCACCATGTAGTACTTTTGTATAAAATACAAATCGAGATAATTGTATCCCCTACCAACAGCGATATATTGAAATCGGTTTTCCGGAAATATTTCAGACATTATCCGAGCACGATCTCTGCCGCTTCTATGTCTAGCTCTTAATGATTTCAAGCGAATTAAAATTATCATCGATTAGCTCCTGTTCACTTTTACATTATACTTCTACGATGTAATATTGAGCGTGCGAACACTGAAACATGATGAAATAAGTTAAAGTTTCAGTGTTTCATTTTTCATTCCACAGTTTTACGTTACTTATCAAATTTTTCACTATTTAACTTTCAGCACGAATTATCGAGTTTCTGTCGCAACCTCCAAAAACACGTTAAACTTTTTTTTCTAAAACACCGACTACAGAGTAACGGGGAAAGATGAAACGTTATCACGCGGGACGGTTTAAAAGTGGTGTACGTGCGTGAACGAAAAGAATATTTCTAAAATGAATAAAAATCAGGTAAAATAGTTCTGTAGCAAATTATGTATCTATCTGTCTACTGCATCGTAGTTGCCTAACGCTCACTCAACCGTACTGTCGACTAATCATTGCTAGATTTGTGCAGGGTGGCCACCCAACCGGGAATTTTGTCGTAAAACCGTGAAAAAACGTAAAAATAGCCAAAAATGACATTTTTAATAAGAAAAAATCACTTGAAACGTTAAAAAGTGAATGCATTTTTCAATGTACTTTACTCAAAATAAATTACGAAATTCTGCTTTATTCCTATAACAAGTATGCTGCGACGGTCAAATATTATCGGTCGTGACAAAAAAAATCCATTATTTTTTTGTACAATTCTCGTAATGAGGAAACCGGGAAGATTTGGACTAGGAAAACCGAGAATTTAAAAATTATATTTGGGTGGCCAGCTTGTTGTGTTGGCTTCGAAGTCTTTTTTAAGTGGACGAAATAAATTAAAAAAAAAGAATTCAACAAATATGGAAGGTGTGCGAACAACTACATCAAAACTCAAGTCGTTCCAGTGCCTCTCGTTGTGATGTGTGCGGATTTGTCACGGTGCGATACGCTGCAGCTGTTTAAGGTTTCCTTGTGTGCTTGCTCGTTTTCGTTTGTAAGGATGGTACGCAGCATAATAAATTTTTCGATAGACCAGTTGTAACTAACCCCCTCCTGTTGGATATTTCCAATGAATCCGTGCTATCCTTTGTCGGATGATCCGACGATCATACTGACCGGCGAGCGGTATTCTTTGTTCCTCCGTGCACAGCCAATGTTCGTGGAGTATATTAAAATTTCTAGAAACGTTGATGTCGCAACTTTTCGTCATCCATTTTTAACAGTCTTTAAATCCCTTTTGATCGGAGTAAAGACATACCAGGTGCTTTCTTTGCTACGATGACGGGTATGTGCTAGAAACCTTTTAAACCGATTTCAGTGAAACTTAAAATCCGTTTACGTGAAGAACGGTAGTCCCGTAAAGTGGGAATACATGCAATGTGCCATTTCATTCTCGCGTTCGTTATTAATGTGCATCACTTCAATCGTCCCTTGTAATGTAATAAAATCGTATACTTTTCGTCTGTTCGTTTTTTAAAAATAAAAGTAGGACTACTTGACACTCGGAAAAGGTGTGGAAATAGTGATGAAAAGTTTCGCTAGCGGAAAGTGAAATTTTAATTATTTATTTACTATTTTCAGCGACTGTTAATTAGTAGGTTCGCGCATTTTTATAAATGGTTATTTTTCAGCCGAAACAGCTCATCTTCGAGTAGTCGAGCACCAGTTAGGCGGTCGCCATCATATTCAGCGTACCGATCCTGGCAGCAACAATAAAACCAGTATTTAAAACACATTCGTATAATGCGATTATATACATGTGTACACGCAGGGAATGGAAACGATCGAAACAGGAATGTAAAATTCAATTATATTATTTTCTCGGTTATTTAAGAAATATTCGTATTATCGTCAGAACACGTTGGAAATCCTTTTCTATCCGACACTTTCACGATTACACGATGTCATTATTGTTAGATTTTTTTCTTGTTTTGTATAATATGTAAAACATTGATGGAGAGAATTAGCATAAAACACAAAAAATCGGTTGAGCAAAGTTTTTTTTTTCTTTTAATATTCTGAAAATGTTTTGAAATGTAAACAACACCCATAACGCGCGGAAAACATTGATTTTTTATTGAAAGAAAAAAAGGAGAAAAATTAATTGAAACTAAGCAAATTTGAAAAAAAAAAAACCAAACAAAACAAAACAGCCGATTTTAGCTTTTCGCCGGTTCTAGTCAATTAAATAGCGAATAAATCGAGGCTTTTCTTAGTAATTTGAAGTTCATTAAAATCAATGTACGGTGCTGTTTCAAAACCAGAAATTTTCCGTATACATATATCACGTACGAAAAATTCAAAGAATTTTTTTTATCGACTAAAACTTTTCCAATAGACAATAATTGCAGGATCGAAACATCGATTTTTTATCGATACTTTCAATTCCGCAAGTCTGTCTTTTCATTCTTTTCTCGCATGCTTCTCTGTTTTATAACGTATTTTAATTTTAATTAAAAAAAAAAACAAAAACCAACAAAAAAAAATCTAAAGTAAAAAAAAAATTATTTTCTGCTAATTATTCTAGCGATAATTATAAATGTAAAGCGATGTGGTCCACTAAACATGAGCAAAAATGGCTTCCAAGTTAAATTTCGGATTTTTTCATAGTGTATGTAGGGACTATTGTATAATACTAATAGAAAAAGAAAAAATAAGACATCGTGCGAATCGTGAAATTTACATTAAAGAGCAGTTAAGTAATCATAGTGCTACGACGTAATGACATAATTATCTTTCAAAAATTTTAAACATTTACTCTTTGCTGAAACTATACAAACAAAATGGGATTGTTATCGTTAAAGTGCATTCCAAAAGAGAAGAAATTAAAAAAAACCGAAATGAAAAATATGTACCTATTATATATTCTGTTATTGATAACTCTATCGATGAAAATATTAAAAGCACCATTCATTTAGCTACAGATTTTTTCTTCCTCTTTCATATTCTAAAAGAAAATATAAATTTAAAATATACTTTTTCTAACAGTCGTACAAAATAACTAATAGGAAAATATCAGTGACAACACCTTAAAAAAAAACAAAAATTAAGCGCTTATGCTATATATGTAGTAGAAAAGCTTTAAAATGCCGTCAGAAAAAGAAAAAAAAAGAGAAAAAACTACGACAGTTGAGCGTATAAAATTTAAACGCGTTAAGCTTGTGATGTTAGAGGAAATAAGTATCTTAAACAAAAAATAATATATACGAATTTCTTTTATAATACAATTATTAAACGTGTAAAATTAATAAAAAATATACACCATTTTCGGTAATTATAATTTAATTCCTCAAATAATATTGATACAAGCCAAGAACAGTTGTTGCCCTATTTGTGTGTTTGGCATATTACTGTTCAAGAATCTCGTCAACTCGCACATCGAATTAATTTCTCCTTCACTACTTCCGTCCTACGGCTGTTGTGCAGTTCTAAAAAGTCTTCTGTAACCTGTTTATTCCTAATTCTTTATTTCTGCCATTAAAATTTATTTTTTCCACATAACACATACCACTTTTGTTTTTTGGCTCTGCGTTTAACGTATTATACATTTTTGATTTCAGCCCCGTGGGAATTTGTTTTTTAAAATATTTTCAATTTAAATGCGGTTGTCTGACGTTAATTTATTTATTTTTTTTGTTGCATCGGACGGAAGTAATCACCGGAAATATATACTACATGTTTTCATTGTAAATATAAACTTCTCATTTTCCTGTTCGGTTTATACAGTTTTTTGTCGTAACACCATATATCTCAGCGTATCTTAAATGGCACACGTTTTTACTTTAACCTCTTACCACCGTATACTTTTTCGAAGTGAGCAGATACTAATTAACGTATCTTCGATCGTTGCATGCGATTAAAGTTTTCCTTAAGTCACAGTGCGGAGCGTTTTTTAATCAACGAATTGCGCAAGATCCGGCCGATAACGTGATGCGGTATCACAAGATCGCCAGACTGAATAATTAATACCAACTTAAAAATATCAGTTGTTGCTATTCGATACTTAATCCCGTTGCTAGTAAAGCATTCTTTTATATTATTAAATAATTTAAGAAAATTACTAATTGACTAGAGCGAAAACCTTATAAAATAATCCTTTTTTGATTTTTTCTTTTTAATTAAAAGAAAAAAAGAGAAAATAAAATTAAAATAATATATGTAATTTATGAATGTATAATAGAAATTTCCCACCATAACTTTAAAATAGATTAGATTATAAATATATTGTTATCGTTGATTGTATAATCTTTCCGAGTTTGTAAATTTATATTTTTTAAGTTAATTTAATTTTCATTTCATTTTACTACGATGATATCGAAACACTTGTGTTTTAAGATTGTATTGTTAGAATTAATGTTTAAAAAATATATTTTGTTCTTTCGAAACTGAATCTTTTCTAATTGAAAATTCCTAATCGTCCCAAATGAAACATACCTTTTTATTTTTGCACTGTATCAGCTGGTATTTCTTTTAGAAAAAGTCACAATTAAAAGTAGTAAATATTAACCATTTTCGAAAAGTTTGAAAAATATTTTTTTTTTATTCATTTTTATTGTAAAAATAAAATATGAAACGACACGCAGAAAAGATACACCGTGTGTATACTATTCTACATGAAACATTTGTTTGATTTTTAATTATAATAAAGGATTTAAAATTTTAAAAAAAAAACGTTTTTCAAAGATGTTTTTTATTTTTGTAATTAATTTCCGCAGAAATATAGGAAAATAAAAATATCATTTGTAAAAAAATATTTTCAGTCCTCCACTATAACGTTTGCTAGTAATTTGTATTATAATGCGGTTAATCATTACTGAAGTATGCTCTGTTTATGTGAATATTTCGACTGTTATAACATTTTCAGTTAATTTCCCCTAGTCGATTATGAAAAAAGAAAAATATCTGGCCTGATCTATTACGATTATTATGATGTTGGAAATTAACTATTATGTCCTTACTTTATCGTCCTTTTTTTCCTTTTTTTGTTTTTAGTGGCGTTAGGGTAGTCCCTATAACGGGGTCATCGCGATATCTAGTTTCTAAAGCACTTGGCCTCTGGTCACAGGTCCTGAGTCGATCCCAGGCGGCAACAAAAATGATTAGAAATAAATCATCGCTAACAGTCACGTAGAGAAGTCAATTGTAAAATACCACGTAAATCATTATGTGCACCCTAGTTCTATTGGCAGAGATACTTGAATCTGCATTTGTACATCGATAAATTAAACATATACAATCAGTTCGCAGTCTTGGGTGTACACTCACATTGCATATAGCAAATGCTGTGAACACTATGCCTACTTTTGTACATCTGAAACGTACAAATAGGTAGGGTCGCCCACGTTCAGAAGTTCGTAAGTGTGGCACTACAAAAGAAGAAGCTCTATAACACGCGAAAAACATTGTATCCGGATTATCAACGTGATTTAGGAATACTAAAACTAAAAGGGCTGCGCGGAGAGTTCGTTTATGTGTGTCAGCCAATCGATGTTAATCCCGTAATTTTTGAAAAGAGATGTTGCTATTTCAGTTTAATGATTGAAATAACTAAATAGTAAGAACTAGTTTAACAGTAAAATAATAAAAAAGCGTGTTCAAAAGAATTTGTATTTTGTCTGCGGAAAAATATTCTCAATTAAATTTTTCTAATAATGGATAAAAACGTAAAATTTATACTGTGATTTGTTGGAACGAAAATTGTAAATTTATATGTAACCCATAAAATTGGTTTTTATCTCAGCTTATTTATTTCTTACACAGCCGATTTGAATTTTGAAAAAAAAAAGAAGTGTATACGTTATTAATTTTTGCGCAGGGCAGGAGGTTACGGTGCAAGTGAGATGGTCAAGTATGTAACGAAAGAATATGAAGATGTATAATAAAATGAAAAACAATGTCATTAACAGAAATTATTATTTATAAATGTTAAAATATTGCAACACCAATATGTTCCGTCGTAATTAACAATCTTTTAAGTTGTTTGTTATTGCACCATGAATATGTAGTTTGTTATTACGAAACAAGTTGGTGTTATAATATTTTAACATTTATAAATAACAATTTTTGTTTTTCCGTTTTATTATACATGAATTCAGAAACGGTTGATACACTTAATAATCATAACTGAAAATGGGCTAGATTTTAAAAATTTCCTCGTTCGTATAATGCGGAAAAAACACTTACGGTCAAGTTTATATTATTATTTTATTAAGTTATAGTACAGTATTAATAATTAAAAATACTTTGTTCGCCGCGAAAAAAGAAATTTAATAATATGAAATATATATATATATATATATACATATACATACATGCAAATACATACATACGTACACACACACACACACCCACACACACACACACACACAACATACACACAGACATATATATAATACTTTTAATTCTTAAAAATTTCCGTAATGTGATGAAGAAATGTTATGTTACAAATGCACTTTTCAGGAATCCGACGTGTAACTAGTGCAATCGATGTAAGCGCGTTGTTATTTGATAAATAAAATAACCGAACAATGTTTATTTTAAATGTCTCTAAAAATTATTATTTTCAAAAGTCAAAATATAACAATTAAAACTAATTATGCATACTAACTTATTTTTAGTAAAAAATTACAATTTATTTATCGAATTTAATAATTTTCAGTTTAACTACAATTTTTTTCATATATTATCAGCCGGAAATTTCTACAACACGGTAAGCGATAGAAAATTTTATTATTTTTAAATGGATGCAATGTTTTATGCATGCCGCTTACTTATGGAGCATGTGAGTTTTCTTATCTTATGCTGTATAGTAGTTTACACGCTGTAGTTGTTTTTTTCAAATATATCACTAAATCGCTTTCAGTTTATTAAACGCGTATTATTAGTATATTCAGCTACCTTATTTATATTACCTTGTTAGTATTTTCTGAATTGTTCTTTAACTAATCTATAGTCATTATTTTTAATACATTGTAATTTTATAGATTTTTAAGACAGGACATTTTCTAAGTGGGATTACATTATTTTTAGTTTTAAACAATCACGCAATAACTCGTTAACTAATTGTATTTATCGTAAACTCTCTTGTCTTCAAAAAAAGAAAATTTAAAAAAAAACATTTCTTTGATCTTTTTTTTTTTTTTTTTTGTCTTTCTCTTTGAAGAAATACAAAAAAGGGAGAAAAATCTGTTTTACTTCTCAATTGAAAATAAACCCTTTGTCGCTGTTCACGTAATGAGAGACAGCGCAAAGCAATCAATTAGGGACAAATTTTCGGAGAAGAAAGTATGCATATAATTTGGCCACTATCACCGTTCTTATAATTAATAAAAGTGATTTAATACTCCACCTTTAGATTACTAAAATTCGGCTAACATTGGCCAAAAGTCGAAATCAAAACTGAAACATATGTACGTTTTAAATTGAATGTAACGATGAAATATGAAGCTTGCTGTAAAATAGTTAAAAGTGTCTCTAGCTTTTGTCTATGTAAATTAATTAAACCCAGTTGCATTAGATGTAGGTTAAAAATTGATGTATATAATCGTCATCTTTACTAACCGAGAGTTGTGTATCATTATTGTTTCTGGCGAAATTGTCACTCTGTTAACATCAGTACTACTCGAAAGGGTGGTTTCTAGAACTTCTGCTTTTACGGGGAAAAAAAAATCGATTTCACGGGTAATTCTGTAAATCGACACATGAAAGCACTTTTATGTACTTTTCTAACGTAGGACTTGTTACGGATATTTTGTAGATCTCATCCGACTCGGTCCAGATAGGTTTTTGTTTAAAAATTTCTAATACACAGGCCCGGTAAATTTACGGAAGAAACTTAGATCTGTCACAATTTTTAGAAAAGAAATAATGCAATGGATTTGTGATTGAATAAGCTACGATTCTATGTTAAAACAATAATTAAATGTTACCCATTAATTGAAATTAACAATATGCGAAATATATTTCAATTATTAATTTCCTTTACGTTATATGTATATATATATATTACATCAAATATTTACAACAGTTTCGTGAATGACACTAATCAGATTCGTGTAATTAACAATTTTGTTTGCATATGAAGGGAAATGGTATTTACATAATTGTGGTTTGGAGTAGGTATTATTAAGCGGTATTGGAGTAATACATTAACGGGGATTTTGATAAATTAACATACGCTATGTGTTTAATTAACCGGTTTTTATGTATTAGTGAATTTAACACGATTCAATTACTACTTTTTGGACTTTTGAAAAGTGAAATATTTCTTTTCTAGTAATGTTTCGAAATAAAAAAATTCGACAGAAAAATCGTTCTAAGGAGAATTTTTTCTGTAAAAGTAGAGGCATCTGGATGAAAATTTTATTTTTAACAAATTTATGAAACAGAAAAGGCATATTAACACTATTGTGTTAATAAAACACGAAAGTGGCCCCCCCTTTTTTTTTTTTTTTTTTTTTTTTTTGAATAAATGGTATTTATTAATCGGGTATTCGAATGGTACTTGAGCATTGCAAGATATGCGAGGAATAATGCAAAGAAAGGAGAACTAAACGATTGTTTGCAACCTGTAATCCTAAGAAGAAGCCACATACAATTATTATGTGGATAGAGTATGACTAATCCGATTCTGGTTGTCGTGTAGTCGGATTACAATTAAAGTTAGGGAGTTCGCGCCGCCGGCATATTTATTTCGGTGTTGGATCAATTTCAAGCTAGTACCAATTAATGCGTGAATGATGGAAATGTGACTGAGCGAGACATATTATGTAATTAAATGCGTAAATGTGCCGATCATTAACATTTGTTAATATTATAATTTTTCATATACTACCCTGCGTTTTTTTATTAACAAAATAATGGAAATAAATACTCAGCGTAGGAAGAAACATTCCCGTAATTTGTGTTTATTTCCATTGTTTTATTAACATTTTTTTAACTCTAAAAATTAATACTTGGCAGTTTAGGAGTAAATTTGGCAACGGTAGTGTTTTTTTGTATGGGTTACACGTAACAAATGCTTAGTGTTTTTAATAATGGGTCATGTGGAAATAATTATAGAATGGCTTGATAGTATTTGATACATCTATTTCCTTATTTTTCATTAAGTAATAATAACACACATTGTTTTTAGAGATATATATTATTATAAATTTAATTACACACGACATATTTCGGCGTCATAGCGCCGTAATCGGTATAATAACATATATTTCCTATAAACAGTGTGCGTTATTATCCTTAATAGAATGACTTATTGAACCGGTTATAATTCTATTAAGTAAATTTGATTGTGAAAAAAAACACTATTTCAGCTAAAGTTAACTTCTTCAAAATACCATTTAAACTGGAGAGCTTCAATGTATATTGTGAGAAATTTAACCTATAATTAAAAAATGTATATAGTACGTAGTAGGATAAAGATTGAAAGAATAGAAAACATTAAAACATAAATTTTGCCGTGAGTTTGAATTACTAAAATACAGATACAAAAAAAAGGAAGAAAGCGATGAGGCGATCGTAAAATGCCACTAATTTCTACCACTGAGAATATAAAATGAGATGCCGTTAACCGTCAATATACTTCACCTACATGAAAGGAAATGGGCTCGGGATTAATGATCACGTGTTTAGTTTATAACACGCTGGTTTAATTAAACGTTCGTCCTACTCTCATTAGTGCTATTGCGCTTAGTATCATATGAACCTTAACTTCGCAATTCCCAACGGCCTGCGAGGGGTATGACGTTCACTTTGCTTTTACGTCTGAAATGAACGGAAAAATGACGTCAAACTTAAATTCACTCTTTTAAACTTCAATCCGTTTAAGCGGAATATCGAATGTACTAGCGTGTCGTGACTATTTCAATTGAAAGTCGGAAGAGCGAGAAAAAAACTTCGCCAAGAAGGCGGTGTCATTGAGTTTAAAAATTGAGAGTTCACGGACAACTTTTTTTGTACGGCCATCTTGTAGTAATTGAATTGCGTTAAAGCGTTGATGAGTTTCTGCGATCGATGTTTCATTATTTCTTACACACAGTGTACTTTGCTTTGTTCCATTCAGTGCTCGAAAACGACCGGTGCCGTATGTTCGCACGAGAACGTACCACGAACCGGAATCGATCAGTTCGCGTATGCTGTTAACCACCAGAAAACCAATACCGTTTCTAGTCAGTAGACAACGTTCGCCGTCCGTAACAAGTTCCAGCACTTCCAGAAGCAGCGATCATTTTTCCTCGGAACGGAAATCTAGAACACGCTATTCGGATGATCGCTCGACAAGCGCCAGTTGCAGCAGTCGGAATCGCCAGTTTCATCGCAGTCGTTCAAACAGTTCCCACCGATCGCTGACAGATCACTTAAGCAGCGAGAAAAAAACGAACGACCCTAATGAATTCAATACCGGTGATGATAAAGAACTTTCACACTGTCAAGCGCTGTCGTCATCGAACGATATTGGCTCTCCAAATATTGCCGTGCAGAAACAATTGTCGCAGCGACGTTCTAGTTCTAACGAATGTTTCGCTGCTGACCTGGATTCGAAAGGATCCACCGCCACCGTAGAACGTAGGACCAGCTGCACTACGCCATATTCGACCGACGATAGCGATCGTATGGAGCTGGCTAGTTCGTTATCTCCATCTCCTCCTCCAGTGACATTTTATGCAACCGGTTATTGGATGTAACTTTTTTTTTTCTTTTCTTTTTTAGAAAAATAAATAAAAGTTGCGAAGGTGATTCATAAATAAAACTTTAAAAAAATAAAAATAAAGAAAAAAATGTAAAACTGGCGTGTCGAATTCATCTGTTTGTGTTTAAAGTTGGAAAACAATACCTTACAGCAATAGCCAGCTAATTTTTCGAATAGCTAATGGAGTTTAGTATACTTTATTACACAGCATCGAAGCTTTTCCATTAAGGGGAAAACAATTACGCGTATATTAAAAATTTCCACTCCTATACCGCTGCGTAAGTTTTTTGTTTATTGATAAATATTTTAAAACAAAAACACTAGTTGAGAATGTGTTATTGCGACCGCTAAAGGTCGTATTATGTAGATATTTGCCATGAAATTCTGTTTTCACCGAGAAACTAGACACCGATGATTTATAAACAATTTTATAACGGACGTGTTTATTTTTAATTTTTTTCTTTTCTTTAATACTAGAAGTTTTATAGACGACGCACTGGTTTTCATGAAAGTCCTTACCATTAACAAAATTGTTTTTTTTTTGCATTTTCTTCAAGTCTTTAAAAAAAACCTTGAATCAAATTTTCACCGAAATTTAGCGGTCATAATTATCAATACGCATCGAATGACATAAACTGAAAATAAATAGTATCATTTGTTCAAGTGAAAACAGTTTAAAATTTTTTTCGTAATTTAATCAAATAATTATTTTTGAAAATATTCGTGGGCTGTATTTATGGTTTCAATTAATTTCTTATTCGAAATAATGATCTTTATAGACTCAATAACGTCGTCTCATATGGAGTGATTTCGCACTTTTCATTTTGACTACAAGCTACCTCAAATTATTCAAGTCCGTTACCAATTCTGAAAGGCAGGTAAAAATTTATACTCATACTCTCCCTTACATAATTTATCATCATTATTATTCATGCGGTGGAACGTTTTTGCCGATTGTGATTACATGTTAGATTTTTGCTGTTTCGTTCGTTAATCGAAATTTCCTGAATCTCGAATCTAATCTTCTTTTTTATCCATTAACCTCGAATCATTGTTTAATACATATTCAGTTCCCCCACTAAGAGTAATTTCAATCACCGTAAGATCATTTTCGAGATATATCCGATCTTCATATTTTAATTCACTATCTGAATAAGTCAGATGGTTGTATGATCGATTTTATCATCTCATCAACCTTCTTATTCGTTTTAAATGTGCACACGCAAATAATCTACATTAACACGAAGACTTCCAAGTATTAACACGCGTTTATCGTCTTTTGAAATTCAAGATTTTAGAATCTCCCAATCGGGTTTTATGGATTTATCCAAAACACTCTTTAAACTCTACTCGAAACTATTTACGGTATCAGTGATATACTCGTCTCTTTTCGTAAGATTTAATTGTACGTCACTAGCTACTACAATTGTGAAGGATGCACACCTTAAATATTTTTCCAAGATTTCTTTTTTTTTTTTCTGTTCGGACGTTCATGCGCACCGTATTACCATAATGCCTGCTGCAATGAACTCCAAAAAGAAGAATTATCGACGCCCGGTTTTCCCAAACGAAAATTTAAGTCGGCGCATTTAATAAAGTCGAGAAAATCTGATTAACGGTTTTTTTCTGAACCTCTTAAAAAAACAATGGACACCTTTAAAATCAACCTTTATTTTGAATCACCTTCGCAGTAAATCTGGTTACTATAACATAATGAGAAAGAAAAAATGAACGTCCGGTATATACGTGTAATTGTTAAAAATAGGAAATATGGAGTTTTGCACAGTATTCGTAATAAATGCTAACAATTGAACACATTTAGTCGAATATGGGCATAAAAAAGAATCAGAATTTTAAATGTTTTTTTTCTTCTGTTTTTCTGTTTATGTTGAACAACGAAGAAAATAAAACTAGTGAAGAAAATCCGCAAGTAACAGTACTTTATTATTATCAGTTTTGCTACTGCGCAATTAAGCTTAATAGCTCTACCGTAGTTTCACTGGAGATTGTAATCCGTCAGAAAGATGATGAGTACGAAAAAGAAATGATGATAAAATGGAAATGATATTTTGATATTTTGAGGCTCTAAATAATACCGGTGCTGTTGATAGAAAACGCCTCAATGTAAAGAATTTACAGTAACAATTAATGATCTCTATTTGTGTTTGAAAATTATTTCTTAATGTAACGAACCGGATGATGGTATTTACGATGATCGGAGGAGATAAATCAGGCAGGAGCACTTTTAAACTCCTCCTTCATGTAAGATTTGTTGGTAATGATCATCTAAGCATAAATACTTTACGAGTCTGACTTAATTTATTTACAATGTTCTCGACGAGAACAAATTTTACCTATATATCATTCACTCAAAACACGGAGGTCTGCTGCAGACTATTTGTTGATATTACGAAAAGTAATTTTTTATAGTAAATGATTTATTTAGGGGAAATTATTTTATTTTTTAATTATTATTTATGATACATATATAATATGTAAACTAGTCTTAAAAACGGTTAAAAGTGCAAATAATAGGTTATAAATTTTTACGAATTCGTCAACTGTGCGTTGCAGTTATGTAAATCTGCTCAGCTGTTATACCGTAATTTTTCCGTACGTAAAAATGTATTATTAAAATCCCGTTTGTAACGTGTATAAATTTTGTAATTTAAATTGTAGAAGAACTAATGAATTTTGTCGTATTGTAATCGGACGAAAAATTAGGACATATCATAAAATCGCTGTAATTAAAAAATAATTCAGTTTTCACTTTCTTTAAGATTTCAAAGTTAGTTCAAAAAGAAAAAGCAATCGATAATTATAATACAAATTAATTTTAAGGCGGAATGGAAATATTGTTTTTAAAAAAATAGAAATTATCAAAAGTGAAAAAAGCATATTTGACAATTTTACATTTTTTATTTTATGGAAAATTTGACATCAGTGAAGAAAGTAATTCGGTTTTTAATCGGATTCTGTAAAGTATGTTCAGTTAACCTCGATTTATTGTAATTATTCGGATATCAAATTGCGTACTATTTGAAAAAAGGTTTAATTGTTTAGATTTAATACGGTAGAAGTTAATTCGTATGTACTCTCATATCTAGTCTAATTTCAAAAACTAGTCCAACTACTACGTCAGATAATTTATCGATTAGTCTGAATTTGTATAATTCTTATAGAAATTTCTCTATAGTAGTTTTATCTAAGCTAAGTTTATGTATTTTTGCGTGCACTTACAATTATATAGTTTTTTTTGTTCATCTAACAATAATGTTATCGATAAACACGAAGTAAAGATATTTAGAAAAGTTATTAAAATGTTCTTTATTGCCCCCTAGTACAATTTCCGTACTACATATAGGCTATAGCGTAAAAGTGCGGTGTATCAAAAATTAAGAATAATAATGGTTTACTATGCAACAAGTGTGGCTAATTAACCGCGATATTGTGTAACAATAAAAAGAGAAATGAGGGTATCTAAAGTTATGGTGTCTGCATATGTGCGAAATCTGGTATAACAGACATTCTGGAAGAGGTATAGTGATAGTAGCGCGAACGACAGTTTATGAATTATACACTTGCGTCGAGATATTAACGCCGGTCGGAGCACACTCGATAGAGCAAATACTGAGCTGAAAATGCTACGTTCTGATAATGTTGAAACCGATCAATTCAGCTACTATAACTGTTTACATTTTCTATAAGCTGGTCACGAAACGGCAATTGAGACTTTTTTTTTGACATGCGACGGTGGTATTAGCTGCCACAGGTGGTGGTTCATTTGAAAGAAGGTATAAACTTCTGTGCACGGCGTTGATGGAAAGACTTTACTCGCAAGTCCCACTGTCGAATGATGAATAACATTTAAAATGTTGTCTAGGAGTCGGAAGAATCAGTATCAACTATACGTAGTGGCATTTCACCCGAATAAAAGTGCGCGGTAGACTACAGTGACGATGTTGTGCTTGCTTTGAACAATGTACGTGAAAGTTTATTATATCAATGCGAAGAAGGGATATTTCAAGTCAATTGTATGCGTTATTTCCGGGTTAAAACTGAGGTATCGCATTGATTCTTTCATCTACATCGCAGCTCTACTCAGCTTGTCGTCTATCTGGCGGTTGTACTTACGATGTCTGTAGAAATAAACTGCGCCATTCCAGTCCATTTTGCTTTATCCATGTATGTAAAAGATTGGCTGTTTCTTGGAGAATCTCTTCGCCAATTCTGCTTTACATGGCACACGAATATGACCAAATCATCAACGAAGATGGCTGATTTAACTGGTGGTTTTATCGCGTTGATAATGTTACTAAAAGCGATATTAAACAGTGTAGAATTCATTATAGATTCTTGTGGGACACCGTGAAGTGCAGTATGGATTTTTGACAGTGACTAGCAAAAATCAGTTGCAAATTTAGTAGGATTTTTTTTTTTTATCGCTATTTTTTTTTATTTATTTACAATTTCTTTAAGCCTGCAACAAGCTAAAAGCCCAATAACAGCAAGGCATAATATACAATCAATATATACATGATAATTTAGTTAAATAACAGTATTAATTAAATAAACCGAATGAACGATACCGAATTATTAAACAAACAAAAGATAAATAATAACAGTAATGCAACTATCGCTATATATATTTTTTGTAAATGTATTTATTAATGATCGAATAGTCTTTTTCAAAAAGTGCCTTGTTAGAGTATAAAATAAGTTTAGTTCGGGAAATTTAAATGAAACAAAGTTATACACTTTCATAGTTGACCATAAGATTTAAAATTCACTAATATTAATTTTTTCTATTGTTTGATGAAGATCAGCAGGTGGACTTTTTACGCATTAATTATATATGATTTTTGAATTGCACAGAAAGCTTAAAAATATAAGGAGTACATATTATTGTTTGCGAAAAAAGGCTTTGAAAACAATATTTGACTCAGGTATGTAAATTGTTCTTCGTTTGATTGTTGACATTGAAAAAACAACATAATGATTCAGACAGAATCGCTTTACTATTGGAGCTTCTACTCCTTTGATTTCAGCTGGAATTGAGGTTGTTAAAAATTCCAGTTCTACATTTAGTAAAATACCAGTAGGCTCTTGCTCAGCTATAAATCTTACTGCACCCACATGAACTGCGAAGCTTAGCACTTGTTCAACAATTATTAGCTGCATCTCCTACCAGTTCTTCTACTGAAAGTAGAAATTCACTAAAATAATTAGTTCCCTACAATATTGTGCTAAGATATGGAAGAAGCTATAAAAAGCATTTACCGAAAACCGATAAATTACAAAGTTGTAGTTTTCGAGGAAAGAATTGCTGCAAATTGTCGCAATCCGGTGCAAGATGCAGATAAAGAAAGGGAAGAACTCTTATATGTCCATATTACACAACTGGCGCTTCTTTCCTAGGAAAATCCCTATTCTTTCTCATATATCTAAACGACTTAATCAATTCGTTCCTTACGTTTTCTCTTTTAACAAACTCCCTTACTTCGCGTTTAATTATTCTAATTTTCTGCATCCTTCTAAGATATTTTCTCTCCGCTTTTCACAAGAACCTGCTGCTCCTGTAGTCAGACAGAAATATAACTCTGCCATTCAATCATTATTTCTTTTCTACACTGTTATCCTTACTGATGGCTTCAGGACATCGGACGGTACGGGAGTTACATTTTTGGGCCCATCACTCAACTATTTTGTATCTTATAAACTGCCTTCTTTTTGTTCCATATTTGCCGCGAAGTTCACAGCTTTCCTTCGTGTTATCCAATACATCACTTCCTTAAATGGTGCTGATAAATTTCTGCTATTCTTAGATTCTAACGGTGTGCTACTGTCCATCGCCTCTCCTCTTCTCATTATTCCTCAGACTTTTTTTTTTTTTTTTTTTTTTAATAATATAAAATAATAATAATGTTATTTTATATATTTTCTTTTGGACGCGCCAGTGGCTTTGATCCAACAACTACAGAAATTATAGAAAGGGTTAAATAGAAAGACAATTAGAAATAGAGGATAGGAAAGATTGAAGTTCATTAATTATACCTGGAGATGGGAAGGAAAGGACAAAGGAAGAATTATAAGGAGCAGGAAGACCCAGTGCTAAGATTTTGGAGTACAAAGCAGAGCGTTCAGAATCAAGGGCGGGACATTCAAAGAAGATATGGTTGGCATCAAATATGGCAGTAGAGATGGAATTATGAAGAGGACAATCGGGAGAGGAGGACAGGGAAAAACGAAAACATGAAGAGAGTAGAAGAGAGTGATTAAAACGCAGTCTGATTAAGGAAACGATCGCGGAGCGTTGATAAGAAGAGGATTGAAACCACGGCTGGAAACAGGGAACTGTCTGTATTTGAAGATAATGAGAGGCGGGATTAGAAAATAAAGAGGGATAAATGTCCGACCATAGTCGGGAATGATTGGCTGAGGAAAGAAAGAGGATGTCCGAGGCAGGAAAATTACAGAGTAAAGGACCATTACGGGCAGCCGAACGGGCTAAAAAATCCGCTAACTCGTTGCCCTCGATGCCAGAATGACTAGGAACCCACAAAAGGTCAATAGTAATAGACAGATTTCATAATTCTGATTTCGTTACTAGATTGTATAGCGCTCGTTCCATACAAATCGATTTCTTATGGATCTCCAGTCATGTTGGCATTGATGGTAATGAACTTAGCTCGATCTGCCGTTCGGATTGGTCAATTTGTATCCAAATTTTCTCCTTCTAATCTTAATGCTATTTCCAGGAAGTATCATCGTAGACGATAGCACGATATTTATCAATTTTTATTCTCTAATCCTGAATCCGTGTACCGTAATATCCAAATTCACCGTCCTCCTTATCCTTTGGTACTGCGACTTCCCTCATCTTTCGCGCTTTCCTATCTCTTCTATTTGCAGAATTCGCCTTAACCACAGTCGGCTTCCTGTATCTTCGTTTTTCTATATCTTCTTCTTTATGTTATTTCCATCCTGATGATTCTGATTTACTCTGTGATACAAATCACATCTTCGAATGCGCGTCTATAGGAACGTTGCCAGTTTTATAGACGACTGCTGAATCTTGGTTTGCCTACTGCATATAATGCTTCGTTTATTCTTTCACTTCCATCCCCGGCGATCATTCCTATTATAGTGTCTTTCATTTTTTCCTTTCTTTCATTAACATAATCTAATGCTCAGTAATGCCCTCGGCTGGCGATCCCCCCCAAAGAAACAGAAAATTATTGGGATATTCTAAATAAAAATATTATATGAATATTTGATGAAAGTGGAAAAATATCTAAACTAAAAGCGAAATAAAAATTATAAAAACAGAAATTCTTAAAATGGAAATTTGTATTATTTTTATCAGGTTCCTCTCTTCATCAACCGTTTCTATTATTTCTGAATTTCTTATATATGTATATGATGTGTATATGTATATACAGAAAAACTGGGTCATTTTGGCCTCGCTTGAGGCTCTGCCCCTTAACCCCTCTTGTTTACATTTCTATCTCTTTCTCTTCTGAACTTTGTATAATGTGATCAAAATTTACAACAGGTGTAGCCAACCCAAATGATCTTGCTGGCCACTTTGGAAATGCATCACAACTCCGCTGGCCGCATATAAAATCATATATCCCCATATTAGATTTAGACCCACTATAGATATTTTTTTTATAGTGAAAAATTGAAACAATGAGTTATTGTGTTTACTATTATTCTTACATGTAAACATTGATAATATAACAATAATGATACTAAACGCACATGGCAAAGAAATATATAACACTAAAAATGAAGTATAAAAAATATATAAATGAAATCATTAAAAAATATTTATTTTACTAGTGCGATATTTGTTTCTCCATTCTTCCACTTAGCTTTTGCAAATCGATCTCAATTTGGGTATTTTCACATCGTAATTGGTTTTGCAGGTTAGCGTCCGTTATGTTTGAGCGTGTTTTGTGTTTGGTCAATTTAATTTTCAAAAAAAAACGATTCGCAGGTGTAAGTTGAACCAAAAATGATAACAATTTTTCGTGCTAGATTTCTCAAGTTGGAAAAATTCTCTTTTGTGACGTAAGTGTTATAAGAATCTATTTTTGATTCTGATGTTTCAAAAATGTGTTTTAATTCAATATTGCACTGTAAGTCAGCCAGATCCATTTGGAGATATTCTGGAGCCGACTCGATTTCAACATGAAAAAAAGATGAGTATATTTCAAAAATTTTGTTGTATTTGTCCAAATTACTGAATCAGCTTTCAAAAGCGACTGCGAGTTTTCTTATTTCTTTTGCATATTTTACGTAATTGCTACATTTTGATTTCTTAAATTCTTTCAACAATGGAAAGTAGTGAGCATTATTATTTTTCAATTGCGATTCAAATAACAACAATTTCTTCTGAAATGCTTTGATGTGATTAAATGTATCGATTATAAATTTGTCTTTTCCTTGCAATGATCAATATTTAATTGATTGAGTTTTTCGGCAATATCCATTAAAAAGCATAAATCCAATAACCACTCATCATTTCTTAATTTTGGCACAGGTCTTGCTTGTCATCCATAAACGAGTCAATTTCTTCTCATAACTCATAAAACCGCTGTGAACATCTTCCACGATTTAACCATCTGACTTGGCTGAAGTATACAACGTCACCATATTCAGAATCTAATTCATTCAGGAACTCCTTAAATTGCCGATGCGGAAGTACATGTGATCGAACGTAATTTACTGCTTTTATAACTACTTGCATAACATGATCCAATTTTTCTGATGAGTGGATTATAATTAAATCCTCTCTTTTGGAGCGGTTACCAGTTTTGTTGTTGGATTCTATTTTATCGATTAGTAATTTTATAGTTCCTTTTTCTTTACCTATCTTAGCAGTTGCTCCATCAGTTGATATTTCAGAAAGTATTTCCAAATCCAAAAAAAATATTTCCAAATCCAAGTTGTTAGGAGTTATTACCTGGCTATTGTTGAAGTACAGATATATTAAAATAATTATTTTTCAATCACTCGTCGCAGGTGGATGAACACATAGAGAACGACTGGCAGATTCCTAAAAAGAAAGCTAGGAAAAGACCATTGGACGAACAACAAGTATGTGTAAATAAGTTACGTATGAAACAAAATAGGTTCAAAAACTTGCAAGTCGAAGACGAAGTTACACAAAATGAGAATTCGATTGCACAGCCGGCTAACAATGTAACAAAAGAACCTTCTCCACCGCCCATATTCGTGCACGATATAATTAATTATTCGGGAATGTTGAAAAAAATTACAGACGTACTAGGGAAACAAGACTTCAAAGCAAAATCCTTGAAAGATAACGCTGTCAAAATCAACGTACACTCTCCTGACGATTACAGAAAAATAATCCAAACATTCAAAAAAGAAGACATTAACTACCACACTTACTAACTAAAACACGAAAGAAACAGCGACATTCTCGAGGAACAAAGATTTCAAGTCAGGTCTGTCTTTAATATTAAAAAACAAAAAACTAAAGAACCTCTCCCCCTACGTTTCATCGAGTTGGGGCCGACTGATGACATTAAACGTATATATGATCTCGATTTATTATTACATTCAAAAATTAGAGTAGAAACACCTCACGTAAAAAGGGACATAGCCCAATGTACTAGATGTCAAAAATATGGACACACACGATCCGTTTGTAATCGGCCCTATAAATGCGTCAAATGCGCGGGTAATCATAATTCAGCTGGTTGTAAAAAAGAAAAAGACTTACCGCCGAAGTGTGCGTTATGCGCGCAGCAACACCCTTCTAATTATAAGGGATGCGAGGTGTATTGAAAATTATACAATGCGAAACGCTGACAAAAAATACAAACTGCGACGAATATTTTTTTCAGATCGTCAGTATTTTACATCATTCGCACATTTGTAGTAGAAGCATATGAGTTTTCATAAAATACAAGCAAACGTCGAAGTCAAATTTTAAAAGGTCTTATTTTTTTATTCCTATTAGAAACTAAACAAAGCGAATAAAAAGAAATTTATTTCCTATTAAATTGCTGCATTCTTAAACAGTCTGTATTAATTTCTAGGGGGCAATTTTAAAGTTCTGGGGGGCATCCCCCCCCCCCTACTGGATTCATTCCTGGTCCTATTAGGCAACTAAATTGTCTAATTTTGCAAATTCGTTATTTAGCAAACAAAATAATTTTATCTCATGTCTCTGCTACACCACCTCTACGATCTATTAAAATCACACATACAGCTGAATATCCTTAATCTGATAAAGATGCATGTCTGAGGATGTCTCTCAAAGCAGGGATTTGACAATTTGCACATCTTCACGGAAAATTTGACTGCTGCTGAAATGGTCAAATTATATCAGAGGGTTTTATTACCATCTACCAAAAGGTGGTTTACGCGAAAAAATTAAAATTGTCTACTGCAAGAAGACAATGACTCAAAACATCGAAGTCGTCTTTGTACTGCATGGAAACAAGAAAATTACGTTAACGTACTGGATTGGCCGCCGCAGTCGCCAGATACAAATCCAATAGAAAATGTGTGGGTGCTTATAAAGTTGAAACCGAGGGAAGAAGACCTGGACCGTTAAGCAGTTATTTCGACAATTTCGATTGATATGGAGGTCTTTGCCTCAAGATTACGCCAAACACTTAGTAGAAAATGTACATCGGAGATGCCAGCTAACTATTAATAATGAAGGCGAATAATAAAGCACTACGATCTATATCATGTAGTAATTGTGTGTTTTTTTTCAAGTAATTATCCAAAATAATTTTTGAGTTTCGCCGTACACACTCTTATGAAACAGACTGTATGTCCACCTCTGCACTCTTAGGTTAATATTGTAAAAGAACTTGAATTTTTATTTTGAATTAAAATTAATTCCACTTTTTATAAAAGTAGAGTAAAGTCAGTCCTGTATATCTAGGCGAGGTATCATGGACTGTAAGTTTTTCATAATATAAAGCCTAATGAAGGTAGAGAATATTGGGATCAGTTTCTTCCTTTGCCAAATTTCTTTGATGCTTATTTATTTCAGGCTAGGTGAACCTGTGAGGGTCTTGAATCCTACGAGATAAAGTCTTGAATCCCTGATTTTTAATTTAGTGGCTGAGCACTTTAACTACTAGGCTACTGCGCCATCACGTTAGTATATAGTAGGAGGGGAAAAAAAATGTTTTTGAATGCCAAATAACTATATAATTTACGTGCACATAATACTAAATTTGAAACAAAGAAATCTGACTTTTCGCGTCGCAAAGTGGGAAAGACACGTTGTTTTTCGCGTTTTTTTGAACTTTTGGTCAACTTGAATAATTTCGTTAAGAAAATGAAATATGGTTTCGTTCCCGACAAATTGCGATCTTGCTACCAATATATCACATGATCTAAAAAAAATAATTTTTTTTCAAAAATTTCGAGCTTCCGACGCCCCGAGGACTAAATTTTAGAGTTGGAAATCCGGATGCTCTAAACTAAAAAAATACACGGGGTTGCGCATATTTTTAACCTTGTCAAAATTTTTGGGGCTCACGTCATAATGTTCCTGTTGCTAGTCTAATTCCTTTCATTGGTTCTGTCGTTCCTGCTTACGTTTTTCCTTTTAATAAATTAAATTCTGTTCCATTTACATTAAATTCGCCTTCCTATTTCCTAACTTCTGCCTCTAACATTAACGAATTGAAGTCTGTTATTTCAAAGTCTAGACCTATTCCACTTGATAATATGCTTTATATCCCGCCCTGAAAAACCTTTTGAACAGTCTTTAAGTTTTCTCCTTATTCTTTTTATTTCTGCTCTTTCTAGGGTTTACAATTCCTTTCTTCTGAAATTCTTTTATTATCGTTCCTATTTTTAAGGTTAGCATCTTGCATCAGAAAATTGTTTGAAAGTGTACTAAGCAAGTGCCTTATTTGGCGTCTAGAACAAAATTACGTATTTTCCAAAAATATGTTCGGCTTTCGGCCTGACATTGGTTCTCTTGATTACATTAGTCTTTTGTTTCCTATTCAAAATTATTATACCTTGGCTTCGTTCATTGATGTTTCCTACGCCTTTCATAATGCTCATGCATTAAACTTAAAAAATAAAATGACAGCAATTAACATCCCAATTCACTTATTATTAATCTTAGGACGAATTGTTCTGTCCACCTCTCCTCTCTATTTCCATACGCTTCAAGAAAGGTTTTTTGCGGTATTTATTAAAGTTTTTCCTTTCAATCTTATCCTTTTTAATATATACCTATATAGTAGCATTCTTCATTTCCTTTAAACTCTTTCTCTTTAACCTTTGCTGATGACATCTTGCTTTTTTCTTTTTCCCGCGAACTGTTGCAGCCAATAAAACACTTCATACGTTACTTACTGCGCCCGAATATTCTCTTTCCTGAATTAATCATTCGATTTATTTTTCTAATTCTTCATATGCTGTATTTAACCTTCGACTTTATGATCCTTCTTTTGCCACATTTCTTTTTTGTACTATGTCTTGCGTGATATTTATTTATCCTTCACAAACACATATCACATATCGTTCATTTTCTATCAAAAGGTTAAACCTGCTGAAAATTCTGTCCCAAACTAAATGGAATGACGATCTTAACAATCTTATACTTTATATTCACA
The DNA here is from genome assembly GCA_039619475.1 of Icerya purchasi. Classification (NCBI taxonomy): domain Eukaryota; kingdom Metazoa; phylum Arthropoda; class Insecta; order Hemiptera; family Monophlebidae; genus Icerya; species Icerya purchasi. The sequence goes on from CM077116.1 coordinate 289,488,124, forward strand.
GCCGAGTAAACGGCTATACTACGATGCACCATTTTTATTGTAATTGACTTTCTTCCAATTATTCGATTATTTCCGGTCCCACGAGTGCCTTCAAGTTATCTGTTCTTCCCTTCTTGAATATTCTTGCGACTTTATTATTCTTCGTATACGTTTACTGATACATTCTCCATTTCGCATCGAATTGCTGTGGGTTCCTAGCCATTGGGACATCTTAAGTTATGTAGCGGCTAATTCTTTGGCTCGGGTTACTGTTTTCCCTCGCTTCTTTTTTAAAAAAAGTGTTCATCTTTTAGTCCACTACCGCTGTGTTTAATTTTTCCTATTTTCGATTTTATTCAACTTTTTATTTTAACAATCCCTGCATGTTCCACTCATTCCTGTTTTTACTCTGTGTTTTCTCGTGTTACCTTCATTTTGTCGTTCTGTTGATGTCTTCATTATTCTTCTGTGTTTTAGCTATTCCCTATTGCCTTTCTGCCGTTTTCGCTTTCCATTGGTTTTCTCCTCTTACTTCCCTCTCCATTCAAATGATGTAGTTATATGCAATTCACCTTTTTATTTGGAAGTTCATCTCTTTGTGCGGAGCGCTCTACTCTGTGCTCTGGTCTGCTGAGCCTTAAGCTTACTGCTCCTTATAGCGCTTCTTATGTGCTGTTCACACATTATTCCCGCTATTTGTTCTTACTTATTAACTTGATCGGATTAAAATATAACCGACCCTTTCCTATTCTAATTGTTTCTGGGGCGGATTTTTAACTCTTTATGAGAAGGAACCGAAAATAGAAATGTTGCAACTTGAGAGCTCTGCAATGAAAGCAAAAAGTAACAAAGCTGCGGAGGAAAATGAAATACCGGCGTAGCGTTTACAGTGCTTAGCCAGTAAATAACGGGAAACAATTATTCAAAGTTACTAAACCGGAAATATACCATGAAATGAAATACTAGAGGATTTCAAGGTTTTGACCTTCATAAGGTACATCGCAAATGCGTGCGGAGTACGGAACCACATACTGAAGATTATTCTTCCAATAATAAGCGCCGGAATAGAACGATGATTGGATGCGCATCTTAAGAAGACGCAGTATAGATTTGTCGTAAAGAGGGGTACGAGAGACGCAATAGCACCATTAGAAACCGTAGTACAGCGAGCACACAATGTTAACCGAGATGTTAAATAGCACAGACTACGAAAAGAAATTTGATCGGGTCAGTCATTATTAAGCTAATACAAGTTCTCCGGAAATATGATATTGATAATAAAGACCTCCCGGTAATTAGAAGTAGTTATCGGAGTAAACTGAGAATATATACGAATTAAAGATCAGTATTCGAGCGGAAGATGATGAAGAATACAGATGTAGAAAACACTGGATTTAAGATTCACGGCTATTAGATAAGACGATAACGTAGTGATTACCGGGTCGGTTGGAGAACTGCAGAGGATGTTAAATAAAATTAATCGAGAAGGCGAAAAATTTTGCTATGAAAATCAACACGGAAAAAGCAAAACTGACAAAGTTTACAAAGACTTCAACTAAAAAGCTAGTTAAAATGGAAATTGGGACGGAAGAAGATGAAACAGTAAAAGAGTTCAGCTACCTGGGTGCCTTTTTCACAAGTAACGGTCGAGGCCCAAATGAAATAACGATACGCATTGAGATGGTGAAATAAGTGTTCAACAACCTGCAGTCGATACTGAAAGATCGGAAGCTGAAAATGAGTACAAAAATGAAAGTAATACAATGCTACATTATGTCGGTAACATGAGAAAGCATTAAACGAATAAACGGTTTCGAAATGTGGAGTCTAAGGGGAGCATATTCCGTGGATGTAAAAAAAGTCAAATAAATGGAGAAGCGGAATGGATATATTGTACCAAGTAGACGATATCCAAAAAAGGAAAAGGAAATACCTTACTCGTAAAATTAGAGGAGAAGGAATTTTCATGCTTCTTTGTAAGGAAAAATTACGGGAAAAGTTGCTTATGAAAGGAGAAGATTAGAAATGGCAACTGCAAGCTTTAACGAAAAAAAGCTAATTACACGCAGAAGGGAAATATGACAGTCGGTGGCTATCTTTTGATAAGGAGAGGCTACAATAAGACGACAACAACGATTGTTAAATGCAGTTTTGCATTCTTTTTTTGGTTTAGTTATTATTTCCGTGATAGCTTCCGGGGTCGCTTTCATTTATCAATAATAGTCGATAGCAGAGGTACGCTTCCTGGTTTTCGTTATCTGTGATAACAGATAATGCTGCCTATCATTTCAAATATGGCCATTCGTTATAAAACATCGTTTGTCGTCGCAAAGTTTCATCCGTTTTAATAATTGCGTATTTTCGTTATTTATTTTTCCCGTTTTAATTATTTATTCCCATTCCGCGTCAGATTTGTTTCTTTGACTTGGTTCTTGATTCGTCCGTTTCGGCGTTTTCCTAACTTTCCGGGGTTCCTTTTTAATTTCACTTTTTTGATTCGCCGCCATATTTCTAATAGAAACAGTCCCTTTCAGGGCTACCGATTTCGTTAATTTTGGATTGATAGCCTTTACGCGTTTTTGTTACGTAAATTATAGTTCGCTTTTTTTTATTTATTTATTTTTTTTAAAATCATTTTTCCCCTCTTTTTTCACAAAACAACGATGTATTTTATCGGACAAAAGATTTTATCAAGTTCTTTCTCGGTCTGAAAGTAGGAAAAAGACCATTAACGTTTTTATAAAACATTCCAGCCAAAAACGTGGGATTATTCTTACTTTCCAAGCTTTCAAAGAGAACGACGATTTTCTCTTCGTAGTTGTCAGGGAGTATAATTAAAGAGATGCTAGAATTTGTTGGCTTTTCGGTGATAATTAAATTCGATGGATTAATGTATAAAAGTGCACTGTCCGTGTCAATTTGACTGACGTTAGACACTGTCGCATGTTACCACGCTAAAGGAAGTAGCGGAGAGGGTTTTAGAAAAGTAAAAGATTTTGGTGTGAAAGTGATTTGGTTTTGTTCATGATTTTGTACCACCGTCTGATAGTTTTAGCTGTAGGCTGAGAATTGTTCAGGCAATGTTTGCCTCCGCTGACGGACGTGTCCGACATTTAGTTAATTTAATAAATGAAAACAGAAGCAACAGCAAAAGAAATGAAAGAGGAAGTTAACTGTAACGGAAATAAAATACGTAATAATAATAACTGATAAAAATCAGAACATCTAGTAGAGAAAAATGCAGACCAGTACAAACAACGGAGAAATAAAATGAACGATCTCGCTGATGTATTCAACAAACGCATGAGTGCAGCACAGAACAATATATGTAAGTGCTACAGATTTATTCATTGTGCCGTCGACATCATATTTAATAAATGTAGAAAGTTTTACGCGCGCTACAAACCATTTCGCTCGATCATTATTTAGTATCGTTGAAATTAACATCTCGAAAGAAGATTTTTGTAAAAAAATTAATAATTTTGAGCTTCATCATTAAATACCGCTTCAGATTTAAGTTTCTTTGTTACGATTTATAAACGAACAAATTAATGAAATTAATACTGGAATTATTACACAATTTTAACGTTAAACAAGGCATGTAATTTAGAATTAATAAATTTAAACTTTGTCCCTCTATGCGATAATACCAAAAAAGCTAAAACTACAAAACAACGCGATTCGAATATAAATTAAAGTAAACGTATAAATTATTAATACGAAAAATAAAGCGTGAAATCATTTAATTTCAAAATATAAACCATTCGGAGTGTTGACTACATTTTAGAAACCGAAACAACATTTGCGGATTCGGCTGTTGGTTTATTAAAATAATTGTATTTACAATATGAATGGAAAAAATAAATGTCATATTAAATTAAATATATCCACGTAATCTAGCAATGATGCAAAAGCAAACAGTTTCGTCTACTATTATTAATATACTCGTATGTATCATTTATACTGCGTTAATAAGATAATCAAATCCAAATCCAAAAAAAAAAAAAAAAAGATAATCAAATACTTTTTTTTTTTTTGCCCCGAACAGAACAGTTCATTTGGCCAGCAAACTACGTCACGACCAGATATTTTTTTTTTTTTTTTTTTTTCTTGTGAAAGCAACATCCTGTACCGTGTTTAACTGCTGTGGCTATTACAGTACGAAGATGCGCAGTTTGTTTTTATAGATATCTGCTTATTCCGCTAGATCTGATAAACTGTTATAGATAAAATTGCATCGTGGGAATTCTCAAGAATGTTGGCGACTGTTTTGTTATTAATTTTTTTTTTTTTTTTTTTTTTGGGATCGCCAGTCGAGGGCATTACCCAACATAAATTTGTGTTAATGAGAGAGAGGGAGAAACTAATTAAAATTGAATATTACTGAAAATAGAAGATATGAAGGACGCTATAATAGCAATGATTGCCGGAGATGGAAAGGAAAGAATAAAGGAAGTACTGTATGGAGTAGGCAAACCGAGTTTCAGGAGTTGACTATAGAAGTGAGAACGTTCTGTAGATATAGACGCGCATTCAAAGAAGATGTGATTTGTGTCACAGATTAGATCGGAATCATCCGGATGGAAGGAACAAAAAGGAGAAGAGGACATAGAAAAGCGAAAAGAAGATGCCGGAAGACGACTATGATCTAGACGAAGCCTGCAAATGGAAGAGATAAGAAAGCGCGAGCGATGAGGGAAGTCAAGGTACCAAGGGTACGGAGGAGGATGGGTTTGGATGCTGAGGTAGAAGGATTCAGGATTCGAGAATAAAAGAGGATAAATATCGTGCCATCGTTTACGATGGCAATTCCTGGAAAGAATGTTTAGATTGCAAGAAGAAAATTTGGGTAGAAATTGACCAGTCTGAATGGCAGATCGAGCTAATGAATTCACCAATTCATTGCCCTCAATGCCAACATGACTGGGTGTCCATAAGAAATCGATTTGAATGGAACGAACGCTATACAATCTAGTGACAAGAGAGCGAATCAGGAGAATTATGAAATCTGTGGAATGTCGAGGAAGAGGAGAGGCGATAGACAGTAGAACACCTTTTGAATCCGAGACTATCAGAAATTTATTGGAGCCGTTGTTGGAAGAAATGTATTGGATTGCAGGAAGGATTGCAGAGGACTCCGCGGTAAATATGGAGCAGAAGGAAGGCAGTTTTTAAGTGAAGGGTGCCGGTGAGGTGATAATGCGGGACAGTCGCATAGTATGTGAGGAGTTGAGGGAGCAACATCTTGGCCACAGAAAGGACAATTCATAGGAGAGGGGGTTCTTTGCAAAATAAAATTATGCGACATGGCCGTATGGCCTATGCGCAAGCGGCTAAGTGCACAGAAATCTCTGCGGGAAATGCTTTTTTCTGGCCACCATGGTTCCGTTGAGGGTTTAATTAACCTCGAGAAAGTCTGACACGAGGACCAATGGGTTTTCCATAAGGACGTGAGATTATTGAAGATTATGTTCGAGAGATAAGGTGGAGGTGGGCTGTTACTAGGCGAGGGGAAATATATTTCTGCTCGGGCGGATGTATCGACGCGTTCATTTCCAGGAATCCCTGCATGGCTGGGCGCCCACAGAAAGGATACGGAGCACTGTCTCTTAATAAGTTCGTATAATACCTGCTGGGTTCGAATTGCTACAGGATGTTTGGTGAGGGGATTAGAAATTGTCAATAAGGCCGCAGATGGATCAGATACCAGCAGGGCTTTCTGTGATATAGGCTCTGTAGATAGAAAATATTCCAAACAGAAAAATACTGCGTATATTTCAGCATCCAGTACCGAGCAATTGTCATTCAGTCGAATGCTTCGAATCACGTCGCAGACTTCAAAGGAACAGGCGGTTGGGGAAGAAGTAGCCTTTGGTGTAGCCTTGGCAGCATCCGTGTAGAAAAAGAGGTGGTCGGGGTATTTTTGCATCGTTGCTGTTGTCAACTGAACGATATTCGGGTGCAGGGGTTTATTATACTTCGTCAGGGAAAAGTTAACATCAATGTTTAAAGGGGCCCACGGCGGAATCATGATGTTAGGAGCTAGGTTAGGGAAAGGGATTACGCTCACGTTGTGCTGCGATAGGAGGGCCAGGATTTCTGGGAGAGGGTCATTAGGGAAATCTGGGGTGTTGGAGAGGTCATTTGTGTCAATAAGACAGGCGCGTTTACTAGAGAAAAGAGCGAGGGTCTCACGGTGGTAATAATATATAGGTTCGGAAATACTTTAGTGGGGGAGTGCCTAACAAGGCACACAAACTTACAGACGGGGAAGTTCTATGTGCGCCAAGTATCGTGCGGAGCGCCTTGTATTGAATCAAGGGATTTAAGTAAAGAACGAATGGCTGACGAATACGCCTGGGACCCGTAGTTTATTCTGGAAATGACTAAGGATTTGTATATGGAGAGGAGAGTTTTCGGAGGTACATTATACTTTGTGTTTGATACATATTTAAGAATAGATAGGAATTGATGACATTTAACTTTAAGATTGGATATGTGGGATCGCCAAGTTAGCTTTTGATCGAACAGTAGTCCAAGGAAAGTAGCAGTAGGGTGGAAATGAAGTGAGGAATTTTCTAGATTGAGGCGGATGCTGGAAGAGTTTTGACGTCCCCTATAGAAATCAACACAGATAGACTTAGATGGAGAAAACACAAGACCATTATTTTGTTACACCAGGATTGTAGTTTTGAAATAGTTTTTTGTAGGATTTTTTGAGCATTTGCTGGAAAACTGGAAGACAGGGATATGTTTAAGTCGTCAAAGTAGAGCCGGGCGTTTACAGGCGGAGCAATACAATCATTTATATCATTGATATAAAAAATAAACAAGGTTGCACTAAGGGCAGATCCTTTTTCTAAGCAATTCTCAGTTTGAATGGTGCTCGATGTTGACGAACCAATCTAACGTTCTGTTTGTTAAAAAATTATTCAGATACTTGGCCATGTTTCCACTTATACCAGCTGTTGTCAGCTTGGATAAGAGGCCGTATCGCCATACTCTGTCGAACGCCTTTTCTATATCGAAAAAAACGGAGTATACATGTTGGCGTCTGTGAAATGCTGTTAATATTTGCCTTTGTAGGCTCAGCAGATGATTAACTGTAGTACGCTTCTTACGCCCTCCGGCTTGTGACGAGGATAGGAGATTATTCTGTTCAAGGAAGAAAAGGAGACGCCGATTAACCATTTTTTCCAGCGTTTTTGCGAGGACACTTATGAGGGATATAGGCCTGTAGTTTTGTGGAAAAAGAGGATCTTTATTTTGCTTCAGAATAGGAATAACAACTGCTAATTTCGATGGCTCAGGGATCGATCCGGAGAACCATATTTGGTTATAGATATGTAAGAGGAAGTTTTTCGCTGACGGAGTTAAGTGTTTTAACATATAAGGATGTATGGAATCGGGCCCAGGCGCGCTGTTTGCAGTATGGTACTGGAGTTGATAGTCTAGTTCAGAAATGGTGAAATGGCAATTGTAGGAAAGTGAGGAGTCAGAGATGATAGTTATCGGTTGTTGTTCCATGGAATAATCCATCCATGAAATTTGACGTCTACCTCTCGATCTCTTCCCGGCAATTTTACCCTCAAGTAGTATTTTTAGATATGATTTGATCCTCTTAAGATATGTCCCAAGTATTGTAGTTTCCGTTTTTTGATGGTTCGTAATAGTTCAAGGTTCTTTCCCAGTCTATTAAGTATTTCAATATTCTTTACTTTTTGTGTCCATGGTACTTTCAGGGCACGTCGGTAGCAGTACATCTCAAAAGCGCTGATTTTTTTTTCTAAAGTTGAGTCTAGTGTCCAGCACTCACAACCATACAGTAGGATGGAGAAAACGTGTAGCATCTCAGGAGTCTGATTCTGAGTTCCAGTTTCAGTTCTTGACGCGTGAATAGGTTCTTCATTCTTATTAGCGCTCCTCTCGCCTGCTCAATCCTGCTACGTATCTCAGGTTTGGAAGTGCAATTTTCTTCAAGTATACTTCCCAGATATTTGATGCGTGGAACCTGTTCAATTTTTTCACCGTTTATTTTGATTGAGCATTTAATTGGCTTCTTAGAGAATACTATTGCTTTTGTCTTAGATGTGTTTATTTTTAAACCGTATGCAGCACTTTTTTCCACGATCTTATCTAAAATGCCCTGGAGTTCCTTCTTTAGAAAACGCAAGTCTCGTGTTATCGAACTGGGCGCAATTAAATAACAAGTGGTTAATGTCTTCTCTAAAATTTTGTCGACAATAGATATTACAACCCGTGCAGTGCCCGGTGTTTGAAAAATTTAAATCCAATCGGCAATGGCCGGAGCGGAGCCTACACACAACGGTCACAAACTTACGGGTCAAACTAACTGTGACACTAATGCGATAAAACCAAGGTGTGGACGGCAGAGATGGTTGAACCATATGAAAATATTTACCAGGCCCTTGCTCTCTACAAATAAGACTTACCCAATCCGCATGATTATCTCTTTTGGCTTTATCTAGAAGATCGAATGATGGGATAAATGGAAACTTAACACCTGATCTAACACCTTCTTTTGCGATTAAATCAATTCGGTCACCAAGTAGTACCCCACGGTGACCTGGAATCCAACAGAATTTAATGACTTCTCCAAGTTCGGAAATATTAAAATACGTTTCCTTAATTTCATAAATGATTGGATGGAAATTACATTCAAAGTTACTTCTCTGAAGCGACAAGAGAGAAGTAAGGCTGTCCGAAAATACTACAAACTCCCTCTTGGACTGCAACACGTTTTTCATAAACTCTAACGCTTTTCAATTGCAAGAAGCTCGGCCGTGAAAATCGAAGCTTCTGGAGGTAAATTAAATTTCTGCTCAGTGATACCTTCTATAATAAACCCGGCCCCTACGCCTTCATTAAATTCACGGAATTTGGCACCATTGGTAAAGACCAACCGATAACCGGGGTATAATTCTTTCACGATACCTAGAAAAAGCGGAGTTCACAATATTACCAGGCAGCAGATGCAAATTCTGGCTTTTAAAGGTGTTAATATTGATGTCCAGTTTGATAAGATTGAGGTCGTATCTGAAATTAAAATAATTGGAGGGAGAAGATGGCACAAGAGCTGGACTATAACTATAATACATCCTGGTTCTTTTGAGCAAGAGCGGCATTTTCTGGGGAACAAATCTCCAATCACTACTTACCTGTATTATCTTACTTATGAACTGCGGATATTTGTAATTACAATACTTAAGTACAAATTTATCTGTTAAATAATTTCTTCTAATGTGCAGAGGAGTAACTTTGGTCTCCATTTGTAGACCGATGGTAGGGGACGATCTGACGTTTCCCGTGATTAATCTTAAGCCAAGATTCTGTCATAAATCTAACTTTCTGAGCTGGAACTTCGAGGCTGATCCATAGAAAATCGCTCCGTAATCCAATTTCGATCTAATAAAGTTTTCGTATAGCTGGTTTAAGATGACCGGATCATTTCTCCACCATGAATTGCTTATAGCCTTTAAGGGGCTATACGATTTAATTACACAAGTTAAACTAGTTTTTAAATGTGAAAAGTCGCATGTTAGTTTAGGATCTAAAAACAATCCTAAATACTTAACATGCCGAGTGAACTTAATGAGTTGGTTTTGAATTAGAACACGTATTTGTTGGTAGCCGAATGGTCTAAGTGAAAATACGGATACCGAGGATTTGGTAAGGGATATTTCAAAATGAATCTTCTCAAAGGAATTAAAGCAAATATTCATAGATGTTTGACTTGCCTGAAGACATTTAATGAGGCAGTTATGTTTAGAATATATTAAGAAGTTGTCCGCGTATGACAAAATTCGTGAGAAATTCGGTATTTAAATATTAAAGAGGGGTAATAAATACAAATTAAAGAGAAGCGGACTCAGAACGGTACCTTGGGCAAGACCTTTATAAGTTGTGCGAACTTTAACCTGTTTGGATACGGGGTTAAGAATATGGAGGGATCTACATAAAAATAAACTACACAAAAGTTTAACCATGGGAAAAGGAATATTAACTGCCATTAATTGATTGAAAAGAACGGGGATGGAAACGTTATCGAATGCCCCCTGAATATCAAGGAATGTTGCCACCAAGAAGCCTTTGTCTTGGAAAGTAGAATAAACATCCCCCAAGAACGATGTTACACAATCTTGAGTACCCAAATGTGGACGGAATCCAAACATTCCCTCCGGAAGTATCCTCTGCCTCTCAACCCACCACATCCAGTCTGTTCTTAATTACAATCTCGAAAACTTTCCTAGAGCAGGAGGCCAAGGAAATCGGTCGAAATGATGACGCCTGCTTGAGAGATTTACCATAGAAAACGCGACCAGTCAGAAGGTATTAAACCAGACACCAGTAAATTGTTATATATTTCTAATAGTATATTTTTGGCGTAATTACTTAAATTCTGTATAACTGAGTAAGTAATACCATCCAAACCCGGAGAAGAATATCTCGTGTCTTGTGTAAAGGAATAAAAACCTCTTCATACGTAATTGGACGGAGCAGAATATGAGATATCAATCCGAAATGATGGAATAATGTAACAAATAAAGAGTAGCGCTAAAAATTATTGATAACTTTGATAGAAACATATGTAATGCACTAGTTTAGTTCTTGAATGTTTTCCGGAATGCTTCAAAACCGCTGGATTCATTTTTTTAGAAAAACCGCTTAAATCAACGGTGAACACATACCACCATTATGTAGACCGATGACACAGTACTGTGTTATAGAAAGTGTATGAAAAAAATGCTTTATTTTTAGCTACGATTTTGGTCGAATTTAGTTTAGCGCCAGTCTAATAGAAACGTGCTTTCATGACAATGTTTAATCGCCCTGTATCTAAGAAAAATAAAAAGCACATTGATACGGGGTTAAATGAAGAATCAGTTTGCTAAATAATAATAATAGTGATGCTAATGATGACAGTAATAATAATATATCGAATTGATGATAACTGAGTAATGAATTATATCACGAGCAGCATCACGGATTTTTTTAAATTAGTATAGACGTTTATCTACGGGGAGCTCGTTTTCTTTCTAAAATTGCTATACAAATTTCGCTATAGGATACAATAAAGAAGAGCGAAGATTTGGATTTGAAAATGGATGCTTTAGCAATAGCAGTTTTAATTCATTTACGAAATGCTCCGGGTCCCCAGTCATATGGGGATAGAGGGTAACGAAATGGCAGATTCCTCGGCTCAGATTGCTGCGTCTTCCCACTTCTATTTCACTTAAATTCCTACTTCTAATTTGCTTCCACCGTGTAAAAAGTTTCATGCTGGATTTTGGTCAAATTTATACGTTTCCTTCTTTTCCAATCATCCTTACTTTTTTTTTCCATCCAACCTAATCTTCCTACTCAGCCTTGTCCTTCGAATCGCCGTTCCGTTATTGTTTCTATTATCCGTTTACGTCTCAATTATACTCTTCTTCCTTCCTCACATTTTCGTTTTCGTTTCGCACTCTGCCCTAGTTGCCCTCCACATCCTGACGACGAAGCCGTCTGCAATCCTGACCATATTTTCTTTGAATGTCCATCCCTCGTGAACGAACGTACTTTTTGTACTCTGATGTGTTATCATTTAAGTTCCCCAATCCTTATTGCGATTCGTATATCTTATCGCTTCCGTCGATCTCCGTTGTTCCGATTCTCGGTTATTTTATTCTATCAATAGTTGACCGAATCTACATCTGATTCTTTTCCCTCGTGAGGTTCGTTGCTGGCATCGTTTCTGACAAGTAGCGCTCTTTCCAACGATATGTCCGAAAAAAAAAAAAAAGCATTTTTTAAAAAAATTTTGAGCTTTCGAAACCTAGAGGGGTTAATTTTAAAGCTGGAAACCCGGATGTTTCAAACTAGAGGAATATACGGGGATGCGCATTGTAACGGTTCTAAACGTTAGCTTGGTCCTCAGGGATGCCAACCACGAGGTTTTATCCTCGTGGATTTTCTTTGATTTTTAGTTTTTATCAAATTTTTAAAATATGAGGGTTTGAACAGATTACTTTCAGAACTTTTTAAAATGAACAATATATCATATAAAAAGGACACCTATCTTTCTTTACCGGTCGATCGCTGAAAAGCTGAAAAACAATATTAATTTATGAATACGGCAACAACAATAATATACAGAATTAATTAACGATAAAACAAACTGTACGTAACACTGTTGCCGGCGGTGGTCCGTGGTCCGTGAATCTGCGGTGCGTTGACTGGCTGATGAATTCCAATAGTCACGATTATTTTATGTTTTTTCCGAATTTCACAATTTTCGTTATTAACGATTTTTTGTCACCTTTACCGGTACGACCGAACACTTTAACCAACGATAGGTAAAGAACTTCTTATAATACGAACTCTTCGGAGGTACATAACTCAGTGGCGGTAGAAAAAGAACTAACTGACTGAAGGTAAAACTGCGACTAACTCTGTAAGGCTGTCACTGCCGTTCTCGCTAAAATCTTCATTTGGATTTATTAAAATTTCGACCGCCTACTCGACCATGACCGCTGGACTTGGCCGAATCAGGTAGATCCTTTTTGTTTCCTGTGGGATGCTGATTGGCTGGTCCCACCGACAACAGTTCCATGCACGCGCACACTCGCACCCGCACCACACATTCCAAATTATTTTTATTTTTATTTATTTATTTATTTATTTTTTATTTTATTTTCTCAAAATTTAATAAGTTCCATGTAATGGACACATTACAGCATATTTTTAATCGTGTTAAAAATTTTTAGCTGTAAACCTGGCGGCGCTATGGGAGGAGGCCACGTAATTTTTCGCGCTTTTTTTAAACTTTTTGGCAACTTTGAAACTTTCGTTAAGGAAATGAAATACGGTTTCGTTCCCGACAAATATCGATCTTTCCGACGATATATCACATGCCCGGGATAAAAAGTATTTTTTTCCAAAATTTCGAGCTTTTGGCGCCCCGAGGGTCTGAATATAAAGTTGTAAGCTTGTCTATATTTTTCCTATGGAAGGGTTCTTTATGTATATGTTTGAAATGCGTTTTGGTTTCTCCAACGTTTTTACTCGGGCTAATACTTATGTGAACTTCCTTGTTTTGCAGTTTTTGACCCAAAAGGGGGTTTTAAATATTTTTTTTTACTACAATTTTTTTTGGTTTATGAATGGATTCCTGCATTTCATTTTATATTTTGAATTTCACCTTTAAAGGTTTATCTGCTGATAAGTTATGATTTTTCAAGTGATTTTTGAGGTCGTTTTAAATACCATATTATATATTCTTGACGGTTTTTTCGGTTTTTTGTCGCCCAGGGTAATCGGTCATCCTGAAGTTACACATTGTTTTAGGGAGAATTTTAATTGTAATGTATGTTTCAGATTTCGGAAATTAATAAATCAAACCGTTCGTGAGTTATTGATTTTTATTTGATATTTTTGTCGTTTTTGAAAAATTTTATTAGGATTCCGCACACATTATATGTATGCGGAATTCTAAAAACAAAAGCGAATAAAAAAAATTCAAAATACAATAAAAACAAATCAAAAACGCCTTTCCGAACGAATGAAAATTGTAGACTTAGTTGAAGATAAGCTTTGCACGCTAATGTTTTCGAATTTTGTTTATTACTTCTTCTTCTTTGCTACGCGTCTTTATTGGTAAAAGTGAACGATTCATAATGGGAGCTGAATGCTGACCTGCGCTTCACGAAACGTGTGAACATTTCAATTAGCGCCACGAGTTCTACAACGATGAATTGTCCCGTTTCCTGCCGACAGATATTCAGTAGCTCATCCACGTATTATATGATATCTCTTTTCCTTTAACGACCGATACAAGTTCGATGTCTTGCTTGTTTTTAATTTATTTTATCTTCGATTTAACATGTTATTATTGAAAAGGAAGATAGCCATTGGCCACGCTTATGTATCGCTTTTAAAAACTCATAAATTAGTTGCTCCGCCAACTGTTTAATTAAAAGTGCTATGATTAATTCCAGACGCACACATGTACACAGAAAAAGAGAACAAGAAACAATTCTCGAACTCTGTGAATCCTGCTGTCAAATCGGCTGATAATCTTCACTACCCCTAAACCGCTTAAAGCCAAACAGACGAGGAATTGGCAGATTTATTTTTTTTATAATTCCGAAAGTTCTTAGTACATAACGGGGAAAGAAAATGAGAGTTGATAAATGTTACGCTCTACGTCGCACATTAGAATTAATATTTAACCACTGCCGCGGTAGCCTGGTAGTTAAGGTGCTTGGCTACTAAATCAGAGAGTTCATGACTTGTCTTGTTCCGGATCCAAGTTGCTCCCAGGTTTACTCAGCCTGAAATAATTGGGTACCAGAGAAATCGGTGAAAGTAAAGGCGGATCCCAAGTAGAAAGGAACTAGCCCCAGTATTCTTCTTAGATTCATTAGGCTTAGTACATTGTGAACCTTAACTTCACAATTCTCGACGCCCTGTCAATGGTATGAAACTTGCTTTACTTTACTTAGTTACATTTTATTGCCCGCAATGCTAGGACATTGTGCCTAATGCTCACCTTAACTGCTCCTATATTGTTGTTAATCTTTTTTGTTATCTGTCTTTAAAAATACATTAATCCTTCTCCTCTTATTTTCACTGTTTCACCGGAAGGACTACGGTCCGAGTTTTTCTTTAACCCTAAAGAGAAACTAGAAATTATTTCGAAGATTTTTGTTAGATTTATGTAATTTTTTCATAAATATCAGGATCGTTATTTTATCAGGTTTTATCGGGAAAAAAAATAACCGTATGTTTCCTTTCCTCTTTTTTCAGTGAAGTCGTCATCGTTGGCTTAACTACTTGATATGATCGTGACCTTTTTCAACTGTTTGTCTATTTGCAAGCGAGGCTAAACGTACTGTTTACAAAATAGGTCTAGTTAATTTCAAATCTGTCGTAATTTCTGCGTGCAAGTATCAAAAAATGATTCTACAAGTTGTTAAATTAGGCTGGCTATCCACCGGCGTTGCGCGACAACCACGCTACCGCGATCACTATTACATAACTTTATTCATTCCATTTAGGAAATAGTAATATAGAACATGTCGAGTAGTGAAGATGGTGAACCCCATTTTACCCGTACCTGTATACGGATCGAAAACAAGTCGCGTTGCGGTTTCCTCACGGTCCTGTAGCACTGGCGGATACTCTGCCTTAACGATAACGTTCTCGACTTAATAATAAATAATAATAATAATAATAATAATACGAAGAAGAATTGGAACCTACTTTATTTCGTATATTTTATTTCAAAACAAAGCAGAAAATGTTACATAATTTATCTGCGAAACATAAAAACAAAAATATATGCTTGACATCAGCCTATAAGATAATACGATTTAATTATTAGCTTTTTGTGTATGTTTTCTTTATAATTATAAAAATATTTTATTATCAAGTAATAATATGACATTAGTATAAACACATAAATATATAAGTATCTTAAATAGCAAGCTCTAAACTTATAAGTAAGTAAAATAATTTAAAAAAAATTTAAGTTGCTAAAAAAGTAACTAAAACATTACAAAACTCTCTGGCCACATAATTAAATTTACTTTCATAAAGTATGATAACGAAGCGTGCGGTACAAAAAAAAAAGAAAAGAAAGAAAAACCGAAAAAAAAACCGAAAAAAAAACAAAACTAGTTCTCTTTTTTACCGAAACTTTAAAACAAATCCGATTTGAAGGTGATTAACTTTTCTTTGGGTCAACAGATTGTCCCATGAACTTTCGGTAGCCGTTCTATGAGAAATATTTTTTTGTTGGAAAGGAAATAATTACGAGGCTAAAAAACGGCACATTGGTCGTTTAAAATATATTCTAATTTGCCCGGTGTATTTAACCAGGCTGAATTTAATTGTTGCGGAACTTTTTTGACAAGTCGCTGTTTTTGCATGCAGTTTTTGACTTTTGCGAAATTATTGTGGTGTCTTCGGAATTTTTCGATTTTTAATGAAGACGCACGATTGGCGATAAATAAAATCTGCTTCTCTGCGATAATTTGACTGTTCCGACGAAATGAGATTTTACCGGGAGGAAGAGATGATATCTGTGAGAACGACTAATCCGGCGAGTAAGCCGCGTAGTTAACCTAATATCCGGCCTAGAAAGTACGGGTAAGAACTATGTTGCGGATTCTTGGTGTGCCGTTTGCGGTTCGGCTTCCGAAGACCGTTTTCGTCCAGATTTCCACTCAGCAAAGGGGAATTGTTTATGCTGGCCGATTCCATTTCTTCGTCCACCGCTTCTTCAGACAGCGTCCCGGCGTCGTCTTTTGCGTTAGGGGCAACGGTGGAAGAGAGGTCGGTAGTTGAAGGCGAACCAGTGCCATTAGTCGACGCTGCGGCCTCAGCAACGGTAGTATTTGCGACCGATCCAGTCACGGCGCTGCTCGTTGTGGTCAGAGAGGACGGTGTCTTCGACGTAGTTTTACTTGCGGAATTTTCGTCTTCGTTCGCGGTTGTAACGATACTTTTGATTACGAATCGTTTGGTAGTGCTAGTGACGTGGACAGTTGTGTTTCGCTCAAGTGGTGGCAGCGTTGCCGCGGTCAGTCCTAGGGTGGTGTCGCTGCTGACTTTAGTCGCATGTTGATTTCCACCTTCGGACGGTTTTATTTCGATTTTCTTGTAAACACTGATCGGTTTAACCTGGCCCATTTGCTGAACCGGAGCAGAGAGCGTGCTTTCGAGCGAGACCGTCCTGTTAGATTGTTCGCTGTTTCCTCGGTCGATCCGGTTCTGCTGAGATAACTGTTTCGGATTTACCGTTTGTTTTACCGTCGCGGCTGGCGAAGAGCCGGTTTCCTCGGCTACGGTGACCGCTGTTGCTCCATTCGGAGCGATTTTACCGCCGGCCGTGTTAAACAGTTCGTGCGATTCTTGCGGCAAGGCAGACGGTTCCGGCTGCTGATCGTCCGAGTACAGATAACCGGTTACGTTAATCTTTTGATTGCTGAACAGAATGTACGGCTTCGTCGTCAGATCGCCGGAGTCGCTTTTCCCGCCAGTCCATTCTTCATTGGTTACCTCTTCTTCTTCTACCGCTGTTAAATTAATCTGCCTCTTCACCGTGTCCGTATCAACTGGACGGTCGCCGCGATCGTTATTTTCGTTTGACGATAGCATAGCGCTTTCCAAAGAGATTGTTTGTTTTCGTGCTAGAGGCGTGCCAGTGTCATTCGGCGGAGGCTCGATGGTAGCACTGTTCGGAAGATTGTCGTTAGTTAGCGTGCCGGCGGTAACGTTGATTTCTGATATAGTTGACCGAGATGCCGACAGGTTCGAAATAATAATCATACCGTTAACACTGTTCGTAGTTATTCGGAGAGGAGCAGGCGTGTTAGTGGCTGTCGCAGTTGTCGTACTGCTGCTGATGCGGGTTTTGGACTCAATTTTTTTTATATTACCGACTGTGGCGGCTGTCGCGGCTGTCAGGGTTGTCAGGGTAGACGTGCTTGCAGTGGAGCTTGTCGAATTCGATCGACTCTTCCTGGGAGTGGTGATAGTGTTAACGGTGTTGTTGCTGTTGACGGCAAAGTCTTGCACTTTGGCGGAAGTTAAAGTGGTGACGTTTCTAATTTCCGCGTTGTCTTTCTGTTCGTCTGTTATGATTTGCACAGACGACTTAATGATCGGTTCTTCGGCAACGGACATTTCTTCGGGTAGAATAGCGGTCGACGAAAGTGATACTTCGTTTGTTTCTTCCGCATTTGTCGAGTACGAATCGGTGACAGAAGACGTGCTGTCAGCGGTAGTAGTATTTACCTCAACATCTATAAAATTTCAAATAAGTAAAGATTAAAAATTTTGGATTAATTCAAGCTGAAAGTACAGAAATTATGAAGCGGTTTTTATAGGTTTTTAAGAATGTACATTGGTGCTCTATAGCGGCGATCCATCTGAACGATATGGTTCAAGCAAACAATAAAAAACTGAACTGATTGGTTAAAATGTCTTATAGATAGCTCCAGTCTGGGTCTAAATATGTCAACTTTTATTGTCTTTTTTCTGCCTCCTGGTCTTGAAATAGCGGTGCCGCTTTATATGGGATTCCTTTTTCTTATCTATTCAGCCTTCCCTTCCTCGTTTCCTCTGGTTTCTTGACTTTCTTTCCATGCGTCGCTCCAACATCTCTGCGATTTGCTGGCTGCGCTTTGGACACAGTTTGATTCCTTCCTCGCGTTTCCGTTACTCTCTTGTGCCGTCTCCTTTTTGTCCATTGCACCCCTTCAATATTAAATTTGTGTGTGATCCCGATAACCTAAAATGTTCCAGTGTTCATCTCTTGTAACCGATCAAGCTGCTTTCTACTCCTCCCTTTTACAAATTGGTATTCCCACTCCATACAGTGCTTCGTTTATTCTCTCCCTTCCTTATCCTTCTGTTGTTCAGGCTCTTTATTCCTTTTTGTCGGCTATCTCTGATCGTGTAAAGATCTGAGTTTCTTGCATCTTTTTTCCTTTGTTCTTGGGCCAATGTACTTGTAGACGAGCCCCCCACCCCCAATAAAAAAAGAAAAAAAAGAGATACTACATAGTTGGTGGAGTTATTAAAACGTTAATGTTTTGCCGAAATATCATTCCATATTTACTTGAAGAATTCAACTAAAACGGGGCAATAACATTTAGTTTTAATGACCATTTTTTTTGGGGAAAATTCGGAACTTTTCGTGTTTTTTTTTTTATTTTATTTTTTTGATAAATATATTCGGAAATATCTACCTTTACGTAAATAAATGAAAGCTTTTAACAAATCATGATCACGGTGTAGAATTAAAGGAGCATAATAACACATTAATAGACACTTGATAATCCGTAATGTTTCTGATGATTCGAAATTATGTTCCTTTAATTGTACGTCATGATATCTCATTTCCTCTTCCTGCTCCCTTTTCCGATGAGGTAATACTTCTCATACGTTCCCTCATCCATGATCTTTTCACCCTCCACTTGATCCAGGTCAACTTCTATGGATTCGTGGTCATTTGGGCATTGCAAAGCGTAATAAATTAATAGATATTCTGTAGCCCCTTCTTCCATTTTCAGGGGTAGGTCTTTGGACACATTTTGGGTCCATAATATTCTTCTCCTTTTTTCAGTCGCTTATTGCAAATTATGACTCAATTCTTATTCTCCTTCATTTTCTAATCCCGCTTCCTTTTATTTCTCTCCCTCCTAGCCCAAGTTTTCTCGAAAATACTTAACCTCTTTTAAACGCTCTACAATCTCTGTTATTTGTCACCTTTGCTTTAACCTTAGTTTCCTTCCTGCATCATTTTTTCGGTTTTCATCTGTGTCTACTTCATTTTGTCCTTTTCATCCCCCTTCTAATTTCTTTATGATCCTGATATCATGTTTTGTTTGAATGTTCGACCTTCTCTGCTAAACAATTGTCCTACTAAAACTCGGTATTCCTACACCCATTATCGGTGCTTCTTAAATTCCCTCATTTGCTTCTGTTTCTGTTATTCATAACTTTGAATTATTTTTATCCTTTGTTCTTAAACACATAAGAATATGAATTTAGTTTTTCTTCCTTTTCATTTCTTTGGCTAATGTCTTCGCTGAAAAACCGACAAAAAAATATATACGTCATGCTAGAGTTGTAACAATAACAACACTCGAAAATGGGGATAACGAAAGCGAAATGGGAGGTTCTTTAAAGATTAACAGTAGGAGGTCGCGATGTCATACTTGTCCAAGAAACCCATGCCTTTGATAGCTAGCATTTATTAGGATGGTGTCGGTGCCTCTTTTATCCTCTCAGATTTTGGCTTTTCAGAATCATTTCGCTTGCCTCCTTTCTGTTCCATATTCACGGCCGAATTCGTTCCATTATTTTCATTTCCTCAAATCATCTTTCTTTTAAATTTTTAATTACATCAAATTCCATGTCCGCCCTTCACTTTATTATCCCCTACTTGATCATTCCTGTGATTTTATCATACTCCGCATACGCTCACTTATCCACGTTCTTTCTTCCCTTCATTCCATTCAAATTAATTTGCTGTGGGTTCCTAGCCATTCGGGCATCTGCGGTAATGAAGCGGCGGACTACTTGGCTCGGGTTGCTGCTTCTTCTCACTTCTTCTTTGAAAAAGTTCCATCGTCTAATCTCCTTCCGCTGTGCCAAGGTTTTCATCTTAGGTTTTGGTGGGATATGTACGTTTCCGTTTTCTCTAACAATTGTTCTTTTTATCTGTCTGTCCAACCAAGTCTTCTTGCCAATCCGTGCTTTGTTTCTTTTTTCTTTGTCGTTCTGTTGTTGTCTCCGTTATTCGCTTGCGCTTTAACCATTCTCTGTTGCCTTTCTCCCGTTTTCGTCTTTCGTTGGTTGCCTCTCCATATTGTCCTCTCCACTCAAACGAAGGGCATGTTTGCGATGCGGACCATGTGTTCTTTGAGTGTTCACCTCTTTCTGCTGAGTGCTCTGCTTTCTACTTCAGTTTGCTGAGGCTTGGTCTTCCTACTCCATATTGCGTCTCTTACGTCTTATCTTTTCCTTCTCCACGGATTGTTCCTTTCTCCTAGCAATATCTGACCGTATCAAGATATAATTGATTCTTTCTTATTCTATTTGTTTCTGGGTAAAGTCCCCGGTTGATAAGTCCAAAAAAAAAAGGAAAAATACCAAGATCTACGATAGCTGGAACTATTTGCCGTGAGCAATACGAAATTAATATGTATGTTAAAAAAAACCGGTATAAAATACCAATTACTGGAAGTCGAACATAGTAACAGAATCTTATAAACATCAAAGTGGATGACTTAAACATATGTAATATGAAACGGCGCTTTGAGAATAGTTTGGTTATGTGTTTTCTAGTAGTTGGCGACTTTAATAGTCACATGGGGATGTAGCAAAAACGATGCTACCGGAGAAGCTTTGGTCAACTGGATGCATCATAATAATATGTTTCTCATATATGATCGCAAACAATGTAGAATTTTTTCCTCTGCAAAACGGAAGGCTAATACTAATCTAGACCCTTGAGCTTTATCTTCTTAGATCAGAATCAGCGTTCTATTTCTAATAGTGGAACCGTTTCGAGAGCAACGACCTTCTATTATCAGTGTCGGTTTTGAATTAAAATCGATAGCATCAAATTCAGAGTACCACGCTGGAGCTTCAGAAAAACTGACTGGGATGCCTCTAGAAAAACCTTAAAGGGCCATATCCGTTTTATCAGTTCAGAAATGAAAAATTACGAACGGTACTGTGCACTGATAATTGACACAATAGAAAAGGATATCGCTCGTGGATTTCAAAAATCGTATTTACCGAGTTGGTAAGTATCCTAAACTTTATAATCTGTTCAAGACAATAGATGACTGGAACGTTGTAAACCATTTAATTAATAAACCGGGTATAGATACAAAGATAAGTGGACAGAACTTGTTATTAATACTAAAAGTACACAGTGCAGCAGAAAACTATGCAGATTGTTAAACAACATTCAGATTAAATCGGAAACCCCATGTACTTTCTCCAGATGCTATCGCAAGTTCTTCACAGTCATTTGCGCAATAACTATTTATCGCGACCTCTAATGCGTCATGTATTAAATGTCTCCAGAGAGTTTTATTTTGACTGTTTTTCATTGTCGTGGTTTGAGTTTGACCGCTGCGTGTTGTTATCTCGTTGGTCTTCCTCGGGGTCTTATTATTGGTCCGATTAGAACACATTTTTCCAGGCTGTTCCTTCCCTTTTTTATGACATGTCCATACTATTTTAAGATTTTCTCTTGACAATTATCGGAGAGCCGTTGCTCGATGTTTAATTGATCTAAAATCGAAGTATTCGTGCGCTTCGCTGTCCATACTTAACATTTTTCGCCAAGTTCACGTGTTGAACGCGTCAATTTTTCGATTATCTACTTTACGTAAAGTCCATGTCTCTGCTGCGCATAGGAATTTAGAGAATACAAGAGTGTTTACAAGTCTAAATTTTGTTTTTGTATTAAGAGATCGATCTTTCCAAATTTTATGTAACCGTGCCATCGCTGATTTCGCCAATTCTACGTTTAATTTCTTCTTCACTTCCGCCATTGTCACTGATTAGTGATCCAAGATATTCGAACTTCCTTACCACCTTTATACCTTGTAGTGTACTTAGGTTTCCTGGTCTATTATTTTTACTTATTATCACGAGCTTTGTTTTCCTCTTGTTAACCAATAGATCTACCTTATGGCTTTCTTATTCTATTCTGTTTCGTAAATCATTAATTTCTTCCTCTGATTTGGTGATGAGCGTGATATCGTCAGCGTACCGCAAGTTTTTTATATGTTTACCAACAATTTTGACTCCTTCTGTGAAACCATATAAGGCGCTCCTCATGATGAATTCTCCGTATATATTAAAAAGTATTGGAGACAGTATGCAGCCTTGTCGTACACCTTTTCGTTTCTGATGATATCTTTATCGTGACTTCCATAGAAATGTACAAATTGTTTATTAGCAGTCTTAGGTGCTCGGGTACTCCCATACTAGTTAGTACTTCCCATAATTTTTCCAAATTAAACACAATCAAATGCTTTATGGTAGTCGGTGAAGTATAGGGATATGGATTTATTATATTTAATATCTGTTTCGATTAACTGTCTAATGAACAAAATTTGTTCTCTGGTGTTTTTAGCACTAATAAGTCCAGTCTGTTCCCTTGAGAATTTGCTAATTTCGATCTGCTAATCATCTGCAACATAATTTTACTAGTATGCGAGATTATTGTTTTGAAGTTTTCGCATTGTCTGTTTGAGCCTTTCTTGTGACGGACTGTAAAAATCGATTTCAGCCAGTCATAAAGTTATATTTCGGTCCTCCATATTTGGTTTCATAATGTGTTAATTATTTTTATTCCTCCGGGAGGCAGCGCTTTAATTATTTCTGCGCTGATATAATCACTTCCGACTGATTTATTATTTTATTATCTTTCGAACTGCATGTTCCGTCTGGTTCGCGTTCTACTCTGTACTTTCGTCTCGATTGATTTTTCAAGTATCACGTCTATCAGCCCATAATGATTCACAGCGTTCTCGCCAATGTTTTAACACTTCGTTACAGTCCGTAATTAATTTTCCATCTTTGTCATTAATTATCCAGTTTTGTAGTTTGAATTCCGTAGCTAGAATTTTAATTTTCTTAAAAAGATCACAAGTTTCATTTTTCCCTGCATGACGTCCGGTCTCGTTACAAATGTTGTTTATATATTCAGTTCTATCTCGTCTGCACCATTTTTGAATCTTTCGATTTAACATAGCATAATTTCGTTGGCTTCTTGTTTTATCTATCCTTTGATTACCACTGTTCTTTTTTTCTCTTCTTTCTTTAATTAGGCGCCATGTATGGCCTGTTATCCACGTATTCCTTCCTCGCTTGTTACACTCTTGTATGGTTAGGGCTTTCGCGTCGGTTTCCTTTAAGAGTAAATACAGACTGAAAAAATTTTTTAGACCAAAAATTAGGAAAGCATTATTCAAGCTGAGGAGAAATGCTGAAGATTGCCCGGGATCGGACGAGCCATTTTCTCTGGGCGAATTATTAACTGGAATTAATTCGATTCGAGTTAAGAAAAGCAGACGTATTTTAGGCTATCCGCTGCACTGCGATTACTAACCGCTGAAATAGTTTAACAGGTTGACAATTTGAAAAGATAAATCGCTTACCTCTCGGTCTTTAAAGTTTTCACAGAAGTCTATATACTAATTAATAACAATCCAGTGCGGTTATGATTCTGCTCAACCGATTGAGCTAAAATTCTATATGTGCATAGTTTTCGCCGCCTTTTGCAATCGAACTAGCGGGTGGTAAAATCGAATGCAAAGACCACTGTCCAAAATTGCTCTTTGAGCTGTAAAAAGATCACCCCGTAGTCTTGTATAAATTCGATATCCTTTCGTCTATGGAACTAAATTTCAGAAAAAAATATTTCTAACCGACCTTAATATTCAAGTCGAATTTCACTATGAATTTTTGCTGACATAAACGCAGACTGTTACCTTGAAAGTGTAATATTCTTTGCTCAGATGGCTGAATGTTGTAGAAATTGTATTTTTTTGAATCTGTTTCTCACATAAAGGTGTCAGTGAACCAGTACCTACCGCAGCGAGGATAAATTAAAATTTTTCGCACAGTCGGGACCTCTTCTGTCGTAGGTAAACATATTCTTTATAAAATTTTTCTATGTTCCCTCGGAAGTAGGAATAATTCATTTGCGAAGTGTGAATCCGGAATTCGTGTGTCGTTAGTCGCGAATTATTTTATAGCTCGATTGAAATGCTTGCGGTGGCTATTAGCGATTTGTTTTAAATCAATAATCGAGAAAAGTACATTAAATAAAACACCGATTAGAAATAGTCAAAAAAAACAACAACAAATCATTAATGCGCATTATTCTGTTTGACGAATAGATACATCTGACCTGTCAGTTTTTTTTCAATAATGTCATTGTTTTTGTCCCGCTATCATTATTATCGTGCACCTAATTATTTATTATTAAATCTCTCTTTGCACTTTTATTTCCGCCTCTTTTATTTAATTATGTAATATTACCAAATTGTCAGCAAAGGAAAATAGTTCAATGTACATTCATTTTTTATAATACGTGATAAATGGAATCGGTACTAGATTGCTGTTCTCCGTCCGTCTGTCTTCTTCAATAGATTCTCCTTTAAGACGAGTTTTTTGTGGTCTTTTGCAGGGCCCTTGTCTCAGTCTCACTCTGTTTAATATCTATATGCTTAATGTTGCTTCTCACCCTATTTCTTCTTCTTCCCTCTTCTATGCAGATGCTACTCTCCTTTACTCCGCAGCTATGGATATCACAACTGTTCTTTCATATATAGCAATGCCTCCAAATCTCTCCTCTCCAAATTGGATTCAATATAAAATTTGGTTCTCTTCGTTTTGGCTAAAGGGCTCTCAATTTCACTCCTATTCCAGCTATTCTTGCTGAATCGAATGTAAAACCGTTGTTCATCCAACGATCACATTTAGGATACAATTTCCTTGTAAAAAGACTTTCCATCTCATTTTCTAACATTCGTCGCTCATACCTCTCTATCTTTCATAAATGGCGCTTCTCTCCTAATAAATGTCCTATCTTAGCCCTTGTTTCTCATCGTTTAGACACAAATTCTCCTCCTATACTATTTCCCACAGTAAACTTCCTTATTTTATTTTTAACTTCTTCGTGTTTTTTCACCCTCCAAAACTCTCTTCGCTCCCTTCATCATCTAAAACCTCTGGCTCCACAGTTGCCAATCAAGAATTTAATTTTCTTATTAATTCTTCATTTCCTCTTCATTCCTTAATATTTACGGATGGTTCCAAGAGTTCAGGAGGAGTAGCTGCTTCCTTTTTCTCTCCAGCCAATAATTCCGCTCAATCCTTCAGGCTCCCGGCTTTTTGCTCCATCTTCTCCGCAGAACTTTATGCCATTCTTCGAGTCGTTATATTTATTTCCTCAACTCGTTCCGCTGATAGATACTTAATTATTTCGCACTCCAAAAGTGCTCTTCAGGCTATATCTTCTTCCTTCCCTCATATTCCCTTAACTTTATTGTTTTCCGTATACGTTCTCTCATCTATAGTCTTTCTTTTTCCCATTTTATTTCCATCGACCTTTTTTGGGTTCCAAGTCATGCGGCTATTGATGGTAACGAGACGGTGGATTCCTTAGCACGCTCAGCGTTATACTTCACATATTTTGTTAAATATATTCCTGGACACAACATACTTACTCTCTCCAAAAGAATGCATGCTAGACTTTGATCAAATGTGTATATCTTCGCTCCTTTTCTAATCCTGAGTCATTTTACCTTTCTATTCAGCCTAGACTCCCTTTCTCTTCTTGGTTCTATTATTTTTCTACCCTTAAACATTTTTTCATTATTGCTATCTGCCGTCTGCGGATCAATCATACTTTGCTCCCATCCTTATGGTATCGTTTTGCTCTTTCGCCGTCCCCTTATTGTCCTTTGCACTCTAGCAACTGTACTTTCGTTTGTGATCCTGACCACGTGCCGTTTGAATGTTCCAGTCTTTGTACGTTCAGCTATTAGAGCTGAATTTTCCTACTCCCTATAATGTTTCCTATATCTTAACTTTGCCGTCTTCAAAGGTGAACATTCTTGCCTCATTTCTTTCATCGATCTCTGACCCGATTAAAATTTAATCTCTTGTTGTTTTAATTTCATTTGTTTATGCACACCATGAAGATGGATTGTAATATCCGAAACTAGTCGGTGTTTTTATATTTATTATATTTATATTTTTAAATTATATTATCGTGTTTTTAGTGTTTACTCTATTTTACTTTTTTTTTTATTTTTTTTTTTTTTTTTTTGTGTGGGCGCGTCAGCGGCATTGACGCAACAGCAGGAAAAACTAAGCTAAAAAACTAAATAACTAGGCGGTCCGAAATGGATGCAACAAAGGACAGCAGTACGGATATCACAGAAGATGAAGAAAAGGAGGGGATAAAGGAAGAGTTATAGGGAGTAGGGAGACCTAATGACAAGAGCTGACTGTATAAAAGGGAGCCTTCGTTACGAAGAGCAGAGCACTCGAAGAAAATGTGATCAGCATCACATATACGAGGAGGATCACAATCGTGAAGAGAACAATAAGGAGCAGACGACAGAGCAAATCGAAAGCGAAAGAAGGGGAGGAGAAAATGATTGATCCGGAGACGAATTAGGGAGACAATAGGAGCGCGACGACCGAAAGGAATAGAATGGAACTAAGCCAGGGAACGAGGAATCGGCTGAATAAAACGGTAATACGAATGACGATTAGAAAAGAGGGAGGGATAAATATCCCACCAAAGTCTGGTGTGATTGTAGGTGGATAAGGAAAGGATATCTGAAGAAGTGGAATGGTTGAGGATTTACTCATTTCAATAATATAGTCCAGTTGTCCTGGGTAGTTGCCCTCGGTTAGCCAAGCCCAAAAAAATAAAAAATTCATCTCATGTTTTTTGCTTCGATCATTTCACGTATTTATGACACGCTTTACTTTTTAGTTCGGTTCATTAAGTCACTTCTCTAGTTACCGAATATCCCCATACGTTAACCGCATAAAAACTGGGAGTCAGTCGTCAGAGCCGCCTTCCTTCGATGTGGTATTGGCGCTATCATTACATCAATGCCGAGCGAATGAACTGGCAACTGACTCTTAACACAGGATAATTTCTGGACACTAAAAAGAAGTTGCGTTTATCTTTTCAAAAAAGTCGCCTAATAACGTGAAATTATGAAATATTTTCAATTGACAATAGTTTCATTAATTAATTTTGGACGTAAGAATCAGTATGGCTGAGTGTTTTACTGGCATTATTTAATTTCCGCAATTATAGAACTAAATTTCTATTACTTTCAGTAACAGAAAAAAAATGTAATTTTTCCCTTCAGTTATTTTTTGGTTAAATATAAACAAAATTTCTTTTTCACAACTCGAATGAAAAGAAATATTTTTCTCAAACTGGATAAACTAAACAGGAATGTATTTATTTTTCTCGAGTTATTTATTATTTTATAATCTCTTTTAGTAAGAAAAACATCAATAATTCCGGTTGAATTTTTTTCCGTCTGTATGAGGATTTTTGTAGTTTAAAGTGTTCCCTGTATGCTTTGAATACAGTTTGCGTATTTACTATAATTACCGTATATTTAATCTTAGGCAATTCTTCTTAAACCGATTTCAACAGATGGATATCTCGGCAAATACAATTTAAGGAGTAACACAGCTCTCTTCGTAAGATTATCCGCTTGGTAAATTTAAAATATCCCGAAGCGGTATAAAAGTCAATATGGAGAGTTTTGAATATAACCTACCGTTAAGAGGGATTGTATTGAATTCGTAACTGGAACTGGTTTCATTCTCTATCGCAGCTGAGCCGTTTGTGGTTAGTTCGTTGTTTATTTCGTTAATAGTTATTGTAATGGTACTGTTGAAATTTTCCTTTTGGTTGACGTAGATTGAACCGTTATTCGAACATTCTAAAGCGCTGATGATTTTATGATGATCCTGAAACGTCATTAAAGGAAGAGACGGTGTAATTAAATGTTTTATTCGTATAAATATTATAATAAATATAAATATAAATATATTTTTAATATTATTCGATATATATATATATATATATATATACGAGTATATATCTTCACAATCCCCGATGCCCTGTAAAGGATATGGGACTTACTTTACTTTACTTATGTAATATAAATGAACGTGTTTATCATGGGTAATACTGAGGAATTAGATCCGAGGGGTTTTGAAAAGTAATTTTTCGTAAATCACTATGCTGAAATGTAAATGATGGTAGGTTTGTTCTGTACAAACAAGGTAGTGAGCTGGTAGGTTGGTATGGAAAGGTACCACTGCCATGAAAAGACGCGGATGTTAAGATTTTTATACGTAGTGCGAGTAGTCGAATATCTTCGTTGATACACATTCAAACTTAGCATTAAGAATGCATGTAACACTGAGAAATTTGCCAGCCGGCTACGATACGAAACTTATTAATATTGAAACTTTTTAATAATGATAATATTTAGATGATCCATTTCCTTGCTTCTTATATTGATTAATAACAAACATACTGTTTTGAGGAAATATTATAATTAAATTATACATAAATTATGACATGTTTCGGAAAAAAAGTACCACAGTCATGCTATATAATGTTGATCAACATTGTATTGCACGATTATGGTATTTCATTGTCAAAACATGTCATAATTTACGAGTATGTATAATTTAATTATAATATGGCTGCGTTTCGTCAGCCCCGCCCATTTTGAGTTGGGAAATCAAAATAGGCGTATTCGTTTGTGCTTCTTTGTGCACGACTTTTTTTTATTTGTGCTCACCCTCTTACTGATTTGGTAAGGGTGGGATCAGCCCCGCCCCTGTAAAATTAAGGGATGAAAATTATGTCATTCGTTTGTGCTCCATTTGTGCTTCTTTGTGCACAACATTTTTTGGTTTGTGCTCACCCCCTTCCTGATTTGGTAAGGGTAGGACTAGCCCTTCCCATGTTGAGGTAAAGGTTAAAAACAGTGTTACTGATTTGTGCTTTGTTTTGTGCTTCATTGGGCACGGATTGTTTTTATTTGTAGTGAATTTGAATGGGCGAGGCTGGAGAAACAGTACCTTAAGGGTATGAAATGGGATGTTGTAAATACAAATATATACGTTTCTGACAGTATGGTGCGTGCTCTAATGAAATTTAACCATCGATCTTCTGTGTAATAGACAATTTGAAATTAGCTCGGATTTTACAAAAAATAGGCTGTATACTGAAAAAGTTGTTGGAATATTTATGTATATATAATATTATTTCGCTACCGTGTGGATTCTACATTTATAAAAGTTTAAGTTAGGTAGGTTAGTGTTATGCACAATATGTTCCAAAATGTAATGGTGGCCGACAAATTATTAACTACTAAATGTAAATTAACTGACCTCTAAATTTCTCAATTTTTTTCAATCACGCAAGCACTGGTGACCAATTTAAAGTGTAACCTTAATGGTGTTCGATATTGCATGCTGTTTAATAAAATCAAACGGATGTCTATTTGATGTGTTTTCATTAAATGTTATTCAAAATTCAAATTTATATTATTAGTTAATCGAAGTGTAAAATTAAGTAGGAGAATTATGAAGAATCATCTATTTACAAATACACAACCGAACTAACATTACATGTCCTATATTGATGAAAATTAAATAATGCAAGGACGACAGAGGTTTGTTAAGTGACGAAATGTCATTTTTTAACTATACGATGACGCGTAAAAATGTTTAAAGCCATCGAACACTCAAATGTTATAAAGCGGCAGTCAGTTTTGGAACCACCGAGTCTAACAAATATCATGGTCCCGGTGCCGTTTTCGTTTGTTTTTTTATATTTCAGAGCGGCAAAGGTGCGGTGCGCAATTCGAGTGTTTAGATTACTAGACCTTTTTTAGCCGTCGGCCAGGTAAACGGCGGTGCGCAATTCGAGTCTCGCCATAGCATCCTATTTATAATTTTCATCCACTCAACATATTGGTTTGCTGATTTTTGAGGAATTCACACGTATTACTATAACTGACCATCTTGTCAACAATTGCTCGTAACAGCAAATGTACACCGCGTCGATTTACACTAATGTAAATGCACCAAAATATTAAATTCCATTTTGTTTGTAATCCTTTTCTTCTGTTATTGTTTTCTCTCTCTAATAATAGTAACGCAGTCTTTTCCAGATAACTAGTTCTGTTTTGGCTTTATTTCTGCCAGTTTATGTGTTTCTTCTGTGAGTAAATTTTTATGATCATTTATTCATTTTTATTAAACTGAGTGCTTACAAATTTTAGATTTTTGTTCTCTTAATACACAGTGGATTATATACGAATTCAGATCTTCTATTTTTGGTATGTTTTTTTTTTCTTTTTTACATATTCTTAACAGTCGATAATTAAATACCGTGTTTGGTAACTCGCTTTTTTTTATATCTGAAATTGATTTTAGTAAATAAGTAATACATATGTTTATTTTATTTTTATATTCACTTACAGTATTTACTTTTAGTTATAAAAATATGTTGGTTAATATCATATAATTTATTTCTGTAATAACATTATTTATCCAGACGGTTTACTTTTAAGAGACAGCTAGTTTTTGATAACCGACAAAGCGACACTATTCGGAGACAACTAAAATAAAATGTTCACATCCGCAACCGAGCAGGATGCGTTTTACGAACACAACGATTGACATTTCGTTTTAACAATGATTTTCACAGTTTTACAATTCGGTCTCATTTATAAAGACTATGTATGTATAAGATTTTTATCAGTTGTTATATTACTGCTAATGTTTTTGCAAGCATTTCGGCCGCGATATTTGAAGGCATAAATAATTATTCCCAAAAAACTTTCCATCCCTATGTTTCCATCTTCCTTGAAACCAATTTAACCCGTGAGAGGTCGCAAAGAATAAATGACGCGAGAGGACGCACACGGAGGATTTCTCTGGGTCACTAAATTTTATATTTTAACATACGCTACTAACGTTTTAAAAGTTATAGGAATATACATACATACATTATGTAGTTATCCTTCTACATGAAAAACTAAAAATGTTAGCGTGTATGTGTATAATAGTATTAGTTTTAAGCATTTCGAAAAATATTGTATACTTTTTAATGCATCATCTTACGTTTCTCTAAAAATACCATGTAAAAACATAAAAATGTCTTTAACGATTATAAAAAAAATTAATTTTAATTTCTATACAAATAAATCAAAACACACCAGTTCATCGACCGCAGAAAGGTGTAGCATTTCATCATTCGTTGCATGTTCCCTAAGACTGAAATTGCTTTTACAGTTCCCCCAACAAATGGTTCAAAAAGGTCTCTTATTGGTGCTAGTTTATCCACTCCTTTTCTTTCTTCCTGAGAATTTAAATTACCAAACCATATCGCTCGCAGTAAAAATTTAAACCGGTTTTGTGCCATGCAAATTCTAAAGAACTGTATTCCAGTTCCATCTGTTGTCCATAAGTCTTCTAAATTAATGTGCGAAGATTTATGAACTCCTTCTAAATATTTTAAACTTTACTGGCAGTATTTCAGCTGCAATCACTTTCTCTAGTGAATTTTCTTTATTTTTCTGAATCCATATATTCGTGTTTGTTGTGATATTTTCAACAATTTCATTGGTAAAAAATAACTTCCAGATATCTATGGGTGTGTTAATATCTTGAGCGCTATCAATTACTCGGGGTATACGAATTCGTAAAATATTTTTCTTCGAAATTTTAATATTTTTCGGAGGTGAATGTATATTCCACAAAGTGTGGCCATCTTTTCCAGTATACACCAATTGCGGTGCATCATTTGGACTCAAATCATTTCCTTCATTATTTTCACATATTTCATCGTTACAAATTTTCGAATTCGAATCATGATCACTGCATTCCGATACATCAATATTAGATTCATCGGAACAATTACTGCAATACATTCCGGTTCCTCGTTAATATTGGCTAACAATCTTAAAATTCTTTCTTCCTCCCGTTCCATTTTAGAAAAATTAGAATAGGCGAAACAGTTAATACATATGAAAACGAACTGGCTAAATTGTTTACTATTTACTAAATACTACATGTTTATTCAACGGAAAAGAAACAAAATATAAGTACGCTAGCAATTTCGATTAGAAGAAAAATTTGGCATGGCTCCAGACTAAAATAAATAAAATACGATTTCAATAGATCGTCAGCTGCGACAGTTAGCATAGAAAAATAACATGAATCAGATGAAGTGCGATGGCTAGAAATTAAATACTGAGTTAAACGACTTTTACCAAAAAGAATATTAATAATAACTAACAAAAAAACATTTCCGAAACACGACTCGTCACGGTCAAAACTGTCGGCACTGCAAAATTGCTCATTTTTGAGGACAGTTGAAACCTACAGTCATTACGTACATGCGATGTTTAAAAATAAATCAAATTACTTTTTGTGATAATATTTTAATTGAAATTTCAAATTTTAATCTTGAAATATAAAATGTTATATTAAAATATTATTATTTCATTTAAATTATAATTTTTATTGGTATATTTCATTATTATTATTTAGCACTGATTTTATTGTTGTTGAAGAAGATTTTATACTTTACTTTTTAATATTTTTACATAAAGTTTTTAGCGCCCGTTTTTTCCTTTTTTTATTTTATATAACGGCAATTAAATACTTTCATTAATGCAAAAAATTCATTCAATAATAAATACTATTAGAACACTAGACTCAAAAATAAAAAGAAAATAAAAGTGAAATATATATGACATTTATATTAATGAAGATAAGTAACCTTTAAGCAACTATATTAATTTTTCTGACTATTATAAAACAGTGACTTTCAAATTAAAAGTGAGACTAAATCTGAATTATTATGTTAAATAAAATCGAATTAAAATCAAAAAAATGTGTTTATAAATGTAAGATTATTAAAAATGTTAATTAAGTTTAAACCAATTTTAATTAAATTAATTGAGTTGAATTCCAAAAATATGACAATCACATTATATTAAAACACATTAAATTGAGTAAAATTAATTTTTTTTTTGTTAATTTAAAATTTAAATAGAGGTACATTTTTTATGGTTTCTAAAAAGTTTTATATTTTCTAAAAATTTTAAAATGATGAAATAATAAAAAATTTTATAAAACTTAAAATTTATCCTAAAATAGACAAAAAAGTTTTTTTACAGTTTAAAACAAGATATATGAAAAATTAAGAAAACAACATAAAATATAGGAAGTTTGAAAAACTGAAGTTGAAAATTAGAATCAAAATGACACGTTGTTATACTCTTGTATATTAATGCTTTACCTAGTATGTGTGTAGCATTATTTTCTTAATGTATTGTCTGTGAAAGAAATGAATTTAAAAACGCTAGGCGGAAGAAACAAATAATTGAACTAATTTCGAATTGTCTATTACACAAAAGATTGATGGTTAAATTTCATTAGAGCACGCACCATACTGTCAGAAACGTATATATTTGTATTTACAACATCCCATTTCATACCCTTAAGGTACTGTTTCTCCAGCCTCGCACATTCAAATTCACTACAAATAAAAACAATCCGTGCCCAATGAAGCACAAAACAAAGCACAAATCAGTAACACTGTTTTTAACCTTTACCTCAACATGGGAAGGGCTAGTCCCACCCTTACCAAATTAGGAAGGGGATGAGCACAAACAAAAACAAGTCGTGCACAAAGAAGCACAAATGAAGTACAAACGAAGGACATACTTTTCATCCCTTAATTTTACAGGGGCGGGGCTGATCCCACCCTTACCAAATCAGTAAGAGGGTGAGCACAAATAAAAAAAAGTCGTGCACAAAGAAGCACAAATGAAGCACAAATAAATGACGTAATTTTCATCCTTTAATTTTACATGGGCGGGGCTGCGTTTCGCCAGCTCCGCCCAAAGATTTTTCTAATTAAACTATAAAGGGGGAGAGCACAAACAAAAAACTTAGTGGCACAAAGAAGCACAAACGAAGCACAAACGAATAAGCCTATTTTGGTTTCCCAACTCAAAATGGGCGGGGCTGGCGAAACGCAGACTTATAATATTTCCTAAAAACAGCGTGTTTGTTATTAATCAATATTGAAACTTTTAGTAAAAAGTTTATTTATTCAAATTTTATGTTTAAATTTAGTTTAAAAAGTCAAAAATAAAAGATATTCAGATAAGTAATGCAAGTTTCAAATTTTATTTATGTAAAAAAAAAGAAAATTTTCTGTGAGTGTCGCCATTTTTAAAATTTGGATATTTTAAACCCTGGCGCTGGAATAATTTAAAATTTAATCTGTTTGGAGGAGCTAGATTGATGTATGACTTTGCAAATCGATCAGCGGAAGGTTCACCGTTTTTTTACCTCTGAAAGAAGCTACCCGGAATCCTGTAAGTTAATCAGGAAATAGAAAGAACATTAGCCAATTCGTAAAAGAAAAAACGAAGTTAGCATCACTTATATATATACACATACCAATGGAATTGGACTCGTTGGCCACTTTGTGGCACAACCTTTCGGATTTTTAATTGTTTTATTTCGTGAATGTTTTAAAAAGATTACAGCGTTCACATAATGTTTATTGTTAAAAAAACGGATATGTTAATTAAAGAAGTGAAATTCGAGTTGAAATATCTCAAAAACTATAACCTCCAGCAGGGTAATACATGTGAGAAGGGAATATGTTATATTTAATACTTTTTAAAACGATTTCTTCTTTTATTTTTTACTAAGCAGATTTTTTTCAATTTGAAGTTACCATAGATTCTTGAAGTGTTGGTTTTTTCAATATTTTCCGATATTTAAATAATTTGTTGAAAAATCATTTTTTGTTTATTTATTACGATATTCTTACAAGGAAAGTACACGAGTTGTCAGACACCGGTTTTGATGAAATTTTGAAATGTTGTGGAGCATGAAAAAAAAAATTAGACAAGTGTTTTTTTTTATCGGCCCATATGCAGTTTCAAGAGGTGAAAATCACCCCTAAAGTTTACCCCCGAAAATCGTTTTTCCTAAATATCTCGTCTTCAACTCTATATTTTTATATGAAACAAAATGGAAATTATTTCTCGTGCGAAGGACAAGTAATGCACAGTGATTTAAGCAGTGAAGTTGCATCCCTTATTTTCTAGGGGGTGAAAACACCTTTTTTTGGTTATAGGTATGGAATAAAAAGTTATAAAATAACATAAAGAAATAAGAAAAACATTTTTTAACACGCACAATTAAAAAATAAAGTTGACGTGTTTCGGCATTTTCACGAATTTCACCCTTAAAGGGGGTAAAGCACCCCTTACAAGAAACATCAATAAATACATGTATCAAGTGATCCGGTTTCGTAAAAAATTGTATGTAAGGGTTTTTAAGGTCGCTGATTACGAATCCGTCATCAGATTTTGTTCATTCAAACTGGCGTATCCAATATGGCGGACAAAAAAGTCAAAAAAGTTTTAATTTTAATGACAAATTGTATACGAGGATTTAAGAGGTCGCTGATTGCGAATCTGTTATCAATTTTTTTAAATTCAAATTATCCTGTGCTTTATAACCATACATCCCCAAACCCCTAAAACTCGGATCTGCAAGTTTGAATTAACAAAATCTGATGACGGATTCGTAATCAGCGTCCTCAAAAACTCTTACATACAATTTTTTACGAAACCGGATCACTTGATACATGTATTTATTGATGTTTCTTGTAAGGGGTGCTTTACCCCCTTTAAGGGTGAAATTCGTGAAAATGCCGAAACACGTCAACTTTATTTTTTAATTGTGCGAGTTAAAAAATGTTTTTCTTATTTCTTTATGTTATTTTATAACTTTTTATTCCATAATTATGACCGAAAAAAGGTGTTTTCACCCCCTAGAAAATAGGGGATGCAACTTCACTGCTTAAATCACTGTGCATTACTTGTCCTTCGCACGAGAAATAATTTTCATTTTGTTTCATAAAAAAATATAGAGTTGAAGACGCGATATTTAGGAAAAACGATTTTCGCGGGGTGAACTTTAGGGGTGGTTTTCACCTCTTGAAACTGCATATAGGCCGATAAAAAAAAACACTTGTCTAATATTTTTTTATACTCTACAATATATCGAAATTTCATCAAAATCGGCATCCGACAATTTGTGTACTTTCCTTGTTAGTAACAAAATAGTTATTTCATTATCGTTCAATAGTCAAATTCGTTCCCTTCCTTAGAATCTAAGTATTACTCGTAATATTTTAAGTCATTGGTGACCACCGCTTCAATCATTTCAAAATTTGAACTCTCACATTTTATAATTAAGGAGTTTTGTATTTTTTCGCCATTCTAAAAATAAAAATACACCGATTAAAATAAAAATCAATTCCGTAGCTACTGTATAGTTTGTGCTGTATATTTTGGTTATTTTTTTTTAGCTTTATTTTCATACTTTTCAAAATTTGGGCTCCTTGATTTTAAATTTCGAGGGTGTCATAGTTTTTTCTATTATTCTAGCAATAAATATATATGTAATTTTAAAAAAAATACTTTCTAGCTCCTGCGAAAAGGGCTGTGGACTTCTTTTTCAGTTTTCTGTTTTGTCGGCTTGGATGTATATTATTCCAAATTCAAGTCCTTAAGTATCAACATTTTTGTACTTTTGTATTTTTCGGTATTCTAAGGATGAAAATGCACCGATAAAAAAAGTAAATAAATTTCGTAATTATTATAGAAAGGACTGTGGAATTTTTTAGACCCTTTTTCTTAAAACTTGATTTTCCCTTTTTTATAAAATTTGGGCTCTTTAATTTTATAATTTTTCTTTTTTCTTCTTTTTTTTTAAAATGGGTTCGGTGCCAGCACTGACCCAACTACATGAGCTTAGATCACCTACTCCGATTCTGAGGCGATCAGAGATAGAGAGTATAAAGGAGAGTAGGAGGGGAATAACGGCTAGAGATGGGAAGGAAAGGATAAAAAAAGTATTGAAAGGGTTAGGAAG
Organism: Icerya purchasi; assembly: GCA_039619475.1. NCBI lineage: Eukaryota > Metazoa > Arthropoda > Insecta > Hemiptera > Monophlebidae > Icerya > Icerya purchasi. The sequence continues at coordinate 289,525,198 of CM077116.1, forward strand.
ATCCAACGCCAAAAGTTCGGCGTATAGATGAGAGTACTCGGAAAAAGAGTAAGACATTCAAAAAGGATATGGTCGGAGTCGCATATAAAGGGAGGATCAGTAGAGTGGAAAGAGTAAAAGGGAGAAGGTGAAAAAGAAAAACGAGAAAAGGGAAGGAGAGAATGACCAAGTCTTAGTCTGATTAAGGAAACAATAGCCGAGTGCCGAGAAAAGGGAAGAAATTGTAACCTGGGCTGTAAGTTGGGAATAGGCTGTAGGAGGAGATAGAAGGAGGAACGATTGGCGAAAAAAGAAGGGTAGATGTCAATCCATAGTCTGGCATGGAGACTTGAGGAGAGAAAAAGAATGTCTGAGGCAGGAAAATGGGGGAGGAGTGGACCATTGAGAGACGCCGAGCGAGCTAGCAAGTCAGCTGCTTCGTTGCTGTCAATGCCAGAGTGATCAGGAACCTATAAAAAGTCAACAAGGATAGAACGTGCTAAGTGCAAGTTGGAAATAGAGGCACGAACAGAAAGAATAATATCATTAGTCGAGTGAGAAGGAGGAGAAGAAATAGCTTGCAGCGCAGATTTGAAATCAGAAACAACGAGAAATTTACAGATCCCTCTTGAAGAGGAAATAAAGGAGACAGCACGGAGAATGGAGATTGGTTCAGCAGAAAAAATGGAACAAAAGGAAGGAAGTTTGAAGGGTTCCGAGTTATCAAGCGAAGGGGTCGTAAAAACACCGCCCACCCCGTAATCATTTTTGGAACCATCGGTGAAGATTTTTACATGACGGGGAAATGACGAATTTAAGATGTGGAGGTATTCACTGACCGCTGTACTCTGGGGAGTGGAGTTAACGCGAAGAGGAAGAGAGGAGAATGAGATGGGGAGGCATATTCCATTGAAATCAAAAGAAAAGTAACGAAGGTTAATGCGGGAAAAGACATAAGGAGAAAACTTAGAGACCCAGGTAGTTATGTGCGCAAAAACCGGGATTTTATGAGGAACGAAGCGCCAGTGGTCATTGATATACAGATAGGAAGAAATAAGTTTAGATGAAGAGATCGGGAGGTGTTTAATCAGAAAACGGTAGCCAAGTAGAGATTTGCGGATAAACAAGGGTTTAATATTAGATTTGGACAAAATAGCAGAGATGGGAGAAGACATAATTCCCTCAATTTTTATCCGAACGAGTTCAAATTTTAACTGTAGCTTCTTAGTTAGATTTCGCAGAGAATGTCATACGGATTTTGCCAAATATTAAAAATTATAAAAGTTATTAACGAAAATCTGCCAATTTGTTTTCAAAAGCTTGCCCATTTTTTCAAAAATTAATATTTTTAAAATTCCGTACGACATTCTCTAGATATTTTTATGTAGTTTAAGGAGATTTTTTTTTTTTTTGTTGCAGCATTAAAATTTCTTAGAATATTTTGCAAGCCCCGGAACTCCTTTTTGAAAACATGTATTCTTGTAAAAGTTTTTTTATTAATAATAAATTTTTTTCCATCCAAAAACAGCACTAAAGAAGTAGTCTGTTTTGGGGTATCTACACTAGCATAATACCTTAAGAGAACAGAAGATTTAGTCAGAATAGCAAGAGATCGCAATCGATTTCAGCGGATAATCCAATCTACACATGATGATTAAGCAATATCCGAATCGGGTGGCACGAGAAGAGGAAGAAGAAGTCTGATAAATGAGGGAGCTATTATCGTATTAATAATTAGCTGTATTAAAACACGGATAGAATATGTGAAGACTAAGAGAACTAGAGGAACTGGACAACAAGGCAGATAGATGTGATTACAGTGGAGCGCGTCATTGTGTAACCGTTAGCGGAACAGAGGGATACGACATAGAACGACCTATTTTTACGGTTTCTCAATTGATGAGAACACGCTCGCTTTGTTTTGACGATTCGGATTAATTCTTTAGTTCAAACTCCAGTTGCAACGGGGTCTGGAATGTCTTTTCTTCATGCTAGCTCATGGAATAAACGAATGAGAAGTTTAGAAAAATTGCAGTTCTGTCCTTTGACGCCTGCTTGATAGCGTTAACATGGGAGTATCCGAAGGAATATCATTTATAAATCAGTATATCCTTCCTTTTTCTTCTACACTTATTATCCCTGCCATTTTCACCTTCCTCTTAACGATATCTGATCGTCTTATTATATAACTTTCCTTTTTCGTTTCTAATTGTTTCTGGGTAAAGGTCCCCTTGGTTGACGAGCCCATTACATGAAAAAAAAAAATGTATATATATAATTTCCTGGCGGCTACTAAAAAGTTGACACGATGATTATGCCCGAGTTCAGTTGTGCACGTTATATGAAATTTTCTAAACGCACTACCGGCAAACGAAAATATTGATTACCGAATGCGCTAAGGTTTCACATCGGTAATTTCAAAGTTTGATTTTTTTGAAACTTTCGAGTTCGATTAATCGTATGCCGACAATTTACCCGCAGCAATTTTCTATACTCAGTGATCGATGTAGAATCGTAGACGATGCGTAAGCCTGATACTGATATAGGGATGTATTCATTATCGTAGGAAGAAGTGGGGTTTTGATATCTTGGGCGACACAATCATGGCGACAGACAGAGAAGTGATCTCCCGCAAAACCTTCGCAAAAGGGGACTGCGCCGTACAGAATACTGTTGCAACCAAGAGCAACGTGACGGATGCCGCCTGAACCACATATAATCGACTTTCACGCAGAAAAAAACGTAGAAAGACATTTTGGGTAAATTTTCGAGCGAAATAAGAGTCATGCCACAAGAATTATAATAAATCTACGAAAAAAGAAACAAAAAACGAGTAAATCGATACAATAATGGAGAGCCCCTTCGCGTCAAAGTAACGGGTTAATTTAACACAACTTATTATCCAAGGTTTTTCTCCTACAACTCTTTGAACCGATTTTCGATTTGGTTTAAATTCGCTGTTTTGCATTATTGTGAAATACGTAAAAATACGTAAAAATACGCCCAAAACCGATTTAGTCTTTTAATGGAAGATGCTTTGTTTGAGATAATTATTTTATATTTTTTTTTTTTTCGTTAGACTTTTGTATTTATACAAATTGATGACTTTTAAATGCTTTTTGTGCGATAATTCTTCGTAAAATAAGTTGACTTGGAAAGGTGCAAATTTAAAAAGAAGCCGTCTGTAAACTGGATTATGTCAAAGTCGCTCTGCTATTGCAAGCAACGATAAACTCGATTCTTTGGCTTGTTCCGCTGTTGTAGGACAACTTATTTAACAAATTCCCCGCCAACATTCTTTCTTCCGGCCATGTACTCGTTTCTCGACTGGCCCTTTTCCAGTGCTTATTATTTCCGTTCCTGCCTTTAACACTTTTTTCTCGTCCTAATCGTATCTTCTCATTTCTGCTTTACTTGTTTCTTGGATTTCCCGTTGCACTAGTTCTTCCTGTTGCCCTGAAAAACACCGTGACCGTCTTTTGCACGTTCTATTCGACTATCTTCTGTTCTCTTTTAATACTGTCGGTAAGTAAAAAATCGCGGGCGTTACGTCATTCGGAGTGGCCATCCGTTTACTTCTTCTCTTTCATTATCTTTTGTAATATTTCAGTATTGTTTCTCAACATTTTCTTCGCTCTCTACGTTTGGTTAAGCTTGTTCTCGTAGAATTAAGCGGTGAAAGAATAAAGCCAAATACTTTTTTTTTTCAATTGAAATTTTTTTAGGAACCGACATTTCCCGACCGCCAAAATATTACATTCCGTATCTCTGCCTCTACATAATAGAATTTACTGAAGTGAGTGGCGAAACTTTAGACGGTAAATCAAGTGAGTATGAAATTTTGTATTCAACCGAAATAGTTGCAGCAATTTTCACCGTTCGTGTCCAGTGATATGGGTGTCGTTTTCTGCAAAGTGAAAATATATTTTTCACACTGATATAAGAGACGACGAGTTTCGTGCAGAAAATTTAGAAAAAGTTCTTCTTGTTAAGTAGAATAACTTTTTGAAGTTACACTGTTTTAGGCGGCACTAACGGTTGCACGATGCGGCGGAAGCCGCGTACTATGCGATGATCTAAATGCGACACCATTAAGCTTTAAATAACTCTATGCGTATCCAATTTCGGCTAGATGCAAAAAACCTCTAATGTATATAATTACAAATGTATTATATCGTTACATCGTCGCGTGTTAATTAAATGTGAACATTGTCTGAATATTCTTCGATGCAATGTTTTTTAAGTGAGGTTAAAAAATAACCACTTTTTCTTTTTTATTCGATTAAGCTTTTATTGTTCATCATCTCGTTATAATGCTCTTATTCTGCTCAGATACTTCGCCAAAGAAGTATACACCTTGCGTACACAAGTGAACGTACACCTTTTTTTTTTTTTTTATAATTTGTGTTTTCAATCGTTAAATAGTAGAAAAGATAGATAGATTTTTCTCTTTTTTGTTAGATTTAAATTTTTAACATACCCGATACGAAATTTATAATCTTGTATTATCTATTTCAGGGCATATTTTAAGATTTTATCTGCTTATGAAAATTCGAACTACACGTATTTTGCTGTGGATATGTCCCGTGTAGACTTGAAATGATTAATAAAATAATAAAATTATAAACATAAGTATCATCTTAAGTCTGAATGTTGAGCGATGTATTTTAGAAACGCGTCTTTTCGGGGAAGTGTCCAGTACTAAAAAAAAAAAAGAAAAAAAAACAAAATGTGAAATATATTAATGAGAATATATTATTATTATTATTACATTAAACGGTACAGGCGCCGGCTGCTCAAACGGGCCATATGCGCCCGGGGAACGGAAGGGATACTAAATTGAATTTAGGAGGTTAAGGGAATGAAGGAATTGGAACGCACTGTGGATATGACACGGAGAATCAGCTAGGAGTTGTGATAAGGAAGGGGGAGGCATGCTGAGCTAAGTGCTATAAGGGAATGACAAAATGTTAGTAAATGGGGAATGGAAAACTGGGTTCTTTGGCAAAAGGGACAAAGAGGGGGATCGGTGCGCTGTAGGAGATACGAATGGGGAGTGGGAAATCCTAAGTCTGGTAAGAATAATATTTTTCTTCCTTGAACGGAATGGAAGGGGGATCTGAGATAGAGGATCAGGTTTAACAAGGAAAAGCTTTTTTTTTTTTTTGTTGACTAGAACTCCATACTTGTTCCCAGGATTTAATTATAAGGGATTTCAAGAAGGATTTCATATCGCTGGTAGAAGAGGAGTACGATGATATGGATGGAAGCCGGGATGCCTCCCTAGCAGCTCGGTCGATGGCCTCGTTACCGGGGAAACCAATATGGTTGGGGATCCACATGAAAGATATAGAAATTTGGGATCGAATAAGGAGATCGTGAAGGAGAAGGATGCGTTGTAAAATTGCATTATCTGTGTAAAAGTTGTAGAGGGACATTAGAACACTGAGTGAATCAGTAAGGATGAGGTATTTAGAAAGAGGTGGAGCGGAGGAGAGGAACTCAAGACACTTGAAGATGGCGAAAGATTCAAGATAGATTTAGTTGAAGTCGTTGGAATGTGAAGGAAACGCTTGATCAACAACTATCTTTAATTACGTGTTGGAATTTTCCCGAAGAAACACATTTCCAAAATATATTGTTTAATTTTCAACCTTCAGGTGTTTATTTACGTTTACATATGTACATAAATATTATTTTATTAACGAAATTAATAAACCGGATAAATATACAGCTTTTAAACTGGTATTAATTAAAAACGCCACAATCGTCTGTTAGCGAGAGGAAAATATCGATAATCGGAACAGAGAAAATAACGATCATTATGCGAGTTTTGCGCGCTGCAGTGGATTATACAGAACGTTTCGTAAAAACGAAAGATAGCCATCTATCCGGCTTATTTTACCGATAATTCGTCGCAAACGACCGTTTTCGTTCCTTCGGGACCGCAGTCGACGGACAGCTGTATCGCGCTTTGCATCGGAAGGAATATGGTTTTGGTTAGTCTCATCGAGGACACATCGCAAATTCCATCTTTCTTGGCCCAATCCGGAACTATTGAAACGAAGAAAATTGAAATTTATCATCCAGCTCGGATCCGATGAATTATTCTAAACGTTTAAAGTGAAAACTTATTGCTTTTCGCTTACCATCCAGTTCGCAGACGAACGTAGCAGCAGCCGGACCATTACACTCGAAGGCTCTCCACTTGAAGTTGACGGCTGGATCGGTAACTACACACAGTGAGTTATCGCTTTTCGGGATCTTACCGTGCCATAATTTATCAGGAGCCATTAATTTCTCTTTGCCGCTGAAAATTAGAAATTCGGTTAAAATTTTGCAAGTACCATCGGTCGGCCATCTCTTTCTCTCGTTATCACAGATATGCATAATGCATATATATACGAGTATAATTCTAAAATTGTATCCTTCGGACTTTGCCATGTCTGATGCTGATTTATTATAATTATTATGAAAGAGTCCGTTTCAATTGACTACGTCATTCTTCGCAGAACGAAGTAAATGTTTTAAGCGTGAAAATGTTATTTCGTTATTGCATTTTTATATTACCTCCGGCGTAATAATAACATAGTCACCAATGTAAATCTAGATCTTATATATATATGTATATATATATATATATATATATATATATATATATATATATATGTATTGAGACCGATTCAGTACTTGTAGCGCTATCTTTTGACGATGTTCGAGTTAGAAAATAGTCTCCGGTGTTTTATTAATTCATGATTTCTCGGACATTCTTATATTTAGCCATCGTTTTGTGTCTGGTGAAGAAGGCTTACTCGGCTAAAACCGAAAATCCCGTGCCTCACCATGGGGTATTTGACCCGAAAAGCTGGCCAAAATTATTTTTTAGTATAAAAAGGATATTTTTGTGATTCTATCAATATTTATTGAAAATTAAACAGAATTTTGTTAAATTTTAGTAAAATTTTTTTTTCTATTTTTTATAAAAATTTACAAAACATTATCATAAATTACTCCTCCTCACTACTTTCGTCGACAGGTTCAAGTTCTTCGGGACTTCCGCTTCCACCAGGTAAGAGCAATTCGATTGTTTCCTTGGAAAAACAACGCACCTTACTCTTATATTTCTGTCTCATGCCCGTAACTAAAGGCTCAGAAGTGAGAAGCAATCGCTATTTATAATATCCAAGTTACATGCTTCTCGAGAATATTTCCTTGCATAATTTAATCTGTACGACCGAAAATGTTTATTCCTTGATTCTGCAACCTCATCAGACAGCTGTCCTATAGGCAGAAGGAAGCTATCAATAAATTACGGATCATGTCTTAAAATTTTATGCATGGTCGGAGACATCTCGGATACCATGGGTATAATCGAACATCATAAAGTTCTGCTGTCTCTTTTGTATATTCTTCAAATGTTTTGGAATTAATTTTGTGTCCACTTGATAGAACTTCTAAAATAATGTTTAATCTATATATTAAGTTTGGATCAACTCCAGTTATCTTAGACGATAATTCATGGTTGTTAAAAAAGCGCCCGCTTGTATTCCCATCATTTGTATTTACGAATCCAGCTTTGGGAACAGCAACTGTAAGACCCATTTCATTTCTGAATTTATCCTGTATTTCTTGTTTTCTTTTTTTGACTGTATCTTTGTAAGCTCGTGACCTTGCCTGCCATTCTGTTATTGGTATTTTATATGATAAATGAAGAATACCCTCAAAAAATCTATTTTTTTTCTTTTTTGAATGAAATTGTTCCATTAAGTCATTCACTGTTGTTTTTTTCAAATACATCTTTCTTTCCTTGTGCTGCCTTCCATTTTGATTTAAACGGATGCTTTATTGAAGATAATTTGCGCTTGAACTCCGTTTAATGATCTGCGCTTTTACAATACTTCCGTACAACATATTTAGCCATATATTCGACTTTTTTCTCAAAAGTTGACCCCACTGATTCTTCTGATTCTTTAATTATAGTGTATAAATCTTTTTGCACCCTCGAGGAGTCTACAAAAAAAAAAACTAAAATAATACCATTTTCCATATATTAAAATAATATTAATAGTATACAGGAAACAATTTTCATAAAACACAAAAACGCAATTTTAGGCAAAAATATTTTGATAGAATGCCCCTTCTACGTTAAATGTACTTTATTTCAAGATATATTACAATTGTTAGAAAAGCTTAGAAATAAATCAAAACAATCATCATGTTTTGCATTGCCAATGCCTGAAATAGCAAAATATTATCACCTCAATTATGCGATCAATATTACATAAATAAAATATTATTTTGTACTAAAAGTATCATGCAAATTGATAAACATATCTGGTTCTGAAGAATCTATATTAGAAAATTCGTAAACTTATGCACAAAAACTAAACTACAGCACTTTTATATCAACAAATCACACGACCACTGTTAGCAAACGGTAACTTTGAAGTGACCTAGTGACAATAATGCAGAGCTTCGGTAAAACCCAACTGTACCATTTGTTTACGTACCTCTGGTAATTGTTCTTTCTGAAAGATTATCTGTTTTGCGAATTGGAATTTTGGCCAGCTTTTAGGGTCGAATATCCCATAGTGCGCCTGTTCGTTCGAATAGATGTATCGGGTTCAGATTACATCACAGTGTCTTTTGGGTAGTGGTCGAGGGCTAAGGCACTGGCATGTGCTTGTTGCGAAAGCGCGCATCCGTGTTGTGTGTCGAATGACATTGAGCCGAGAGAAAATGTTGTGTCTATCCGGCCAAAAGTCAGGCAGGACAGTTAGTGCGGTGATCTACGCAACAAACTTCTGCGTAGCCTTTGTTGCATCGTCGCGTGATGCGCTGTTCTAGTCGATCGCCAGCCGTCACTGTTTTTCAGTCTAACTTTCTACACGTTTTTCTTTTGAATGTATTCCGTTTGTGTCGGTTTTTATATGAATATAAGCGTTTTTTGGTCAATTGTTCTTAGTTAATTGAACACGTGGGGTGCAGTTTCCATCGTGAGACCTCCCGTACGGGAAAAGGTACGACCGTGGGACAAAAAGCGAGGAGCCGTGATTTTGCTTTATTCTAGAGATGGGCGGTATTTCACATTACGGTGACCACGTATTGAAATAAACCGTGAAATTTCACTGATTCAAACTAACCCGGGAAATGTCGCTGTTCCGAACTAATAAGCGTGAAAAATTTCACTGTATAGAGCTAAACAGTGAAATTATCAGTTTCGTATTTCATACGTTAGAATGATGTTAATTAGAAGTTTCGATTTTCGATGATGGACATATCGATAAGTCTTAATTTACCATAATTAGTAAATAGTAAATTTGGATGTTGACTTTTATTTTTCAGTAATTTCTTATTCACATTACTATTCAGCAATGACACGATATTAGTTTTATAGGGAAGTTTAAATGAAATTGAATATATGAAAAGAAAACAAGTTATTGTATAATTTAAACCGATGAACAAGCAACTATTATATTGTGTAAACAATAAATGCGAAGTTAAATAACAAATTTTAGATAAAATTTTTTCTTATTCTATTTTAAAATTATGAATTCTAATAGTATATAACATTGTAGATATGTATTTTACTGCATTTGTTACTGGCAATGTATAAAATAATTTTTCTTAAATTATATACTACTACCGCTTTAAAGTGTGTAAGAGTTATATAAAATGTAATGAATGTATCGGATGAATATAAAATAATTCATTATATAACTTTGAATAATGAGTTGTTTTATTACAAATTATTATAATAAATTATTTTATATTTTATAATTAAGAAAAAATTTATGTTGATTTACTAGTTTTTTCACCGTTATTTTTTAATACCTACGATGAACAACTAATCTAACACGGCCGGCACGCGGAATTATGATCGGTGAAAGAAGAACGTCTTGCGATACGCAGACATGGCATTACACTCTTTTGGCATCCTATGATGTAGAAGCGAGCGAATTTTTGGAGAAAATTGAGGAAATAAGTGCCGAAGCTAATCTTGAATCGAAGAAAAAGTCAAATATTGATTACAGACTGAACTGCTGACGTTGACTATACTAAAAAGGTTTTGCGTTTTTTTTGTTTTTTTTTTTTTTTTGGGTGTATCAAAATCAAATATAGGTGTTTGCACACCTGAGATCACTTGTGCACTTATCAAGACCACGATTACTCAGCATACACATACTCAAACAGATAGACATTTCTAAGTTTTTAAGTGTAGCTACAGAATTATTTACAAAACAGGGGAAGCGTAGTAAAAATTACAGGTAATATTAGTAATGAAAAGGTGAATCGCTATGGAGTAGGTCAGGGTACAATACTGGCTCCTATTCTATTTCTTATACACACGAACTCATTATATAAGCACATCAAAAATGCAAAGGTTTATGTATTTGCCGATGACATCGCATTATTAAAGGAACATAAAAATCTGAAGATGGCGAAAAAATTACTGCAGCAGGATGTCGATAATCTCAGTAAATGGGCGCATGACAGGAGGTTATGTATAAATGTAAATAAATCAAAACTACTCCGTATTCGTAATATCTCCAAACATATGAGTCATCGCTCGCGAATCAGTATACATAATAATGAATGCTTACATGAACGGTACGGGAATAAAATCACTCACCCATGTTCATGTCCACCTCTAATAAATGTAACAGATTTTAAACACCTAGGAATATACATATATCGATAAATCATTGAACTGGAAAAAGCAGATACGAAACTTAAATTCGAAAATAAGACAGTCAATTCCAGCGTTATATAAACTGAAGACGGTTCTTTCATATGTGACATTACGGATATGCTTTAATGCATTAATAATGTCTAGAATTTTATATGGGATCCAAATATGGGGTGAGGTTAAAAAAACGGGAATCAATAAAATAGGTAAAATTCAGAAAAGTTGTTTAAAACTTATAATACTACCCCATTGGAAGCGGAGTAATACTACATCAACCTGGTGGAAGAAAAATAATGAAATGGCTCCTAAAATGCACTATTATTAATTATTACGGACTACTTGAATTTAAATGCAATAACGTAAAGTTACCTTTCAGACCAAAAATCGACTAACAAGGAATCAAAGTAATATACCTGTTACATTCATAGCAGAGGGGTAAATCTACGAATCGACAATACAGATGATTCGGTTCTAATTAAATTAATGAGTACTATGTCCAATTATATAAAAAACGAAAAAAAAATTGGTGTAAGAGGGAGAAATGGTTGAAAGAATGGTGCAAATTTTGTTGCATCCTCTTTTCCCTTCATTATTATTGCTGCATTTTTTAGGGCTCATTCTTTTAGACCATCTATTTACCAATTTTTCCTTTCTTTTTCTTTCCTGTACATTAATGTATGCAACGTCCAATATGTAAGCGGCTCCTGTGTATGGGTGTATTATTGTGTAATTCATATATATATATATATATATATATATATATGTATATTTGCGTCGATTGATATATTTCATTGTTATTTTTTTGGTTTAATACGTTCGATTTAGGTAGTAAGAATGATTAACTGTAATTTTGTTTACTAGAATAAACGATAATAAGAGTGTTGGACACTCACGCAACGGGCATACTTGCCCAATAAGACCCATAACTTATTTATTTAAAAAAAAACAACAAAAAACGTGGCCGTTTAAGAGACATTTGAGATAGTCGTATGCGCTATGCGTTCATTGCACAGATGCGTCCATTCTCCTAAATATAGGGACGCATAAACGATTTCTAACAAACAGTTCAACAACTTACTTTGTTTTCTTCAGGCATATTATTATGCGTCGTGTACAGGAATTGTTGGAAAAAGCTGTACGGGAAGGTCGTGGTCGTATATTGAAACGATATGTTTATCAGGTTCGAGAAGAAGCCTTATTAAAAATGTAAGCAACGGCGGACTGACATACATATATGGTATAGGGCACGGATGCACAGCTGATGCGTGGTCTGAAAGTTCGCGGCATTTGAACTCGGACGATACAATGGAAGAGAATACGATAAATAGAACAAGATGGAGCGGACGAAAAATCGCCAGCGACAAAAAAACAAAATCGATTGACCAGAAATAATGAATTTCGTACAAAATCGCCTACGATTAATTTTGCTCACATTCAAAAGATATTACGCCTTTTCTCGATTGGAGAGGTCTACGAACAATGGATGTTTGCGCTTCCATTATTGATTTTCTTTTCCGAATAAAATCTCAACTGAATTACTTCTCTTAATATACGCTGCCCGGTAATGTTAACCACTGTCTCAAATAAAACTTGTCGTCCACAAAATCGCATTAGACTCCTGAGGCCTGCGTCGCAGCGAACGACAATCATATTCCGTTTAGTTTGTGCTGTGGGATTATGAGAAGACTTCATCAAGCTCCCTTCCACCTTGATCTTTACTTTCCGCCAGTAATAATGCATACCAGGCCTTCGGTACGTTTTTTGTACGAATGCCGTTATTGGTTCGGCTAGAACGATTGAATTACCGCAAAAATAAACATCGACACAATAAACGCGTTAAATACATCGAATTAAACTTACTTCCACAAAAACGGTCCTTTTTGGCCGGTTCTTTTCAAGCCGATCCACACTAAATCGGTTACATCCAAATCTTTCAGATACGCGTTGACGGCCACATACTGTTCATTGGTGTCCGCTAGAAATCGTAGAAAACAATGATTAAATATAAATATTCTTCATCAACTATGCTGATATGTTCCTTTTCTTATAATGAAAAAATAAAAAAAATAAAAAAAATATACACATACATATATGTATTTACATATAACATACATTGACGGGTTTCGATAACAATTTTTATCAACAATTCTTACCTACGAAAGATAAACTTATTTTATTTTATTTATTTATTATTACAAAAAAGAAAAAAAAAAAAAACGGCGCTTTTGGTTACTTATCGGGCCATATTGCCGACTACGAGAAGTATTAGATTACGTGAAGGAGTTTAAGGTTTTTCAAAAAGAGAAAGAGGTTGCCAAGGTGAGTAGAGTCTTCAGAAATAATTTCGGGGGAATTGAGTGCGGAAAATTAAGAGAGGATCTTTGAGGTTGAAGTGAAGAACACGATAATGAGATGTGCGATATGTTGAGAAGGTGGTTTTGCCACAGAAAAGAACAGGTGGGAGGATCAAGACGTCGGATTAAAATGAGTGAGGGTGGTACGGGAGATTCTAAGTCGTGTAAGAATGATGTTCTTTTTGGATCGGAATGACCCGGAAGCAGGGACTAATTAGGTTTAATCGTTGAGAGCTGATTAGGTAGTTGAGATGACCAAAATTGTTGCCAGGAATGGGAAATCAGGTACTTCATCATATAAGGTCTGATATCGAATGAAGTAGACAGAGAGATAATTTCAGGAACGTAGAAAGCGTCTCTGGCTGCTTGATCGATGATTTCATTACCAGAGATTCCTACATGACTAGGGATCCATATGAAATCGATCAGGACATTAGCAAGTCTGAGCAAGTTGAGTAGAAGGAAAATGCGCTGTACAATAGGATAGGAAGAATGTGGATTCTGTAATGCTGGGAAACTACTGAGTGAGGATCAGAAGAAGTTAAAAATTCGAGGCATTTTAGGATGGCGAAGAGTTCAGCAGTAAATATAGAACAGTGTTTGGAAAGACGAAATAATTTTAGTATGGAGTTGAGGACTGAGGAAGTACATTCTACACGATCATCAGATTTTGAACCGTCAGTGGAACGACAGATAAGATTAAGGGTATTTTGAAATTTCAAAGGAGTAATTTTGGCGAATGATGTGGGAAGGGTAGACGGTTTTGGAAGAATTAAGTAAATTGAAATTTATATCTACGGGGGATAGAAGCCGTGGAGGGATATTATTCTTTGAAATGTAACAACTTCATCAATTTCGATTTTTGAGCGACCGGAAAAAAAAATGTTTGAGCGACCTTTTAAATTTTGGTGCTCCACCTTAGGTCCGGGGGCTAAATCCGCCATTGGGCGTGCGGACTCTCGTACGACTTGCAAATTATTTATGAAATTAAATAAAAAAAAAACAAAACAACAACAACTTTTTACAATGTGTTCCCGAAAGAGACATAGAATTTTGTGACGTGCGAAGAGTTAGGAAGTTAGTAAGTACCGTTCCTCTCCGGTCGCAGTACACAACTTGTACGGACGACGGAAACAGTACAAATACTGTAAAATCGATTCTAGCGAACAAGGTCGACGGATTAAATTGCAATAACACACTAACGATAACGATGATAAATAGCGACGCTGTTAGCCGGCGGTGTTTCTTTATTTCTATCGTTACATCGTTATAATATCGTTATTGTTATTAATTCTCTTTTAAACCTGTTTTCTACTATTACCGTCTCTAAAAATAGTATAGAAAAAAGGTTGAAAACCCGATCGTCACCAATACGCCTAAGCGGGAAGGAGGGTAAACGGTTTTTTTTACAAATTCTACCGAAAAACAGCCAAACTCGCCTAACCGACTTAATTAGGAGAAGGTTAAATCGCCCGTCGACAGAATGACGTCTTCGAAGCGCAGGGCTTAATATCCTCGAGATGTTCTTGTTAAAAGAAATAGCGTAAGAAGCGACGTTATTTTAACAACGTAGCCCCCCCCCCCGTACGGTCAATGAGGAAAGGCCAATTATTATTTTCGTATTTTGTCGAGCAGCATGTTTTGCCTTTATTTCTCTTACCTTTTATTCTTCATTTTAATTACCGACTCCGTTCGGCGTCTTACGTTTTCGTTCTTTCGTTTATTCCGCGCCGCGGGTAGTGTATTTTTATTTTTTCCACCTGTCACGTGGTTTTGTTCGGCGATGTACGAAAATAAAGCGGTACTAATTAAACCCCGGGTTCTCCGAATTAAACCGGAAATGAATAGTTTGTCGCTCGCCTAAAAAATGTTCCGATTATTATTTTTCCTTCGATTCTGCTTTAACTTTTTTTTCGACAGGCTTGACCTGCGAAGTTGGATTAAATCTCGGCAAAGTACGTGAAACCCATAGACGATATTTTATCGTTCTTTAACCGTTATTTGTTCCGCCATACATATGTACATACATATTATATGTATCGTTTTCTCATCTATCGCGCACTAATATGCTCAATTCTAATGTTGGTCGGTTCTTCATTTTCAATGTTACACCGCTGAAATTCAGATGTTTATCACTTCGCAACAATAGGGTCATATCATTTTACGTAAACACCATACTCTAATCTAATATGCATACTGTTTGTGAAATTAAGGATTAAGCGTAAGAAATGCACTCTTTAAAATTAATTTCTCGCTTAACTGTTTCCCCGGAGCTACACTTAAATACGATATATTTTCTTTCAGTAGAGTGCGAAGATTCATTTCTCTGTGTCAAAAAAGAAAAAGAAAATTCTCCGTACTTTGCTTTGCTGGGAAGTTTAATTCCGCGTCTATTTTACCGTTGTGCAGACGATATTTCACAGTCATTACATTTTAGTCAAGAACTTGACATATCCTGCTAGGACAAATTTCTCTACTTGGAGATATACCGCGTTGTTTTTTCCTTCATTTCCCTTTCATTTACAGCTTATCACACATATACATGCATTTATGCACACACACACACACACACATATATATATATATGTATATATGTATATGTACCTGTATATGTATGTATGTACTAGTAAAATATACCTTAAGAGGACGTTAAACTTTCGAAAGAAAACCGAAAAACCTGTTTGACTTTGAATCAAGATTGAGAGAAAATTTAAAACAATTTCGTAAAGAATGATAAAAAATAGTGTACCACCCGGTGAATTTACGGTAATGAATAATTATCGTACTTTTTGCGAGCGTAATTTTTCGTTTTTTCACGCAACATTTAATGCAAATTAAAAGTAAGTAAAAACATTTGTTCAAACGAATCCCGCGTAGTATTTTTCTACGCCCTTTTCATTTGGCTCCTTTTAAATTATTATTCAGTAATTCTATTATATTTTTTTTAAGTCGTTAACGGTCTCCGAATTTTCGAATTTACTCTCGGCAACTAACATTTTGTGAAACTTCATTTTTCTTTTTATTACAGTTGTTTTCTATACTTCTTAAATTTACCTGGACCGAAAGAAACAGCCATGCGAAAAACTGAAATCAAAATTTACGCCAACTAAAGGGTTTTTTAAAAAGAACATTGTGCCGTCTACAAGTACGCCTTTCCTTTATTCCCTCTTAGGCTTTTTATTTTTTTCATAATGATTTTTTTTCTTCGCTTTTAATTTCCAGCCTCTTTAAAACCAGCGTTCTTCTCTTTATTATTATTATTATTATTATTATTTTATAGTACAATTTATTCTTTCCACTATCTCCTTTGCGATAATTCTTCGATATTTTTTGAGCGATTGTTTCAATTTTTCCTCGTTCAGTTTCTTTTTCCTTTCTAACATTTAGTTAGTTGCCGAATTTTGTTTATTCGTAAAAATATACGAAAAAAAGTTGACAAGACATTACGAAGAGGTCGGGACAACAGTTAATGGGAAAGCGTGTCGTGTATGTTCTATTAGCGGTGAAATAATAATCTGAAGTGCAACATCGAAAAAACGGACAGTCGCGAAATATCTCTTCTTCATGGGAAGTATAATTATCGACATGATTATTAGAAAATCTATCCGTGTGACAGGAAAAAAAAATTTTGTCAGGCGGTACAAGATACAAATCGTTTCGCATATATTTAAAAAAAAACAACTTATTCAACCATAGTCACATTTTTCATAACAGCAGGACAATCGGTACCGAACCATATCACTTTACGATCTTCAAACTAATTTTGGATTACTTCTTCCGATGATTACGTCGGCACTGGTAAGGCAAACTTCAGCATTTCTCAGATCGAAATAAGAGATAAGAAACGAGTAGCCTTTTTTTTTTATTTAAAATTAGAATAATGACTACATATGTTAGTGATTTCCGCCCGGATCAACCGGTATAAAGTCCCTTCCCTTGAATATACGAAAAAAAAAGGGAAAAAAAATCAGCGTAAAAGGCACATAATAATATAGGGACAATTTTTATTAGTGTGTAACAGTTTTTTTATTCACCGGATTTCTCGGAAATTCAATAGAACATTTCAAGACTCCTTTAGAAATCATCGCAAAAGCTAAATTTACAAAAATTTCATGTTTGGGTGTGTGCGCGTTCGTTTATCATTTAAATTTTGCTTAAACGGTGCTGTTCCGTAATAGAAATTATTTTGATTTTTCGGTTAGCTTTTTAATGCCGGAAATGGTAAATTGCGAACGTTTTTATCCACGACCATACCTGTACACACATCTTATGATTATTTCACATTGTGCAGCGGAAATGATTATTCTGCGTGACCATCTACGAGACGTTACATTTATTACGTGAACCTCGATTTTGATCATCAAAGAGTAACTGTACACAAAAGTAAGTTTGAATAAAAATAAAAAAAAAACAAAAAAAGGATCAGTGTGTCGTATGAAAGATGTTTTTAATTTAAACAGCAGCTAATGTGTTAAAAGTTACTTGTTTATTTGGGCAGTACGCCGGAATTTTGCCTGCTGCCGGTTGTTCGATAAATAAAATGAAAAACGAACAATTTCGTAAAAGAAATCAAAAAAATATGAACTTTAAACAAAGCGGTTTGAATATCGCTCCCATTGTTTGTTCCTTCCTACTAACTTAAAATTTAACCGATTCATTTCCCTTTCTAATTGAGTCTGGGTAAAGGTTCCTGGTTGACGAGCCCCCTAAAAAAAAAACAAAAAAAAAAAGAATGGATACATTTTAATTTGACAAAAACAGCAGTTGTGAAGCTACATCTTCAAATTATACCCAGGTTACGGAGAAGTAAAATTTAATGATTTTGTTTAGATACATGAAAGTATATAGAAACGGGATTTAAATGATAATCTAAGAAACGAAAAAATTTCTCAACTTCTTACGACAATATGTAAAAGTAGGCGTTATTACGATTTTGCAGACGATAACGAGATCCGGAGCTATTAAGACGTTGCTATTTTCGTAAAATTTGATATTTGTTATAGTTGTAGCAGTGACAGCTTAGAAATTGGTCGACTTTTTTTACGAGAGCTTTTAAAAAAAGTGATTTTGCGAAAAAACGGAAATTTCGCGGGAAAGTTTTCGGTACATATTTTGGCAAAGCTTAATGCCTCGATCAGTTTAACTTTTGCCACTAAAGCGCCATCAGCTGAAATTGGTTGTCGATCAAAATAATATCGATGCCCCGTGCGCAGCGTGATTATAGGGCATCGACATAGGTGTATCTTTGGCGAATGCAGCCGCGCAGTACATTCGACTTTGAACATTATTGGAGTGTGAAAATTCCTGTGTAGTTTGATCGTAGCTCAAAAAAAGTTGCTCAAAAAGTTTGACTAAGCAACTGAAAAATTCGTGTGCAACGCGACAATAATTGAATATACATATTATGTGTATATCGGAATTAACCGGAAACTAAGCAACAATCAACTATTTGAGTATTCCAGGACGAACGATGGAATAGAAATTACGAAGCATTTGGACGAAAATGATTGTTATTTATTTATTTTTTTCGCCAGTCTTACATTACAACCATTACTTTATAGGATCGGAGAGCAGTTAATGCTGCTGTGCAACGATTCGTTTGTGGCTGGTCAAATCAAGAAAAGCGTCGCGCCATTCTTCATCATGGCAATATTCTGACAGACAACGCGTCAGTTATTGAAAGGAAAAAAACCGCGAATTATTGTGTCGTTCTCTCCCCATTCACCTGATTTACCGCCTAATGACTTCTCTTTATGTTTCCGAATGTCAAAAGAGTTCGTAAAATTTTTATCGCGTCAAAAAGTTGTTGTCGGAGGCAGCAAAAATCGTCGATGTTTTGGGGAATATTTAACATATAAATCTTAAAAGCGAACGTGTTGAAAAACATAAAATGACAAAATTTGTTTTTTTTTCATTGCTTTCGTAAAAATGTAAAACCTCGCACCGGCGTCTTTGCAACTTACGCGCGTTTAAAATTAGCGAAGAAATCGATAACATGTCATTCATATATTTTCTTTCTATTTTCTTTTCCTGACACGTTTCAACTGAACTTTTAGCCCGAATGCTAATCGTGATTTCAAAAGGCCGATATCCAAATTGATATATATATATATATATATATATATAGCTCATTAATAAACAATTAATAAAAGTCGATGATCGTTTTTGAGAAAATTTCTGTTCTACCCTCGCGGTCGAACGAGTTTAAATTTATTGTGCTAGATGGTTCAAAAGCTATTTGCTTTTCGATATCTGATCAATTTTAATTACGGTACAAAACGACAAAACGCCTTTGGCAGTCGATTATTTCTATCGCGACGCTACGTTGTCAACATCCCCTTTACTAACGTACAAAAGCGTGCTTCGAATTAATAATACGTTACGATTGCTTCGTATTGAGTAATATATATATATACATATATATATATGTATATATATATTCAGAACGATAATATTAATCGTTACATCCGGTTCGTTCGATAAACAGAAACGACCGTTAACTATATCTGTTAAGTACTTTTATAATAGTAGCTTGCTTCCTACGCTGTAAAACCGCATACATCGTTCGTCGTATATTCAATAGTTCACTTGTCGAACAACGGTTTGTCATTGCGAAAGTCTCGACCATTCTACGATGCGCACATACATATATTTTTTTCCCGTATAACCATCGAAAATTTTTAAGATTTACAACAGTTTCATCTCTTCCATATTTAAAAAAAAAAAGAAGAAGTGGTGTTTAGAAGGGGACACGCGGTAAGAACGAAGTTCCTTTCACCACTTTTCGGTAATTATAGAAGTATAAAGTCATTCATAAAGGTAATTTTTAGTTTGTGTCGCCTGTCGAAAGCGACTGTTGGCTCAACAACAGCAGGTCGTCCGCGGTATAACAATACCAAAATGTTAATTCTCGGTAGAAAACATATCAGTGATAACGGTCTCGTTTCTACCGTAAAGAAAATAGAAATATTTGAATGGAAATAGAAATCTAAAGAACGGCGATATTTTTGGTTTACGTCTAACCAGCACACACCAGTTGGCCGGGTGACTGAGTAGATTAGATTTTTTTTTTTTCAATAGAATAAAATACACCGCACATCTTAAAGTAACAATAGAAATCACACTCTTTTGACGTAGCTCCGTCTTCAGATTCCTTATAGATTAATGGAAAGTACACCGATAAAACCGTCCATGTAGACTTCTTCGCATAAATTACATAATAGTAACTTAAAATTAACCTCCCTCCCAGCCAGTAGAAGGTAACTAGGCGCAATAATTCTGAGCTATGTTATCGCGAGTGTTGACCTTGATTATTGTAGCTGCTACCAGCGGAATGCAATTTAATCGTAACACCGTTATTAGCTTGCAATGAAAACAAAAAAGTCGGTTAGCCAATGCGACAACTGCCTTTTACCGAAAACAACAAATTGCTCCAATGCAAAGTGCGCGATTTAACCGCGTTTCGCCGAGAACTGCGGAATAATAATTTCCTGCGCCTGAAAGTACACATAATTGAAAATGTCTACATGTTCTGGTCGGAGTTGCGAGCGTTCGTGATACATGGCGGAGGCTGATTACAAGCTAGATGTTTCGGAATTAGTGTTTCAGCGAGTTTACGAGCGTTCGTTGCGAATTTTGCTCGCCGAACGGAACAACTCAAATTACTAATCGGGATGGTCGAAGACAGACAGGCACGTTCTCGAATGACGCGGCGAACATGTTCCACGGCAACATCGGACCGCGATGCGCATCCGCTTTCTTTTAGTTAACAAGTTTGTTATATACTATAGTAGTTTCGGCTACCGAGCAAACTTTTCGAACGGCCGCTCCGGGGGCGAATCTGCTGTCCTTAACGAGAATTAAATATTAGGCAGCGATTGCCGGCTTGCTGCAGCCGACGGAAGGGGGGCCTTCGTAATGGGCGCATAATAGGAACGTAATAAAGTTACAAAGCGCTTCTTCGTCGAGCCCCGGTTCGTTGCTGGCCGTGTTTGTATTGGTGCGAATTTTGTATTTTTTGCCGCCGATATAAATGAGAAAACTTTAATATACAAAACTAAGCCAACACCTCCGTCCATGCAAACGTACTAGTTTGCCTTTCGCGCAATATAAAAAACTTAATTCTCTTATCTTTCTTCATTCTATTCTTCATTCGAAACTTATTTCCTCGCGCCAAAGTTCCCATATAGCTTTTTTGTTTTCATGCCCCCGAACCCGCACACATGCACACACACACGCTTTTTTTTCGCGCACATTTTATTCGGTCGTTTTTTCATCCTACATTGTCCAGCTGTGAAAGCGGGAAGGAAAATTTAAATAAATATCGCGAGTAGAATATTTAAATTGTCTGCAAATTTTTTCAAAGTTTTTCTTTCTTCCCTTTATTTATCAGCTTCGCTCTTTATTCGGTTTTTTCCAAAACTGTTTTCATTTTATGTACTCGATTTTTTTTTTTTTTTTTTTTTTTAATGATACGTTGGCAAACTTTTACAATACAGCGGACATTCTGTCAACCGAGCCTCCGGTTTTTACACTTTTTCCTTTTAATTTTTTGGTAATGCCAGGCTTTTTTTCTTTTATACCGGTTACCGGGAACGACAAAATTAAGCCGACCTAAAATAACATCTGGATATTTATTGCGTTAGTCGCGCGTTTTTTTTTTTTTTTTCTTAAATTGTTTAAATGCTACGTGGAATTTTTGTAGAACATAAACAATCACTCTTCTCGTGTGTGTTTTTTTAGCATCATACCGTATTAGGACAGTTGTATTATTCGGTACTGAGAAACATTTAGTCATCTGAATGACGACGGGATTACGCTGGTATATACGTATAAAGCATAATTACACAGAATACGACATCCCCAGAGGAGGTACAGAAATGTATTATGAAGTCATATGTATGGGCAGTAGCACTTTATGCTGCTTAAACGTGAACCTTAACGAAACGGGACAAGCAGAAAATAGAGAAACATTTGAGACATGGTGTTGACGACGTATGCTGAATATCTCGTTGATGGATAAAATATCGAATGAAAAAGTCTTTAAGAACTCTTTTGCGGAATATTCGAAGAACAAGACTAGAGTGGATAGAACATCTTTCGAGAGGTGGCAGCTTGCTGACCGATATAATAGAAAGGAAAATACCTGCACGCAGACCGCAAGGAAGACCGAGACAGACCCTTATAGATAAGAAGGAAACGAATATCAACAGCTACACGGAATTGAAGAGATTAGCAGTAGACCGGAAAACATGAAAGATTTACGTGATAGGAGTGAACCGGTCGAATGATTGAAAGTCTCATTGATCGATGGCGTACTCACTACTTTACTACATATTAATGACTGTGTCAGTTTTGCGTCGATTATTACGTGTATCTTTTAAAAACGGCTAGTCAAACTCGGCTCTTTAAGAATTACAAAAGACCATTCAGGAAAGGGTATCTGCACGACTGATTTTTGCAGCCATTGTTACATCGGAATTAGCGGTTGAGGCAATATTAACATTATTATTATCGACATCCATTGTATTTTATGCGTTGTCACCTTCAGCTGACTCATGTTTTTGAAAAAATTATAAAACTGACTTTTGAAGGAAAAAAAGTTAAATAATTTCTATACTTTATTAGTAGACGTGATTTTAGCGCGTGCGAGCTCTGAACAACAACTAATGCACTTTACAATTATTCAACAACTTTGACGATCTTCTATACCTCCCTACGAATAAGAAGTGTTGTGTGACATAAGCGAGCGCTAGTAGTCAACCCTGACGGTAAGAGTGGTGAGTGGTGGTGAATTAAGACAAATGGGACAATGATCGAACGAAAATCTTCGCGATTCCTGGAAATACCGGGGTGTTATGTGTGTGTGTATGTGACGGGGATATAAGATAATTAAAAGATAGCTACATCCGATTGAGATGACCGTTGCAAAAATGATGCAATCATCTGCACGGCCGATGAAAATAACGTATTGTTTCTATACGTCTTGTAATGTAAAAATTAAAATTGAAAAAAAAAAAAAGTGCCGAAATGGAACGCGACTCGGAAAATTTCTTTAAAATTTGGGTTCTAACTGTCGAGTTTCGAACGTTTTCAGCACTTAGCGAAAATTCCGCACCTCCCGTCCCCTGAAAAATTAAAATTAAAAATTACGCCATAGCTATTACATGCAGAGACTTGTATAATAAGCCTGTGTGATGAAAGTATGCAGTGTGCGCGGGAACCTGAGTGCGTGGTGGCTGCGCAATTGAATTTTTTGAAACCTTGCTAGAATACCTACACCCGGAATTTTCAAAAAAATGCCGCAGCGTGAATGTGTACACATGTCGGCTTCGCCGAATGACGGTAAATTTTACAGTCTGCACGCAGTTTAGCCCGTGACGTCAGATCTGACAGCTTTGACGTAAGCAGACGGTCAAATACTCGCTCCTGATTGGAGTGCCAGCGGTATCCTTTGTGCTCGGATGAAGATGTATTACCTACTAATTATATTTTACTTTTTAGCGCATTTTTATTCAATTTTCAGAGTAAATCTTTAGTATCGGTATTTTTTTTTTGTTTTTTAAACTGCTTTATTTTACAATTTTTAGCGTAAATATTTTTAAGCGGTAATTTAGATTAACCTAAAATACTGCTATTTTCCGTGCTGTGTAAATTTTGCACGTTCATATTTTTTCTACGTGTTCTGCTGAAAGTAACAAATGAATTTAAAAAAAAAAGAAAAAAAAGATGACTACTCGGTCGATATTCAATACTTACGCAAGACCACACGCTATGGATAAACAAAGAATCATTCGTATTACACTTGCCGTGGTTAAAAAATATACGTTTTAATGTTAGACACGTAATATCTCCGTCATCGGTGATGAGCTGTTAAAATGCTATGGCGATTTCTATTTTCTTTATTCGAATGTAAATTACATATAAGTTTTTTTCAGGCTATATTAAAAATTAGTTTTTTTTTACAATAAATAAAATTGATCTCATATTTTAAATGACGTTTGTTGCACTAATAAAAAATTTTCTAAAGGGATTCTCTCTTTTTTTTTTTTTTAAACATTTATTTTAATAACCAATACGCGTTGACATACACTCACACGGAACAGTACTATTGACCGGGGTACACTTTCGAATAATCGAAGAAAATCATTAAAATCGGTCTAACGCACGGGACATACGCGACGAACATATAACTTCAAAAAACGATACTTGTAAACAACAGTGGCGACGATGAAGCCATTCATTCATTAGCTTCGAAACGCTCTGGTGTATAATAAAATTATATATTATTTTATAAAATTTTATACGTTTTTATATGAATTTATATTCTCGTTAATCAACACAGAAAATTAACGAGTGATATAAATCTTAACATTAATATTTCACGTCTCTCTCCAAAAAATACCGTTACTGCTCGGATATTTATATCGCCTCGTTCTCAAATCTATCTAACCGGTCCCTGATTTTCCTTCCAGGGTACATGGTTCTATATAATTTCCCTTCTTTCAGGCGTTCCTATAATCTTCGTCATTTGTCTTTATCGCTCCAGTTATATTCTTTTCTTCTATTATCTCGCTGTCGTTTTATCATTCCCTCGATGCGGTCAGATGATTCGAATTACATTTTCTGTTCTTTGTTCGGATTTAGATTTCTTTCTCCCCCCCCCCCCCGTGTTTCTTACATTGTAACCTTTCCTTCTTTACCAGTTATCCTTGGTGTTTTATCTTCGCTCCTCATTTCGATATCTGACCAAGATTTAAATCTTCAATTAGCCGCTCGTGTTCTAATTCCCGGATAGAGTTGCACTTGGTCGGTTAAACTCGTGAAAAAAGTAGTTTTTCCG
Source organism: Icerya purchasi (assembly GCA_039619475.1). Lineage (NCBI taxonomy): Eukaryota > Metazoa > Arthropoda > Insecta > Hemiptera > Monophlebidae > Icerya > Icerya purchasi. The sequence continues at coordinate 289,550,063 of CM077116.1, forward strand.
GGATCATAATGTATGCCAGAAATCGAAACGACAATGATGATGATGATGATAATAATAATGATATCTTATAACGGCGACAACAAATGTGACCTGCGTGAAACGGCGTACTTATTATTAAGTTTTCTTCGTTGAAGATAGCAGGTCATAAATTGTTCTACGGTTTTAATAGTAGCTCACGTTTCAGTTGATGGTTTTTCGTGTTTTCCAGTATTTTCGCTAAACGAGATTTTTATCGAAGAATCCCGTGGAATCGGCGAAGTTGGATTCCACGAAATAAACTTTCATTAGAATTATAAATGGCCGACGGCAAGTTCTCATTAAGGTTAATTTGAGGAAATAAATGGTGAAACAGGGACTTTTGACGGTATTAGCGAAGATCTCTCAATGACGGCCGCCGCTGGTAGAGACAATGTCACGCGCATGGCCGAAACTAAACTAGTTTTTCCTTTTATTTTTCTCGCTTAATTTTTTGTTCCCATTTCAAAATCCAGCACCAAGCTCAATTCTTGAGAGCTGCTGAACACGCAGATGTGGTTACATTTCAGGCAGTAAACATAACTAAACACACACGCGCACACCAACATACATAATGTGCGTCCGTGCGTGCGATATATTCCAGATATAAACTGCCGGCGAAGAATTTTTTAGATTAATATTCATCGGGGGAATTAGAGAGTTCACAGATTCCGTAGCACTAGAGGCTAGTAGCGCGTCAGTTCCCAGTGAGGTTTACGTTAAAAATAGGGCTTTCAAAAATGGACTTTTCGCGTTGCTGTGTGTGCAAGCATATATAAATACACACACACAACACACACACACGTGCGCGCATATATTTTATATAGACGTAAGTATATATGGTACATTTTATTTATTTTTTCCTTTTCCTTTTTGGTTTTTTTCACGGCATGTTAAATTACTTACTTTGCCGAGCAATAAATTATATGGACGAAAATGAAAAGAAGTAGACAGGAAAAAAAACCACCCGGAAAAGAACAAACAAAGCAGAATTACATTATAAAATCTCTAAAGACGGATTGCGAGAGAAGTTTATTTTTTAATTAGGCTCGTCGGATTTTTTCATAATTTATCGTTCGTCAAGATGGAGAATAGCCGTTCCGCCGTAAACGATCGGTAAATCTAATTTAAAGTAAGTTAAAATTCGGAATTAGAAAATTTTACTGCATAAATTAGGCCGGTTTTTTCTGCTATTTTCTTTCCTTCGTGTGGTGGTTATATAAACACGCTTTTGAAACCACATTTCGAATAGTAAATATTGACCGAGGGATAGAATTAAGATTGGCGTCATACCGAAATCGGTTAATATAATTCATTTTTTAAAGTTGACTGCCCTTTCTTATTGGCGCAGTTGCGCATCATAATGACTGGTAAATTTCGTGTCGTTATTGTTCCATGATCGAATTGAGACCATTCCGAATCCATTAAAAACTACCTTCTTTCTGCTTCATTTTCACCGCTGAATCCTTTGCTATGATCCTTTATATCTTTTCTTCTAATTATTCGAACAATTTTGCTATCGTTTCCAATGCAAAAAGTGTACTGTTAACCATTACTTCACCTCTTCCTCCGCCGTCGTCAGTAGATCCAATTATCCTTTTCATTCGATCTTTAACTTTTAAATTGTCTTCCTGTCGCTCTATTCACATTCAGTCTCTATAGGTGCCTGGTCATGCGCGGGAATTGGGGACAATGAGGACGATTTATTATCAAATTTCCTGCTCCTAATATTAATTTTCTTTCTAGTAAAGTTCACTCTAAGTTGCGGCGATATATTTATCCTTTTCTTTTCCCTAATTCTCACTACTTCTCTCTAGTCAGCCTTTCCCTCCTTCTCGACCATGGTACTATAATTATCCCTTATCTCAGTCGTTCTTTCATTCCATTTTCCATCTTCACTATGGATATATCTTGCTCCCTCCATCTATTTTTCGCTTTTCTCTGTCAACTTCTCCTTTCTGTCAATTCCATCCCAACGGTAGCAATTTGATTCGCGACGTCAACCACTTTGAATTTTCCGCTTTTTCCGCTGAACGTACGTGCTTCTACCTCCAGTTTCTGGCTAGTCTCTTTCTACATCCTTTCGCCCCCCCCCATAGTCTCTATTATCGCCTCCTTCCATTCTTTAATTTGTGGCCGCGTTAAAATCTAGTTTGTTTTCTTCCTTCTATGATGCTGAAGTGCCGGGTTAATGCCCTCAGTTGGCGAGTACCAAAAAATATACCAAAGAGAAAACAAAAAAACGTGGAAGTTTTTTAATAGATTCAGAGAGTGGTTTTTAGACCTCCATCTCGGCTCTAGGATGTGTGTTATGTAAGAAAAAAATTGTTTATTTCGGATCAGCGAAAGATAAAATTTAAACGGCGACCACAAAAATACTTGACGTTGCTGAGAAAATTAACCTACTCGCATCACCGGCTGATAATGTTGTGTACATTTACCGAAGACTACTACGGCTGGATACGATTTATATATGTATATTTTTTAATTTTTGATCGCGACAACTGCGAACAATATAATCCGGTATAAGTGAAATTTTCGGTAGTTGCCATGTGCGGCAGCGGAATAACGCAATTCACTATCTAACTTCGCCACGGTTATTGGATGTGATTTAATATATTACGGATGATCTCTTATGGGGAATTACAAAATGAAATCCTCCATCGCTTGTTGATCGTTCGTGCAATTATTTCTGCACACGCGCGATCTTCCCACTAAGGATATTTCTGCTAGCCGAATCGAGGCGACATCTACAGACTTGATGCACACGCCAACAGATACACACATGCGTGTCGTCGAACGAACACGTCTGAATTTTTCGCACAGTGATTCCACAAATCACGAGAAGTACATTTACATTGGCCACCGTCCAATGACAAATAATGTACTTTTTTACATAAAGTCTAGCCGATGCACGGGCAGTTTTATATTTTTTCTATTAATTAACCGGAAGATGGCGCCAATCTACGCGATTCACGCGACAAAATAATCTACAATTTTTAACTTGCTGACGGTCCCGGTTCTTAAAAGTTCTGTCCTTCTCTATTGATACGATAAAGTTTTAGACTTTTTTAATACCTCCGAGCTTTTAATGATTACGTTTATTGCTAGTAGAACTTTTACTAAAGCTTTTTTAAACTTTTAAAAAATGCTTTTTTACAAAAAATAAATACCGACTTCAAGGGTTATTATAAAAATTTAAAAATGCACTAAAAAGTAAAAAATAATTACTCCCGATAAAATATATATATCAGAGTGATATAACACCTTAAGGTGATATCGTAATTCTTATACAACATTAATTTTTTGGAGTTGGAATCAAATTCATATTAAAGGAATAATTAAAAACTGCATTAAATGTTGATTAAATTGTTCCTAACATGAATTTAATTCCAACTCCAAAAAATTAATGTTGTATAAGAATTACGATATCACCTTAAGTTATATCACTCTGATATATATATTTTATCGGGAGTAATTATTTTTTACTTTTTAGTGCATTTTTAAATTTTTCATAATAACCCTTGAAGTCGGTATTTATTTTTTGTAAAAAAGCATTTTATTTTTTACTTTTTAGTGCATTTTTATTCAATTAAATTAAAACATTTATTTCCACGGTAAAAACACCATAAGCTACGTTTCCATGATAATTTGACAAATTTATAGTATTTTAAGTCAAAAATCTAATCCGACGGTGAAAACAATCATGAATGAAAAGCATCTAAAAAGCTTCAATCTCCCGCATTATTAAGGATAACTCAAAAACTACCGGTCGGACCTTGATCAAATTTAAATGGGACCACATGACAAACACCACCTTTCAAATAAAAGAAGAATCATCAAAATCGGTTCATCTAGAAGAAAGTTCTGTGGTAACACACATAAAAAAAAAAAATAAAAAAAAAAATACAGTCGAATTGAATACCTCCTCCTTTTTTGAAGTCGGTTAAAAAAAAGGGTAATGTTTTGGTTTCCTTACTTCATTTTGAATTTATATTTTATCTAATTATTACTTATCCTTTACTACTCGTGATTTAATTAGTAAAAGCTGCATTTTAGGGTTCGGTTATTCAAATTTCTATACAAACTTAGACTTAGTGCACTGTCAATTTATGTTAATATTAAGTGATCAGAAAACCGATGTCAATTATGTAGATTCCTAAAATCGATAATATATGGATCTGATTTCTTGGTAAGCACGCGAAATTACTTTTATTCAGGCAACCGGCTAAATGAGTAAAGCGAGCTAAAAAGCTAAACAAAAATAGTATATTTCGAAAAAATATAATACTACAGCCGAAGATTAAATCATGCGTAAAGTATTGTGACCGAATGGCATAGTACTAATCCTTTACTGCCTCACCGAGAACCTAAAACGTCAAATTGGCCAGTTTCTATGGAAAATGTATCTTTCGGGGTTATCAGAGCTAGTTCATGAACTGGATGATTCTGTTTATTTATTTTCGTATTATTTTTTTGTTAGGCCTCAAACGAAACGAATTTAAGGAGTTAGGGAACTTTTTGGAACTGAGCATTCGCGCTATCGTGTTATTGAACGCAAAACGTTATTCATCGCGTAGAAGTAGTATTTGTGTGGAAGTGTGAGAGGTTTGAAATAATTCGGATCAGTTCGAAAACGTTAAGAAGAAGAAGAAAAAAATTAGAAATATGTATGAAAATGACGCAGCTAAATTCGGCAAATAAATGTGGGAAGAAAAGTATTTCAACGCCCGAAGGTTAGAAGTATATTGAATATTAGAGTAGCGGCTAAATTTCAACTTCGCCTTCGTCATCGAATCGGTGACGTCGAAAGAGTTGCTAAATGCGTTAATTTTGGAATTTTGTTTTAATTGAGCGGAAATTAACTGGAAACCGGGGGGGAAAAAAAAATCAATAATGAAAACGAACCATATAAATGATTTATCGCATTATTTACGCAGACTTTAATGGTTTCTGATCTTTGAGAAATGCATTTTTATAATTTATTTTTAACTAAAAGTAATGTCACTAAAAGTTTTTTAAATTCTTTTCCAAGTTGGATTTTGCCTTTTCATATTCAATTTGAACGGTAGGAGAAGAAATATATATATATATATATATGAAATTTGATCTTTAGGTATGTTGGATAAGCGCTGGTTGTATTTGAGAAACCGGTACCCGAGTAAACTGAATAAATTTCCGATTAAAGTGATATTTAACGCTTTACTACGTATTTCGTAAATCGGAATGATTATCGATTATTTGTAATAAATGGCAACATAAAAACCTGTTGTAAATTGATTTGAATTAATGAAAAAAGTAACAACTAGCAAAATAGTGAGGGCGCATATGAACTACCGCGCGCTGAAAATGTTCTCATACGTTCGGCTCTTTTAACGTCACTTGTTGGATAACATAAGGAGCGGAATTGGGGTTATTAGGACTTCACTTCATTGCAGTCAGCTACCGTGGCGTTTAAGCAGCGGTATTTTATTTAGGTAGAACCGGGTTTGAATCCTGCTGCCGCATATTGAAACTTCTAAAAACTTTACTTGCGCTGGGTTAATATGCATAGTTGACGCTCCCCTCCCCCCCAGAAAAAAAAACTTCCTTTCAGCCTAAATTTTCTTCTATTTAAGTTTTTTTTCCCCCAAATGTGAGGTTATTGCAACCGAAAACTATATGTCGTTTTCTAGCGGCCTCTTTATGATTCTGTAGGATAAAGTAGATGCTACCGTCAAATTTCTATTTAGGGAAGTCATCTCCTTAAAGAATTGTAGTGTTTTATGCGATGGCTTTATCAATCCAATTTTTACACTAGAAGGTATTTAAAGAGGTTAATCATGTTTTGATAATAATTCGAAAGACGACTGCCTGCAGATATTCAGTTGGAATTGGTGCGGAAAGTTTTCAACTTTTTCGTCTTACTACTCGATGCAAATATTTTTCAAAGTGTAATGCGTGAAATTAAAATTTTCTCTGTTTTTTTGACAAAAACGCGCTAGTTAAAAATAAATCAGTACTTTAGCTACTGCAGAACTGGTTGTGAATTGTTATGCGATTTTTCGTTTTGCAGTTTTAAAATATTTATATAAGCGGCGAATTCTCCCGGTACTTCCAGAGTCATGCGATGAAGTACCAAAGCAAACTGAAAAC